>CM039677.1:323636030-324886030 GCA_022496015.1 Hordeum marinum
GAGCGATTGCGGCGAGGGCAGAGGGTGGGAAGGGGAAAGGGTCGAGGGGGAGCTCCGGTATTTATAGGAGTCCTCTGTGTCGTGTGAAAGGAAGGAGAGGGAGATCCGACGCGGTGGTCTCGTCGGCGAGGAAAGGGGAGGAGGACGACCGCAGAGATGGCGCGGTCGGTCGATGGGACCGGCGTGTCAGAGAGAGAGGGAGAGGGCACAACATCGGTGGCCGGCTCGGAGCGATTTCGGGGTGGGGTTAAGGTAGGTGGGCTGGCAGGTTTTAATTAAAACATTAATTCCTTTTCTTTTTCTAATTTCCAGAGAATTAAAATCTCATTAAGGCGTTCAAAACTTTTCCAACAATTGGTGATATGTATATCAAATTGATCAGGGGAATAAATTCTATTTAATGAACATTTTTCCATGGCCAAAATAAATACTTCAAAAAAATATTTTTCAGAAAATGTCTAATTTGATTTTAATTCTTTTTGCAATAAACTTTCAAATAACCCCATGGGTTTTATGGTTCAAATACTTCACAAAGTAACCCTTGTGTGGAGTGTCATGTTACTCCTCTCAAGAAGGTATTTGAATTCTTTCAAATTTAAAATGGAACCAAATATGAAATGAATTCCATATCAAAAAATTTCAAATGCTTTCAAATTCACTCTTCAAATCTTTTTATATTGAAGAAGTCATGTCATCTTCTCTCACTGATTTGAAATGTAGGAATTTGAATTCCAAAAGCATATGGGATAGTCATGTCATTCCCTCTCATTCAAAAGTTTTCAAAAAGTTTCAAATTTTTCACTTAATTTCAATCACTCAATCAAACAAACAATCATTCTAATATTTATTATAACATTCCAAAATTTGGGATGTTACGACGATGCTTTGACGTGAGAGCGATGCTTGTTCGCTTTGGAGTCTTCTTATTCTTCTTCGATCTAGGATGGGCTCTAGGCGGCAGCCTGGGATAGCAAGGAAGGATGCCATTTTATCGTTTGATTTCGCTCATAGTCGGACCCTGCTCTTTTGTATGATGATTGAATATGTTTATGTATTGATGTGATATTGAACTAGCTTGTGGGGAGTGTAATCCAATTCCATATACTCATCTCTGCTATACATGTACTTGTAATGATATCCATTCTTGCGAAACGACGAGATGTGCTTCTAGCCCTGTCGAGGCCTTCGTGCCAAAACAAGGATACGAATGCATCTTGGGCGTTACAATTTGGTGTCAGAGCCTATACCGACCTAGGAGCACCCTTGATTGATCGAACTTGGCCGAGTCGTGTCTAGAGAAAAACTATTTTGAGTCTAGTTATATCGGAGAGTAGGATTCTTTTTACTCCTTTTCTATGCTTTGTTGAGGAATTACGACTTAGGAATTTTGATTCTACCCTCTTCTCACTCAAATTTTTTTAGGATCACGCGGATATTTTGGAATCTATATGATGCCGATGTGACGGAGTTCTGTACTTGGTGCCTCCTGTTATCGAGGAGTAGAGCTTCGAGGGATTTTTGCACATTGTTATCATTCAGTTTCCTTAGTATCTCAGGACGAAGGATGTTTGAAATTACTTCAATATTTTCGTGGCGAGATAAGGCTAGAGTCACCCAGTACCGGGGAGGCGTCCGAGATACTGCCATGTTTGGTATCGTTGTGTTTTCGAGGGTTCGAGATAGATGGAGTTCCGAAGCCTTTGGTTATGTGTTGACGGATGTGTTGCATTGGAGTGTAGTATTACTATTAGGAGTTGAGTGATGGATTTTTCTCCTTGTATCCGTGAACCTGATTGCATAACCGGAAGATTTCGGGAGTTCTTAGGTGGGAATTAAAGTAGTTACCTAGGCTATCTTCCAACATATCATGATGTGAGGTTGGGGTTCGACATCTAGTGGTTTGTTTATTCACGGTCTTTTTTACAGAGGACATTCTCGGTATGCTCCATCAAGCTTTGTAGTTCTCTACGCCTAGGGAGCATATTCGAGCATCATTTTAATATGACAATCCAATGTATGATCGAGCCTGTGCGGATTTTACCACGAAAATATCGGACATAATCTCTATTATGTATTTGTTTCCGGCTTGTTTCGTAAGCCTCATCCTATGTTTTGTTATTGAATATGGTATTCGAGTTGCTTAAATGTCAAGTGGTGATTTCATAACTTTCCTAAGAAGTGTTCTCATATTTCCGTGGGAATGCTAATTCTTTTGATCAACCAAGTTGTCATATTAATTCT
The DNA here is from genome assembly GCA_022496015.1 of Hordeum marinum. Classification (NCBI taxonomy): domain Eukaryota; kingdom Viridiplantae; phylum Streptophyta; class Magnoliopsida; order Poales; family Poaceae; genus Hordeum; species Hordeum marinum. The sequence continues at coordinate 323,638,272 of CM039677.1, forward strand.
TTTCATCCGGTGTGCTTCTCTTCAAGATAATTCAATCCTCTCTAATATTTGGAAGATCAGCCTGATATTTCTTTCCGGAGTTCTTTTCACCCATCTTAAGTTTTTCTTTGTTTTCCCCACCCTCCCGCCCTTTTTCTTCATCAATTAAATCTCATCCAAGTGACTTTCTTTCATTGATGCTTCGGCTATCTTTTCTTCTGTATCGTATCTGGTGAGCCAGTGTGAAAATGCTCAGAAGCTTCAAGTTCGTCGTTCTTCATTCTTGTTTTCTTCCACGATGGATTCAATTTAAGATTTCGAGGTTCATAATATCCTGTTCATCCTTTAAATGTTTTTCCTTGTTGAAAATTCTTGTTCAAGTATCTCTTGGTTTGTCCATCCCTCTATATTTTATCCGGAGTGCTGAAGATATCTCAGAAGTTTCGTGTTTGCATTCAAAATCCTTTAAATTATTTCGTGTGTCTCACATCATCAAGATCCCAATTTTTACCGATGAAATCTATCAGTGTAAGCAATTGTTTCAATGGTGTTTTCTTTGAGTGGCACCATAACCCACAGGTTTTCCCCAGGATCTTACCTGGCTCTTCCAATCTTTACGGGGATGTTCTCAAGTTCTTTTCAAATATGACGTGAGAATGAATTTCATTAGGCATATTCCTCTTCAAGATCGCTTTGAATCATTTTCATCATTGGCTCAACCATTCCTTTTTCATTGTTCCAGAGTGTCTCAGTAATTCATGATGTGCTCCTCCTCCTCATTTTTAGCATTGAAGACCGAAGGAGAGTTTCTCTTAAATCTTGCTCTATTCTTGGGGATTCATGCTTTCAGCTTCCTGCTATCCTCTCAAATTGTTTTCAATCATGCGTAATTCTTTCCATATATATCCGAAGCATTTTAGAGTTGTTTTCATTTCTCGATCCTCCGAAGGCCATCATTTCAGAAGATTTCTTCGTTATTAGCTTTTAGCTTTCATCCTCAAATTCTTCTCAATTGTTGTTCCTTCGTTCGTATCCCAATTATTCCGGTGCTTCATTCAAGATTTATTTAGGCGGTTCTTGGTCCTCATCCTAATTTATCTCCATTCACTCTTGATATCCTCATTCGTTTGTGAATTCTTACAAGCGTTCTTGTTCAAGGCTTCTTCAAGTTCGTGTCACCTCTCTTCAATCTTTTTCAAGAAGAATAAATGGTATGCTAAATTCGTTGCTTATCATCAATTTACTTGATGAAGGATAAGCCTAACATAATTATTATTCTATTTCAGCGAGGTGATTACAATCCTTCTTCCGAAGTTGTGCATGATATCAATTCTTGTTTCTAAGTTGTTCATGTTTTCTTTCCGGAGTTCCAAGTTATTCTCAAATATCTCTTTGCGTAGCTTTGTCTAAAGCATAGCAAGGCCTCAATCTTGACTTTCGCAACCTTCAATTCTTTTCTACCATCCTTCCATTCCGGAGTTTCTACGATGGTTTTTCAGGGTGGTTTGCTAAGGATGTAATTCTTTATCGAAGAGTTCCTCAAGATTCTTGTTGGAGAAGCTCAAGCATTCTTTTCTCGCATTTATAAGTTCAATTACTTCTCCATTGTCTTTTGAGATGGTGTTATTAAATTCCTGATTATGAGGAGTCTCGAAGGAAAATTGTCAAGAATAAGATAAGTAAACCCATCTTGTCTTCTCAGAGTTATCTTGGGTTGGATTTCATCTAAAGCATTTTCTAAGGATTGTTGCTATCATGGTGTCATAAATGATCCAAGTTTTCTCTGCCTATTCTCCATGAAAGATCTTTTCATCTCTTTTGATCCCAAGCAATCCTTGTTTTGTCAGTCGCTGGTTATCACCTCATTATTTTGAGATGTTGTCGATAATCCCAGAACAAGCTTATTATTTTTGGTTTTTTTCAAGAACTCCGCTCAACCTATGCTTATCAAGTTCAATGGGGGTAGAAGTTGTCATTTTCTTCTATGTTTTCCTCCCAATGATCTAGTTTCTTTTCTTTTCTTCTAGAGGTGTTGTCATGTTTCTCGCTTTCAATCATCATCTAGTTTTATCAAGTTCATATTCTTTCCTTGCTTATCCATTCAACCGGAGTTGTGCCCTCTTTTCAAGTTCTTTCCATCTTATCAAGTTTTGCCTCTCTTTCCTCACTAACGAAATTTCTTTTGAATTCTTGCTTGTTTCTCATATCATTCTTCTTCTCTTGCAATCCTTCAAGTTCATGTGGTTTCACTCGTTGGTCAATGAAGCAACTAAGTATTACCTCTTCCTCTTGCTCTATCTCTTCCCCTTCTCATTCTAAAATCTCGGGACGAGATCTCTTGTTAGTGGAGGAGAGTTGTAACAGCCCGGGATCGACGCTCCAAAACATTCCCCTTTTATTCCATTGTTGTCGTGTGATTCGATTTTTTGTCGCAATCATCATCGCATAATTCGCATCATCTGCATAGCATCGTCACTCGTTTTCGAAAAATTGCATCTGTTTGTAGCTGCTGGTTCTCTCCGTTCGTGTCATCGACCGTTTTGAGACCAACCACACATGCACGCGCCCGAGGCATCGATAAAGTATTGTTTTTAAAAGTGCGCGAAAAATATTCTCGGATTGGGTAAAATGTTGGCGTGCGGTCTAGTTATTTTGTAGGTAGACCGCCTGGCAAATTTCGTCGCAATCAGAGGTCGTTTGATACCCCAACGGTCTACCTAGCAGCGTAGTCATTAGTTTAATTATCAGACGTTTGTAGTGTTTAAAACCTTTGTCACGGGCCACCATCTTCCTCTCTCCTCAGCCCACACCCCCTCTCCATAGCCCACTTAGACCTGCTAGCCCCCTTCGCTTCCGGATCGTCGGATCGAGATCCGAAGGCCCAAAAACGGTGCAAAACCCCCTAACCTAGCCCCATTTGCTATAAATAGACCCCTAGGTGTCCAAATCAGGCAACCCTAACCCATGCCTCAAAATCCGTGACGCCGCCGCCACCTCCCACCTCCTCTATCCTCTAGTTGTCTGGCCCGCTGAAGTCCAGATCCGGCCCGCCCAGGCATGGATCCTGCCATCGCCGCAAGAAGCGAGCTCCTGCCCATTCCCGTCGCTAGCAAGCCCGCCTCCCATGTGCCCCATGGCCGTGCAACCCTTCCACCCCAAGGACCTCGCCGACCGGCTGCCGGAGCGACACGGCCGGTCCATGCCGACCTCGCCGGCGACCAGGCATGTCCCGTGCGCCTCTTCTCCTTCCATCTCCCCTCTACTCCCATTCACCCATCTGTGCCCTATGCCTTCGCTCCAGGAACTGCACGCCGGAGCTCCGACCAGTGCCTCCTTTGCCCGGATCCGGTGCGGGACGATCGGATCCGTCTGTTCCCATAGTCTGCCGGCCTCCCCGCAACCGCGCTGGGTCCAAGCCGTCGCTATTGGCCTGCGCCGCCGCTCGCTCGTCCCGCTCGGGATCGAGCAGGGAGACGACGCCTAGCACTAGGCCTCGCCCGCGTGGGCCTCCCCCGTCGCCAACCGAGCAGGCCCAACATCGCCTCTCACCGCCGCCGTTATGGGCCAGGCCCACTAGGTGAACTCCCCTCAAGCCCAACTCGCCCCCTATCCATCGCCCAGGGCGTGCTTTAGTTATATGGCGCGCAAAGGGCCACTTTAGCTTTGGCGCATTCATTGTTTTTTCGCTAGACGAATTTCCTATTTATAAGGGCATGTCATAATTGCAGAAAAAGCATGTTTTAAAATGCCAATAAGTAATTGATCGTGCATCATATCGAGATAATTTATATATGTAAAACATGTAGAATTTCATGTAGATTCAGGATATCCCGCTTTCGCAATGATAAAAAATGTTTAACATGTTATTTTCTATTATTTTGCATGTTTGTCATGATTTGCATTGCGCATAAATATTTAAGCGTGCATCCAATTTGATCAAACAATATATGTAAAATGTTTAGATTATTTATATCCCTTTTTCATGCATGAGAAAAATGTTGGGTGTGATGTTGCATTTAATTTGCATAAATAACTTGCTAATAGGTTTATGTCATAAACTTGCATAATTAATTGTGACATGTTTTCCTACATGAACCTATACATATTATATATGATTTTAAGGTAGAAAAAATCCATAGGATTTATCTGTGCTATTAGTTTTGTCATTTGAGCATTTTTGTGTGCATGTTATTTTGCTATATTAGTTTTGTCATTTGAGCATTTTTGTGTGCATGTTATTTTGCTATGATGCCCTTTTGTCTATTTGTGTGAATTAATCCATACATGATATGAGACACATTTGAACATGAGTTATGCCCTTTGACATGTGACTAGCCCCTGGTCATTTTGTTTGCCATGATATTCAATGTTTAGGTGTTGATTTCTTGTTGCTAACATGCCTAACCAATGTGCTGTTTTGAGGGGTCTAAATATTTCTGAGTCTGGAATCTATAATTTTTATGTTGTCTTGCCATGTGTTTTGCTACTGATCTAGGACCCCTTTGGGGTTGGTGCAATGGAGTTATTTGTAGTTTATAATGTAGTCTAGCATGCTGTCAAATTTCATGCCATTATATGCCCTGTAGCATATAGTTTTATTGCTGCCAATATGCCTTCGTGATAAAAAGCTGCACTGTCGAAAAGTGCTATTTTCACCAAGTCTGAAACGGTTTCCAATTAGCCATCTTGTGAGCTTATTTCCTAGAGACCCATGATCCTAAACAACTTGCTCCTGTGATATAACTTTATGCATCATGTAAGCTACTGCCCTGTGTCTTTCTTGTGCATTTTAAACCTTTGTTGCTTGTTGTTTTCATGCGTGCAAAATGCCATGTTGTTGTTTTGGACAGATTTGCACTAAACCTTGTATGGGTGTTTGTGGTTGAACCGTAGCTCCATTTTGGGCATGCCATACATGAAACTTACTTAGAATTTCATTTTATATCATATTATAATGTTGCATCCATGATTTGAAATGTTTGTGGTTGTCATTTTCATGCATTTTGCATTCATGGCATAATCCATCTTGCGTTGGTCATATCTTTTAGACCATAGCTCCGATTTTAATGATCCACATATGTAACTTGACTAGAAAAACGTGTAGAATCACCTGGCACATTTTTTCAAGTTTAATAAATATAAAATATGTTTAGTTCAGATCTGGACCAATTTCAAAATTAACATATCAGGTCATTTCGGAAATGCTATAGGTTGTTTCCGACCTCATTTAAGATGCCTAGGTAGGTAGTTTACTTATGCCTCACCTCTTGCCAGGTTCAACAACATTTAATATTGTCGTGTACCTAAAAGAGAGTGAACTAAATAATAGATCGTGGAGTTCCGTCAATATGCAACTCGTTGCATACTGAGCTTCACTTTAATGTATAGTAGTTATTAATGTTATTTGCCATGCCTTGCATATTTAAACCGGACATGCATCAGTTTTGTTTGTGCATCATATCATGCATATGTTGTGGTGTAACATGTGTTGATTGTTGTTTTCGGATTGTTCCTTCTCGATAGAGTACCGAAAGCGTTTGGAGTGTGAGGATTCGTTCGACTATGTTGGCTCGTCTTCTTCATGGATTCATTCTTCGTCCAAGCGGGATCTCAGGCAAGATGATCATTTCCCTGGATACCACTACTATCATTGCCATGCTACTTGGCTCGTTTTCTATCACTATGTCTTGCTTCCTACCACTTGTTTGTCAAGCCTCCCAAATATGCCATGATAAGCCTCTAACCCCTCCACATCCCAGCAAACCTTTGTTTGGCTATGTTACCGCTTGCTCAGCCCTTCTTATAGCGTTTCTAGCTCCAGGTGCAATTGCTTCCATGTGACAACATGGATATTTTGTCATATCACAATATTATTGCTATTTAATTTAATGCATTTATATACTAGATAAAAGGTGGAAGGCTTGGCCTTTTGCTTGGTGTTTTTTCCATTCTTGCCTTCCTAGTTACTTGTGTACCAGTGTTATGTTCCACGACTGAGCGCTCCTAACATGCTCGGGGTTGTTATGGGGACCCCCTTGATTTTCGTATTAGGATAAAACTTGTCCGGCAAGGCCCAACATTGGTACTACATTCACCTAATAACAACTAAAATTGCATAGGTACCCACCAGCACCCGCGAATAACTTAATCAACAACTCGGATGAGTGCTCCTCATGAGTGTTGGTCCAACCCAGAGCAACTTATTAATGCTACCCGGGGCAATTCGGTGATTGGCGTGGTAACCACCGCTCATCTGTCGTGTCCTGAGAACGAGATACACGGCTCCTATTGGGATCGTTGACATGCCAGGCGGCCTTGATGGATTTGTTTTACCTTTCTTAAAAGTCTTGTGCGAGGAATTCCAAGAATACTTCGGGCTATCTCGAGGTTGCAGTTTTCCAATGGAATTGCCAAAGAAATCACGGGATTCGTGGTCAAGGTTATTCCCGCTAAGAGTGGTTAATTTGTGATGGATGAGTTGGAGCACCCCTATAGGGTTAAATATTTCGGAAAGTCGTGCCCATGGTTATGTGGAAACTTGGAAACTTTGTTTAACACCCAATCATAGTAAACTTGAAGTAAACTCAAAGAAAATACACCAACTGTGTGCATAACCATGATTGTCTCTTCTCATGAGTTCTTATCCGAGGGAAAATGGTGGAGTTATGTTTGACGTAAGTAGGTGTTCAGGATCACTTAGTGATCATTATTAGTTCACGTCCGTCATGCATAGACCACCCATTTTACTTTCTATATTCATAAGTTAGCCACTCAAATAAATGCTTAGTTTGCTTGTTGTAGCCTCACCACTTAACCATACCTCACCCATTAAGCTTTAATAGTCTTGATACCCTTGGAAATGAGATTGCTGAGTCCCTGTGGCTCACAGATTACTACAACAACGGTTGTAGGTACAGGTGATGCGATGCTTTGACGTGAGAGTGATGCTTGTTTGATTTGGAGTCTTCTTATTCTTCTTCGATCTAGGATGGGCTCCAGGCGGCAGCCTGGGATAGCAAGGATGGATGTCACTTTATCGTTTGATTTCATCCATATTTGGACCCTACTATTTTGTACGATAATTGAATATGTTGTTGTATTGATGTGATCTTGAAGTAGCTTGTGGCAAGTGGAAGCCAATTACATATACTCATCTCTTCTGTACATGTACTTGTAATGATATCCATTCTTGCGAAACGATGAGATGCGCTTCTATCCCTGTCAAGGCCCTCGTGCCAAAATATAGATAAGAATTTTACCTGGTGAGAACCAAGGTTATTGAATCAATAGGATAACCATGCAATTTCCCTTGTCAGTGCCTACACACAAAAGAGCACACACTTGCACCCAACGCAGGCAACAGGGTTGTCAATCCCCTTGAACTCGTTAGTTGCAAGCAATGAGTAGTGTAGACAATAGTTTGGTAAATATAAAATATAAAATAAATGAAAAGTAAATGATTGCATCAAGGTATTAAGAGCGTTTGTGAATAGACCCAGGGGCCATAGTTTTCCCTAGAGGCATCTCTCTCTTAAAAATCATACGATGAGTGAAGAAATTACTGTTGTGTAATTGATAGAAAATCACATAGTTATGAAATATTTATTCGTGACAATGATCATTGCATAAAGGCATCACGTGTGTTATTTATGGAAAAGTAGCAACCAATTCACACGTTATGATTCAAACAATGAATTTTCTTGAAACTTAACAACCTATGTTCTTAGTCACCAAACAATTGCCATTCAACTTATTCTCAACAAAGTCTAAGTAAGAGCTCCACATACTCAATCATCATATATTCTTCTATGATTGCTAGTACTCAAAGCATATTTTTAGAAAAAATGGCATCCATCAAACACAGACAAAGATAGGGTCTTAATGTTTCTCCTCCCAACTCATTTATCATAGAGATAATTATCAACAATAACATGTCATGATCAAATATATTTCACTCGCCATATATGCCTAGATCTTTCCCCACCACATGATACTTGCCAACTAGAGAACAACTGAGGTTGAAATAAGAATACATACTATTGACTCTTGCATAAAGTAAATTCTGAAAGGTAAAAGATAGGCCCTTCACAGAAGCAGGGATTTGCATATGTGCCAGAGCTCATTGTTTAAAACTGAGATGAATAAGTAATTTTGAGTGGTGTGCCTTTCCTGTCACCATCACAATAGAGTTTTCAATATCTTCCATGCTAACCACATTACTGGTAGTTCCCAAACAAAATTAAAATTTTACCCCTCCTCCACCATTCAAACACATTTCATGGCTGGCCGAATCCATGGTTGCCCCTCCAAACAATCAACTTTCTAGGGGGAGTTTTCGTTTATTTATTTTTGTGTAATGCGGGACTAGGAATCCTTATTACCAGCCTCTATCATGCAATGACAAGTGAATAAACACTCATCTTGAGAATAACTCGCTTAGCATGGAAGATAATGACAACCCCATCACTCCATGATCGGTATGAGCACACAAAATAGATGTTTATTTGAATGTTTAGAGGTGGCACATGCAAATTTACTTGGAATGGCAATGAAATACCATACATAGGTAGGTATGGTGGACTCTCATGGAAGAAACTTGGCTCAAGGATTTGGATGCACAAGTAGTATCTCTACTTAGTACGAAGTTTTGTCTAGCAAAAGGTTCTAAATTAGGACCACATGTTGGAGGATCCATAACAATATAACTTCTATGCAAATATACCCAAACATAACCATTACGTTCTCTTCCTTGTCCAACTTCAACCATTTGATAAAGTTTGAAAATAATTAGTGGGTATTCACAATCATAAAACATGTCCAAGATAATATATTTGTATGTGAAAGTTCTCTTTCTTATACTAATCATTCATGAATTGCTTGTATGACCAATTTAATGATTGCCAAACTTCAATAGATTTCACTTTAAAAACCAGATGGGATGCTACTACTAAGAATAAAGCACATTGATAATTTCATATTTATGATATTTCATTGATTCACAATTTACTCATAGGATATAAGTGAAGCACAAGAGTAAACATCAAACTACTCTTCAAAAGATATATGTGTAGATCAATGAGTAGTCAAACAATAAAGTAGCTATGTGAGGACTCTATCCCAATAAAGATTTTCAGATCTGAGTATTTTATTTAAACAGCGAGCAAAATAAAAATAGCACTCCAAGAATAGCACATATCATGTGGACAAATAAAGATTTAGGCGCAACATAGGCTAACCGATAATTGTTGATGAAGAGAGGTGGGATGTGTAGCATCCCACTGATTAGATGTTTGGAATTTCTTGAAAATTTACTTGGGGTGGCTTGGGCATCCCCAATCTTGAGCTTTTGTATCTCGTTCAATCCTCTCATATCAAGGTTTCACCTATTCTCAAAAACTTCATCCACACAAAACTTGAAAAGAACTCGTGAGATAGGTTAGTACACATAACAATAAATCCACACTTCATGTACTGACAAGACAAGTTGCAAAATAATTTTCAAACATCATCTACTGTTTACTATCATTTCCATGATTTATATCTACCAATATAGGCTATGGAAACTATAGGATAAGTAGATAACAAAACTATGACAACAATCTATCCAAACAGACCAGTCTGTAGGAATTTATGAAAACAATGTACTTCTGTAACTCAATAAATTGTGAAACTTTAGGAAGTGATATATAATTTATATGAAAACATTGTGTAAAAATTTCAGAAACTTTCCACGTTCCGATAAAATATGAAAACTCAAACACTACATGAAAAGTTTCTGTTTTTACACAACAAATATCAAAACTTGCAATGGAAGCATCTTAAGGTAATTCTTGGAACTTTTTATTGAAAAACAAGATTATAAATAACATATAACATATAACAACAAAATAAAATTATGCTCCAAGCAATATACATATTATGTGACGAATAAAAATACAACTCTAAGTAAGATATACCGATAGTGTTGAAGATGAAAGAGGGGATGCCTCGGCTTAGACGCTTGAGTCTTACTTGAATATTACCTTGGGGTGCCTTTGGAGTCCCCAAGCTTAGGTCCTTGATGCTCCTTATTCACCACATATCGGTATCTCACCCAAAACTTGAAACTTCAATCACACAAAACTTAACAGAACTTCGTGAGATGGGTTAGTGTAGTAAAGGTAGAACATTCACTTAGGTACTGTCAAGACAAGATTCATAATTGTTCTGAAATGATACCTACTATATTCCATCGTTCCAATAATTTATATTGAGCAATATAAGCCATAGAAAGTAGGAAACAAACAAACTATGCATTGAAAAGAGAATCTATCAAAAGCAGAATAGTCTGTGAAGATCTGAATAAATGCCATACTTCCCTGCCTCTAAAAATTCTGAAAACTTATGACAACGCAAATAATTTGCATTGAAATTTTGTGTAAAAGTTTCAGAATTTTTTGACGCTCCAGTAAAATCATATACTTCATATACCGGATGCGAAACTTTCTGTTTTTGCACAGATTCAAACAAGCAAGTATCCACACTTCCCAAAGGCTTTACTTGGCACTTTATTGAAATAAAAGACACAAAACATGATTACCACAGTAGCTTATCATCATGTGAAAACACAAAAAAACAGAAGGTAAAAGTGTTGGGTTCTGTCCAACAAGCGCTTTTCTTTAGTGCCTTTTAGCTAGGCATGATGATTTCGATGATGCTCGTATAGGAATAAAAGTTGAAAATGCAAGAGAGCATCATGAATCACATGAAAAGCACATTTAACTCTAATCCACTTACTTTGAATAGGGATTTCATGAGCAAACAATTCATGGGAACAAGAATCAACTTGCATAGGATGGCAAAACAAGCATAACTTCAAAACTTTGAACACATAGAGAGGAAACTTGATATTGCTGCAATTCCTAGAAACATAGGTTCTTCCCTCATAATAATTTTCAGTAGCATCATGAAAGAATTAAACAAGATAACTATGACATACAACACTCTTTTCATGATTCACAAGAATAGATGTTTAATTACTACCCACACAAGCCAAATTCTTCTCATTCAAAGTAGTGGGAGCAAACTCAACAAACTAACTATCATGTGACACTTGATTGACATAACCACATTGAATATTAAAATCATGATAAGAAGTTTCATGGTTGTCAGTACTCTTTATAGCATACATGTTATCACAATAATCATCATACATAGGAGGCATGCTATCATCATAATAGTTTTGCTCATCAAAACTTGGGGGACTAAAAATATCATATTCGTCAAACATAGCATCCCCAAGCTCTTGGCCTTGTGACGAGGATATGTACCTAGGGTAGGGTCCTAGGCAAGGCCCACATACCCTACCTAAGGGCACCACATGGGAGGACTCAAAGATCAAGCATGAACTTCCGAGTGGATCCCTAGATACGTTCAAAGTCACTCGACAGTAATCCACTCGGAGACTCCCGCTCTCACTCGGCAGTCGCTTGTCACTCGACAGACCTCGCTTCACTTAACGCCAAAAGACCAGAAGCCATCATCAAGAGCCCAACGGGCAGACGCTGACTTAATGGCCCTTAATAGCTTTTAGTATGTACGTTACCTATAACGGCAGACTTTACACCCCACAACCAGACCCTTTGATGCGGGGCCATTATGAGGGGCAGCGGACTCTATATAAGCCGCCCCTCCCCTCCTGCACAAGGGTTAAGAAACTATTGTAATCTCTACATTCCACTCGACATAAAGCTCCCGAGCATTGAGACGTAGGGCTGTTACCTCCACGAGAGGGTCCTGAACTCATACATCTGTGTGTACACCCTTGCCGTAGCTAGGACTCTGCCCTCTGCATTATACCCCTACCATCTATTGTCAGGCTCGTTCCCATGATAGTTGGCGCCCATCGTGGGGCAGGCGTCTAAGCGACTTCCGACGAGGTTGCGTTTTTCATCCTTCAACATGTCTTTCGGCAGTGTTTTTTCTTTGGGCCACGAGATCCGTTTTGGAGCGCTCATTTTCATCGCCGACGATTCGGCATGGCTCCAGGAGGCGCCTCTCGATGTCGAAGCGCTCTCGGTCCGCGGGGCCGTGCATTTCCGCACGAGTCCGTGCAGCGTGTTGCTGCGTCGCATCGGCTCCTCTTGCCATTCGTGGTTGCAAGCGGACCGGCTGCTCACGACTCTAGCGGTGGGTCGAACACGCAGCGGCGCATCAAGCTTCTTCGCAGGTTGCAGCACTCGAACCCGCCGAGTCCCTTCATGGGATGTTCGAGTCGGATTCCGATCCGTCTGACGTGCCTTCAGAGTACGAGAGCTGTGATCCCGCAGCGGAGGTCTTGATGGTGGGATCTCATCAGAGCTCACCGCCTGGTTTTGGTCATGGCGAGCATGAGGCTGGTGGCCCGTCGAACGTGCAGTCGCGTCGCAATGAGAAGGTCCTTCGTACCCCCATCGGCGGCGCGACCGCCGAGGCCCGGGCTTTGGAGGCCGCGCGCGTTCGTCTAGAAGAGCTCCAGGTAGAGATCGACGAGTGCGCCTGTCCACGCCCGCCACGCCCCAGTCGACGTCAGTGACAACTGTTTCTGACGGGATCTCATGATGGCATCGAGGTATACCAAACTCCCGTGCTTAATGTTGCTGCTGCGGCTAGGATAGCAGATTCCATTCAGCCGTCCTGGTCAGAGGCTGGTAGAGGGCTGTTGCAGATCAGAGCACTGTTGAATGCAGCACAACGCCAGAATTCAGCAGTTTCTCAGTCTCGTCACAAGATACACATCATTTCACCCAAGGCAGAGACCGTTCAGTCGGCACATAGTCCTAGTTCGCCCTTACGTCGTCGAGGCGGCGGTTATCGTGAAGGGCAAGACAAAGATCAGCATCACCGTGAAGACCGCCGTCGAGTGCCCACTCCTCCGCGGAGTGGTCCGTACGCGCCCCGGCGCCAGGACGACATGCACTCCTTCGGTGACGAGCGGGACGTGGACTTTGATGCCCACGCATACCTTCTTCAGAAGGAGATCGACGAGAGCAGAGCCTACAAAGAAGGACACAACAGAGATGTCCCGAGTGGAAGCTCAGCTGCAGTGTCTGGTCTAGAGTGTTTTAGCAGAGCTATACGTTCTGTGGAGATTCCCCCCAACTTCTGAATGGCGGAAGGGATCGGAAAGTTTTCTGGTGAAACAAAACCAGAGACTTGGCTTGATGATTACGAGTGGCTGTGCAGATTGGCGGCGGGAATGACAATGTCGCAATGAAGCACCTGCCTCTTATGTTGGATGGTCCAGCTCGAGCTTGGTTGAATCGTTTGGCTCCTTCCAGCATTCATTGTTGGGAAGATCTTGCCCGAGTGATTGTCCAGACCTTTGAGGGCACTTGCAAGCGCCCCGCAGGTCTGGTCGACTTATAACACTGCGTCCAGAAGCCTAGTGAAACCTTAAGGGACTATATTCAGTGATGGTGCACCCTGCATCATACGGTGGAAAATGTGTCAGAACACTATGCTGTTTGTGCCTTCAAGGTCGGTGTAAGATACAGAGAGCTGTACTTGAAGTTCGGGCACGCTGGTGACATTTCACCTGGCAAGATGATGGAAATTGCCACTCGCTATTCCAATGGCGAGGAAGAAGACCGCCTCCGTAGCGGCAAAGGAAAAGCGGTAGCCAATGAGTCTGGCTGTGGCAACAATAGGAAACAAAAGCGGAAGGCTGAGGACCCAGCTCCGGCAGAGGCGGCAGCACTGGCAACTCAGTCAAAGAACAAGGGCAAGGCCAAAGCTCAGTATGCCCCCAAGAAGGGGAAGGGTCAGCCAGGAACCGATATCTTAGATCAGCCGTGTGTAATTCACATGAAGAAAGATGAAGAAGGAAACCTGATTTTTCCAAGCACACCACTCGACAGTGTTAGACCCTCATCCAGCAGTTCAAGGGAGACCCGTCGAAGTGGGAAATCTCCTGAAAAAGAAGATGAAGATGAAGAAAAGGAAACATTCCCGGATGTCACTACTACACTGGTGATCTTTGCTGACATCGAGAGCAAGAGCCGTCTGAAAAAATAAATAGAGAGATCAACATGGCTATGCCAGACACCCCCACCTACCTCAAATGGTCTCAGTATGCTGTCACATTTGACCAAACTGACCATCCTACCCATGTGGCCACACCCGATCGACAGGCTCTGGTAGTTGATCCGGTGGTGCACGGGACTCAACTCAGAAAGGTCCTCATGGACGGCGGCAGCGGCCTAAACATTCTGTATGTGGATACCCTAAAGGGAATGGGCATTCCTATGTCCCGTCTCAGCGAAAGCAACATGCATTTCCATGGGGTCATCCCAGGAAAGAAGGCCCAGTCACTCGGCCAGATAGCATTGGATGTGGCATTCGGAGATAACAAAAATTTCCGAAAAGAAAAGTTGACGTTTGAAGTCATGGATTCCAAGAGTGCGTACCACGCCATTTTGGGTTGACCCGCTTATGCACGTTTCATGGACCGGCCATGTTACGTGTATCTCAAGCTGAAAATGCTGGGCCCTAAGGGCGTGATCACGGTCACTAGCAATCGACAGCGGGCCGAAGAGTGTCTCTAGCATGGGTCCAAGATCGCTGATCAACAGATGTCCATGGTCGAGCTGGAGGAGTACAAGAAAACCACTGACCCTACCGATTTGCTCTGTGCAAAAAAGCTGGCTTCCGAGTCGGCATTTCAATCGGCAGGAGAAGTGAAGAAGGTGCACATCGACCCGACGGATCCAACCGCTGCCCCGACGAATATCTCAACAACACTAAAAAGCAAATAGGAAGCCAAGCTCATCCAGTTCCTCCGTGAGAACTGGGATATCTTTGCATGGAAGCCTACTGACATGCCAGGGATTCCCAAGGAGCCGGCTGAGCACCGTCTGCGAGTGGATCCGAAGGCCAAGCCTGTCAAGGAGCATTTGCGTCGATCTGCGGCTGAGAAGCGCAAGGTAATCGGAGAAGAAGTGGCCCGTCTCTTGCAAGCCAAGTTCATTCGGGAGATTTACCACTCCGAGTGGCTCTCGAATGTTGTGATGGTGCCCAAGAAAGATAAGTCATTGCGCATATGCATTGACTTCAAACATCTCAATAAGGTGTGTCCGAAAGACCATTTTCCGCTCCCCCGCATAGATCAGATTGTTGACTCGACAGCGGAGTGCGAGCGATTATCATTTTTCGGCTGCCTATTCTGGGTACCATCAGATCCGCCTGTTTGGCCCAGATGAAATGAAAACAGCCTTCATCACCCCATTTGGGTGTTTTTGCTACATCACCATGCCTTTTGGTCTCAAGAATGCCGGTGCTACTTTTATGCGCATGATTCAGAATGTTTACTCGACCAGATCCCTCGGAATGTCGAGGCGTACGTGGATGATATAGTGGTCAAGTCCCGCAAAGGTTCTGACCTGCTGGCTGACTTGGTTGAGACATTCGCTAATTTGAGGCGATTCGACATAAAGTCGAATCTAGCCAAATGTACCTTCGGTGTCCTTGGCGGCAAGTACTCAGTTTTCTCGTTTCCGAATGGGGAATTGATGTCAATCCCGAGAAGATCATCGCCATTACCTGTATGAAGACTCCCGTGCGAGTGCACGATGTTCAGAAGCTCACATGGTGCTTGGCAGCATTGAGTCGATTCATTTCTTGTCTTGGTGAGAAGGCTCTGCCCTTGTATCAGTTGATGAAGAAATCAGATACATTCGATTGGACTCCTGAAGCCGAAGCAGCGTTTGTTGAGCTCAAAGCCCTGCTGTACACCTAGCTGGTGCTTGCCGCTCCTGCCAGCAAAGAGCCCTTGCTCCTGTACATCGCGGCCACAAATCAGGTCGTCAGTATCGTGCTGACTGTCGAGCGAGAAGATGAAGGCAAAGCCTATAAGGTTCAACGACCAATTTATTATGTCTCGGAAGTTTTGTCCCCCTCAAAGCACAGATGTGCTCATAATCAGAAGCTGGTGTATGGTATTTAATTATCAATGAAGAAGGTGGCACATCATTTCCAAGACCATTCGATCTCGGTCGTCAGTGATGCACCTTTATCAGAGATTTTCAATAATCGCGACGCATCAGGTCGAGTGGCTAAATGGGCAACTGAGCCAGGACACTTCGACATTAGATTCGTGGCCAAGAAGGCAATCAAGTCCCAAGCATTGGCAGATTTCATGGCCGAGTGGATCGAACAGCAATAGCCTATCCAAGTTCACTCAGCGCATTGGACAATGTTCTTCGACGGATCCAAAATGTTGAATGGGTCCGGTACTGGCGTTGTTCTAATATCCCCCATAGGCGACAAGCTCAGCTATGTCTTGCAAATTCACTTTGATTCCTCCAACAATGAGGCAGAGTATGAAGCACTTTTGTACGGGTTGCGCATGGCTATCTCGCTCGGCGTCAAGCGCTTGATGGTTTATGGTGACTCAGATTTGGTGGTGAATCAAGTGATGAAAGAGTGGGATGTTAGAAACCCTGCTATGACTGGATACTGCAATGTAGTCCGAAAGATGGAGAAGAAATTTGAAGGTCTGGAACTTCACCATGTTCCTTGACTGAAAAATCAGGCAACTGATGAGCTATCCAAGGTTGGTTCCACTCGACGGCCTGTCCCCAGCGGAGTGTTCCTAGAGCATTTGCACACTCCTTCGATTCAAGAGGATCCCTTAACTAAGGAGCCCCCTCAAACCTTAAGCTCCTCTGACTCGACTGAAGTCGATGTTCCTGCTGTGATTGACCTGGTCATGGAGGTGCTAGTTATCATTCCCGATTGGACTGTACCGTACATAGCCTATATCCTCAGACAGGAGCTTCCTGAAGATGAAGCAGAGGCTCGACAGATTGTGCGCAGGTCCAAGGCTTTCACTGTGATGGGATATCAACTATTCAAAGAAAGTGTGACTGGTGTCACCCAGCGCTGCATTTCACCCGAGGAAGGTCGAATGATTCTAGATGAAATCCACTCGGGAACTTGCGGACACCATGCGTATTCAAGGGCGATCATCGCTAAAGCATACCGAGCAGGTTTTTATTGGCCACGGGCTAATGAAATGTCTAAGGACATTGTTGATCATTGCGAAGGTTGTGAGTTGTATGCAAACCTGTCACACAAGCCAGCGTCTGCTCTGAAGACAATTCCACTCGCCTGGCCGTTTGCCGTTTGGCGGCTCGACATGGTTGGTCCTTTATGACCCGGAAAAGGAGGATTCACCCACCTGTTGGTAGAAGTCGACAAGTTCACCAAGTGGATTGAAGCCAAGCCCATCAAGAAGCTGAATTCCCGCATGGCGGTCATGTTCATGAGGGAGATCATTATCCGGTTCGGCATTCCCCACAGCATCATCACGGACAATGGCACTAATTTTGACTCGGAAGAATTTAGGAGATTCTGTAACTTCCAAGGCACCCGGGTGGATTACGCTTCCGTTGCACCTCAAACCAATGGGCAAGTTGAGCGGGCTAATGGTCTCATTCTGCAAGGTCTGAAGCCTCGTCTCATGCGCGATTTGGATCATGTCGCTGGTGCGTGGGTAACTGAGCTGCCGTCTGTTTTGTGGGGGTTGAGGACAACGCCTAATCGGTCGACTAGATGAACTCCTTTCTTCCTTGTCTATGGTGCTGAAGCTATATTGCCGAGTGACTTGGCCCACAATTCTCCTCAAGTGGAGCCGTATTCTGAAGCTGAAGCTGAGCAGGCCAGGCAAGATGGGGTAGATCTTCTAGAAGAAGAGCATGAGATGGCTCTGATCCGGACCACAACCTATCTGCAAAACTTGCGGCGCTTCCATGCAAGGAATGTCAGAAGCCGAGTGTTCCATGAAGGAGATTTGGTGCTCCGAGTGAATCATCACTAACCTCACAAGCTAGCTCCTGCATGGGAAGGCCCTTTTGTAATCACCAAGGTGCTAAACAATGGAGCCTATCACTTATATAATCTCATGAAGCAGATGGATGAGCCACGAGCTTGGAATGCAGACCCGCTTCAACGTTTTTACACTTGAGACATTAGTTTTCTCATGTAATAAGAGTTCTTCATCAATGCAATTTGTGTCTCTGCAATTAATACCTCGTCGATTCCAACCGTGCAGTTATTTACTGGGGATACTCCGAGTGACGAGCAATCCTCGCACTCGGGGGCTTAGCTGCAAAACATGTTTCGCCTAAGTTAAAAACCCTATCGGGTGGATAGTAGTCCATTCACTCGACGACCTATTTGCGAACCCGTCTTCGCTTGGGTTCAAAAAAAAAAACTCGTCGAGACGATGGTAATCCATTCACTCGACAGCTTAGATGCGAATCGACATTCGCCTAAGTTCAAAATACTCTGAGTGATGAGCGATCCTCACGCTCGGGGGCTTAGCTGCGAATACATTTCGCCTAAGTTAAAAACCTCGTCGACTGGATAGTAATCCATCCACTCGACAGCTAGCTGCGAATCGACATTCGCCTAAGTTCAAAATACTCCGAGTGATGAGCGATCCTCACGCTCGGGGGCTTAGCGGCGAATACATTTCGCCTAAGTTAAAAACCTCGTCGAGGCGATGGTAATCCATTCACTCGACAGCTTAGATGCGAATCGACATTCGCCTAAGTTCAGAATGAGTGATGAGCGATCCTCACGCTCGGGGGCTTAGCTGCGAATACATTTCACCTAAGTTAAAAACCTCGTCGACTGGATAGTAATCCATCCACTCGACAACTTAGATGCAAATCGACATTCGCCTAAGTTCAAAATACTCCGAGTGATGAGTGATCCTCATGCTCGGAGGCTTAGCTGCGAATACATTTCGCCTAAGTTAAAAACCTCGTCGAGGTGATGGTAATCCATTCACTCGACAACTCAGATGCGAATCGACATTCACCTAAGTTCAACATACTCCGAGTGATGAGTGATCCTCACGCTAGGGGGCTTAGCTGCGAATACATTTCACCTAAGTTAAAAACCTCATCGACTAGATAGTAATCCATCCACTCGACAGCTTAGCTGCGAATCGACATTCGCCTAAGTTCAAAATACTCCGAGTGATGAACGATCCTCACGCTCGGGGGCTTAGCTGCGAATACATTTCGCCTAAGTTAAAAACCTCGTCGACTGGATTGTAATCCATCCACTCGACAGCTTAGCTGCGAATCGACATTCGCCTAAGTTCAAAATACTCCCAGTGATGAGCGATCCTCACGCTCGGGGGCTTAGTTGCGAATACAATTTGCCCAAGTTAAGAACCTCATCGACTGGATAGTAATCCATCCACTCGACAACTTAGATGCGAATCGACATTCGCCTAAGTTCAAAATACTCCGAGTGATGAGTGATCCTCATGCTCGGGGGCTTAGCTGCGAATACATTTCGCCTAAGTTAAAAACCTCGTCGAGGCGATGGTAATCCATTGACTCGACAACTTAGATGCGAATCGACATTCGCCTAAGTTCAAAATACTCCGAGTGATGAGTGATCCTCACGCTCAGGGGCTTAGCTGCGAATACATTTCGCCTAAGTTAAAAACCTCATCGACTGGATAGTAATCCATCCACTCGACAGCTTAGCTGCGAATCGACATTCGCCTAAGTTCAAAATACTCCGAGTGATGAGCGATCCTCACGCTCGGGGGCTTAGCTACGAATACATTTCGCCTAAGTTAAAAACCTCGTCGACTGGATAGTAATCCACCCACGCGACAACTTAGTTGCGAATCGACATTCGCCTAAGTTCAAAATACTCCGAGTGATGAGCGATCCTCACGCTCGGGGGCTTAGTTGCGAATACAATTTGCCCAAGTTAAGAACCTCATCGACTGGATAGTAATCCATCCACTCGACAACTTAGATGCGAATCAACATTCGCCTAAGTTCGAAATACTCCGAGTGATGAGTGATCCTCGCGCTCGGGGGCTTAGCTGCAAATACATTTTGCCTAAGTTAAAAACAAAAGCAGTCGAACAGACGATTGGAAGCCAAGGAGCAAGCAAAATCCAAAGGATAAAACCGCGGATAAACGTCTTGTGCAGAAGCAAATGTGCTCAGGCCTAAGGCCTGAATAAAGTTTTAAGGGATACAATTCCACTTGGCATACCAAGGCAAATTTAACTGTTTTTCCAAAGACTCAAGTTTCTAGGTAGGCGACGGATTGGCGGGTTCAACAAAAGTGTCCAGGTCAATGCCGTTGGCGATTCTCATGGCCGCCTTGATGAAGGTTTCCATGAAATCCTCGAACTGGAGTTTCTTCATGTTTACCACTTGGAGCTCCTTCAGCTTCTCCTCCCTCACGTCCCTACAATGGACTCTGACTAGTGACAATGCCACGTCGGCCCCGCAACGAGCAACAGATTTTTTCCAAGCTTACACTCGACTGGGAAGTTCGTTCAGGCGAGCCATCATGGAGTTGAGGTCGAGCTGAAGTGTGTCCTCAGGCCATAGCTCCTTGTCTATTCTTTCCAAGACAGATTTCAGTTGAGCGATATAGGCCTGGGCACCCTGGAGCCAAAAGTTAAGCCACAACATGTTCATCGCCACCGCATCAGCAACTGCTCAATCTCCTTTGTTTCCTTTTCAAAGTCCTGGCAGAATTCTGTTGAAGAAGGGGAATTGGTGAACTGCAACCCTCAAATTTTGTTTTTTGCAAATGTCAGTCGACAAGAAATACTCATCGTCGAGCAGAAGATACATCTTCCTCGAGAATTCGCCCAGATGCCTATCCAGGCCATTACTCCTTTTGGTTAGTTGCTCGGCCTTCTTGACAAGATCCGCACGCTCCTGCTTTAGCTTGGAGTTCTCCTCTTCCAGCTTTTGGACGGCCGCCAACTTCTGCTCTGCAGCTTCAGATTTTTCCTTGGCCACTTGTTGGGCGTCAGCAAGTGCTTTGTCCTTCTCCTCCAGTCCCCTCTTCATGGAATCTAAAGAAATAACATTGTTGAGTCGTGCTTGGAGTCGACGGTTTCATTGCACACGTCTGTTCGAGTGAGAGCACTCGGTTCAAAACATGAAAAGGGGAAGATAGAAATGCTGACAGTTGGCACTTATTACCTCCCAGAGACTTCATCTCAGCACGTGCTCACTCTAGGGCATTGTTGGCAACTGCCAAGTCCACCTGCAATCGGTTCTTCTCCTCCTCCATCTCCTTGTACTGCGTCCCAAGTTCGCAAGCCGTTTGGAACCAACAAAAGACAGGAGTTCAATCAACAAGTAGTTCTTGGACAGTCGACTGAGTTATTAAAACCGGTGAATGCCCATGTTGGAAGAATTCAAACAGAAAGTCCACTCGATACATCGAGTAGCTCTGGCGCTCCGCACGCCGTAAACAAATTCAAACAGAAAGCTATCTCTATTAAGACCCCTGCTGACGCAAGCACTCGATAGAGGTCTCGGGGACTACACTCAGTGGGTGCGCTAAGAGCGCCCCCACTGAGACAGTTAACTCTCAATCCGTCGAGTAACTCATCAGAAAACACACTCGACAAGGTCAGCCATGTCGTGACACTCAACCCGCCTAGTGACGCACCCACCCTACTCTATAGAGTGCAGCCTATCCTTATGCAGCGTCATATCATGGTTTGTAAATAATATCCATGAAACCTGGAAGGTAGATGCGGAACGGTGTGATTCAAGGCGAAGTGTATCCTGTATACAATAGACTCTAAGACCCCTGCCGATGCAAGCAATCGACAACGGTATCGGGGACTACACCAAGTGGGTGCGCTAAGAGCGCCCCCACTGAGACGGTTAACTCTCGATCCGTCGAGTAACTCGTCAGAAAAAAAACACTCGACAGGGTCGGCCCTGTCGTGACACTCAACCCGTTGAGTGACGCACCTCCCCCACTCTATGAAGTGCACTCGATACCTATGCAGCGTCATATAATGGTTTCATAATAATTTCCATGAAACCTGCAAGGTATCTATGGAGTGGTGTGATTCGAAGACAAAGTCTATCCTGTACACAATAGACTCTAAGACCCCTGCCGATGCAAGCAATTGATAGCGGTCTCGGGGACTACACCCAGTGGATGCGCTAAGAGCACCCCCACTGAGACAGTTAACTCTCGATCCGTCGATTAACTTGTCAGAAAACACACTCGACATGTCGAGCGACAATAGTACTGCGTGTACTACCAATCCTAGTCCTACTCGACTACGATCCGATATATTCGACCGGAGAAAGTTCAAACATTCTACGGCAATCACCCAGTGGGTGTGCGGCAGCCAAGAAAAGACAATAATTCAATCGACAATGGACTTACAATAGAACTTACTCGGACATTGGTGCGGAGAGCTGCGCTGACGTCAAAAGCCAGTTTGCTGGCCTCGTACGCCTCTTTGGTCCTCAGCATGAGCTGCTCCGCCTGGATCATGGCTTCCTTTGCAGCCCCGGTTTGGTCTTCTAGGGTGCGATGCAGAGGGAAGGACGTCATAGGTGGGTCAGCATAGTTGCTAGAGCAGCTGAGGCAGCTTGAAGAGGTCCGGTCGGAGTCGACGTCATGACGGTCGAGACGGCTGGAGGAGCATGCGACAGAGGCATTGCAGGCTCAACCCTGGGTCACGTCGAGTCACCTCTCCTCTGGGAAGACTCCGCAGTTGAGCACTAAGGTGCTTGCGACGATGACGCCCTTTGGGTGCGAGGGCGCAAAGTGTCCAGCGGCCCCTCGTCGTCCTCCACTTGAATGACCTCTGCAACAACCGACAACATCAACACCTGCATGTGTCGAGTCCTATTCGGACAAACTAACAACTTTCTTACCTCTATGAGAAGTGGCAGCGTCAACGGTATCAACATCCATTATGTCCTCTTCATCTTGATGAGGCGAGGTCATAGATGTTGCAGCTCTGATGGATTAGACAACTTTCACTCAGATATAACTCAAGACTTCGGTCGACAGAACAATTCGGAAATGAACACTGACGTGGAGACGACAGGTACGGCCACCCTCATACGTGGTAGTGCTTTGCGAGGCTTGGATGTGGCTTGCTTGGGATGTTTGCCCAGTCTTTCATTCGACTCGACAGTTGAGGGGCGGCTCCGCTTTGGGTCCTTCTCGCTTGGGCCCGGGGACTTGTCCTCAGCAGCTGCTAAGTCATGGAGGGCCTTAGTGCAGCCTTCATGACAAGGGGGCGACTCAACTCCTTCCTCCTTGCTAGAATCTTCATATTCATCCTCAGAGTCAGAAAGTCCATCGCCGTCCATGCTGCCGCCCTCGCTCACCATGCCATCATGCACATGGTTCCCGTTGGGAACAGGTGAGTGCATGTTCGTCCATTCCTGCATAATTCGAACAAGAGAGTCAGACTACAAGTCAATACATCACTCAATGATATAAATGTATCATTCCACATCACATGTCTCACCAGGTTCTTCGGTGGGTTTTCAGCCGAGTAAGGCCGGATCCTCTTGGCTCCCGAGGGGTTGTCACAAGCCCCAATGATGCTCCGAAGCCACTGCTCGACAGTCTCCTGTGTAACTTCTTCTGGGTGCATCCTGGTCGAGTCCCCCGGACCTGCATAGTGCCACATGGTGTGGTCTCTGGCCTGGAGTGGCTGTATACGTCGACCGAGGAACATTTCAAGAAGATCCATGCCTGTCGCCCCACCCCGGATCAGCTGAACCACTGCCTTGACTAGAATACCTACTTGGACATGCTCCTCGTCGGTCACCTTCAGGGACTTGAAGGCCGCGGGTCGGTCAAGTGAAAACAGGGGAAGACCAGTCGACATGTTGGGTGGCGCTACATCTTTGCAGTAGAACCAGGTCGACTGCCAGCCTCGGACAGACTCGGGAAGAGTAATGGCAGGAAAGGAACTACGTTGCCTTTTCTGGACCCCTAAACCTCCACACAACTGGAGCACGTGAGTCTTCCCGTCGGCGGCAAGGAGTTTCTTCACAGTCTGTGATCTGACCATGAAGAGATGCTTAAACAACCCTCAATGGGGAGAGCACCCCAGGAAACACTCGCACAAGGTGACGAAAGCAGACAAGTACGCCATGGTGTTCAGTGGAAAGTGATGTAGTTGCGCACCAAAGAAATTCAGAAATCCCCGAAAGAATGGGTGGGGTGGCATGGAGAAACCTCTTTCTACATGGGAGAGGAGAAGAACCCACTCTTTGTCGCGTGGCTCCGGCTTGCGCTCCTCCCACGGCAGCCTCTAGGCACCGTCCGCCACCAGCCCGTTGAAGACGAGGCCCTCGAGGTCGGCGTGAGTGACAATAGAGGGGTGAAAATCCCCCTGCATCCACCCCACGGGCGCGGTGAACCGAGCAGTCGAGGGCTTCTTGCCCTTGAGCTTCGACATCCCCTTCTTGGCGCGCTCTAGCTTCTCCGTCACGTTCTTCGTCATCGGAGCAGCGACTCTGGTCGGAGGAGAGAGGTGTGCTACGTTGGGGAGCAGAGGAGGCGGAGGAAGAGAGGGAGAATCGGCAGAAGGTACTATGCAATCCGCGACTCAGGAAGCTTTATATGTTGCCGAATGTCTCACTGACCAGTGGGCCTGCGAGATAACCGCACACGCCAACCGCTAACGACGCCCAGTGCATGGCGAGATGACCGGCATGAGAATCGAGGCGTCGTGCCTCAACTTGCCCTGATCATGGCGTCATCTTCGCGTGTGCGCGTGCTTCCCAAATTTTTGTATCCCGGAAAATCCGGGCCCATCAGACCGACCCGTCACCTCCCCAAGATGCGCTCGATTCACTCGGACACTTTTAAGTCTGAATGGATCCAGGTGAGCGGAGAAGAATTCAATCGATGTAAATTTCGTTGAAGACCCGAATATCATTCAGAAGATTTGGCGCGTCGATCCTGAATGAACGCTAAGGCTCAGAGTTCAATTGACGCAAGTTCCATGGAAATCCCAAATATCATTCGGAGGATTTGATGCAATAACTCAAGGTCTATGTTGATACGTCCTTCCACCATTCAAACCCCGGCCCATTCGGGGGCCAATGACGAGGATATGTACCTAGGGTAGGGTCCTAGGCAAGGACCACATACCCTACCTAAGGAGACCACGTGGGAGGACTCTAAGTTCAAGCATGAACTTCCGAGTGGATCCCTGGAAACATTCAAAGTCACTCGACAGTAGTCCACTCGGAGACTCCCGCTCTCACTCGGTAGTCGCGTGTCACTCGACATACCTCACTTCACTCGACACCAGAAGACCAGGAGCCATCATCAAGAGCCCAACGGGCAGACGCTGGCTTAATGGCCCTTAATAGCTTTTACTACGTACGTTACCTGTAACGACAGACTTTACACCCCACGACCAGACCCTTTGATGTGAGGACATTATGATGGGCAGCGGACTCTATATAAGACGCCCCTCTCCTCCTGCACAAGGGTTAAGAAACTATTGTAATCTCTACATTCCACTCGACATAAAGCTCCCAAGCACTGAGACGTAGGGCTGTTACCTCCACGAGAGGGGCCTAAACTCATACATCTGTGTGTACACCCTCGCCATAACTAGGACTCTGTCCTCTCCATTCGTACCCCTACCATCTACTGTCAGGCTCGTTCCCACGACACCTTGCATATCATTAGCATCATGAATATTCAAAGAACTCATACAACCAATATTTCTACCATGATCATCATTCAAGGAATTCTCATCAAGTATTTTCATAATTTATTCCTCTACCAATTGAGCACAATTTTCTAAATCCTTATTTTCATGAAAGACATTATAAAGACGAAACAAATGATGCAACCCAAACTCCATTTTTTGTAGTTTTATAAAACCAAACTAGTGAAAAAAAGAAATAAACGGATTTGATTGCAATATCTAAAGATATACCTTCAAGCACTCACCTCCACATCAAAGGCGCCAGAAAAGAGCTTGATGTCTACTATGCCAGAAAAGACTATGTTAGACCTCCAAATGTAGAGTTTTGTAGGACAGTCGAAATTTTCCCTCAACTGGATAACCTAAGGTTTATCAATTCCTAGGAGGTGTAGGATGAAGATGATCTCTCTCAAACAACCCTGCAATCAAGTACAAGAAATCTCTTGTGTCCTGATGTCTACTACACAACTTGTTCTTGTAGACTCGTGTTGGGCCTCCAAGCGCAGAATTTTGTAGGAAGGTAGCAATTTTCCTTCAAGTGGATGACCTAAGGTTTATCAATCCCTAGGACATGTAGGATGAAGATGTTATCTCTCAAACAACCCTGCAATCAAACACATGAAATCTCTTGTGTCCCCAACACACACAATACAATGCAAATTGTATAGGCGCACCAGTTCGGCGAAGAGATGGTGATACAAGTGTAGTAATGATGGTAGATATTGATTTTTGTAATCTGAAAATATAAAAAGCAAGGTAGCAAGTGACAAAAGTGAGCACAAAAAGTATTGCAATGCTTGAAAACAAGGCCTACAATATGTACTTTCGCTAGTGCAATCTCTCAACAATGCTAATATAATTGGATCGCATAACCATCCCTCAAAGTGCAAAGAATAGCCATTCCAAAGTTCTTATATAGCGGAGAGCATAAGAAGAAATTGTTTGTAGGGTATGAAACCACCTTAAAGTTATTATTTCCGATCGATCTATCCAAGAGTTCATACTAAAGTAACCAAGTTATCCTTTCCGATCGATCTATCCAAGAGTTCATACTAAAATAACCAAGTTATACTTTCCGATCGATCTATCTAAGAGTTCGTACTAGAATAACACAATATGATATGCATCAACCAACTCTTACGTCACCTAGATACTCCAATGTCACCACAAGTGTCCATGATTTAATTAAACAATACGCATTAAACGATTTCAGATTCATAATACCCAATCCAACACAAAGAATCTCAAAGAGTGCCCCAATATTTCTACTGGAGAAGCTAGGAAAAGAATGTGCAATCAACCCCTATGCATAGATTCCCATGGTCATCGGAATCCGCAAGTTGACGCCATAACATATATCAAGTGAATCACTTGAATACCCCAATGTCACTACAGGTATCCGCATGCCAGACATACATCAAGTGCTCTCAAATAAATAAAAGTATTCAATCCGATAACAACAAAATCTCAAAGGGAAACTCAATTCATCACAACAACATAGAGAGGGGAAAACACCTTTTGATCCAACTATATTAACAAAGCCCGTGATACATCAAGATTGTGCCATCTCAAGAACACGAGAGAGAGAAAGAGAGAGAGAGAGAGATTGAACACATAGCTACTGGTACAAATCATCATCCCCGAGGGTGGACTACTCCCTCCTCATCATGGAGACCATTGGGATGATGAAGATGGCCATCGGAGATGATCTATCCTCTCCAGTAGGGTACTGTTTTCTCTCTCGATTGGTTTTTCATTGATACAGAGGCCTTGCGGCGGCGGCATAACAAGGAGTCTAGGGTTATTTCTTATGGTTTCTATATTTATAGGAGTTTTTGGTGTTGGTTTCACGCGGAGATGGGCCACGAGGTGAGCACCCTCCACCAAGGCACGGTTCGGGGCCCTGGCGCGCCCTGGTGGAGGGTGGCCACCTCGTTACTCTTCTGGCCCTCCCACGAAGCGTCAAATGCCTCTTTTGTTCCAAAAAAATCATCAAAAAGTGTTGGGCAATTCCAAGAACTTTCATTTTCTACACAAAAAAACAACACCACGGTAGTTCTGCTGAAAGCAGCATCAGTCCGGGTTAGTTCTAAATAAATCATATAAAGTGCATCAAAACCATATTAAAGTATTGTAAATATAGGTGAATATGGCATGGGTACTTCATAAATTATCGATATGTTGGAGACGTATCATGTCCCCAACACACCCAATACAATGGCAACATGTATAGGTGCACTAGTTCGGTGAAGAGATGGTGATACAAGTGTAGTATGTATAGTAGATATAGGTTTTTATAATCTGAAATATATAAACAGCAAGGTAACAAGTGGAAAACAGCGAGCAAAATGTTGTATAAATGCTTGGAAATAAGGCCTAGGGTGTGTACTTTCGGTAGTGCAATCTCTCAACAATGCTAACATAATTGGATCACATAACGATCCCTCGACGTGCAACAAAGAATCACTCCAAAGTTCTTATCTAGCGGAGAACATAAGAAGAAATTGTTTGTAGGGTATGAAACCACTTTAAATTTATCTTTTGTGATCAATATATCCAAGATTTCATACTAAAATAACACCAAGTTACCCTTTCCTATCGATCTATCTAAGAGTTCGTACTAAAATAACACCATATGACATGCATCAACCAACTCTAATGTCACCTAAAT
This sequence comes from Hordeum marinum, assembly GCA_022496015.1. Taxonomy (NCBI): domain Eukaryota; kingdom Viridiplantae; phylum Streptophyta; class Magnoliopsida; order Poales; family Poaceae; genus Hordeum; species Hordeum marinum. Next base: position 323,666,450 of record CM039677.1, read on the forward strand.
ACTCCAATGTAACCACAAGTATCCATGAGTTAATTATATGATACACATCAAACAATATCAGATTCATCATCTTCAATCCAACACAAAGAACTACAAAGAGTGCCCCAAGATTTCTACGGGAGAACATGGTGTGAAAACATGCAATCAACCCCTATGCATAGATCCCCAAGGTCATCAGAATCCGCAAGTTGATGCCATAACATATATGAAGTGAAACACTTGAATACCCCAATGTCACTACGGGTATCCGCATGCAAGACATACATCAAATGCTCTCAAATCCATAAAAGTATTCAATCTGGTAATAACAAAATCTCAAAGGTAAAGCTCAATTCATCACAACAAGATAGAGAGGGGAAAGCATCGTATTATCCAACTATATTAACAAAGCCCGTGATACATCAAGCTCATGCCATCTCAAGAACACGAGAGAGAGAGAGAGAGAGATTGAATGCATAGCTACTGGTACAAACCGTTAGCCCTGAGGGTGGACTACTCCCGCATCATCATGGAGACCATAGCGATGAGGAAGATGGCCTCCGGTGATGCTTTCCTCCTCTGGCAGGGTGCCAGAATGGGGTCTAGATTTGTTTTTCGTGGCTACATAGAGTTGCAGCGAAGGAACTTCTGATCTAGGGTTATTTCTGGGGGTTTCTGAATATATATGATTTTTGGGCGTTGGTTTCACGCGAAGATGGGCCACGACTGGACCACAAGACACGAGCGCAAGCTAGAGGAGGCTGGCATGCCCTGGTGGGTTGTGCCCACCTCGTGGCTCTTCTGTCCATCCCACGAATCTTCTAGTTCCTCTTTTGTTCCAAAAAATCATCAAAAACTTTCATTGCATTTGGAGAACTTTTATTTCTGCACAAAAAACACCACCACTGTAGTTCTGTTGAAAAAAATGTCAGTCCGTGTTAGTTCTAAATAAATCATATAAAGTGCATCAAAAGAATATAAAAGTATTGTAAACATAGGTGAATATGGCATGAATACTTCATAAATTATTGATACGTTGGAGGCATATCAAATACCATCACCAACTATGAGGTAACTTCGCACAAATTTTCATTCACTTGTTCTTCTTTTTATTTGCTGTTATATTTAGTTTGTCTCATAAAAATAAAAATGCAAAAATATTTATCTTTTCTTGTTACTAGTTTTCTTGTTTGAGGTCATGACTAGTTGTTCTTTTGTTTGCATTACTCCCAATAATGATGTTGTCAACTTTACACAAAGGGGAGGAGAAAGTTTGAAGGATGCATTGTATAGGATTTGCTACGCTCAAAATAAGGCAACTAATAAGTTATCCACCACTACTTTGCTTCATAATTTTTATGTTGGTGTGACAATTTGGTATAGGTTTGTTCTTGATACCATCACCGGTGGAAATTTCTTAATGTGTCACACCTTGGATGCTTATAATGCAATTGAAAATCTAGTTGGAACACCACCACTGATCATTAATGAAACCAATTTGACATTGGAACATTTTATGCAAAGGCTTGCTGCTGTTGAAAAGAAAATTCTAACTAGTGAACCAATTTAGGAGTTAGATAAAAAAAACTTCATAATCATATCACTCAATTTGGGTAGGAATAAATTTGAAAACTTTAAAGGAAAAAGTCACTCTTATTGATAAGAGGGTAGAACAAGGATTGAGTAGGATTGATAAAATGGAGGACATCATTAACAAAGTGAGTTGCACTTCCACACCATCCAAATCTAGTGCTAGTACCTCACAAGACAAAATATACAACTTCATATTCATTCCTAAGATCATTAGCACACCTCCTTCCAAAAGAAACGAAGATCTCACAATGATTAGTGTTCATACTGATTTTGTGTACTTGATAAAAGATCTTATTGTCAAGCCTTCCATTGTTCCTATTAATCATATTTGTGTTATTCAGGAGCATAGTGTCAAAGATGAGAACACTTGAAACTATGCATTATGCCTAGCTAGGGGCGTAAAACAATAGCGTTTGTTGGGAGGAAACCTGATATGTATCTTAATGATTGTTTTTAATTTATGTTATTTGGTGATAACATGATTGTTTCCTCTCTAATGATTATGTTTTTATGTTTTAATTAGTGTTTGTGCCAAGTAAAGCCCTTGGATTGAGTCACAAAATGAGTAGAAATGATGTTGAAACATAAAAAAACTTTGACTCCAGTACATGAATTTTTCTGTTTTACTGGAGTGCGATAATGATCCTAAATTTTACAAAGTATTGCTAGAAAAATTCATTGTCCTAAATGTTTAGAAGTTTTAGAGTTACGAAAGTATGGGCTCTTTAAGATTGCTACAGACTGTTTTGTTTTATTCAAATTCTGTTTTGCTTGCATGGTTTGCTTGTTTGATTATGCTATGGATTGTATCGGGGTTATAAGCCATGGAGAATTTATAATATAGTACCTATTATGGAAAATGAATTAAGCATCAATTTAGCACAGTACCTAAAGTATACAATATGTTGCTTATACTAATGGATCTCACGAATTCTTGTTGAGTTTTGTGTGATTGTAGTTTTCAAGTTTTGGGTGTGATCACGATGGACCATTGAATAAGGGGTAGCAAGAGCCTAAGCTTGGGGATGCCCAAGGCACCCCAAGTAAAATTCTAAGGAGACTCAAGCGTCTAAGCTTGGGTATGCCCCGGAAGGCATCCCCTGTTTCATCACTTGGAGCTATATTTTATTTCATCACATGACATGTGTTTTGTTTGGAGTGTCGTTTGCTTTTGTTTGCTTTTACTTTCAGTTTGTCACAATCATCATTTTCTAGACACACCTATTTGATAGAGACACACCTTCATCATAATTTTCTAGAATACTCTATGTGCTTCACTTATATCTTTTGAGCTTGGCAGATGCTCTAGTACTTCACTTATATCTTCTTGAGCACGATGGTGTGTAGATTTTATAGAAATAATATTTTCTCGTTCTTCACTTATATTTGCTTGAGATCTGAACAAATAGTGATGGTAATTTGCATGGGTCATAATACTAGTCCAAAAATAGTAGGTATTCAATGAATGATAATCAAAACCATCTTGTAGCACATATAGAGAAGTTGCGTGTTAATGACATTGATGTGGTAATATGAAATGGTGTGAGTCCACAATTTTTGATTCATAGTAGTGTTGACATTAATAGGTGTTAACTTTTTATTCATATAAAAATTAAATAGGCATGATGATGATGTGTGAGCATTTTTATTCCTCGTTCAAATCCTAGTGTTATTTCGAGTCGGGGGCACATGATGGTTAACTCCTACCAACCTCGTCCCTAGGGCATGCGAGGAGTACTTCGATTTGTGATAAAACTAATAAAACTTTGCAATAAGTATGTGGGTTCTTTATGACTAATGTGACACCATGGACAAACGCATTCTCACCATCTCATATTTGCTAGCCTCTTCGATACCGTGCGTAGCCATTCTCACCTCGAGGATCAGTGCAACTTTCGCCGGTGCATCCAAACCCCATGACATGATACGCTCTGTTGCACATAAGCCTCATTATATCTTCCTAAAAACAGCCACCATACCTACCTATTATGGCATTTGCATAGCCATTCCGAGATATATTTCCATGCAAATTCCATCGTCACTTCACATGACTAGTTCGTTCATCGTCATATTGCTTTGCATGATCATATAGATCTGACATAGTATTTGTGGCAAAGCCAGTGTCATCATGTTTTTGATACATGTCATGCTATACCATTGCACATCCTGGTACACTGCCATAGGCATTCATATAGAGTCATATCTTCCTATGATAACTTCATATTGAGTTGTAAGTAAATAAAAGTGTGATGGTCATCCTTATTAGCGCATTGTCCCAGTGAGGAAAGGATGATGGAGACTATGATTCCCCTAGAAGTCGGGATGAGACTTCGGACGAAAAATAAAATAAAAATGGGGGAGGCCAAATGAGCCCACCATATAAAAATGAATGGGGGAGGCAAAAAAGGGAAACCCCACCATGAATAAAATAAAATAAAATAAATAAATGAGAGAAAAAGAGAGAAGGGACTTTACTAATATCCTTTACCACACTTGTGCCTCAAAGTGGCACCATGTTCTTCATATAGAGAGTCTCCTATGTTGTCACTTACATATGCTAGTGGGAATTACCTTTTCATATTAAACTTGGCTTGTATATTTCGATGACGGGCTTCCTTAAACGCCCGAGGTCTTCATGACCAAGCAAGTTGGATGCACACCCCACTTAGCTTCAGTTAAGCTTTCATACACCTATATCTCTAGTGCATCATTTCATGGTAATCCCTACTCCTTGCATTGACATCTATCGATGAGCATCTCCATAGCTCGTTGGTACGCCTAGTTGATGTGAGACTATCTTCTCCACTTTTTACCCCTTTGATACCTACCATCACATTTTATTCCACCTATATGCTAGGTCTAATGGTTCATGCTCATGTATAGTGTGAAGAATAAAAAGTTGATGCATATTGAAAAAGTACGATTCAATAAGATGAGTCATGGTGCTTAGCATTTGTATTGATGTGGTGAAGACGGAGTCATGCCTTGCTAATATAATAAGATGAGTCGGGGTAAACATTCTTTTAGGATCCTATACTTTGAAAAATCAATGATTTTGTTTCTTATACTTATAAATATTACTATGCTATTGACTGTTAATTAATCATTTCTCAATGAGCATACATACAAAAGACTACATAATGGGTAGCATGTCAAGTCAAAAATTCTGTTTTTATCATTTACCTACTAGAGGACGAGCAGGAATTAATCTTGGGGATGCTGATACGTATCCAGCGTATCTATAATTTTTGATTGTTCGATGCTAATATAATATCATTCTAGGATACTTTTTGGGCATTTGTTTACCAATTTATTATATTTTTGAGCACTAACCTATTGACCCAGTGCCCAGTCTTAGTCGTTGTTTTTTGCAGGTTTTTGACTTTTCAGGTTTATAGTACCAAACTAAGTCCAATTGCCACGAAATATTTTGATGATTTTTTCTGGACCAAAAGAAGACCTGGAAGCTTCGGGAGGATGCCGAGAGAGACATGAGGGGCCCAAAAGCCAATAGGGCACACCACTAGGGGGCGCTGATTACCCACAAGTATAGGGGTTCAATCGTAGTCCTTTCTATAAGTAAGAGTGTCGAACCCAACAAGGAGCAGAAGGAAATGACAAGCGGTTTTCAGCAAGGTAATTTCTGCAAGCACTGAAATTGTAGGTAACATGTAGTTTGATAGCAAGATAATTGGTAATGAGCAAGTAATGCTAACAATAAATAATGTGCAGCAGGATAGCCCAATCCTTTTATGGCAAAGGATAGGCCAAAATGTCTCTTATAATAAGCAAGCGTTCTTGAGGGTACATGGGAATTTCACCTAGTCACTTTCATCATGTTGTTTTGATTCACGTTCGCTACTTTGATAATTTGATATGTGGGTAGACCGGTGCTTGGGTGTTGTTCTTACTTGAACAAACCTCCCACTTATGATTAACCCCCTCACAAGCATCCACAACTACGAGAAAAGTATGAAGATAAAATCTAACCGTAGCATTAAAAATTTGGATCCAAATTAGCCCCTTACGAAATAGCGCATAAACTAGGGTTTAAGCTTTTGTCACTCTAGCAACCCATGATCTAATAACTACTCCACAATGCATTCCCTTAGGCCCAAGGATGGTGAAGTGTCATGTAGTCGATGTTCAAATGACACCACTAAGGGAATCACAACATACATCTCATCAAAATATCGAACACATATAAAATTCACATGATTACTTGCAACATGACTTCTCCCGTGACCTCAAGAACAAAGGTAACTACTGAAAAATAATATTCATGCTCAACATCAGAGGGGTATTAAATTGTTGGGGAACGTCGCATGGGAAACAAAAAATTTCCTACGCACACGCAAACCTATCCATGGTGATGAGAATCTACGAGAGGGAGAGTGGATCTATGTACCCTTGTAGATCGCTAAGCGGGAAGCGTTAAGAAACGCGGTTGGTGTAGTCGAACTTCTTCGCGATCCAAATCGCCGAGCGTCCCGCGATCCAATCACGAACCGTCCCGCGAACACATCATGATCCGTCCCGCGAACTCTTCACAATACGTCTCACGATCTTGATCACAATCTGTCCCGCAAACTCATCACGATCCGTTCCGTGATCACATCACGAACCGTCTCCCGATCTCGATCACGGTCCTTCCGATCTAGCGCCGAACGGACGGCTCCTCCGCGTTCAGCACACGTGCAGCTTGATGACGATCTCCACTGTATCGATCCAGCGAGAGGAGGTGGAGAGGAGAGAGAGTTCACCGGCAGCGTGACGGTGCTCCGGTGATGGTGGTGGAACAATTCCGGCAGGGCTTCGCCTAAGCACTGCAGAAAACCGATCTAGAGGAGAAACTATGCACCGGTGTAACGGGTAGCACGTGGCCGGACATTCTATCCAAAAACCACCCAATCTACTCGTATATATAGGAGGAGAGGAGAGGAGAGGCAGCCAAGGCCTTTGGGTCGGCCGAAATAGGAGGTGGGAAGCAATCCTACTTCACCTCCAATCCTAGTTGGAGTAGGATTGCCTCCTATTGGCTGATTTTCCACTTTTTGCTTTAGGACTTTCTCTCCTGCGCGATGGGCCTTTGTGAATGTTTTCCCAGCCCACTAAGGGATGGTTATTATTCTCCCACAGCCCATGGACCTCTTGGGGTCGAAATACCCCTCCCGGAGGCCTCCCGGTACACTACCGGCACTCCCGGTACACTACCGGCACTCCCGGTACACTACCGATGAGCCCGAAACTTTTCCGAAAACCAAACTGGGACTTCCTATATATGAACCTTTACCTCCGGACCATTCCGGAGCTCCTTGTGACATCCGGGATCTCATCCGGGACTCCTAAAAAACTTCGGTCACCACCATACATAACTCTACACTACCGAAATGTCACCGAACCTTAAGTGTGCAGACCCTGCGGGTTCGAGAACTATGTAGACATGACCGAGACACCTCTACGGTCAATAATCAATGGCGGGACCTATACGTCCACATTGGTTCCTACATATTCTACGAAGATCTTTATCGGTCGAACCTCTATGTCAAGGATTCAGTTAATCCCGTATAACGTTCCCTTTGTTCTTCGGTATGTTACTTGCCCGAGATTCGATTGTCGGTATCTCCATACCTAGTTCAACCTCGTTACCGGCAAGTCTCTTTACTCGTTTCGTAATACAAGATCCCACAACTAACAATTAGTCACATTTCTTGCAAGGCTTATTGTGATGTTGCATAACCGAGTGGGCCCCGAGATACCTCTCCGTCACACGGAGTAACAAATCCCAGTCTCGATCCATACCAACTCAACAGACACCATCGGAGATACCTATAGAGCACCTTTATAGTCACCCAGTTGCATTGCGACATTAGATACACACAAGGCACTCCTCCGATATCTGTGAGTTGCATGATCTCATGGTCATAGGAACACATACTTGACATGCGGAAAACAGTAGCAATAAACTGACACGATCATATGCTACGTTTGCAGTTTGGGTCTTGTGCATCACATCATTCTCCTAATGATGTGACCCCGTTATCAAATGACATCTCATGTCCATGGCTAGGAAACCTTAACCATCTTTTGATCAACGAGCTAGTCTATTAGAGGCATACTAGGGACATGGTTTTGTCTATGTATCCACACATGCATCTAAGTCTCCGATCAATACAATAATAGCATGGATAATAAACGATTATCATGAACAAGGAAATATGATAATAACTAATTTATTATTGCCTCTAGGGCATATTTCCAACAGTCTCCCACTTGCACTAGAGTCAATAATCTAGTTCACATCACCATGTGATTCGCATTGTTATGAATCTAACACCCAACGAGTTCTGGGGCTCGATCATGCTTTGCATGTGAGAGAGGTCTTATAGTCAACGGGTCTGTAACATTCAGATCCGTGTGCACTTTGCAAATACCTATGTCAAACTGTAAACACTGCTACCACACTCCGCTCGGTACTATTCCAAATGGCTGCTCCACTATACGTATCTAGATTGCTACTACGAGTCATCCGGATTAGTGTTAAAGCTTGTATCGATGTAACTCCTTACAACGAACTCTTTATCACCTCCATAATCGAGAAACATCTCCTCAGTCTCTTAGTTACTGAGGATAATCTTGACCTGTAACATCCCAAATTTTGGAATGTTATAATAATTATAGAATGATTGTTTGTTTGCTTGAATGATTGAAAGTGAGTGCAATTTGAAACTTTTGAAAATTTTGAAAGTTTGATGAGAGGGAATGAAATGACTTTCCCAAAATTTTCAATCTGCATTTTGATCACCAGGAATTCAAATTCATTTCATCACAAAACCCTAGAGTGAAGATGACATGACTTCTTCCATTTAAAGAAATGAAAAGGGATTTGAAAATGATTTGAATTTCCATTTTGAAAATATTTCAAATTCAGAAAACTTTATGCAACTCAATGATTTTCATGAGAGAGGATAATATGACTTCCTCAAATTTTAAGAAATATGAGTTGGAAGTTTAAAAGAAGGAATTGAAAGAGCTTTTGAAAACCTCTGGATTATTTTGAAAATCCATTTCATATTGGTCCCTATCCAAAATTTTCAAAGAATTCAAAACCCTGACAAAAATTTGAGAGGAGTAACATGACACTCCAAGACAGGGGGTAATTTTTGAAGTTTTTGAATCATCAAACCCAAAAAGTTATTTGAAAAATATTTGCAAAAGTAAATAAAACCAATTAAGGCATTTTCTGAAAAATGATTTTTTTAATATATTCAAATGCCAGAATAAAAATGTCCATTAAATGGCATTTATTATTCTGTTAATTCTGATATAAAATTTGACTATATTTGGAATTTTTTCGAACGCCTTAAAGGTTTTTGAAACGCTCTGGAAAAACATTAAATAGAAACGGTAACGGTTTTATAATAAAACGGCCGGCCCACAGCCTTTAAAGCCGAATTCATTTCATAACGGTCGCCCGCTGACTACGTCTCCCTCTTTCTCTCTCTGACCAGCGGGACCCACGCGCCCGACCGAAACCGTCGCTCGGTCGCCTTCCTCCTCCCACGCGCCCGACGCCGTCGACGGACCCCCTCGCCGCGGACCCCCTCCCTCCTTACTCCCCCGACCCCCTATAAGAAGCTCCGCTTCCCCTCTTCCCATTTCCCCTGTTTTCCCCCTCTGCCGTGCCCTCCCCTTGCCGCTATTCCTCGCAGGACTTCTCAAGCGCCGCTGCGCCATTAACACGCCACCGCATCACCCTGACCTCCCCGCACTCTCCCGAGCCTCCGACGATTTCCCCACCACCGTGCGTATCTCCCCGACTCCTCACCTGCACCGGAGACCGCCAGTACACCGCAAACGGACCTCGCCGGAGATTCGGATCCCCACCGGATTTTTCTCGAGCTCATGGACGTCGCCACGGTCATCCCCGCGCCCCTCCAACACCACCACCCGTCGTCGGGATCTCGCCGCCGTCAGTTGGAGCCCTCTGATGACCCCCTCGACCACCGGAGACGCGCCTCGACCACCTCGACGTCTCGGCCCCGCCGGAGAAGCCATCGCCGTTGACCCCATCCCCACTGTGAGCTCCTCCTCTCCCTGGACCGTCCGATCGTAGATCTACGCGTAGGATTAGATCCAACTTAAAACCGAACCGGTACGCGTTATAGTTCGGTCGACCGCCCATAACACTCCGCACGCACACACCTGGACCAACCAGAGCATGCCACGTAGCCCGCCTGTCCGTTAGTATTAGTTTTTCTTTTTTCTGTTTTGTTTTAAAAAACAGAAATAGTTCTGATTTTATTTCCTTTATATCTTTTAAACTGTTTAATGTTTTTAAATGATTCTTTTTGTATAGTGTCACAAATTTCATCTAGTTTCTGTGGATATAAAATTTGGCTATGTTTGAACATTTAAATTTGAATTTAAACAGATTGGATTTAAATTTTGTTTTCTGAATATCTTGAGTTCTAAAATGAATTTTGAATGATTCTTTTTCCTACTTGTCACTAGTGACCATAGCTATCATTTGGTAGAGTTTTAGAATTTTTATAATAATTTTAAATAGTGTTTTCAAACCAAACAGAATCTGTTTAGTTTCATATTACTTTATTTACCTTGTTTTATTTTTGAAAATCTGAATATGATTTATATTAAGTTTCAGATTTCATTTAGTTTTGTTGTTCCAAACCTTAGTAATTTACTTGCTGTTAACAAAAATTAATTTGTTTAGTTATAAATTTTGTTGTAGGGATCTATACCCTCTTTCAAATAGTTATAGTTTATTTAAAACAAATTAGTTAATACTAGTACTTTTAACTAAAGTTTTATATAATTAGATTCTTTTTTCAAATAAAATTTGTAGTAATTCCTTTCTGTTAAGTAGTGTTTTGTTAATAAAATAATTTAGTTTTGCTCTATTATGATAGGAAAACTATATCCTTAATCATTAGGTAATGTCTTATAAAACAATTTAGTTTTTCATAGAAATTATTTTCACAAAGTTTCATATGATTTAATTCTGTTTTGTAATAAAGATTTTATTTAATTATTTTCTGTTAACTTAGTTGTTTCATAATTTGTTTTCTCTTCGTTTATGGTTGTGCTTGTAGTTAAGTTCATTAGACAAACACTCTTGTTGTTTAGGATAATGTTTTCATAGTTTTACTTGTTCTTCAAAAGTAATTATTTTTGCTAGTAAAATATTTACTAAAATCCTTTTGTTATATTTTACTTTGTTTTTGTTTTGTTACTAGTTGTTGTAGAGGAAAACTACCTTAGTTGTTTTTATGAAAACTTTCTTGGCTTTGAGTTTTGTCTTAAGTATTTCCTTCATCAACCTTGTTGGTTTTGTTTCTTGTGTTATCTTGTGATTGTTAGAATTGATTGCTAGTATGATTGCTTATGAATGGAATGTTTGCTATATAGATTTTCATCGGAGAGTGACGAATAGTCTATCAAGTTATTTCTGAGAGCGATCTTTATCTTCATCAACAGTACAGGCGAGTTCACCTTGACCATCTATTTCATACCTATGTTTTTATTGCATGTAGTGACATCATTCAACATATCCCTCCCGTAGTGTTATCGAAATTCTTGTAGTTGAGTAGAATGCATGAGGTAGGAACCCACCACTGGTTACTAAAGCCCCAGGAACGCTAGTTAGTGCAATGCTATGCTAAAGTAGACGGGGTCTGGTATGAGTGTTCGTGAGTGGTGTGAAGAAGGACTCCACATCAAAACGACGACTTCATGAAGACATCTTCAAGTCCTGCATCTTCAAGACCTCAAGACTTCAAGACTCGAGAAGACAAGTTTTCAATACACACTACTGGGTGAAGGATGGTTGATTGGGCACCCTGGAGAAACCAGTGAGTGGCCGGTATGCATGGAGAAGCGCCATGACATCTTGCGGAAAGCTTCACCCAGACTCAAAGAGAAGGATGAATACTTCATGCCCGGAAGCTTACCTGTGTAGCCACAAGTCATTATGGGCTCTGGCTTGGTTGATCTTTGTTGTGACTCTGCTGGGCAGTGCTACGAGATGTAGTCGACGTTAGGATTGGGATGGGCACTGTCGGACAGTCAGGGAAGCACTCTGAAAGACCATGTTTCTTTCATCCTGTTCTCAAACACCAGGCAGTGCGAGGACTTACCAGGAGGGAAAGAATCTTGTGGGTAAAGTACACAACACTCTGCAGAGTTAAACCTAATCGATTAGCCGTCTCCCCGGTTACGGACAATATGAGCTTCTAGACTTGGATCTATCTCTGAACTCTCAACACTGGACTGATAACTAATTGTGGGCAACTTAATGATACTTATGGGCATTGAGACATTGGTTGGCGGAACCATGTCATGATTGGTAACTCTATAGTGAAATTCCTGATATTCCTTTGTTGTAGGAAAATAAAATCAGCTTTTACGCAAAAACTCATACACAGAGCCACAAAGCCTTTGCATATAGAATAGTCTTTATGCTTCTGTTTTTCTATGGTGATCTTGCCAGCATATTCAAAATGCTGACCTACACGGCTGCAACGTCTTATGTTGCAGATACTCTTCTATGACGGGTAAGAGTACGATTCAGGGTTACGGTCCGCACTCAACTTGCCGTTGGTGTTATTGGGACTCCACTCCCGTTGACTGTATCCGCTGCTATTTTAAGGTATATATCAGTTTTACGCTATTTACATGTGATTGCGCTTTGATATATACATTGATGTACTGTGTGTGCCAGCATACTGATCCAGGGATGGCACAGAAAACACAGAGGCTTGACTCGTTTTGAGTCGGGTCGCTACAGAAATGGTATCAGAGCACATGTTGACTGTAGGACGTGACCCTAGAAAACTGGAAAGCCTTAGGAAATTATTTCTCGAAAATTTTGTTTTCAAAATATCTTCTACTTCTCATCCCTTCTGAGTTTTATCAAAGAGTTAGAAAATACCCCTTTCCCCTTTTTGGCCACACGAAGGATCAACTGAAGCCACTCCAAGAAGGACAAGATATCGGACAACTGGTGACCAACTCCGACAAAGATGTATTCCATTATGGAAGAGCTACAAAAGGATTGAATACTATACAGACCTCAAGAAATTGAAGACCATGAAGAATTTCCAAGATGTTATGCCCCTAGAAGACCAAACCCCTGTTGTATAGTTACGTTAGATACGATGGTTTGTGAGCTGTCATTTGTGTGTAATTTTCGACGGCCACAACTAAAAAAAATCTATTTTCAAAACCATTGTTTGTATTGTGTGTATCTCTCCTTTCTCTCCCTTACCCATCTCATCCCCAAAACCTTGAACCCAATAGATGACGAATGAAGCTGGACTCGTGTATTCTGGATCAATGACTCGGTTAGAGACAGAAGTATGGATACACAACATGGAGAATCACTTCAGGAGCAACTCGATAGCACAGAAGTATGAGGTTCAAAATGCCCTCCAGCACTTTACCCAAAGTGCCGCAACTTGGTGGAAAATGCATCGGCCATACAAGGATTTAATGGAGCAAAGAATTGGGAAGAACTCAAGAAGACTGTGTTAAGATCCCGTCTCATTCAGAATCATTGTGTTATCCCGATGGAGAAGACCCGAGCATGTAAAATCTGTGGAGAAATAGGACACACCCAGGAAGAACACAAGAAAGGATGTCCTTATTGTGAAGAAAATCACCCTGCTGAGGAATGCCCAACTGGGCAAGTGACATGTTTCTTGTGTGAAGGAACCAATCACTACCCTGCTCAATGCCAAGTGTACCCCAAGGTACAAGAAGTCATCAAACAGCAGAAGAAAGCCATGAAGGAAGCCTTCAGAGAAAAGTTAGTAGAACTTGTGAAGAAGGAAGATATTGAAGACCCCGATGGAGAAGGATTAACCAGATTTTACTCAAATGTCTGCTATACATGTGGAGAAGAAGGACATTTCTCACAGGACTGTACGAAGGAAAGAAAAGAGTATCTAGGAAACTTCCCGATAGAAGAAGTGGAGTTTGATCCACAGGAAATTGAACTTTTGATCGGAACCAAGGAACCCAAGAAGAGAAACCGAAGACTTCCTCTGAACAACCCAATTTCTATGAAGAAGGATCTGAGTCAGATCATGTGTTTCAGGTGCAAGAATTTAGGCCACTATGCTGATAAGTGCCCAAGAAAGAAATCAAGAACCCAAGGAGCAAGCACCAACATCAAGAAGACCCGAGATATGTCAGAAAGCATTTGTTTTCAGTGCAAGAAGACAGGACACTACTCGTATACCTTCCCAGAGAAGAATGCTAAGCATGAGTAGTTTGAGTTCGGAAGTAATAAATGTAATAGGTAGCACTCTTATCCTTTGAGGTTATGTAATGGATAATTCATTTGTTTTAAGGATGACAATACTCTCTAAAGATGTTGGAAAGTGAAATTGAAGTTTGATTTTGAATAACATGGATGTTTACCCAAGTCGAGACATATGTCAATTCTGAGTACCTTTTCTGACACACGCAGATGACCACCCTTGATGAGTCTTTCCTCAAAGGCCCGGAAACAATCATGACCCTGACCAGTGATCATGACTACCCAAGGATCCTGAAGGATATGATGAAGCACATCCATCTTGAAGGAGATGCAGTCTACAAAGGCTACCCATTCATGGATAATGGAGTGAAACTTTGGTATGTGGAGGTACACCTTCACCGTGCAAAGGGAGTTTGCCCAAAGACTACTGGACGATACTTTTACATATCTCGTGTACCACAAGCTATTTTCTTTGACGCTGTTCGTGAAGCTGCCATGGAAGCCATACACCATATTGGAGAAATACTTGAAGCAAGACTCCGTCATACTCAGGAATACCTGCAAGAGGTGCATACGGAGATGATGGAGATGAAGCTCATGTCCACCCTAATCAAGGAAAAGATGGAGGATTTCAAGGAGCACATCGGAAATTTTTAGTGGTACAAAAATATCTCCAAGGGGAGATGAATGAATAAAGTTGGGAGTTGATGCTAAACCATACCAAACTATGTGGATGGCAGCATTTGTAATAAAGTACTTTCTAGGAGTTTTAAGAAGTGATTGAGGATGTAACCAAGGATTGAATATGAGAAGAAAACTAAAATGGGATAGTTAAGTTTTGAAGATGGAAATACCTGTATCATGAAGCACCTTTGTTTTTCATGAGTTTATCTTGTAACGGAAGTCTCAGAGTTTGTAATAAATTCATGAGTCAATGGAATTTATGGTGTCATGATTTACCTTATGTTGCATTTCATGAGTTGTTACTCTATGACCCAAGGTCTCCTACCATTTTCGAGGATATGAGAAAATATGGTCTATGCATACATGAGTGCATTTCATTTTAAGTGTGGCAGTGACCACAGGTACCTCCCGGTTAAGTAATTTGGATCAGTGAATACGGATGAAGAGAAACAACTTTGATCACCATAGAGCATAACTATGATGTTCGGACATACCATCACACTATGGTGTTCCAGGTGGCGTTTAGTTGTGAAACAACTTTCACATTGTCTTAAGTTGTATGCCAAACTCGTGACTCAGATATTCACCTCCACGATCATATCGCAGTCATTTTTATCTTCTTGTCACGATGATCTTTAAACTTCACTCTGAATTTGCTTGAACCTTTCAAATGATTCAGACTTGTGTTTCATTAAGTAAATATACACTATATCTACTCAAATCATCAGTGAAGGTAAGAAAATAACGATATCCACTTCACGCTACAAGACTCACTAGATTGCATACATCAACATGTATCATTTCCAATGAATCACTTGCCCGCTCCATCCAACGGGGTCCTTTAGTCATCTTGCCCAAGAGGCATGGTTCGCATGTCTCAACCGATTCGAAATCGAATGAGTCCAAATATCCATCACCATGGAGTTTCTTCATGCGCTTTATACCAATATGACATTTTGCGGCAGTGCCACAAGTATGTGGTACTATCATTATTTAACTTTGTATCTTTTGACATCAATGTTATTAACATGTGTATTACTACGATCAAGATTTCAACAAACCATTCTCACTGGGTGCATGACCATTGAAGGTATTATTCATGTAAACAGAATAACTATTATTCTCTAACTTAAATGAATAACTGTATTGCAACAAACATGATCTAATCATGTTCATGCTCAACGCAAAACACCAAATAACATTTATTTAGGTTCGTCACTAATCCTGAAGGTAGAGAGAGCGTGCGATGTTGATCACATCAACCTTGGAAACATTTCCAACACACATCGTCACCTCACCCTTAGCTAGTTCTCCGTTTATTCCGTAGCTTTTATTTCGAGTTACTAACATTTAGCAACCGAACCGGTATCCAATACCCAGGTGCTACTAGGAGTACTAGCAAGGTACACATCAATAACTCGTATATCAAATATACTTCTGTCGATGTTGCCAGCCTTCTTATCTACCAAGTATCTAGGGTTGTTCCGCTTCAGCGACCTCTCACCTCATAATAGAAGCACTTAGTCTCGGGTTTGAGTTCAACTTTGGGTTGCTTCACTGGAGCAGCAACTGACTTGCTATCCATGAAGTTTCCCTCCTTGCTCTTGCCCTTTTCGAAACTAGTGGTTTGATTAACCATCAACACTTGACACTCCTTCTTGATTTCTACCTTCGCAGTGTCAAACATCGCGAACAGCTCAGGGATCAATACTTCTATCCCTGGTATATTATAGTTCATCACTAAGTTCTAGTAGCTTTAGTGACAGTGACTTGGAGAACTATATCAATCACTATCTTATCTGGAAGATCAACTCCCACTTGATTCAAGCGATTCTAGTACCCAGACAATCTGAGTACATGCTCAATGATTGAGCTATTCTCCTTCATCTTACAAGCAAAGAATCTTGTTGGAGATCTCATATCTCGCAACACAGGCACGAGCCTGAGATCACAATCTCTGCTCCTAGAACATCTCATATGTTCCGTGACGTTCAAAACGTTTTGGAGCCTCAATTCTAAGCCGTAATGCATGACGCACTAAACTATCAAGTAGTCATCGAAACGTGCCTGTTAGATGTTCACAACATCTATAAACGATGCTAGAGGGGGTGGCGCACCGAGCGGTGCATTAAGGACATAAGCCTTCTGTGCAGCAATGAGGACAATCCTCAGATCACGGACCCAGTCCGCAATATTGCTACCAACATCTTTCAACTCTATTTCTCTAGGAACATATAAACATTTAAGGGAGCTACAGCGCGAGCTAGTAATCTGCAACATAATTTGCAAAGACACTTTGACTATGTTCATGATAATGAGTTCAATTAATCATATTACTTAAGAACTCCCACTCAAATTGACATCCCTCCGGTCATCCGAGTGATACATGATCCAAATTCACCAACTCAAGTCCGATCATCACGTGAGTTGAGGTGGTTACAATGGTGAACATCATCGTGTTTATCATATCTACTATATGACTCATGTTCGACCTTTCGGTCTCTTGTGTTCCGAGGCCATGTCTGTACATGCTAGGCTCGTCAAGTTTAACCCGAGTGTTCTGCGCGTGCAACACTGGCTTGCACCCGTTGTATGTGAACGTAGAGTCTATCACAGCCGATCATCACGTGGTGTCTCAACACGACGAACTTTCGCAACGGTGCACACTCGGGGAGAACACAATTTTATCTTGAAATTTAAGTGAGGGATCACCTTATAATGCTACCGTCGTACTAAGCATAACAAGGTGCAGAAAAGGATTAACATCACATGCAATTCATAAGTGATATGATATGGCCATGAACTTGTGCTTTTGATCTCCATCTAGAAAGCACCGGCATGATCTCCATCGTCACCGGCACGACACCATGATCTCCATCATCTTGATCTCCATCAACGTGTCACCATCGGGGTTGTCATGCCCTGCATGCTTCTACTACTATTGCTACCGTTTAGCGATAAAGTAAAGCATTACACAACGCTTAATGATTGACACGCATGTCATATAATAATTAAAGACAACCCTATGGCTCCTGCCGGTTGCCGTATTCATCGACATGCAAGTCGTGATAATCTATACATCACATGATCATCTCATACATCACATATATCACATCATGTAATTGGCCATATCATATCACAACATACCCTACAAAAACAAGTTAGACGTCCTCTAATTGTTGTTGCATGTTTTACGTGGCTGCTACGGGTTTCTAGCAAGAACGATTCTCACCTACGCATAAACCACAACGGTGATACATAGTTTGCTTTTCAACCTTCTCAAGGACCGCCTTTGTCGAATCCGATCCAACTAAAGTGAGAGAAACTGCCACCCGCAAGCCATCTAGGCAACAAGTTGCGTCGAGGGAACCGGTCTCTCGTAAGCGTACGAGTAATGTTGGTCCGGGCCGCTTCATCTCACAATACCGCTGAACCAAAATCCGACCAAGGGAGGAAGCAATCTAAGCATCAACGCCCACAAACCTTTTGTGTTCTACTCGAGATCTCATCTACACATAGACCTAGCTCAGATGCCACTGTTGGGGAATGTCGCATGGGAAACAAAAAATTTCCTACGCACACGCAAACCTATCCATGGTGATGAGCATCTATGAGAGGGAGAGTGGATCTACGTACCCTTGTAGATCGCTAAGCGGGAAGCGTTAAGAAACATGGTTGGTGTAGTCGAACTTCTTCGCGATCCAAATCGCCGAGCGTCCCGCGATCCAATCACGAACCGTCCCGCGAACACATCATGATCCGTCCCGTGAACTCATCACAATCCGTCTCACGATCTTGATCACGATCTGTCCCGCAAACTCATCACGATCCGTTCCGTGATCACATCAGAACCGTCTCCCGATCTCGATCACGGTCCTTCCGATCTAGCGCCGAACGGACGACACCTCCGCGTTCAGCACACGTGCATCTTGATGACGATCTCCACCGTCTCGATCCAGTGAGAGGAGGTGGAGAAGATAGAGAGTTCACCGGCAGCGTGACGACGCTCCGGTGATGGTGGTGGAGCAATTCCGGTAGGGCTTCGCCTAAGCGCTGCAGAAAACCGATCTAGAGGAGAAACTATGCACCGGTGTAACGGGTAGCACGTGGCCGGAAATTCTGTCCAAAAACCACCCAATCCACTAGTATATATAGGAGGACAGGAGAGGAGAGGCAGCCAAGGCCTTTGGGTCGTCCGAAATAGGAGGTGGGAAGCAATCCTACTTCACCTCCAATCCTAGTTGGAGTAGGATTGCCTCCTATTGGCTGATTTTCCACTTTTTGCTTTAGGACTTTCTCTCCTGCGCCATGGGCCTTTGTGGATGTTTTCCCAGCCCACTAAGGGCTGGTTATTATTATCCCACAGCCCATGGACCTCTTGGGGTCGAAATACCCCTCCCGGTACACTACCGGCACTCCTGGTACACTACCGGCACTCCCGGTACACTACCGATGAGCCCGAAACTTTTCCGGAAACCAAACTGGGACTTCCTATATATGAATGTTTACCTCCAGAACATTTCGGAGCTCCTCGTGACGTCCGGGATCTCATCCGGGACTCCGAACAAACTTCGGTCACCACCATACATAACTCTACACCACCGAAACGTCACCGAACCTTAAGTGTGCAGACCCTGCGGGTTCGAGAACTATGTAGACATGACCGAGACACCTCTACGTTCAATAACCAATGGCGGGACCTGGACGTCCACATTGGTTCCTACATATTCTACGAAGATCTTTATCGGTCGAACCTCTATGTCAAGGATTCAGTTAATCCCGTATAACATTCACTTTGTTCTTCGGTATGTTACTTGCCCGAGATTCGATCGTCGGTATCTACATACCTAGTTCAACCTCGTTACCGGCAAGTCTCTTTACTCGTTCTGTAATACAAGATCCCGCAACTAACAATTACTCACATTTCTTGCAAGGCTTATTGTGATGTTGCATTACCGAGTGGGCCCCGAGATACCTCTCCGTCACACGGAGTAACAAATCCCAGTCTCGATCCATGCCAACTGAACAGACACCATCGAAGATACCTGTAGAGCACCTTTATAGTCACCCAGTTACGTTGTGATGTTTGATACACACAAGTCACTCGTCCGATATCTGTGAGTTGCATGATCTCATGGTCATAGGAACACATACTTGACATGCAGAAAACAGTAGCAATAAAATGACACGATCATATGCTACGTTTGCAGTTTGGGTCTTGTCCATCACATCATTCTCCTAATGATGTGACCCCGTTATCAAATAACATATCATGTCCATGGCTAGGAAACCTTAACCATCTTTTTATCAACGAGCTAGTCTATTAGAGGCATACTAGGGACATGGTTTTGTCTATGTATCCACACATGCATCTAAGTCTCCGATCAATACAATTATAGCATGGATAATAAACGATTATCATGAACAAGGAAATATGATAATAACTAATTTATTATTGCCTCTAGGGAATATTTCCAACATAAATAGCATAATGGATCTGAACATATAATATTCCACCAAATAAACCATATAGTAATCAACGACAAGATGTAATCAACACTACTAGTCACCCACAAGTACCAATCTAAGGTTCCGGTACAAAGATTGAACACAAGAGATGAACTAGGGTTTGAGAGGAGATGGTGTTGTTGAAGATGTTGATGAAGATTGGAATTCCAAAGATGAGAGTGTTGTTGGTGATGACGATGGCTTCGATTTCCCCCTCCGGGAGGGAAGTTCCCCCAGTGGAAACGCTCCGCCAGAGGGCAAACATGCTCCTGCCCAAGTTCTGCCTCGAGACGATGGTGTTCCGTCTTGAATGTCCTCTCCTTATTTTTTTCTAGGTCAAAAGAACTTAAGTACCAGAACATGGGCACCAGAGGGTTGTGGGGACCAGGTGGGTTGGTGTCTGAAATAAAAGACCTTAAGTGCTCCTGCCCACAACCCAGACGGGGCCATCTGAAATCTTACTGTTATTTATAATGTCTTGTGCACCAAGTGGCCCCCTCCGGTAGTTATTTGCTCCAGTATTTTTTTATATATTTCAAAATAATTCTCCATAAAATTTCAACTCATTTGGAGATCTGCAGTATATGTATATTTGACATGCTTTTTCAGGTCCAGAATTCCAGGTGCCGACATTCTCCCTCTTTATGTAAACCTTGCATGTTATCAGAGAAAAGGCATTAGAATTACTCCATAAAGAATTTTTATGCATACAAACATTATAAATAATAGTAAGAAATCATGATGTAGAATGGACGTATCAACTCCCCCAAGCTTAGACCTTGTTTGTCCTCAAGCGAAAGCCGATATCGAAAAACATTTTCACGTGGTTTGAGAGAGAGGTGCGATAAAAACAAAATACGGACATAGTAGCATCATGCTTATTATCATAGAAGAAACAAACTTTATCATAGGACCTTTTCATATAACTTTAACTCTATAATATCAGCATATAAATTCTCATGAACAAGTAACAATCCATCACAACATACAAGTATAAAGCATAAACCTTATTGAAAACCAACAAACTATGTTCTCAGTCAACTTTGCAACTACAATTCATCATATTTTCAGGAAGGGTCTCGTGTCGGAGCCTTTTGGCAAGTCCACATACTCAACCATCATTTAATCTTCTATGATTGCTAACACACATAGCATACCCATGAGCAAAAAGTTTCAACCGGACACATAGGAAGATATGGGCTTATAGTTTTGCCTCCCAACGTATTCACCTCAATGGTGATGTCAATAATAATAACTCATGCTCACTCATATCCAACTGGATATATGTGCCTAGATCTTTAATCACCACATGATGCTTGCAAAAAGAGAAAAATTAAAAGGAATAGGGAAGAATACTTTGACTCTTGCATAAAAGTAAATACATAGAGGTAAAAGATAGGCTCTTTGCAGAGGGAAGCAGAGGTTGTCATGTGCCTTTTGGTTTGTATGCCAAATCCCTTAATGAAAAATAGCTTCACGTTATGTTGCCCCTTGTGATAGCAACATTTATTATGCAGTCCATCTCTTTTATTACTTTGCCATCACAAGTTCATACAACGCTCAATTTTCTATTACACTACTTTATCAAACACATTTAGAAGCAATTTTTATTGCCTTAGTGCACCGATGACAACTTACTTGAAGGATCTTTCTCAATCCATTGGTAGGTATGGTGGAATTTCAAAATATGAGTTTGGGTTTAGGGTTTTTGGATGCACAAGTAGTATCTCTACTGAGTGCAGTTTTTTTGGCTCGCAAAGATATTGAGCAAGCACCACATGTTCAAGGATCTATCACAATATAACTTCTATGTGAATATGAACAAACATAAATCATTACCGTGTATTCCTTGTCCAATGTCAACAATTTTGGCATATAATATTTAATGAGGGCTCACAATCATAAAAGATGTCCAATAAATTTTGGCATAGTGTATTTGCATGTGAATATTATCTTCCCTAATTAATTCTTTCATGAATTACATCATTGACCAATGCTATGTTTATCAATCTCCAATAAATTTTACCACATATACTTTTCCTTATGTGATGTCATTACTTACTATAATATTAGCATATGATCCTATTCATTTTTTTTATTTTTTATTGCAACAAGAAAATAAAGAAGCAAAAGCTCAAACTAAACTTTATTATATAACTCTCACTCGATTACATAGAAAGATAGATCATGAAACTAGCACTCGAAAATAGATCATACTAAACTTTTATTAACTAAATCACGAAATAGCTAAGGATGGAAGTAAAATAAGTAAAGGTAATAAAAGTGATGGTTATACGATATCGGGGCATCTCCCCCAAGCTTGGCTCAAGCCAAGGGGAGTGCCCATACCCGTGTACTGAAGTCTCCTTTGGTGGTGAAGATGATGAAGGTGGCGGTGATGAAGTGTCACACTTTAGCCACAATAGGTACTATAATTTATGGATGACACTCTGAAGGGTGATGATGTGATCCTCTACCAAAATATTTTCACAAGTGAGAAATTTATTCTAAACACGAACCACTTCGAAAGACCTAAAGGATTCAATTTCAGTAGGGGTGAGATGATTGTAATAAGGTTGTAGGATATCTTCTTCTTCCTCCTCCTCTGTGGGCATGGATTGCCCTCCTTCTTGAGCTTGATACCTCATAGCTTCCTTGCCCTTGTCTTCATTATTAGCTTCTTTAGGCTCCTCTCTCTTCAACTCCATCTTCATCAACCAAGCATCTTCTGCTACATTACTGGAGGAGGGAGAAGACACGATGCCTGGCTTGATAGATTTGATAGGAAAACAACATGAAACAATAATAGGGGATTTTTTTGCGATGCGATTGTTAGAGCAATCGTGGATATATATAGGGATTTTTTATCTTGGGAAACAAGAATATGGAAGGAAAACGGAGTCGGGAAGGTGCATGAGGAGGCCACAACCCACTAGGGCGCGCTAGGTAGGGCAGGCGCGCCCTGGTGTATTGTGCTCACCTCGATTGCTTTCCTGTTTATTTATTATTTTCCTGATTTTTTGTAATATTCCAAATGTAACATAAAATATTTTTGCGGATTTTTGGAGTCCGTTTACTTACCATATCACGTACCTCCTCTTTTTTAGGATTCTGGAGTGTTCTGGAAGGTTTCTTTTATGTGTTCATTCGGTGTCATGGTTTGGATAATATTGCTATCAACATTAATAGGCATACCTGAGATATAGTGTTTAATTCTTTGTCCATTGCCACCTTTGGGTTAGTACCTTCGGCATTATTGATCTTGATAGCTCCAGCACGATAAACCTCTTCGATAACATATGGTCCTTCCATTTGGAAAGAGGTTGTCCTACAAAGAATCTAAAATGAGAGTTGTACAAAATAACATATTCCCAAAGAAAAACTTGGAATTCCCACTTTTGGATTCTTTTGTCATGCCATCTTTTAACTTTTTCTTTGAATAGTTTGGCATTTTCATAAGCTTGGGCTCTCCATTCATCTAGTGAGCTAATATCAAATAACCTCTTTTCACCGGCAAGTTTGAAGTCATAGTTGAGTTCTTTAATTACCCAAAATGTTTTTATGTTCTAACTCTAGAGGAAAATGACAAGATTTTCCATATACTATTTTGTATGGAGACATACCCATAGGAATTTTATATGTTGCTCTATAAGCCCAAAGTGCATCATCTAGTTTCTTAGACCAATTCTTTCAGGACATATTGACAAATTTTTGTAATATTAATTTTATCTCTCTATTTCTAAGTTCAACTTGACCACTGGATTGAGGACGGTAGGGTGATGCAATTCTATGGTTAACATCATACTTAGCAAGTATTTTACAGAAAGCACCTTGAATAAAGTGTGAACCACCATAAGCCATTAAATATCTAAGGACTCCAAACCTTGGGAAAATAACTTCTTTAAGCATTTTAATGGAGGTTTTATGATGAATACTACTAGTTAGAATAGCTTCTACCCACTTAGTAGCATAATCAACATCAACCGAAATATGAGTATGGTCATTAGAGGGAGGAAAAGGTCCCATTTAGTTAAAAACCCAAACATCAAATGGTTCAAAAACAAGTGAATAATTCATAGGCATTTCCTGACGCTTACCGATATTACCAATTCTTTGACATTCATCACAAGACTGGACAAACTAACACGCATGCTTAAAGAGAGTAGGCCAATAAAAACCAGATTGCAATACCTTGTGAGCAGTTCTATCTCCTGCATGATGTCCTCCATAGGCTTCGGAATGACATTTTTGTAGGATTTGTTACTGTTCATGCTTAGGTACACAATGTCTAATGATACCATCTACTCCTTCTTTATAAAGATGTGGGTCATCCCAAAAGTAATCTCTTAAATCATAGAAGATATTTTTTTCTTTTCTTGGTATGTGAAACTAGGTGGTATATATTTAGCAACAATGTAGTTAGCATAATCAGCATACCAATGAGTGTTTTGAGAAACATTTATTGCAGCTAACTGTTCATCGGGAAAACTATCATCAATGGGTAGCGTCGTCGTTCTGGAAATGGGGGTACCTAGACCTGCCTGCCTGTGGCCGAGGGCATAGCTCACTTCATCAACCAAATGGGACCAGGCGAGGTCCCACTCAAGACAAGGCCCTTGTGAGGCCCATAGCCTCGAGAGGAGGAATAGCGAAAAGAACCACAAGGGATGGGCCTCCTTAGGGCCCCTTCGGAGCGGCAGATATTTCTATGCAAGGGTCGGCCTCAGGAGTCAAGGGTGACGCAAGGAAGGACATGCGGGTGTTAGTGAGACAGGCAGCATAGTTTCCTCTTTGGTGCAAAGGGAGCAAGGACGTACGCTGGTTCTGAAAGCACCCCAAAGGTTTCCATTCTAGTGCAAGAAGACCACAACCACTCGCCCTGCAGGGCAGATGTCATCGCTGAGCCCATCCTTGCACCGTCGACAACTACTTTGTAGGCGAAGACCGCCTTTGGGCAGGGTGAGCATGTACCGCTGCCCCCCTTCAAAATTGGCCATTGTGAGATCCCTTCCCGCCATTGTGATAAGGGAAGAGGACCCGGGCCACCGCTATATATAGAGGATAGGTAGCACCGACAGAAAGGAGGTAACCCACCGAAGGAACCCAACGATCCACCGGGGTAGCCATTCCACCACTCATCCACCACCAAGCCACAGAGGGCCTCGAACACCTCATGAGAGCCCTCAGGAGGCCCAAGAACATTGTACTATTCCACCCACATAATCTCTTCGAGAGGCAATCCACCAAAGCAGGAGTAGGGTATTACGCTTCGCAGCAGCCCGAATCTGGGTAAGCTTTCATGTTCATCTTCCTCCTCCTCATCATGCGAGTTCATCGTTGCGTACATCGAGTAGCGAGCTAGGATGACGAGGCTGTAGGGATCTTCGCACACACCCCTGTGTTCGAACCTCAAGGGTTTTTCAGAGCCCGAAATCCGACATTTGGCGCGCTAGGTAGGGGGCATGTCGAAGGCTTCTCTAAGTTTCATCCCTCCCAAGCTTCGCTGCTCTGATGGCCAGCGCTCAGCAATCTTCTCCGGACTGTTGCCGGTCGGTTTTCCTAAACCCCATCGCGGCAGTCGAAGGCCGACCGAGAAGTCAGTACCAGGTCACCAGCGTCGCCTCTACCATCACCACCTCAGGCGCTGCTCAGGCGCACGGCGGGCAGCCAGGGCCCCCGGCCCCGGCGGCGCGCCGCACCTATGTGGGAGACCTCAACGGCCACGATGCGCTACTGCTGGCAAGCGAGATGCTTCACCACCAACCTATGCTTGGGTGCTTCGACGCGTGGGCCAACCACATCATGGAGTTGATTACCGTCGCGCAGAGGGCCATCTCCCCTCACCCCTCTCTAGGGCCACAGGCACCAGGCGCTGGAGGCTCGCGCGCCGTGCCCGCTCCCCAGACCACCGGCGAAGGGACCCCCAGCGCTGGACGGATCTAAGCGGGGTTCGCCACACGCTGTGCTATTCCTCCTACAAATCTCGGTGACCAGATTTGGGGTGTGGCCCAGCCATGCCCACCAGGCACACGGAGGGAACAACGAGGCGCCACGCGCATACGCCGATGCGCATTGTAGCAACCCGGCTGGCCCTAAGCAGCCAGGGTTGACCATGCAGGAGCGCGCCATCTGATGCAGTCAGCGGGCGGCGCATGCGTCCGGACAAACAAGCAACAGCGGTGGAAGCGCATTGGGTTGCAAAGGGAACAATCCACATTAGGAGACACGCGGCCCACCAGGCGGCGGAGACAGAGGTAAGCAACTCCATTCTGAGGCCCGACGCATGAGAAGGGCTTGCAAGCAGCGCGCGTGGGGCAGATTCCTACCGCCGCCAGTAGGGGCGCCCCCGGCGCACCAACGAGCGGTTCAGGGGGAGGCCCGAGCACCTACGTGGAACCCTACGTACCCTATTACGTCCTTCTGCCAGGCGGAGGGATGGATCAGATGTCCACCATGGAGTAGACGACCGCCGCGGATCAGGTACCCGCCGCGGGAGCCAGCACTTCTCAATAGTAAGGTGCACCCCGGGCGTCCTCCTCAAGCCGGGCCTGGGGGCTCCGATCGGCGGGGCACTAGGCCTGGGCCGAGCGAGCTGGAGGGCACCCCTGGGCCCACGGGGCATGGCGTGAGCCGGCGCCCCCACGGGCAAGCGACGATGAATCAACCTCCTAGGACTTAAGAATACTGGCCTGGGGGGAGCGGCAAAACAAATGCAATGCGGGCCTCCCACGGTAACTATGATGCCTACACGGCCTCGGGAGGATGGGCCTCCCGAGGCCTTCGGGACCTCGTCCGGATGACGCACGAGCCCCTCACGAGGCATACTTCTCGACAAAACTCCCTTATGGATGCGCCGATGCATCGTGCTCATGTTTTGGGCCTCGGGAGTGCAATCCTGGGGTCACGTGGGGAGCGATGCACTCGGGTTAGGGTCATGAGGGCGCGCAACTGGGCAGAAATGCAAGGGATGATCTTTGACGGGGCTACGAGCCACAAAGCCATGCGCCTGGGGGCTTGCCCAGGGCCGTGACACTCTCACGTAACAATGAGCAGGTTGTATATGCCCAGGAGCCGCACGCGGCATTTGCTTGCTCAGCGCCGGGGGAAGACGAACGACAGTCTAGGAGCCGGACGCGGTATTTGCTTGCTTTTTTATGTTCAAGTTGCCATTTTTTTGGAATGAAGTTTGAGAGTTTTGAAACTTTATATTTTTTTTAAAGGGGGGGACTTTTCTCTTTGCATTTCCTAGTTTCAAGTCTCTCTTTTTGAATGGTGTCCCGCAAGGAGCCAAATGCTCCGCACTACCCCGAGGAACCACAGATCTAGATGGCAAGGACCTGCCGCCTCATGGGAAGTCGATTTTTAGCTGCCGGGCCCACTCGGGGGCTCCAACCGTAGCATGACATTACAACATGGGGTCTCGGGAGGCCCCAGGGCCTCCTGAGGCGACACATGGAGGGACGGAATGGGGGATCGCTCGAGCGTCAAAGGGGGCTCCTGAGCAGAACGCCTTAGGAGCCTTACCGGTCATAAGGAAACTCGGCCCCCTGATGTCGTCCTTGGTTTCCGGTCAGCATCAGGAGTGTCGGGGCCTCTCCCCGTGAAGTGCGTCCTTGGTTTCTGGTCATACCTAGCGGTGGTGGGGAAATGTACGGGACTGGGACCTAACGACGTAGAGCGGTTGATTGTCGAAAAGGGGGCTCCTGGGCCACGTGCCTCGGGAGCCTTACTGGTATAATGCCACTCGACTTCCTGGTGTCGTCAATGGTTTCTGGTCGGCATCAGGAGTATCGGGGCCTCGCCTCGTGAAGTACGTCCTCTTCGGTCGTACCTAACGGTGGTGGGGAAATGTGCGGGAGTGGGACCTACAAACGCAAAGTGTTAAAAGGGCCCCCAAACTGTTCAGCACGTAAGAAGAAAATATCCTAGATGGAGTCACAACTTGACGAAACGGCCCGTCTCGCCTTGCAACATGTAGGATCGCCAGCGTCATACAAAGCTAAGCACACTAACGAGCCCATCAGGAGCCTCCCGGCCTAATAACGACCCTGAGGATGAATTAAGGATTGCGCACACTAACCTAAGAATGCAGGAACTACGGCTAGTATGTGTGGCTACCGAGGCCCCTGAGGGACAAAGCAACAAAGGAGGCAACACGCAAGGAGGGGCTCGATCGCGATGAGCCGCAAGGCCCAGGGCCCGACAGGATAAACAAATGTGAGTCGCCCCTAGAGGGGAAGAGCCTCGCGGGGGCTGACGTGGGGCCACGACCATGGCGGCACCATCCAAGACCACAACCAGCAAATCGAGGAAGAAAAGTAAGACAGCAAAGGTAACATGGAAAAGATTAACGCCCCACGGGGCAGGGTTCTTGTTCGAGCATTACAGGTACCAGTAAAGCGGAACAGAGGATGCCTAAGGGGAGGGGTCGCTGTTGCCTCCCGTGCTGCCGGCCGTTTCAGCGTCGGAGCCGTCCTCCTCACTTGAGGTGGGGACCTCGATGAACTTGTCCACCATGGCCTCCACGAGCAGGCACGTCTCGTCCCGAAGGGGGCGCTCGAGCTCGTCAGGCCCCATGCTCTCCAAGGCACCAGAGGTCGAGCTACATGGCAAGGCGGCGCAGGTTGGAGTAGATGAGTGTCAAGGCAAGGTCCAGAAGGTCATGCGTGTCGGACACGATGACCGTGTCGACGCCAGAGACGCCTGTCTCCAGCGCCTCCACCACCTTCCATAAGAACTCAAGGCAGACCCCATAACCACGCACATGCGGTAGTGTGGGGGCGTCCCCAACAAATCGGCTCATCATGCCGGCCGTGCAGCGGGCAATGCCCTGGAACTGCTTGGCACGAAGGGACTCTAGCAGCCTGGCATGAGCCTCCTCGTCCGTGGCAGCCTGCACGGCATCAGCCGCCTCGTGGACCTGGGTCTGGAGGGACGCCAGTTCTGCCCGGGCATCGGCCTTGCCCCGGAGGGCGGCTTCGAAGCGGCCTTGGTGGTGGTCAGCCGGGCCAGCAATGTCTCTACCTCCTCTTGAAGCTCGCCAAGTTTGTGTTACTTGGGCACGGAAACCCTGGAAGGCGGGGACTAGATCAAGCTCCCAACGACAGACAAAAGAACAAGAGAAGAGGAAGGCAGCGGAATATTTACTCGTCGACCAGGGCCCACCACTGGCGAACTCGCGCTGACCTTGAGGGCGTCCCTCTACTGCCTCCAGAGGAGGATGAAGGAGTCGGAGGAGCTGGCCGCTTCCTTACGCCTGCACTGCTTCCTCCAGACGCCATGAAGGACACAGGGACGATTAGGAAAGAGGGCTTGTGCTGGCGGAGCGAAGGAAACAAGGGGAAGCCTCAAGACTGCAATACCCTTGCCTAGCCAGGGACGGGGCAGATTTATAGGCGTAACCATAGCCACGAGGTGTCGTGGGAGGGCAGGCGTCGCGCGCCCCTCGGGCAGCACGAGGCGGTTCGGTCAATGTGGTTTCATCGACGTCGCCTCCCCTGCCCTCTGAAGAGTCGCCTCCACACGTCCTGCAGCAGTGACATCACTTGATGGGAAGCAATGATGGACTGTGCTGTGCCCAGGCGTCGTGTCAATCCAACTGGGTGTGGTTCCGGATGCCCTCAGGGAGCGGAGGCGCCGCCGCCGAGGTGTTTGATGCATGCCAAGCCTGGGTCACAGGCGTTTGGGGGCCTCCGACACTTCGGGCCATCCTCCAGGCTTTGCCCGTAAACCAACTCGAGCGCGCCTTGGGCTCGGGGGCTACTGTTAGTGTTTTGGGAATGGGGGTACCCAGACCTTCCTGCGTGCGGCCCAGGGCATGGCCCACTTCATCAACCAAATGGGACCAGGTGAGTACCCACTCAAGACAAGGCCCTCGCGAGGGACCTAGCCTCGCACGGAGGAACAACGACAACACCTACGAGGGATGGGCCTCCTCAGGGCCCCTCCAGAGCAGCGGAGATTTCTATGCAAGGCCCGGCCTCAGGAGTCAAGGGTGACGCAACAAGGACAGGCGGGTGTTAGTGAGCTAGGCGGTGCGGTTTCCTCTTTGGTGAAAAGGGAGCAAGGACGTATGCGGGTTCCCAAAGAACCCCCCAAAGGTTTCCATTCCAGTGCAATAAGACCACAACCACTCAGTCCATAGGGTAGATGTCATCGCTGAGCCCATCCCTGCACCGTTGACAGCTACGTTGCATGCGAAGACCGCCTTTGGGCAGGGCGAGCACATACCACTTGTTGGAAATATGACCTAGAGACAATAATAAATTATTTATTATAATATTTCCTTGTTCATAATAATTTTTTATTACCCATGCTAGAATTGTATTGATCAGAAACTCAGATACATGTGTGGATACATAGACAACACCATGTCCCTAGTATGCCTATGATGGACTAGCTCGTTGATCAAACATGGTTAAGGTTTCCTAGCCATGGACATGAGATGTAATTTGATAACGGGATCACATCATTGGGAGAATGATGTGATGGACAAGACCCAAACTATAAACATAGCATATGATTGTGTTCGTTTATTGCTACAGTTTTCTGCATGTCAAGTATCTGTTCCTATGACCATGAGATCATGCAACTCATTGACACCGGAGGAGTACCTTGTGTGTATCAAATGTCGCAACGTAACTGGGTGACTATAAAGGTGCTCTATAGGTATCCCCAAGGGTGTCTGTCGGGTTCGGATGGATCAAGACTGGGATTTGTTACTCCGTGTGACGGAGAGGTATCTCAGGGCCCACTCGGTAATACAACATCACTATAAGCCTTGCAAGCAATGTGACTAAAGAGTTAGCCACGGGATCTTGTATTACGGAACGAGTAAAGAGACTTGCCGGTAACGATATTGAATTAGGTATAGAGATACCGACGATCAAATCTCGGGCAAGTAACATACCGAATGACAAAGGGAACAACATACAGGATTAACTGAATCCTTGACATAGAGGTTCAACCGATAAAGATCTTCGTAGAATGTGTAGGAACCAATATTAGCATCTAGGTCCCGCTATTGGTTATTGACCGTAGAGGTGTCTCAGTCATGTCTACATAGTTCTCGAACCCGCGGGGTCTGCACACTTAAGGGTCAGTGACGTTTCGGTAGTATAGAGTTATGTATGGTGGTGACTGAAGGTTGTTCGGATTCCCGGATGAGATCTCAGAAGTCACGAGGAGCTCTGGAATGGTTCGGAGGTAAAGATTGATATATAGGAAGTCCTGTTTTGGTCACCGGAAAAGTTTTGTGCTCATCGGTAGTGTACCGGGAGTGCCGGGAGGAGTACCGGGGACCATCGGGAGGGGTGTCTCGACCCAAAGGGCCTCATGGGCTGTGGTAGGAGTAAATCCAGCCCTTAGTGGGCTGGCCGAGCTCCCACTAAGGCCTATGCGGATAGGGGTTGGAATAACCCAAAGGTGGAGAGGTGGAAAGAGTTTCCAAGTGGAAAGGAGGAATCCTACTCCTAATAGGATTGGAGTAGGAATCCTCCACCTACAATTTCGACCAAACCTTGAGGGTTTGAGGCTGCCTCCTCCCCTCCCTCCCTCCTATATATACTAGAGGATTTAGAGGGAATAGCTAACCCTAATTGCCACGTGCTCCCTCTACTTCATCTAGATCAGTTTTCTCCTCTAGTCTAGTTCGGCGGTGCTTAGGCGAAGCCCTGCCGGAATAGTTCCACCACCATCGCTGCCACGCCGCCATGCTGCAGGAGAACTCATCTACCTCTTTGCTCCCTCTTGCTGGATCAATAAGGCGGATATCATCATCGAGCTGTACATGTGCTGAACGTAGAGGTGTCGTCCGTTCGGCGCTAGATCGAAAAGACCGTGATAAGGATCGCGGGACGATTCATGATTTGATCGCGGGACAGATCGTGATGGGATCATGGGACGGCTCGTGATCGGATCGCGAGATGGATCATGATGGGATCGCGGAATGCTCGGTGATTTGGATCGTGAAGACGTTTGACTACATGAACCGCGTTTCTTAACGCTTCCTGCTTAGCGATCTACAAGGGTATGCAAATCCACTCTCCCTCTTGTAAATGCTCATCACCATGGATAGATCTTGCGTGTGCGTAGGAATTTTTTTGTTTCCCATGCAACGTTCCCCAATAGTGGCATCATGAGCTAGGTCTATGTGTAGATGAGATCTCGAGTAGATTGAGATCAAAAGCACAAGTTCATGGCCATATCATGTCACTTTTGATTTGCATGTGATGTTAATCCTTTTATGCACCTTGTTTTTCTTAGGCCGACGGTAGCATTATAAGGTGATCCCTCACTAACATTTCAAGATCAATTGTGTTCTCCCCGAGTGTGCACCATTGCGAAATTTCGTCGTGTCGAGACACCACGTGATGATCGGGTGTGATAGAGTCTAAGTTCACATACAACGGGCGCAAGC
Organism: Hordeum marinum; assembly: GCA_022496015.1. Taxonomy (NCBI): domain Eukaryota; kingdom Viridiplantae; phylum Streptophyta; class Magnoliopsida; order Poales; family Poaceae; genus Hordeum; species Hordeum marinum. Next base: position 323,698,915 of record CM039677.1, read on the forward strand.
CAGTGTTGCACGTGCAGAACACTCGGGTTAAACTTGACGAGCCTAGCATGTACAGACATGGCCTCAGAACACAAGAGACCGAAAGGTCAAACATGAGTCATATAGTAGATATGATCAACATGATGATGTTCACCATTGAAACCACCTCAACTCATGTGATGATCGGACTTGAGTTGGTGAATTTGGATCATGTATCACTCGAAGGACCAGAGGGATCTCAAATTGAGTGGGCGTTCTTAAGTAATATGATTAATTGAACTCATTATCATGAACATAGTCATTAGTGTCTTTGCGAATTATGTTGTAGATTACTAGCTCACGCTGTAGCTCCCTTAATTATTTATATGTTCCTAGAGAAATAGAGTTGAAAGATGTTGGTAGAAATATTGCGGACTGGGTCCGTGATGTGAGGATTATCCTCATTGCTGCACAGAAGGCTTATGTCATTAATGCACTACTCCGTGCGCCACCCCCTCTAGCGTCGTATGTAGATGGTGTGAACATCTGATAGGCACGTTCCGATAACTAATTGATAGTTCAGTGCATCATGCATTACGACTTAGAATTGAGGATCCAAAACATTTTGAACTTCATGGAACATATGAGATGTTCTAAGAGCTGAAATTGGGATGTCAGGCTCGTGCCCGTGTTGTGAGATATGAGATCACCAACAAGATTCTTTGCCTACAAGATGAAGGAGAATAGATCAATCGTTGAGGATGTGCTCAGATTGTCTGGGTACTACAATCGCTTGAATCGAGTGGGAGTTAATCTTCTAGATAATATAGTGATTGATATAGTTCTCCAAGTCGCTGTCACTAAGCTACTAGAGCTTCGTGATGAACTATAAAATGCCAGGGATGGAAATAATGATCCCTAAGCTTTTCACGATGTTTGACACCGCGAAGGTAGATATCAAGAAGGAGCATCAAGCGTTGATGGTTAGTAAAACCACTAGTTTCAAAAAGGGAAAGGGTAAGGAGGGAAACTTCATGGATGGCAAGTCAGTAGCTGCTCCAGTGAAGAAACCCAAAGTTGAACCCAAACCCGAGACTAAGTGCTTCTATTATGAGGAGAGCGGTTGCTGAAGCGGAACAACCCTAGATACCTGGTTGATAAGAAGGCTGGCAACGTCGACAGAAGTATATTTGATATACGTGTTATTGATGTGTACATTTCTAGTACTCCTAGTAGCACCTGGGTATTGGATACTGGTTCGGTTGCTAAATGTTAGTAACTCGAAATAAAAGCTATGGAATAATCGCAGACTAGATAAGGGTGAGGTGATGATGTCTGTTAGAAATGTTTCCAAGGTTGATGTGATCAACATCGCACACTCTCTACCTTCAGGATTAGTGACGAACCTAAATAAATGTTATTTGGTGTTTGCGTTAAGCATGAACATGATTAGATCGTGTTTATTGCAATATGGTTATTCATTTAAGTTAGAGAATAATGGTTATTCTGTGTACATGAATAATACCTTTAATGGTCACGCACCCAATGAGAATGGTTTGTTGAATCTTGATCGTAGTAATACACATGTTCATAACATTGATGCCAAAAGATACAAAGTTAGTAATGATAGTACCACATACTTGTGGCACTGCCGCTAAATGTCATATTGGTCTAAAGCGCATGAAGAAAATCCATGTTGATGGATCTTTGGACTCATTTGATTTCAAATCGGTTGAGACATGCGAACCATGCCTCTTGGGCAAGATGACAAAGGACCCCATTTTCCGGTTTGATGGAGCAGACAAGTGACTTATTGGAAATGATACATGTTGATGTATGCAATCCAACAAGTGTTGTAGCGTGCGGTGGATTACATTATTTTCTTACCTTCATTGATGATTTGAGTAGATATAGTGTCTATGTACTTAATGAAACACAACTCTGAATCGTTTGAAAAGTTCAAGCAAAATCAGAGTGAAGTTTGAGATCATCATGATAAGAAGATAAAATGTCTACGATATGATCATGGAGGTGAATATATGAGTTACGAGTTTGGTATACAACTTCATACAAAGTGGAAGTTGTTTCACAACTCATGCCACCTAGAACACCATAGTGTGATGGTGTGTTCGAGCATCGTAGTCGTGCTCTATTGCATATGGTCTGAACTATGATGCCTCTTATCGATTTGCCACTATCGTTTTAGGGTTATGCATTAGAGACAACTACATTCACTTTAATAGGGGGACCATCTAAGTCCGTTGAGATGACACCGTATGAATTTTGGTTTGTCGGAAACCTAAGCTATCATTTCTTAATGTTTGGGGCTGCGATGCTTATGTGAAAAAGGGTTTTCACCTAATGAGGTCGAACCCAAAGCGGACAAATGCATCTTCATAGAATACCTTAACTTAACAGTTGGATAAACCTTCTATCTTAGATCCAAGCACAAAGTGTTTGTTGCTAAAACGGGTCCTTTCTCGATAAAGAGTTTCTCTCGAAAGAATTGAGTGGGAGGAAGATAGAACTTGATGAGGTCGTTGAACCTTTGTTTCAACCAGAGAGTAGCGCAGCATAGAAAGATATTTCTATGGAGCCTACGTTAGTTGAAGAGGAAGTTAATGATGATGATCATGAAGCTTCGGATCAATTTACTATAAAACCTCGTAGGTCGACAAGGATGCATACTGGTCCTGAGTGGTACGACAACCCAATCTTATAGGTCATGTTGTTAGACAACGATGAACCTATGAGCTATGGAAAAGCGATGATGGGCCCGAATTCCGACAAATGGTTAGAGGCCATGAAATCCGAGAAAGGATCCATGTATTAAAACCAAGTATAGACTTTGGTAGACTTGCCCATTGGACGACAGGTCGTTGAGTACAAATGGACCTTCAAGATGAAGACAAAAGCTGATGGTAAATGTCACCATTCATAAAGCTCGACTTGTTGCAAAGAAGTTTTTGACAAGTTCAAAGAGTTGACTGCGATGAGACTTTCTTACTCGTAGTGATGCTAAAGTCTGTTGGAATTATGTTAGCGTTTGCTGCATTTTTCAATTATGAAATCTAGCAGATGGATGTCAAAACATCGTTTCCTTAACGGTTTACTTGAGGAAAGGTTGTATGTGATACAACCAGCAGCTTTTGTCAGTCCTAAAGATGGTAAAAGGTGTACGAGCTCCAACAATCCTTCTATGGGATGTAGCAAGCATCTCGGAGTTGGAATGTACGCTTTGATGAGGTGATCAAAGTTTTTGAGTCTATACAAAGTTTATGAGAAACTTGTATTTACAATAAAGTGAGTGGGAGAACTATAGAGTTTCTGATAAGCATATGTGGATGACATATTGTTAATCAGAAATTATGTAGAATTTCTAGAAATCATAAAGGGTTTTTTGAAAAGATTTTTTCAAAGGATGACCTGGATAAAGCTACTTAATTGCTGGGCATCGAGATCTATAGAGATAGATCAAGACATCTCATAAGACTTTCAATGAGTAACTACCTTGACAAGATTTTGAAAGAGTTGAAAATGGATCAGTCAAGGAAAGAGTTCTTGCCTGATTTGTAAGGTGTGAAGTTGAGTGATAATCAAAGCTCGACCACGGCACAAGAAAGAAAAAGGACGAACGTCGTCCCCTATGCCTTAGCCATAGGCTCTATATAGTATGCCATGATGTGTCCCACACCTGTGTGTACCTTGCCATAAGTCTGTCAAGGGGGTACAAGAGTAATCCAGGAGTAGATTACTGGACAGCAGTCAAAATTATCCTTAGTAACCAGATGACTAAGGAGATGTTTCTTGATTATGGAGGTGATAAAGAGTTATGTCGATGCAAGCTTTAACACCAATCCGGATGACTCTTAGTAGCAATCGGGATACGTATAGTGGAGTAGCCATTTGGAATAGCTCCAAATGGAGTGTGGTAGCGGTGTTTACAGTATGACATAGAGATTTGCAAAGTACACATGGATGTGAATGTCTTAGACCCATTGACTAAAACCTCTTTCACATGCAAAGCATGATCGAACCCCAGCACTCATTGGGTGTGAGATTCATAACAAATTACATGGCGATGTGAGATAGATTATTGACTCTAGTGCAAGTGGTAGACTGTTGGAAATATGCCCTAGAGACAATAATAAACTAGTTATTATCATATTTCCTTGTTCATAATAATCATTTATTATCCATGCTAGAATTGTATTGATCGGAAACTCAGATACATGTGTGGATACATAGACAACACCATGTCCCTGGTATGCCTCTGATGGACTAGCTCGTTGATCAAAGATGGTTAAGGTTTCCTAGCCATGGACATGAGATGTCATTTGATAACGGGATCAAATCATTAGGAGAATGATGTGATGGACAAAACCCAAACTATAAACGTAGCATATGATCGTGTTAGTTTATTGCTATAGTTTTATGCGTGTCAAGTATCTGTTCCTATGACCCTGAGATCATGTAACTCACTGACACCAGAGGAGTACCTTGTGTGTATCAAATGTCACAACATAACTGGGTGACTATAAAGGTGCTCTACAGGTATCCCCGAGGGTGTCTGTTGGGTTGGCATGGATCAAGACTGGAATTTGTTACTCCGTGTGACGAAGAGGTATCTCAGGGCCCACTCGGTAATACAACATCACTATAAGCTTTGCAACCAATTTGACTAAAGAGTTAGCCACGGGGTCTTGTATTACGAAACAAGTAAAGAGACTTCTCGGTAATGAGATTGAACTAGGTATAGAGATACCGACGATAAAATATCGGGCAAGTAACATACCGAAGGACAAAGGGAACATCATACGGGATTAACTGAATCCTTGACATAGAGGTTCAACCGATAAAGATTTTCATAGAATATGTAGGAACCAATATGGGCATCCAGGTCCCACTATTGGTTATTGATCGTATAGGTGTCTCGGTTATGTCTACAAAGTTCTCGAACCCGCAGGGTGTGCACACTTAAGGGTCGGTGACGTTTCGGTAGTATAGAGTTATGTATGGTGGTGACCGAAGGTTGTTTGGAGTTCCTGATGAGATCCCAGACATCACGAGGAGCTCTAGAATAGTCCAGAGGTAAAGATTGATATATAGGAAGTCTTGTTTTGGTCACCAGAAAAGTTTTGGGCTCATCGGTAGTGTACCGGGAGTGTCAGGAGGGGTGTCTCGACCCAAAAGGCCACATGGGCTGTGGGAGGAATCAAGCCAGACCTGAGTGGGATGGCCGAGCCCCCCACTAAGGCCCATGCGGCTAGGGGTGGGAAAAACCCAAAGGTGGAGAGCTGGAAAGAGTTTCCAAGTGGAAAGGAGGAATCCTACTCCTAATAGGATTGTAGTAGGACTCCTCCACCTCCAATTTCGACCAAACCTTGAGGGTTTGAGGCTGCCTCCTCCCCTCCCTCCCTCCTATATATACTATAGGATTTAGAGGGAAGAACTAACCCTAATTGCCATGTGCTCCCTCTACTTCATCTATATTAGTTTTCTCCTCTAGTCTAGTTTAGCGGTGCTTAGGCGAAGCCCTGCCGGAATAGTTCCACCACCATCACCGCGCTGCCAAAGAACTCATCTACCTCCTTTCTCCCTCTTGCTGGATCAAGAAGGCGGAGATCGTCATCGAGCTTTACTTGTGCTGAACGCGAAGGTGTCGTCCGTTCGGCGCTAGATCGGAAGGACCGTGATCAAGATCGCGAGATGATTCGTGATTTGATGGCGGGACGGATCGTGATGGGATCATGGGACGAATCGTGATCGGATCACGAGATTGATCGTGATGGGATCGCGGAATGCTCGACGATTTGGATCGCGAAGACGTTCGACTACATCAACCGTGTTTCTTAATGCTTCCAGCTTAGCCATCTACAAGGGTATGTAGATCCACTCTCCTTCTCGTAGATGCTCATCACCATGGATAGATCTTGCGTGTGTGTAGGAATTTTTTTGTTCCCCATGCAACATTCCCCAACATGGAGGTCATCCCCTACAGCACCGGGGAGCAGATGGCTTCCCGTGCTACTTTTCGACCGTCCAGGGAGGGGTGCACCCTCCCGCGACCTTCAGCGACCCGACAGGAATCCGTTGCCCAACGTTCCCCAACATCGCTGTCCCCTTCAAAATTGGTCGTTGTGGGATCCCTTCACTCCATTGTGATAAGGGAAGAGGACCGGGCTACCGCTATATATAGAGGATAGGTAGCACCGATGGAAAGGAGGTAACCCACTGAAGGAACCCAACGATCCACCCGAGTAGCCATTCCACCACTCATCCACCACCAAGCCACAGAGGGCCTCGAACACCTCAACAAAGCCCTCAGGAGGCCCAAGAACATTGTACTATTCCAGCCACATCACCTCCTCGAGAGGCAATCCACCAAAGCAGGAGTAGGGTATTATGCTTCGAAGTGGCCCGAACCTGGGTAAACTGTCGTGTTCATCTTCTCCCTCGTCATCGTGCGAGTTCGTTGTTGCGTACATCGAGTAGCAAGGTAGGGTGACGAGGCTGCAGGGATCTTCGCACACGCCCCTGTGTTCGAACCTCAAGGGTTTTGTGGAGCCCGAAATCTGATAGGTAGTGGGTCATCAAGAATATCTTCTAACCTAGACAAGTTATCAGCTACGAGGTTCTCAGCTCCTTTCCTATCAATGATATGTAGATCAAATTCTTGGAGCAAGAGAACCCACCTAACGTGTCTAGGTTTAGCATCTTTCTTTTCCATAAGATATTTATAGAAGCATGATAAGTGTGAACAATAAATTTGCAATCAATGATGTAAGATCTAAATTTATCACAAGCAAACATAACTACTAAAAATTCTTTCCAGTAGTAACATAATTTCTTTGGGCATTGTCTAGTGTTTTTTGTAGCATAATGGATAACATTTAATTTCTTATCAAACTCTTTGTCCTAGAATAGCACCAACAACATAATCACTAGCATCACACATAATTTAAAAAGGCAAGTTCCAATCAGGTGGTTGAACAATAGGTGTAGGAGTTAAGGCTTCTACACAATCATCATAAAAACAAATGGAATATATTTTTGTAAAAGATTAGTAAGAGGCCTAGAAATCTTAGAGAAGTCTTTAATAAACCTCCTATAGAAACCAGCATGACTAAGGAAACTTTGAATACCTTTAATATCTTTAGGACATGGAATTTTCTCAATTGCATCAACTTTAGGTTTATCAACCTCAATACCTCGTTCAGATTTTTTATGCCCCAAGATAATACCTTCATTAAGAATAAATTGTCACTTCTCCCAATTCAAGATGAGATTAGTTTGCTCACATCTCTGCAAAACTCGATCAAGGTTGCTTAAGCAGTCATCAAAAGAAGTTCCATAAATAGAAAAGCCGTCCATGAAAACCTCCACAATCTTTTCACAAAAATCAGAGAGTATAGGAGTCATACATCTTTGAAAAGTGGTAGGTGCATTTCATAAACCAAAAGGCATACTTCTATAAGCATAGGTTCCAAAAGGACAAGTAAAGGTGGTTTTCTCTTGATCTGGTTGTGACACGGGTATTTGAGAGAAACCACCATCGAGAAATCAAAAGTATGTGTGCTTAGATAATATTTCTATCATTTGATCAATGAAAAGCAGAGGGTAATGATCTTTTCTAGTAGCTCTATTTAATTTTCTAAAATCAGTTACCATTCTGTAGAGAGTGACAATTCTTTGCGGAATAAGTTCATTTTTATTATTAGGAACAACAGTAATACCACCCTTCTTAGGGACGCAATGAACGAGACTTACCCATCTCCTATCAGCTATGGGATAAATTATACCTGCTTCCAAAAGCTTTAATATTTCAGTTCTTACCACTTCTTTCATCTTAGGATTCAATCGTCATTGGTGATCAACAACAGGCTTACCTTCAGGTTCCATATTAATCTTGCGCTGACATAGAGTGGGACTAATGCCCTTAAGATCATCTAGAGTATATCCAATAGTAGCCCAGTGCTTCCTCTGAATTTTTAATAATCTTTCTTCTTCATGTTCAAAAAGGTTAGCACTAATAATAACATGATATATCTTTTCTCATCAAGATAAGCATACTTCAAAGTGTCCGGAAATTGTTTTAATTCAAACATAGGATCACCTTTAGGTGGAGGAGGACCTCCTAGAGTTTCAATAGGTAAATTGTTCTTTAGGAGAGGTTGTTGTTCAAAGAAATTTTTATCTATTTCATTTCTTTCACACAAGTGCATATCATTCACATGGTCGAGCAAATATTTTTCTAGTGGATCAGTAGGAGGAACGACAATAGAAGCAAGACCAATTATTTCATCCTTACTTGATAATTCTATATTATGGGGTTGACTACTAAACTTGGAAAAGTTAAACTCACGAGACACATCACCAAAATTAACACTGACGGGTTCTCTCTTGCAATCTATCTTAGCATTAACAGTGTTCAAGAAAGGTCTACCAAAGATAATGGGACAAAAGTCATCTTGTGGGGAACCAAGAACTAGAAAATCAGTAGGATATTTTATTTTCCCACACAAGACTTCAACATCTCTGACAATCCCAAGTGGTGTGATGGTGTCTCTATTAGAAAGTTTAATAATAACATCAATGTCTTCTATTTCAGCAGGTGCTATCTCACTCATAATTTCTTGGTATAAAATAAAAGGAATAACACTCACACTAGAACCCATATCACATAAACCATGATAACAATGATCTCCTATTTTAACCGAGACAATAGGAATGCCAACTACGGGTCTATGTTTATCTTTTTCATCAGGTTTGGCAATTCTAGCAGCTTCATCATAGAAGTAAATAACATGCCCAACAACATTTTCTACCAAGAGATCTTTAACCATAGCAAGACTAGGTTCTAATTTAATTTGTTTAGAGGTCTTAGGTGCTTTAATATTACTTTTGCGTACCATAGTTGATACCTTTGCATGTTCCTTTATCCTAACAGGGAAATATGTTTTTTTAAATTTAAGAAGTAGGCACAACCGAATCAATGTTGTAAATGATAGTTTCATATTTAGCTTTTACCGGTTCTTTAATTTTTTTATTTGATAGGGGGTGATATTTAAACCACTTCTCCTTAGGCAGATCAACATGAGTAGCAAATGATTAACAGAAAGAGGCTACTATCTCAGAGTAAACTCCATATTTAGTGCTAAACTTGTGAAAAACATCGGTATTCACAAAAGATTTAACACAATCAAACTTAAGCTTTGTACATGGCTCATTACCTTCTTGAGTTCCCAATGTTCAGAGTTGCGTTTAATTATTTCTAAGAGATCCCACTTGAATTCAATAGTCTTCTTCATAAAAGAACCAGTAGAAGAGGTATCGATCATGGATTGATCATTATGAGAAGACCGAGCATAAATTTTATGAATAATAATTTCTCTCAAGAGATCATGATTGGGGCATGAGTATAACATTGACTTAAGCCTCCCCCAAGCTAGAGCGATGATATCTCCTTCACGAGGAAAATAATTATATATGTAATTCCGATCACGATGAACTAGATGCATAGGATAAAACTTTTGGTGGAATTCCAATTTCAATCGATTCCAGTTCCATGATCCAATATCATCACATAGCCAATACAATTTCAACGCTTTTCCCTTCAAAGGTAAACGGAAAACCTTCTTCTTCACTTGATATCCGAGTAAACCTACAAGCTTAAATAATCCACAAATTTCATCCTCATGTATTAGATGCATATCAGGATGTTCAGTTCCTTCTCGTGCATAAGGATTAGCTAGCAGTTGTTATATCATACCCAAAGGAATTTCATAACCAATATTTTTAGTAGGTGCAGTAGGTTGAGGGGCAAGTAATTGTGGTTTCGGTCGAGGTGAAGATACCCTGAACAAACCCCTCAAAGGATTGTTTTCCATAGTAGCAAGTGACAATAAATTTCAGCACGTAGTCTAAGTTTTTCCTTACCGATTTCCACTTACCAAGAGCAGTTCACTCCCCAGCAACGGTGCCAGAAAAGAGTCTTGATGACCCACAAGTATAGGGGGTCAATTGTAGTCCTTTTGATAAGTAAAAGTGTCGAACCCAACGAGGAGCGGGAGGAAATGACAAGTGGTTTTCAGCAAGGTAATTTCTGCAAGCACTAAAGTTGTAGGTAACAAGTAGTTTGATAGAAAGATAATTGGTAATGATCAAGTAAACATAATGGTAAATAAAGTACAGAAAGATATCCCAATCCTTTTGTGGGAAAGGACAGTAAAAAATGATCTCTTATAATATGCAAGTGTTCTTGAGGGTACACAGGAATTTCAACTAGTCACTTTCATCATGTTGGTTTGATTCGCATTCGCTACTTTGATAATTAGATATGTGGGTGGACCGATCCTTGAATGTTGTTCTTACTTGAACAAACCTCCCACTTATGATTAACCCCCTCGCATGCATCAGCAACTACGAGAAAAGTATTAAGATAAAATCTAACCATAGCATTAAACATTTGGATCCAAATCAGCGGCTTACGAAATAGTGCACAAACTATCTTTAAGCTTCTGTCACTCTAGCAATGCATCATCTAGTAACTACTCCATAATGCATTCCCTTAGGCCCAAGGATGGTGAAGTGTCATGTAGTTGACGTTCACATGACACCACTAAGGGAATCACAACATACATATCATGAAAATATCAAACACATATCAAATTCACATGATTACTACATGACATCTCCCGTGGCCTCAAGAACAAAGGTAACTACTCACAAATAATATTCATGCTCAAGATCATAGGGATATTAAATAGTATAATGAATTTGAGCATTGTCAGTGTACTAAAGTTTGGGCTTTTAGTACCCCTTACATGTGCACGGGCAGTTGTAGTCACACCAATGGCAAGGCATGCCAGGGAATGTTGAATACAAGTACGAAGATATCAAGAAAACGGCCAAGAGCTGGGACCCCAGAAAGATCTTGTCAGGATGGCTTACAAAGCCCCGGTAAGATGTGCACCTGGCAAGACCTCGCCATCCTGCCAGCACAGAGACCAGGTGCCATCCCTCCTGGATACGTGTCAACGTGCTAGCAATGGAGGAGGTTAAGTGGTGCCGATGGGACGGGCTCCTGTCCCTTCCCGTAGAAGGTCAGGGACGCCTGACGGAGCATTAAATGCGTTTGTCCCATGCCGTCAGTGTTAGGTATGATAACACTATAGCAAATGTGCACCTCGTGTATGGACCGTACGCCACTGTTGGAGACCCCCTAGTCATATAAAAGGAGGCCCAAGGCATTACGAGAGGGGGATTCTTCTTCGACCTTCTGGCTCACACGCGTAGAGGCTGTGTACTGTCCATCACATGGCGCTCCTGTAGCTAGAACCCAAACACTCATAATACACAAAAGCAGGAGTAGGGTTTTATGCTTCACAACGGCCCGAACCTGGGTAAAAATCTCCCCCGCGCTGCTCATGAGATCTGCTCTTTGTGCATACCATCCCCCTGCCGAACCACAAAGGGATCCACGCGATCCCATAGGTGTCGTACCCCAACAAAAATATAATCTTCCACCAAATAAACCATATATTAATTAAATACAAGATGTAATCAACACTACTAGTCACCCACAAGTACCAATCTGAGGTTCCGGTACAAAGATTAAACACAAGAGAAGAACTAGGTTTTGATATGAGATGGTGTTGTTGAAGATGTTGATGAAGATTGGCCTCCCACACATGAGAGGGTTGTTGGTGATGATGATGGCTTCGATTTTCGCCCCCGATAGGGAAGTTCCCCCGACGGAATCGCTCTGCCGGAGGGCAAAAGTGCTCCTGCCCAAGTTCTGTCTCGAGACGGCGGGGTTCCGTCCCGGAAGTCCTCTCCTTATTTTTTATAGGTCAAAAGACCTTAATTACCAGAAGATGGGCACCTTAGGTGTGCTGGGCTAGCCACAACCCACTAGGACGCGTGTGGTGTTCCTGGGCGCCCTGGTGTCTTGTGGGCACCAGGTGCACCCCCTCTAGTAGTTATTTGCTCCAGTAATTTTTATATATTCCAAAATAATTCTCCATAAAATTTCAGCTCCTTTGGAGATGTGTAGAATAGGTATCTTTGACATGCTTTTTCAGGTCCAGAATTCCAGATGATGGCATTCTCCCTCTTTGTGTAAACCTTGCATAGTATGAAATAAAAGGCATTAGAATTACTCCATAAAGCATTATTATGCATAAAAACATTATAAGTAACAGTAAGCAATCATGATATAAAATGGACGTATCAGGCACGCCCTAATGGCTTGTGCTTCCCTCGGGTGCCTCCCGACGCCCCTCTGTGGCCTATAAATTCACATATACTCTCAAAACCATGGAAGCGCTCCCGAAACACTTTTTCTACCACCGCAAGACTCTGTTCTGACGGTTGGGCATCTACACCACCATTCCGGCACCCTACCCGAGGGGAGATCGATCATGGAGGGCCTCTTCATCAACCTTCCCGTCCTCACCATGATGTGTGGGTAGTTCAATACAGACCTATGGGTCCGTAGGTAGTACCTAGATGGTAATATCTCTCTCTCTCTCTCGATCTTCAATACAATGTTCATCGCTTCTTTGCCTTGATATATCCGATGTAATACCTCTGTATGGCGTGTTTGTTGGGATCCGCTGAATTTTGAGTTTATGCTCAGATTATTCATATAAAGTATTTGAGTCAAACTTGAATACTAAGATTCTTATTTGCATCATATAATTATAGCTTCGTAGTGCTCTCCGATCTATTGAGATAGTTTGGCCAACTAGATTGATATTTCTTCGGTGGTAGTGGTGCGTTGTAGTAGGTTCAACATGGCGAGTTTCTATTACACGGTGACAGAAGGGGACAAGTTGCATATTCATTTTGCTTCTAACAAGGGTAAAAAGATGGGTTTATTCATATTGATTGAGTTTACTCTGTCTACATCATGTCATCGTTCTCCAAGCATTACTCTGTTTTACTTAATACTCTAGATGCATGCTAGATAGCGGTCGATGAGTGGAAAAATAGTAAAAGGTGCAGGTAGGAGTCGTCCTATTTTCTTATGGATGTGGTGCCTATATACACATGATCATTGCTTTGAAAATCACATAACTATTCGCTTTTCTATCAATTGCCCAACAGTAATTTTTTACCCACCGTATGCTATTTCTATGAGAGATACCACTAGAGAACTCTACACCCCCCGGGTCTATTCACTTATATATATTCACAAACGCTTTCATTACCTTGCTGTTATTTATTTGCTTTTATTTTATTTTTCAATTTGCAATTATCTACAACTATTTACACAACTCACTTGCTTGCAAATAACAAGATCAAGGGGATTGACAACCCTGTTGTTGGCCTTGGACGCAAGTTGTTTGTTCTTTTGTGTGCATCTGCTGAACATGGTTGAGGATTGGTATTCCTATTGGTTCGATAAACCTTGGTTTCATAACTGAGGGAAATACTTACCGACTTTGTGCTGCGATAACCCGTTCCTATTCACGAAAAACCCAACATAGATCACGAGTATCAGAGATGTATCAGCATCCCTAAGCTTAATTCCTGCTTGTCCTCGAGTAGGTAAATGATAAAAACAGAATTTTTGATGTGACATGCTACCCAACATGTAATATCTTACATGTATGATCATTGAGAAACGATGAATTAACAAACATCAACATAGTAATATCCATAAACATAAGTAACATAATCATCGATTTGCAAAATGTACAATCCTTAAAGAATGTCCCCCCAATTTATTTTATCATATTAGCATGGCATGGCTCCATCTTCACCACATAAATATAAATGTCAAGTACCATAGTGTTAAGCCAGGCAATTGGATCATACTTTTTAACGCGCTTCAGCTTTTTATTACTCACTCAATACATGAGCGTGAACCATGGACATAGCATATAGGTGGAACAGAATATGGTGGTAGGTTTCAAAGGGGTAAAAGTGGGGAAGAAAATCTCACATAAACTAGGCGGATCAACGGGCTATGGATATGCCCATCAATCGATATCAATGCGAGGAGTAGAGATTGCCATGTAATGGATGCCCTAGAGCTATAAGTGTATGAAAGCTCAACTGAATCTAAGTGGGTGTGAATCCAACCTGCTTGCTCATGAAGACCTCGGATATTTGAGGAATCCCGCCATCGGAATATACAAGCCAAGTTCTATAATGAAAAATTCTCACTAGCAGATGAAAGTGACAAAAAAATGACTCTCTATATGAAAAACACCCTGCTAGTTGGAAGAACATGTGTGGAAAAAGAGGTAGTAGCACTGTCCCTTCTCTCTTTTCTCTCTTTTTTATTTTATTTTTCTATTTTTCCTTTTTTTCTTTATTTTTCTTTCTTTTCTTTTTTTCCTTTCTTTCTTTTCTTTCTTTTATTTTATTTTCTGTTCGGAGTCTAATTCTGACTTATGGGAGAATCATTTTCTCCATCATTTTTTCCTCACTGAGACAGTGCCTTAATAATGATAATCAACATACTTTTATTTACTTACAACTCGATATGAAAAACTACTAAACAATATGACTCTATATCAATGCCTCTGACAGTGTACCAAAATGTGCAATGATTAGCGTAACATTTATAACAATGATGAATGATGGATTTGCCACAAATACTAAGTCATCTACATGATCATGCAAAGCAATATGACAATGGGCGTACTAGTCATATGATGTAACGGTGGAAGTTGCATGGAAATATATCTCGGAATGGCTATGAAAATGTCATGATAGGTGGGTATGGTTTCTATTTTGAGGAATATATAAGGTGGCTTATGTGCAACAAAGCATATCATGTCACGGGGTTTGGATGCACCGGCAAAGTTTGCACCTGTCCTCGAGGTGTGAATGGGTAATGCACGGTACCGAAGAGGATAGCAAATATGAGGTCATGAGAGTGCGTACATCCAAGGATTCATATTTGTCATAAAGAACTCACATACTTATTGCAATATTTTATTAGCACTCTTGAAGCAAAGTACTACTCGCATGCCCCTAGGGAGGAGGTTCGTAGGAGTTAACCATCGCGCACCCTAACCTAAACAGCACTAGGATTTCAACGACGAATAAGAAAGCTCACACATCATCACCATGACATAACCAATATTTAGATGATCAGAAAATTAACACCCTATCGATATTTTTACTAACCAACAACCATGCACTCACGCCCTTTCATATTACCACATCAATATCATTAACTCACCATTTCTCTTTTATGTGCTACATGAAGGTTTTAATTATGCACTCCTTGAATACCTATTATTTTTGGACTAGTCTTATAAACCATGAAAATTACCTTCACTATTTATTAAATCTCAAACAAGTTTAAGTGAAGAATGAGAGTGTAATTATATCTATAAAATCTGTACGACATTGTGCTCTAAAACATATAAGTGGAGTACTAGAGCAACTACTTAGCTCAAAAGATATAAGTGAAGCACAAAGAGTATTCTAATAAATCATGGTGAACATGTGTATCTCTCAAGTGGTTTTTTCCAGCAAACAAATATTGTGAAAACCTAAAACAAAATAAAACTAAAGCAAATGACGCTCCAAGAGAAACTCATATCATGTGATGAATAAAAATATAGCTCCAAGTGGCATACTGATGGATTAAGACGAAAGAGGGGATACCTTCTAGGGCATCCCCAAGCTTAGACGCTTTTTGTATTCCTAGAATTTAACTTAGGGTGCCCTGGGAATCCCCAAGATTAGGCTATTTCCCACTCCTTATTCCTTCTTCCAGCGTGATAACACCCAAAACTTGAAAACTTCAGCACACAAAACTCAACAACAAAAAACCGTGAGACATGTTAGTATGATAGGCGAACCATAAGCATTAGGTACTTCTATAAATTGATTCATATTTTATTATTGCATAAGGTACTATATCCTAAATTCTCCATGACTTATACCCCCTGATATAATCCATAGCATCATCAAAACAAGCAAACTATGAAGGTAAAAACGGAATCTGTCTAAAACAAAACAGTCTGTAGTGATCAGCAAAGACACCATGCTTCTGTAACTCCAAAAATTATGAAAATTAGATAAACCTTAGGAATTTTTATATAAAATCTATGTGAAAAAAATAAGATCAAAAAGAAATTCCGGTAAAATTGGATGAATTTTGCACTAGACGCAAAAGTTTCTGCGTTTGCATCGTATCAATTTTACTTATCATTCAAGTCATCCCAAAGGCTTTACTTGGCACAAACAATAATTTAAACATAAAACACCATAATTAAAGTAGGAATAATCATGTTATCTCACACAAATAACAAGTATTGGGTTTTCTCCCAATAAGCTCTTTCTTTATAGCCATTAAGATAGGCTTGCGATAATAATGATGCTCACATAGAAGACAAGAACTAAAGCACAAAGAGAGCATGATATTGCATGTGATAAACACATCAAAGTCTAACATACATCCTATGTCATGGAATTTAATAGGTAATTTTCTTATCAAGACAAGTAATATCTAGCTTATGCAAACACGAAGAGTGAAGCATTAATAATTTCAACACAAAGAGAGATAATTAAGTAATATGCAAATTCCAATAAACATATTTCTCTCTCATAATAGTTACAAATAGGATTGTAATCAAAGTCAACAATATAACCATCATGCAAAACATTCTCTTTATGATCCACATGCATGAAAGTTTTATAATCTTCCAAGATAGTGGGATTAACATCAACTAAATTCATGGCCTCTCCAAACCCACTTTTATAAAAAAAATATCATAATATTGATCATGCTCCAAAGTAGTGGGATCATTATTACCTAAATTTGATGCTCTTCCAAAACACCTTTAGTAGGATTGGAAATATTGTAATCAATAATACATTCATCATGAAGCTTAGAATTATCAAGATCAGAAGAAATATCATGATTATCACCCCAATCATGATCATTAGCACAATTGATATTCATAGAATTTATGCTAACAACATGGCAATCATGCTTTTCATTCAAGGAACTATCATGAATCACTTTATAAATTTCTTTTAACACTTCATCACAATTTTTAGATTCATGATTTTCAAGCAAGACCTCATAAAGATAATGTAGTGCACTCAACTCACTAGCAATTGGTTCAACATAATTGGGTCTTTTGAAAAGATTAGCAAGTGGATGAGGATCGATCTATCTTAATATTTTTGTTTTACTTTATATTTTTGTGTACAAAAGATAAAGATAGAATGGCTAGGCAAGTAGATAGTAGAACAAGTGAATGATAATTTCTGTGTAGGCACCTGATAGGAAATTGGTGATGCTCCCCAGCAACGGCGCCAGAAATCCTTCGTGATACTTGTGATCTGCGTCCCCCCCCCCCCCCCGAAGAGGAGGGGATTAGGCGTGATAGTATAGATAAGTATTTCCCTTAGTGAGAACCAATGTTATCGAATCAATAGGAGAACCACACAATTTCCCGTCTTCAGCGCATACACACAAAAGAGCACACGCTTTCACCCAACACGGGCAAGAGGGTTGTCAATCCCCTTGAACTCGTTACTTGCAAGTAATGAGTAGTGTAGATGATAGTTTTATAAATATAAAATATAAAATAAATGAAAAGTAAATGATGGTATCAAGGTATTAAGATTGTTTGTAAATATTTTTGTGAATAGACCTAGGGGCCATAGTATTTCCTAGAGGTATCTCTCTTGTAGAAAGCATATGGTGGGTAAGCAAATTACTATTGGGCAATTGATAGAAAGGCGCATGGTTATGCAATATTTATTCATGGAAATGATCATTACATATAGGCATCATGTCCATAAGCAAGTAGACCGACTCCTGCGTGCATCTACTACTATGACTCCACCCATCGATCGATATCCAGCATGCATCTAGAGTATTAAGTGAAATAGAGTAATGCTTGGACAACAATGACATCATGTAGAAAAAGTAAATCCAATTAATATGAAATAACCCCATCACTTTACCCTTAGTGGAAGCAATACAATATGTGTCATGTCCCATTCTCTCACTAGGATTGAGCACCGCAAGATGGAACCGACTACAACGCACCTCTCCCACTGAATATAAATCAATCTAGTTGGCCAAACTACATCAACAAATCGAGAGAATTATGAAGATATCATATAATCATGCTTATATATGAAAATATCAGCAAGGAAATCAATATAATCTCATGAATAATCTGAGCATAAACTCACAATTCATCGGATCCAAACAAACGCACCAAACAAAAGTGATTACATCGAATAGATCATTGCGGAGATGGGATGAACTTTGTATTGAAGAACATACACACACACACAGAGAGAGAGAGAGAGAGCAAGACAGCAAGAGAGAGAGATACATGTAGGTAGTAACTACGGGCCTGTAGATCTATGGTGAACTACTCACACATCACCATGGGAGCAGCAAGATTGATGAGCACACGAGAGGGCACCAAAATAGCCAAAAACATGTAGAAAATGACAACTGGCACTTGGCACTGGGTTAATAGGTTAGTGCTAAAGAATAATATAAATCAATGAGTAAATGCCTAAAAAGCATCCTCGAATGACAATATAATACCATGGAACAATCAAAAATTATAGATACGTTGGAGACGTATCGTGTTCCAGCATCCCCATGACATAGTCACATGTGTTTGGCCAGACGATGACGAATTAATTAATTTTGTCACACTGAGAGGGCCCTAAGAATATCTCTCCATCATCAGAAGACAAAATCCCACTCTCGAGTTATCCAGTCCCCAGTCAAACCGTGCAAATTAAAGGCCAAAACAAGAGAAAAAGTGGTTGGGAAAAGTAAATACGTTGAAGATGTATTTCTTCTTACCCTCCAAATCTTGTACTCTATATATACTTGCCCTCGAGGCTCAATAATACATGCACAACATTATGACAATTCTCTCCCATCTAATCCTCTTACATGGTATCAAGCGCAACTTCCTCGACCTAGCTCCACCATCGCTTCTACACCATGATGTCCCCGGGGAGGTCGATCACCATGATCTCCACCATGGGATGTGCAACCCGTAGCTAGGGTTCGTCTGCCGATTGTGTTGATCGGCTGTCCAAAAGAGTTTTTCTCAACCCATTTACCTGAGTTTTTCTCTCTCTCTAGTGGTTCAATCGACATTTCTATTTTGGTTTTCCAATCAAAGATCGGCTTGCATTGCTCGCATCCCATCGACCCTCATGCGCCTCTACTCCTTCGATCTCGACTACACCGACTTCTTCACCAACTAGGAGTCCTAGAACGTAAGTTGTTCGCATATCCGTCCGTCTATTGTTGTTCGTCGGGTGTCATCTCCCTGATCTGATTGCACTCCTTCACCACCCTGTCTAGACCGTCAGCGACTTCGACCTCATCACCAAGCAGCATCCCCGACCTCACTAGAGACCAGATTGATCACTTGACTACACGCAATCCGCTCCATCGACGCCGCGCGACCGACATGATCAGTCATTTGCGTGTGCTTCCGCATGTTCCCATGAGGATCATCATCGAATATGTGCGCCTCTTCATCGATCGAGAAGTGGTATGCGTATGTATCGTCCCTTCAGATTGCAGCACAACTACCCTGAGGTCTTCCCTGCCATTACACCGACATGCGCACTAATGATGCATTGCCCCTTCGGGCCACACCGCGGCATGCGGTCCACCTTGTCGTTACCCATGTGTTGACATCTCATGTGGCACCTGGCGTGCTATATCCCTAGGCACACGATCACCATGGTTTGTGCATGGTCTTCATCACACTATTGGGTTCTTCCTCGCCTACTTTGAGCCATGTCGTTCTGCTTCTACATGCGACCGATGTGGACCCTCTGGAGCTATCTCTAGTTCCGTCGATCACATTTTCCTCTTCGTCTAGGACAATTTTATCGCCAGCACCGTCATCATCTTCCCCGAACCACATGGAGGCTTCCTCTACTCCGATAACCATTGACAAAATCACACTTTGTACCCATGCTAATTTGTGCCACAACCACATGTAGGCCTCCTCTGATGGTCCCTCCAACACGGCCTATTGTTCGTGTTGGCTCCCGTCTGCACATGCCCAATGCTGGAAATACCGATGCGTGCTCTCATCCACGACGTGTGCCCGAGATTGGCAAACCTGGTGTGGCACCTCGTCAACAATGGCTTCGACAACATCGTCTTCGGTGTTGAAACCATGCATGGCGACTACTTCGATCGCATCATTGTCTTCTTCCTGGTGCACCATTGCGTCATTGACTACATGTCGCTTACTTGCCCTGTAGCTCCAAAGTGGCTACCACGACGCCCGGTAACCTCGACTTGACATAAACCACAACATCCCTCGTGTGATTACCTCAACTGCAGCTACACCACCCCACACACTCGGTTACCTTGACATCGACATAAAGGGCTATCGCCTCGATTGAGTGATAATCCCCAAGTGCAAGGAATCATCATAGCACTTTCCAAAGATGGAAGTGGTAAGTATGGAGTGTCAAACCCACAAGGAGCTAAAGGTAATGTCAATATTCTCTCAAGTCCTATATCCCACTAGTACGACTATACATACATCGAGCATTTGCTTTTATCTAGATACGAGAAATAAAACTACGTTGTGGGTATAAAGAGGATAGCTTTGCATGATATCAGAGAACTAAATCAAAAAAATAGTTGCTTCCTAAATAAAGTTATAATATATTACAATATATTAGAAATAGCGAGTGTGTAATAATGACCGTATGGTTTCCGGAATTGTCATAGGCAATTGATAACAAGATCGGTAATTATTATTGCAATTTTATATGAGGGAAAGGCATGAGCTAACATACTTTCCATACTTGGATCATATGAACTTATGACTAGACCTCTAGCAAGCATCTACAACTACTAGAAATCATTATGGTAATCCTAACCATAGCATTAAGTATCAAGTCCCCTTTACTCTCGTACACAACTATCCCCTTACTCGGGTTTGTGTTTCAGTCACTCACGCAACACACTATAAGAGAATCATGAACGTATTGCAACACCCTACACCGGGAACCTCTCACATGTGCGCAACATGGATGGCACCATAGGACATCACCAAAACAAAACTACAACTCAAATCTACTCAAACATCATAAGATGGCAACACGTCACTAGATAATAATATGTGGCATAAAGCACCATGTTCAAGTAGGGGATTATATCGAGGTGCAGGAGAGTGGACCGTTGAAAAGACATGATAAAGGTGATGAAGAGTTGAAGACAGTGATTTTGATGAAGACAATCACCGTAACGATGGTTCCCCCAGTGGCACTCTAGCGCCACTGAGAGACAGGGGGAGAGAGTCTCCCCCTTTAGCTTCCTCCTCCATGCCCCCTAGATGGGGAAAGGTTTTCTCGCCTGGTCCTTTGCTTCCCTGGTGCCTGCAGGGGCGAGATTGGATCTCTCTCTGTTTTCTTCTCTAGTCCGCGTCTATTTTCAGGTATTTCACTATTTCTTCAATATATGGAGATCCGTAACTTAGAATGGGCTGAAATTTTGAGGTGAGTTTTATATGGGAAATATCTTTCTTGCGATGAAAGAAGGGTTCCAACTACCTTACGAGGTGCCCACAAGGCAACTCAGTGCGCCCGGGGGGGCACGCCTTGTTGCCTTCTAGGCAACTAGTGGCCCCCTCCGGTGGATCTTTGCTCTAGTATTTTTTATATATTCCATAAAAAATTTCAAAAAGTTCTGGGTGATTCCGAGAACTTTTATTTTCTGCACGAAACAACACCACGACAATTCTGGTGGAAACGACGTCAGTCCGGGTTAGTTTCATCTATATCATATAAAGTGCATCAAAACCATATAAAAATATTATAAACGTGGGTAAATATGGCATGAATACTTCATAAATATTGATACGTTAGAGACGTATCAGCATCCCCAAGATTAATTCCTACTCGTCCTCGAGTAGGTAAATGATAAAATAAATAATTTTTGAAGTGTGAATGCTAGCATAATGCATAAACTTGATCAACTTCATTCACTTTTTCTAGCATCATGATAAAGTAGCAATCAATTCACATATTATGGTTGAAACAATGCATTCTCTTGAAATTTAACAAGATGTGTTCTTAGTCACTAAACAATTTCAATGCATCTTATTTTTAACAAAGTCTAAGTAACAGCTCCACATACTCAATTATCATATAGTTTTCTATGATTGCTAATACTCAAAGCATATTTGTAGAAGAAACAACATCCATCGAACATAGAGAAAGGTAGGGGCTTAATGATTTGCCTCTCGACGTACTTATCATGAAGATAATTGTCAACAATAATAACTCATGATCAAATATATTTGATTGGATATATGTGTTTGGATCTTTCCCCACCACATGATGCTTGTGAACTAGGAGACTGAGGTTGGAATAAAAAATTAGTCAACATGGAAGGTATATAACATGAAAGTAAATAACATGTAAGTAAATAACATGTAAGTAAATAACATGAAAGTAAATAGAATGTCCCTTCGCAGAGGGAAGCAGGGATTTACAAAGGTTTGAGATATCATTACTTAAAATAGTGATGAATATATTTTGGGTGGTGTGCCTTTCTTGTCAATGTCATGAAAAAAGATTTGAATACCTTCCATGCTAATCAATTTATTGGTGGTTCCCAAAAACAATTGAAATTATGACTCCCCCTCGACCATTCAAACACATTCCCTGGCTAGTCGTATCCACGGGTGCCCTCCAAACAATCAACTTTCTAGGGGGGGTCGTGTTTATTTATTTTTGCATTATGCATGACTAGGTATCCTTTTTATCAACATGTATCGTGCAATGACTAGTGAATAAATACTCATCATGAGAATAACCGGCTTAGCATGGAAGATACTGACCGCCCCGGTCGCTCCATGAGCAGTATGGGCACACAAAAAAGAAGTTTATTTGAAGGTTTTAGAGGTGGGACATGCAAATTTACTTGGAATGGCAGTGAAATACCATATATAGGTATGCATGGTGGACTCTCATGGAAGAAACTTCACTGAATAATTTTGATGCACAAGTAGTATCTCTACTTAGTATGAAGTTTGGGCTAGCAAAAGGTTCTAAACAAGCACCACATGTTGGAGGATCAATAACAATATAACTTCTATGCAAATATACCCAAACATAAATCATCGTGTTCTCTTCCTTGGCAAACTTCAACTAATTTGATCAAGGTTGAAAATAATTAATGGGTATTCACAATCATAAAAGATGTCCAAGATAATATATTTGTATGTGAAAGTTATCTTCCTTATACTAATCATTCATGAATTGTGTGTATGACCAATATTCTGATTGTCAAACTTTAATAGATTTTACTTTCTAAACCAAATGTGGAACTACTACTAAGCATAAAGCACATTGATTATTTCAGATTTATGATTTTCAAATCATCTAACATCCTCTCTTAGGATATAAGTGAAGCACAAGAGTGAATGACAAACTATGTCGGTGCACTAGGACTGGGGTGCCCAGTGCCCCTAACTTATGCACATGCAGTAGTAGCATAACCCATCAACGTAAGAAGACAAAACCACCATCCAAGACCAAGACTCCGGCAAAAGCAACCTATGCTGGCTAATCAACACCAGCAAGGTCGATGCAATGGCCCAGGATGGGTCCGAACCGCGCCAGTCGCATCCCCAGTGCCTGCCGGGGACCGAGGCGTGCACATCGTCACGAAGATCCGGCGAGCCATTCCATGATAGGCGCGAGCCGATCAGCCACCGCTCCACCACATCGCAACGCCAATCACTTGTCGATGCGGTGTCGAGCCCCCAGCTGTCTAAGTGGTTCTCACTAAGCATGTGGCGATGCACTGGAAGACAGATTATGCCCCCTTGACACCCGTCTAGAGGCATGTCAAGATATGGTGCAATAGTTAGCTAAAGTGGTGGTACAAGCCTGCTGGGAATGCACCCCCGCACACCACCTAGACTAGCATTTATGGCATTCTGTCCTAAGTGCTAGAGTTAGTATGATAGCACTGTTAGCTATCTAATCAATATGTAATGTCTGTTTTGACACTGTGGTTTCCCCTTGAGCTATAAAAGGAGGCCCAAGGCAACCTAGCTAAAGATTCGGACCTTTGGACACATGTAATCACATCGCAGCTCCCCCGAAGGCACCCCTTGTCGGGTTTAAATGTTGCGTGTGCTTCGTGCTCCTCTAATCAATCCACCAAAGCAGGAATAGGGTTTTACGCTTCTCAGCGGCCCGAACCTGGGTAAAACACCAACATCTCATTGTCGTGCTACCTTACTACATCCGCTCTTTGTGCATGCGACCTCACCCCTGCCGAACCACAAAGGGGCCTATGGCCCCATAGGTGATCGAGTGCATCAAGCCCTGACATCTTTGGCACGTCAGGTAGGTGTGTGCGTTATTTGTGCGAACCCGAGATCGTGAGCAGCATGTCGATCTTCATCACTGTGTTCTTAATCCATGGCTCCCAACAAGAAGCCCGGCGCGACATCGCATCCCTCCAATTCGAAGGCGGGCAACACGGTTGGGGCAGGCGGCGCCACCATTGTGACCCCCACGGCCGAAGTTGGAGAAGGGAGCGTCGGGGAGGACCAACAACAGCAACATCCTGGCGAGCTTGGCCCTAGTGCCGCAGGCGGAGGAAACGATCAGTCTCCACCTCCTCGCCGCACTGGTGGCCACAACCGCAACAATGGTGCCCAATATGGAGCAAGCCTTGATCTCCCAGTTATGCCCATCATCGATGCGACCACTAGGCGCCCGCCTCGCCTAGAGCAAGGTGGATCACCGAGCAGGGACGTAGACCCACAAGCTCGGTCTCCTCCATGCCAGGATGCCCTGACGAGCGGTGCACAATGACAAGAATGTGGTGATTCCCCTCCTAGTTCCACCTGAGGTCGAGCGACGTCGTGGTCCGTTTCTCTAGCCATGCTCGACATGGCAACGGACGCGATGGCGCGGTCCAACTGTTGTTAAACTTCCTGCCGATGTATGACAAGATCGACGAGTAGAGAGCCACCATCCAGAGTTTGATTGCCTTCGTCGAAGACAACAAATCCTAGCATGGAGAGCCGTCGCAACGCATGCGGATGGCGATGGCGGCCTGGGCTGACGATCGCATCGAGGGGGCATGCCAACGGTGCAATCCCCTCTGTGATAACAGACGCAAAGGTAGCCATAGCAAGCTTCACATGCCGACGAGTGTGATGAGGCATCTATGGCCTCGTCCGGCCCGCACAATCGCTGGGACCAGCAGCGCGCCCTAGAAGACCGGCGGAAGGAAGATGCGCGCATCAATCTAGAGCGATGTCGGGAAGCACACCGTCAACCTGACAAGCGCAACGGCCCAGATGCTGGCGACCCCATGCCTACTGCTGGCGGGTACCTGCCTTATATGGTTTGGTGCCTTGCCTTCACTCGCGAGGTGCAACAGGTCGGCTGGCCATCGACCCGAGCTTTCAAGCCTAAACTGACAGAGAAATACGAAGGGAAGCTAAACCCAGCGGAATAGATGAGAAGGTTCTCGCCAACCATTTCCCCTTGGCACTCAAGCCAAATGTGAGATTGTGGCTGATGCACCTGCCGGAGAACTCCATTTCATCATGGGCTGACTTGTGCAATGAGTTTGTCAGCGCCTTCATAGGTGGCCACTAGGAGCCAGGGCAGCCCAACGACCTGCAAGTCCTTCCGCGGAAGGAGGGAGAAACCTTGTGGAAGTACATCCAAAGATTCATTCGATTACACCTCAACATTCCAGAGATACACCCCATAGCCATCATTGCCGCATTCCATTCGAACGTGCGCAACAGGAGGATGCGGGCCAAGATGAATGTTATACTCCCGAGGATTGTCAATGAGTTGTACACGTTGCTGGAAAAGTGTGCTCGTGCTGAGGAAGGAAGGCGACTCCCCGGAGACGAGGCTGGCATCGAAGTCGAGTCAAAAGACTACAATGATGCCCCTGGCCTGAAGGGGAAAAGCCGAAAGCGCAATAAGAACCGTAAGAGAATGGCAGTGTTGGTCGTTGAGAGCTCTGGTGATCTCAGTGCCAGCAAGAAGGCCTAGCCCGAAGCCCCTAGCAAGGAAGCTGTCACATGCGCTGATTGCCGAAAGGCCGCGGCGGCAGAGAAAATCGTAAAGTCTGATAGGCCATACTGCAAAATCCACCGCACCAAAGGTCCTGATCTCCAAGAATGTTGACAAGTTGAGAAGCTTGCCGAGAAGCAAAGGGCTGAATACGAGAAGCGTAACAAGGAGAAAGGCCAAGATGGTCTTGCCGGGAAGGGCCGTAGTGGTAGAGGAGGCCGCTGAGGCAAGGCCCCGCGACAGAAGGAAAAATCAGCTAGAGGCCATGAGAAGAAAGAAGGAGATGATATGAGTGATGATGAGGATGATGAAGAGGATTCCAGTGATCGAGAATTCCAGAAGGCAACTGAAGCCATATGTATTGACGAGGGTGTGTCCTTGCATTCCTCCCATCGCCAGCTCAAGCAGTGAGCGCGTGAGGTCAATGTTGTGGAGCCAACTGGAGAGTCGAGAAAGCCGCTCAAATGGTTCCGCATGCCTATCATGTTTGATGAAAAGGATCATCCTGACTACACCACTAAGGTCAGATGTTTGCCGTTGTTGCTCTCCCCAACAATCCGCAACCTAAAAGTAACCAAGATGTTAGTTGACAGCAGGGTTGAGTTGAGCTTGATCTCCCCTGAGGTGGTTGAAAGGCTGCATATCCCTAACGAAGAGCTCAAAGCTACGGGTACGTTCCAAGGAGTCAACCCCGGCAAGAGCCAACCCAAGGGAAAGATCACTTTGCCTGTGACGTTTGGCGGGGAGTTGACCTATCAGACTGAGAAAGTGGTGTTTGATGTGGTCAAACTCCCTCTGCCTTACAATGGAATTCTTGGTCGCCCAGCTCTGGCAAAATTCATGGCGGCATCTATCACACCCAAGATGCGATCCTATTCTTATTTCGGCATGGGGGCCTCGATAGGGATAGAAGCGCATCTGTTCGTGTTGCAAGAATGGATATCATTACAAGTACATGTACAGAAGAGATTAGTATATGGAATTGGCTTACACTCGCCACAATCTACAACAAGATCACATCAATACAACAACATATTCAAACATCATACAGAGGAGCAAGGTCTGACTACGGACGAAAACAAACGAAAAAATGACATCCATCCTTGCTATCCCAGGCTGCCGCCTGGAACCCATCCTAGATTGATGAAGAAGAAGAAGAAGTACTCCAAATCATAACAAGCATCGCTCTCACGGAAAATCATCGCATTGCATGTACCTGTAACTATTATGGTAGTAATCTGTGAGCCACAGGGACTCATCGGTCTCATTTCCAAGGGTATCAAGACTATTAAAGCTTAATGGGTGAGGTATGGTTAAGTGGTGAGGCTGCAGCAAGCGACTAAGCATTTATTTGAGTGGCTAACTTATGAGTATAGAAATTAAAGTATGGTGGTCTATGCACAATGGACATGAACTAGTAATGATCACTAATTGATCCTGAACACCTACTTATGTCAAACATAACCCCACCGTGTTCTCTCTCGGATAAGGACTCACGAGAAGAGACAGTCACGGTTACGCACACAATTGGTGTATTTTATTTGAGTTTACTTCAAGTTTGCTATGACCGGGTGTTAAATAAAGTATCCAAGTTTGCCACATAGCCGCGGTCACGACTTTCCGAAAGATTTAACCCTGCAGGGGTGCTCCAACTCGTCCAACCACATGCCACGGGAATAACCTCGACCATGGATCTCGTGATCATCCTAGGCAATTCCAAAGGAAATCCGACACCTCGAGATAGCCCGAACAAGATCAGAGTTCCTCACGCAAGACATTCGAGAAAGGTAAAACAAGTCCAGCAAGGCCTCCTAACGTGTCGATGATCCCGATAGGAGCCGCGTATCTCGTTCTCAGGACACGGCGGATAAGCACGCGTACAGTGGCCTGATAGAAATCCCCCAAGTTGCCCTGGGGTGTCCCCGCACATTGCTCTAGTTTGGACCAACACTCATGAGGAGCACTGGCCCGGGTTGTTGTTTAATTATCCATGTGGTGATCATGCCCTATGAAAATTTTAGTTGTTATTAAGCAAATAGTACCAATGTTGGGCCTTTCCAGACAAGCTTTATCCTAAAACGAAAATCAAGGGGGTCCCCATAACAACCCCGAGCATGTTAGGAGCGCTCAATTATGGAAGATAACACTGGTTCACAAGTAACTAGGCGACAAGAGTGGAACAAAACACCGAGCAAAAGGCCAAGCCTTCCACCCTTTACCAAGTGTATAAGTGCATTAAATTAAATAGCAATAATATTGTGATAACAAAAGAATTTCCATGTTGTCACATGGAAGCAATTGCACCTATAGCTAGAAACCTATAAGAAGGGCTGAGCAAGCAGTAACGTAGCCAAACAACAGTTTGCTAGGATGTGGAAGGGTTAGAGGATTTTCATGGCAATGTTAGGAGGCTTGACAAACAAGTGGTAGTTAACAAGACATAATGATAAAAGCGGGACAACTAGCATAGCAATGATAGTAGTGGTATCCAGGGAAATGTGTCATCTTGCCTGAGATCCCGCTTGGAAGAAAAACGAGTCCATGAAGAAGATGAGCCAACGTAGTCAAATGAATCCTCACACTCCGAACGCTTTCGGAACTCTATCGAGAAAAAGCAATCTGGAAACTATAATCCACACAAGATACACCACAACATATGCATGGAATGATGCGCAAACAAATATGATCCATGTCCGGTTTAATATGCAACTCAGGGCATGGCATGGCAAGCACAACAAACAACCACTACATATTAAGTGAAGTTCAATATGCAACGAGTTGCATATTGACGAAACTCCATGTTTGAATTATTTAGTTCACTCCCGTTTAGGTACTCATCAATATTAAATGTTGTTTAACATGGCAAACGGTGAAGCACAAACAACTACAACATCTAGGCATTCTAAATGAGGCCGGAAGCAATATACATCATTTTCAAAACAACCCCATATGCATATTATGAATTTCTTCCAGATCTGTCCTAACTCAATTTTATATTTGCTAAACATGGAACTAAATTGTGGCATGATATTCTACACGTTTTTCCAGGCAAGTTACATATGTGGAAATTTTTTATCGGAGCTACGGTTTAGTAGTTATGAAATAATTCATTTTAACATGGCATTTATGCAAATTAATGCAAACAGCAATGTTAAACATTTTTATCACATGTGAAAGTTGGATATTGTGAATCTACACGAAATTCTAGTCAAGTTTCATATATAAAGTTTTTACATACGATGTTCCGGTGAAAAGTTATTAACAATTTAAAAACATGGATTTTTCTGTAAATCTGAAATCCTGGAATAATAGACAAAATCACACGCAGGGAAAAAAACACTATGGGCCGAATCTGCAATAAGGCCCGAATAGGACATGGCGACAGATACTATCATACGCACATGAGCGGGGAATAGGGTGGCTCACCTCCGTGGCCATGGGCCGGCGAGCGGGCTGCGGAAGCTGGGCCGAAGGGGAGGCGGACTGGGCTAGCGCACCCGCGGGTTAACGGGAGAGCGGGTGCCTCCTCCTCCCAATCTCGAATGGGATGGAGGGAGGCTGCGGCGACGGCAGACCTCGGATCTCTAACGAAGGAGGACGGGGCACAGAGAGGGGCGACGACGGCCACCCGGATCTGGCCAAAACCGGGGCGGAGGGATCCGTTCCCGGCGGTGGCGGCGACCGGCGACACGAGGACGGCAGCCAGTGGAACTTGCGGACGAGCGGTGGTGGGGTTTCGAGGCGGGGCGTGATCCGTCGACAATCCGGTGAGGTGATAGGCGGTAGCTCTCGGGGGCGAAGGCGCGAGGGAGCTCCGGCAAGGGCACGGGGCTGGCTCGGGCGGCGGGAGCGGTGGCGCTTTGGGCCCGGAGGGCCTCCAGATGGGCTCAGCGGGCCCTGGCGGCTAGAGGAGAGAGGCTGGCGGCTGAGGTACGGTAAACAAGGAGTATTAGGGTAGGTTTCCTCCAAATTAGGCAGGTGGTCTATTTATAGGTTTAGGGGCTAGGGTTGATGGCTTTCGGGGCCGATTTCGTCCGTGCGATTGCAATCGGACGGTCGGATCGGGGCAAGGGTGGTGGGCTGTGTGTGGAATGGGCTAGGTGTATATGAGAGGGAGGTTTGCGGCCCATGACATGAGGTTTTTAAAACACCGAAAACGTCCAATAATAAACTGATGACTGCACTGCAATGATTGACCGATGGGGTATCAAACGAAATCGGAATACGACGAAATTTGGCAGGCGGTCTACCTACAATATAATAATATCGCATGCCAACTTTCAACCAAATCTGAGAATATTTCTAGTGCGCCTTTAGAACATCTTTTTAAAACGATGTCGCGGGCGCGTGCATGTGTGGTTGGTCTCGAAACAGGCAGTGGTAAGAACGGAGAGAACCAACAACTACCAACGGATGCAAGTTTTTGAAAATGAGTGATGATGCCATGCAGATGATGTGAATGATGCGATGATGAATGCAACAACCAAATGAAACACAAACGAGAATGGAAATAAAAGGGGAATCTTCTAGAGCGTCGGTCCCAGGCTGTTACAGCATCCCACTATGCTTACAACACTTTGAAGATGCCATTGCCCGTGGGAATCATTTCCATCCCATCTGATACGAAGGATGCAGTTATATGTGTGGACAAGATGTATCAAGACGTGGTAGCAGCTAAGGTCACGGAAACCCTAGCTCCCACCAAGGAATCAAAGAAAGTGAAGAAGTCTAGCAGGGACACCGGCAAGGACTTCAGGGAAGCGCGCCTCTCGAGAGTGTGCTTCACCCATCAATAACCTATCGGAGACTTCTGCTAGCAAGAGATCCAAGGTCACCTATCATGTGACGAAGAAGATCCCGGCAGGGTAGGATGGCAATGGTGGTACGTGATACGTCTCCAACGTATCTATAATTTTTGATTGTTCCATGCTATTATATTATCTGTTTTGGATGTTTTATATGCATTAATATGCTATTTTATATTATTTTGGGGACTAACCTATTAATCTAGAGCCTAGTGCCAGTTTCTGTTTTTTCCTTGTTTTTGAGATTTGCAGATAAGGAATATTAAATGGAGTCCAAACAGAATAAAACCTTCGGAAGGAATTTTTCTGTAACGAAAGGAAACTACGAGACTTGGGAACCAAGGCACATGAGCCACCGTGGGGCCACAAGCTCTAGGGACGTTCCTAGGGGGCAGGTCCCCTAACCCTAATCTTCGGCCTATAAATTCCCAAATATTCCATCATTATCAAAACAATCCATGAAAACACTTTTCCGCTCCCAGAAGCCTCTGTTCCCGAGAGATCCAATCTTGGAGCCTTTTCTAGTAATCTGCCGAAGGGGAATTTGATCACGGAGGGCATCAACATCAACTCCATTGCCCCTCCGATGATGCGTGAGTAGTTCACCATAGAACTTCGGGTCCATAGCTAATATCTAGATGGCTTCTTCTCTCTCTTTGCTCTTAAATACCATGTTCTTCATGATCTTCATGGAGATCTATCTGATGTAATACTCTTTTGCAGTGTGTTTGTCGAGATCCGATGAATTGTGGGTTTATGTTTAGATTATCCATGAATATTATTTGAGTGTTTTCTGAATTATTATATGCATGATTTCATATTTTTGCAAGTCTCTTCGAGTTATTGGTTTGGTTTGGCCAACTAGATTGGTAATTCTTGCAATGGGAGAAGTGCTTAGTTTTAGGTTCAATCTTGCGGTGTCCTCACCCAGTAACAAAGTAGGGGTAGCGAGGCACATATTGTATTGTTTCCATCAAGGATAACAAGATGGAATTTTCATCATATTGCTTGAGTTTATCCCTCTACATCATGTCATCTTACCTAATGCGTTACTCTGTTCTCCATGAACTTAATACTCTAGATGCAGGCAAGAGTCGGTCGATGTGTGGAGTAATGGTAGTAGATCCAGAATCGTTTCGGTCTACTTAACACGGATGTGATGCCTATATGCATAATCATTGCCTTGGATATCTTCATTATTCGCTTTTCTATCAATTGCTCGACAATAATTTGTTCACGCACCATAATACTTTCTATCATGAGCGAAGCCTGTAGTGAAACCTATGGCCCACGGGTCTATTTTCCATCTTATACTTTCAGATCTAAAACTAAAAATACCAAAAATACTTTGCTGCATTACTTTTACCTATTGTTTTACTTTCCGTTTAAGCAATCTATCTCTATCAGATCTCATCCTTGCAAGTAGCCTTAAAGGGATTGACAACCCCTTTATAGGGTGCACGAGTTTGATTCTTTGTGTAGGTACACCTATTGGGGAATTGCTTTTATCTCCAACTGGATTGATACCTTGGTTCTCAACAACTGAGGGAAATACTTATCTACTTTGCTGCATCACCCGTTCCTCGTCACGGAAACCAACACATGCTCGAGAAGTAGCAGGAAGGATTTCTGGCGCCGTTTCCGGGGATATACATAGCAAGTCAGGATAAGAACTCTCCCGTCAACTTGCCAATTTCTAGCGCTGTTGCCGGGGAGATCTATATCAAGCCTACCAACTACCCATCACAAACTCATCTCTTGCATTTACATTATTTGCCTTTTAGCTCTCATTTTCCTCTCCCCCACTTCACAAATTTGTCATTCTATTCGCCCTCTCTTTTTCGTTTGGATTTTTCTCGTTGGATCTCTTGTTTGCTATGTTTGCTTGTGTTGCCATTTGCCTTGTATTTGCTTGCATCTTCGCTTGCTAAAAATCTATTGATATGGATCCTCATCCACTTGCTAATCTTTTCAAAATACCAAATTTTGATGAACCAATTGCTAGTGAGTTGAGTGCACTTGATTATCTTTATGAAGTTTTGTTTGAAAAACATGAATCTAAAAAATTTATGAACTATTGAAAGAATAAATTTATAAGGAGATTCATGATAGTTCCTTGAATGAAAAGCATGATTTCCATGTTGTTAGTATGAATTCTCTTAATATCCATGATGCTAATGATATGCAAAACCACAAGCTTGGGGATGCTATGCTTGATGAAGATGATATTTTTTGTTTCCCAAGTTTTGGTGATGACATGTATGCTATAATTGATCATGAAACGAATGCTTTGTGTGATAGTTATATTGTGATATTCCTTCATGATGCTATTAAACATTATTACGAGGGAGGAACATATGCTTGTCGGAATTGCAATAATATCAAGTTTCCTCTCTATGTGTTCAAAGTTTTGAAGTTATGCTTGTTTTGGCTTCCTATGCTAGTTGATTCTTGCTCCCATAAATTGTTTGCTTACAAAATTCCTATGAATAGGAAGTGGGTTAGACTTAAATGTGACTTTCATGAGATTCATGATGTTCTCTTGCATGTTTCAATTACTACTTTTTATGTGAGAATCATTGAGATCATTATGCCTAGCTAGGGGCGTTAAACAATAGCGCTTGTTGGGAGGCAACCCAAATTTATTTTGCCTTTTGCTTCTGTTTTGGTGTGTTTTGCACATTATTACTTCTGTAGTAATTGTGTTTTTGTGTTTTAGTTGGTGTTTGAGCCAAGTAAAACCTTTGGGGTGATCTACGGTGGTTGTTGATTTGATCTTGCTGAAAAACAGAAACTTTTGCTCCCAGTCTAGGAATTTTCTAAAATTTTCAGAGCGTCGAATTGATCTGAAACGTTTACAAAAGATTTATATACAAATTTCCTTTACTGTCCTAATGTTTCAGAATTTTTAGAGTTCAGAAATATTCGACGTTTACAGATTGCTGCAGACTGTTTTGTTTTTGACAGATTCTGTTTTTCTTTGTGTTGTTTGCTTATTTTGATGTATCTATGGGTCGTATCGGGGGGTATGTGAAAGTGCGTTATATCGACTAGAGGGGGGTGAATAGGCGATTTTTACAAATTCATCACTTGAGGAATTTCAACTTGAGGAATTTGAAATGTGATGAATAACTAGCAGCGGATTAAGTACTCAAGTGCATGAGGAACATAGCAACAGCATAGTCATGATGATGAAATGAGCATGCACAAATTACAGATAGCGTGATACAGGATAAGCAGTGATGAACAAGATAACTTGAAGAATTTGAGGTGAGGAAATTGTGAAAGTATTCAGTCAAATGCTTCAAGCAGTAATGATCATATTCATCAACAAGTATACGAGGAATAAGGGGTTGAGGAAATAGAACCAGGTATCTCGATGAAGATGATGGTTTGATGACCCAGTTCCAACTATTGTGACAGTCGTACGTCTGGTTTGGAGCGGCCTGGTATTTAAACCAGAGGACACACAGTCCCAGGACACATAGTCCTTACCGTATTCTCCTTGAGCTAAGGTCACACAGTCCTCGCCGAACACTCGTGGTAAGTCTTCAGGGTAGACTTCCAAAACCCTCACAAACTGGTCAATCGGCAATCCACAATTTCCTGCTGGATGCTCTAGACCAAGGTCACTTCGTGATCCCCAATTGACTGCAGGATGCACTAGACCATGATGCCTAACCGTGTGGAGGATGCACTGTCCTCAAAGGTAACAAGCGTCGGTTCCACACAGGAATTTCTTCAGTGATGCTCAATCACTTTGGGTTTGGTGGTTTGGATTTGGGTTTTTCCTCACTGATGATTTTCTCTCAAAGTCCTCAAAGGATGGGTTGCTCCCAAATGACAAGTGTCAGTTCTCTCTCGGGGCAGCCAACCAACTAGTGGTTGTGGGGGGTGGCTATTTATAGCCAGGGTGCATCCTGACATGATAAGACATAAATGCCCCCAATGATATGACCGTTATGTGGATATTGTGATTGGGGACAGCTGGCGCTAAGCACAACAATGGTCGGAATTTTGAACTATGAAAGCCCTCTGTCATATCATGTTCCTCACTTGTAGGCAATTCACACTGGCGAAATCCTAACTCCTTTGTTAGATCAATTTCCTCAGAGACCAAAAGAACTTCGTCTCTGTCACTGGAGAATTTGACTGAACCGCAAGATATTTCCAAAGGCTTCACTCGAAGGATTGGATAGGTTGCGAATTTTGGAGTTGAGCATCAGTTGGAAATTTTCCTTAGTATTACCTCGGCCCCCTTTAACAGTACCGTGTGTCCTATGACTCAAAGAAAGGAAATGAAACTACGAAAACAAAAGTCTTCACACTTCATATTCCTCGTTCATATCTTCAAGGTCAGACCGACTTCTTCATCTTCAAAGTCTTTAGGGAATACCAAAGTCTTCAGTTGAAGACATACAATTGTAGGGGTCGGTAATCTCCTAATATACCACACTCCTCATCGACTTATGGAGCCTATGTACACTCACAAACACATTAGTTCCTTAACCTATAAGTCTTCAATACACCAAAATCACTGAGGGGCACTAGATGCAGTAACAATCTCCCCCCTTTTGGTGATTGATGACAAATAGGTTAAGTTTTCAACGGGGATAATAATATGAAGTGTAATTATTGAGTTTGAGTAATTTGATTGCAAGATATAGAAGAACTCCCCCTGAAGATGTGCATATTTGAGGAATTTGCTTTGGACTGCAAATGCACATGGCAGGTTAAAACATGGAGAACTCCCCCTATATCTTGTAATTCATACACACATTTGATCATATGATATGAAGAATTTGAAATGCATGATGAAAATGATGTCTAACGAAATTCAGCATGTGTGCATTAAGGTACTTGAGGAAATAAGCATGCGAGGAAATAGTTCAAAAGAGTCAGACCACCATCGGACTTAAGTTTACAACTCAATCAACAAAAGCTTCAGAAGAGCGAGAGTTGTAACTTAAACAAAAAAACAGCCCATATATAGTGACCCGCTTGAAGACTAACTCAAATTTTCTCCCCCTTTGTCATCGAAGACCAAAAGGGATGACAAAGTGAGGACTAATGCCCCTTGAGGAATTTCATCGTGTTTGTGAGGAAGGAGCGCCAGTGTTGTCGGGGTCATTTGTTGATGTAGGGCCTGCCACAGTGTTGTCAATGTCCTCAGCTTCATCCATCTGATGCGATGAAGAATATGAAGTTGTGACCATCAGAGGAACTTGAACTTTCTTCAATTTCTTTTGTGGTTGATGAGCCCAGTCAAGATGTTCCTCAAGGTCCAGCTCCTTCAGTTCTTCAGGATTCTTGAGGTGAGACAATATAGCCCAAGAGCGGTTGAGGATTTCATGCACATAGTAGTAGTTCTTCTTCATAGAGTTCTGCGTCATAGTCATGTTTTACACAATGTAACCAAGCTGACGCTTCACCCACTTGTGATTGCGATTGACCTTTTGATGAATACTTATGAGAAGCTCACGATCGGTCATCACACGAGGGTAGACTCTTGAGGTTTTTGAGCTGATGCCTTTGCTTCTAAGTCCTGAGTTGTAGTGTCATCATTGGTGGACAAGGATGCAGCTTTGCGAAACTGTCCATCCAATGGACGAGTGCCTTCATCAATGACAACCTTGCCTTTTCCTTCCACTGAGGCAATTGTGCTCTTGAGGACTTGAATCGGAGGCAAGAAGCTAAAATGATTCTGGAAGTCCGCCTTGAAGGGAACTGAAGACTTTGCTCTGATGAACTTCATGAGCCAAGGTGCATAAGGCTTCTGTTCAAATGGGGCTAGAGCTGCATTAGCCAATGTCCTCATGTAGAAATCATGGAAGTTGATGGGAATCCCATGAATGATGTTGAACAACATATTATTCATGACTCCCTCCACTTCCTCTTCTTCAGTGTTGTGGCCCTTCTGAGGACATAGAGTACTTGTGAGAATGCGGTAGACCGTCCTGGGCACATAAAGCAAATCCTTCACTAGGAAGGTTTTTCGTTGAGGCTTTCCGGGAGCAAAAGGCTTCATCAGCACTTGCATTAGTTGATTTGGAAGAGCAGGTTAATCAAACAGTCGACGAGCTTCTTCTGAAAGAATTGGCACTGGGACAAATGGAAGCAATTCTAATGCTTGAGCAGTAAGATGAGTTGATCCTGTCATCCAGTCCGAGACCCAGGAGTTGATGTCTGAGGCATCACCTGTGATGTGTAGTGTGGCATAGAATTAAAGAATCAACTCTTCATTCTAGTCATAGATGTCCACACAAAAAGGAAGGATTCCTTCATCATGAAGAACTTGGAACACCGGCGTGAATGATGGAAGTGTTTCCATATCAACATGAGGGATTTGATGGTGCTCGAAGACGTTCTTCTTGTCAAACAGTATTGATGCATAATAATTCATCTGAGTTGCAGTCCAAAATCTGCTTCGACCTGCCCTTGCTGAGTCATACGGATTGGGACCAGTGAAGAACATGTGCTCATTGAAGAAATTGCTTTTGAAGAATTTGGGGCGCGTTGAGCCTTTGAATGGCATCCTGGGCTGCGGCTGAAGATTTGGCTTGAAGCGTCCCTTGATCTCCTTCGGCATGGGAGGAATTTCCTCAAAATGAGGAATTTGTGGAGTTGTTTCCTCAGTGGTAGGTGGAGCATCAAAGTCATCAGTTGATGTAGCTGGAATTTCTTCAGTGGCTGGAGCAGCCATGTCATCAGATCCTTCATGAATTTCTTCCGTCTGGGCTGGGGACTGAGGAATCTGTGATA
This sequence comes from Hordeum marinum, assembly GCA_022496015.1. Taxonomy (NCBI): domain Eukaryota; kingdom Viridiplantae; phylum Streptophyta; class Magnoliopsida; order Poales; family Poaceae; genus Hordeum; species Hordeum marinum. The sequence continues at coordinate 323,736,510 of CM039677.1, forward strand.
GAGGAGTGGTCATTGGGGAGTTTGGGTGAGCAGCATCCCAATATTCATCATTGATGATTTGGGGAACGTCGCATGGGAAACAAAAAATTTCCTATGCACATGCAGATCTATCCATGGTGATGAGCATCTACGAGAGGGAGAGTGGATCTACATACCCTTGTAGATCGCTAAGCGAGAAGCGTTAAGAAACGCGGTTGGTGTAGTCGAACATCTTCGCGATCCAAATCGCCGAGTGTCCCGCGATCTCATCACGATCCGTCCTGCGATCCAATCACGATCCGTCCCGTGAACTCATTACGATCCGTCCCGTGATCTCATCACGATCCGTCTCACGATCTTGATCACGATCTGCCCCGCGAACTCATCACGATCCTTCTTATTTAGGTTTGTCACTAATCCTGAAGGTAGAGAGAGCGTGCGATGTTGATCTCATCAACCTTGGAAACATTTCCAACACATATCGTCACCTCACCCTTAGCTAGTTCTCCATTTATTCCGTAGCTTTTATTTCGAGTTACTAACATTTAGCAACCGAACTGGCATCCAATACCCAGGTGCTACTAGGAGTACTAGCAAGGTACACATCAATAACTTGTTATATAAAATATACTTCTGTCGATGTTGCTAGCCTTCTTATCTACCGATTTTCTAGGGTTGTTCCGCTCCAGTGACCGCTCACCACATAACAGAAGCACTTAGTCTCGGGTTTGAGTTCAACTTTGGGCTACTTCACTGGAGCAGCACCTGACTTGCTATCCATGAAGTTTCCCTCCTTGCTCTTGCCCTTCTCAAAACTAGTGGTTTGATTAACCATCAACACTTGATGCTCCTTCTTGATTTCTACCTTCGCCGTGTCAAACATCGTGAACAGCTCAGGGATCAATATTTCTATCCCTGGTGTTTTATAGTTCATCACTAAGTTCTAGTAGCTTTAGTGACAGTGACTTGGAGAACTATATCAATCACTATCTTATATGGAAGATCAACTCCCACTTGATTCAAGCGATTGTAGCACCCAGACAATCTGAGCACATGCTCAACGATTGAGCTATTCTCTTTCATCTTGCAGGCAAAGAATCTTGTTGGAGATCTCATATCTCGCAACACGGGCACGAGCCTGAGATTCTAATTTCAGCTCTTACAAACATCTCATATGTTCTGTGACATTCAAAATGTTTTGGAGCCTCAATTCTAAGCCGTAATGCATGACGCACTAAACTATCAAGTAGTCATCGGAACGTGCCTGTCAGATAATCACAACATCTACAAACGACACTAGAGGGGTTGGCGCACCGAGCGGTGTATTAAGGACATAAGCCTTCTGTGCAGCAATGAGGACAATCCTCAGATCACGGACCTAGTCTGCAATATTGCTACCATCATCTTTCAACTCTATTTCTCTAGGAACATATAAAAATTAAGGGAGCTACAACGCGAGCTAGTAATCTACAACATAATTTGCAAAGACACTACTGACTATGTTCATGATAATGAGTTCAATTAATCATATTACTTAAGAACTCCCACTCAAATTGACATCCCTCTGGTCATTCGAGTGATACATGATCCAAATTCACCAACTCAAGTCCGATCATCACGTGAGTTGAGGTGGCTACAATGGTGAACATCATCATGTTGATCATATCTACTATATGACTCATGTTCGACTTTTTGGTGTCTTGTGTTCCGAGGCCATGTCTGTACATGCTAGGCTCATCAAGTTTAACCCGAGTGTTCTGCATGTGCAACACTGGCTTGCACCCGTTGTATGTGAACGTAGATTCTATCACACCCGATCATCACGTGGTGTCTCAACACGACGAACTTTCGCAACGGTGCACACTCGGGGAGAACACAATTTATCTTGAAATTAAGTGAGGGATCACCTTATAATGCTACCGTCGTCCTAAGAAAAACAAGGTGCATAAAAAGGATTAACATCACATGCAAATCATAAGTGACATGATATGTCCATGAATTTGTGCTTTTCATCTCCATCTAGAAAGCACCGACATGATCTCCATCGTCACCGGCATGACACCATGATCTCCATCATCTTGATCTCCATCAACGTGTCCCCATCGGGGTTGTCATGCCCTGCATGATTCTACTACTATTGCTACCGTTTAGTGATAAAGTAAAGCATTACATAGCGCTTAATGATTGACACGCAGGTCATACAATAATTAAAGACAACCCTATGGCTCCTGCCGGTTGCCGTATTCAACGACATGCAAGTCGTGATAATCTATACATCACATGATAATCTCATACATCACATATATCACATCATGTAATTGGCCATATCATATCACAACATACCCTGCAAAAACAAGTTAGACGTCCTCTAATTGTTGTTGCATGTTTTACGTGGCTGCTACGGGTATCTAGCAAGAACAATTCTCATCTACGCAAAAACCACAACGGTGATACACTAGTTTCTTTTCAACCTTCTCAAGGACCGCCTTTGTCGAATCCGATCCAACTAAAGTGAGAGAAACTGGCACCCGCAAGCCATTTATGCAACAAGTTGCGTCAAGGGAACCGGTCTCTTGTAAGCGTACGAGTAATGTTGGTCCGGGCCGCTTCACCTCACAATACCGCTAAACCAAAATACGACCAAGGAAGGAAGCAATCTAAGCATCAACGCCCACAAACTCTTTGTGTTCTACTCGAGATCTCATCTACACATAGACCTAGCTCTGATACCACTGTTGAGGAACGTCGCATGGGAAACAAAAAATTTCCTACGCACACGCAGATCTATCCATGGTGATGAGCATCTATGAGAGGGAGAGTGGATCTACATACGCTAAGCGGGAAGCGTTAAGAAACGCGGTTGGTGTAGTCTAACATCTTTGCGATCCAAATCGCCGAGTGTCCCGCGATTTCATCACGATCCGTCCCGCGATCCAATCACGATCCGTCCCGTGAACTCATCACGATCCGTCCCGCGATCTCATCACGATCCGTCTCACGATCTTGATCACGATCTGTCCCGCGAACTCATCACGATCCGTCTTACGATCTTGATCACGATTTGTCCCACGAACTCATCACGATCCGTTCCGCGATCTCATCATGAACCGTCTCGCGATTTCGATCATGGTCCTTCCGATCTAGCGCCGAACGGACGGCACCTCCGCGTTCAGCACACGTATAGCTTGATGAAGATCTCCGCCATCTTTATCCAGCAAGAGAGAGAGCAGAGAGGTAGGAGAGTTCTCCGGCAGCATGACGGTGCTCCGGCGATGGTGGTGGAGCTGTTCCGGCAGTTCTTCACCTAAGCACTGCCGAACTAGTCTAGTTTAGAGGAACTTGATCTAGAGGTAGGGTTTAGACATGGCTGAAAATCCCTTGTCCAAAAAACCCTAAAATCACTCATATATATAGGAGGAGGGGAGAGGACACTGTGCCCAAAGGAGGGCTCTCCTTTTGGTTCGGCCGAATTGGTGGAGGGAGAGTCCTCCTCCACCTGAGAGTCCACCTCTCACACGAGAGGTGGAACTTGGGGAGGACTCCACCCCAATTCGGTTTGGGACTTCTCTTCCTGCACCTAGGCCACCTTGGCCGACCCCACCAGCCCACTAGGGGCTGGTGGGTCGCCACTTTGGCCCATGGGGTGGGTTGGCCCCACTGGTGGACCCCCGGGACCCATTCGTCACTCCCGGTACGCTACCGAAAGTGCCCGAAATCTTTCCGGAGTCCAAAACAGGACTTCCTATATATGAACTTTACCTCCGGACCATTCCGGAGCTCCTTGTGACGTCCGGGATCTCTTCCGGGACTCCGAACTACCTTCGGTCACCACCATTCATAACTCTATACTACCAAACGTCACCAAACCTTAAGTGTGCAGACCCTGCGGGTTCGAGAACTATGTAGACATGACCGAGACACCTCTATGGTCAATAACCAATGGCGGGACCTGGATGTCCACATTGGTTCCTACATATTCTACGAAGATCTTTATCGGTCGAACCTGTATGTCAAGGATTCAGTTAATCCCATATGATGTTCCCTTTGTTCTTCGGTATGTTACTTGCCCGAGATTCGATTGTCGGTATCTCCATACCTAGTTCAACCTCGTTACCGGCAAGTCTCTTTACTCATTCCGTAATACAAGATCCCGCAACTAACAATTAGTCACATTGCTTGCAAGGCTCATTGTGATGTTGTATTACCGAGTGGGCCTCGAGATACCTCTCCGTCACACGGAGTAACAAATCCCAGTCTCGATCCATGCCAACTCAACAAACACCATCGGAGATACCTGTAGAGCACCTTTATAGTCACCCAGTTACGTTGCAATGTTTGATACACACAAGGCACTCCTCCGATATACGTGAGTTGCATGATCTCATGGTCATAGGAACATATACTTGACATGCAGAAAACAGTAGCAAGAAACTGACGCGATCATATGCTACGTTTGTAGTTTGGGTCTTGTCCATCACATCATTCTCCTAATGATGTGTTTCTGTTATCAAATGACATCTCATGTCCATGGCTAGGAAACCTTAACCATCTTTTGATCGACGAGCTAGTCTATTAGAGGCATACTAGGGACATGGTTTTGTCTATGTATCCACACATGTATCTAAGTCTCTGATCAATACAATTATAGCATGGATAATAAACAATTATCATGAACAAGGAAATATGATAATAACTAATTTATTATTGTCTCCTGGGCATATTTCCAACAGATGACAGGTGTTGTGTTGTCAATGTCCACGTCCTCATCTATTTCTTCAACACCGGCCTCTTCAGCTGTAAACTGAGGTGAGGGCGATGAAACCGGTGGAGTTGAAGCATTTGCTTCGACTTCAATTTCTTCATCAATCTGCTCTGTTGAAGCAGCAACATGATCTTCTTCATCTTCATCATTTGGGATGGCATAGTCAACACCAAATGGAACAATCTCATAGGCCAGTGCTAAGGATATTGGACTGGCATCTAATGGTTCAGTTGAAGATTTTGTCAGGGTCTTCAACTTCTTCACGGCTAAGGAATCTGAAGTTGAAGCTTTTCTCTTTAGTGCCTTCTTCTCAGCAGCCTTAGTTTTCTTCGCTTCTGATGCAGAAGGAAGGTTGATTGTCTTCACCTTTGATGATTTGTTTGTTTCAGCTGAAGGTGAAGGTGGTACATTTTCTTCAGGCATGACTGATGCAGTCGCCCTTGAGGTATCAATTTCATCAGGCGCACCAAAAGCTTTAGTTGTCTTGTTAGTTTCTTCAGGCACAACAGTTGAGGTTGTCCTGGTATGTTCTTCAGCAGTCTAACTTTCTTCAGCTGCCCTTGGATTTTCTTCAGCAGGCTGAGAAGATTCATCAGCCCGAGGAATTTGTGGTTGTGATCGAGCTGCAACTCTTGTGTTGTGGTCCTTAACAGCAGCTTGGGAAGCCCTGACGAATCTCACTTTGGTGCCCTTCGACTCAACATCATATCTTTCTTGTTCATCAGAGAGGTAGCGAATTTCAGACTGAATGGTGATGAGTTGATTTGGAGTCAAATTCATCATGTTATTCCTCTGAAATTTTTCTTTCCAAGCCCTGTTCCTCTTAGCTCTCTGAGCTTGTTCTCTTTTCCATTTTTCCTCAGCAATAAAGTGGGTGAGGACATGGTCCACACCGAGAGGCGGGTTGAGTGAGGAAATTGGGGTGTTGGGATCCTCATGCCATATGTCTATGAAGTTGAGGATCATATTGGGATCCAGCAGAAGTGGAATAGAGCTACCTTTGGCCATTGCAGCCTTCTGCTAACTTTCTCTAATGATTTCCTCAAGTTCTTCATCATCATCTTCATCCTCCTCCTCCTCAGATCCTGAGGGTACAATTACCACTGCTTTGCTTGTGTGAGGACTTGGTCTTTGACCTCGTCCAGTAGTTTTCTTCAGCTTCAACATTGTAGGACATGTTGAAGACTTTGCTTTAGCAGAGGGGCTTGCAGAGATCTTTGAAGATTTTGAGCATCCCTCTATCCTCTGACATGTTGCAAGGTGTAAACGAGTTGAGGACTTTGTAGCAGCAGTAGAGGACTGAGCAGCTACTGAGCCAGCGGCTGAGGCCTTTGAAGACTGAGGCATTTGAGCTTGAGGAATCTGCTGTGATGACTTTGAAGTTGAAGAAGTTGACTTCACAGCAGATTTCTTCATCATTGATTTCTCTGGAGCACTAGAAGAGGCTCTAGAAGTGGCAGCAACAGCAGAGTCTTGATTGAACTTCTTCGCTGCAGGTTTGGTAGTTCTCTGAGGTTTCAGTTGATGATTTGCCCACTTTGCGGGAAAGTCTTCACCGTGAGCAACACTGGTGGGATCAACCACTTGATCATCAGCTGGAGGAGCCCTATTGCAAGGGGGTTTGAGTGCAAACTTCTTCATATATTTGGGAGTAACATAGCGATACTCCTTCAATTCCCTCACACACCTCTGTTCAATCCTCTGAATTCTGATCTTTCTCTGTTCTTTTGTCTCTTTGCCATGTATGGGTTCATCTGGTGTACAGTAACCAGCATACATATGTTCAGGGATTTCAAAAGCAGTATTCTGTTCAGCCTTGTTTCCTCCTTTCTGTGGCTTCTTCGCATCAGCCATTTTCTTTAGCTAAGGATTTTGAACTCTTGAGGATTCGAAAGAAGTGCGTAGTGTTTCCTCAAGAAATGCTGCAAATGAGTTAAGTTGATGAGAACCTAGTGATTCATCAGCGTACATGGTTGTACCCGTGAACAGAGTATAGGTGTGCGGAATTTGAAAAGGTCATATGCGTTTTCGGAAAAATTTCAATAAAATCAGGTGTGAGGAATTTGACCATGGGTGTCTTGAGGAATTTCACTAAGTGTTCTTTCTCTTAGGTTCCAGAGTTGTGCAAATTTTGAGGATTCACACAATTGAGGAATCTTGAAGAAAATCATAACTTAGGGAAAATCATCAAGTGTATGAACATGTAAGGTGCTTTAGAATGAAATTCTTGAAGAATAAATTCCTTTGTGAAGATTTAGGAGTAACTGAAGATCAAACAAGGTAGTAAAAATAAATTTTATTTACCCTGGTGAAGAACACGACGAACTGAGAGATGAGGTTGAGGAAGTTCGTCAGTCCAAATCTCTCACGCCCTAGCTCGGCAGACGGAGACAGCTATAGTGGCGGCAGGGTGAAGACTTCCGCGGCCGATGTGAGTACGAGGATGGCGAGGTCGAGGCAGTGAAGCTCTTCCACACTGGCGACGATCATTTTAGCGGCAGCGCTAGGTCGGAGCTCGAGAGAGAGTAGGAGTGAGGAGTAACCGAGCATAGTGAAAGGGGAGGGGGTATTTATAGTGGAGGTGAAAACCAATCTATCCAAAGATTTTGGACCAGATTGCCCCTGACCCTTGCTCTCCTTGCGACAAGTGTCACCCATGTTTTGAGTAGTGGCGATTTTGAGGATCGTGGGTTATCCAGTCGTGGGAGTCGGAACTGTTTGAGCGGGAAACACCGAAAAATTTGATGATGAAAATTTTAAGTTTCCGTTCGCAAATTCTTCAGCTGCCAAGGACACAATGAAGACTTTGAACGAGTTTCAAAGTAGAACGCACATGAAGAATTTGTGAACAGACTGGGTTGATTTTAGCACAGAGGGGAAAAGGGTCCGATCACATTCACTTAGATGAAAATCAACTTGAAGAATTAGTAATAAGTGAATGTTGTTGAGGACATTGAAAAGTCAAATATATATATATATATATAGTCAATGAAGAACATGAGTTCCATAGTTTGAATAATTTGACAATTTGATGAATTTGAAAAGTTGAGGAATTTGCAAACTTGAGGAATTTTAAAATTTGAAGAATTTGCAAAATGACGAAATACTCAACTTTGATGAATTTCAACTATGGTTGGTGGTGTGACCCACCGTATAAGAATGATGACTTCAGACACCGCGTACAATTGTCGTAGGGTTTTGAGAATCAAATTCTTCATTAATTTCTTCACACTCAGAGGGTTATTCTTCATTGATTAAAGAAAAACGTTACTTCGTGTGTTGCACATATAAGTCATGAATTTTGCATAAGTGTTAGGGTGTGTGTCCTTTTTCATAGAACATTCGAAGATTCTAAGATATTTAGCTCACCCCGCAACTTGCAAAATCTCTTTTCATCCAAGGGCTTTGTGAAGATATCAGCCAACTGTTCTTCAGTGGGGATGTGATCGATGGAGATGTCGCCCTTGAGTACATGATCTCGAAGAAAATGATGACGAATCTGGATGTGCTTGGTCTTGGAATGCTGAACTGGGTTGTAAGCAATCTTGAAGGGACTCTCGTTGTCATAGTAGAGAGGCACATTCTTCAACTTGACGCCGTAGTCCTTGAGGGTTTGCTTCATCCATAGTAACTGAGCGCGGCATGAACCAGCAGCAATGTACTCAGCTTCAGCAGTAGATAGTGAAACACAGTTCTGCTTCTTCGAGGACCAACAGACTAAGGATCGTCCAAGGAAATGACATGTGCCTTTGGTTGACTTGCGATCCACACGATCTCCAACATAGTCAGCATCAGAGTATCCGACGAGGTGAAGATTTGAGCCCTTGAAATACCATAATCCAAGCGTTGGTGTGTGAGCTAAGTATCGAAGAATATGTTTCACATCCTTATGGTGTGATTCCTTCGATGTTGCTTGGAATTGGGCACACATGCAAACACTCAGCATAATATCAGGCCTAGATGCACATAGATACAATAGTGAGCCAATCATGGAGCGATATACCTTCTGATTGAAATCTTTACCATTTTTGTCAGTGCAGAGGTGGCCTTTTGAAGGCATTGGAGTTTTCACGCCTTTGCAATCTTGCACGTCGAATTTCCTCAGAACATCTGTGAGGTATTTCTCTTGTGAGATGAAGATGTCATTGTCTTGCTGACGAATTTGAAGACCTAAAAAGAATTTCAACTCTCCCATCATAGACATTTGATATTCTACACTCATCATATAGGAAAATTCATCACTGTAACATTTGTCAGTAGAGCCAAAGATAATATCATCTACGTATATTTGGCATATGAGCAGTTCATTGTCATAGGATTTTGTGAAAAGAGTTGGGTCGAGTGAACTGGGTTTGAGGCCTTTCCTAATGAGAAATTCCTTCAGAGTGTCATACCATGCCCGAGGGGCCTGCTTGAGGCCATAGAGGGCCTTGTTGAGTCTGAAGACTTTGTTAGGATGCTTAGGGTCTTCAAAACCTAGGGGTTGAGTAACATATACTTCTTCCTCAAGATTACCATTGAGGAATGCACTTTTCACATCCATTTGATATAAGATGATATCCTGATAGTTAGCATAAGCAAGCAATATGCAAATAGCTTCAAGTCTAGCAACATGTGCAAAAGTTTCATCAAAGTCAATTCCCTCAACCTGTGTGTAGCCTTGAGCTACAAGACAAGCCTTATTCCTTACCACAAGGCCATTTTCATCTTGCTTGTTGCGATAGATCCACTTGGTACCTATGATGTTATGCTTGCAAGGATCTGGCCGCTTGACAAGTTCCCACACATTGTTGAGCTTGAATTGATACAATTCCTCTTGCATAGCTTGAATCCACTTAGGCTCCTTGAATGCTTCATCAACTTTGGTGGGCTCAATGATAGAGACAAAGGCAAAGTGCCCACAAAATTTATTCAAATGTGAAGCTTTTGAGCGAGTCAGAGGACCTGGTGCATTGATGTCATCGATGATTTTCTCAATCTGCACTTCATTTGCAACTCTTGGATGAGCAGGTTGACGTGGCTGAGGATTTTCTTCAGCACCATTTTCTTCAGGTGTATCAGCATGAATGTCTTCATTCGTTGGAATAACTTCCTCAGTGGGTATGATGTCTTCAGTAGCCTTCAGCTTAATAGATTCCACAGGAGACTATTCATCTAACACATAAGGTAGGTGCTCTCTTTGCGAGCCATCAGTTTCATCGAACCGCACATCTACAGTTTCAACAACCTTGTGGTGGTAGGTGTTGAAGACTCTGTAGGTGTGCGAGTCCTTTCCATAACCAAGCATAAAACCTTCATGGGCTTTCGATGCAAATTTAGAACTGTGGTGAGGATCTCTAATCCAGCATTTTGCACCGAAGACTTTGAGATAACTTACATTGGGTTTCTTGCCAGTCATAAGTTCATAAGAAGTCTTCTTGAAGAATTTGTGAAGATATACCTTGTTGATGATGTGGCATGCAGTATCAATTGCCTTAGGCCAGAAGCGACAAGGAGTCTTGTATTCATCAAGCATGGTGCGAGCCATCTCAACAAGAGTCATGTTCTTGCACTCCACGACGCTGTTTTGCTGAGGAGTATAAGGGGCAGATAACTCATGAGTTATACCAAGTTCATCAAGATATTCATCAAGATTGGTGTTCTTGAACTCAGTCCCATTATCACTCCTAATATGCTTGATCTTGACGCTGAAGTTGGTGGAGGCCCTTGAAGAAAATCATCTGAAGACATCCCGCACTTCGTACTTGTACAGAATAATATGCACCCAAGTGTAATGAGAGTAATCATCAACAATGACAAAGCCATACAAACTTGAAGAATTTGTTAGTGTGGAGTAATGAGTGGGGCCAAAGAGATCCATGCGAAGCAATTCAAAGGGTCGAGTCATGGTCACGATTGTCTTCGAGGGATGCTTGGATCTGGTGATCTTCCCAGACTCACATGCACCACAAAGGTGGTCCTTGAGGAATTGGACACCTTCAATGCCAATGACGTGCTTTTTCTTCACGAGCGTGTGCAAGTTCCTCATACCAGCATGTCCAAGTCATCGATGCCACAACCAGCCTTCTGAGGACTTTACAAGTAGACATGTGGCAGGCTGAGGACCTGTAGAGAAATCAACAATATACGAGTCTCCTCTCCTAAAGCCTTCAAAGACTTTGGAGCTGTCAGATTCCATGATGACAACATAGTGATATTTTCCAAATACGACAATCATATCAAGATCACAAAGCATTACGACTGACATAAGGTTGAACCCTAGGGATTTGACAAGCATCACCTTATCCATGGTTCTGTCCTTTGAGATTGCAACCTTACCTAGACCCAATACCTTGCTTTTTCCTTTGTCTACGTAGGTGATATGCTTCAGATCAGATGGAGCAAGTGGAAAATTCATCACAAGACTCTTATCACCAGTCATGTGGTTTGTGCATCCACTATCGAGGACCCACTCAGTAGCTTTTGGAGTATCATCCTGCAGATGAATTAGTACAACTTACGAACTCATATGCTTTAGAGTGAACAATATGACATCAATTTCATCAGACAGAATTTCATCACACAAGATAGTAAGCAAGTAGTGTGAGGACGTGAGAAATGAGGAATTCATTTCTACAAAGTTAGCTTGTGTCCATTCAAGCATTTCCTCAGGTCTCCAGCAAATTCATCAGATGTTGAAGTTCATCTGGAGACCTAACCCTGCATAAGATATTAGTTAAATTTCTTCACCACCCACATCTGAAGGGGTGGTAAAGAGTTCATCATTCTGCAAGCACCATATCAGAAGGGAGGCATTGAAGCAAGTGTGCTTCGTTTCACAGGGCGAGGGTTAGAGTACTCATATGAATAATTAGAGAAATTCTTTGAGGACTTATGGACATAATGGTTTGAAGAATAATGCACATATTCATAACTCTTAGATTTTCCCTATGAAATAGAGGCATTAGCATGAGAATGATATTTTTGACCATTTGAGGAATTTGGTCGAAGTGAAGACTTTGGTCCATATGAGGAATTTGATCATGGGTTCCTGTTCTTCATAAGTGGTGTAGTGGGGACATTCACTTGAAGATTTTGTAGGTAGCTCTTGGGAACCTAGATTTTCTTCATAGGTGAACCGTTCTTGTATTTAGTTCCAACAAATCTAGCAAATACTTCACCTTTCTGATTTTGAAGAACTTGTAGTTTGAGTCAAGTGACTCATCATATGAATATGAAATTTCACAAGTAAAGCCAGATAAAGTGGATGGATCTACAGGAGGTCCTATCGCAGCAACCCATGAGGTTTTGGGGTACTGCTTGGGTGTCTAGTAGGATCCATCAGCATTGAGTATCCTCACAAAGGCAATACCCTCTTTCCTAGGGTTCCTTTTCAGAATCTGCTTTTTGAGGACATCGCAAAGGTTTTGATGCCCTTTGAGGCTTTTGTACATGCCTGTCACATATAATTTCTTCAACCCTGCATTTTCGTCAGTGATACTTGTGGTATCCTCATATGAGGAATTCGATACCACTAGAATAGTTGAAGAATTTGCAGGAATAGAAGCATTTGAACATTCAGGTGAAGAATTGGCAGTTTCACGTTCGGTGCATTTCAAACAAGGTGGAACAAATTCTTCCTGAGCGGTACTAATCTGTTGACCCAGTAAGGAATCGTTTTCCCTTTGGAGATCCTCATGTGACACCCTTAGTTTCTCAAGATCTTGCTTTCTTTTAAGAAATTCATAAAAGAGCTTCTCATGATCGGGTAAGAGGTCATTATGATGACTTTGAAGGTTATCATACTTTGTCTGAAGACTTTTGAGATCGTCGGACAGAGTTTGAGTCCGATCCACTTCATCGTTGAAAAGATCATCGCTTTTGTCTAGCATTTTCTGAAGCTTTTCATGTGCACTTTGTTGCTTACTGGCAAGTTTAACAAGTTTAGCATAGCTAGGTTTCACGTATTCATCAGATTCACCTTCACTTGATTCAGAAGAGGAATGATGTATGTGTACCTTTGAGCCTTTCGCCATGAAGCAATAGGTGGGAGCATAATCATCATTGCTGATGTCAGAGTCATTGGAGTAGTCATATTCTTCATCGTTGAAGATGGATTTGTTGACGAAAGTAGTAGCGAGAGCAAGGCTAGCGACACCAGATTCAGATTCCACCTCAGATTCTTCCTCTTCTTCATATTCTTCAGATTCTTCTTTAGAATCTATTTCCTTGCCAATGAACGCTCGAGCCTTTCTGGAACCATTCTTCTTGTGCTTTTAGGACTTTGAAGATTTCTTCTTTTTCTTCGAGTCATCAGAACTATCCTCCTTGTATTTCTTCTTCTTCTTTGAATCTTTTTCCCAGAGAGGACAGTCAGAGATAAAGTGACCAGGCTTGTTGCAATGATGACAGGTTCTTTTCTTGTAGTCTTCTGAGGAATCTGATTTCCTCAAACCACTTTTTGATGACTTTCCAAATCCACCTCTCCTTGAGAACTTCTGGAATTTCATCATGAGCATTGCTAGCTCCTGACTTAGTTCTTCAGGATCACCAAGGCTGCTGTCAGAATCTTCTTCTTCGGATGAGGAAATGACTTTTGCCATCAGAGCATGAGTCTTCCATAGCTTGGCCCGTAGAGGTCTCTCTTCTCAGCTTGTTGGAATTCATGAGTATTGAGTCTCTCAAGAATATCAGTAGGATCAAGTGACTTGTACTCTCCACGTTCTAGGATCATCAAGGCCAGATTATTGAATGAGGAGTCAAGAGACCTTAGCCGTTTCTTCACCACTTCATGATCAGTGATATCGATGGCACCCAGTGCTTGAAGCTCATTGGAGATATCAGTGAGGCGATCAAAAGTTTGCTGAACATTTTCATTGTCAAGTCTCTTGAAGCGGTTGAAGAGATTGCAAAGAACATCAACACGAGAGTCACGTTGAGTGGAAACACCTTCGTTGACTTTGGACAACCTATCCCAGATAAGCTTAGCAGACTCCAAAGCACTCACTCTGCCATACTGAACTTTGCTCAGATGGCCACAGATGATATTCTTCGCTTGAGAATCGAGCTGCTTGAATCTCTTCACATCAGCAGCGTTGATGGTGGGAGTAACAGAGGGAAACCCATTTTCCACAACGTATCATAGATCGTTGTCAATAGCTTCAAGGTGCATGCGCATCCTGTTCTTCCAGTAGGGGTAGTCTGTCCCATCGAAGGTAGGACATCCTGCAGAGACCTTGATCATACCTGCAGTCGACATAACTAGAATTCCAGGTGGTTAAACCAAAATCACACAGAACAAGGGAGTACCTTACTCTGATACCAATTGAAAGTGCGTTATATCGACTAGAAGGGGGTGAATAGGCAATTTTTACAAATTCATCACTTGAGGAATTTCAACTTGAGGAATTTTAAATGTGATGAATAACTAGCAGCAGATTAAGTACTCAAGTGCATGAGGAACATAGCAACAACATAGTCATGATGATCAAATGAACATGCACAAATTACAGATAGCGTGATACATGATAAGCAGTGATGAACAAGATAACTTGAATAATTTGAGGTGAGGAAATTGTGAAAGTCTTCAGTCAAATTCTTCAAACAGTCACGATCAATTTCATCAACAAGTATACGAGGAATAAGGGGTTGAGGAAATAGAACCAGGTAGCTCGATGAAGATAATGGTTTGATGACCCAGTTCCAACTGCTGTGATAGTCATGCATCTGGTTTGAAGCGGCCTGGTATTTAAACAAGAGGACACATAGTCCCAGGACACACTTCACCCAAAAATTGTGTGTCCTCGTGTTTAAATACCAGGTCGCTCCAAACCATACGTACGACTGTCACAGCAGTTGGAACTGGGTCATCAAACCATTGTCTTCATCGAGCTACCTGGTTCTATTTCCTCAACCCCTTATTAATAGTATACTTGTTGATGAAATTGATCATTACTGTTTGAAGAATTTGACTGAAGACTTTCACAATTTCCTCACCTCAAATTCTTCAAGTTATCTTGTTCATCACTGCTTATCCTATATCACGCTATCTGTAATTTGTGCATGTTCATTTCATCATCATGACTATGTTGTTGCTATGTTCCTCATGCACTTGAGTACTTAATCTGCTACTAGTTATTCATCACATTTCAAATTCCTCAAGTTGAAATTCCTCAAGTGATGAATTTGTAAAAATCGCCTATTCACCCCCCCTCTAGTCAGTATAACACACTTTTAGTATGAGTCATGGAAAAGTTAGAAAACAGTAGGTATTACACAAATACAACTAAAGAAGGAGTTCACAACCGTACCTAAAGTGGTGATTTATCTTTTTATACTAACGCATCTCATGAGTTTTCCGTTGAGTTTTGTGTTGTGAAGTTTTCAATTTTTGGGTGAAGATTTGATGGACTATGGAATAAAGAGTGGCAAGAGCCTAAGATTGGGGATGCCCAAGGCACCCCAAGTCATATTCAAGGATACCAAAAAGCATAATCTTGGGAATTCCCCAGAAGGCATCCCCTCGTTTGTCTTCAATCCATCGGTAAATTTACTTGGGGCTATATTTTTATTCACCACATGATATGTGTTTTGCTTGGAGCGTCTTGTATGATATGAGTCTTTGCTTTTTAGTTTGCCACAATCATCCTTGCTGCACACATCTTGAGAGAGAGACACTCTTAATCGTGAATTTATTAGAATACTCTATGTGCTTCACTTATATCTTTTGAGCTAGGTAATGTTGCTCTAGTGCTTCACTTATATCTTTATAGAGCATGGTGGTGTTATATTTTATAGAAATTATTGAGCAATTGTTCCTCACTTATATTATTTTGAGAGTTCCCTAAAACAGCATGGTAATTTTTGTAGGTTATGAATTTAGTCCTAATATAATGGCATCCAAGAGGGATATAAGAAAAACTTTCATATTAAGTGCATTAAAAACTATGAGAAGTTTGATTCCTTGCATATAGTTTTGAGGTAATAGAGATGGTAATATGAGAGTCATGCTAGTGAGTAGTTGTGAATTGGAAGAGATATGTGTGTTAAAGCTTGTGATTCCCGCAGCATGCATGTATGGTGAACTGTTATGTAATGAAGTTAGAGCATGATTTGTTTAATGATTGTTAACCTTTGTGTGAGGGTCGAGAGTGCGTGATGGTTAACTCCTACCAACCTCTCCCCTAGGAGCATGCGTCTAATGCTTTGTTTGATAACTAATAGCCTTTTTCAATAAGTATGTTAGTTCTTTATGACTAATGTTGAGTCGGATTATACGCACTCTTACCCTTCCATCTTTGCTAGCATCTCTAGTACCGTGCAACTTTTGCCGGTACACCAAACCCTCCTTCCTCAAAACAGCCACCATATATTCCACAAAACAGCCACCATACCTACCTATTATGGCATTTCCATAGCCATTCTGAGATATATTGCCATGCAACTTCCACCATGTAGTTTTTTTATGACTTGCATCATCACTTCATATTGCATATGGAGTCATATTTTGTCATAGGCATCGAGTTGTAATTTTTCTTTTTTTGAGTTATAAGTAAAGAAAAGTGTGATAATTTTTCATTAATAGAGCATTGTCCCGTGAGAGAAGAGGATGATGGAGGCTATGACTCCCTCATAAGATGGGATGAGTATCTGGACTTTACAAAAAAATAAAAGAGGCCAAAGAAGCCCACCAAAATGGAAGAAAAAAATGACAGAAAGAGAGAAGGGACAATTGCTACTACCTTTTTCCACACTTGTGCTTCAAAGTAGCACCATGATCTTTATAATACAGAGTATCCTATTTTGTCACTTTCATATAACTAGTGGATATTCATTTTGCATGACCACTTAGTTTTCTTTTTGAGCTTTCATACACTTATAGCTCTAAGTGCATTTGTTGCATGGCAATCCCTACTCAGTCACATTGATATCTATTGATGGGCATCTCCATAGCCCGTTGATACGCCTAGTTGATGTGAGACTATCTTCTCCTTTTTTCCCTTGCACCTCCTCCATATTCTATTCCACCTATAATGCTATATCCATGACTCACGCTCATGTATTGTGTGAGAGTTGAAAAGGTTTGAGAACACCAAAAGTGTGAAACAATTGCTTGACTTGTTCATCGGGGTTGTGCATGATTTAGATACTTTATGTGGGGAAGATGGAGCATAGCCAAACCATATGATTTTTTTGGGATAACTTTCTAAGGCCATGTTCTTTCGAAAGGACACGGCTACCTTGTTGCTGTGCTCGAAGTATTATTGTTTTTATGTCAATATGAGACTATTGTTTTGAATCTTATGGATCTGAATATTCATGCCACAATAAACAATATTACATGGATAAATATGTTAGGTAGCATTCCACATCAAAAATTATTTTTTTATCATTTACATACTCGAGGACGAGCATGAATTAAGCTTGGGGATGCTGATACGTCTCCAACGTATCTATAATTTTAGATTGTTCCATGCTATTATATTATCTGTTTTGGATGTTTCATATGCATTAATATGCTATTTTATATTATTTTTGGGACTAACCTATTAATCTAGAGCCTAGTGCCAGTTTCTGTTTTTTCCTTGTTTTTGAGATTTGCAGATAAGGAATATTAAATGGAGTCCAAACGGAATAAAATCTTCGGAAGGAATTTTTCTGGAACGAAAGGAAACTACGAGACTTGAGAACCAACGCAGAGGAACCACCGTGGGGCCACAAGCCCTAGGGTTGTGCCTAGGGGGGTAGGGCACACCGGGCAGGCTTGTGGGCCCACGATAGCTCCCCTAACCCTAATCTTCGTCCTATAAATTCCCCAATATTCCATCATTATCATAACAAGCCACAAAAACACTTTTCTGCCGCCAGAAGCCTCCGTTCTTGAGAGATCCAATCTTGGAGCCTTTTCCGGTAATCTGCCGGAGGGGGATTCGATCACGGAGGGCATCTACATCAACTCCATTGCCCCTCCGATGATGTGTGAGTAGTTCACCACAGACCTTTGGGTCCATAGCTCGTACCTAGATGGCTTCTTCTCTCTCTTTGCTCTTCAATACCATGTTCTTCATGATCTTCATGGAGATCTATCCGATGTAATACTATTTTGCGGTGTGTTTGTCGAGATCTGATGAATTGTGAGTTTATGTTCAGATTATCCATGAATATTATTTGAGTCTTTTCTGGATTCTTATATGCATGATTTCATATCTTTGCAAGTCTCTTCGAGTTATTGGTTTGGTTTGGCCAACTAGATTGGTAATTCTTGCAATGAGAGAAGTGCTTAGTTTTGGGTTCAATCTTGCGGTGTCCTCATCGAGTGGCAAAGTAGAAGTAGCGACGCACGTATTGTATTGTTGCCATCAAGGATAACAAGATGGGGTTTTCATCATATTGCTTGAGTTTATCCCTCTACATCGTGTCATCTTACCTAATGCGTTACTCTGTTCTTCATGAACTTAATACTGTAGATGCAGGCAGAAGTCGGTCGATGTGTGGAGTAATAGTAGTAGATGAAAAATCGTTTCGGTCTACTTGACACGGACGTGATGCCTATATGCATAATCATTGCCTTGGATATCTTCATAATTATTCGCTTTTCTATCAAATGCTAGACAGTAGTTTGTTCACCCACCATAATACTTGCTATCATGAGAGAAGCCTGTAGTGAAACCTATGGTCCTCGGGTCTATTTTCCATCTTATACTTTGAGATCTAAAACCAAAAATACCAAAAATACTTTCCTGCATTACTTTTACCTATTGTTTTACTTTCCGTTTAAGCAATCTATCTCTATCAGATCTAATCCTTGCAAGTAACCTTAAAGGGATTAACAACTCCTTTATAGTGTTGGGTGCAAGAGTTTGATTCTTTGTGTAGGTACACCTATTGGGGACTTACTTGTATCTCTTACTGGATTGATACCTTGGTTCTCAACAACTGAGGGAAATACTTATCTACTTTGCTGCATCACCCGTTCTTCTTCACAGAAACCAATGCATACTCGAGAAGTTGCAGTACGTTCACCATCAGCGCCAGCCTTAACGACAAATAGGAAAACATGCTTGTTGCCTTCCTGTGGGCGAATGTCGATGTGTTTTCTTTGCAACCATCTGACACCCCCGGTGTTCCCATGGAGGTAATTGAGCACCACTTTGCTGTCTGTCCTCATGCCAGGCCCGTTAAACAAAAAGTCACGAAGCAAACCTTGGAGAGGCAATAGTTCATCACGATAGAAATCAAGAAGCTCGAAGCAGCTAGTTTGGTCAGAGGGATATTGCATACAACTTGTCTAGCGAACCCGATGGAGGTACGCAAGGCGAATGGAAAATGGAGGCTTTGCATAGATTTCACGGACTTGAAGAAAGCATGCCCGAAGGAACCTTTTCCCTTGCCGCGCATCGATCGGATTGTTGATTTCACTTTCGGGTGTGACTTGCTTTCCTTCTTGGACGCATACTCCGGATACCAGTAGATCTTAAAGGCTAGGGAATATGAGGAAAAGACCATGTTCATAACTCCATGTGGCACGTACTTCTTTGTACATATGCGCTTCGGGTGAAAGAGAGTTGGTTCCACCTTTGCCTAGGCCGTGTAGATTGGATTTGAACCACAGTTGCACAGAAACGTGGAAGCTTACATGGATGACATAGTAGTCAAAACCAAAGATGAAGAAACTCTCATACAAGACTTGGAAGAAAATTTTATGAACTTGTGCAAGATCAATTTGAAGCTCAACCCTGAGAAGTGCGTGTTTGGTGTCCCATTCGGCAAAAAGCTTGGGTTCTTTGTATCTCACCAAGGAATAGAAGCCAATCCTGACAAGATTAAAGCAATCTAATAGATACAAGCGCCCAAATCCATCAGGGATGTAAGACGCTTGACAGGATGCATTGCTGCATTGAGTAGGTTCATCTCCAAATCCGCTGAACGCGCCCTGTCGTTTTTCAAGATTCTAAAGAAGGCCGTCCCGATGAAGTGCACCCCGGAAGCAGAGGCAGCGCTGCAAGATCTGAAGGCTTAACTTTCCTATGCTCCCACCTTGGTCGTGCCTAAACCTTCTAGAAAGGCCCATGTGGCTGGAGATCAAGGGATAAGGCAAAAGGATTTTGAAAGGAGGGAGATCCACCTCCCTTGTGGGAGGTGGACTCTTCCCTAGCTTCGGCCGAGGCCCTCCTCCTTGGAGGAGGGGCCAAGGCAGCCCTCCCTCCCCCTCCTCCTATATATATGCAAGGGTTTGGGATGATTTGAGACACAACTTCTCTCTCTCACGGCGCAGCCCTACCCTTCCTCTTCCTCGTTCTCCTAGCGCTTGGCGAAGCCCTGCTGGAGTCCACGTAGCTCCACCGTCACCATGCCGTCGTGCTGCCAGAGCTCTCCCTCAACCTCTCCCTCCTCCTTGCTGGATCAAGGTGCGGGAGACGTCACCGGTCTGTACGTGTGTTGAACGCGGAGGCACCATTGTTCGGCGCTGAGATCGGAATCCACCGCGATCTGAATCACTGCGAGTACGACTCCACCAACCACGTTCTTGTAACGCTTCATTTTAGCGATCTTCAAAGGTATTAAGATGCAATCTCTCCCCACTCGTTGCTAGTTTCTCCATGGATAGATCTTGGTGATCGTAGGGAATTTTTTGATTTACTACTACGTCTCCCAACAGTGGCATCATGATCTAGGTCTATGCGTAGAATCTATGCACGAGTAGAACACAAGTTGTTGTGGGCGTCGATTTTGTTAATATGGTTACCACTAATAGTCTTATCTTGATTCGGCGGTATTGTGGGATGAAGCGGCCTGGACCGACTTTACACGTACGCTTACGTTAGACTAGTTCCACCGCTTGACATGCACTTGTTGCATAAGGTGGCTAGCGGGTGTCTGTCTCTCCCACCTTAGTTGGATTGGATTCGATGAAAAGGGTTCTTATGAAGGGTAAATAGCAATTGGCATATCACGTTGTGGTTTTGGTGTAGGTAAGAAACGTTCTTGCTAGAAACCTATAGCAGCCACGTAAAAAACATGCAACTACAAATTAGAGGACGTCTAACTTGTTTTTGCAGCATATGCCTTGTGATGTGATATGGCCAAAGAATGATGTGATGCATTGTGATGTATGAGATTGATCATATTCTTGTAATAGGATTCACGACTTGCATGTCGATGAGTATGACAACCGGCAGGAGCCATAGGAGTTGTCTTATTTTATTGTATGACCTGCGTGTCAATCATAAACGCCATGTAATTACTTTACTTTATTGCTAAACGTTAGCCATAGTAGTAGAATTAATAGTTGGCAAGACAACTTCATGAAGACACAATGATGGAGATCATGGTGTTGTGCCGGTGATAGTGATGATCATGGTGCCCCGAAGATGGAGATCAAAGGAGCAAGATGATATTGGCCATATCATGTCACTATATTGATTGCATGTGATGTTTATCATGTTTACATCTTATTTGCTTAGAACAACGGTAGTAAATAAGATGATCTCTCAATAAAATTTCAAGATAAGTGTTCACCCTAACTGTGCACTGTTGCTAAGGATCGTCGTTCCGAAGCACCACGTGATGATCGGGTGTGATAGGTTCTAACGTTCGCATACAACGGGTGCAAGCCAGATTTACACACGCGGAACACTTAGGTTGACTTGACGAGCCTAGCATGTATAGACATGGCCTCAGAACGAGCCTAGCATGTATAGACATGAGTCGTATAGAAGATACGATCAACATGGAGATGTTCACCATGGATGACTAGTCCATCTTGCGTGATGATCGGACACGGGCTAGTTGACATGGATCATGTGTCACTTGGATGACTAGAGAGATGTCTATCTAAGTGGGAGTTCATTAAGTAATTTGATTATGTGAACTTAATTATCATGAACTTAGTCTAAAATTATCTTTACTATCTATATTGTAGATCCTATGGCCAACGCGAATGTCATCCTCAATTTCAACGCGTTCCTAGAGAAAACCAAGATGAAAGATGATGGAAGCAACTATGCGGACTGGGTCCGTGGCTTGAGGATCATCCGCATAGCTTCCAAGAAATTGTATGTCCTTGATGCACCACTAGGTGACCCACCCCTTCTCCCAGCAGAGCAAGACGTTGCGAACACTTGGCATTCTCGCTGCGATGATTACTCCCTTGTTCAGTGCGACATGCTTTACAGTTTAGAACCGGGGCTCCAAGAGCGTTATGAGCAACACAGAGCATATGAGATATTCCAAGAGCTAAAACTGATTTTCCAAGCTCATGCCCGGGTCGAGAGATATGACGTCTCCGACAAGTTCTTCAGCTGTAAGATGGAGGAGAATAGTTCTGTCAGTGAGCACATCCTCAAGATGTCTGGGCTACACAACCGCTTGACTTAGCTGGGAGTTAATCTCCCGGATGACTCGGTCATTGACAGAATCCTCCAGTCGCTTCTACCTAGATACAAGAGCTTTCTGATGAACTACAACATGCAAGGGATGGAGAAGTCCATTCCTAAGTTGTACTCGATGATGAAATCAGCAGAGGTCGAGATCAAAAAGGAGCATCAGGTGTTGATGGTGAATAAGACCACTAGTTTCAAGAAAGGCAAGGGTAAGAAGAACTTCAAGAAGGACGTCAAAGTTGTTGCCGCGCCCGGTAAGCAAGTTGCCGGGAAGAAGAAGAACAAGAATGGACCCAAGCCTGAGACTGAGTGTTTTTATTGCAAAGGTACCGGTCACAGGAAGCGGAACTGCCCCAAGTACTTAGCGGATAAGAAGGACGACAACGTTAAAGGTATATGTGATATACTTGTAATTGATGTCTACCTAACCAGCGCTCGTAGTAGCTCCTGGGTATTTGATACCGGTGCAGTTGCTCACATTTGTAACTCCAAGCAGGAGCTGCAGAATAAGCGGAGGCTGGCAAAGGACGAGGTGACGATGCGCGTCGGGAATGGTTCCAAGGTCGATGTGATTGCCATCGGCACGCTACCTCTACATCTACCTTCAGGATTAGTGTTAAACCTTAATAATTGTTATTTAGTACCAGATTTGAGCATGAACATTGTATCTGGATCTCGCTTGATGCGAGATGCCTACTCATTTAAATCTGAGAATAATGGTTGTTCTATTTATATGAGAGAAATGTTTTATGGTCATGACCCGCTGGTCAATGGTTTATTTTTCATGAATCTCGAATGTGATGTTACACATGTCCATCGTATGAGTACCAAAAAGTGTAAGGTTGATAACGATAGTCCCACTTACATGTGGCACTGCCGCCTTGGTCATATTGGTTTCAAACGCATGAAGAAGCTCCATACTGATGGACTTTTGGAGTCTCTTGATTTCGAATCATTTGACACATGCGAACCATGCCTCATGGGCAAGATGACCAAGACTCCGTTCTCCGGAACAATGGAGCGAGCAACTGACTTGTTGGAAATAATACATACCGATGTATGCGGTCCAATGAGTGTCGAGGCTCATGGTGGCTACCGTTATGTTCTCACCCCAACTGATGACTTGATTAGATATGGGTATGTCTACTTAATGAAACATAAGTCTGAAACTTTTGAAAGGTTCAAGGAATTTTAGAGTAAGGTAGAGAATTAACGTGACAGGAAAATAAAGTGCTTGCGATCTGATCATGGTAGAGAATATTTAAGTCACGAGTTTGGCACGCACCTAAGGAAATGTGGAATTGTTTCACAACTCACACCGCCTGGCACACCTCAGCAAAATGGTGTGTCTGAACGTCGTAATCGCACTCTATTAGATATGGTACGATCTATCATGTCTCTTACCGACTTAGCGCTATCATTTTGGGGATATGCAATAGAGACTGCCGCATTCACTTTAAATAGGGCACCGTCAAAATCCGTTGAGACGACACCGTATGAATTATGGTTTGGAAAGAAACCTAAGGTGTCGTTTCTAAAAGTTTGGGGACGCGATGCTTATGTGAAGAAACTTCAACCTGAGAAGCTCGAACCCAAAGCGGAAAAGTGCGTCTTCATAGGATATCCCAAAGAGACTATTGGGTATACCTTCTACCTACGATCCGAGGGCAAATTCTTTGTTGCCAAGAATGGGTCCTTTCTCGAGAAAGAGTTTCCCTCGAAAGAAGTAAGTGGGAGGAAAATAGAACTTGATGAGGTAATTGTACCTCCACTCGAACCGGAGAGTAGCGCAGCACAGGAAGTTGTTTCTGGGAGCCTGCTCCGGCTGGAGAGGAAGTTAATGACGATGATCATGAAACTTCAGATCAAGTTACTGTTGAATGTCGAAGATCCACTAGGACACGTTCCGCACCAGAGTGGTACGGCAACCCTGTCCTGGAGATCATGTTGTTGGACAACGGTGAACCTTCAAACTATGAAGAAGCAATGGCGGGCCTGGATTCCAAAAAATGGCTTGAGGCCATGAAATCCGAGATAGGATCCATGTATGAGAACAAAGTATGGACTTTAGTGGACTTGCCTGATGATAAGCGAGCCATTGAAAATAAATGGATCTTTAAGAAGAAGATTGACGCGGATGGTAATGTGGCCGTCTATAAGGCTTGGCTTGTCGCTAAGGGTTATCGACAAGTTCAAGGAGTTGACTACGATGAGACTTTCTCACCCGTAGCGATGCTGAAGTCTGTCCGAATCATGTTAGCAATTGCCGCATTTTATGATTATGAGATCTGGCAAATGGACGTCAAAACGACATTCCTTAATGGCTTCCTCAAGGAAGAACTATATATGATTCAACCGGAAGGTTTTGTCGATCCTAAAGATGCTAACAAAGTGTGCAAGCTCCAGCACTCCATCTATGGGCTGGTGCAAGCATCTTGGAGTTGGAACATTCGCTTTAATGAGGTGATTAAAGCGTTTGGGTTTGTACAGGTTTATGGAGAACCCTATATTTATAAGAAAGTGAGTGGGAACTCTATAGCATTTCTTATATTATATGTGGATGACATACTGATAATGGGAAATGATATAGAACTCTCGGAATGTATAAAGGCCTACTTGAATAAGTGTTTTTCAATGAAAGACCTTGGAGAAGCTGCTTACATATTAGGTATTAAGATCTATAGAGATAGATCGAGACGCCTCATAGGTCTTTCACAAAGCACATACCTTGAAAAGATATTGAAGAAGTTCAATATGGATCAGTCCAAGAAGGGGTTCTTGCCTGTGTTACATGGTGTGAGATTGAGTACGACTCAATGCCCGACCACGGCAAAGGATAGAGAAGAGATGAGTGTCATCCCCTATGCTTCAGCCATAGGCTCTATTATGTATGCCATGTTGTGTACCAGACCTGATGTGAACCTTGCCATAAGTTTGGTAGGGAGGTACCAAAGTGATCCTAGAGTGGAACACTGGACAGCGGTCAAGAATATCCTGAAGTACCTGAAAAGGACAAAGGACATGTTTCTCGTATATGGAGGTGCCGAAGAGCTCGTCGTAAAGGGTTACGTCGATGCAAGCTTCGACACAGATCCGAATGACTCCAAGTCGCAAAACGGATATGTGTATGTTTTGAATGGAGGGGCAGTCAACTGGTGCAGCAGCAAACAAAGCATCGTGGCGGCATCTACATGTGAAGCGGAGTACATAGCTGCTTCGGAAGCAGCAAAGGAAGGAGTCTAGATGAAGGAGTTCATCACCGACCTAGGAGTAATTCCAAGTGCGTCAGGCCCGATGACTCTATTCTGTGACAACACTGGAGCTATTGCCCTTTCGAAGGAGCCCAGGTTTCACAAGAAGA
This sequence comes from Hordeum marinum, assembly GCA_022496015.1. Classification (NCBI taxonomy): domain Eukaryota; kingdom Viridiplantae; phylum Streptophyta; class Magnoliopsida; order Poales; family Poaceae; genus Hordeum; species Hordeum marinum. The sequence goes on from CM039677.1 coordinate 323,761,972, forward strand.
CAAGACACATCAAGCGCCACTTCAACTCCATCCGTGATTACATTCAGGAGGGAGATATAGATATTTGTAAAGTGCATACGGATCTGAATGTCGCAGATCCGTTGACTAAACCTCTCTCACGAGCAAAACATGATCAACACCAGAATGCTATGGGTGTACGATTCATCACAATGTAACTAGATTATTGACTCTAGAGCAAGTGGGAGACTTTTGGAAATATGCCCTAGAGGCAATAATAAAATGGTTATTATTGTATTTCCTAGTTCATGATAATTGTCTATTGTTCATGCTATAATTGTGTTAACCGGAAACCATAATACATGTGTGAATACATAGACCGCAACATGTCCCTAGTAAGCCTCTAGTTGGCTAGATCGTTGATCAATATATGGTCACGGTTTCATGGCCATGGACATTGGATGTCATTGATAATGGGATCAGATCATTAGGAGAATGATGTGATGGACAAGACCCAATCCTAAGCATAAGATCGTGTAGTTCGTTTGCTAAAGCTTTTCAATGTCAAGTATCGTTTCCTTAGACCATGACATTGTGCAACTCCCGGATACCGTAGGAATGCTTTGGGTGTGCCAAACGTCACAACGTAACTGGGTGTCTATAAAGGTGCACTACGGGTATCTCCGAAAGTGTTTGTTGGGTTGGCACGAATCAAGACTGGGATTTGTCACTCCGTGTGACGGAGAGGTATCCCTAGGCCCACTTGGTAAGACATCATCATAATGAGCTCAATGTGACTAAGGAGTTAGCCACGGGATGATGTATTACGAAACGAGTAAAGAGACCTGCCGGTAACGAGATTGAACAAGGTATAGGGATACCGACGATCGAATCTCGGGCAAGTATCATACCGATAGACAAAGGGAATTGTATACGGGATTGATTGAATCCCCGACATCGTGGTTCATCTGATGAGAACATCATGGAGCATGTGGGAGCCAACATGGGTATCCAGATCCCGCTGTTGGTTATTGATCGGAGAGTTTTCTTGGTCATGTCTACGTGTCTCCCGAACCCGTAGGGTCTACACACTTAAGGTTCGATGACGCTAGGGTTATAGGGAAATGTTGTACGTGGTTATCGAAGGTTGTTCGGAGTCCCAGATGAGGTCCCGAACATCACGAGGAGCTCCGAAATGGTCTGGAGGTAAAGATTGATATATAGGAAGTCCAGTTTGGGTCACCGGAATGTTTTTGGGCTCATCGGTAGTGTACCGGGAGTGCCGGGAGGGTGCCGGAGGACCCCCGAGGAGGTGTGTGACAACCATAGGACTTCGTGGGCCCTTAGAGGAAGTGTGCCAGCCCTTTTTGGGCTGTCCAAGACCTTCTAGAAAGGCCCATGTGGCTGGAGATCAAGGGATAAGGCAAAAGGAGTTTGAAAGGAGGGAGATCCACCTCCCTTGTGGGAGGTGGACTCTTCCCTAGCTTTGGCCGAAGCCCTCCTCCTTGGAGGAGGGGCCAAGGCAGCCCTCCCTCTCCCTCCTCCTATATATATGCAAGGGTTTGGGCTGATTTGAGACACAACCTCTCTCTCTCATGACACAGCCCTACCCTTCCTCTTCCTCGTTCTCCGTAGCGCTTGGCGAAGCCCTGCCGAAGTCCACGTAGCTCCACCGTCACCACGCCGTCGTGCTGCCGGAGCTCTCCCTCAACCTCTCCCTCCTCCTTGCTGGATCAAGGTGCAGGAGACATCACCAGGCTGTACGTGTGTTGAACGCGGAGGCGCCGTTGTTCGGCTCTGAGATCGGAATCCACCGCGATCTGAATCGCTGCGAGTATGACTCCACCAACTGCGTTCTTGTAACACTTCCTCTTAGCGATCTTCAAAGGTATAAAGATGCAATATCTCCCCACTCGTTGCTGGTTTCTCCATGGATATATCTTGGTGATCGTAGGAATTTTTTTGATTTACTACTACGTCTCCCAACAGCTTGTAGAGTGCTAGGGGATGCTAGGGTAACCTCGATCTCGTGATGGGGTAGTTCGTAGTGGTGGTGGTGACCATTGTGGAGGTGGTGGAGGTGGAGGTGGTGGAGGTGGAGGTGGAGGTGGAGGTGGTGGAGGTGAAGGTGGGGGTGGTGGAGGTGGAGGTTCCGGTGTTTGTCACCCGTTCACGTGTTTGAAAGCAGTTGTTCGTCGTTTCTTCACATGCTTGAAGGGTAATATATCCAATGTCCATTCCCGTGGTATTATGTTGTGTGAATATTTATGTGTGTAGATTATTTTAGTTGATGTGGTTGATTTGGGAAATATATTTAGGAATATCAATTTGACTTGGTTCAATACAATATGTCGAAGTCAAATATTCAGTTGTGTGGATATTTTTAGTTGATCTGATAGCTTTGGGTAATATTTGGGTAGATGTGGTAATTTTAGTTCGTTCGGTAAAATTATTAGTTTGCCTTTTGTTTAATATTTATCCTTGTTGAATTTTTTAGGTCAACAGATATGTCTGATTTAGTGACGTTAATTTTTTATTGCGGCCCTGGTAATGTGCAAATGACTGAGACATGAGTTGATCTGAGTGAATTTGAGCACATTGAAGTGCCAATAACTGCCCCCCAAACTTGTTCTGTTAGTCAGTTGACAGAATGGATTATCGGGTGTTTAGGGTTAAATACTAAAACACACGCCGTGGGTGTTCATGCATTATGGACCCAGTCGAGTTCGAATATTTTCTTTTATTTGAAGGAAATAGCACGGGACGATCAGTGGGTGCGCTGGTTACAAGCTTGCTCGAGTAGGGGAGTTAATCATGTCGCTTTAGTGCTTCCCGTTGTGAAGCAGATCAGTGCAACAGAAGCCGACGGTGGTTACGATTATGGCTAGAGCAGTGAAGGAATGCATGATTCACTGTTAAATTACATGTCTCATGCTACAGATGAAGCTTACGAATCAGGGCAGAGCAGTCATGGAGAAGGAGGTAATTTCGATGATTATGCTAGTGGCAAGGTGGATGCTGACGAGGTAGATGGACACTTGCAAAGCCAGATGGAAAATGAAAATAGAGATGGTGATATTGTTGATGATTCTAACAAGTCAGACGAATAAGAGAACATCCAGCAGGTGTCTAATCCTGCATCATGGAATTAGGACTTCTCAACTGCAATGACCGTGAATGATGGTCATGATTCTGCCTGGCAATATCACTAGAACAACATTGCGACGAGTGCCATGTATCCAAACAAGCAAGCTCTGAAAGATGCAATAATTAGTTGGGTAATGTACATGGAAAGGGTTTTTGTAGCAGATGTGTCAAGTCCGAAAAATTTGACAATGGTATGCAAGAACACGGGTTGTCTAGTGAGGGTGCATGACTATCTCCCTAAGTATGGCACAAACTGGCTGATCAGTGACTTAGTTCATCACACTTGTGTTATTCCCTGCATCCCTCAAGATCATCTTAACCTTACATCCGCCATCATTGCTTGGTTGCTTTATAGCAAGATAGTGGAGGGCAAAGCGATGGAAGTGAAGGCTATCCAGTCAAAAGTCTTCGTTAGGTCAAGTACAAAATATCTTATGGCAAGGCTTGGAGGGCTAAGAAGTGGGCACTTGAGAGCAGATTTGGTTCGTACTTTGATGCATATGACTCTGTTGTCTGTCTCCTCCACACACTACAAGACTGGAATCCGGGCACCTATGTCAATATTCAAGATTTGTTCCTGCGAGAGTTCCTAAATGTAAAGGTGTTGCATCGATTGTTCTTCTCTTTCGGTGTGTGCATTGAATCTTTTAGACTTTGTCGTCCAGTGATATGTGCGGATGGCACTTTTCTCACAGGGAAGTACAAGGGCCAAATCCTGACCGCCATTGGTCAAGATGGGCAAAATCAAGTCAAAAATCAAGTCGTTCCTCTAGCATTTGCTTTTGTGGAAAGCGAGAACAATGAAAGTTGGACATGATTATTCAGGCAATTGAAAATAGGTGTTGTGCAGGATAAGCCGAATGTGTGCATTCTTCATGATAGACATGTAGGTATACTCAATGCTATAAAGACATTGTCAAACCCTGGTCCCGAGGAACAAACTCCATGACATGACTTGCATAGTCATTGGTGCATGCGCCATCTTGGGGCCAATTTCTTCTCGCAGTTCAGAAATAAGAACCTCATGAATCTATTCAAGAAACTATGCAAGCAGAACCAGCTATGAAAGTACACTTTGATATGTGACACACTAAATACTTGCACTAAGAGACATGTTAGGGACAGGAGAGCTGCACAAGATGTAGTTGTGAGGGCACATGTTGAAGCAGTAGATGCATAGTTAGCAACAGGATCGGCAGTCGTGGAGGAGGAGCCTGTTGGGCTTTGTGAATTGCCAGGATTTGATCCACCTGGTACTAGGAGAAGGCTTGGAAGGACAATTAAAACATTTGATCAGTGGATAGAGCATGCACCTCTTGAGAGGTGGTCTTTGTTGCATGACACACATGGAGCAAGGTACGATGTCATGACTACCAACCTTGCTAAAACATATAGCTTTGTCCTCAGAGGAAATAGGGCTTTTCCCCTTACAACTATTGTTGAGAGAATTTTGTATGGTATGGTGAAGTATTTCAGAGATAGACATCAAAGCGCCGCCTTGCATATCACTAACAACCCAAACACACGTTATTGTGAAAGGGTTATGAAGTACATGAATGAAAAGATGGAAAAAGCCCCGTCACACACTGTTGTTGCCATCGGAAATCAAGAGCAAAGGTATGAGGTCTGGTTAGCTAACAACAAATTTGGATGTGCAAATGTTTCGAGGACACATGAGGTGAAAATTGAAACAAAGTCCGGCCAACTTGCGAGTGCACATGCAACAAACCAAAGTTGCTTCACCTACCTTGCTCGCATGTACTTGTTGCTTGCGGGCAGTTAGGACTGGACGCAATCTCATTCGTATCTCCATACGTTCTGAAAGAGTCCGTCCTCAATACCTGGACAAGTGAGTTGCTTAGTTTTCGGTCAATGGGTAACTTCAACACCGTCGAACTTGTTGAACGGTGATACATTCCACACCCTGAGTTTATGCGTACAAGTAGAGATAGACGACAGTGTTAGCGGAACTGGAATGACATGGATGAATCTGATGCCGGAGGGTGCACCATGCAATGCATTCTATGCAATGAATTTGGACATAGGGATCCTGAATGTCTCACGTTCGTCACTAGCAGGGGGGCGCAAGGCGTGGACGAGGTAGTCGTGGACGAAGAGGAGGAAGAGGGAGAGCAATATGAAGAAGCTAGGCTGTCTTTAAATTTGTATTGTGTGTGGCACTATGTTTCAAATTTGTATTAAGTGTGGCACTAAGTTTTAAATTTGTACTGTGTGTGTCACTATGTTTTAAATTTGTATTGTGTGTGGTACTATGTTTCAAATTTGTATTAAGTGTGGCACTATGTTTCAAATTTGTATTAAGTGTGGCACTATGTTTTAAATTTGCATTACCTGTGCAACTATCTTTTAAATTCACTACTGTAGAATGGAGGGACCGTCGTTGCTAAATCCGAGGATTGATATTAAGCATTGTGTCGCGCTATTATGTGAGCGCAAGCTCGACCCCCTTCGCACTCGCACTTCTAAGGTGGACTGGAAGATACATCCGGATTGGGTTGACTGGTACGTGTTATATTTATTTATTTATATATTTCAAGTTGGATTTAATGTGTCACACTAAATGAATTGTTATGCTTTCTGATATGTAGGTTGAAATGGGCTAGACTTTTACCTTTCGCGCGTCTAGTAGAGTGCACTAACACCTCCAGACGCGTCTGCATTGACTCCTCTCTACTCACCTTCTTGGTGGACCGATCGAGGCCTGAGACCCACAAGTTCCACTTCTACTAGGGAGAGATGGATCCTACTGTAGAGGACATCTCGATGCTGCTGGGCCTACCCTTGGCGGGTCGTACAATAGGACCTTTGATTGCACCTCCTGGTTGGGAGGCATCTATGGTGCAACATTTCGAGGGTGTTTATGATGGGGCTCCGGTTCCTGCGATGGAGCCTCATGGACCTAAGTATGATTGGCTGCATCATTTCAGTGTTAGTTCCTCACCCCCACATCTTTCGTTTGTCGTGCATCTTGTTTTGCAATTAAATTTGTTGTTTATTAATACCTTCTCTTTACTCAATACAGATCCAGAATTTCCCGGGGTATCCAAATGTCCCTCTGAATGCGACACAGATCACTCGTAGCCTGGAGGCGTACCTACTGTGGCTTCTCAGGAAGGTTATGTTCACGAAGAACCATGTCACCACCTTAAGTCCATAGTACATCCCTATTGCACTAGAGATCGCGAAAGTTGAGATGCCGAATCAGATCACACCTAGGAGTTGGGGATCAACGGTCTTAGCAGCTACATACCGAGGTATGTACAACAATTGCCAGATTGCCGCGGAAAAGTCAGTCCTTCTTGGATGCCCTCTATTTTTACAGTTGTGGTCCTGGGAGAGGTTCTCTATAGGATGGCCAAACATAGATGTCTAGGAGGGTTATCCTACGGGCGACTTGTTCGATGCTGACGAAATCGACATGCCTACTTTCGGTGTGTGCTGAACGCGTTGCAAGGTATGTCTTGTGTTATAATTTAATGCATGTTCTTTGCCTACACTACTGCTGAAAACTCACTTATAATCTGCGCAGAGACGCTATGCTGCTGAGCAGACTAGGCGAGCGTACACGACATTAAACGAGCAGTTCGATGCGTACACCGGGGTGATATGGCAGCCGTACACGCAAGCAACCATACATGCCAGGTACCCTAGCGGTATTTCTCAGCTATGCACAGGAGATCGGGGTTACTGGACGACGAAATCGAAGATTATCTTTGATATATGCGTCGAGGAGATGGCGTAGCAACGAGTTATGTGGCAATTTGGTCTTCGGCAGCTGGTCAACCCCCCTATAGAGAACCCACTGCCAGCAATACTCCATAGGTATTGTATACTTATTCAATGTTTCATTGTCATTCACATTTTTTCATAGTGAATCATTAGTTAATTGTTACACACACACCTCAATTGCAGGAACACAAGGAAGGGGATAAGCAGAACACAGGAGTAGTGGCTCCAAAGGCTTCAGCAATACATGGTAGACTGGGATACTGCGATGACACGTCTCTGGGAGGAGGCATGTTTGATCTCAGTGAATTCAATGCCTATTTGCATCGGTACATGGGGGGACAAGGTTACGCACTTCAGACATTGTTCCCCACCACCAACAGCAGTAGCAGCAGCAGCACCACCACCACCAGTAGCAGCAACCGCGGCCATCCATGTAATGATAACAACCACACCACACCCTCGCCTAACACAGCAGCCGACGCCCCCTCCACCACCTCCTGATCAGGCTGGTAGTTCGGTGTGGCAGCACCCAGAGTAGCATTATCCCTCATTCAGCTTCGCGTTTGAACCCTCACCACAACAGCAAAGTCCCACAACGGGTTACATGTTTCAGCCACATCCATATCAGTAGGGGTCGGTGTCCAGATCTATGTTGGGGAGTGAGGGTGAGCCACTATCATAGCTACACATGTGGATGGACATATTTTCGACTCCTCCAGAGGACCCACCCAGGATACATAGGATGACCAGGACGGGTTTGAGGTTCTTCTTTGTCACATTAGGCCACTCAACAGGTTTGGCTGCAGTACGCCTAGCACACCGCATGAGCACCGAGGCAGGCATCATCGTTGACGGTTCCATCGTTCAATAGAGACATGACTATCTAATTATGTATGAGGCATATGTCTATTTTATGTATGGGACACATTACTATATACTTATGTATGAGACATATTCATGTTCTATTTCAGTGGTCAATTGGTTTAGAGGGGATAACTCTTATACTGCAAACTAAATGTATCCAACGTCGCGCTTTACATAAAACATAATGCCCACAAAACAAGACAATACACAAAGATAATAAAAAATACAGCTGAATTAAACAATACAACTGAAATTACAAAATATAGCTAAAAACTACATAATGCATTATCGTCCTCCTCCATCCATGCAGAGCGCTTGCCCTTTGTCGATGCAGAGCTCTTGCCCTTCGTCGATGCAGAGCTCTTGCCCTTCTACGATGCGGTAGTCTTGACGTTGGTGCTCGGCATGACGAGGTCGTCTTCGTCCTCACTGTCTGCTGACCATAAATCTGAATTTTCTACAGCAATCCTAAGGTACGATTCACCCTTATGGAGTTGCTTTTGCCATCTGCCATGCAACCTAAGAAGTCTTTCCGTATCTCCTCAAATGTCCTAGGAGGCCACCCACTCCTAGATAATGCATGAGCCAACTCATTCATTATGGTGTCACTACTGATGAGTTCCTCCCATGGAACTAGTCTATCGTCGATCTTGACATTGGTGGCTAGACGGAGAAGACGATCAGACATACCAGAGTGGAAATTATGATCAAAAGGATAATGGGACATCTCCACGAAACTACGATACTATACTGGACAACTTAGCCAACTTAGTGTGGAGGGGCTTTTATAGGTTCATAAGAGAAGAATAGGCGGGAACTCAGAAGAGGGAGACAATGGCGGGAGATATTGGCGGGAACTAAGAAGTGGGAAACGATGGCGAGAGATATTGGTGGGAACTCAGAAGCGGGAAAAGATGGCGGGAGATATTGGCGGGAACTCAGAAGCGAGAAAAGATGGCGAGGGATATTGGCGGGAACTTAGAAGCGGGAAAAGATGGTGGGGACTAAGAAGCAGGGAATGATGTCGGGAGAAGTTATTGTGTCATTTTGTTCATCACAAAATGTTAGTTATGCATCAAAATATGAGGAACATGCACCTATTGGTTTTGCCATGGCCGATTAGTACCAATTGGTCATGGCTAAGCCAATTAGTACTAATCGGTCACGGCTAGGACGATTAGACCTAATCTGTCTCTACAAAGCCGACACGAGCTGGTACTGCATGGCCAACTGCCCCATTGGCCTAGTAGAAGCCGACTAGGACTAATAGGCTATGGAAAAGCCGTATGGATCCAGTCGGCTTCCTCCGGGCTGACTGAATCACACTTCTGTAAATTTTGCCAACAACGTAATATGTGAGAAAATTAATAAAAGGATAATATTTTAAAAAATAGCAGAATGGACACCCACGCTAGACGAAGAGGTTCCAGAAACAATTCTTCTCGGCAAAGAAGCACCTTAGGAATGGATGATGGTGCTTTCTCTCTCTAGGGCGCCAGAGCAGGCATGCTCCTTGTCGCCCCACCAGAGAGCGCCTCAAATATGTGGTTCAAATGCACTTTACCCGGGAGAAGGCCACCAACAACACCACTGAGTATGAGGGGCTCCTTGCCAAACTCAGAATCGCGATGGAGTTGGGAATCAAGAAACTGATCATCTGAGGAGATTCTCAACTCGTGGTGAAGCAAGTCAACAAAGATTATCAGAGTCCACTGATGGAAGAATACATGGAAGAGGTGATGAAGCTGGAGGAGCACTTTGATTGATTGCAAGCAGAACATGTGCCATGTGTAGAAAACAACACCGTTGATCATTTGTCGAAGTGCACCGAGCAGAAGCTTCTTGTGGAACCAGAAACTTTTGTCCTTCGCCTCACTCAGCCATCAGTGTCGCCGTCAGTGATGACCAGGAAAAGGAGAAAGTTGAACTCCTACAAGCATTTCCCGGAAGAGGTTCCTGAAGCCAATGGTAGAGTGGCTGCCGGGAGCAGTCCCGTTTTGGTTGGTGAGCAGCTCCATCCTGCAGAACCCCAGGTTCTTGCGGTCGAGGTAAGCACTCCCATGAATGAGGAGATGCCTTTGGTCCTTGTTGTCGAGCCACAAGCTCTATCTTGGGCACAACATATAGTCCACTTTGCCCATCAGTCAAGTATGTACCAGTTTGTCGATGACACCCTATACATAAAAAGGCCAAATGGTGTGAAATTGAAGTGCATTTGCCGGGAAGATGGACTGGAGCTATTGGCAAAGATTCACGGAGGCGTTTGTGGGTCTCACATTTCCTTTCCAAGAACATCCATCAACTAGCACAAGCTCTCCAGACGATCCCTTTATCCTTACCATTCTTGGTCTAGGGGCTCGATATTTTGGGCCCCTTTCCCCGTGTTGTCGGGGGCTTTGAGTTCTTGTTCGTAGCAATCGAAAAGTTTACAAAGTGGCCTGAGGTGGAACCAGTGAGAAAGGTCACAATGCAGTCAGCTATCAAGTTTGTGAAAGGCCTGGTGTGCCGTTTTGGAGTTCCCAACAGGGTGATCACCGACAATGGCAACCAGTTCACGAGCCACGCCATCGTGCAATAATTTCAAAGCCTTGGAAGCAATGTCTCCTTCGCCTCTGTTACTCACCCAAGAAGAAACAAGCAAGTCGAGAGGATGGATGTTGAAGTGCTTTGAGGACTCAAGACAAGTACTTTCGATAGACTGAGTAGAGGCGGCAAGCGTTGGATAGATGACCTGTCGGTGGTTCTTTGGTCCCACAGAATGACACCGAATCGAGTTACGACGAGACACCCTTCTTCCTAGTGTATGGGGCATAAGTAGTTCTCCCCATGGAACTCATATACGGGTCACCTCGAGTACTTGGCTATGATGAAGTAGAGGAAGAGCAGTTATGGCATGATGAAGACATGCTCCTCGAGGAAGATCGTCTCCGAGCAGCTACAAGCCCTACGCCGCTATCATAGCCACAGGCTCCACGCCTGGAGCCTTGAGAAAGGCGACCTTGTCCTTAGGCGCGTTCAGTCTGCCAAGGGTACCAACAATTTGACTCCAAAGTGGGAAGGCCCTTACCGGGTAGCGCGAGTCACCAGACTTGGCGCAGTCCGTCTGGAGACCGAAGATGGCATCAAAATGCTTAACTCATGGAATAGTGAGCATCTTCGTAAGTTCTACCCGTAAGGCATGGCTGTCGGGCTTAGTCCCCGGCAGGCACCTTTTGTACAAGCCTTGCCGTAGTTGCATGTAACCCTTTGTACAAAGCCAGGCACAGACCCTGTGCAAGCAGTAATAAAGCTAGGCATTGCATCATACCATCGTATTGCATGTTTACTATGAATTTTTATGTTGCAATGTTATTGCTTTTAAGTTCTCGAAATTTGCTAGAGTACTTGATGAGCCTATGGTCCTTGTTACTGCATTCTTTCTCAAGAGGACAGAGGCCTCTTGCCCTACATGTTTATCGGTAGGAAAACAAGGAAGGAGGGCAAAGAAATAAGGACATCGGCCCTTCGTACTCCAGAAAGGGATATTGCCTGAGTCTAATCACATATCCCAAGCTCAATGTTGTTTTCTTTCTAAAGGAAACCCTTGCTATCCTTTTGAATGCGTGCTATGGAGTCCTTCATGCAATGGGAACCCTTGTCGGGACGAGCCGTCCCCCAGCTCTTGTCGCTTATCAGCTCTAGGGAGGCGCACCAATACCAACAACGAGCCTTGCCGAGGAATGATAACAGACTGCTGACGGGGCTCGCTCCCCCTTTGGCGCTCGCGATTAGTACTGACCCGCCAAAAATAGTTCCGTGCTGCAAGGACAAACATACTGACATAGTACAAACAAAGGGAGAAAGGAATAGTACTTAAGGAAAAGAAATAACATTCTTTCATTAATTTTTTGTACAAAATGGATAAAGATACATTAGGGGACGCCCCTTTAATGACCCTTTATTTGAGTTTCTCCCCTAGGAACAAGGTACTAAAGGGAGAAAGAGCGAAAGGAGGGCCTCAACAGAAGCCCAGCCTGACCCCGTCAGGAGCAGTGGGACACAGCTCGGCGGGACCACAGGAAGGGAAGACGAAGCTGCAGGATCCAGCTAGGGGAGAAGGTGGCGCCCTAGTCGAGAACCCCCGTCAAATCGCTCTGCTAGGGGGATCTAGCTCACGGTGATGGTGCGACTGGCGGTCGGCTGGAGCCCGAGTCATCGTACTCCGACATGACGGTCGGGGGCTCGTTGTCGTCGTCTTCACCGGCACTGTCCTCCTCGTCATTATCGGTCAAGGAGGATCTTTCAACGTTGCTCGAGCTCTCTTCGTAGAAACCAAGATGATCACCCGAATGCTCATAGATATTGATAGAGAGCATGCCGACCTCCACCAGCTTGAAGCGGACGACATGCCCACCCTCGAAGCTATGGCCACGCACGAAGGTTTTCCACCAATGCCTGAGGAACATGACGCGGCATGCCGGAAACTCGAAGTCAGCCCGCACGGTGCCATTACAGTAACTATGCACACGCAACCACATCACGTGCGGCTTGTCGTCCTCCATCACCATGGCGAAAGGGCAAGGGAGTCACAAACGGCTGTGGGGAGGGCCATGGAGCATGACAAAGAACTCTACCGTTGTACCGTCAATATGTCCTACCACTGGGAGAGGATCCGCCGGCAGAGCAGGATTGAGTGTGGCACTCCACCTCCCCCGTTCGCGAGAACCACGTCGGCCTCAGCCTCTTCCAGAGCTCCCACCGCACACGCTGGAACCGCCCTCCGCCATCACAGCTGAAGCGGCAGCATGATACCAACGGGAGACTCTCGTTGCCGCAGCGGAATCTAGGGGTCATCCTTGCCCCCTTGTCATGGTGGTGTGTGGTGCATCAAAAAATGGGAGAAGAAGGGCACACTATGTGAACCTGAGATCAAGGAGGAGAAGGGAATGGATGAGCATCGCTCGTTGTGACCCCCCAATTTATAGGAAGGGCACGGGGGTTGGCTCTCCTCCTCTCCAAGGCGGACGCCCATCTCCACCAATCCCACTATCCACGATCATGGGCGAACAGGTAACCGCCCCATTGCTTCAATCTCTAGCACTACAGTTTCTGCCACTCCCACGCCTTTAAGCCATGTGCATCCACCGCAAACTCTTTGCAATGCATGTGGCGCGCATGGTGGAAATGACCTGAGATAGTGGGTAAGTGCTGGCTTGAAAGTTGGCAGTTACTCCCTCACATTGCGCGCCTATGCATAAATTTTGGGCCTCACCCAACGGCGCTGGCGAGCTCATTTGGGCCAGACCCGGGGGCTCCTGTCGGTGCACTAGGACTGGGGTACCTAGTGCCCCTGACTTATGCATAGGCAGTAGTAGCATAACCCATCAACGAAAGAAGACAAAACCAGCATCCAAGACCAAGACTCCGGCAGAAGCAACCTATGCTAGCTAATCAATGCCAGCAAGGTCAATGCATGGCCCAGGACGGGTCTGAACCATGCCAGTCACGTCCCCGGTGCTAGCTGGGGACCGAGGTGCGCACATCTTCGAGAAGACCCGACAAGTCATCCCTCGGCAGGCGCGAGCCGATCAGCCACCCCTCCATCACATTGCAACTCCAGTCACCTGTCGATGTGGTGTCGAGCCCCCAGGTGTCTAAGTGGTTCTCGCTAAGCACGTGGCGACACGCTGGAAGACAGGTTATGCCCCCTTGACACCCGTCGAGAGACGTGTCAAGATATGGTGTAATAGATAGCTAAAGCGGTGGTAGAAGCCTGCCGGGAATTAACCCCCACACGCCACCTAGACTAGCTTTCTGTCCTAAGTGCCAAAGTTAGGTATGATAGCACCGTTGGCTATCTTAATCACTATGTAATGTTTGTTTTGCCACTGTGGTTTCCCCTTGAGCTATAAAAGGAGGCCCAATGCAACCTAGCTAAAGATTCGGACCTTTGGACACTTGTACTCACGTAGCAGCTCCCCCAAAGGCAACCATTTCCGAGTTTGAGCGTTGTGTGTGCCTTGTGATCCTCTGCTCAATCCACCAAAGCAGGAGTAGGGTTTTGCGCTTCTCAGCGGCCCGAACCTGGTTAGAACACCAGCGTCTCATCATCGTGCTGCCTCACAACCTCCGCTCTTTGTGCATGCGACCTCACCCCTGCCGAAGCACAAAGGGGCCTATGGTCCCATTGGTAATTGAGTGCATCGAGCCCAGACAAACTACTCCTAAAGATACAAGTGAAGTTCATTGAGCATTCTACAATGAATATTTAGAGACCGGTATCCAAGCTCAAAATATATAAGTGAAGCACATGAAGCATTCCATAAAGCCATACTCAAAAGATTTAAGTGAAGCACAAAAAGCATTCTATAAATCCATACTCGAAAGATTTGAGTGAAGCATGATAACCCACAAGTATAGGGTATCACAACAGTTTTTGAGGGTAGAGTATTCAACCCAAATTTATAGACTCGACGCAAGGGGAGCCAAAGAATATTCTAGAGTATTAGCAGCCGAGTTGTCAATTCAACCACACCGGAAAGACTTAATATCTGCAGCAAAGTATTCAGTAGCAAAGTAATATGGGAGTGACGGTAACAGTGGAAAAAGTGATAGTAGTAGTTTTGTAGTGTTTGTAACAATAGCAATGGAAAAATAACTTAGCAAAGGTCAGTATATGGAAAGCTCGTAGGCAATGTATTAGTGATGGATAATTATGTTGGTTGGCCTTTATCATGCAACAGTTATAACATAGGGTAACACAGAACTAGCTCCAATTCATCAATGTAATGTAGGCATGTATTCCATATATAGTCATACGTGCTTATGGAAAAGAACTTGCATGACATGTTTTGTCCTACCCTCCTGTGGCAGCAGGGTCCTAATGGAAACGAAGGGATATTGAGGCCTCCTTTTAATTGAGAACTGGACCAAAGCATTAGCACTTAGTGAATACATGAACTCCTCAAACTACGGTAATCACCGGAAAGAATCCTAGTTATTGTCACCCTGGGGGATGCGGATCATAACTCGTAATAGGTGTATACAACTTGCAAGATAGGATCAAGAACACATATATATTCATGAAAACATAATATGTTCAGATCTAAAATCATGGCACTCGGGCCCTAGTGACAAGCATTAAGCATAGCAAAGTCATAGCAACGTCAATCTTAGAACATAGTGGATACTAGGGATCAAACCCTACCCAAACTAACTCGATTCCATGATAAATCTCATCCAACCCATCACGGTCCAGCAAGCCTATAATGAGATTACTCACGAACGGTGAAGAGCATCATGGAATTGGTGATGTGGGATGGTTGGTGATGACGAAGGCGTCGATTTCCCCTCTCCAGAGCCCAAAACGGACTCCAGATCTGGTCTACGGAGGAAGAACAATAGGTGGTGGCGGCTCCATATCGTGAAACGCGACAAACTCTTCTTCTTGATATTTTTCTCCCTGAATAGGAATATATAGAAGTGGAAACAAGGTCGGAGAAGCGTCAGGGGGCCACAAGCCATAGGGGCGCGCCCTAGGGGGTGGGCACGCCCACCAGGCTTGTGGCTAGGTAGTGGGCCCCTTGCAGTTGATTCTTTCGCCAATATTTTTTATTAATTCCAGAAATATTCTCCATAAATTTTCAGGTCAATCCGAGAACTTTTATTTATGCACAAAAATAACACCAAGGCAATTCTGCTGAAAACAACATCAGTCCGGCTTAGTTCCATTCAAATCATGCAAATTAGAGTCCAAAACAAGGGCAAAAGAGTTTGGAAAAGTAGATACGTTGGAGACGTATCAACGCCCCCAAGCTTAAACCTTTGCCTGTCCTCAAGCAATTCAGTTGATAAACTGAAAGTGATAAAGAAAAACTTTTACAAACTCTGTTTGATCTTGTTGTTGTAAATATGTCTAACTTATGTTCAGATTTTCTGCAAAGATTATAGACTAACCACATTCACAATAACATTTAGGTCTCACGTTTACTCATATCAATGGCATAATCAACTAGCGAGCAATAATAATAAGTCTCGGATGACAACAATTTTATCAAAACAATCATGATACAATATGAAAAAATGGTATCTCGCTAGCCCTTTCTGAGACCGCAAAATATAAATGCAGAGCACCTCTGGTGAACAAGGACTGACTAAACATTGTAATTCATGGTGAGAGAGATCCAGTCATGCTTATACTCAATATCAATTAACAACAAGCATACAAATGATGGTTGTGCTCTCTAACTGGTACAATTTATTAAAAGATGATGAGTCAACAATAAAGTAAATGGAAAGACCCTTCGTAGAGGGAAGCATTGATTTGTAGAGGTGCCAGAGCTCGAGTTTTTAAAACAGAGATAAGTAATGATTTTTGAGCGGTATGCTTTCATTGCTCACATAACGACCAAGAGGTTTCCAATATCTTCCATGCTAGAAACATTATAGGCGGTTCCCAAACAGAATAGTAAAGTTTTACTCCCCCTCCACCAATCAGTCACACTCCACGTCGAGCCGAATCCATGGGTACCGTCCATACAAACACAGTCCTGGGGGAGTTTTGTTTAATTATATTTTGCTTTTTATTTCGAGCATGGAACTGGGTATCCCGATTACCAGCCACTTTCTCGTGAATGATAGTGAATCAACACATATCGTGAGAATAACCCACCTAGCATGGAAGATACTGACAGCCCCCAATCACCACATGAGCGATTTGGGCATACAAAATAGAAAGTTTATGTGAAGGTTTAAAGTTTAGCACATGCAAATTTACTTCGAACGGCAGGTAAATACTGCATATAGGTAGATATGGTGGACTCATATTAAACAACTTTGGGGTTGAAAGATTGGATGCACAAACAGTATTCCCACTTAGTACAAGTGAAGGCTAGCAAAAGACTAGGGAGCGACCAACTAGAGAGCGACACATTCATCAACATGCTTTGAGATTAACCAACATTGAATACAAGCATGAGTAGGATATAAATCACTATGAACATAAATATCGTGGATGCTATTTTGATTTTTTTTCAACTACATGCGTGAACATGTGCCAAGTCAAGCCACTCGAATCATTCAGAGGAGGATACCACTCTATCATACCACATAACAACTATTTTAATATGTATGTTGGCACTCAAAACAAACAATTATTAACTCTTAGCTAATTAAGCATGGCATGAATAACTATAATTGCTAATTGTCATTGCAAACATGTTCGACCCATAATGAGCTGAATTCCGAACGATGAGCAAATCATATTTACAAAAACAAGATAGTTAGAGTTTGTACCAGTTTTTCTCCATCTCAGTCATTTCATCATATATCATCATTATTGCCTTTCACTTGCACGACTGAACAATGTGAATAATAAGAGTGCACGTGCATTGGACTAAGCTGGAATCTGCAAGCAGTAACTCAAAAGGGAAGGCAAAGAAATATGGGCTCTATATAAGGTGAACAAAAATGCATATGAGAGTCACTCAACATGTCATCATGGTCTTCTCCATACGACCCAACGAAAAGAAAGGAAAATTATTTACACAGGAAAGCTCCCAAGAAGCAAAAGAAGAACGTGAAATCTTTTGGGGGTTTCTATTAATGATACAACTAAGCAAACTAGCAGGTAAAGCTAGAACTATTTTTTTTGGATTTTCTTAAAGATTAATCAAACACACAAGAAGAAAGCATAAAGAAGAAATAGACTACCATGGATAGTACAATGAAAAAGTATGAGCACCAACAACTGAAATGAATGTGTGAACATGAATGTAATGTCGGTGAGAAATACGTACTCCCAAAAGCTTAGGCTTTTGGCCTAAGTTAGTCTAGGGCCATGGTTGGCCCGCATAATATCCGAAGTCATAGTCGGGGTTGTACTGGGCTATGGCGGCTACCGCCTGAACGACTGTAGTGTGAAGGCGAGCTGATTCCGCGTTCCTCTCGTACTCGTTTGCCTCCTCTCTGGTTATAAAGTATCTCTATTTTTCCTGAAAGTTAAAGAAGGCAGGAGCAGGAAGGGTAACATGGACAGCATGTCATCTGTCAAAAATTAGTCAGTACTGGAGGGATTGTTCGTTCCTTTCAAGAAACTGGTAACGCACCAAAGCCTCATAATCAAGAAAAGTAAGGGGTAACTCAATATCATTCTCTCTTATGGGTACCCCAAGATGCTTAGCTACATGGGTGGCATAAATTCCACCAAAGAAATCTCCATCCTTAGCATTATGATGTAACCTCCTAGCAATAATAGCCCCAAGTTATATCGTCTATCTACCATTACAACACTCTTAAGAATACTCATATCAGGCACGCAAAGGTGGCTATGCTCATGTTTACCGTTAATACATCTACCTATGAATAGAGCAAAATAATGTATAGTCATAAAGTGAATGCTCCCCAAAGTAGCTTGCGTAATGATTCTAATTTCACCCTCTATGATGCTAGCAAGGAAATCGTTATATTCATTTTTATGAGGATCTCTACGGCTACCCCACTGTGGAATTTTGCATGCATCATTAAAATCCTCTAGGTCCATGGTGTAGGACTTATCATAAAGATTAAATAGGACAGAATGAGAATTGCGCCTGGATGAAAATTCAAACCTCCGAACAAAAGAATCAGTGAGTTGATAGTATTGCTTGCATCGGTCTGAAATAAAATCCTCAAGGCCAGCATTCCTTTTGTACGCATAAAACTCTTCCTTGAACCCGGCGTTGTCCTTCAATTGATCCGACAACCATTCACAAGGCAGCACTCGAGCTTCCCTCGGTGGTTCAAAATCAGGCTCACGTAGCGCGAGTCTCAGAGTTTTGTTGCTCGAGGAACCACCTTGGTACATTCTCCTCAACATCTTTTATTTCTCTGAATTTTTTTTGAAATTTTTAGTGAATCCAAATAAAGGTGAACAAAACTCATAACAACTACTCCCTCAAGTGCCTAGAGACTATATCATGCATCAAAACTACTTGGGACCATACAAATTTGACATGCAAGCTCGGAAACAAGGTCACCACAATAGCAAAATTTTGCAATATATAAGGCAACAGAAAAAAACTAATTGGACCATTGGAGGAGTCACATATCGATGAGTAATCCCCTAAAACAGTTTCACAAATGGAGCTTTGAGCAAGGAGATCGAAAATGGCAGCAAGATGAGCTAGAACACGGGTTTGAGCAATGGTGGGATTTTTTCTGGAGGAAGATGAAGTGAATGGATGCTGGAATAAGTGAAGGAGGGCCAGGTGGGACCCACAAGCCACCAGGGCGCGCCTAGGGGGTGGGCGTGCACTGCAGGCTTGTGGCCCACTAGTGCGACCCCTGATGCATACTCAGTGCTAAAAGTTCTTAAATATTCCAGAAAAAATCATACTCCATTTTTAGGACATTTGAAGAACTTTTATTTTTAGGTCACTTTCTTATTGCACGAGAAACTCAGAAAACAGAAAAATAATAGCATTTTACTTAATTTCATCTAGGTAACAGAGAGTAAAAGTTAGGTATAGGAAGTTGTGCTTTCTAAATTCATCCGTCTCATGCTCATGAAAAGGAATCCATCAATAAGGTTGATCAAGTCTTATTAACAAACTTCTTTCGAATAACATGAAACCGAAGAATTTTAGAATAACACTAAGTTACCTCAATGGGGTTATGCATTTCCCCAACAATAAGTATATCATATTTCTTCTTAACAGTAGGAAGAGGGAACTCAAAGTCTCCAATAATAATCAATGGAATTTTTTCAATAGAGTTGATACTATGAAATTGGGGTTGTTTCTTCGGAAAGTGTACCATATGCTCATTACCATTAATATGAAAAGTGGCATTGCCCTTGTTGCAATCAATAAAAGCCCCTGCACTATTCAAAAAGGGTCTTGCAAGGATGATCGACATACTGTCATCCTTGGGAATATCAGGAATAACAAAGTCCGTCAAGATAGTAGAATTTGCAACTACGACAGGTACATCCTCACAAATACTGATAGGCAGAGCAGTTGATTTATCAGCCATTTGTAAAAAGATTTCAGTAGGTGTAAACTTATTCAAATCAAGTCTACGGTATATATAGAAAGGCATAACACTAACACCAGATCCAAGATCACATAAAGCAGTTTTAACATAATTTCCTTTAATAGAGCATGGTATAGTAGGTACTCCGGGATCTCCTAGTTTCTTAGGTATTCCACCTTTAAAAGTATAATCAGCAAGCATGATGGAAATCTCAGCTTCCGGTATCTTTCTTTTATTTGTCACAATATCTTTCATATACTTATAAAAAGGAGACATTTTCAAAATATCAATCAAGCATATACGCAAAAAGACAGGTCCAAGCATTTCAACAAAGCGCTCAAAATCCTCATCATCCTTTTTCTTGGATGGTCTAGGAGGAAAGGACATGGGTTTCTGAACCATGGTTCTCTTTCTCTACCATGTTTCCTAGCAATGAAGTCGCTTTTATCGTATATTTTATTCTTAGGTTGTGGGTTATCAAGATCATCAGTAGGTTCAATCTCCATAGCTTTATCATTACTGGGTTGAGCATCAACATGAACATCATTATCAATGTTATCACTAGGCTCATATTCATCACCAGATTGTGTTTCAGCATCAGAAATAGAAATATCATTTGGATTCTCAGATGTATCTATAACAGGTTCACTAGCAGCATGCAAAGTACTATCATCATTCTTTTTCCTACTCTTATTGGAACGAATAGGTGCATCGGTATTAAATCTCTGAGAATCTTGCTCAATTCTCTTAGGATGGCCCTCAAGATACAAAGGTTCCTGAGTCATTCTACCACCTCTAGTCACAACTTTAACATAATGACCATTGTCTTTACTATTCATGTCATTAAGCAAATCATTTTGAGCCTTAAGTACTTGTTCTACTTGAGTGGTTACCATGGAAGCATGTTTACTAATAAGCTTAAGGTCATTGATAGTTCTACTCAGATAATCACCAGAGCGATCAAACATGTAAGCATTATGTTTCAATTGTCTACTAACATAGGTATTGAAATTTCCTTGCTTCACAATAAAATTATCAAATTCATCCAAGCATTGGCTAGCAAACTTATTATAAGGAATATCTCTTTCATCAAATCTACGGAGAGAATTTACCTCTACTACCTATGTCGGGTTATCAAGACCATGTATTTCTTCAATAGGTGGTAGATTCTTAACATCTTCAGCTTTAATACCCTTTTCTTTCATAGATTTGTTTGCCTCTTGCATATCTTCAGGACTGAGGAATATAATACCTCTTTTCTTCGGAGTTGGATTTGAAGGTGGTTCGGGAATAGTTCAATCATTATCATTGCTCAATATATTATTCAATAGTAATTCAGCTTGTTCAATAGTTCGTTCCCTGAAAACACAACCGACACAACTATCTAGGTGGTCCCTAGAAGCATCGGTTAGTCCATTAAAAAAGATATCAAGTATTTCATTTTTCTTGAGAGGATGATCAGGCAAAGCATTAAGTAATTAGAGAATCCTCCCCCAAGCTTGTGGGAGACACTCTTCTTCAATTTGCACAAAGTTAAATATTTCCTGCAAGGCAACTTGTTTCTTATGGGCAGGAAAATACTTTTCAGAGAAGTAATAAATCATGTCCTCGGGACTATGCACACAACCAGGAGCAAGAAAATTAAACCATATCCTAGCATCACCCTTTAATGAGAAAGGAAACAACTTAAGAATATAGTAATAGCAATTTTTTTCTCATGATTAAATAGGGTGGCTATATCATTCAATTTGGTAAGATGTGCTACAACAGTTTTAGATTCATAACCATGGAAAGGATCAGATTCAACCAAGGTAATCAACTCAGGATCGACAGAGAATTCATAATCCTTATCAGTAACAAATATAGGTGAAGTAGTAAACTTAGGATCATATTGCATTCTAGCATTCAAAGATTTTTCCTTCCACTTACGAAGCAATTTCTTAAGATCATCTCTATCCTTACAAGCAATAAAGTCCCTAGATACCTCTACTTCCATAACATAACCCTCAGGTATATCAAGCAATTCATATCTAGGAGAGCTAGGTCTAGCAGGTGTATCATAGTGTTCAGTTTCAATAATTTCATCAGATTCAGAAATATTATCAGTTTCAGCATTGGCTCTAGCAATTTGTTCATCAAGAAATTCACCCAGTGGCACAGTATCATCAAGCAAAGTATCATCATAAGAATCATGCATCGTAGAAGTAGCATCATCAATTACTTGCGACATATCAAAATTACTAGCAGGTGGTGGCGTCGCAAATTTACTCATAACATAAGGTGAGTCAAGTGCAGAGCTAGATGGCAGTTCCTTACCTGTCCTCGTAGTTGAGGGGTAGATCTTTGTTTTTGGATCCTTAAGATTCCTCATAGTGATCAACAGATATATATCCCAAGTGACTCAGAGAATAGAGCTATGCTCCCTGGCAACGGCGCCAGAAAAAGGTCTTGATAACCCACAAGTATAGGGGATCACAACAGTTTTCGAGGGTAGAGTATTCAACCTAAATTTATAGATTCGACACAAGGGGAGCCAAAGAATATTCTAGAGTATTAGCAGCTGAGTTTTCAATTCAACCACACCTGAAAGACTTAAAATCTATTATTCGAGTAACGGTAACAGTGGCAAAAGTGATAGTAGCAGTTTTGTAGTGTTTGTAACAATAGCAATGGAAAAGTAACTTAGCAAGATCAATATATGGAAAGCTCATAGGCAATGGATCAGTGATGGATAATTATGTCGGATGGCATTCATCATGCAATAGTTATAACATAGGCTGACACAGAACCAGCTCCAATTCATCAATGTAACGTAGGCATGTATTCCATATATAGTCATACGTGCTTATGGAAAAGAACTATCATGACATCTTTTGCCCTACCCTCCCGTGGCAGTGGGGTCCTAATGGAAACTAAGGGATATTCAGGCCTCCTTTTAATAGAGAACTGTACCAAGGCATTAGCACTTAGTGAATACATGAACTCCTCAAACTATGGTAATCACCAGAAAGAATCCCAGTTATTATCACCCTGGGGGATGCGGATCATAACTCGTAATAGGTGTCTACAACTTGCAACATAGGATCAAGAACACATATATATTCATGAAAACATAATAGGTTCAGATCTGAAATCATGGCACTCGGGCCCTAGTGACAAGCATTAAGCATAGCAAAGTCATAGCAACATCAATCTAAGAACATAGTGGATAATAGGGATCAAACCCTAACCAAACTAACTCGATTACATGATAAATCTCATCCAACCCATCATGGTCCAGCAAGCCTATGATGACATTACTCATGAACGGTGGAGAGCATCATTGAATTGGTGATGAAGGATGCTTGGTGATGACCAAGGCGTCGATTTCCCCTCTTCGGAGCCCAAAACGGACTCTAGATCTGGTCTCCTGAGGAAGAAGGGGAGGTGGCGGCGGCTCCGTATTGTGAAACGCGATGAACTCTTCTTCTTGATTTTTCTCTCCTCGAATAATAGAAGTGGAAACCAGGTCGAACGAGCGTCAGGGGGGCCACAAGCCATAGGGGCGCACCCTAGGGGGTGGGCGCGCCCACCAGGCTTGTGGCCAGGTGGTGGGCCCCCTGTAGTTGATTCATTCGCCAATATTTTTTATTAAGTCCAGAAATATTCTGCCTAAATTTTCAGGTCAATCCGAGAACTTTTATTTCTGCACAAAAATAACACCAACGCAATTCTGCTGAAAACAGCATCAGTCTCGGTTAGTTCCATTCAAATCATGCAAATTAGAGTCCAAAACAAGGGCACATATCATGTGAACGGATAAAAACTTAGGATCAACACAGGCTAACCGATAATTGTTGACAAAGGGAGGTGGGATGCATAGCATCCCCAAGCTTAGATGCGTGAGACTTCTTGTAATATTGACTTGGGGAGCCTTGTGCATCCACAATCTTGAGCTTTTGTGTCTTGATAATTCCTCTCATATCCCGGTTTCACCTAAGTCTCAAAATCTCCATCCACACAAAACTTGAAAAGAACTCGTGAGATAGGTTAGTACACATAAGAATAAATCAACACTTCATGTACTGCTAAGACAAGTTGCATAAAAAAATTCAAACATTAGGTATTGTATACTACTATTCCCAGGACTTATATCTACCAATATAAGCCATGAAAACTCTAGGATAAGTAGATAACAAAACTATGACAACAATCTATCTAAATAGAACACTCTATAGAAATTAATTTTAAAAATGTACTTCTATATCTCCAAAAATTCTCAAACTTTAGGACATGGTAAAGAATTTCTATGAAAGTACTGTAAATTTTTTCAGAAACTTACCGCATTCCAGTAAAATAAATAAATTCAAATACTAGAGCAAAAGTTTATATTTTATATGACACACATCAATCATGCAATTCAAACATTCTAAAGGCAATTCTTGGTACTTTTTTTTGAAAACATGATTATAAATAAGAGAAAGCAAATTTTAACAAAATAAAATGACGTTCCAAGATAAACACATATTATGTGCGAATAAAACTATAGCTCCAAGTAAGATATATCAATAGTATTGAAGACGAAAGAGGGGATGACTTCCAGGGCATACCCAAGCTTATATTCTTGAGTCTTTCCTTGATATTACCTTGAGGTGCGTTGGGCGATCCAAAGCTAAGGGTCTTGACCCTCCTCATTCTCATCATATTGGTATCTCACCCAAAACTTGAAAACTTCAATCATAGAAAACTTAACGGAACTCATGAGATCGGTTAGGGTAATACAGATAGATCATTCACTTTGGTACTCCCAAGACAAGATTCATAATTGTTCTCACATAATATCTAATGTGTTCTATCATGCCCATAATTTATATTACTAAACATAAGCTATGTAAACACTCAAAGCAAGAAAACTATGTATGCAAAACTGAATCTGTCAAAAACAGAACAATCTGTAAAGATCTGAACTAAAACCATAATTACCTATTTGTGAAAATTCTGAAAATTTAGGACAACGTAGGCGATAATTGTGCAAAAATTTCAGAATATTTTGATGCTCTAGTACAATATGAGAATTTATATACTTGACACAAAAGTCTCTGATTATGCACATAATCAAACTAACAAGTATCCACACTATTCCAAAGGCTTTACTTGGCATGTTATTTTCATGGTACAATGGTATATACAAGGGGATAACTATTAATATGCAGAACTTCCATAGAAAATTCTACTTTATTTCCGTGAGCATGAACACAAGAGTTCAAGGTCGACCCTCACTTCTCCAATGCAGAACTTCCCAATCGCTTCTCTTTATGAGGCAAATAATTTTTCGTATTTTGTAATTTTTTTAATATTTTTTGTTTTTTCACCCACAACTAAAGGAATAAAACAAGAAAACATAAAAAAGGAAAACAAAATCTACTTGGTGATAAAAGCAAACAAGCATACACGAAAATATTAACCCCACGCTATTGCTCCCCGGCAACGGTGCTAGAAAAGTGCTTGATAATCCCCAAGTGCAAGGAAGCATCATAGCACTTTCCATTGATGGAAGAAGTAAGTACGGAGTGTCGAACCCACAAGGAGATAAAGGTAAGATCAATACTATCCCAAGTCGTATCTGCCACTGATACGACTCTACATACACCGAGCGGCTGCTTTTATCTATATACGAGAAATAAAACCGTGTTATGGGTATAAAGAGGATAGCTTTGCATGATATCGGAAAACTAAAATATAAAAAATATTTGCTGCCTAAATAAATTTAGAATTTATTCCAATACATTACAAATAGCAAGTGTGGAATAATGATCATATGGTGTGCAGAATTTTCCTAGGCAGTTGATAGCAAGATTGTAATCATTGAGGGGGAGGCATGAGCTAACATAGTTTCGTACATGGATCATATGAACTTATGATTGGACCTCTAGCCAGCATCCGCAAGTACTATAAATCATTAAGGTAAACCCAACCATAGCATTAAGTATCAAGTCACCTTGACTCCCATACATAACAACCCCCTTACTCGGGTTTGTGTGTCAGTCACTCGCGCAACCTGCTATAAGAGAATCATGAATGTATTGCAACACCCTACAATGGGAATCCCCCGAGTATGAGCGGCATAGATGACACCATAGGATAGCACCAAAATAAAACATAGAACTCAAACCAACCAAGATCATCAATCAACCCGAAGGATAAAAGAAATTTACTCAAACATCATAGGATGACAACACATCATTCAATAATAATTGATACGTCTCCATCGTATCTACTTTTCCTAACACTTTTGCTCTTGTTTTGGACTCTAATTTGCATGATTTAAATGAAACTAACCCGGACTGACGTTGTTTTCAGCAGAACTACCTTGGTGTTGTTTTTGTGCATAAATAAAAGTTCTTAAAATCAAACAAAACTTTTTGGAGATTCATTTTACAATAAATAAAAATTACTCGAGCCAAAAACAACCAGAGGAGGGGCCTTGGCTGGGCACAACAAACCAGGGTGCACCAGCCGCCCCAGGCACGCCCTGGTGGGTTGTGCCCACCTCATGGCCCCAATGACCCTAATTCTGTCACTATAAATTCCTATTTTCGGAGAGAAAAAGCGAGGAGAAAGTTTTATCACGTTTCACGAGACGGAGCCACCACCACCTCCTATTCTTTATAGGGAGGCCAGATCTAGAGTCCATTTGGGGCTCCGAAGAGGGGAATCTTCGGTCTTCGTCATCATCAACCCTCCTTCATCACGAATTCCATGATGCTCACCACCGGGAGTGAGTAATTCCTTCATAGGCTTGTTTTTCGATGAGGAGTTGGATGAGATTCATCCTGTAATTGAGTTAGTTCTATTAGGGTTTGATCCCTAGTATTCACTATGTTCTAAGATTGATGTTGTTATGACTTTGCCATGCTTAATGCTTGTCACTAGGGCCCGAGTGCCATGATTTCAGATTTGAACCATTTATGTTATCATCATGTAGCGACCCGACCTGAAAGGTCAAGTCTCCGGTGTTTCCGTACCATCCCAAGATCATGCTGGTACACACACGGTACATCAATGTATATATCAAAGGGAAATCACACATCATTATATTAATCAAAATCTCATGTCGAGTCCTTTATTACAATAAATATTACAATAAAGTGGCTAAAATCCAACTCATGAGAATATCTAAATCTTGCGGAAGCGTCGAAGGTAGATGAGTCCATCTGACTCCAAGGGCATCTCAGTGAGCATAGAACGTGTCCTCACTCCTGGTCAGAAAAGTACTCTGCAACATGATACGTTGCAGCCATGTAGGTCAGCATATGGAATATGCCGGCAAAGTCACAAGAGAGGGGTGAAAAGATAATCATCTAGTCTATATGCATATATGGCAGGTGGGGTGGTAAGTTTTGCGTAAAGCCAATTTTTTTCCTACATCAAGAAAAGGGGCTAAGCAAAATATTACTAAGTTTGTTGACTAATGAGATGGTTCCACCAACCAATTTCTCATTCCCAAAATTATTAATATACCCACATCATCATATTAATTGTGTTGAGAGTTCCGGAAGTTTCAATTCCTTTGGCTCAAGTCGTCCATGACCGTGGACACGGCTAATCGATTAGGTTTAAGTACTCTGCAGAGTTTTGCACACGTTCCCCACAAGATTTGGTCGCCTCCGTTTGATTTCTCGCACTTCAGGGTGTTTGAGAAACGGATGACCAAAACATGGTCTTCCAAAGGGTTTCCCTGCGACTCTGTCGGTGCCCATCCTTTCCTACCGTTCTTCTACCTCTCGTAGCACCGCCTGTCCAGGGTCACCACGATTTCCAACCAAGCCAGAGCCCATAATGACTTGTGGCTGTGCAGGTAAGCCTTGGGTCTTGAAGCACCCATCCATCTCTTTGTGCCTGGGTGGACCTTTCCGCGTGAATACTGGCCATCTCCAGCATCACCTAGGCAAATCCACTGGTTTCTCCAGGGTGCCGTTCAACCATCATCCACCCAGAGGTATGTTGAAAACTCGGAGTCTTAAATCATGATCATTATGTAGGTCTTGAAATTATTAACTCTCTCAACTCTCATGAATCACACAACCAACCCCGTCTACTAATAGCATAGCAAAAGTAAAACAACGTTTCCTGGGGCCAAAGTTGTCAAAGAGGGTTGAGAGGGGTACCTACCACATGATACTACTACAATGTAACCAAGTTTCCAACTAACCTATCTTGCATGCAACTGGGGAGATGGTAGAACTAATGCATATAAAACATGGGTAAAACATGATCAAAGTGACTTGCCTGATTGATGATCTTCGTACGTGAGTGACTCTAAGTAACAAGCTTCGCACTCCGGATAATCTAACGAAACAAACAAGCACTCAATAAGCATACAATAAAATATTGTAACTCGCAAACATCAACCAAGAACTAGTAAACAATCAAGACAAAACAATGCACAAATCTCAAGTAAGAAAACACACAAAGTTTTGTTTTCAAAAGGTGAGGAATGAAAACACTACTGACATAATGAAACCATTTGTAATAACAAAACAATTGTTGTCAGCAAGGAAACAATAGAATATTTTATTAATAAACAGAATATAATCAATTTAAGTTTGTTGGGAAAAGTTTAGTAAAGTTTATACAAGTTTGTGATAAACACTATATGAATCAACTATAGTTATATTAACAAAAGAATGAAAAACTAAACTTATTATTTATTAGCAAAACATGTTCTTAACAGAAAATAATTTAAAATTAAATCTGTCTTAGAAAACAGAATTAAAATATACAAAACTTTGTTTGAAAACAAAACTATTACTAGTTAGTTGTTTTAATCAAAATAAACCTATTTGAAAATAAGTTGTGATTCCTATGTTAAATAAAATTAAACTAAGCAAATTTATATTTTTATTAACAGTGAGTGAAAACACTAAATGTTTACTAACAGAACCTAATAAGCAAATAAAACCAAATCTAAAATCAAACTAATTAAAATTAAGTATATAAAGCTATATTGTAATACTAAGCAGATTCTGTTTATAGCTAAAACACTATTCAAAATCATCCTAAAAATCTTCAAACTAAGCATGAAGGTAGTCCTAACTAATACCAAACAGTAGCAAAAAGATTCATATCAAAATCTATTTTCAAACTCTGGTTATTTAGATTTGAAGATTTTGAGCAAATTTGATTAAATTCAAATTTATAGTTCAAATTTGAAATTTAAAAGTACAGGGTGAAACTACATGAAAATTGTGAGCTATTGCAAAAAGAATCAACTCAAAACACTAAATAGATTAAAAGTTATAAGCAAAACAAAATTTGAAAACATTCTGTTAACTAAAACAAAAACAGGAAAAGGAAAATGATTTGCGACGGTCAGGGAGCTACGTGGCGCTGTCCGATTGGCTAAGGGGGGGTGTGTGCTCGAGGATTACAGGCGGGCGACCGATCGGTAGTGGGTACCGGTTCGGATTAAATCCGATCTAATCTGGAACGTCGATTCCAGATCGAACGAGTGGGGATGCTCACAGTGTTAAGAGTCGCCGGCGTCGGGGTTCTCCGGCGAGTCCGATAGCGGCGAATGCGACGGCGAGGCGCTCCGGTGGTCGGGGAAGACGGGGAAGTGGTCCGAGCGACGACGACGGTTCTCCGGAGTCGATTGGTGGCAACGGTGGGGCGAACGGTGGACGGAGACGGTGGCTACGCTCGACGGCGAGATTCGGTGGTGGCGCTACTCCGGCGAGCAATTGTGCGGTCTCCTCGGCGAGAGAGAGAGGGGGCTTGGGGGGAAATGGATGCGGGGAAGCAGCGCCCTTATATAGGTGCTCGGGGGTGCGGAGGAGGAGAGAGAGGAGAGATCCGGTAAGGGGGAAACGGTCGGCGAGTCGGGTCCGACGCGCGCGGGGAAGGAGAAGACGACCGTTTCGGGGCAACGGTCGGTCGGGTGGGGTCCGGTTGCAGTGAGAGAGAGGGAAGTGAATGCGCTCGGTCGGCCGACCGGTAACGGTCTCGGCTTTTAAAGCCGGTGGGCCGGCCCGTTAAATACCGGAAACGGTTACCGTTTCTTTTTAATAATATTCCAGAGACATTCAAAAGCTTCTAAAGCATTCAAATCATCTCTAAATATAGAGGTATTATATATCAAAATTAACATAATAATAAATGCTATTTAATGAACATTTCTATTCTGTCATTTGAACACTTTGAAAAAATAATATTTTTCAGAAATTGCCTAATTGTTTTTAAACCCTTTTTGCAAATATTTTCAAAATAACCCCTGGTTATTTTTGTTCAAATAAACCACCAATTAGTCCCTGGTGTGGAGTGTCATGTTCCTCCTCTCTTATTGGAACTTTTAACCAAAATTTCAAATGGGTGAAAGCAACTTAGGGAAAAGTAGAAAGGACTTTCTGGAATTCAGAAGAGGCATTTCAACTAACACATACAATCAAGCAATGATGATGATAGATGCATAGCTATAACATAACATTCCAAAATAGAATTTTGGGATGTTACAAACCTACCCACCTTAAGATGAATCTCGCCCTCGAGATTCGGGTTGGCTAGAAAATAGGTGCGGGTGGTCTCTACGAAGATCTTCTTCACGTTCCCAGGTGGCTTCTTCCTCGGTGTGGTGACTCCACAGAACTTTGCAGAACTTGATGATCTTGCTGCGGGTAACCTTGTTGTTAGTCTCAAGGATTCTGACAGGCTTCTCCTCGTAGGTCAGATCACTTTCAAGCTGTATGGCCTGTAGGGGCACGGTGTCTCTCAAAGGGATATCAGCCATCTCAGCATGGCATTTCTTCAGCTGGGACACGTGGAACACATCATGAACTTCAGATAATCCTTCCGGCAATTCCAGTTTGTATGCAACTTCGCCTCTACGTTCAAGAATTTTGTAGGGGCCTATGAATCTGGGTGCTAATTTTCCTTTAACACCAAACCTCTTGATTCCACGAAGCGGGGACACACGAAGATAAGCTCGGTCTCCCACTTTATACGTCACTTCTTTGCGTTTGTTGTCAGCATAACTCTTCTGTCGAGATTGAGCTACCTTGAGTCTGTCACGAATCATCTTGACTTTCTCTTCAGAATCTCGGATAAGGTCGGGACCAAAAAGTTGTCGGTCTCCAACACCATCCCACGTCAGTGGTGTTTTGCATCTCCTTCCGTATAAAGCTTCGAAAGGGGCCATCTTTAGACTGGTCTGATAACTGTTGTTGTACGAAAATTCTGCGTAAGGTAAGTTGTCATCCCAACTAGATCCATAATCTAGCGCACAAGCTCTCAACATGTCCTCCAAAATCTGATTGACTCTCTCAGTCTGTCCATCTGTCTGCGGATGAAAGGCTGTACTGAACTCTAGCTTTGTACCCAAAGTTTCATGTAATTGATGCCAAAACTTTGAAGTAAATTGTGTTCCTCTATCTGACACGATACTCCTCGGAACTCCATGCAGACATACGATCCTGGTCATATATATCTTGGCTAGCTTAGCACTGGTATAAGTGGTTTTTACTGGAATGAAATGAGCTACCTTGGTCAAGCGATCTACCACTACCCAGATGGAATCATAACCTGAACGGGTCCTGGGCAATCCTGTGATGAAATCCATACCAAGCTTTTCCCATTTCCACTCGGGTATCGGCAAAGGTTGGAGTAACCCTGCTGGTTTCTGATGTTCTGCCTTCACTCGCTGACAAACATCACATATTGCAACATGTTCCGCAATATCTTTCTTCATACCTGTCCACCAATAACTTTCCTTTAAATCCAGATACATCTTGGTGTTGCCTGGGTGTATCGAGTAAGGTGAATCGTGGGCTTCCTGAAGTATCAACTTCCTGAGCTCTGGGTCATTGGGCACATAGATTCGGTTCTCAAACCACAAAGTTCCGTGTTCATCCTCACGAAAACCTTTAGCTTTACCATCTTCCATTCTCTGCTTAATCTCAGCTATCTCCTTGTCCAATTTCTGGGCTTTACGAATTCATTCGGTCAAGGTGGACTGAATTTCCAGTGTGGCAATATATCCTCTTGGGACTATCTCTAGCTTGAGCTCTCTGAGATCATCGGCTAACTCTTGGGGTAATCCTCCAGCTGTGAGTGTGTTCACATAAGTTTTCCGACTCAAGGCATCGGCTACAACATTAGCCTTACCTGGATGGTAGTGTAATCTCATGTCATAGTCCTTGATTAACTCTAACCATCTCCTCTGTCTGAGGTTCAACTCTTTCTGCGTGAAGATATACTTCAGGCTCTTATGGTCGGTGTAAACATCACAACTATTTCCGATAAGGAAATGTCTCCAAGTCTTGAGTGTGTGCACTACGGCTGCTAGTTCCAAATCATGCGTGGCATAATTCAACTCATGAGGTCGTAGTTGTCTGGATGCATAGGCTACAACTTTTCCATCCTGCATGAGTACTCCTCCAAGTCCTTGACGTGAAGCATCACAATAAACCTGGAAATCCTTCTGAATATCGGGCAAGATCAATACTGGGGCTATGACCAAACGTTCCTTTAACTCCTGGAAACTGGCTTCACATTCCACAGTCCAAACATACTTGGATTCTTTCTTCAACAACTCTGTCATGGGCTTGGCAATCTTTGAGAAATTCTCAATGAATCTCCGGTAATATCCTGCAAGTCCGAGGAAACTGTGGATCTCCTTAACTGAGGTAGGGGACTTCCACTCGGTGACGGCTTCAACCTTAGCAGGGTCCACTGCTATTCCATCTCCGGAAATAACATGTCCAAGGAATCCGACTTCCGTCAGCCAAAATTCACATTTGCTGAACTTGGCATATAGTTGATGCTCTCTCGGCTTCTCCAGAACTAAACGCAAATGTTCCTTATGCTCTTCCTCGTTCTTGGAGAATATCAGAATGTCATCGATGAACACCACAACAAACTTGTCTAGGTATTCCATGAATACTTTGTTCATCAAATTCATGAAGTAGGTAGGAGCATTAGTCAATCCAAGAGACATGACCGTATACTCATACAAGCCATACCTCGTGGTGAAAGCTGTTTTGGGTATATCCTGTTCACGAATTTTCAACTGGTGATACCCTGATCGAAGATCGATCTTGGAGAATACTTTGGCTCCTACTAACTGATCAAACAAATCATTAATCATCGGCAGAGGGTACTTGTTCTTGATAGTCACCTTGTTCAAGGCACGATAGTCAACTACCATTCTCAAAGATTTATCCTTCTTCTCCACCAAAAGAACTGGGGCTCCCCAAGGTGAAGAACTGGGGCGTATATAACCTTTGTCCAATAACTCCTTAATTTGCTTCTTGATTTCCAACAGATCATTTGCAGGCATCCGATAGGGTCTCTTGGAAATTGGAGCTGTCCCTGGCTGTAGCTCTATTAAGAACTCAATCTCCCTATCTGGTGGCATTCCTGGTAATTCTTCCGGAAATACATCCAGATAATCTTTTACCACAGGTACTTCCTCCTGAACAACTCCTGTGAGGGCATTTAATCGAGCACTCATACGTGTGCGTCGGGATACATACTTAATCCTCTTGTTCTCCGGGGTGGTGAGTGAAACAAACTTGCTGAGGCAATCAAGATTTCCTTCATACTTGGTCATCCAATCCATGCCTAGGATTACATCCAATCCTTGTGACTCTAAGACGATGAGGTCGGTGGGAAAAACATGATTTCCTATATTGAGTTTCAAGGCATGGCATCCTATCCCTGCCATCATCATACCTCCTGGGGAACTGACCTTAATGGGCTGACTAAGGGTTTTGGTGGGCAAACCATACTTATCCACAACTACCCTTGATATGAATGAATGAGTTGCACCGGAATCAAAAAGTACTGTAACAGGACGTGAATGCAATAAAAACTTACCAACCACAGTCTCGGGTTGATCATAGACTTCTTCCACGTCGAGTTGGTTCACCTGGGCACGAGGAAAAAGGTTTGGCTTCTTGGCTGCGGAATTGCCGTTTCCATTGCCTTGCTTGCTCTGGGGACACTCAGTAGCATAGTGCCCTGTCTTCTGGCACTTGAAACAGGTAATGTGACTCAGATCCTTCTGAGCAGGAACTTGACGGTGCTGGTTGTTGTTCCCATTCCCATTGTCAGTCTTGAAATTGCCATGGTTGAGACGGTTGTTCCCATTTCCTCCATGATGCTGGCCTCCATGGTTGTGCACAACATGAGTGTGCTTTCCAAACTTACCGGTCCTTGATCCGGTATTCCCGGAGTATGGGGAGTAGCGAAGCTTCTGATGAGCTCCAGAGTTGAACTTCCCCTGAGTGTACTTCCGCTTGCGGTTCTCAATTTGCTGCTGTTTACCTTCCAGAATAAGTGCCTTATCCACCAGCTCTTGGTAGTTGTTGAAATTAGCCACTACCAGCTGCATGCTCAACTCATCGTTGAGTCCTTCCAGAAATTTCTCTTGCTTGGCCGCATCATCGGCCACGTCTCCTGGTGCATAACGTGCCAATGTGTTGAAGTCGTCCACGTATTGGGCCACAGAGCGATTACCCTGGCGCAAGTTGCGAAACTCGCGCTTCTTTAGACTCATGGCTCCAGCTGAAACATGTGCGGTGCGGAAAGCTTGCTGGAACTGCTCCCAAGTCACATCTGCAATAGGATAAGTGGTGGTGTAGTTCTCCCGCCATGAAGCTGCTGGTCCTTCCAGTTGATGTGCGGCAAATCGCACCTTCTTAGCGTCAGTGCATCCAGCGGTGATGAGCTCTCTCTCCATCTTGCGGAGCCAGTCATCTGCCACAATGGGCTCAGTACTGCTGGAGAAAGTTGGAGGGTTCAACCTCAGAAAACGGGTGAGATTGTCAGTCTGGGGTGGATGGTGGTTGTGGTTATTCTGATTGTTGGTCTGATTCTGAATCAATAACTGCATCAGTGCATTCTGCTGCTGAAGAAGTTGAGTGAGTTCCGGTGGGAAAGTGAAGTCGGTCTCACGTCGTGGAGGCATCTTGCTGTTTTCAGAGGGATGAGAATTTAGAATAGAACAAGGGTCTAGAAGAAATTCACTACCCATATGCAATGCAACAAACATATCACACCAAACACTCATTCATTTATTCAATCAACGTCAAACATCGGGAATACAAATCTCAAACAACTAAGCATCGACCTACGCTTTAACGACGAAAATAAAAGATACATGGAGGGCATAACTAATGTTTTTCCTCAGAAGTGCATAGTCGTAGGTCCTCCGGTGGTGCTTTCCTCATAGTCTTCATCGTCGCTGATGAAGGGTGCCATGTCTCCTTCGGGATGAAGGTTTTCCCCCATGTCTAGCTGCTCCTCCAGAGTGGCGATGCGTGCATTCTGCTCATCAATCCTCTCTAGGAAGTCCTTCACTTCATGCTCGTGTTCATAGTTGGCCTCTCGCAGATCAGCTTCAAGGTCCAGCTCGCGGTTCATCAGATTCTTGATTGTCTTCGTATCAGCACGAACTCGAAGCTCCAGAGTCCTGATGTGAGTCTCCAGGGTCTGGATATAGGAAATAGTGGTGTCTACAGTGGGAGGAGTTATGATGTTTCCATTGGCATCTCTGCGACAAACCACGCTGAGTCCTGGTGAAATGGTTCCACCTCTGTATTCCTCCTGAATACATCCAAGGGCACGATGAATGGCCATGTCTCTTCCAAGTATCCAACTGGGTGCCACGAACTTGAGATCTATGGGTTCCTTCCGATTCCCAAAAGTCTTCCCTGGGATATGCACCTCGATCCTGTAGCGTCCATCTTGGGGAAATGACATGATAGGAATCCCGGTGATGCTCGGCAAAGCAATCCTTACGTCCTTGGCGATCCTCATCAGCTCCTTACCAAAGGGCATCATTGCGTCAGGCTGGCAAAACTCCGTGATCAACACTGGGATGAAGGTGGCCATCTATAAATTTTGAAATAATCGGAGAGGAGTCAGAAACGAATAGATGAGAGTATAAGATATTTAAAGACAAAGAGAAACAATCCTAAGGCTTTCCAATCCTAGAGGTTACGTCCTACGGTCAGCGTGTGCTCTGATACCATTTCTGTAGCGACCCGACCTGAAAGGTCAAGTCTCCGGTGTTTCCGTACCATCCCAAGATCATGCTGGTACACACACGGTACATCAATGTATATATCAAAGGGAAATCACACAGCATTATATTAATCGAAATCTCATATCGAGTCCTTTATTACAATAAATATTACAATAAAGTGGCTAAAAGCCAACTCATGAGAATATCTAAATCTTGCGGAAGCGTCGAAGGTAGATGAGTCCATCTGACTCCAAGGGCATCTCACTGAGCATAGAACGTGTCCTCACTCCTGGTCGGAAAAGTACTCTGCAACATGATACGTTGCAGCCATGTAGGTCAGCATATGGAATATGCCGGCAAAGTCACAAGAGAGGGGTGAAAAGATAATCATCTAGTCTATATGCATATATGGCAGGTGGGGTGGTAAGTTTTGCGTAAAGCCAAATTTTTTTCCTACATCAAGAAAAGGGGCTAAGCAAAATATTACTAAGTTTGTTGATTAAT
The DNA here is from genome assembly GCA_022496015.1 of Hordeum marinum. Lineage (NCBI taxonomy): Eukaryota > Viridiplantae > Streptophyta > Magnoliopsida > Poales > Poaceae > Hordeum > Hordeum marinum. The sequence continues at coordinate 323,798,189 of CM039677.1, forward strand.
GAGATGGTTCCACCAACCAATTTCTCATTCCCAAAATTATTAATATACCCACATCATCATATTAATTGTGTTGAGAGTTCCGGAAGTTTCAATTCCTTTGGCTCAAGTCGTCCATGACCGTGGACACGGCTAATCGAATAGGTTTAAGTACTCTGCAGAGTTTTGCACACGTTCCCCACAAGATTTGGTCGCCTCCGTTTGATTTCTCGCACTTCAGGGTGTTTGAGAAACGGATGACCAAAACATGGTCTTCCAAAGGGTTTCCCTGCGACTCTGTCGGTGCCCATCCTTTCCTACCGTTCTTCTACCTCTCGTAGCACCGCCTGTCCAGGGTCACCACGATTTCCAACCAAGCCAGAGCCCATAATGACTTGTGGCTGTGCAGGTAAGCCTTGGGTCTTGAAGCACCCATCCATCTCTTTGTGCCTGGGTGGACCTTTCCGCGTGAATACTGGCCATCTCCAGCATCACCTAGGCAAATCCACTGGTTTCTCCAGGGTGCCGTTCAACCATCATCCACCCAGAGGTATGTTGAAAACTCGGAGTCTTAAATCATGATCATTATGTAGGTCTTGAAATTATTAACTCTCTCAACTCTCATGAATCACACAACCAACCCCGTCTACTAATAGCATAGCAAAAGTAAAACAACGTTTCCCGGGGCCAAAGTTGTCAAAGAGGGTTGAGAGGGGTACCTACCACATGATACTACTACAATGTAACCAAGTTTCCAACTAACCTATCTTGCATGCAACTAGGGAGATGGTAGAACTAATGCATATAAAACATGGGTAAAACATGATCAAAGTGACTTGCCTGATTGATGATCTTCGTACGTGAGTGACTCTAAGTAACAAGCTTCGCACTACGGATAATCTAACGAAACAAACAAGCACTCAATAAGCATACAACAAAATATTGTAACTCACAAACATCAACCAAGAACTAGTAAACAATCAAGACAAAACAATGCACAAATCTCAAGTAAGAAAACACACAAAGTTTTGTTTTCAAAAGGTGAGGAATGAAAACACTACTGACATAATGAAACCATTTGTAATAACAAAACAATTGTTGTCAGCAAGGAAACAATAGAATATTTTATTAATAAACAGAATATAATCAATTTAAGTTTGTTGGGAAAAGTTTAGTAAAGTTTATACAAGTTTGTGATAAACACTATATGAATCAACTATAGTTATATTAACAAAAGAATGAAAAACTAAACTTATTATTTATTAGCAAAACATGTTCTTAACAGAAAATAATTTAAAATTAAATCTGTCTTAGAAAACAGAATTAAAATATACAAAACTTTGTTTGAAAACAAAACTATTACTAGTTAGTTGTTTTAATCAAAATAAACCTATTTGAAAATAAGTTGTGATTCCTATGTTAAATAAAATTAAACTAAGCAAATTTATATTTTTATTAACAGTGAGTGAAAACACTAAATGTTTACTAACAGAACCTAATAAACAAATAAAACCAAATCTAAAATCAAACTAATTAAAATTAAGTATATAAAACTATATTGTAATACTAAGCAGATTCTGTTTATAGCTAAAACACTATTCAGAATCATCCTAAAAATCTTCAAACTAAGCATGAAGGTAGTCCTAACTAATACCACACAGTAGCAAAAAAGATTCATATCAAAATCTATTTTCAAACTCTAGTTATTCAGATTTGAAGATTTTGAGCAAATTTGATTAAATTCAAATTTTATAGTTCAAATTTGAAATTTAAAAGTACAGGGTGAAACTACATGAAAATTGTGAGCTATTGCAAAAAGAATCAACTCAAAACACTAAATAGATTAAAAGTTATAAGCAAAACAAAATTTGAAAACATTCTGTTAATTAAAACAAAAACAGAAAAAGGAAAATGATTTGCGACGGTCAGGGGGCTACGTGGCGCTGTCCGATTGGCTAAGGGGGGGGGTGTGCTCGAGGATAACGGGCGGGCGACCGATCGGTAGTGGGTACCGGTTCGGATTAAATCCGATCTAATCTGGAACGTCGATTCCAGATCGAACGAGTGGGGATGCTCACAGTGTTAAGAGTCGCCGGCGTCGGGGTTCTCCGGCGAGTCCGGTAGCGGCGAATGCGACGGCGAGGCGCTCCGGTGGTCGGGGAAGACGGGGAAGTGGTCCGAGCGACGACGACGGTTCTCCGGAGTCGATTGGTGGCAACGGTGGGGCGAACGGTGGACGGAGACGGTGGCTACGCTCGACGGCGAGATTCGGTGGTGGCGCTACTCCGGCGAGCAATTGCGCGGTCTCCTCGGCGAGAGAGAGAGGGGGATTGGGGGGAAATGGATGCGGGGAAGCAGCGCCCTTATATAGGTGCTCGGGGGTGCGGAGGAGGAGAGAGAGGAGAGATCCGGTAAGGGGGAAACGGTCGGCGAGTCGGGTCCGGCGCGCGCGGGGAAGGAGAAGACGACCGTTTCGGGGCAACGGTCGGTCGGGTGGGGTCCGGTTGCAGTGAGAGAGAGGGAAGTGAATGCGCTCGGTCGGCCGACCGGTAACGGTCTCGGCTTTTAAAGCCGGTGGGCCGGCCCGTTAAATACCGGAAACGGTTACCGTTTCTTTTTAATAATATTCTAGAGATATTCAAAAGCTTTTAAAGCATTCAAATCATCACTAAATATAGAGGTATTATATATCAAAATTAACAGAATAATAAATGCTATTTAATGAACATTTCTATTCTGTCATTTGAACATTTGAAAAAACTAATATTTTTCAGAAATTGCCTAATTGTTTTTAAACCCTTTTTGCAAATATTTTCAAAATAACCCCTGGTTATTTTTGTTCAAATAAACCACCAATTAGTCCCTGGTGTGGAGTGTCATGTTCCTCCTCTCTTATTGGAACTTTTAACCAAAATTTCAAATGGGTGAAAGCAACTTAGGGAAAAGTAGAAAGGACTTTCTGGAATTCAGAAGAGGCATTTCAACTAACACATACAATCAAGCAATGATGATGATAGATGCATAGCTATAACATAACATTCCAAAATAGAATTTTGGGATGTTACACATCATTATATCTATGTTCTTGATCCGATCTTGCCTAGTCATATGCACCTATTACGTGTTATGATCCATAAACCCCTGGGTGACAGTAATGGGGATACTTTCCGGTGATGACCGTACTTTGAGAACTTCATGTATTCACTATGTGTTAATGCTTTGTTCTGGTTCTCTATTAAAATGAGGCCTTAATATCCGTTAGTTTCCTTATGGACCCTGCTGTTGTGGGAGGGTAGGACAAGAGATTTCATGCAAGTTCTTTTCCATAAGCACGTATGACTATTTACAGAATACATGCCTACATTACATTGATGAACTGGATCTAGTTCTATGTTGCCCTAGGTTATGACTGTTATATTATGAATATAATCCAACGAATACACTGATACAGTGCCTACGAGTTTTCCACTTATTGTTCTTGCTAAGTTACTACTGTTGCTATTACTGTTGCACTTGCGACAAAACTATTACTGCTATTGTTACCGCTACCGCTACTGTTACCACTGATATCAAACTATCGTATTACTATGCTACTCATCACTTTGCTGCAGATATTTAATCTCTAGGTGTGGTTGAATTGACAACTCAACTGCTAATACTCTCAAATATTCTTTGGCTCCCCTTGTGTCGAATCTATAAATTTGGGTTGAATACTATACCCTCGAAAACTATTCCCATCCCTTATACTTGTGGGTTATCAATACCTTTTTCTAGCGCTATTGTCGGGGAGCATAGCTATATTTGCTGAGTCACTTGGGATTTATATCAATTTATCACTGTGAAGAATTGAAAGGATACAAGAACCAAGATCGTTCCCTCTAAGACGAGGGAACATATGGATTTGCCATCACACTCTGCACTTGATTCATCTTTTGTTATGAGTAAACTTGCAACACCACCACATGTTATTAATCCTAATATGTCGCAAGCTATTGATGATGCTACTTATACTATGAATGATGCTTATGATGATGCTAGTACTTTGCTTGATGATACTGCGCCATTAGGTGAATTTCTTGATGAAAAAATTGCTAGAGCTAAAGAGAATGAAATTACTGAAACTGGTTAAGTATTTTGAAACTCATCATTATGAAACCCCTATGTGACCTAGCTCCCCTAGATATATGAAGGTTATGTTATGGATGGAGAAGTAGCTAGAGACATTCTTGCATGTACGCATAGAAATGATCTTAAGAAATTACTATGCAAGTATAAATAAAAGGCTTTGAATGCTAGAATTAAATGTGATCCTAAGTTTGCTACTTCACCTATCTTTGTTACCGATAAGGATTAAGAATTCTCTGTTGACCCAGACTTAATTAATTTGGTTGAATCTGATCCTTTCCATGGCTACGAAACTATAATTGTAGTCGCACATCTTACTAAGTTGAATGATATAGCAACCCTTTTTGCTCATGATGAGAAGATTCGCTACCTCTATATTCTCAAATTATTTATGTTCTCATTAAAGGGTGATGCTAATATATGGTACATACTCTTGCTCCTGGTTGTGTGCGTAGTCCCTAGGATATGATTTACTACTTCTTTAAAAAATATTTTCTTGCTCATAAGAAACAAGCTGCCTTACAGGAAATATTTAATCGTGTGCAAATTGAAGAAGAGAGTCTCCCACAAGCTTGGGGGAGGCTTCTCCAATTGTTTAATGCTTTGCATGATCACCCTCTTAAGGAAAATGAAATACTAGATATCTTCTATAATGGACTAACTCATGCTTCTAGGGACTTCCTAGATAGTTGTGTTGGTTGTGTTTTTAGGGAACGAACTGTTGAACAAGCTGAGGAACTATTGAATAATATATTGAAGAATTATGATGATTGGACTCTCCCCGAACCACTGGTTCAACCCAATCCAAAGAAGAGGGGTATCTTATTTCTCAGTCCTGAAGATATTCAAGAGTAAAAGAAATGTATGAAGGAAAAAGGTATTAAAGATGGGGATGTTAAGAATTTACCACCTATTGAAGAAATGCGTGACCTTGACACACCACCACCTCCAAAGGTGGTAGAGGTGAATTATTTATTAAAGTTTGATGAAGGTGACATCCCTTACAATAAACATCCTAGTCAATGCTTATGAGTTTGATAACTACATTATGAAACAAGATCACTTCAATGCAAATGTTTTGAAACAATTGAAATATAATTCTGATATGATTGCTTGCTTGAGTGAATTGTTGTTTAGAATCAGTGATGATGTTAGAGGTCTAGGAAAATATGCCTCCATGGTTCAAACTCAGTTAGAACAAGTTGCTAAATATCAAAGAGAATTGCTTAATGAAATGAATAATAATATGAATGATTTTGCTATTAGAGTAGCAACTAGAGGAGGTAAAATGACTCAGGAACCACTTTACCGTGAAGGTCATCCTAAAAGAATTGAACAAGACTCAAATAATTAATGCTGATGCACCTTGTCCTTCTAAGAGGAAAAAGAAAAAGAAAAATGATAGGACTTTGCATACCTCTAGTGAACCCGAGATAGAAAAACCTCTCGATAATAATGATGTCCCTATTTCTAATGCTAAAACTCAATCTGGTAATGAGCACTCACCTAGTGATAATGATAATGATAATGATAATGATGATGTTCATGAAGATGCTCAACCAAACAATGATAAAGAACCAGACAATGATGTAGAAATAGAACCTACTATTGATCTTGATAACCCACAACCTAAAAATAAACGATATGATAAACAAGACTTTGTAGCTAGAAAGCATGGTAAAGAAAGAGAGCCATGGGTTCAAAAACCTATGCCTTTTCCACCTAAACCATCAAAGAAAAAAGATGATGAAGAATTTGAACGCTTTGCTGAAATGATTAGGCCAGTCTTTTTGCGTACCCACTTATTTGATATCTTAAAGATGGCCCCTTATGCAAAATATATGAAAGACATCATCACTAATAAAAGAAAGATACATGAAGCTGAAATATCCACCATGATTCCTAATTATTCTTTTAAGGATGGAGTACCTAAAAAACTTGGAGATCCTGGAATACCACATGTACCTTCCTCCATTAAAAGAAATTATGTGAAAATTGCTTTGTGTGATTTGGGAACTGGTGTTAGTGTTATGCCTCCCTCTTTATATAAAAGACTTGATTTGAATAAACTCACACCTACCGAAATATCTTTGCAAATGGGTGACAAATCAACTGCCTTACCTATCGGTATTTGAGAGGATGTGCCCGTTGTTCTTGCAAATGTTACTACCCTTAACAGACTTTGTTATTCTTGAGATGCTTGAGGATGACAACCTGTCGATTGTCCTTGGTATACCCTTTTTGAATACTGCAGGGTCTGTTATTGATTGCAATAAAAGCAAAGTCACTTGTCAAATCAATGGTAATGAGCATACGGTGCATTTCCCAAAGAAACAATTCCAAGTGAATGGTGTAAATGTTATTGAAAATTCTCCGACACTCACTATTGGAAGTTTTCATCTACCTCTACCTACTTTCAAAAATAAATATGATATAATTATGGTTGGGGATATGCATATCCCCATTGAGGTAACTTGGTGTTTTACGAAAGTTCTTTGGTTTCATGCTAATCAAAGGTGGTTATTAATAAGACTTGATCAACCTTATTAACGAATCATTTTTGAGAGGTATGTAGTTGGTGAATCTAGTAGGCACAACCTTCTATACCCACTTTCTATTTTCTGTTTTTCTAAGTTAAATAAAATAAAATGCCATGTTTATCATGTTTTCTGATTTCTGCATGCAAAAAAATGACCCAAAAATAAAAGTTCTCAGAATGTCCTGAAATTTTAACAAAAAGTTTTTCTTAATATTTCTGAATTTCTGGTGCAAATAACATCAGAGGGTGGTGCACCCGGTGCCCACAAGACACCAAGGCGTACCCTGGTGGGTTTTGGTCTCCATGTGGGTCCCCTCACTTACTTCTTTAGCCCATATCATCTCCCACCTCTAGAAAAATTCACCATCTCTCTCTTTCTCTCTCTCTCGTGTTCTTGCTCTCAAACCCGTGGATTTCAATCTCTTTGCTCAAAGCTCCATTTCCGAAACTATTTTGGGGGATTGCTTCTTGTCATGTGACTCCCCCATTGATCCAATTAGTTTTTGATTTAGTGGTTTATTTTCAGAATAATTAACTACTCTTGGTGCTATTGTATATTAGCTTGCATGTTGAATTCTTAGAGTTTTAAGTAGTTCGAATGCTTGATATGGCCTCTAGGCATCCTTATGAGTAGTTGCTACCAATCTTATTAAGTTTCTGTGACAAAAATTTCGTGGACTAAAATTTTCAAAAATTATTTATAGAAATAAGATGAATTTCTTTAAGAAGTACTCCTCCAATAGGAATGATAAAGGAGTCATTGGAGAATCGTTGGATAATGACCTCAACATTTCGAGGAAGGCAGAAGTGTGACCATGCGAATGGCCATATAACCCCTTTATGGAGGAGGCGGGGTTCCATCAAGAGTTTGCCCAATTTGTTGCAAATGCTGGGTTGACCAACTTCCTCGTAGATAAGTGTGACCAACACCACATCCTTACAAAATCCTTTGTGCAGAGTTTTCATTTTATGAGTAAGAATAATCCTCTTGAGGTGTAGTTTAATCTATATGCTGAAACTTATCAGATACCGCTTATCGACTTTTGTGACATATGTCTGATTCCTTCTGACGGGGAGTTAAGAGATCCTAGACCAACAGAGTTTGAGGACTTTCTCCTCATTTTGACAGTGGGTGATGAAAGAGGCGTGTCAAATGCCCCTCCTACCAGTCTGCAGTTTGGTTCCGTGCACTACTTTGCTTTATTCATCGCGAAGTGTTTAATTGCTAGAGAGAAGGTCAGTGCACTCAGTTCCCCCGGCCTCGCTATTTTACGTCGTGCACTACACAATGATCATACCTTTAGCCTAGGGGCTATTATTGCAAGTCATCTACACCTTAACAGGAGTAAGGGCAAGATACACTGTGGTATTTATGCTACTCGTTTAGCGAATCATTTTAATGTCCAGATACGCCCACATGACTATCCTTTTCCCAAGGTTTATCTAGATCACAAGGCATTGCAGGATTACCAATTTATTGATGCATCTCATTCTTTTCATAAAATTCGCTATAACTTAGTATTCTGTGTCGAAACCCGTGATGTTATCCCGTTATCTGCACCTGCTTTGTTTGATTCTACTGCCAGGAACGGATACAGGACCATGCCAGATGGCATTGTTGCCTACCAGAACAACTAGGCAGTGGTAGAGGAGGAGCCCCAGGAGTGGGACACTCAGGTGTCGTCACCACCACACTTAAACTTAGGATCATATGGCTATTACTGATGGTGCTTACCAAGCTAGGCCAAAAGCCTAAGCTTGGGGGAGTACGTATATCCATCGACATTATATTCAAGTTCACACATTTCATTATAGTTGTTGGTGTCTACACTTTTTCATTGTATTATCCGTGCTAGATTTATTTTCTTGCTTTATTTTTGTGTGTTTGAAAAACTTGGAGAAAACCCAAAAATATTCTTGCTTCTTTTCATTTTTTCTTCTTAGTTTAATTAGTTTTAGTATTAAAAGAAAACCCAAAAAGATTTATCATTTCTTCTTTTTCTTGTTGGGAGTTCTCCCGTATAAATAGTTTTTCTTGTTTTTGTTTTCCCTTCTTTTATTTGCTTTATTCAAGAAAAACTAAAAACTCCAAAAATAGTTCAGTGTGTTTCTTTGAAATTCTCTTCATTTTATTGAGTCGTACTAAGGAGAAGACCACGATGAAAATGTTGTGTGGCTCTCATAAGCACTACTATTGATCTAGCAAAGAGCCCATATTACTTTGTATTCTCCTCTTGAATAAAATGCTTGCATATTTCAGCTTAGTCCATGACACTCTTGCACTATTATTATTTTCATATCATTTGGTCGTGCAAGTGAAAGTCAATAATGATGATATTTGATGAAGCGACTGTGCTAGAGAGAAGCGCGTATGTCAACATGCATTAAGATGGTTGTGATGTAGTATGATGATATGGTATCCTCCTTTGAATGTTTCAAGTGGCTTGACTTGGCACATGTTCACGCATGTAGTTGAATCAAAACCAACATAGCCTTCATGATATTTATGTTCATGGTGTCCATATCCTACTCATGAATGATGATAGCATTCAATGTTTATTATTCATAATGCATGTTGACCGTCTTTGGTCTCTAGCTGGACGCTTCTCAACCTATTTGCTAGCCTTTGCCTGTACTAAGAAGGAATACTAGTTGTGCATCGAAATCCTTAGACCAAAGTTATTCCAGATGAGTCCACTATATCTACCTATATGCAGTATTACCCTACCGTTCCAAGTAATTTGTATGTTCCACCTCTAAAATTTCAAATGAACACATGTTTTGTGTGCCTGGACCGCTCATGGAGTGATAGGGGGTGGTCTGTATTTTTCATGTTGAGCGGTTTATTCTCATGGTGAGTGTTTATTCACTTGTCCTTGCATGAGAGGGGCGGTAATAGGGATTCTCAGTCCCGAAATCAAAAGAAATGCAAAAAATAAACAAAACTCCCCCAGGAATCTTGTTGGTATGGACGGTACCTATGGATTCAACTAGCCGTGGAGTGTGTTTGTTGATGGAGGGGGAGTAAACCTTTACTTTTACCACTTGGGAACCGCCGCTAATTCGTTTCACGTGGAAGGTATTGATAGCTCTTGGTGGTAACGTTGACAGGAAGGGTGTACCTCTCAAAAATTATACTTATTTATGATTTAAGCTTTGAGTTGTGGCACCTCTTCAAATCCATGCTTCCTCTGCAAAGGGACTATCTATTTACTTTTATGTTGACTCATCACCTTCTGAAATAAGCGCCAGATCTGAGAGCACTATTGTCATCCTCATGAATTGTGTATAGTGAATGTTGGATGCATCATGACTGGATCTTTTCTACCATGAATTATAATGTCTAGTCGCTGCTTGAACTTTGGAGGTGCTCTGTATGTTTTGTGGTCTCAGAAAGGGCTAGCGAGATACCACTGTTTTCATATTATATCATGATTGTTTTGACAAAGTGTTTACATTTGAAATATTTTATTATTGCTCGCTAGTTGCTTTTGTCATTGATATGAGTTAATATAATCTTTAAGAGCTATTGTCCACATGGTTAGTCATAAGGTTTGCTGAAAACCTAGGTGCTACTTAAGTATATGTATGTAAACAAAAATAAAAGACTTCATAAAAATTTTATTTATCACCTTCAGTTTGTCAACTGAATTGCTTGAGGACAAAAGCAAGGGTTTAAGCTTGGGGGAGTTGATACGTATCCATCGTCTCTACTTTTCCTAACACTTTTGCTCTTGTTTTGGACTCTAATTTGCATGATTTTTATGAAACTAACCCGGACTGACTTTGTTTTCAGTAGAACTACCATGGTGTTGTTTTTGTGTAGAAATAAAAGTTCTCTGAATCGAACGAAAGTTTTTGGAGAGTTATTTTACAATAAATAAAAATTACTGGAGCCAAAAACCACCGGAGGAGGGGGCCTGGCTAGGCACGAGACACCAGGGCACGCCCGCCCCCCCCCCCCCCAGGCGCGTCCTGGTGGGTTGTGCCCACCTCGTGGTCCCACTGACCCTAATCCCGGAACTATAAATTCCTATTTTCGAAGAAAAAAGCGAAGAGAAAGTTTTATCGCATTTCACAAGATGGAGCCGCCGCCGCCACCTCTTGTTATCCATTGGGAGGCCAGATCTGGAGTCTGTTTGGGGCTCCGGAGAGGGGAATCTTCGGCCTTCGTCATCATGAACCCTCCTTCATCACGAATTCCATGATGCTCCCCATCGGGAGTGAGTAACTCCTTCGTAGGCTTGTTGGTCGATGAGGAGTTGGATAAGATTCATCATGTAATTGAGTTAGTTTTGTTAGGTCTTGATCCCTAGTATCCACTATGTTCTAAGATTGATTGTGCTATGACTTTTGCCATGATTAATGCTTGTCACTAGGGACTGAGTGTCATGATTTCAGATCTGAACCATTTATGTTATCATCATTATATCTATGTTCTTGATCCGATCTTGCCTAGTCATATGCACCTATTATGTGTTATGATCCGTAAACCCCGGGTGACAATAATGGGGATACTTTCCGGTGATGACCATAGTTTGAGGAGTTCATTTATTCACTATGTGTTAATGCTTTGTTCTGTTTCTCTATTAAAAGAAGACCTTAATATCCCTTAGTTTCCTTATGGACCCCGCTGCCACAGGAGGGTAGGACAAAAGATGTCATGCAAGTTCTTTTCCATAAGCACGTATGACTATTTACGAAATACATGCCTACATTACATTAACGAACTGGAGCTAGTTCTTTGTCGCCCTAGGTGATGACTATTATATGATGAATATCATCCAACGAATACACCGATCCATTGCCTACGAGTTTTCCACTTATTGTTCTTCCTAAGTTACTACTTCTGTTGTTACTGTTGCATTTGCTACAAAACTATTACTGCTACTGTTACCGCTATTGTTACTGTTACCACTACTTTCAAAGTATCATATTACTGTGCTACTAATCACTTTGTTGTAGATATTAAATATCCACGTGTGGTTTAATTGACAAATCAACTGCTAATACTCTTAAATATACTTTGGCTCCCCTTGTGTCGAATCTATAAATTTGGGTTGAATACTCTACCCTCAAAAATTGTTATGATCCCTTATAATGGTGGGTTATCAATAATATGTAGCATGAAGCATCATGTTCAAGTAGGGTATTACAGCGGGATGCTGGAGAGTGGACCGCTGAAAAGAGATGAGGAAGATGATGAAGACGATGATGTTGATGAAGGCAATCATCGCGCCGATGGTTCCTTCGGCGGCACTCCGGCACCACCGAGACAGAGGGGATAGAGTCTCCCCCTTTAAATTCCTCCTCCATGGCCTTCCCCATAGATGGAGACAGGTTCTCCCCTCTGGTCCTTGGCATCCATGGTGCCCGGAGGGGCGAGAGCCCCTCCGAAATTGGATCTCACTCTGTTTTCTTCTCTGGTTTGCGTTTGTTTTCTGGTGTTTCACCGTTTTTTAAATATCCGGAGATTCGTAACTCTAATTGGGCTGAAAAATTGAGGGGATTTTATCTGCAAATATCTTTCATGCAGCGAAAGAAGGGCTCCAACTACCTTACGAGGTGCCCACAAGCCAACCCGGCGCACCCAGGGAGGTGGACGTGCCATGTTGCCTTCTAGGCAACTGGTGGCCCCCTCTGGTGGATCTTCACTCCAGTATTATTAATATATTCCATAAAAATCCTCAAAAAGTTTCAGGTGATTCCGGGAACTTTTATTTTATGCACAAAAACAACACCATGGTAATTCTGCTGAAAACAACGACAGTCCTGGTTAGTTCCAATTAAATCATACAAAGTGCATCAAACCATATAAAAATATTGTAAACATGGGTAAATATGGCATGAATACTTCATAAATTATCGATACGTTGGAGACGTATCATTGAGCAACTCGTTTGCTTCCTCTACATGCTACTCATCTGTGATGCGACACTATCCACTACGCTCCCACTCCGACTATGCGGGAGGGGGGTCTGTGCATTAGCTTTTATTCCCCCTAGTCTGTCCGTCCACGATGTTGCTGTTGTTTGCAACACTATCACTATGACTATCGGGCGGGGATGATAACCCAAAATTGTAGGGGATCGCAGCAGTCTTCGCGGGTAGTACTACACCTAATTTATTGATTCGACACAAGGGAATCCAAAGAATATTTATTGGTCTTAGCAGTTGAGTTGCCAATGCGACAAGACTTGGTATTTCCTTCTGCAGCAAAAGTATAGTAGCACGGAAAAATATTAATAGTAACGGTAACAGTAGAAGTTTTGTAGTGATTGTAATAGCAGCAACAACAATAGTAACTTAGCAAGAATCGGTATTTGAAAAGTGTAGGCATTTGGATTGGTGATAGATAAGTGTGTATACTGAATGACATTCATCAGGTAACAGTGACATACTAGAGCGATATTGAACTAGCTCCAATTCATCAATGTAATGTAGGCATGTATTCCATATATAATCATACGTGCTTATAGTAAGAACTTGCATGACATCTTTTGTCCTACCCTCCCGTGGTAGTAGGGTCCATAAGGAAACTAAGGGATATTAAGGCCTTCTTTTAATAGAGAACCGAAACAAAGCATTAACACATAGTGAATATATGAACTCATCAAACTACGATAATCACCGGAAAGAACCCCAATTATTGTCACCTTGGGATATGCAGATCATGACACGTAATAGGTGCATACAACTTGCAAGATAGGATCCAAAACACTTTCATATTCATGATAATATAATAGGTCCAAATCTGAAATAATGGCACTCGGGCCCTACTGACAAGCATTAAGCATAGCAAAGTCATAGCAACATCAATCTCAGAACATAATGGACACTAGGGATCATCGCTATCAAAATAACTTGATTACATGATAATCTATTCCTATCCTATTACCGTCCAGCAAGCCTACAAAGGAATTACTCACTCCCGGCGGTGAGCACCATGGGGTGTTGATGGAGAAGGGTTGGTGATGACGATGACGACGGATCCCCCTCTTCGAAGCCCCAAACGGACTCCAGATCAGCCCTCTCAAGGAAGAACAGGAGGTGGAGGCGGCTCCGTCTCATAGAACATGATGAAATGTCCTCTCCTATTTTTTCTCTAGAAATAGGAATTTATAGGCTTGAAATTAGGGTCGGCGGGGCCACGTGGGCTTCCCAAGGTAACAAGGCATGCCCTGTTGCCTCAACAACAACTGTTGGACCCCCTCCGGTGGATCTTCACTCCATTATTATTTATATATTCCGGAAAGGGAATCTCCAGAAAGTTTTGTCCAATTCTGAGAATTTCTATTTCTGCACAAAAAACTACACCATGGTAGGTCTGCTGAAAACAACATCAGTTCGGATTAGTTTCATTCAAATCATACAAACTAGAGCCCAAAACAAGAGCAAAAAGTATTTGGAAAAGTAGATACGTTGGAGACGTATAAGGGGGGTTACAATATAGATTATGGTATGCTATGATTGTTTAAGATTGATTGTATTCTTTGTATATGATTCCTACCTTATATTTAGGAGACTCTTCTTGTCCTCAAAGTCTTGTACTCTATATATACTAGTATTCGAGGCTCGGTAATACATGTGTTAGACGTATAAATGCATGACTTCCCTTTTCCCATCAGCTTGAGATTTTGGGCGAACTGGCTGGCACGTGGAATTCTATAGTCACGCCGGTCTTAGGGCCCAACAGGCTAAGGTGTGTCGTGTGTCCACTGACGATGTCCTGGACTAGGGGTTACTCATCACTTCGTCTCCCGGCCAGTGGGTCAGGTCGAGGACCCCCATGATGATTCACTAGTGGGCCACTTCGGACAGCCCATGACGCATACAAGGGAGATTCCACAAGACTTGGCGTACTAGACGAAGACTCCTCTAAACCCTAGGCCTCTGGTATTATATAAACCGGACCCAGGCTAATCAATAGACAATCTCATATTCATTAGTACAATCTCGTGGTAGATACCTATATTATGTACTATCCCATATCAATACAATCAAAAACAGGATGTAGGGTATTATGTCCTTGAGAGAGCCCGAACCTGGATAAAATTATATGTCCATATTACCATCGCTCCAAGACGCCTAGCTTAGGACCCCTACTACGAGATATGTCGGATTTGACACTGACATTGATGCTTTCATTGAGAGCCTTTTGGGCGATCGTCGCGGTGCAATGGATCTTCGATGGGCAGCAAATCAGGTGTTATACTTTTAGTTATACTTGATCCGTTAAATCTATCTATTTGCAATTTATTCTGTCATTTCGTACAAATTCTTTCCTTTTAGATCTATGAAGACCAGAGGAATTTTTATGGCAATGTTCGCCTGCGACATCCGATGTCTTGTCGCTCGCGAAGCGATAGGCTTTTTCATGCAGTCGCCGCCCCATGAACGCAGCGGAGACAAACCAACGTCGCCGTCATTAGCCGAAGTCCCATGCCAAATCTCTTGGCTGGTCTCGACTAGTATGATTCATCTAAAAGGGAATTCATACCACGTGAAGCTTCAGCCCAGGACAAAAGCTAAGTAGTATTCACCATTAATTATTAGCAAAAGGACAAACATAGACTAGTACAACTAGTACTTGCCTCACCTGGTTTTTCGCATGAAGTTTTAACGTTGTCCGATTAGTGCTTGTAATCGCGCAGCTCTCCAGTTTTGATTGATTCTTACGGACTCTTCACGTATATTTCTACAAGTGTTTGCATCACAGATTTTTCTTCCTCGAAACTGCTATGTTTGACACGCGCAGACAACCGGCGTACTACTACTTTGTATAAAGCCAACACATCTATTGACGTGAAGCCGATGGATCACCGGTGCCATTTAGATCGATTTCAACGGGGCGATCCAAGCCGACGGCGATTTCGTCCCTTTTTTGTTTATTTGGATCGGCCGCCCGTCCGGCGTCCGTTCTCTTTCAGATTTGGGTTGGCAGCGCGCCTAACACGTCGACCCATATGTGCCGGCGTGGCCGGCTGACCGCCCAATATTACATTGATTTGCATTCAAATATATTGTCAAATAACATAGTTTACCGAATAAAATATTATAGTTTTACCAGATGGATAAAAAAAAATGTTTCACATAGTTTTGTAAATGAATAAAAGAAGATACGTCTATTGGTTGCCAACATGAGCCCACATATGCTCAACCAAATCATTTTACAGCTGCACATGAGTTTCTCAAGTACGCATGTCTTCATGAAATTGGGTGACCTGTTTAAATGTTGCCGCTACTCCATGCTCAGGCACAACATTCTCACCCTGAAACTGAAAGCCTTGATCTTACGGCCGGCGAAGGGACTCGCGGCGCGCACGGACCAGCTAGCTCGCCTGCCGGCATTCGACGAGTGGGCCGTCGTCTGACGAGCGTGCCGGTCGGGTCTGGCCGGGGCGGCGAGGCGGCTTCCTCGTCGCGGGCGGCTGTGCGGTGGGGAGGAGCGGCGGTGGGAAGCAGTTTGCTTCCCGGCGGCAAAACAGCAGTGGCGGGCGACGGGGGGAGTGGGCGGCGTTGCTGGGCGGATGTGAAGGCGGCGGCGGCTGGCAGAGTCGCCAGCAAAAATGGGCGGATGTGGAGGCGGCGGCGGCGACGACGAAGGAGACGGGCGAGGGTTGCTGTTGGCTGGGGGAGAGGGGGGCCCAATGTGCCACCGACCAGCGGGCCCGGGGAGGGGAGAGGGCGAGCGCGCGCATCCGTCTCGTGTCCGCGCCGACGCAAATCCGGCTCAAAAATGGGCTGGGAATGGGTCGCCCGCAGACGAAAAGCGGACGCGCATCCGTTTGGGTCGGCGCGTTGGGCCGCCTTTTGTGTCCGCGCCGACCCAAACGAACGGCGGCGGACGAAATGGGTCGCCCCATTGGAGTTGCTCTTACACGTTTCGATAATTGGCCTGACCGCGCCTCGCCACCCTTCTGGCAGGCCGGCGTTGTCGTCCCGCCAACGTTGACCAAGTTGTGCAGTCTCCTCGGCGTACAACCCTACGCCAGCGTCTCTGCGCTCTGCGGAGGTGACCTTGGCGTCGAGGCCACATTTGTTTTTATTAATATTTACCTTACTTAAGTTAATTAAGTACATGATCTTTTTATTATTTGTTATTACTCTTGGCTTGCATCATTTTACGTGTGCAGGTGATCAACTTCGGTTGCATCACGCGTCACCTCGACATCGTCATCTCGCCTTCGTCGACCGAATTGTGTCGTTACCTTGGCGCCCTGCCCTGCATCAGCATCACAGCATCGTCGCTTCTTCAAGCCGACGTCCGCTTGGCCGAAACATTTCGACACGTTAGCTGGCGTGGGGGCTCCGACGTCACCTTGGCTGGACCAGGGGCTTCGCCTCGCCGCAGCAACCGTGTTGTGTCGCGACCTCATCAAGTCGAGCTCTTTTCTCGGGCACCTCGGGACCGGCTTGGGGGCTGGAACCTTGACCCTCTATAAGCTCGGCCCGCGTCGTCAACACCGAGCACATTAACCAGCTAAGTCGCTTTCATGCTCAAAATTTTAAATTTTTGTTCGGTTCGACCAAGCATTATATTTATGTTAAATAAAAAAGTTTTTTTTGTTAAAAACACTTCCTTTTCCCATGATAACTGGGGGCTTCGTCGTCACGCTGCCAAACTACTATGTCTCCTCAGCTGGACCGAGGGATTTGCCTCGCCGACGTAAACCGTGTTGCGTTGCCACTTCTCGACCCGAGCTCTCCGCTCGGTTCCCTCGGGCTTGGGGGCTGGGACCTCGGCCAGGCCGAGGACTACGTCTTTGTCCCGCCACAACCCCGGACCGCACCGAGCACATTAACCAGCTAAGTCATTTTCGTGCTCAGCTCTCTTTAGAATTTTACTTTTTGTTCGGTTCAACCAAACATTGTAAATTTTTGTTAAACAAAAAATCATTTGTTAAAAATAATTTCCTTTCCCCAAAGTTAACTGGGTGCTCTTAAATTTATATGAGTCATTTTATAATAAATGTGTTTTCTTCTTGGTCGTTGCAAAGTCTTTATCTACTACTCCTTTTTCTGACGTGAGTGTGTGGTCTATAGCCGGACAGCCGGGTTTCTCTCTAGAGTCGGTCAGGTTTATTTTTCTAAACTAGCCTTGGAGAAACACTCTACCTTTGGGATAGGGAGGTTAAAGCCGAAGGGTGACCCACTTGAAGTCTGGAAATCGAATGTATCTTGTTAAAGCACGACCGAAGCACAAATTAAATTTTAGACCAATTCCGGATTGGTACAATTTTCTTTTATACAAACATAAAGTTTTTTGCATAAGTTTTTTGGTTTTTCTGAGCATAACTCTTGCAGTACAACGCAAGATGCATTTCACGCATCGAAAATAATAAAGGGGGTCTGTTGTTAGCACCGAACCCACCAAACATTGAGGTACTCCATGTAGTCTTTGGAAAAATGTCCTCGGTATTTCGCATTTATATGCATTGATTTCGAATTGTGTCTTTGGTCTATAGCTTGATTGCCCGACTCCTGTGCTTACCCGTTATGTTTCCGCTTTGTTTAGCTAAGGGGTAAAGGGAGAACCACTGGGATTGTCACTTCGGATTTAACGGGTTAAGTGCCTCAGTTGGAGAAAGCCGAAAGCTGACTGTCACAACAAACGTAAATCGGCGAGCGAACCGCAGGCGGTGTTCAACCAAATATAGCCGATCGAGGTTATCCGAGTAAAACGAAAGGGCCTTTCTTTCTTGAAAAGGTCTAGTTGTGGGTGGTTCGACCTCGAATAATCCGAGAAGTCGACGTATACCGGGGGCTATTAAGTTGCCCCCAAACATGTGCTCCTTGACTAAGTGAAAGTTATAAAGCCTGGATATCTGATTGTCTTGTTTCCACTAACACAACCGCCTCCGGGCACCGAGACGTCGGCTAAGGGTTGTCTTGCTTGTACGGAAACACACTGCATAGCATCTACAAAGGGGTGGAAGCCGACGATAGGCCACTTTCAAATTATAAACAGTCACAAAGGAGTCGAAATAGCGTATAGCATAAAAGCATTTGTATTTAAAATGCGAGTGTTGCCTTCCATAATCCTTGTTATAAAGCCATAAATATGCATCAATTTGACTTAAGATTTTGGCCAAGTTGGGTCGACTGGCTCCTGTGCTTACCCCACATGTCCCCGATTATTCGGCTAGGGGGTAAAGGGAGCACCTTTGTGATTGTTACTTCAGGATCATCCGAGTTAGTACCTCAGACTGGGTGAAGCCGAAAGCTATCCATCTTAAGATAATAATTGGTCTGTAACGACGGAAGTGAAATAATTCGGTTCAACAAAGACCATAGAGTTCGTGAACATTCCCTAAACTAAATCCTCAATATTTTCCTCCCACATTGATCGGAGTTGAGGTTCCATGATCATGGTCAGCATGATATCCTGGGGAAAGGAACTTATAAATGAACTATCTTTCTAGAAGATGTTTCTTATGTTAAATAAGTAATATAACATATCTCTTCGCGTACCTTTGTTTATAAAACCATATGGCCGGATTGCCTTGTTTGTCGTAAATCTTTGTCCTTATAAAGGATTTATAAAGTAGGACAAACACTCCTCGGTTACTGGCCGAGGAGGTTGAAGCTGATGGTTGGTCAGCGAAGTCTTGTACAATGCGGATCCGAGCATTAATGATGTGAAGTACTTGGATACACAGAATCATCACACATAAATTGTGTCGAACGTAACAAAGTTTGTGTCAAACAAATATCGGTCCTTAATTCAACCACCCGTGCCTAAATTAAGGCTCAGGGGCTACGGCATTACCTATTCAATGCATCAAATCCAAAGTGCGATATGGTTTCCGAGGAGATTCGATCCTTAGGTTGGTCGGCCACACCCAACCCAAGTCTCGAAAACTACTACGTATCGCGTTTACATCCCTAACTTATGCCTCCGAGCAAGAACTTGATCCTCGGGCTGATTTTGCAAATCGACCTAAGTCTTAGGGGCTACTGTTATTAGTGGTTTTATTTTCATTATTTTTCAGGTGCATCTCAGGTTATTGACTGACACACACCTTGAGGGCTACCAGCCATAAATCTCGGTAGTAAATAAATTGCAGTGGTCGGAAATTATTTCCACAAAAAACAGCCCACTGCCGAGGTGGTGCACTATTTCTGAAGCAATCCGATGTAAAGCTCGGATGTAGGTGGTTGGATCAATAGAGGGCATTGCCAGCATTAAGCTCGGTCGAACACGTCCAACCTTTTCAAAGACAGAAGTAATTTATGACACCTCGGATGTCGACCAGCGTTGGAGCTCGGTTGCGCAAAACACCTCGGAAGCAATCCAGCATAAAGCTCGAATGCGAATGGCTGGCTCCATGAAAGACTAGTTCTGGTATTTAAGCTCGGATGGACTCCTTCAAATTTTTAGAGACCAATGTGATCTATGACACCTTGAATGCCGAATAGTGTTGGAACTCGGCTCCAAAAAGACACCTCGGATGCAGTCCGGTGTTGGAACTCAGACGAAGGAGGATACCTTGAATTCCGAATAGTGTTGGAGCTTGGCTGCGAAAAGACATATCAGATGTAGTTCGACATTGGAACTCGGACGCAAGAGGATGCCACCGCACGGGAAACACTTCAAACCCCAGGTGTGGCATAAAAATTACAAGGCATTGATAAAGGTCAATAACTTAAAGGGGCTCCTTGGATGCCCGACATGTAAACTCTTTGGATTCGGCTCGGCGATCCTCAAGATCGTACAAGGGAAGATTTGTTGAATCGGTTTTCAAGACCGACAATCGAAGACAAGGAATTATTCGGAAGAATCGAGGAGCGTCCTCAAATTAAAGACCGGTTCAGGGGGCTACTGACGGTGTCCTGGACTAGGGGGTACTCACCACTTTGCCTCCTGACCAGTGGGTCGGGCCGAGGACCCCCATGATGATTCACTAATGGGCCACTTCGGGCAGCCCATGACGCATACAAGGGAGATTCCACAAGACTTGGCGCACAAGACAAAGACTCCTCTAAACCCTAGGCCTCTAGTATTATATAAACCGGGGCCAGGCTAGCCAATAGACAATCTCATATTCATTACTACAATCTCGTGGTAGATACATGTACTATGTACTATTCCCATATCAATACAATCAAAAGCAGGACGTAGGGTATTATCTCCTTGAGAGAGCCCGAACCTAGATAAAATCATGTGTCCATGTTACCATCGCTCCAAGATGCCTAGCTTAGGACCCCTACTACGAGATATGCCGGATTTGATACCGACACCCACTGCTCCACAATTAGCCTGCCTTTTAGAAGACCATCATCTTGACATGCAAGTTGGGGACTACTCGTCTAATTAGGGCTTCGTGTCGATTAGCAAGCTTTGTAACCCTAGGCCGCATCCTCCTTTATAAGGCGAGACCTAGGGGGTCGTTGAGACACCAACAATTTCCATCTTAGTCTGGATAGATCCATCTCAACATCCATTGTAACCCCTTTCATACTAGGCGGCACGTCCATCAATCAAATCCAAGAAGGTGTAGGGTTTTACCTCCATGACGAAGATCCAAACTTGAGCAAACACTTCATGTGCGATCCCTTTTGGTACTTCCAGCCTCGCGCACCATCCTATCGGGACTACTGACGGTTTTCGGTGTAGTTATCGGTGTTCCACATTTTCATTGATTTTTATGCCTCTTATGTTGTTGTTTTTTTAATAAACAGACATTTTGCTAGTAATAGTACTAGGAAAGAATCGAATAGATGAATCAGCGGTTGTTTGTTAATTAAGTACCACCTCAGCAAATGAGACCAACACAACAGCTGCCTGCTCTCCCCAAAAAAGCTTAGGATTCTTCCGTCTCCCATCGGGCGCAGCCGCGGGTCCACCTCGTGTTCGATGAACTTAGGGCATGGGGGCACAATGGATTCCGGCCTTTGCTGACGGGAGGGCTCCGTTTTACATGTTTCTTTGAGTTTTGTTAGGGTTTGTGTTCTTTTTAGGAAGGCGAGACTACAATGGTTGGCTAAATATTAAATAAGGTTCTCCGCATCTTGGTCGTGTCCCAGTGGTGCGTCTAGCATCGTCATGGAGTGTGGAGGTGTGTCTCTCGTTGATCGGTCATTGGTGGGTCTGCTCGAATCTAGTTGTCATTTGTCTACGTTCGTGTGTCTTCCGGTTGGATCCTTCCGATCTACGCTACTCTTCATCGACAGCTTGAAAGCACAACTTCTTCCTAGGTGGTTTTGGTAATTAATAACAACATATATTTCATTGGACTAATGTTCCCACAAAATGTATCTCAGGAAAAAGTTTGATGATGGGTTGGCTAAAGGTCTATGTGGATAACCTCCCCAAGGAAAGGAAGGAATAGGATTGGCCATGCTTCAACATTGAGGACTCTACATTTTACATTTTGTGAGAAGTCACTTTTGAGTCCATAGGAAAGCCAATACTATTATGAGGGGATGAGTATTTATGATGGTGTGGTTACTCAAGTACTTAGAGATTAGCCACCAAAAATACCCACCCACTTTCCCACAAAAACCTTCTCTCCAAAGCCAAAAGTCAAAATTCGGTGACACCAATATTTCCCATTCGAATCCACCGAGTTTTACCCTAGATAGAAACCTAGCCAAACCCTAGCATCTCGGTACTACCAAGTTTCCGTTCGGCGCAACCGAGAATCGGTGACCAACTTTCTATTAACCAATTTTTTAAAGTCGGTCCCACCAAGTTTGAGGAATCGGTGACACCGATATTTGGAAACTGCCTAGGTCACCCATATCGGTACCACTGAGATTTATATATCGGTCTAACCAAAAAGTCCAAAGTTGCCACATTTGCACTAGTCGGTGCAACCGAGTTTTTACTCCGGTTTCATTGAGTTGGGCAATAATGTTGTGACAGTTGGATTTTTAGTGATTCCTATATATACCCCTCCACCACATCCCACTCGCAAGATGAGCACTTAGAACACACACCCACTTGTCATATCCAATTTTCTGAGAGAGAATCACCTACCCTTGTGTTGAGGTCAAGATCATCCACTCCAACCATATGGATCTTGATTTCTAGCCTTCCCAAGTTGCTTTCCATCCAATCAATCACTTCCACCCATGCCAAACCTGTGAGAGAGTGATTGAGTGTTGAGGAGACTATCTTTTGAAGCACAAGAGCGACGAGTTCATCATACTACCACATCTATTACCTTTCAGAGGGTGGTGCCTCCTAGATTAGGTAGGTGTTCCTTGGGAGCCTCCTTCTTCGTGATTGTGGAGTTGAACCAAGAAGTTTGTAATGGCAAGGAGATCGCCTACTTCGTGAAGATCTACACCGAGTAAGACTAGTCCTTTGTGGACGTAGGCCATCATGAAATAGACAAGGTTGCTACTTCGTGAACCCTTCGTGGGTGGAGCCCTCCGTGGACTCTCGCGACCGTTACCCTTCGTGTGTTGAAGTCTCCATAAACATGGATGTACGATAGCGCCACCTATCGGAACCACGGGGAAATATTCATGTCTCCAAATTGCCTTTGATCTTCTTATCCCTATCCTCTTACATATGATTGTCTTTCCTTTCCGCTACAATACTCGTAGACATGCATGTGTAGGGTGAACTTGATTTTCTAGAGTTGCTAAAATCTGCCAACCAATTAACTTGGGAAAAGGTTAGATTTTTATTTTGGTGAAGTAGTCTAATCACCCCCCGTGTAGACCTACTTTCGATCCTACAAGTGGTATCAGAGCTTTGGTCTCTATTGCATTGATCTCACAACCTACGATAGTATGGCATGTAGTGAGGGAAAAATTATCACCGTAGAGGTCCATATTTTGATGGTACAAACTTTGTTAGTTGGAAGCATAAAATGAAAATGCATATTGTTGGTCATAACCCCGCCGAGGGAGTCCTGGAATAGTGGGTCCTCAGGAGGCCGACCAGTTTCTTACGGGCCGGACTGTATGGGCCGCTTACCGAACATTGGATCGATCGAAGGCCTTGTCTCCACGAAGGAAGCTCTGGGAATCGTAGCTTGTCCTCCATGTTTGATGTAGCAAATAGGCATGTTTATCTCTTAGGCATGTAACCGACCATGTGTAAACCCTAGGTACCCTCAGCATCTATATAAGCCGGAGGGTTTTAGGTTGTAGATATAGGACAACTCATCTAGGGTTTAGCTCTTTGATCTCGAGGTAGATCGACTCTGTAACCTACACATCGTCAATACAATCAAGCAGGATGTAGGGTATTACCTCCATAGAAGGGCCTGAACCTAGAGTTTTGTTGTGAGCACCCAAGGAATCGATGTCTCGCCTTGTCATCAACGAAGAGGTCCGCGACATGGACACTCTCGTCCCCGGACAGATCTTCACCTTTAGCAGCGTTGTGCTGCATGCCGACCAGACCGGCCATCTAGGCCGTGTCAGAAGCTTCGCCCCTGGCGAAGAGATCTGATTCGGGAACCTAGAGTTCTCTGTGGATCCTAGGGGTGACTTGTCACTAACCAGGCTCGCAGTCTCGCCTGCCATACCCGAAGACTCTAAAGCTTCAACCTCGAGCTCTGTTTTCGGTCACGCCCATGAGGTTAACTCCGGCTATGGCCGACTCTTAGTCTGGGTCCGATCATAGTGCCAGAAGACCGGATACTTGTTCTTGCCTAACACTCCACTCGTCTCGACACGTTGGAGATCAACTCTGACAGCTCCGCATGATTGGACCCGATCGAGCTCTCGACATTGAACGAGGCCTTAGATCGGTTCTCGTCAAGGAAATTTACCAATGATCCAACCCCGATCAGCGCTTAGATCGGCTACAAATAGGGTCAGGACGAATTTTTTGACCCACCCACCACCCACTTCATAGCCACAGTACAAGACTTAACCGACATGTTGGACTATGCCTCGATGAGGCAGAATACATGGATGAAGAGGATTGCGCCCCGCCCCCGTCAATACCGAGCGATGGGCTGACACCTCCACATACGATATCTACATGGTAGACACCCCTGCCGATAATGGCGACAAAATGCCTAATAACGATGGCGACAAGTCGAGCGACGCACCGTCGAGGCGCGGGAATCCGCATAAGCGGTCAAAAGGCAAAAAGGGAAGGAAAGTTATTATCAGCATCGGGGGCGAAGATAACCCCGAAGACTGTGGCGATCCTGATATCCCTGGACACCCGTTAGAGGGCCAGGAAAATCCTAGAGACCAGAGCAACCTCGACGACTTCAACGATTCCGAGGATGACAACTACCTCCCTCCCGTCGAGGAGGAGGACATCCCGGGAGCCGATGACCTAGACATTCCTGATAACTCTAAAGATCACGAACTGTTCAGACAACAACTCATAGCAACAAATCGCGGCCTGAAAGCGAAGGAATGGCAACTTAAAGCTGAACAAGATGACCTCAATGATCGATGGACAAGAATCCTCTCAGTGGAGGAGGGATATGGTACCGGTCTGTCGGACCAACTTAAGAGTTATCCATGCAGAAAGTTGTTGCCGCAATTCAACGACAAGCTCACTAATACCCCATCCCCCAAACATACCCCATATGACAAGCCGGACCGCCCCCCTCGCGGGCATGACAGGACGTCTGACGACACCGATTATAGACCGGCTATGCCCCAAAGACGGGGAAAGGAGCCACTAGAGCCTAGTGATAGGTTCGACCTGCAAGACAACCTAGACTACAGAGCAGGTCGCACAAGATCCATCTAAGGATCCGGAGGCTACTCACCCGATAGACAGGATGGGTACAGACCATGGCTCGACCGAAACAATAACAGAGGGCAGGAACGTAATCGAGCTGGGACAGACGCCGAATACAAGCGCAACAAAGCTCGGGTTCGAGGTGTCACTCACCCCCTGTGCTTCACGGATGAGGTGATGCAGCATTAGTTCCCAAAGGGGTTTAAACCCATGAACATCGAACAGTACGATGGGACAACTAACCCGACCGTATGGATTGAGGACTTCCTCCATATCCACATGGCACGAGGAGATTATCTCCATGCCATAAAATATCTCCCCTTAAAACTCAAGGGGCCATCTCGGCACTGGTTAAACAGCCTCCCCGAAAACTCCATTGGATGCTAGGAAGACCTGGAAGATGCATTTTGATCTAACTTCCAGGGCACCTATGTTCGGCCGCCAGATTCCTCCAACCTAAGCAACGTCATTGAGAAGCCCAGAAAGTCTGCACCGAAATTATGGAATCGGTTCTTGACCAAGAAGAACCGGATTGTCGACTGCCCGGATGCTGAGGCAATAGCCTCTTTCTGACATAATATTCAGGATGAATGGCTGGCTCGTCGGCTTGGCCAGGATAAACTTCGGACTATGTCCGCCCATACATCCCTCATGACCCGCTTTTGCGTGGGTGAAGATAATTGGCTAGCAAGACGCAGCCACAACTCAGAAGACCTTGAAACCTCCGAAGTTCGGGATGGCAACGGGAAACCCAAGTACAACAAGAACAAGCAGCGGCACAATAATAGTGATGCTGATGATACGGCTGTTAACGCCGGCTTCCGCAATTCCCGACCTAGGCAGCGGAAGAAGCTTCCTAAAGGCAATCGCGACGGACCATCCCCGCTGGAGAAGATCATGGAAAGGCCTTGCCAAATCCACGAGACCCATGAGAAGCCTGCCAACCACACACACTGTAACTATTGGGTGTTTAAACAGGTCGGCAAGCTCCCGCCAAGGATCAAGGGAAGAGCCCTCACACCGAGGATGCGGATGAGCCTCAGGGTCCGGTTGGTGGCGGAGAAAAGAAATTCCCTCCAAAGGTCAAAACAGTAAACATGTTATACGCCACCTTTATACCCAAGAAGGAGAGGAAGCACGCCCTTCGTGACATCTACGCTATAGAGCCCGTAGCTCCGAAGTATAACCCATGGTCGGCATATCCGATCACCTTTGATCGACATGATCACCCGACCAGTATTCGTCATGAGGTTTCGGACGAACTCGTCCTAGACCCCATCATAGATGGGTATCACCTCACAAAAGTCCTAATGGACGGAGGAAGTAGCCTTAACCTGATTTACTCAGACACGGTGAAAAAGATGGGAATTGATCCACCAAGGATCAAACCCAACAACAGTACCTTCAAAGGAATTATTCTAGGCGTCGAGGCTTAGTGCATAGTCTCTGTTATCCCAGAGGTAGTATTCGGCTCGCTAGATAACTTTCGAAGCGAAGACTTGATCTTCAACATTGTGCCCTTCCGCAGCGGCTATCGCACCCTGCTCGGTCGGACAGCGTTCGCTCGCTTCAACGTCGTTCCGCGTTATGCGTACTTAAAGCTCAAGATGCCCGACCCCAAGGGGGTCATCACTGTTAACGGCAACACAAAGCGCTCTCTTCGAACTGAGGAACATGTGCTGGCACTGGCATCCAAATGTAAGTACAATGATGATCGGTAAACTCCGCAATCTGCCATAAAGGCAGGCAAGATGGGAAATCGAGCACGGTTTCAACGAACTCTCAGAACTTCCCCTCCCCTTAAATAGGGATTTGCACCCATCGCATAACCCTAGGAGAAGCAAAGTATGTGCCAAGGAGACACAACTTCACGCTCAAAATTGTGTGGGTGGCGGTGGGGAAAAAAGGGTAAGTGTTCGGCTGGACCGAACTATTACCATTACGACATCTTCGGACACACTGCAGGGACTACCAAAGGACCTGGACAAGCCATAAAGCTCATCGACACTTCGGCGACTTCTCAAGACCTTGTTTGCAAGATCCGATCACCGAACATTACCACCCATTGAGGTGCACCAAAACGCAGGAGTACACAAGAGGCTGGGCACATCGAGGACTTAAGGTCCCCAACTGAAGACCCCTGGTACAGCCACTCCTGTAGAATTTCTTCCTTTTTCACATACTTGTAAGCAGTTGCTTCGGCACTCCGAGTAATAAGAGTTGTTGAGAAAAAATATAGCATCATTATACATGTTTGTCTTGTTGTCCTTTTTGGCACATATTTTCCTTTTCTCCCTATTCTCGTGAAACAGTTCGGTATGTTACGACACAACCAGGTAATATACCGGGTGCTCGAGTTTAAAACCAAATTGCCTTATGTACAACTTATTATGTGTTCAGCATCTTGGAATTCACTTTATATGCATCCACTCCGAACTATGTCTTGGGTCAATAGTTGGGTTGCCCGGCTCTCGTGGTTGCCCCTTTACGTTCCGCTCGTTCGGCTAAAGGGGAAAGGGAGAACCCCTGCGATTGTGTTTCCGAATAGTTTGGTCAGGCACCTCAGGGGAGAAAGTCGAAAACTGACTGTCATAGTATACGAGAGCCGGTCTGTTAATCCGAGCTTAAAGTGTTATACTTAAATCCTCGTCAAAGGATATTCCACGTTATGCGAGGGGTTTGCTCTCCATGCAAACCGTGTGATGCTGGCCTTAGTCGCGGTTCATCCGAACATCACAACACTACGGGGGCTAGTCATCAGCCCCCCACACTGCTTTTTGCGCTCCTACGGCTAAGTGAAAGAAATAAAGCACTATGGTCTGATTGCCTAGTCTGCCGCACTCTATCGCCTTCGGTATCTGATAACTCGGCTACGGGATACAATGCATTGGCAGAGACACCCCATGTAGTATCTACATGGGGGCTGAAGCCGACGAATCACATTTTTTAGTTTCAAATGGCCACACAGGAGTTATAAAGGAATGCAAAACAATGAAAGCATGATAAATTATAACATGAAAGCTTTAAAAATGTCTTCGCACACATTTTAACTTATTCATGCATGTTATCATTTGAACATTGTGATGCTATCGCCCGAGCACCTTCCATCACTCTGCCGAAGTACAGCTTGGGGCGCCTATGTTCCTTCCCGGAAGGTGGCGGGGTGGTAGCTATCTTCATTGGATCCAGCCCCTGCCAATGCACCTTGACCTTTGCAAGGGCCATCCGAGCTCCCTCGATAAAGGACGAGCATTGTATAGTGTCGAAGCGGGGCGCAGCATCGATCAACCTCTGTACCAGGCCGAAGTAGCTACCAAGCAATGGCTCGTTGGGCCATAACCGGATGAAGAGATCCTTCATGGCCGGCTCCGCCATCCGGTGTAGCTCTATTAGCTGCTTCAGCTGCTCGACGAGAAGTGGAGAGCGCTCGAGGCTTCAAACAGTGCCCAGAATAGGCACACTTCATCTCCTTCTTCCCGTGAAGCATAGAGCTACTTCGCGTCCCCCACAATCTTCTGAAGGTCGGATAAGGCGCCTAAGGAATGCCACACCCGGGTAAGCAGCTTGAACTTGCTATCCCCGAAGACACACTGCAATAAGTATGGCTTACCATCCGTTATGTCCTTCGCTTGGCGGACCTGCGCCTCAAAGAACTGCCTATCCACCCACTCCTTTTGGAGATCGGCTTTTAGGGTGGATAGTTCGTCCACATGCTCCTTGCCTTTTTGCTCAAGGACCTTGCACTTGTGGTTGGCGTCCTTGAGATCCTGCTGGATTTCCTGCACCTGTGCCTCGTGTTTGTCGCTGGTGGCTGCCGAAAGCACGGTGGCCGCTCGTCCGGCCGCCACCCTCTCAACCGCCACCTCATCCTTGGCCTGGTGCAGCTTGGCCTTGAGCTTTTCTACCTCCTTCACTGAGGTTGTTTGATCATTAACATTATGAAAAATTGCATTGACAGTATTTTGACAAAGGTGTCTGGATGTTGATTCAGACTTACCTTGCACCTCGTCGAATCTTTTGTTGAGTGCATCAAGCTCATCTTCGGAGGTTTTAAGCTTCCGATTCAGCTCGTCCAGCTCGGCGCCATTCATAGCCTCCGTCGATGACGAAGCCTACAATACATAAATCCTTGTCAGGTTACATGGGTTCCATACTTCTAAACTGTCATCAATCCGATCACATGTTCCGTCCTCTTAGGGGTTATTCGAACGTTCCAAACATACATTTTTGTATGTAGTTTGGGAACGGATCCATGATTAACCCCTAGGTAAGTTTTTTCAAACTCACCTAGGGCTCGGTGGCTGCCATGTATATAATCATAGAAATAAATAAACATTTCTACAGAGTGTCGCGTGGCTTACTTGAAAACCTGTCAGGAGACCCTTGAAGGCCTCCTTAAGTTTGTTTTCTATGGTTGAATGCTCTACAATACCGCATCCATAAGGGTGCGGTGCTCCTTGGCGATGGAGGTGCTCGACAAAGCCTCCTTCATAACCATCCACCCATTGGTCGGTGGCACCGGTGGTGATCGGATAACCCGATCACCAACCGGGGTTTGAATAGTTGCCTCCGGAGGCGTGGTGCGCTCTGGAGATGCCCTCAGAGGGGACTGAGCGGCCGCTCGTCTGGCCTCCTCAATATCCGGGTGGGGAACCTCCCCCCGGTCTTCAATGACCGAGGCATTAGCCTCGGCCATGATGTCGTCTCCCCCGCCGTCGGTACCCAGCTCCATAGTAGTATGTTGGGACGACACCTCCATGGAGTCCTTTGCGACGCCCGGAGATGTGGGATGCGACGCATTCCCACTCTCCGCTAGTTCAGTAGGCGGGGTCTCCCCGTCCGAAACTTGGTCGGTGGGGAGCATGTGCGGGGGGGCTGCAAAGTCAATAAATGCCCGCATGTTATTAAACTATAAACTCATCAATGACAAATAAAGGAGTCTTCGGATTCTCACCTTCGAGCAGGAGGCTTGACCCTTAGGCTCCTTCATGGAACCCTCTCGAAGTCATCGGACTTGGTATCCGAGTCCGAACTATTGTCGAACAACATTACCTATGACCGACGCGCTCTCTTCGGGGCAGGAGGGGGTACCGCCTCCACGGCGTCTGATGACGCCGCTATCTTTCTTGCGTGGGGGAATCGCCCTCCCCCTCGTCTTCGTCCTTGTCCTCATGCTCCTCTTGATTCTAGAAAGCATGGGTTTCTTTGGACGCAGCCTCTGGCTGGTCCCTGATGCGCACGCCTTCTTGACCTAGTTTCTTCTTCTTGTCTTTCTTTGTAGGCACCTCGATGAGCATCTCCGCTAACAGCCTGGGCCCGGGGTCTTCAAGCTGAGGCGTCGGGTAGTCGATGCTCGTGGCTTTGCTCAGCCATTTATGCAAAGAGTGATCGGAAAAGGTGTTATAGATCTACTCTGTGAAGGGCAGAGCCCATAAAGGAAAATTATACCGTACGTTGGAAGCGGGCTTGGCGGCGTGCAGACCTCGATCTTCCTCTTCGGCTGGCCAATCCTCTTGCGGTTTGAAAAGTGCCTTCCACGGCTTCTCTCGCATAGCACGGAAGAGGTGCAGAATCGTGGGCGTGTCATCGAGCATCCGAGCCCACAGGGGAGTATCCCGGCGCTGGTAGGGGAGGATGCGCCGCCGGAGCATAACCTAGACCACGTTGGTCAGCGCGATGTCGTTATCGATCATGGAGCCAATGCACTTCTGCAGGTCGCTCACTTCCTTGATCGGTCCCCAACTGAGGCCCTTGCGGAGCCATGAAGTTAATCTAGTGAGGGGACTGGATCTGAATCCGGCAAGGGTGATCTGACCTTCTTCCCTTGGCTCGGTGATATAAAATCACTCCTTCTGCCACACCTTGATGGTGTCGATGAAGGTACCGGATGGCCGTACAACGTGAGTGAGCTTGCCGATGACAGCCTCGCTGCAGTCTACGTGCTTGCCTTTGACGCACTTCTGCTTAACATTGAACACTTTAAGCCAAAGCCCAAAGTGTGGCTCGATACGCAGAAAGGCCTCGCAAACTAGGATGAAGGCCGATATGTGCATGAAAGAGTTCGGCGGGAGGTCGTGGAAGTCGAGACCGTAGAAAAACACAAGCCCCCTACTGAAGGGGTAGAGCGGGAAGCTCAGTCCCCGGATGAAGTGGGGGATGAAGACCACCCTTTCACTTGGCTTGGGAGTGGGGATCACTTGGCCCATCTTCGGCGCGTGGTGAGGGATGTTTGCGGGGAGGTAGCCGGCCTTCTTGAGGTCTTGGATGTCCCGGTTGGTGACCATGGAAGCCTCCCACTTGCCATTGGAGCCCGCCAAGGATAAGCTGGAAGGTGGCAGAGTGGAAAACCAAGATCTATGCTTCAGAGACTCGGAGGAATGAGGAAGCAGAGGAGGAAAATGAGAGGTGTGGTTAGGCCCTAGCATTTTCTTTCCCTTTTATGAGGCTTATCGCTATTTGGTCTCCCTCTGTTGCGTCGTGAATCCCTCCGCTTCCAGAGATCTGTGTGTCGTTGCACGCACATGATTAAATGTATCCTGTATAAAATAGGGCATGATATGTGCATTGATAGATCGTGTTGATTGAAATGGCCTCGAACCGCGAATCGAGTTTTTGCAACTGGCCTAGCAGTCATGGTGGGTGTGACCTTTCGTCAGAAAGGTCACCAAGGGACGTTGTTTTACCCCTTGATGTTTGGCCTCTAGGGCTGACCTATTCATGGTGTCCGGACATGCCACTATTCGGAAAACTACAAGTCATCGGGGGCCGAACTAAATTTGGTGCGAAGAACTCACCTCGCAAGCCAAAGACTCTAATTACACGAAGCGACTGAAGCTAAGACCCTTGGCATTGGAGGCAAGTTCAGGGGATACCGAGGGAGTCATAGAATAGGGGGTCCTCGGGAGGCTGACCCGTTTCTTACTGGCCGGACTAAATGGGCCGCTTACCGAACATTGGATCGATTGAAGGCCCTGTCTCCAGGAAGGAAGCTTCGGGAATCATGGCTTTTCCTCCATGTTTGATGTAGCAAATAGGCATGTTTATCTTTTCGACATGTAATCGACCATGTCTAAACCCTAGGTACCCCCGGCGTCTATATAAGCCGGAGGGTTTTAGGTTGTAGATATAGGACAACTCATCTAGGATTTAGCTCTTTGATCTTGAGGTAGATCGACTCTATAACCTACACATCATCAATACAATCAAGCAGGACGTAGGGTATTACCTCCATAGGAGGGCCCGAACCTGGGTAAAACCTTGTCCCCTTTGTCAGTGTCAAAACTGGCGGATCTCTGGTAGGGGTCCCGAACTGTGAGACTAGGATCCACGGTAACAGGAGACGAAGGGGACACGAGTTTACCCAGGTTCGGGCCCTCCTATGGAGGTAATACCCTACGTCCTGCTTGGTTGTATTGATGATGATAGGGGTTATAGAGTTGATCTACCTTGAGATCATATAGCTAACCCTAGACGAGTTGTTCTGTCCCTATACCCTAAAACCCTCCGGCTTATATAGATGCCGAGGGTGTCCTTAGGCTTACACATGGTCGGTTACATGCCAAAGAGATAACATGCCTAACTACAGCTAATAACTTGGAGAATATGTCATGACTCCTCAAAGCTTCCATCTGGCGCAGGTGGTCTTCGATCATCCGATGCCCGCCTTGCGGCCCATACACTCCGGGCCATGAACAATAGGTCGGCTATCTGAGGACGCCCTCATCCAGGACTCCCTCAGTAGCCCCCAGACTAGCCTTCAACGCCGATATATATACGGTCGATTTTTTTATGTCATCGTCTTCGGCTTGCAAGGCGAGTCCCCTCATCCTTCTTCATTCCGCAACCGACCAGTCTTCGGTAAGATACCAGGCGTCGTGGGCGCAGGGTTATTATAATAACTGCGTGAATTCCTCGACTTTCGTGCATCGTGGGGAGGTGAGTGGCCAGCGATTTTT
The DNA here is from genome assembly GCA_022496015.1 of Hordeum marinum. Taxonomy (NCBI): domain Eukaryota; kingdom Viridiplantae; phylum Streptophyta; class Magnoliopsida; order Poales; family Poaceae; genus Hordeum; species Hordeum marinum. The sequence goes on from CM039677.1 coordinate 323,831,460, forward strand.
GCAATCTTACCCCTCCGCAATGGAGGCACCAACCCAATTAACCAAACAAAATTGTGGACAGACCACATATTCTTCTTCCCTCTCATCGAAATAAACTCCTTGCGAAAGTTCCACGCAAAACATGGCTAACGTTCCCAGCTCCTCCACACGTCCCTACGGCCAGTGCCCAGGGGACTGGACAAGCTGTTCCGTCACACTCCTGCGGCTCTGTAATCTGGAGACCCAAGGATATCTTCCATCATCAGATCTGGCGGCGACCCGCGTAGGTCTGCTCTCTTATGGTGACGAGGTTTTTGACAAGCGCTTCCCCAATCCAAACAAGAGGGAGCGCATGTGCTTCGTCCCCTTCCTCCTCCGGAGCCTTGGATTTCCAATCCATCCGTTCCTGAGGGGATTACTGGAATTCTGCGGAGTCCAACTACACCATCTCACTCTGGGGTCAATTTTACACATCTCGGGCTTTGTCGCCATGTGTGAGATGTTCTTAGGGTGTGAAGCACATTTCGATCTGTGGAGGAAATACTTCTGCCTCATTCCCCGAACTCGGGACAAGACAATCTTAGAGGTCGGTGAGGCTGAAGTATGCCGCATAGCGGGGACGGGGTATCCGGCAGGCAAACCAAGGAAATCCGAAGAATGGACCTCGGAGTGGTTCTATATTGAAGATGTCCCCCTGTTTGAGCCAACTCGTATAGGTCTGCCCGAATACTCCGACCTCCTCCCAAAGAAGAGGTACAACTCGAGACCCAAGAGCTCGTCTCAGGAGGAAAGCGCCGAAGTACGACGCCTGGCCGCACAGGTGCGGATGCTTGTCCACCATCGACTGACCATGATTGCTGTCATGGCCGTTGATGACCCACAAGTATAGGGGATCAATTGTAGCTCTTTTTGATAAGTAAGAGTGTCGAACCCAATGAGGAGCATAAGGAAATGACAGGTAGTTTTCAGTAAGGTAATGTTTGCAAGTGCTGAAATTGTAAGTAGCAAAGTAGTTTGATAGCAAGATTATTTGTAACGAGCAAGTAACGAATATAGTAACGAAAGTGCTGCAAGGTAGCCCAATCCTTTTGAGGCAAACGACAGGCCAAAGCGGTCTCTTATGATAAGCAAAGCGTTCTTGAGGGTACACGGGAATTTCATCTAGTCACTTTCATCATGTTGGTTTAATTCATGTTCGGTACTTTGATAATTTGATATGTGGGTGGACCGGTGATTAGGTGTTTCTCTTACTTGAACAAACCTCCTACTTATGATTAGCACTCCCGCAAGCATCCGCAACTATGAGAAAAGTATTAAGAATAAATTCTAATCATAGCATTAAACTTTTGGATCCAATCGGTCCCTTACGGAATAGCGCATAAACTGGGGTTTAAGATTCTGTCACTCTCGCAACCCATCATCTAATTGCTACTCCACAATGCATTCCCTTAGGCCCAAATATGGTGAAGTGTCATGTAGTCGATGTTCACATGACACCACTAAGGGAATCACCACATACATACTATCAAAATGTCGAACACATATCAAATTCACATGATTACTTGCAACATGATTTCTCCCATGACCTCAAGAGCAAAAGTAACTACTCACAAATAATAATCATGCTCAAGATCATAGGTGTATTAAATAGGATAATGGATCTAAACATATAATATTCCACCAAATAAACCATATAGTGATCAACTACAAGACGTAATAAACACTACTAGTCATCCACAAGCACCAATCCATAGTTTCGATAACAAGATTGAACTCAAGAGATGAAGTAGGGTTTGAGAGGATTTGGTGTTGTTGAAGATGTTGATGAATATTGCCCTCCCCAAGATGGGAGAGTTGTTGGTGATGATGATGATGATGATTTCCCTCTCCGGGAGGGAAGTTCCCCACGCGGAATCGCTCCGTCGGAGGGCAAAAGTGCTCCTGCCCAAGTTCTGCCTCGAGGCGGCGGTGCTTCATCCCGGAAGCCTCCTTATGATTTTTTTACTAGGTCAAAATGACTTATATACCAGAAGATGGGCACCGGAGGTGGGCCGAGGAGGGCACAACCCACCAGGGCGAGCCTGGGCTCCCTAGCGCGCCTAGGTGGGTTGTGCCCACCTGGTGGGCCCCCTTTGGTAGTTATTTGCTCCAATAATTCTTAAATAATCCATAAAAATCTCTATGAAGTTTCAACTTGTTTGGAGTTGTGCATAATAGGTAGCCTGACGTAGCTTTTCCAGGTCCAGATTTCCAACTGCCGGAATTCTCCCTCTTGGTGTGTTCCTTGCAAATTATGAGAGAAAAGACATTAGAATTACTCCAAAAAGCATTATTATGGATAAAAACATTATAAATAACAGCAAGAAAACATGATGCAAAATGGACGTATCAACTCCCCCAAGCTTAGACCTCGCTTGTCCTCAAGCGAAAACCAAAATCAAAAAACATGTCCACATGCTTTGAGAGAGAGGTGTCGATAAAAATAAAATACAGACATAGAAGCATCATGTTGATTATTATAACAGCAACAAAATTAAACATAGGACCTTTATCATAGAACTTTTATCATATACTTCTCATGAATAAGTAATAGTTCATCACACAATCGAAGTATAAAGCAAAAACTCTATTAGAAACCAACAAACTATGTTCTCAGTCAACTTTGCAACTACAATTCATCATCCTTTCAGGAAGGGTCACGTATCGGAGCCTTTAGGCAAGTCCACATACTCAACCATCATATAGTCTTCTATGATTGCTAACACTCGCCTCGTACCCATGAGCAAAACATTTCTACCGGACACATAGAAAGATTGGGGCTTATAATTTCTCCTCCCAACATCCTCACCTCAAGGGTGATGTCAAAAATAATAACTCATGCTATCTATATTCAACTGGACATATGTGCCTAGATCTTTCCTCACCACATGATGCTTGCCAAAGGAGAAAATTAAAAGGAATAGAGAAAAACTTTGACTCTTGCATAAAAGTAAAAGATAGGCCCTTCGCAGAGGGAAGCAGAGGTTGTCATGCGCTTATTTGTTTGTGTGCTCAATCCCTTAGTGCAAGAGAATGTCACGTTGTATTGCCCCTTAAGATGACAACCCTTATTATGCACTCTATCGCTTTTATTCTTTGTCATCCAAGTTTGTACAACGCTCAATTTTCTCTTACACTAAATGATCTTACACTTTTAGAAGCAATTTGTATTGCCTTATTGCCCCAATGACAACTTACTTGAAGGATCTTGCTCAATCCATAGGTAGGTATGGTGGACTCTTGAAAATAGGATTTGGGTTTAAGGGTTTTTGGATGCACAAGTAGTATCTCTACTTAGTGAGGAATTTTTGGCTAGCAAAGGTAGGGGGCAAGCATCACATGTTAAAGGATCTATGACAATATGACTTCCATGTGAATATAAACAAACATAAACCATTAAGTTTTCTTCCTTGTCCAACGTCAACAATTTTGGCACATAATATTTTGATGAGGGCTCACAATCACAAAAGATTTCTAGGATAGTATATTTATATGTGAATCTTCTCTTCCCTTATTAATTCTTTCATGAGTTGCATCATTGACTAATGCTATGTTTGTCAATCTCTAATAAAATTTCCTACTTATACTTTTCCTTATGTGGTGCCATCACCTACCATAGGATTAGTATATGATCTTATTTATTTATTTCATTTCTTTCATTTCTTTCTTATTTCTTTTTCTTTATTTGCAACATGAAAGTAAATAAAGCAACAAACTTAAACTAAACTTTATCATATAACTTACACATGATTACAATGATAGATCACTAAGCAAACTCTCAAATAAGAAAGGATCGGACTAAACTTTATTTCATCTAGGCAAAAGATTGAACTAAGATAAGTAAAAGCAAAAAGATAGTGGGATGATACGATACCGGGGCACCTCCCCCAAGCTTGGCGGAAGCCAAGGGGAGTGCCCATACCTGATACTCAATTCTCCTGTGGTGGTGAAGAAGATGGTGGTGGCAAAATAGAAGTCTTGTCCTCGGATTTCAATGGCAGTGGTCCACCATCATGAGAGGAAGAGTGAGTCTCACGGGTCCTGCAACTAGCAGCCAAACTCATACCTTTAAACCTTGCTTCATATTTAAAGACTTGGTTCTGGAGGTCATAGATCTGGCTTTGGAGGAAGTTGATTTGCTCGTTGAAGGTGAAGACGATGTCCTTCATGGGCTTTCCATCCACCTTGAGATCACAGGAGAGGTCCGTGATCATGAGGTGATTGGCATGGAGTCCACGCTCCACCATCCCCTTGCACCGAAAGACATCTTGCTTCACAGCTTCAAGCCTAGACTCCATAGTTCCCGTCCCCTTGGGACAGGGCACATCGCGAAGGTGCAACAACCCCTCATGCATCTCAATGACCTGAGGGTGCTGCACCACCTCCCGTAGATATGGGTTGATGACGTTCTTGAAGAACTTGTCCTTCGAGGAGCTTGAAGCAGCCATGGTAGATGGGATTTGACAGAAAATAGCAAGGGAAAAAGAGAATAGAGGATTTCTCCACGATACGGTGATCAACAGGTTCAGGAAGTATATATAGATTTTTTATATTGGAGGAAAAGTACATGGAAGAAAAATAGAGTATGGAAGCTGTCCCAGGTGGGCACAACCCACCTGGGCGCGCCTTTCAAGCCTCGCGCGCCCTGGTGTCTTGTGCCCACAAGGGGACGCTTCCTGGGAGTTTCTTTATTTCCAAAATTCTAAAATATTCCAAAACTGATAGAAAATATTTTTCGGATTTTTCGGAGTCCGTTTACTTACAGTATCACGTACCTCCTTATTTTCATGATTCTAGAGTGTTCCGGAAGGACTCTTTTATGTGTTCTTCCGGTGTCAAAGTTTGGATAATATTACTTTCAACATTAATAGGAGTACATGAGATATAATGCTTTATTCATTGTCCATTGACAAACTTCGGCTTAGTACCTTCGGAATTATTTATTTTGATGGCACTAGACCGGTAAACCTCCTCGATGACATATGGGCCTTCCCATTTTGAGAGGAGCTTCCCTGCAAAAAATCTAAAATGAGATTTGTACAAAAAAACATATTCTCCGACTTTAAACTCACGCTTTTGAATTCTTTTTTCATGCCATCTTTTGACTTTTTCTTTGAATAATTTTGCATTTTCATAAGCTTGGGTTCTCCATTCATCTAATGAGCTAATATCAAATAACCTCTTCTCACCAGCAAGTTTGAAATCATAATTGAGCTCTTTAACTGCCCCAAATGCTTTATGTTCTAACTCAAGAGGCAAATGACAAGCTTTTCCATAAACCATTTTATAAGGAGACATACCCATAGGATTTTTATATGTTGTTCTATAAGCCCAAAGTGCATCATCTAATTTCTTAGACCAATTCTTCCTGGACCTATTGACAGTCTTCTACAAAATTAATTTTATTTCTCTATTTCTAAGTTCAACTTGACCACTAGACTGAGGATGGTAGGGTGATGCAATTCTATGGTTAACATCATACTTGGCAAGCATTTTACAGAAAGCACCATGAATAAAGTGTGAACCACCATCAATCATTAAATATCTAGGGACTCCAAACCTTGGGAAAATAACTTCCTTAAGCATTTTAATAGAGGTGTTGTGATCAGCACTACTGGTTGGGATAGCTTCTACCCATTTAGTAACATAATCAACAGCAACCAAAATATCTGTATACCCATTAGAGGAAGGAAAAGGTCCCATGTAATCAAATCCCCAAACATCAAATGGTTCAATAGCAAGTGAATAATTCATAGGCATTTCTTGACGCCTACCGATATTACCTATTCTTTGACATTCATCGCAAGATGAGACACACTTACGGGCATCCTTGAAGAGAGTAGGCCAATAAAATCCAGATTGCAATACCTTATGAGCAGTTCTATCTCCAGCATGATGCCCTCCATAAGCCTCGGAGTGACATTTCCGTAGGATTTGTCCCTGTTCATGCTCAGGTACACAACGTCTAATAATACCATCTACTCATTTATAAATATGTGGGTCATCATAGAAGAATTTTTTTCTTTTGTTGGTAAGTAAAGCTAGGTGGTAAATATTTAGCAACAATGTAATTAGCATAGTCATCATACCAAGGAGTACTATTAGCAACATTTATTGCAGCTAACTGCTCATCAAGCAAACTATCATCAATAGGTAGTGGGTCATCAAGCACATTGTCAAGCCTAGATAAGTTATTAGCTACGGGGTTCTCAGCTCCTTTTCTATCAATGATATGTAAATCAAATTCTTGTAACAAGAGAACCCAACGAATAAGTCTAGGTTTAGCATCTTTCTTTTCCATAAGATAATTAATAGCAGCATGGTCTGTGTGAACAGTTACTTTGGAATCAACAATATAAGGTCTAAATTTGTCACAAGCAAACACAACTGCTAAGAATTGTTTTTCAGTAGTAGCATAATTTCTTTGAGCACTGTCTAGAGTTTTACTAGCATAATGAATAACATTCAATTTCTTATCAACTTTTTGTCCTAGAACAGCACCAACAGCATAATCAGTAGCATCACACATAATTTCAAAACGCAAGTTCCAATCGGGTAGTTGAACAAAAGGTGCAGTAATTAAGGCTTTCTTGAGTGTTTCAAAGGCTTCAAGACAATCATCATCGAAAAAAAGGGATATCCTTTTGCAAGAGATTAGTAAGAGGCCTAGAAATTTTAGAAAAGTCTTTGATAAATCTCCTATAGAAAGCAGCATGACCTAAGAAACTATGAATACCTTTTATATCTTTAGGACATGGCATTTTCTCAATTGCATCAACCTTAGCTTCGTTAACCATAAAGTGGCACTTCTCCCAATTCAAGACAAGATTTGTTTGTTCACATCTCTGCAAAACTCGCTCAAGATTGCTTAAACAATCATCAAAAGACTTCCCATAAATAGAGAAGTCATCCATGAAAACCTCAACAATCTTTACAAAAAAATCAGAGAATATAGCCATCATGCATCTTTGAAAGGTAGCAGGTGCATTACATAAACCAAAAGCCATACGTCTATAAGCATAGGTTCCAAAAGGACAAGTAAAAGTGGTCTTTTCTTGATCATGTTGTGATACAGGTATTTGTGAAAACCCAGAATATCCATCAAGGAAGCAAAAGTGTGTGTGCTTAGATAATCTTTCAAGCATTTGATCAATAAAAGGCAAAGGGTAATGATCTTTTCTAGTTGCTTTGCTTAATTTTCTAAAATCAATTATCGTTCTATAGCCTGTAACAATTCTTTGCGGAATAAGTTCATTTTTATCATTAGGAACAACAGTAATACCTCCTTTCTTAGGAACACAATGAACAGGACTTACCCATCTACTATCAGCTATAGGATAGATTATTCTTGCTTCCAGAAGTTTTAATATTTCTGTTCTTACCACCTCTTTCATCTTCGGATTTAACCGACGTTGGTGATCAACAACTGGTTTAGCATCAGGTTCCATATTGATCTTGTGCTGACATAGAGTGGGACTGATGCCATTTAAATCGTCAAGAGTATATCCAATAGCAGCCCGGTTCTTCCTGAGAACTTTCAATAATATTTCTTCTTCATGTTCTGAAAGGTTAGCACTGATAATAACAGGATATATCTTCTTTTCGTCAAGATAAGCATATTTCAAAGTGTTTGGCAATTGTTTTAATTCAAACACAGGATCACCTTTAGGTGGAGGAGGACCTCCAAGAGTTTTAATAGGTAAATTGTGTTTAAGCAGAGGACGTTGTTCAAAGAAAACTTTATCTATTTCATTTCTTTCATGCATATGTAAATCATTTTCATGGTCTAACATATATTGTTGTAAAGGATTAGTAGGTGGTACAACAATAGAAGCAAGACCAATTAATTCATCCTTACTAGGAAATTATTTTTCATGATGATTTCTACTAAACTTCGAAAAATTAAACTCATGAGACTCATCACCAAAGCTAACTCCCATAGTTTGTTTCTTACAATCTATCTTAGCATTAACTGTGTTCAAGAAAGGTCTACCAAAGATAATGGGATAGAAGTCATCTTGTGGGGAACCAAGAACAAGAAAATCAGTAGGGTATTTTATTTTCCCACACAAGACTTCAACATCTCTAATAATCCCCATTGGTGATATAGTGTCTCTATTAGCAAGTTTAATAGTAACATCTATTTCTTCTATCTCAGCAGGTGTTATGTCTTTCATAATCTCTTCATATAAAGTGTAAGGAATAGTACTCACACTAGCACCCATGTCACATAAACCATGATAACAGTGATCTCCTATTTTAACTGAAATAGCAGGCATGCCCACAATAGGTCTATGGCTATCTTTTATATCAGGTTTAGAGATTCTAGCAGCTTCTCCATAGAAGTAAATAACATGCCCATCAATCTTTTCTTCCAAGAGATCTTTAACCATAGCAATGTTAGGTTCTACTTTAATTTGTCCTTCAGGTTTAGGTGTTCTAATATAGCTTTTGTTAACCATAGTTGAAACTTTAGCATGTTCGTTTATCCTAACAGGGAAAGGTGGTTTCTCTATATAAGCAGAAGGAACAACTGGATCAACATTATAGAGTATAGTTTCTTCTTTAACTGGTGCTGGTTTTTTAATTTCTTCTTTAATAGGTGGGTGATATTTAAACCACTTCTCCTTAGGGAGTTCAACATGAGTAGAAAATGATTCACAAAAAGATGCTACCATCTCAGAGTCAAGTCCATATTTAGTGCTAAACTTTTGAAAAGCATCGGTATCCATAAAAGATTTAACACAATCATACTTAAGTTTAATACTTGACACTTCACCTTCATCGAGTTCCCAATATTCAGAGTTGCATTCAATTCTTTCCAAAAGATCCCACCGGAATTCAATAGTCTTGTTCATAAAAGAACCAACACAAGAAGTTTCAAGCATGGTTTGATCATTACGAGAAAGCCGAGCATAAAAATTCTGGATAATAATTTCTCTTGAGAGCTCATGATTGGGGCATGAATATATCATTGACTTAAGCCTCCCCAAGCTAGAGAAATACTTTCTCCTTCACAAGGCCAAAAATTATATATATAATTCCGATCACGATGAACTAGATGCATAGGATAAAATTTCTGCTGGAACTCCAATTTCAAACGATTCCAATTCCATTATCCAATATCATCGCATAGCATGTACCATGCCAATGCTTTTCCCTTCAAAGATAAAGGGAAAACCTTTTTCATAACTTGATCCCTGGGTAAACCTGTAAGCTTAAACAATCCACAAATTTGTTCCACATATATGAAGTGCATATCAGGATGTTCAGTTCCATCTCCTGCTTAAGGATTAGCTAGCAGTTGTTCTATCATACCCGAAGGAATTTCATATTCAATATTTTCAATAGGTGCAGTAGATTGAGGGGTAGATAATTGTGGTTCAGGACGAGGTGAAGATACCCCGAACAAACTCCTCAAAGGATTGTTTTCCATAGTAACAAGTGACAATAAATTTCAGCACACTATATAAATGTTTCATTACCAAATTCCACTTACCAAAGGCGCTTCACTCCTCAGAAACGGCGCCAGAAAATAGCCATGATGCCCACAAGTATAGGGGATAAATTGTAGATCTTTTTGATAAGTAAGAGTGTCGAACCCAACGAGGAGCAGAAGGAAATGACAAGTAGTTTTCAGTAAGGTAATGTCTGCAAGTGCTCAAATTGTAAGTAGCAAAGTAGTTTGATAGCAAGATAATTTGTAACGAGCAAGTAAAAAATATAGTAACGAAAGTGCATCAAGGTAGACCAGTCTTTTTGAGGCAAAGGACAGGCCAAAGCGGTCTCTTATGATAAGCAAAGTGTTCTTGAGGGTACACGGGAATTTCTAGTCACTTTCATCATGTTGGTTTAATTCGTGTTCGGTACTTTGATAATTTGATATGTGGGTGGACCAGTGCTTAGGTGCTTCTCTTACTTGAAAAAACCTCCTACTTATGATTAACCCTCCCACAAGCATCCACAACTATGATAAAAGTATTAAGAATAAATTCTAACCATAGCATTAAACTTTTGGATCCAATCGGTCCCTTACGGAATAGCGCACCAACTAGGGTTTAAGCTTCTGTCACTCTCGCAACCCATCATCTAATTGCTACTCCACAATGCATTCCCTTAGGCCCAAATATGGTGAAGTGTCATGTAGTCGACGTTCACATGACACCACTAAGGGAATCACAACATACATACTATCAAAATATCGAACACATATCAAATTCACATGATTACTTACAACATGATTTCTCCCGTGACCTCAAGAACAAAAGTAACTACTCACAAATAATAATCATGCTCAAGATCAGAGGGGTATTAAATAGCATAATGGATCTGAACATATAATATTCAACCAAATAAACCATATAGTGATCAACTACAAGACGTAATCAACAGTACTAGTCACCCACGAGCACCAATCTATAGTTCCGGTAACAAGATTGAACTCAAGAGGTGAACTAGGGTTTGAGATGATTTGGTGATGTTGAAGATGTTGATGAATATTTCCCTCCCCAAGATGGGAGAGTTGTTGGTGATGATGATGACGATGATTTCCCCCTCCGGGAGGGAAGTTCCCCCGGCGGAATCGCTCTGCCGAAGGGCAAAAGTGCTCCTGCCCAAGTTCCGCCTCGAGGCGGTGGCTCTTCATCTTGAAAGCCTCCTTCTGATTTTTTTCTAGGTCAAAATGACTTATATACCAGAAGATGGGCATCGGAGGTGGGCCGAGGAGGGCACAACCCATCAGGGCGCGCCTAGGCTCGCTGGCACGCCCAGGTGGGTTGTGCCCACATGGTGAGCCCCCTCTGGTAGTTATTTCCTCCAATAATTCTTAAATAATCCATAAAAAATCTTCGTGAAGTTTCAGCTTGTTTGGAGTTGTGCAGAATGGTAGCCTAATGTAGCTTTTCTAGGTCCAGATTTCCAGCTGCCGGAATTCTCCCTCTTGGTGTGTTCCTTGCAAATTATGAGAGAAAAGGCATTAGAATTACTCCAAAAAGCATTGTTATGCATAAAACATTATAAATAACAGCAAGAAAACATGATGCAAAATGGACGTATTAGCCGCTGCTATGTCCCGGTGTGTGCAGCCCCTCCAACAAAGGGTACACCCCTTATGGTGGTACAAGGGGACAAGAGATGTCACGTGCTCCCGAAAACTAGGTCTCGCCAACCCAAGAGCGTTGGCTGCCGCACTTGTCGACATATACAAAGGAGAGCAAGAAGACTTCATTCGGCGGTCAACCAAGGAAGGGTATTCGGACCACAATCCCATCGAACAAGTAAGATTTTCTTTTTCAATCATGAAATAGTTCGGGGTTTCATTCCTCACTCTATTTGACCGAGGTCTTGGCATGAACATGAATGGAGGAGTTTCATCGAGACAGTCAACTGTCCGGCTCCTCAGCCCAAGAACCATTCACACGACAACGATCCAGGATTCAACAAGGACCCATATCTTCTCCTTGACTTCGAAAATGGAGTCTATTTCCAGGAGAGCATCGTCCAGACCCTGGTGGCTATCATAATTAATTACCCCGAGTCATTCTCCATCCCTGTCGCGAGCAAGAAGAAAAGCTCCTCCCGCAAGAGGTCCGCTACCAAGAGCGCCCCGGACACGTCGGTCCCGACCCCCAAGCGTCGCTGATCCGCATGCCATGAGCCGGCAGCCGAAGTTGTGACTGAATCCAAGGCTAATCGGGACCCTACAAGGGAGTCGGACATGGGGATGAATCCACCTGTTCGCTCATCCCGAAGGTACATTGTTCGGTTATCCGCTTTATCGTTATAGTCAATAGAGTCTCATTGCAGCTCATTTTATTGAAATATCTAGGCGAAACACCCAATCCTCCCCTATCGAAGGGGCTACCCGGGTGTCCGGAGACGCCCGAAGCTCCTGGGCCACGACACATGCAGCATCTGCTATAGAAGCCCCCATGGCCAATCCGGTGCCCGCATCTAGTGCTAGAGTATCCATGACCAAATTGGAGGTAGAGAGTGCCATGCATCATCGGCGCCGATGGGAGGCCATGTGGCACCCAATTTTCTCTAACCAGGAGTTCGGCGCCCTACGCTCGGTGGATGCACACCTTGGGGCCGCCCGAGGTGGATTCGGCGAAGCTATGAAGCTGATAACAACCAACATACAGGTAAGTGATCGGATTTTATAGAATCTGAATACTTGTGTAAGCCTAGTAGCACTCGAGCCTTAATTTGTTTTAAAACAAACGAATTAAGGATCTCCACACTGTTTGTTTGCTAATGCAGGCCTCAAAGCAATAGTCCGAGCAATTGGCCAAGGAACTCAAGGAGAGCCGCATAGAAGTACAATCCGTGAAGGCTGAACTAGCACAAGTGAAGACCTTCACACGAGAGGCCCATGGTGAGTATGCATTTACTGCTAATCTTTTTATATCATCGTGCCTGCCATATGGATTCCGTGTAGCAGCCGAATCAATAGGACATATGGAAAGGCAGTTGGAAGAAGCCCGAGATTCTTAGAGGTATGTGGAGTCCCAGCATCAGGTTGGCTACCTTGTTATACAAAAACAAGCCGAATAAATAAAGAGTTTAAAGACTCAATTGGCCCAAGCTCAATAAGAGAATCGAAAGCTTCAGAGGAGCGTACTCGGTAAGTAAGATTCCGCTATTAGTAAATATTTCCGATGTAGGGAATGATAGTAACCATGTTGTTATCTTATGTGCAGGTCTCCTGTCCGGGCATCCTGAAGAGGAGATCGAATCATACCAAGGGGACCTGCTGAAGGAGCTGACCTATCTCCATAAGCGCGCGCAAAAAGCAATGAAAGGTATGGTGAAGGCACTATGGCCCACCGAACACCCACCTGAAGGGCTAGCCGCACTTGTGGATCACTTAAAGGGGGCTTGGGATAGGTTCAAGCTATGGAAGACTTCGTCCTACCGTGAGGGAGCACGGGAGGCGTGGGAAATGGTCAAGATCCGTTTCACCGGACTTAACCCCGAGCATATGGTGCGGGTTGTTCCTGTGGGATCAGATGGAAAAGAAGTGCCACTCCACTAGGTATATGACCAGGTGATGCCAGCCGCCCGTCTTTCGCAAGAAGACTCCCCCCCTCAACACAATAATTGATGATCTCGATCAGCAGCCGCACATGTAATTTATATGTGTATAAAAAATCCGTGGTGTAAACTTTGTCTTAACTTGCCATCGGCGTCTCCCTCCCATGCGAAGAGCTCGGGAGTGTTCCTCCTTATTATTCCCTCACAAAAGAGTGAACTATATTCGGGGAATCGGGCAATCCGGCCATGTGGTGCGAACAGACAGAAAGCACATAGAAAGATATGTTATATTACAACGTAGTGTAAGAAACATCTTCCGATGAAAATAGTACCTCTATCGATACCTTTCGTCGGGGTTCTATGAAGAGCGTAGATAGAAATCCGCATACTTGCAGTATGCGGCTAATTGTTCTTTGGGAAGAAAAGACCCAAACAACGGTAATAGCAGCCAGAGCCGTATAAGGTGTTTCCGTCATAGCCGACCAATTGTCTATGTAAGATAGCTAGCTTTCGGCTTCACCCGTCTGAGGTATGTGTCCAGATGACCCGGTCGTAACAATCGCAGAGGTGCTCCCTTTACTCTCTAGCTGAACAGTCGGGAACGTAGAGAGTAATCATAGGAGCGAGGCAACCTAACTTGGCAAAGTCTTAGTTCGAATTGATGCATATGATGGCTAGAAAATGACAAAAGAAACATGTGCCCGGTAAGTATGAGCAAATAAGATTTCTGCTATTGAAAGAAGCCCCCATGTGATGTGTTCGGATTTAACACTTTATGGTGTATGCCAATTATCTGTAGTACAAGATTGGTTCAGCCGAACATAGGGTAAGAAAAGAAATTGTCCCTATTGAACAACAAAGTGGGAAGGGAAAAGGAAAAAAATAACAAAAAGGAAAAAATGTAGGGGAGTTTAGATGACACCGGTTTATCTGTAGAAGCGCCAAAGACAAGCTGCATTCCATGGGTTTGGTTCAAGGCGGTTATCGGATAGGCCCCTCCCGCGAGCACTTCATCGATGATGAAAGGACCCTCCCATTTGGTGTTGAGTTTGTGCTTTTGTTTCTCCGGGATCTGTAGGATGAGTTCTCCTACGTTGTATGCTTTTGCCCTGACCTCCCTACTTTGGTAGCGCCGAGCTTGCTATTGATAAAGAGTGGATCAAGCCAGAGCTATGTCTCGCTCCCCCTCCAAGGCGTCTAAGTCATCCTACCGATCCAACTCGGCCTCCTTTTCCTCGTACATGTGCACTCTTGGTGCGTCGTGGATAATGTCGCAGGGGAGAACTGCCTATGCCCCATAGACCATAAAAATAGTGTGTAACCCGTTGATCTATTCGGGGTGGTACGCATGCCCCATAGAAAGGAGTCGAGTTCCTCCACCCAATGATAGTTAGACTCATGAAGAGATCGGACCAAACGTGGCTTGATGCCGCTCATAATGAGACCATTTGCTCGCTCTACCTGTCCATTGGTCTGCGGATGATAGACCGATGCATAATCAAGCTTTATGCCCATTTTTGCGCACCAGTCCTTGACCTCTTAGGCCGTGAAGTTGGATCCATTATCCGTTATTATACTATGCGGGACACCATAACAGTGTACTATGCTAGATATAAAGTCAATCACTAGTCTGGATTTAGCCGATTTAATAGTCTTTGCTTCTATCCATTTGGTGAACTTGTCAACCATGACCAGTAGGTATTTATTTTTCTTGGTTCCCCCTTTAAGGGGTCCGACCATGTCCAGCCCCTGGACCGCAAAAGGCCAGGTGATTGGAATAGTTCGAAGTGCTATTGGGGGCATGTGACTTTGATTTGCAAAGAGTTGACACCCAACGCAATGTTGAACAAGTGACCGGGCGTCCGTTCGAGCATTAGGACAAAAGAAATCGGCTCGGAAGGCGTTGCCAACAAGGGATATTGCCGCGGAATGATGCCCGCCCATGCCTGCATGGATTTCAGCGAGGATATCTTGTCCTTCTTCCTCGGATATACACCTCTATAATACTCTAGTGGTGCTTTTCTTGTATAACTCATGCTCATGTACTTTGTAGGCCTTGGATCGCCGAACTATGCACCGCGCCTCAGTTTGATCGTCGAGGAGTTCCTTATTAAGAAGGTAAGCAAGGAAGGGCTCTGTCCATGGCACGATTACTGCCATTACCTCATGAGCCAAGGGCATCTCATTCATCATTGAGCCGCCGATAATGCCAACATCTGGCTCATTTATAGGGGGGACAACTTCGTCCACTGTATTCGGACCGTCACCATTATCGTCGTCCTGCCACACTACAGAGGGCTTGAAGAGCTGCTCCAGGAAGGTGTTTCTCGGGACGGGATCGTGCTTGGCTCCCATACGGGCCAGTATATCGGTGGCTTGGTTGTTGTCTCGAGCAATGTGGTGGAATTCCAACCCCTCGAACCAACAAGATATCTTGAAGACGACGTTTCTATATGCCGCCATCTTTGGATTTTTGGCATCGAACTCGCCGTTAATTTGGGATATGGCCAGGTTTGAGTCTCCCCGTACCTCTAGTCATCGTATTCCCATTGACACCGCCATCTGAAGGCCGTGAAGAACAACTTCATATTCGGTGGCATTGTTAGAGTCAGCATACATGATTTGCAACACGTATCTCATGTTGTCACCTATGGGGGATGTGAGGATAACTCCAACCCCCAGACCGGCCGAGGTCTTGAATCCATCAAAGTACATTGTCCAATGGGAGTATGCGCTATACTCCTTGGGGATCTTGGCCTCTGTGCATTCAGCCAAGAAGTCTGCCAGTACCTGAGATTTAATGGCACGACGTGGCTTGTAAGTTATTTCAAAGGGAAGGAGCTCAATGGACCATTTGGCTATGCGATGGGTGGCGTCCCTGTTGTTGATTATATCATTCAGAGGGGATTCCGATGCCACCATTACCACACACTCCTGGAAGTAGTGTCTGAGTTTCCTCGATGCCATGAATAATGTATAGGCTATTTTTCATAATGTGGGTATCTAGACTTGCACTGTGTTAGCACCTCTGACACATAATATACCGGTTTCTGAGTCGGGAATTTATGTACCTCCTCATCTCGTTCAACGATGAGCATCGCACTGATGACTTTGTTGGTGTCTGATATGTATAACAACATGGGTTCACTAACGCCTAGTGCCGTGAGTATGGGGTTGGTTGCTAGTAGCGTTTTGAGTTCTTCTAAGGCAGTCATTGCTTCATCGGTCCATTCAAAATTGTTGGTCCGTTTCAGCAGCTTATAGAGTAGCAAAACCTTTTCTCCGAGGCGGCAGATAAAGCGGCTTAACAACGCTATGCACCCGGCTAGCCTCTGGACATGCTTCAGCTCTATGGCGATTACAAGTTCTGATAGAGCATGGATTTTAGCTAGATTTACATCTATTCCTCTATGGGAGATGATGAATCCAAGCAGCTTACCAGAGGGAACTCCGAATACACATATTTCCGGATTGAGCTATATATCATATTCGCGTAGATTAGCAAAAGTTTGGCATAAGTCGTTGATCAAGTGGTCGACGTGTTTAGTTTTGATTACCACATCATCCACGTATGCCTCGACAGTCTTTCTGACCTGTGTCGCGAGGCAGGATTGGATCATGCGTTGATATGTAGCCCAGGCATGTTTTAGCCCGAAGGGCATTGTGTTGAAGCACAATGGCCCGTAGGGGGTGATGAATGCATTATCCATTTGATCGGATGCCTTCATTTTAATTTGATGGTATCCGGAGTAAGCATCGAGGAAAGATAACAAATCATGTCCGGCAATGGCATCAATGATCTGGTTTATGTGTGGTAAAGGGAAAGGGTCATTGGGGCATGCTTTGTTGAGGTCTTTGAAATCAACACATAGCCGCCAGGACTTGTCTTTCTTAGGTAGCATCACCAGGTTTGCTAGCCACTAGGGGTGTTTAATATCCCGAATAAATCCGGCCTCGAGCAATTTGGATAATTCTTCACCCATGGCTTGCCGTTTGGGCTCGGAGAAGTGGCGCAGGGTCTGTTTCACGGGCTTAAAGCCTGGAATAATGTTTAAACTGTGTTCGCGAGCCGATGTGGGATTCCAAGCATATCAGAAGGATGCCAAGCGAAAATGTCCCAATTTTCACGGAGGACATTCCGCAATGCTTCATCCATAAGGGGATCGAGTTGGGCTCCGATGGACGCTGTTTTATTGGGGTTCGTTGGATGCACCTAAAATTTGACGATTTCCTCTACGGGTTTAAAGGACGTGGACTTGGGCCTTTTGCTAAGGATCACATCGTCCCTATTAAATGTCGACCGTAGAGCGGTCAACTCTTCGGCGACGAAAGTTTCCACTAATGCCTTGAGGGCAGGCATTGTCGTTTTGTTTTTGGCACGAAGGGCTATGTTCGGATCACTCGCGATCGTGATCACTCCATTTGGTCCTGGCATTTTGAGTTTCATGTACCCGTAATGGGGTATAGCTTGGAACTTTGTAAAGGCATCGCATCCCAATAGGGCGTGATAGCCACTTGGGAAGGGGACGATGTGGAAGAGAAGTTCTTTGGATCGGTAGTTTTCGGGCGTGCCGAACACAACGTCCAGGATGATACATCCGGAACAACGTGCATCTTTCCCTTGGATAATTCCCCAGAAGGTTGTGTTGCTATGTTCAATGCGAGATCGGTCGAACTACATTTTTTCCAAAGTGGCCTCATATATGAGGTTAAGACCACTGTCACCGTCCATTAGCACTTTATGTAGCCTGTATCCATCAATGATGGGATTCAAGACTAGAGCGGCCGATGAATGAACGGGAAGGATGGGTGGCTGGTCAGTGTCTCCGAAAGTAATTGGAACGTCTACCCATGGCCTAGTAGCTGCCATGTGGTAAACTTTCTCGTGCTCCCTAAGATCTCTTTTATGCCTGCTCCTCGAGTGGAAGATCTCATAGACCGTCAAGACTTCGTCATTAAATCCGGGTGGCAAAGGAGAGCGCATGTTCGACAGAGGTGTGTCGAGGATGGCCTCGCCACTTTTTGCGACTTACCTGACGACCCAGCAAGCTCGAAGGCTACGTTTAGGGTTTGTGTTTAACAACACGGAATGAATGGGGCAGGGTTTATCCAAAAGTCCGTCGAGGACGGTGCCGGTCCTAGAAAGGGACTTGTTTTTTCGACGAGTTCATACCTGGCTGGCCGATTTGGAGGTATCCTCTTTTTCCGAGCTCCTCTAGGGTGTTCGTGTTGGAAATATGCCCTAGAGGCAATAATAAAATGGTTATTATTATATTTCCTTGTTCATGATAATTGTCTATTGTTCATGCTATAATTGTATTAACCGGAAACCGTAATGCATGTGTGAATACATAGACCACAACATGTCCCTAGTGAGCCTCTAGTTGGCTAGCTCGCTGATCAATAGATGGTCACAGTTTCATGACCATGGACATTGGATATCGTTGATAACGGGATCACATCATTAGGAGAATGATGTGATGGACAAGACCCAATCCTAAGCATAGCGCAAGATCGTGTAGTTCGTCTGCTAAAGCTTTTCTAATGTCAAGTATCGTTTCCTTAGACCATGAGATTGTGAAAATCTCAGATACCGTAGGAATACTTTGCGTGTGCCAAATGTCACAACGTAATTGGGTGGCTATAAAGGTATGCTACGGGTATCCCCAAAAGTATCTGTTGGGTTGGCACGAATTGAGACTGGGATTTGTCACTCCGTGTGACGGAGAGGTATCTCTGGGCCCACTCGATAAGACATCATCATAATGAGCTCAATGTGACTAAGGAGTTAGCCACGAGATGATGTATTATGGAACGAGTAAAGAGACTTGCCGGTAACGAGATTGAACAAGGTACAGGGATTCCGACAATCGTATCTCGGGCAAGTATCATACCGGTAGACAAAGGGAATTGTATACGGGATTGATTGAATCCCCGACATCGTGGTTCATTCGATGAGATCATCGTGGAGCATGTGGGAGCCAACATGGGTATCCAGATCCCGCTGTTGGTTATTGACCGGAGAGGTGTCTCGGTCATGTCTACATGCCTCCCGAACCCGTAGGGTCTACACACTTAAGGTTCGATGACGCTAGGGTTATAGGGAAATAGTGTACGTGGTTACCGAAGGTTTTTCGGAGTCCCGGATGAGATCCTGGACATCACGAGGAGTTCCGGAATGGTCTGGAGGTGAAGAATGATATATAGGAAGTAAGTTTTGGTCACCGGAAGTGTTCCGGGCGTCACCGGTAACGTACCGAGACCACCGGAAGGGTTTTGGGGGTCCATCGTGTGGGGTCACCGGCACCAGAGGCCTACGTGGGCCGACAGTGGGAAGGGACCAGCTCCAGAGTGGGTTGGTGCACCCTCCACCCTGGTCCAAGGTGCAGCAAAGGAGAGAGGGGGGGAAACCCTAGGACAGATGGGCCCTAGGCCCACCCTAGGGCTGTCGCACCCCTCTTCCCTCTCTTGGCCGCCGCCCTAGATCAATCTAGGGTTGGCCACTGGCCCTAGGGTGGGAACCCTAGGGGCTGCACACCCCTCCCCATCCTCCTATATATATTGGATCCCTTGGGGCTATCGAGGACACACATCTCTCTCTCGGCGCAGCCCTACCTCTCCACCTCCTTGTCCTCTGTAGCGCTTGGCGAAGCCCTACCGGAGTACCACGCAGCTCCACCGTCACCACACCGTCGTGCTACCAGAGCTCTTCCTCAACCTCTCCTTCCTCCTTGTTGGATCAAGGCATAGGAGACGTCATCGGGCTGCACGTGTGTTGAACGCGGAGGCGCCGTTGTTCGGCGCTTAGATCAGATTCCACCGCGATCTGAATCGCTACGAGTACGACTCCACCAACGGCGTTCTTGTAATGCTTCCGCTTTGCGATCTTCAAAAATATGAAGATGCACTCCCTATTTTCTCATTGCTGGTTTCTCCATAGATTGATCTTGGTGACACGTAGGAATTTTTTTGATTTACTACTACGTCTCCCAACGGTTCGGAGAAAATTGGTTCCGAGAACAACTGCTCGGATTGCCAGACACTCTCCATGGCACAGTACTTCTGTACCAATTCAAATAACTCTGAAAAGTTTCTTATGCGTCAGCGGGCCAGGGCATTAAGAATCCCTTCATCATGGCAATTGCGAATAAAAATTACCATTACATCTTGGTCACTAAGACCTTTTACTCTGCTCCTAGTGAGTAGGAGCCTTCCCCAAAAGTGGTGGACTGATTCTCCTTGTATTTTCTTGATATCCCGAAAGTCCAAAGACATGGGCTTTGGCGCGGTACTTGGATGATCATCTTGGGCGATGGGTGGGAAAATTTTGGTTCCCTGTCTCAACGAGTGTTCGGAATTGCAGTTTCTAAATCGTGTGACAGATCCTGGACCGGTGACGGTCCAGCTTTAGAGCGATTCCCCACCTCTGATTCAACTACGGGTTCTTGGAGATCGAGGACCCAAGTATAAATGGTTTTCAATTTTGGTTGTCGGGCAGAATCCGTAGCCGGACACTCGATGGTAGCGACAAGGTGGGTGACCAGAGGGACATGAATCTCCCTATCATCTTGTCTGATACCGAGATCATAGATCGGAACCTGGTCATCCGATATACGCATAGCTTCGATCCGATCGAACAACTCGTTTAAGAACGAGGTGATGGCAGGATGCGTGTCACTGATAAGAGTGGATTCATAAAGTGGTGTGATGGTTCCAGAGTTATGCTGAAGCGGATCTGTATTCCGTTCTGCCATGGGACCTGATGTCTTGGATGTCAAAGCATCTGGACTTACAGGTTTTTCTTCGAAGGTTGAGGGTTCCATTGGAACGAGTGTTCCTCGTGAATCAGCCATGAACTCTAGGGTTCTAAACTTGATACTCTGATTGGGGGGAACCTTCCGATCTGGCCATGATGGCCGACCAGGCCGGCAAGCGACAAGGTGTTGTTGCTGATGAAGCTCTGATTGGGGGCGAGCCATCGATTCCTTCGGTGCTCACAGAGGAACTCTAAATGAAAGAACCAATGTCGGTGTCAAAATCGGTGGATCTCGGGTAGGGGGTCCCGAACTATGAGACTAGGATCGACGGTAATAGGAGATGAAGGGGACACGAGTTTACCCAGGTTCGGGCCCTCCTATGGAGTTAATACCCTACGTCCTGCTTGGTTTTATTAATCATTATAGGGGTTACAGAGTTGATATACCTCGAGATCGTATAGCTAACCCTAGACGAGTTGTTCTATCCCTATACCATAAAACCCTTCGGCTTATATAGATGTCGAGGGTGTCCTTAGCTTACACATGGTCGGTTACATGTCGAAGAGATAACATGCCTAACTACAGCTAATAACTTGGAGAATACGTCACGACTCCTCGAAGCTTCCATCTAGCGCAGGTGGTCTTCGATCATCTGATGCCCACCTTGCAACCCATACAGTCCGGCCCATGAACAATAGTTAGGCTATCCGATGACACCCTAATCCAGGACTCCCTCACCCTTCGTCTCATGTTACCATCGATTCTAGTCTCACAGCTCGGGCCCCCTACCCGAGATTCGCCGGTTTTCACACTGACACCCGTTGTATGGGATGTTCTTCGTGTTGGCTTGCAAGGTGAACTCTTTGGTGATGGAAAGGAACCTGATCCTGAAGCTACCGCGGAAGAATTGAAGATGTTGCAATACAATGCTATGCCCCTAAGAATTCAACAAAATCACTCGTCTTGAGAATCCAAAGGAATTTGGGATACTTTGGTTGATATGCATGAAGGTATCGACTCCGTCAGGGAATCTAAGTTGGATGTGCTTCAAAGTCAACTTGACAAGTTCAAGATGAAGTATGGTGAAGGAGTCTCTGAAATGTACTATAGGCTTGCTCTCATCGCAAATGAGATTCCCGGCTTAGGAAGCGAAGAGATGACCAACAAATTCATCATGAAGAAGATACTTAGAGCCTTGGATGGGAAGTACGACATCGTGTGCACATTAATTCAAATGATGCCAAACTACAAAGATCTCAAGCCCAAGGAAGTCATCAGAAGGATTGTTGCTCATGAGATGTCACTCAAAGACAAGGAAGAACTTCACAACAAGTCTAGTGATGCTTACAAAGCTTCTAGTGACACTCCCGCAACATCAAGTGACAACCTTGTAACCAATGAAGAGATACGGCTCATGGTCAAGAAATTCAACAAGTTCTACAAGAGTGGAGGCAAATAAAGAAACTCCAACTCAAGATATGAAGAGAAGCGTTCATCTAGTCGTGACCGGAATTGTTACAATTGTGGAAGGCCCGAACACTACTCCAATGAGTGCATGCCTGAGGGAGTCCTGGATTAAGGGGTCCTTGGATGGCCGACCTATTTCTTATGGGTCAGACTATGTGGGCCACTTGCTAAGCATTAGATTGATCAAAGGCCCCGTCGCCACAGAGGAAACCTCAGGAGTCGTGGCGTGTCCTCCAAGTTTGAAGTAGTAGATAGGCATGTTTTTCCCTTCGATGTGCAACCGACCATGTGTAAACCCTAGGTACCCTCAGCGTCTATATAATCCGGAGGGTTTTAGATTGTAGGGCAGAGAAAGTCATCTAGGGTTTAGCTATTCGATCTCAAGGTAGATCAACTCTGCAACCTTCATACCATCAATATAATCAAGCAGGACGTAGGGTTTTACCTCCATAGGAGGGCCCAAACCTGGGTAAACATCATCTCCTTTGTACCCTATTGCCATCGATCCTAGTCTCACAGCTTGGGACCCCCTACCCAAGATCCGCCGGTTTTGACACCGACAATGGTTCTTTCATTAAGAGTTCCGCTGTGATTGCCAAAGGAATCGATGACTCGCCTTGTCATAAGCAACGAGATCTGCATCCAAGATATTCTCATCCCTGGTTAGATCTTCACAAGCGGCAACGTCTTGTCACACGCCAACCCGACTAGCCATCTTGGCCAGATCGGAAGCTTTGCCCCCGATCAAGAAATCAGATTTGGAACCCTAGATTTCGTCGTTGATTCACGGGGAGAGCTTGTCTTGATGGAACCCTCAACTTTCATGTAGGAGCCCACAGATCCCGACGCCTCGACGTCGAAGACATTGGGCCCCACCTCTAAGGTGGCCTTCACCCTCAGGCTATCTAGAACACCCAATCCATTCGTTGTGCCCGGATCCACTACGACCAAACATGACCCGGATTCGCTGTCAAGCGACTCCGGAACTGCAACGCCATAGATCGACCCCACGCGCTTTAAGGACACACATCCTACCAACGCCTCGTCCCTAAACGAGTTGTTTGATCGGATTCAGACCATGCACATGACTGACGACCAGACTCCGGTCTATGACTGGATCGGGCTTAAACTCGACGATAGGGAGATTCACACCCCCTCGGTCACTCACTTAGTTGCCACTGTCTAGTGTCCGGCATCGCCCCCCCCCCAATGACCGAAAATTAAAATGGTTTATACTCCAATCTCCGATCATCGAGACCTCGCTTGCAACTCAGACCCTGGAGTTCGCTTTAGAGATAGATTGAGATCGGTCCCCGATCTAGGGCGCAACTCGGAACCCATGATTCCGGAGTCACATCGTGGCGTGGAGTCAAAGTTTTACCCACCCACCACCCAAGTCAAGCACTCGGGCATTGTAGGAGAGTCCAAGTCTTCGGACTTACGGGATGTTAAACAATTACCAGGAGATTCAGTTCATCATTTTTGGGCTAGACTCCTCCTCGCTAGAAACAAAATACAAGGTTCTAGTGACCAGGAGATAATGGCAACCTTCAATCGCAATTGTCATGACGAAGGGATTGTTAACGCCCTGGATCATTGGCACATTCAAGACTTCACCGAGTTGTCGGAGTTGGTACAAAAATATTGTGCCATGGAGAGCACCTGGCAAGCCAAACAGCTACTTTCAGAACCAACCTTTACTGAATACCCTATAGGAGATCGGAAAAAGAGGATACCTCCGAAGCGGATAGCCGAACTCGAACCCGTCGAAAATAGAAATAGACCCCTTACAGGGGTCAGAACCGTCCTTGACGGTCTATTGGCTAAACCATGCCCTATACATTCCGTATTGCTGAACACAAGCCTGACTCACAGCCTTAGAGCTTGTTGGGCCGTCAGGCAGGTCGCAAAAAGCGGTGAGGACATCCTCAAGGCACTACTGTCAAACAGGCGCTCCACATCGCCACCAGAATGCAACGCCGAAGTCCTGACGATCTATGAAATGTTCCCCTCAAGGAATAGGAGGAAAAGAGCTCTTAGAGACCTTGAACAGGTCTATCACGTGGCAGCAACAAGTTCATGGGCAGACATACCCATCACCTTCAGAGATACTGACCAACCAGCCATCCTTGTCGGTCATACACCGGTCGCACTGGTCTTAAACCTCATCGTCGATGGCTTCAGGCTGCATAAAGTGCTAATGCATGTCGGTAGTGGTTTAAACCTTATCCACGAAGATACCCTGGGAAAAATGCAGTTCGACTGATCTCGCATCGAGCATAGCAACACAACATTCCGGGGGATCATTCCTGGGAAAGAGGCGCATTGTTCAGGACGTATCACCTTGGACGTAGTGTTCGGCACACCCGAAAACTACCGATCTAAAGGGCTTCTCTTCCATATCGTGCCCTTACCCAGCGGCTACCATGCCCTGTTAGGGTTAACTATTCGATCTCGAGGTAGATCAACTCTGTAACCCCCCATATCATCAATACAACCAAGCAGGACGTAGCGTATTACCTCCATAGGAGGGTCCGAACCTGGGTAGATTTGTGTCCCCTTTGTCTCCTGTTATTGTCAATTCTAGTCTCATAGTTCGGGACCCCATACCCGAGATCCGTCGGTTTTGACACGGCCATCGCCCTCGACGCACTAGCTGAGACATTCGCTGCAAAAGAACTGACCGCACTCCGGTCAACAATAGACAAGGACATTGTGATCCTTAGTAAAAGGCCCAAACCCACGTCCTTTACACCTGTAAATGAAATCGTTAAATTTCAGGTACACCCAACGGACCCCAATAAGACAACATCCATCGGAGCTCAGCTGGACCCCATGATGAACAAGGCGCTACAAGCATTATTACGAGAAAAATGGGACATCTTCGCCTGGTATCCTTCCGATATGCCAGGAATCCCACGGCGGCTAGCAGAACATAGTCTGAACATCATCGCAGGCTTCAAGCCCATTAAGCAGACTCTGAGCCGCTTTTCCGAGCCCAAACGACAACCTATGGGTGAAGAATTAGCCAACCTACTAGAGGCCGAATTCATACTGGAGATCAAGCACCTCGAATGGTTGGCAAACCTGGTGATGGTACCAAAGAAAGACAAATCCTAGCGGTTGTGTGTCGACTTTAAATACCTCAACAAGGCCTGCCCTAAGGACCCTTTCCCCTTACCACGCATAGACCAGATTATGGACGCCACAGTCGAACACGACTCATTGTGTTTCCTCGCCACTTATTCCTGATACCATCAGATCAAAATGAAGGAATCCGATCAAGCCGCAACTGCATTCATCAACCCTTCTAGGCCATTCTGCTTCAACATGATGCCCTTCAGGCTAAAAAATGTTGGGGCTACGTACCAGCGCATGATCCAGACTTGTCTCGCAAAACAGGTCGGTAAAACAGACGAGGCATACGCGGACGATGTGGTCATCAAAACCAAACACGTCAGCCAGTTGATTGACGACCTAAGGCAAACCTTTGCCAGCCTACTTGAGTACGATATATGACTCAATCCAGAGAAATGTGTCTTCGGAGTTCCCGTTGACAAACTGCTCGGATTCATCATTTCCCACAAAGGGATAGAAGTGAATCCGGCTAAGATCCGCACCCTATCAAAACTTGTAATTCCCATAGAGCTAAAGCATGTCCATAGGTTGGCAGGTTGTATGGCGGCGCTAAGCCACTTTATCTCCCGCCTAGGTGAAAAGGCTTTACCGCTCTACAGGTTGTTGAAACGGACCAACAATTTCGAATGGACCGACGAAGCAGTGGCTGCGTTAGAAGAAATTAAAGCACTGCTGGCAAGTAACCCCATACTCACAGCACCACGAGTTGGTGAAAGAATGTTGTTGTACATATCGGCCACCAACCAAGTCATTAGCGTAGTGCTCGTCATCGAATGAGAGGAGGAGGGACACAAATTCCGGATAGAGAAATCGGTCTATTATGTGTCAAAAGTACTAACGCAGTGCAAGTCCAGATACCCGCATTACCAGAAGATAGCATATACAGTATTTATCGCATCATGGAAACTAAGACACTACTTTCAAGAGTGTTTGGTTATGATGGCATCTGAAGTACCCCTGAACGATATAATCAACAACAGGGACACCACCGGCCGCATAGCCAAATGGGCCATTGACCTCCTTCCTTTTGAAATTGCCTACAAGCCACGACGAGCTATTAAATCTCAGGTGTTGGTAGATTTCCTCGTCGAATGGACAGAGGTCGAGCTCCCCAAAGAATATAGTACATACTCCCATTGGACGATGTACTTCGACGGATCCAAAACATTGGCCCGACTGGGGGCTAGAGTTATTCTCACATCCCCCACAGGCGACAACGTCTGATACGTGTTGCAAATCATGTATGCCGATTCCAACAATGCAACCGAATATGAAGCACTTTTGCATGGTCTTCGGATGGCAGCTTCAATGGGCATACAACGGCTAGAGGTATGAGGAGACTCCAACTTGGCCATCTCCCAAATCAATGGCGAATTCGATGCTGGCGGCATATAGAAATGTCGTCCTCAAGATATCTGCATGGTTTGAGGGGCTAAAATTCCATCATTTCACTAGAGACAACAACCAAGCCGCTGCTGACATACTGGCCCGCATGGGGGCCAAACATGACCCTGTCCCAAAAAAACTTTCCTGGAACGGCTCTTTAAACCATCAGTGGTTTGGCAGGACGATAATAAGGGTGTCGGTCTCATCAGCATTGAAGAGGTTGTTCCCCCTATAAACAAACCAGACGACCAAATCATTGGCAGCTCTGTAATGGACGAAACACCCTCGGATCATGAGGTCATGGCAGTAATCGCACCATGGACCGAGCCCTTCCTTGCCTACCTTCTTTGCCAAGAACTCCCCAACAATCAGATAGAGGCCCAATGCATAATTCGGTGATCCAAAGCCTATAAAGTCCACGAGGGGGGTTATACAAGAAAAGCACCATTAGGGTACTACAACGATGCATATATGAGGAAGAAGGATGACAACTCTTAGCCAAAGTCCACACAGGAATGGGCGGCCATCACGCCGCGGCAAGGGCCTTAGTAAGCAAGGCCTTCCGGGCTGGTTTCTTTTGGCCCACCACTCGAGCGGACACCCAGTCGCTTGTCAAGCATTGCGTGGGGTGTCAACTTTTTGCAAATCAAAGTCACATGCCCCCAACAGTTCTTCGGACTATTCGGATTACCTGGCCCTTTGTGGTCTGGGGGCTAGATATGGTCGGACCACTTAAAGGGGGGGCAAGAAGAATAAATACCTACTAGTCATGGTTGACAAATTCACCAAATGGATAGAAGCAAAACCTGTCAAATCAGCCAAGTCCGGACCAGTAATCGACTTTACATCCGGCATGGTACACCATTACGGTGTCCCGCACAGTATAATAACGGACAATGGATCCAACTTCACAGCCCAAGAGGTCAAATATTGGTGCACAAAAATGGGCATCAATCTCGATTATGCATCGGTGTATCACTCGCAGACCAATGGACAAGTTGAACGGGTCAATGGCCTCATCATGAGTGGTATTAAACCGTGTTTGGTCCGATCTCTGCATGAGTCCGACTGCCATTGGGTAGAGGATCTTGACTCTGTTCTTTGGGGCCTACGTACCACCCCAAATTGATCAACGGGATACACATTGTTCTTCATGGTCTACGGGGCAGAAGCAGTCCTCCCCTGTGATATTATTCACGATGCACCAAGGGTGCGCATGTACGAGAAAAAGGAGGCTGAGTTAGATCGGCAGGACAACCCGGACGCCATAGAAGGAGAGCACGACATAGCCCGGGCTCGTTCTACTTTTTATCAACAGCAGGCCCGACGTTACCAGAGTAGGGAGGTCAGGGCAAAAGCATATAATGTGGGTGAACTCGTCTTATGGCTCTCGGAGAAGCAGAAGCATAAACTCAACCCCAAATGGGAGGGGCCCTTCATAATTTACGAAGTACTCACACGAGGGGCTTACCGTCTCCAAAACCCGTCGGATAACCACCTCGAACCAAACCCATGGAACGCAGCTCATCTTCGGTGCTTCTACGGCTAGACCGGTGTCATCATAATCTTTACCCTTTACTTTCTTTTATTTCCCTTTCTTTAGTTTTTCCTTTCCCTCCCACCTTGATTTTCTGGAGGTTTGGATATTTTGTTTTCTTCCCAAGTCTATGTTCGGTTAAACCGATATTGTATTAAGATTTTTGGCATACATCCTCAAATGTTAAATCCGAACACAACACCCGGGGGCTTCTTCCCAAAGCCGATGATTTTATATTTTAAGCATCTATTCACATTTACCGTGTATGCACATTTACCTTGTCAATTTTTAAGCCATTCTATGCATCAATTCGAACTAAGATTTTTGCCAAGCTGGGTTGCCTTGCTCCTGTGTTTACCCTCTACGTTCCCGATTGCTCGGCTAGAGAGTAAAGGGAACACCTCTACGATTGTTACGACCGGGTTATCTGGATACGTACCTCAGACGGGTGAAGCCAAAAGCTAGCTATCATCAGCAGAAAATTGGTCGGCTACAACGGAAACAACGAAAATTATGGTTGTTATCGCCATTACTCGGGCTTCTTTTTTCTAAAAAAGAGCAACTAGTCGCCTACTGGCAGTATAGGGCCTTACTATCTATGATGTATGTATCATCCTGAAGGAAGCTATCGATAGAGGTACTATTTTCTTTGGAAGATGTTTCTTATGCTAAATATTATATAACATATCTCCATGTGCATTTTTTTGTCTGTTCACACCAATGGCCGGATTGCCTGGTTCCTTGAAGGAATTCCTTCCTAGCAAGGGATATTTCATAAGGAACACTTCCAAGCTCTTTGCATGGGAGGTCAAAGCCGATGGCCGGTTAAGACAGAGTTTACGGCACAGACGGAGCAATTTTTGATTTAAAGTACATAGTTACATAAAATCACTCATTTGGCTGATGGTCGAGATTGTCTATTAATACATCTAGGGCACAATCTTCCTCCGAGAGACGAGCGGCAGGCATCACTTGGTTGTACACCAAACGAAGTGGCACTTCTTGCCCATCAGGCCCTTCTGGCCCAACCCGAGCCATATTCTCGGGGTTAAGGCCGGTATACCGAGTCTTGATCATTGCCCATGCTCCTCGGACTCCCTCCCAATAGGACAATGTCTTCCATAACTCGAACTAACTTCGGGCTCCCTTGAACCGATCAACCAGCTCGGTCATCCCCTCTGGAGGTTGCTCGGCGGGCCATAGTGCTTTTATCATGCTCTTCATGGCCTTCCGAGCCCGCCCATGAAGGGCAGACAGTAACTACAGAAGGCTTCCCCGGTAGGATCCGATCTCTTCTTTAGGTCGTCCGGTTAGGAGACCTATACATGAGACAAGGCATATCCATTACACTTAACGTATGAGAGGTATCCTAGGATGTTATAATTGCACTTACCGAACATGCTCCTCTGTAATTTTTGGTTCGCTTCTTGGGTCTGGGCCAATTGAGACTTTAAACTCTCAATTTCTTCAGCCTACTGTTTGTTTTCCGCCTGGAGGCGTTTCTTCTCTTCCGGGTTTCGTTGCAACGAAAGGCAGCCAGCCTCATGCTGGGACTTGGCGTACCTGTGAGATTCTTGGGCTGCATCCAAATCTTTATGCAACTACTTGTTGGAAATATGCCCTAGAGGCAATAAATAAAGTGTTTATTATTATATTTCCTTGTTCATGATAATCGTTTATTATCCATGCTATAATTGTATTGATTGGAAACACATTACATGTGTGGGTAAATATACAACACTTTGTCCCTAGTATGCCTCTAGTGAACTAGCTCGTTGGTCAAAGATGGTCAAGGTTTCCTAGCCATTGACATGTGATGTCATTTGATAATGGGATCACATCATTAGGAGAATGATGTGATGGACAAGACCCAAACTACAAACATAGCATATGATCGTGTCAGTTTATTGCTACTGTTTTCTGCATGTCAAGTATATGTTTCTTTGACCATGAGATCATGCAACTCACGGACACCGGAAGAGTGCCTCATGTGTATCAAACGTCGCAATGTAAATGGGTGACTATAAAGGTGCTCTACAGGTATCTTCGAGGGTGTCTGTTAGGTTGGCATGGATCAAGACTGGGATTTGTTACTCCGTGTGACGGAGAGGTAACTCAGGGCCCACTCGGTAATACAGCATCACAATAAGCCTTGCAAGCAATGTGACTGAGTGTTATCACGGGATCTTGTATTACGGAATGAGTAAAGAGACTTGTCGGTAACGAGGTTGAACTAGGTATGGAGATACCAACGATCGAATCTCGGGCAAGTAACATACCGAAGAACAAAGGGAACATCATACGGGATTAACTGAATCCTTGACATAAAGGTTCAACCGATAAAGATCTTCATAGAATATGTAGGAACCAATATGGGCATCCAGGTCCCGCTATTTTTTATTGACCTTAGAGGTGTCTCGGTCATGTCTACAAAGTTCTCGAACCCGTAGGGTCTGCACACTTAAGGTTTGGTGACGTTTCGGTAGTATAGAGTTATGCATGGTGGTTACCGAAGGTTGTTCAGAGTCCCGGATGAGATCCCGGACGTCACGAGGAGATATGGAATGGTCAGGAGGTAAATATTGATATATACGAAGTCCTATTTTGGTCGCCAAAAAAGTTCCGGGCTCATCGGTAGTGTACCGGGAGTGTCGGTAATGTACCGGGAGGGGTATTTCGACCCAAGAGGCTACATGGGCTGTGGGAGAGTGAATACCAGCCCTTAGTGGGCTGGTGGAAGTCCCACACAAGGCCCATGTGGCTGGGAAGAAAAGCCCAAAGAGAAAAAGGTGGAAAAATGCAAAAAGGCCAAAATAAGGAGGAGTCCTAGTCCTACTAGGATTGGAGGAGGAATCCTCCTCTCCTCTTTGTTCGGCCGAAGCCTAGATGGCTTGGCCCTTGGGCCAAGCCTCCTCCTCTCTTCCTCTTATATATACTAGAGGTTTCATGGTTTTTGCACTAGATTTCCAGTCACGTGCTACCCGTTCCTCTAGTGCATAGTTTCTCCTCTAGATCGGTTTTTTGCACTGCTTAGGAGAAGCCCTGCTGGAATTGCTCCACCACCATCGCCGCGGCGCCACCATGCTGCCGGAGAACTTGTCTACCTATCCGCTCCCTCTTGCTAGATCAAGAAGGCGGAGATCGTCATCAAGCTGTACGTGTGCTGAACACGGAGGTGCCGTCCGTTCGGTGCTTGATCGGGACAGATCGTGATTGGATCGCGGGACGCTCGGCGATTTGGATCGCGAAGACGTTCGACTACACCAACTGCGTTTCTTAACGCTTCTTGCTTAGCGATCTACAAGGGAATGTAGATCCA
Organism: Hordeum marinum; assembly: GCA_022496015.1. Taxonomy (NCBI): domain Eukaryota; kingdom Viridiplantae; phylum Streptophyta; class Magnoliopsida; order Poales; family Poaceae; genus Hordeum; species Hordeum marinum. Next base: position 323,863,117 of record CM039677.1, read on the forward strand.
CTCTCTCTCCCTCTCGTAGATGCTCATCACCATGGATAGGTATTGCGTGAGCGTAGGAATTTTTTTGTTTCCCATGCAACATTCCCCAACAGTGGCATCATGAGCTAGGTCTATGTGTAGATGAGATCTCGAGTAGAACACAAAGAGTTTGTGGGCATTGATGCTTAGATTGCTTCCTCCCTTGGTCGTGTTTTGGTTCAGCGATATTGTGGGATGAAGCGGCCCGGACCAACATTACTCGTACGCTGACGAGAGACCGGTTCCCTCAACTGCAACTTGTTGCAAAAGATGGCTGGCGGGTGGCAGTTTCTCCTACTTTAGTTGGATCGGATTCGACAAAGGCGGTCCTTGAGAAGGTTGAAAAGCAACTTATGTATCACCGTTGTGGTTTATGCGTAGGTGATAATTGTTCTTGCTAGATACCCGTACCATCCACGTAAAACATGCAACAACAATTAGAGGATGTCTAACTTGTTTTTGCAGGGTATGTTGTGATGTGATATGGCCAATTACATGATGTGATATATGTGATGTATGATATGATCATGTGTTGTATAGAATATCACGACTTGCATGTCGATGAGTATGGCAACCGGCAGGAGCCATAGGTTTGTATTTAATTATTGTATGACCCGCGTGTCAATTATTAATCGCTATGTAATGCTTTACTTTATCACTAAACGGTAGCAATAGTAGTACAAGCATGATGGGCGCGACAACCCCGATGGTGACACGTTGATGGAGATCAAGATGATGGAGATCATGGTGTCATGCCGGTGATGATGGAGATCATGCTGGTGCTTTCAAGATGGAGATTAAAAGCACAAGTTCATGGCCATATCATGTCACTTATGATTTGCATGTGATGTTAATCATTTTATGCATCTTGTTTTGCTTAGGACGACCGTAGCATTATAAGGTGATCCCTCACTTAAATTTCAAGATGAATTGTGTTCTCCCCGAGTGTGCACCATTGCGAAAGTTCATCGTGTCGAGACACCACATGATGATCGGGTGTGATAGACTCTATGTTCACATAGAACGGGTGCAAGCCAATGTTGCACATGCAGAACACTCGGGTTAAACTTGATGAGCCTAGCATTTACAGACAATGCCTCGGAACACAAGAGACCAAAAGGTCGAACATGAGTCATATAGTAGATATGATCAACATGATGATGTTCACCATTGAAACCACCTCAACTCACGTGATGATCGGACTTGAGTTGGTGAATTTGGATGATGTGACACTCAGATGACCTGAGGGATGTCAATTTGAGTAGGAGCTTTAGTAATTTGATTAACTAAACTCATTACCTTGAACAATAGTCTAAGTAACCTTTGCATATTTATGTTGTAGATCAATGGCTCGCGCAGTAGCACCCCTGAATTTTAATGCGTTCCTAGAGAAATCTAAGTTGAAAGATGATGTAAGTAACTTTGTTAACTGGGCCCGTAATCTAAGGATTATCCTCATGGCTTCCCAGAAATCATATGTCCTTGATGCACCGCTTGGTGACCAACCAGCAGACATGTCATCCGAAGACGTTAAGAACGCTTGGGAGGCACATTCTGGAGATTACTCAATAGTTCAGTGTGCAATATTGTATGGCTTAGAATCGGGACTTCAAAGACGTTTTGAACGTCATGGAGCATATGAGATGTTCCAGGAGTTGAAATTTATCTTTTAGAAGAATGCCCGAATCGAGAGGTATGAGACCTCCGATAAGTTCTATGCTTGCAAGATGGAGGAGAACGGGTCTATCAGTGAACATATACTCAGAATGTCTAGGTATTCGACTCGTCTAGCGGACTTGGGAATTGCCCTTCTGCCAGAGGCAATCACTGACAGAGTTCTTCAATCACTACCACCTAGTTACAAGAGCTTTGTGATGAACTATAACATGCACGGGATGAACAAGTCAGTCGCCGAGCTGTTTGCGATGCTAAAAGTCGTTGAGTCTGAAATCCAGAAAGAACATCAAGTGTTGATGGTCAATAAAACCACTAGTTTCAAGAAGAATGGCAAGGGCAAGGGCAAGAAGGGTAAAACCAAGAAGGATGGCAAAGCAGTTGCTACTCCTGTAAAGAAGCCCAAGCATGGGACCAAGCCAGAAACTGACTGTTTTCATTGCAAGGGAATTGGTCACTGGAAGCGAAACTGCCCCAAGTACCTGGCTGACAAGAAGGCGGCCAACGACAAACAAGGTATATATGATATACATGTTATTGATGTGTACCTTACTAGCTCTCGTTGTAGTGCCTGGGTATTTGATACCGGTTCGGTTGCTCATATTTGCAACTCAAAACAGGAACTACGGAATAGACGAAGGCTGGCAAAGGATGAAGTGACGATGCGCGTGGGAAATGGTTTCAAGGTTGATGCGATCGCCATAGGCACGCTCTCTCTTCGATTACCATCGGGATTAGTGATGAACCTAAATAATTGTTATTTAGTGCATGCGTTAAGCATGAACATTATATCTGGATCTTGTTTATTGTGAGACGGTTACTCATTCAAATCACAGAATAAAGGTTGTTCTATTTATATGAGTAATATCTTTTATGGTCGTGCACCCAATGTGAGGGGTTTATTCATATTGAATCTTGATAGTGATGATACACATGTTCATAACATTGATGCCAAAAGATGTAGAGTTGATAATGATAGTACCACTTTCTTGTGGCACTGCCGTTTAGGTCATATTGGTGTAAAACGCATGAGGAAGCTCCATGTTGATGGACTTTTGGAGTCACTTGATTGTGAATCACTTGACACATGTGAACCATGCCTCATGGGCAAGATGACTAAAACGCCGTTCTCAGGAACAATGGAACGGGTAAATGACTTATTGGAAATCATACATACTGATGTGTGCAGTCCAATGAATGTTACAGCGTGTGGTGGATACCGTTATTTTCTCACCTTCATTGATGACTTAAGTAGATATGGCTATATTTACTTAATGAAACACAAGTATGAACGTTTGAAAAGTTCAAGCAATTTCAGAGCGAAGTTGAGAATCATCGTAACAAGAAGATTAAATTCCTGCGATCTGATCGAGGAGGTGAATATCTAAGTTATGAGTTTGGCAGTCACTTAAGATAGTGTGGAATTGTTTCACAGTTGTCACCGCCTAGAACACCACAGCGTAATGGTGTGTCCAAACGTCGTAATCGAACCTTATTAGATATGGTGCGTTCTATGATGTCTCTTGCTGATTTGCCATTATCGTTTTGGGGTTGTGCATTAGAGACAGATGCATTAACTTTAAATAGGGCACCTTCGAAATCCATTGAAACGACTCCATATGAACTATGGTTTGGCAAGAGGCCAAAGTTGTCGTTTCTTAAAGTTTGGGGATTTGATGCTTATGTCAAAAAGCTTCAGCCTGAAAAGCTGGAACCTAAAGCGAAGAAATGGATCTTCATAGGATACCCGAAAGAGACAGTCGGGTATACATTTTATCTCAGATTCGAAGGCAAAGTGTTTGTCGCTAAGAACGGAACATTTCTTGAGAAAGAGTTTCTCTCGAAAGAATTGAGTGGGAGGAAAATAGGGCTTGATGAGGTTATTGAACCTTTACTTCAACCAGAGAGTAGCACTGCGCGGAAAGATGTTTCTATGGAGCCTACGACAATTGAAGAGGAAGTTAATGATGATGATCATGAAGCTTTGGATCAAGTTACTATTGAACCTCGTAGATCGACAAGGGCGCGTACTGCTCCTAAGTGGTATGGCAACCCTGTCTTGGAGGTCATGTTGTTGGACAACAATGAACCTAAGAGCTATGAAGGAGTGGTGATGGGCCTGGATTCCGAGAAATGGTTAGAGGCCATGAAATCCGAGATGGGATCCATGTATGAAAACAAAGCATGGACTTTGGAAGTATTACATGAAGGGCGAAAGGCCATTCGGAACAAATGGATCTTTAAGAAGAAGACGGACATGGACGGTAATGTCACCATCTATAAAGCTCGACTTGTGGCAAAGGGTTTTTCACAAGTTCAAGGAGTTGACTACGATGAGACATTCTCACCCGTAGCGATGCTTAAGTCTGTCAGAATCATGTTGGCAATAGCTGCTTATTTCGACTATGAAATTTGGCAGATGGATGTCAAAATAGCGTTCCTCAACGGTTTCCTTGAGTAAGAGTTGTATATGATGCAACCAGAAGGTTTTGTCGATCCAGGGAATGCTGACAAAGTTTGCAAACTCCAACGATCCATTTATGGGCTGGTGCAAGCATCTCGGAGTTGGAATAAGCGCTTTGATGAGGTGATGAAAGCGTTTGAGTTTATACAAATAGAGGAAAACGACATAAATATTTGCAAAGTGCACATGGATCTGAATGTTGCAGACCCGTTGAGTAAACCTCTTCCAAGGGCTAAACATGATCAACACCAGAACTGCATGGGTGTTCAATTCATTACAATGTAAATCACATAGTAATGTGAACTAGATTATTGACTCTAGTGCAAGTGAGAGACTGTTGGAAATATGCCCTAGAGGTAATAAATAAAGTGTTTATTATTATATTTTCTTGTTCATGATAATCGTTTATTATCCATGCTATAATTGTATTGATTGGAAACACATTACTGTCTGGGTAAATAGACAACATTTTGTCCCTACTATGCCTCTAGTGAACTAGCTCGTTGGTCAAAGATGGTCAAGGTGTCCTAGCCATTAACATGTGATGTCATTTGATAACAGGATCACATCATTAGGAGAACGATGTGATGGACAAGACCCAAACTACAAACGTAGCATATGATCGTGTCAGTTTATTGCTACTGTTTTCTGCATGTCAAGTATACGTTTCTTTGACCATGAGATCATGCAACTCATGGACACCGGAAGAGTGCCTTGTGTGTATCAAACGTCGCAACATAACTGGGTGACTATAAAGGTGCTCTATTGGTATCTCCAAGGGTGTCTGTTGGGTTGGCATGGATCAAGACTGGGATTTGTTACTCCGTGTGACGAAGAGGTATCTCAGGGCCCACTCGGTAATACAACATCACAATAAGCCTTGCAAGCAATGTGACTAAGTGTTAGTCACGGGATCTTGTATTACGGAATGAGTAAAGAGACTTGCCGGTAATGAGATTGAACTAGGTATGGAGATACCGACGATCGAATCTCGGGCAAGTAACATACCGAAGAACAAAGGGAACATCATACGGGATTAACTGAATCCTTGACATAGAGGTTCGACCGATAAAGATCTTCATAGAATATGTAGGAACCAATATGGGCATCCAGGTACCGCTATTTGTTATTGGCCATAGAGGTGTCTCGGTCATGTCTACATAGTTCTCGAACCCACAGGGTCTGCACACTTATGGTTTGGTGATGTTTCGGTAGTATAGAGTTATGCATGGTGGTGACCGAAGGTTGTTTGGAATCCCAGATGAGATTCCAGACATCACTAGGAGCTCTGGAATGGTCCATAGGTAAAGATTGATATATAGGAAGTCCTATTTTGGTCGCCGGAAAAGTTTTGGGCTCATCGGTAGTGTACCGGGAGTGCCGGTAGTGTACCGGGAGACTATCGGGAGGGGTATTTCGACCCAAGAGGCTACATGGGCTGTGGGAGAGTGAATACCAGACCTTAGTGGGCTGGTGGAAGTCCCACACAAGGCCCATGCGGCTGGGAAGAAAAGCCCAAAGAGAAAAAGGTGGAAAAAGGCAAAAAGGCCAAAATAAGGAGGAGTCCTAGTCCTACTAGGATTGGAGGAATCCTCCTCTCCTCTTGGTTCAGCCAAAGCCTAGATGGCTTGGCCCTTGGTCCAAGCCTCCTCCTCTCTTCCTCTTATATATACTAGAGGTTTTAGGGTTTTTGCACTAGATTTTCATCCATGTGCTACCCGTTCCTCTAGTGCATAGTTTCTCCTCTAGATCAGTTTTCTGAAGTGCTTAGGCAAAGACCTGCCGGAATTGCTCCACCACCATCGCCGCGGCGTCGTCACACTACCGGAGAACTCGCCTACCTCTCCGCTCCCTCTTGCTGGATTCAGAAGGCGGAGATCATCATCAAGTTGTACGTGTGCTGAATGCGGAGGTGTCGTCCGTTCGGTGCTTGATCGGGACGGATCGTGATTGGATCGTGGGACGCTTGGCGATTTGGATCGCGAAGATGTTTGACTACACCAACCGCGTTTCTTAACGCTTCCCACTTAGCGATCTACAAGGGTATGTAGATTCACTCCCCCTCTCGTAGATGCTCATCACCATGGATAGGTCTTGCGTGAGCGTAGGAAATTTTTTGTTTCCCATGCGACCTTCCCCAACACTACCATATTGATTCGGCTGCTACAAAGTACCCTTGCGTCAGCATGGGATTATATACTAAGACCAGCAGGACGAATATACTCACCTTGCGCCTCCCGGGTAAAATTCTTCACTTGCTCAAGTTCGGCCATCACGGCTTCCACCTGTGTTTGGCGCGCCTCCAGTTCCTTGTCCAGTTGCTCGTTCTGCTGCCTTGAGGCCTACATCATCATTAAAACAGTACGAGGAGCCTTAATTCGATCATTCCGACCAATTCAAGGCTCAGGGGCTACTGGGTTTACATGTGTGTCCGGATTCTTATAGGCGATCACTGACCTGCGGGCTAGACGATAACACTTTCATGGCTTCCCCAAACCCAGCTCGAGCAACTCCGATATGTGCATCAGCCGAGCATAGAGCATTGAACTCTTGTTCAGAAAACGTTGGGTGGCGTAGGGCTTCTCGTCGGAGCCGGTGATTCATCATGCTCTCTGCCTCAGATTTAGTGACTTATATCGCGTCCCCGTAGTCCTTAGGGGCTTGATTGACCACATGGACCTCCACAGCAGGTTCAACATGAGCAGAAGATTTGGAATCATTAGCATTGCCAGGCACCCCGGCAATGTCCTTGGCAGGAGAGGGCTGAACTCGTTGCCTGAGTATTTGGACATAAGATCTCCTGTGAGGCCCTATAGATCGTAATAATAAATTAAGCAGCCGAACAAAGTACCTTTGAGCTGAACGAGTGGTCGGGCCCGTCCCCACAGCCGGCTCACTTGACGGATCCCTATTGTTACCCGGTCCGGGCATTGCCACTATAGTCGATGTTCATCGCGCGGACCGACAACTCTTGGGAGCAAAAGCCGGCGTGTTTGAGTCGATGGAGGATACTTGCCTTTTGTGGGAAGATTTTTTCTTCTTGCCTATAATAGGGGAAGGGAATGATCTAGGGTAATCAGCTATGATAGCCATCTTGGCTCTCTTGGTAGAAGACCTCGTCTTGGAACTTTATTGCCAGCTCCGGGTCGTCATGTAATCCTGGATCGTCATCACAAGAATAGTTCTAGGGTTGGGGGCCGGATAGTTAACTGTCTCGACAAAGCTCCTCCATTCTTGTTTACATGGATTAAAGGCTTTGGTCAAAAAGGGGGAAATGGAAAACCCGAACTTGGGTTAGAGAATCAAAAGGCTCACCCATTCGATGGGATTGTAACTTGAGTAGCCCTCCTTGGTTGGTAGCCGACAAAATCTTCTTTCTCCCCTTTGTATAGGTCAACAAGTGCGGCTGCTAATGCTTCTTGATTGGCAGGGCCCAGCCATCGGGAGCGAGTGGTGTCGCTTGTCCCGTTGTAACACCACAAAGGATGTATTCTTTGTTGAAGAGGCTAAACACATCGGGTGATGGCGGCAGCCACTACGTCTATCATGGTCAGCTTGTGATGAGCCAATAGCCTCACGTGGGCAGCCAAGTGTTGCACTTTAGCACCGTCCTCTTGGGATGAGCTCTTCGGTTGCCAGTTGTACCTTTTCTTCAAGGGGGCATCGGAGTATTCGGGCAAACCCCTCCGAGCTGGATCGAATAGGGGAACATCCTCAATATAGAACCATTCTGGAGACCATTCTTCAGACTCCTTCTTCGGTGTCCCCACTGGATACCCCGTCCCGGCTATGCGGCATACTTCGGCTCCTCCAACCTCTCGAGTTGTCTCACCTTGGGTATGGGGGACGAGGCAAAAATACTTTCTCCACAATTCAAAGTGTGCCTCGTAGCCCAGAAACATCTCGTGAAGGCGACGAAGCCCGAGATATGCAGAATAGACCCAGGGGTAAGATGGTGGAGATGGATCCCATAGAACTCCAATAATCCCCTCAGGAAAGGATGGATGGGGAACCCAAGACCCCGCAAGCACTACTAGGAGAAAACCTAGTAGAGGGCTTGTTTTCCCCTTAGTAGTAGTGCTGGTGGCAGCGCTACTGCTAAGGCGCTACAGCTAAGTGTTTAGAGTAGTGCTGAACAACCAGCACTACTGGTATGACTGTTAGCAGTAGCGCTTGTTCACAACAAGCGTTGCTGCTAAACCAGCGCTACTGCTACATCTTACCAGCGCTACCTATTGTAACTACCGGTAGTGCTGGTGGGTCCCATGTGGCAGCAATATCATTAGTAAGCAGAAGTGGATGGGTTTATATATATATATTGATGACAACTTGAGTTCAAAAAGATAACTAGACTTCAAAAACCTTACAAGTCCAAACTGAACTGCTAGATCGAGACCAATAATCTTACTACAATACTATTAATCTTACTACAATACTATTAGTCTTACTACAATACTATTAAACCTTAAACTAGATCTTAATCTTACTACAATACTATTAATGAGAAGAATCTGGTGGTGGGGGGGCATTCTCGGCGAAAGTATCCCGACCACACTTCCCCATCGGGCTTTCTGAGCCGAGCATGAAGATATCACTTGTTGTAGCGCCCATTCCATAACCAAGTGGCGACTACTCTGAGGCGGCATCCGAGCATGCTTTGCAGCATTGGCCTCCACTAAGATGACATCTGCCGCAACTTTTAGTTGTGTTTCGGCATAACTCTTGCATGTATTGACTTCGTACTCCCAACAACCAGACTGGGTCTCACGAAACTTATTCTCTGCCTCTTTTAGCTCCCACATACAATCTCTCCATCCGAACACTGCATCGTCAACCCTTTTACCCCGCGCCAAAAATTGCCTCCACCACTCCAACTCTTGTTCATGAGAACGTTTAGGAGACAGGGGAATCCCTGTAAATTTGGCATGACATTTGCTTAACAATGGACATATTAAGTAGACATCACATAGAACAAATCTCTCCATCTGATGCATCCATTCATCTAAATGCATTCATCCATCCATCTAACCATCTAAATGCATCCGTTCACAATCATCGCAATGCATCCATTCACAATCATCTCAATGGAGCCATTCAAACCCATCTAAATGCATCCATTCACAATCATCTAAATGCATCCAGTCAAAACCATCTAAATGCAACCATTCAAAACCATCTCAATGCATCCATTCACAATCATCTAAATGCAGCCATTCAAAACCATCTAAATGCATCCATTCAAAACCATCTCAATGCATCCATTCACAATCATCTAAATGCATCCATTCACATCATCCTTCCATCTAACCATCTAAATTTCATCCATCTATTCATCTAACCATCTAAATTTCATCCATCCATGGGATAGAGGAGGGAGAGGGAGAGATACCGCTGCGTGGATGGCCAGGACGGGGAGACGCCACATGGGGAGGGCCGAGACAGGGAGCCGCCATGTGAGGAGGGCCGAGACGAGGAGCCGCCGTGGGGGGGAGATGGGGACCTGTCACGTGGGGATGACCGGGACGGGGAGCCGCCACGTGGGTACGGCCAGGACGGGGAGGGCCACTACGAAAGATCACCCGCGTGGGGAGGGTCGGCGCGAGGCTGTGAGAGTGGCGGCGCGATATCGAGGGAGAGATCTGAGAGTGAGGAGTGAGAGGGCCACGCGGGGGAGATGATAAGTCGAGGGGACCAGTACTTAGCAGTAGTGTGGGGCCAGGAAGAGCGCTACTGCTACACCTTTAGCGGTAGTGTTTCTCCCTAATAGCCGCTACTACTACCAGTATCCACCGTCGGTCGGGATGGGACCGATTAGCAGTAGCGCAGGTTCAAAGACCAGTGCTACTGCTAACAGAATACCTGTAGCGCCTTTCTTTGAAAGCGCTACTACTAATTAGTAGTAGCGCCGTCCCTTCAACAAGTGCTACTGCTAAAATCCTATCTATAATCATTCTCCTAGTAGTGACGAGGAAGGGCACTAAGCATACTTGTTCCCCCTTTTGAGGATTAGGGAAGTTCTCCATGAAGGCTTCGTTATTGAAAGAAGTCAAACTGGCTTGGGTAACCACTAGATCCGAGCAAGGAAGATACCCTTAGGTCTCGAGGTTGCGTAGTCGAAGGAGGGATATAGAGCAGCTTGCCCAATCCCCGGGACGAGAGCCGTAAGGGCGCGAGGAAGAGTTGGGGGCACTCGCCATGTTTTTGTGGTGATATCTCACTAGACGTTTTTTCTAGTGGGGAGGAAGAAGAATATATGGCCCAGACCATGGTTCAGCTTGTTTAAATGGATGGTGCCTCCTTTGTGGGAGGGGCAGTCTTGTAAAAAGCTGCTGAACCGCTCGTCTCCCCTCAGCGCGCGAGGATCGAGAAGCGCTGAAAGTTATTACAGTGGGCCCCGCAAGTTGTGACGCTTGGTATTTCGCCAATGACGGGATGGTTGCCGAACAAGAAGGGATAGAGGGACTTGCCTCGCAAGCCGAATACTTCGACACGCAAGATTGTCCGGATATTATACCTCGGCATTCGAGGCTAGTCTGAGGGCTACTGAGGGAGTCCTATATTAAGGGGTCCTCGGATGGCCGACTTGTTTCTTATGGGTCGGACTACGTGGGCCACTTGCTGAGCATTGGATTGATCAAAGGCCCCGTCACCAGGGAGGAAGCCTCAGGAGTCGTGGCGTGTCCTCCAAGTTTGAAGTAGTAGATAGGCATGTTTTTTTCCTTCGATGTGCAACCAACCATGTGTAAACCCTAGGTACCCTCAACGTCTATATAAGCCGGAGGGTTTAGATTGTAGGGCACAGAAAGTCTTCTAGGGTTTAACTATTCGATCTCAAGGTAGATCAACTTTGTAACCTTCATACCATCAATATAATCAAGCAGGGCGTAGGGTTTTACCTCCATAGGAGGGCCCGAACCTGGGTAAACATCGTCTCCTTCATCCCCTGTTACCATCGATCCTAGTCTCACAGCTCGGGACCCCCTACCCGAAAATCCGCCGGTTTTGACACCGACAAGGCCCCCCCACACACACACACAAAAGAAGGGAAGAGTCACCTAGAAGAAAGAGCTCAAGAGATGAGTCACCTCCAAGAGAGACAAGGAGTATAGATGATTGTTATGAACGAAGACCCTCCCGGAGAAGTAAAGACTCAGAGAAGGAGGACAATTACACCAAGAGCTAAACAAGAATAAGACATCAAGCTCATTTTGGTGAATGGGTTTCCGGCTCCGAATTCGACAACCACTCCGAGAGAAGCTCACTCTGAATCTGACTATAGTCAAGATGAAGGTGTTGCCGGACTTGCACTTGTTTCCTCCAACTCCTATGACATATTTGATTCACCAAATGAAGGGAGTGGAAGTTGCTTCATGGCTAAAGGACCCAAGGTATCACACCTCGAATGCATTGACTTTAATAGTGATGAGGATGATTTACTTGGACATGATGACTTGCTATTTGACAAATCTAGTGATATTAGTCAAAATGAACTTGATAGTAAATCACATGAGTCAAGATAAGTCGTGTGATGATGATAAGATGGAAATAGAGAGACTAACTAAAGAATTAAACACTCTTAAGTTAGCCCATGAATCTACTCTAGAAGATCATAGAGAGCTTGTAAGAACTCATGATAAGCTCCGCTTCGAGAAGCTCATTTTGGAGCAAGAGCGTGAATTTGTTAAAGCTGTCAATGAAGATCTTCGAAAGAAGACTTCCCCTTATATAGCCAAATGACTACTCTTGTCTACATTCATTCCATAAGTTAAGGCTAAACAAACTAGTAATAAAGGCAAGAAAGGTTCTGCAACTAGTTGCAATAAAAATGATTAATCAAATGATATTGCTTCTAGTAGTTCCATTGATTCCACCAATGATTCTCTTATTGAAGTTACACTTGAGCAATAAAATGATCTATTGAAAGGGATTATAGGAAAAGGTGTCTACAAAAGTCTTGTCGGATGTAAGCAATTCGAGGTAATTGTACACAAGCATGGAGGATACCAAAAGAACCATGGCATTGGGTACTTCAGCGCAAATGGAGTTGAATGGGAAGAAGGTCAATACACCAAGCCAATGTTTGTTCCCCAAAAGGATAAGCGTGAGCATACTCTTACCAAGGGAACAAAATATCAAGATGACCTTCCACCACAATACCACAAGCTCAAGGGAAAGGACAAGTTTCAAGAGGATATTGAATCATATGAAGATGAATCCCAAGCCATGGTCAAGTGGGTTCCCGAGGCTACTACAAGCTCAACTTATACAAGTGCTACTTCAACTCCAAGGATCCCCATCAAGTTGATGTGGGTCCCACAGAAGAAGAACTAGAGAAGTTCTTTAGGGGTGACTCTGCCAACAAAATTCACTCACATTCATTTTTGGCAAGGACTATTTGCATCAACATCAAATTGATGGAATAGTTCAAGGAGTCACACATTCCATCAAAGGTAAGCAAGGGACAAGGTAATTAAAGAATCCATGGACATCATCATGTATGCTTTGCACTCCATGTCCATAGATATCCTTGTATTTGTCTCTTGTGTGGGACTAACCCATGTAGGTGAGAAGAGTAAGAAACAATGAGGATTGCTCCCAACTCAAGATGATATTCGTCAACTATGAGCATCCACCACTACATCACCCACATGAAGGCTTCTATGACAAAGCCCAAGGTTAGTTTATCCCACTTACGGGGGGGATATCACATCAAGGGGGAGTGATACGTCTCCAATGTATCTATAATTTATGAAGTATTCATGCCATGTTTACAATAATTCTAGATGATTTTGGTATGATTTTATTAGAACTAACCCGGACTGACGCTGTTTTTAGCAGAACTACCATGGTGTCATTTTTTTGTGTAGAAATATAAGTTCCCGAAATGGGCTGAAAATTTACGGAGAATATTTTTGGAAAATATAAAAACTATTGGAGCAAAAAGATACCGGAGAGGAGTCCCGAGGCAACTACAAGCCTAGGGGCGCGCCCCTGACTTGTGGGTCCCTCGGGAGGCCCCCTGACTTGATTCCAACGCCAAGTACTCCTATAAATACCAAAAAAAACCATAAAGAAACCTAGATCAGGAGTTCTACTGCCGCAAGCCTATGTAGCCACAAAAGACCATCGGGAGCCCATTTCGGCACCCTGCTGAAGGGGAAATCATCACCGGAGGCCATCTTCATCATCCCGGTGGTCTCCATGACAAGGAGGGAGTAGTTCACCCTCGGGGCTGAGGGTACATACCAGTAGCTATGTGTTTGATCTCTCTCTCTCTCTCATGTTCTTGAGATGACACGATCTTGATGTACCGCGAGCTTTATTAATATAGATGAATCATATGGAGTTTTCCCCTCCCTATCTTATTGTGATGAATTGAGTTTTCCCTTTGAAGTTTTCTTATTGGATTGAGTCTTGAAAGGATTTGAGAACACTTGATATATGTCTTGCAATGGGATATCCGTGGTGACAATGGGATTTTCTATCGATCCACTTGATGTATGTTTTAGTCATCAACTTGTGGGTTCCGTGACCTTGGGAATCTATGCATAGGGGTTGGCACACGTTTTCATATTGACTCTCGGGTAGAAACTTTGGGGCACTCTTTGAAGTTCTTTGTGTTGGATTGAACCTGATGAATCTGAAATTGTGTGATGCATATTGTATAATCAAGCCCATGGGTACTCGTGGTGACATTGGAGTATCTAGGTAAGATTAGGGTTTTGGTTGATGTGTATCTTAAGGTGTTATTTTAGTACGAATTCTAGGGCTGTTCGTGACACTTATAGGGATAGCTCATACGATTGATTGGAAAAGATAACTTTGAGGTGGTTTCGCACTCTACAATAATTTCTTCATTTGTTCTCTGGTATTTGTCACTTTGGAGTGAACTCTTTCTCGCACGTGAGGGATTTACATATGATTCAACTATGTCAGTATTGTTAAGAGAACTTGCACTAGTGAAAGTATGAACCCTAGGCCTTGTTTTCAACCATTGCAATACGTTTTTGCTCACTTTTGTTACTTGATACCTTGCTGTTTTTATATTTTCAGATTACAAAAACTCATATCTACCATCCATATTGCACTTGTATCACCATCTCTTCACCAAACTAGTGCACCTATACAATTTGCCATTGTATTGGGTGAGTTGGGGACACAAGAGATTTCTTGTATTTGATTGCAGGTTTTTTTGAGACAGACCATCTTCATCCTACACCTCCCGTGGATTGATAAACCTTAGGTCGTCCACTTGAGGGAAAATTGCTACTGTCCTACAAAACTCTGTGCTTGGAGGCCTAAAAAGTCTACAAGAATAAATTTGCATAGTAGACATCAGGGAGCTTTACTCTAAGACTTGAGTTAAAGCATTTATTAAAGATGTCAACACATTAAATGCTTTAGTAAAAGTGGTAACCCCACTTGTGCTTAAACAATGAGTATGACCTATGATCAGGTATTCTTACTTGGATCCTAAGTGAATATACTCATATATAGACGACTCCGTCATCACCAAAGTGCTTGGTAGATACTAGAGTGGTTTTGCATGTTTACCATATTTCATTTGACATCTTATTGTGTGAGCATGTTGGTATGCATATCTTTTCTCATTCGAGGATATCCAATTGTTGTTATTTGGCTTTCACTTTCTTTGGCCAATTGGATATGCAAGAATGCCTAAGTACCTCCTTCTAGCTATCTATGCTTTCTTGTCTCAAATTCTATTCATGCTTCATCATGAAAATTTGAGCAAGCACTTCTCGAACACTCTGTGTGAGGAGCACTCGGAGTTCCTTTTTATTGAGAGCTAACTTCCAAAACCTCCCAGGTGCATCTCGGTGTAACCAACCTCAAAATAGCAGTTCCACCAAAGCCTAGGGTTGATCTGGATTTTTCATCTCGGTAACAGTGACTCCATAATCTTGGCTTCACCGAGTTTCCCTATCAACTGACAGTAGAGGAACTTGGTGGCATCGATATTTTAGAACCAGTGTCTGTCAGTGTCAAAACCGGTGGATCTCGGGTAGGGGGTCCCGAACTATGAGACTAGAATCGATGGTAACAAGAGACGAAGGGGACACACATTTACCCAGGTTCGGGCGCTCCTATAGAGGTAATACCCTATGTCCTGCTTGGTTCTATTGATGGTATGATGGGTTACAGAGTTGATCTACCTCGAGATCGAATATCTAACCCTAAATGAGTTGTTCTATCCCTATAACCTAAAACCCTCCAGTTTATATATACGCCGAGGGTGTCAAGGGTTTACACATGGTCGGTTACATGCCGAAGAGAAAAACATGCCTCTCTACGATCGGCGACTTGGAGGATACGTCATGGCTCCTCGAGGCTTCCATCCTGGCGACAGTGACCCTGATCATCCGATGCCCACCTTGCGGCCCATACAGTTTGGCCCATAAGCAATAGGTCGTCTATCCGAGAACCCCTAATCCAGGACTCCCTCAGTAGCCCCCGCACTATACTTCAACGCTGATATATATCTAGTCAATCTCCCCGTGTCGTCATCTTCGGCCTGCAAGGCGAGTCCCTCACTCCTCCTTGTTCGGCAACCGACCAGTCTTCGGCAAGATCCCAAGCATTGGGAGCGTAGGTCCATTATAATAACCGCTCGTGTCCCTCGATTTCCGCGCATCATGGGGAGGCGAATGGTTAATGATTTTTACAATATTACCCCTCCGCAATGGAGGCATCACCCATTTAATCAAACAACATCGTGGTTCAGACCACGTCCTCTTCCTCCCCATCAGAAAAGGCTGCAAGCAGAAAACCCACGAAAGACATGGCTAACGCCCCCAGCTCCTCTACGTGCCCCTACAGTTCACGTTCGGTGGATGGGAGTAGCTGCTCCATAGCACTCCTGCGGCTTCATGATCTAGAGACCCAAGGGTATCACCATCCTTCAGATCTGGCAGTGAACCGCGCAGGCTTGATTTCCTGCAACAACGAAGCTTTCGCTGAGCGTTTCCCCAATCCTCACAGGGGGGAACGTGTATGCTTCATCCCCTTTCTCCTGCGGGGCCTCGAGTTTCCCATCCACCCGTTTCTAAGGGGGTTGCTGAAATTCCATGGGATCCAGCTTCACCACCTTACCCTGGGGTCCATCTTGCACATCTCAGGCTTCGTTGCCCTCTACGAGATGTTTTTAGGCGGCGAGGCACATTTCGAATTGTGGAGAAAATATTTCTGTACCGTCCCTCGAACTCGGGGCAAGACAATTTGGGAGGTCGGCGGAGCCAAAGTGTGTCGTATAGCGGGTACAAGGTATCCGGTGGGTACTCCGAAGGAATCCGAAGAGTGGACTTCGGAATGGTTTCATATTGAAGATGTCCCCCTGTTCGAGCCAGCTCGGATAGGTCTACCCGAATACTCTGATGCCCCCATGAAGAAAAGATACAACTGGCGGTCGAGGAGTCCATCCAGGAGGAAAGCGTCGAAGTGCAACACCTGGCGGCTTAGGTGTGGATGCTTTCCCACCATCAACTGACCATGATCGATGTCATGGCCGCTGCCATCTCCCGGTGCATGCAACCCCTCCAATAGAGGGTGCACCCCTTGTGGCGCTATAACGGGACAAGCGATAGCACGCATTCCCGAAGACTAGGGCCCGCCAACCAGGCGACGTTGGCCGCCGCCCTTGCCGACCTGTATAAAGGGGAGCAAGAGGACTTTATTCGGCGCTCGACGAAGGAAGGATACTCAACCCACAATCCTATTGAATGGGTAAGCCCTTTTCCCTCTACAAACATAGTTCTGAGTTTCCATTCTGTACTTCATTTGACCAAAGTCTTGCATGAATAGGAATGGAGGAGCTTCATCGAGACAGTTGACTGTCCGGCTCCTTAGCCCGAAAGCTACGCACACGGTGATGATTCGGGTTTCCATGAGGACCCGGATCTTCTAATTGATTTTGAAGATGGATTCTATTATTAGGTTAGCCTTGACCAATCCCTAGTGGCTATCATAGTCGATTACCCCAGGTCCTTCTCCATCCCTACCACGGACAAGAAGAAGAGCTTGTCCCGCAAGAGGCAAGCTACCAACAGCGCCTCGAAAGCGCCGACTCCAACTCCTAAGCGCTGTCAATCCACGCGCCATGCACCGGCAACCATTACTATGGCCGAATTGGAAGCCCACAGGGATCCTGCCAAAGAGACGGCGACAAGGACGAATCAGCCTGCCCGCTCAACCCAAAGGTACATTGTTCGGCTATCCGCTTATTATCATAATAAACAAAGCCTTACGGAAATTTATTTCATTGAAATACTTAGGCAAAATGCCCAATATTCTCCCGTCGAAGAGGTCGCTAGGGCATCTGGCAAACCCCAAAATTCCAGAGCCAGAGCTCATGTCGATCCTGCTACAGGAGGCCCCATGGCCAATCCAGTACCTGCCGATTCTAGTGATGGTGTCTCTGTTACCAAATCGGAAGTGGGAAGTGCCATGAATCATCAGCGATGATGGGAGGCCATGCGGCACCCAATATTCTCCGAACAAGAGTTCGGCGCCTTCATTCGGCGGACGCGGACATTGGTGCTGCCCGAGCCGGGTTTGGCATAGCTATGAAGTTGATATCGGCTGGCATGCAGGTAAGTAATCCGTTTTTACAAAGTCCGAACACTCATGTGAACCCAGTAGCCCCGAGCCTTAAATTGGTTTGGAACAACCGAATTAAGGGTATTTAATGCTGTTGTGCTACGAATGCAGACTACGAAGCAAGAGAACATGCAACTGGCCAAGGAGCTAAAGGAGATCCAATCACAAGTTCAAGTTGTGAAGGCGGAGCTAGAGCAAGTGAAGAGCTTCACCCGGAAGGCCCATGGTGAGTATACCAGTGCTGTTAATTTCTAGTAAATGTCCATGGTGAAGCAAGGATTCTATTTAGTAGCCGAATCCATAGGGCATATGCAAAGAGAGCTGGATGAAGCCCGAGAAGCTCAGCGGCATGCTGAGTCCTAGCACGAGGCTAGGTGTGGTGTTATGAACCGTCTCCAAGTGGAGAAGAAAAAATAGGCCGAAGAAATTGAGAATTTGAAGGCTCAATTGGCCCAGGCCCAAGAAGAAAATCAAAAACTTCAGAGGGGCATGTTCGGTAAGTATGATCCGAACATTAGTAACTTCTTCATATAAAGGAAGTATGATAAGAATGTCTTTCCTTCATGTATAGGACTTCTGTCCGGGCAACCTAAAGAAGAGTTCGGATCCTACTGGGGGAATGTGCTAAAGAAGTTGTCCGCCCTCCATGAGCATGCTCGGAAGGCAATGAAAGGCATGGGAAAAGCGCTATGGCCTACCGAACAGCAACCGGAAGGGATGTCTGAACTGACCAATAGATTCAAGGGAGCACTATGGACTATTGTTTATACAAGAAGTCTAGTGGGAGCTCGGTAGTATTTTTGATCTTGTATGTGGATGACATACTGCTGATCGGAAATGATGTTTCGATGCTAAACTCAGTCAAGGAATCATTGAATGGCAAGTTTTCGATGAAAGACCTTAGAGAGGCAGTGTACATTTTAGGCATCAAGATCTATATAGATAGATCGAGGAGGCTGCTCGGCTTGAGCCAGAGCACGTACATAGACAAAGTGTTGAAGAGGTTCAACATTAGTGAGGCCAATAAAGGGTTCTTGCCCATCTCACATGGTATAAGGGTAGGCAAGACTCAGAGTCCTACGACTTCTGATGAGCGAAACCGAATGAGTAGAATTCCATATGCCTCGGCAATTGGATCAATCATGTATGCCATGCTATGTACATGACCTGATGTTGCCTATGCAATAAGCTTAACAAGCAGATACCAGGCCGACCCAGGTGAGAGTCATTATGTAGCGGTGAAAACTATCTTGAAGTACCTGGAAAGGACTAAAGAGATGTTCCTAGTTTATGGAGGTGAGGAGGAGCTCTGCATAAAGGGTTACGCTGATGCTAGTTTCCAAACCGACGGGGATGATTGTCGATCACAAACTGGATTCGTGTATGTCATGAATGGAGGAGCAGTGAGCTGGACGAGTTCCAAGCAAGATACGGTGGCCGACTCCACCATAGAGGCCGAATACGTTGTGGCTTGTGAAGCCGCAAAGGAAGGTGTTTGGATTCTTAAGTTCCTAGAAGATTTTGTGTGTTCTCGGTCTAGTCAAAACCATTGGACCTTTATTGCGATAATTCAGGTGCCATCGCACAGGACAAGGAGCCGAGACAACACCACAAGACCAGGCACATAGACCAAAAATATCACTTGGTACGGAAGCTTGTAGGGAAAGGTGATACCATTTTATGCAAGATTCATACGGATGCAAATGTTATAGATTCGTTGACTAAGCCTCTTTCACAACCCAAGCATGAGGGGCACGTTAGACCTATGGGCATTCGATGTCTATTTGATTGACTCTAGTGCAAGTGGGAGACTATTGGAGATATGCCCTAGAGGCAATCATGTATGATGATATTTCCTATGTGTTTATGAATAAAGATAGTCCTTGGACATTATCATTGATGTGTATTAACAAGTATGTGACTTGTTTGTGAGACTATGCATTGTATGATGACTGTCCTAAATGGTCCCTAGTTGAAAGGGCTGTGTGGACGCGTAGCCAGTTAGACTAGCATATGACACGGCGGATGGTCTCGTCTCACTGACCATGTAGCATTGGATGCTATCCAACTAATATGGACTTGGAAAGGTCTCATCGGATTCGACATAGTCGGATCCGAGTCGAGATAAGGTCTGAGTTGGATAGACCCAACTGTGAGACGCATCGATAGGTCATCTGTGAGTCTCTAGTACAACATACATTCTGTGTCCTAAGACCTGAGTTGGTGCATGTACTCGGGATGGTGAAAGACTTGCTTTGGGCCGACCAAACACTACTCCGTGACTGGGTAGTTACAAAGGTAGGTTTCGGGCTTGTCCAGACCCATGCTGCGAGACATGGTCAAGCAAGATGGGATTTGCCCCTCCGAACAAGAGAGATATACTCTAGGCCCCTCGGGTGATCCAAACTGGATAAGCATGGCCATGCGATGAGGATTCTGAGATAATCTGAATGTTGGTCGGATTCACTGGAACGAGAAAGAGGTCGTGCTGCAACAAGGATGACCATGTCGCCTTGTGCGCGACAACATATATCGTGTGGCAAAGGGAACAGAAGTGTGAAGTACAGGTTCACCTAACCAGCTTCATCGGACACTTGGAGTCGGCAAGTCTTGCTAGAGGCCGCTACCGACTTGTCGAGTCAGATGTGATCTGACACACGACCAAGTGGACGAGAACATAAAGGGTCACGCGCTTAAGGGAAGGAACACATGGGCTTTAGGATCCCTACGAGGCCCAAGAGTTGAGCCCGCGCCGGATGCCTATATATAGTGGAGGTGCGGCACACCCATCCGGTTGATCGCTTTGGTGTCGTGATTAGGGCTTTGCACGTGTTACAACTAGCCACCTCCACTTGTCACCACCAACCGTGTGATCGGACCTAGTAGTCCGCCTCACGATGTTCCTCCTGCACGCGCGGATACCGTTAGAGGCGATGCACTTGCGCCGATCTGGTGAACCTGTATGTGGGATCTGGTGACCGGCTATTCGAGGGAGATCAGGCCGAATGTTCGAGGGAGATCAGACAAGGAGGAGATGCACCACACAAACGTGCTGCCCCAACTCTACTTCCGCTGCGCTGCACCGCGCGTGCGTCTAGTGGTAACAAACCGTGATCCATCTTCGTAGCATGTTCTTGGATGTTCTGTGCATAGGAAAATTTTAATTTGCGTGCGATGGACCTACGGTAGAACCCAACAGCCGCCAAGTTAGGGTAATGCCTCATATTTTTGCACTCCTCTTCCGACTCTTGTGCAAATTGATCAATTCCATCTTCTTGCCAAAGTGTGCACTTTGTCCTTCCACCAAAATCTCCATTAGATTCGAAAACAATGGAATTTTAGGTTTAACCGTACGCAATCTGCATCTCGGTAACACCGAGTTGTAAAAATCTGTTCTACCAATTTTGCTTTTAGGGCAACTGAGAGCAGTCTCGGTCAGACCGAGTGGCCACTTTTGGTGAAACTGAAGTGGCTGCCAAGTTTGTGTTAAGGAGGTTGTGTGTCTTGGTGGCTCCGAAAAGTTTGACTCGGTGGTATCGAAATTCTTTTTGCTGAATATTAAACTCGAGATTCTGAGTTCAATTTTGAGAAAACAATATTTATTTTCATGATGCTCAACCCCTCTGCTCTTCTATACTCTGTTCACAGGGTCAGCATGTCAGGATCAGGTTCAGACAGTGACAATGACTGCAGAGATAGAGCTGTGCACATGAGCTCAAGCACTAGCCCAGATGCTAGTTCATCTTCTTCAGAAGATCCAGGCACCCATAGCTCACATGGGTTTCCCAAGGTGAAAGCACATTTGCTCTATTGGTGTTTTTGGTAATTAATTACAACATATATATCACTGGACTCATGTTTTGACTAAGTATATTTCAGGAAAAGTCCAATGATGGCATGGGTATAGATTGTGAGGAGACCCCAAGATGCAAGGAATGGATTGGCAAAGCTTCAAGCTAGAAGACTCTCTTTTTACTTTGTGAGAAATCACTTTGAGTCCATAGGAAAGCCAATACTATTAAAAGGGGGTAAAGTAATGTTGGTGAACAAATCGCTCCACGTGCACAAGTGCTAGCCACCAAAAACCCCCATAAGCTCTCCCACAAAAATACTCTATCAAAGCCCTACTACACAAAATCAGTGCCACCAAGTTTTCCCATTAGGCTCTACCGATTTCTACCCAGATAGAACCCTAGAAAAACCCTAACATCTCGGGTACAACCAAGTGTTGCATTGGTGCAACCGACCTTTGGTGACCACGATTCGGGTGACTGATTTCATGGAATCGGAATTTCCGAGTTTTGTGTTTCGGTCTCACTGAGTTTGGAAACTACCCTTGGCCACTCATATCGGTACCACCGAGTTTTCCATATCAGTCTCGCCGAGATTTCCAAAGTTGCCACATTTTGAACAGATTAGTACAACCGAGTTTTGCTTCGGTTTCACCGAGTTGGTCAATAATGTTGTAATGGTTGAATTTTTGGAGATGCCTATATATACCCCTCCACCACATCTAGCTCGCAAGAGAAGCACCAGGAAAAGTTCCCCACTTCCCATATCCAAATTTTTGAGAGAGAACCACCTACCCTTGTGTTGAGATCAAGATCACCCACTCCAACCATATGGATCTTGATTTCTAGCCTCCCCAAGGTGCATTCCACCCAATGAATCTCTTCTAGCAAGCCAAATCTATGAGTGAGTGATTGAGTGTTGAGGAGTCTATCATCTTGAAGCACAAGAGCAAGGAGTTCATCATCACTATCAAGCCTATTACCTTTTGGAGGGTGGTGCCTCCTAGATTGTTTATGTGTTGATTGGGAGCCTCCTACTTCGTGTTGTGGAGTTGAACCAAGAAGTTTGTACGGGCAAGGAGATCGCCTACTTCATGAAGATCTACCCATAATGTGGCTAGTCCTTTGTGGACGGAAGCCTTTATGGAATAGTCAAGGTTGCTACTTCGTGGACACTTATGGGTGGAGCCCTCCGTGGACTCTCGCGACCGTTACCCTCTGTGGGTTGAAGACTCTATAAACGTGGATGTACGATAGTGCCACCTATCGGAACCATGGGAAAAATCTTCGTGTCTACAATTGTGTTTGATCTTCTAACCCTAACCTCTACTACATGTGCTTGTTTTTTACTTTCTGCTGCAACACTCGTAGACATGCATGTGTAGGGTGTGCTTGACCTGCAATCATTGCTAAAATCAGCCCACTACTAAAATTGGGAAAAAGTCGAATTTTTATTTGGTCAAGTAGTCTAATCACCCCCCTCTAGACTTACTTCTAAGCCTACAAGTGGTATCAGATCTTTGGTCTCCATTGCATTGGTTTCACAACCTAGGAGAGTATGGCATCTAGTGAGGGAAATTATCATTGTAGAGGTTCGTAATTTGATGGTACAAATTTTGCTAGTTGGAAGCATAAGATGAAAATGCATATGCTTGGTCATAACCCTGCCATTTGGGTTGTTGTTCGTGTTGGCTTGCAAGGTGAATTCTTTGGTGGTGGAAAGGAACCGGATCGTGAAGCGACCATGCAAAGGAAATTTTCGACACTTTGGTTGATATGCACGAAGGTACCCATTCCGTCAGAGAATCTAAGTTGGATGTGCTTTAAAGTCAGCTTGACAAGTTCAAGATGAAGAATAGTGAAGGAGTCGTACAGATGTACTCTAGGCTAGCTCTCATTGCCAATGAGATTGCCGGCTTAGGAAGCGAAGAAATGACTAGCAAATTCATCATCAAGAAGATACTTAGAGATTTAGATGGGAGCTTACAAAGCCACAAGTGATGCTCCCACTACTTCAAGCGACAACCTTGTTACCAATGAAGAGATAAGACTCCTGGTCAAGAAATTCAACAAGTTGTACAAAAGTAGAGGCAAAGATAGGAACTCCAACTCAAGATGTGAAGAGAAATGTTCATTTAGTCGTGACCAGAACTGTTACAATTGTGGAAGGCCCGGACACTACTCCAATGAGTGCACGACCCCCCACAAAAGAAGGGAAGAGTCACCTAGAAGAAAGAGCTCAAGAGATGAGTCACCTCGAAGAGAGGGAAGGAGTAGAGATGATCATTATGAACGAAGACCCTAAAGGAGAAGTAGGGACTCGGAGAAGAAGGACAAGTACACCAAGATCTACTCAAGAAGAAGACATCAAGCTCATGTTGGTTAATGGGTTTCCGGCTCCGAATCTGACTACCACTCCGAGATAAGCTATCACTTCGACTTCGATTATAGTCAAGATGAATGTGTTGCCGGACTTGCACTCATTTCCTCCAACTCCTGCGACATATTTGAATCACCGAATGAAGGGAGTGGAAGTTGCTTCATGGCTAAATTCCCCGAGGTATCACACCCCGAATATCTTGATTTCAATAGTGATGATGATTACCTACTAGGAGATGATGACTTGCTATTTGACAAATCTAGTGATACTAGTCAAAATGAACTTGTTAGTAATCACTCTAGTCAAGATAAGTCGTGTGATGATGATAGGTTGGAAATAGATCAACTAACTAAAGAACTAAACACTCTTAAGTTACCCCACGAGTCTACTCTAGAAGATCATAGAGAACTTGTAAGGACTCAAGAGAAGCTTCGCTTCGAGAAGCTCAATTTGGAGGAAGAGCATGAATTCCTTAAAGCTATCAATGATGACCTTCAAAACAAGACTTCCTCTTATCTAGCCAAACGGCTTCTCTTGTCTACATTCTTTCCACAAGTTAAGGCTAAGCAAATTATTAACAAAGGCATGAAAGGTTCTTCAACTAGTGGCAATAAAAATGATAAATCCAATGATATTGCTTCTAGTATTTCTATTGATCCCACTAATGACTCTCTTAGCCAAGTTACACTTGAGAAAGAAAATGATCTATTGAAAGGGATTATAGAGAAGGGTATCTACAAAAGTCTTGCGGGATGTAAGCAATTTGAGGAAATTGTACGCAAGCACGGAGGATACCATAAGAACCATGGCATTGGCTACTTCAACGCAAATGTAGTTGAATGGGAAGAGGGTCCATACCCCAAGACCAAGTTTGTTCCTCAAAGGGAGAAGTATGAACATACTCTTCCCAAGGGAACAAAAGCTCAAGATGACCTTCCACCACAAGACCACAAGCTCAAGGGCAAGGACAAGCTTCAAGAGGAGATTGAATCATATGAAGATGAATCCCAGGCTTTGGTCAAGTGGGTTCTATCGAGGATTTGTCACGACAGATGTCCGGGGGAACAGACTTAGGTTCGAGGCGAAGACGAAACTACGTGGCGGCTTGAAGGGGTTGATCGGAATCGAGAGACACGGAGTTTACCTGCGGCGACTTGGGACTTTTAGAAAATTTGATCTGAGCGGTGTAGCCCCCAAGTACCGGGTCAGTAAGAATTACTGAGCTGGGAAAAATGTAGAAAGACCGGCTCATCTCCTTGAGATAATGTGGTCTTGCTGACAATGTAATGATTTGAAAACCGGCTTGCATTAGCCCCCAAGTGTCGTGGTGCATGCTTGCAGCGACATGGGACTTGCATATTTGATATAAACTGGACTTGAATAATGTAGCCCCCAAGTGTCGGGTTGTCTGCCTGCGACGACTCGGGACTATGTGAGAATAATATGACTCACCACAACTTGTTGGATGAATCCTTGACCGTGGTTGTAATATAACCCGACATGAATATCCTGGAATAATTCCTTCGTCTTTGACATGAAATCCCTGCTCGTGGTTGTGATGTAACCCGGCAAATGTATATTGGAGAAATCCATGAGTGTTGTAGATTACCACAAATCACAATTGAAGAAATCCAAGAATCGGTTAATTAGAGGACACGGCATTATATCTGATAGGGCGGCTCTTGAAAAATAATGAATTCTCCGAGCTGGCTTTGAAAAAAAACCAATCATTTAGTACTGGTTATGATAAACCATGAAGATCCAGCCAGGTTGGTTATTAAAGATCCATTTGCTCTTGCGGAGTACTTAATGGCGGCTCATTCTTAAGAGATACAAATTGCAAAAATAAACAAGAAAGAATATATTCTACATTGTTGTGAGGACGGCTTGAAGAAGCTCAACCCGGAGATGTTATATCTTTCATAACATTGCTCCTTCTTTCATAACCTTGCTCTGATCCGGCTTGATAAGCCGATATGTCATATGAATATGATGCAATGTATGATGCAAAGTATGATGTAATGTTTGACTTGTCAACATTTTTGGCGCAAACACCGGTTGTTAGGGTTAGATAAGCTACACCCGGAGGTGGCAAGCCCCTTTAGACAACCATGGCTAATTGTGTTAGCCGGAGATGGCGTAAAGCCTGGCCGATAAGGCATTAGAAGCGATACCCGAAGGTAAGAAGCCGCCATCCACCGGTTGTTAGGGTGTTAGATACCCGTTGGTAAGAACCCCCTACAACCGCGGCTAATCCTGTTAGCCGGAGATTTGGCATAAAGCCGGACGATAGGGTGTTAGAAGCGATACCCGTCGGTAAGAAGCCCCCTTCAGCAATTTGGCGTAAATGGCGGTTGATAAGGCATTAGAAGCGATACCCGAAGGTAAGAAGCCACCCTCAGCCCACGGCTAATCGTGTTAGCCGGAAGATTTGGCATAAAGCCGACCGATAAGGCGCTAGAAGCGATACCCGAAGGTAAGAAGCCGTCCTCAGCCCCCGGCTAATCGTGTTATCTGGAGATTTGGCATAAAGCCGGCCGATAAGGCGTTAGAAGCGATACCCGAAGGTAAGAAGCCACCCTCAGCCCCCGGCTAATCGTGTTAGCTGGAAGATTTGGCATAAAGCCGACCGATAAGGCGTTAGAAGCGATACCCAAAGGTAAGAAGCCGCCCTCAGCCCGCGGCTAATCGTGTTAGCCGGAAATTTGGCATAAATCCAGACAATAAGGCATTAGAAGTGATACCCGAAGGTAAGAAGCCGCCCTCAGCCCGCGGCTAATTGTGTTAGCCGGAAATTTGGCATAAAGCCGGCCGATAAGGCGTTAGAAGCGATAACCGAAGGTAAGAAGCCACCCTTAGCCCCCGGCTAATCGTGTTAGCCGGAGATTTGGCATAAAGCCGACCAATAAGGCGTTAGAAGCGATACCCGAAGGTGAGAAGCCACCCTCAGCCCCCGGCTAATCGTGTTAGCCGGAAGAAAAGCCGGCCGATAAGGCGTTAGAAGCGATACCCGAAGGTAAGAAGCTGCCCTCAACAGTCGCACTTGACATGTCAACTGGAATATTTGTAAATTCTTCTTGTAAGTCACCATCTTGTAAGCCGCTATCCTGTATGAAGGAACGGCGGAAGCTCTAAATAAATTCAGGCACCTATGTTTGAATGGTGCATCACGGCGGTTCGTCCTCTTAGGCAACTTTTAATCATCCGCCAATAATGTAATAGCCCCCAGGATTGCGTTTTTTTGCAAAGACCTGGGGTTCTCGTTGAAAACGACCAAATGTGTCTTGCCATGTCTGTAGCCCCCGAGTCTTAAGTTGACTCGAAGAGGCGGTTTGAGAGTCTCCTCTGATGGTCGAGGTTGACCATGGCAGGCTATAGATGATCCCGTATGATTTGTTTCAATGATCCGGTCAATGGTTTGTTCTGGCTGGTTGTTGAAGGTAACCAAACTGTAGTGGCGGCGACTTGCGCGCTTGTCCGTTGGGCGGCTCGTATCGACGAGCACTGCACCAATATGTTGATGTAGATCAAACTGTGGGCGGCGGCTTGCGCGCGTCAATTGGGCGGCTCGTATTGGTATATGCGACCGCTGGCATGTTGATGTAGACGTCGAAGTCAGCTGCGACATGATCGCGAGGGACGGCCATGACACTGTAAGCCGGCGCGGTCGCGAGAGACGGTGTTGCGAGCCGGGCAGTGGGTGAGTTGCGGCGTTGTTGGTCAAGACCATATCACGAATGCGGCGGCTTACCGCGTCCATTGGGCGGCTCATCACTCCGGGTTAGCACGAGTGGTACCGGCACATAGAAACCAGCCGTGGCATTGTAAGATGGTGTTGTTGTGGAAGATGCCACGACGTTGTAAGCCGGTGCGGATGGCGAGAGACGGCCACGGCGTTGTAAGCCGGAACGGTGGCGAAAGACGGCCACGACGTTGTAAGCTGGAACGGTGGCGAGAGACGGCCACGACGTTGTAAGCCGGAACGATGGCGAGAGACGGCCACGACGTTGTAAGCCGGAACGGTGGCGAGAGACGGCCACGACGTTGTAAGCCGGAACGGTGGCGAGAGACGGCCACGACGTTGTAAGCCGGAACGGTGGCGAGAGACGGCCACGACGTTGTAAGCCGGAACGGTGGCAAGAGACGGCCACGACGTTGTAAGCCGGAACGGTGGCGAGAGACGGCCACGACGTTGTAAGCCGGAACGGTGGCGAGAGACGGCCACGACGTTGTAAGCCGGAACGGTGGCGAGAGACGGCCACGACGTTGTAAGCTCTCCCACAAAAATACTTTGTCAAAACCCTACTACACAAAATCGGTGACACCAAGTTTTCCGATTCGGCTGTACTGATTTCTACCCCAGACAGAACCCTAGACAAACCCTAACATCTCGATACAATCAAGTGCTGCATATGTGCAACCGAGTTTTGGTGACCAGGATTCGGTGACTGATTTCATGGAATCGGAATTTCCGAGTTTTGTATTTCGGTCCCACCGAGTTTGGAAACTGCCCTTGGCCACTCATATTGGTACCACTGAGTTTGCCATATCGGTCTCACCGAGATTCTCAGAGTTGCCACATTTTGAACAGATCGATACAACCGAGTTTTGCTTCAGTTTCACCGATTTGGTCAATAATGTTGTGATGGTTGAATTTTTGGAGTCTATATATACCCCTCCACCACATCCCACTCGCAAGAGAAGCACTCAGAACAGTTCCTCACTTCCCATATCCAAATTTCCGAGAGAGAACCGCCTACCCTTGCGTTGAGATCAAGATCATCCACTTCAACCATATGGATCTTGATTTCTAGCCTCCCCAAGTTGCTTTCCACCCAATCAATTTCTTCTACCAAGCCAAATCTATGAGAGAGTGATTGAGTGTTGAGGAGTCTATCATCTTGAAGCACAAGAGCAAGGAGTTCATCATCACTATCAAGCCGATTACCTTTTGGAGGGTGGTGCCTCCTAGATTGGTTAGGTGTTGCTTGGGAGCCTCCTACTTCGTGTTGTGGAGTTGAACCAAGAATTTTGTATGGGCAAGGAGACCGCCTACTTCGTGAAGATCTACCATAGCGAGGCTAGTCCTTCATGGACGGAAGCCATTATGGAATAGTCAAGGTTGCTACTTCGTGGACCCTTATGGGTGGAGCCCTCCATGGACTCTTGCGACCGTTACCCTCCGTGGGTTGAAGACTCCATAAACATGGATGTACGATAGCACCACCTATAGGAACCACGGGAAAAATCTTCATGTCTATAATTGTGTTTGGTCTTCTAACCCTAACCTATACTACATGTGCTTGTCTTTACTTTCCGCTGCAATACTCATAGACATGCATGTGTAGGATGTGCTTAACTTGCAATCATTGCTAAAATCTGACCACAACTAAAATTGGGAAAAAGTAGAATTTTATTTTGTCAAGTAGTCTAATCATCCCCTCTAGATTTACTGTCGATGCTACACAAGGCTGCCACCGGGACAAGGAAGAAGCTGAACTCACATGCAGAAGATTTAGATTTTGTGTCAGAGGAGGAGGTAACCAAGAAGCAGGAAGAGAAGAAGGAAAGAGCTGCTAAGAAATCTGCTACAGAAGCTACTTATGCTAAAAGGCCTGTCAGAAAGGAATATGCTAGCTCAGAAGCTATGAGGGCACCTGAGAGTGCCAAGGCCAACACTTCACTTTCAGTTGAGCCTCCAAAGAGTTCTATGCCTAAGAAGGCAGGTGACAAGAAGAGAGCCAGGAAGAGAATAGTGAGAGTCATTGGAAGTCCCACTTCCATCTATGAGGACCCAGCTGATGCTCAGGAAGAGGAAGTGGAGGAAGTGCCAGCTGCCCAAGCTCCTCCTTCCAAGAAGAAGAAGCTCCTTGCAGATGCTATGCCCAAGTAGGCTCCAACTGGGAGCAAGCAGTCTGCACCTAAGAAGCCAACTGCTCCCAAATCCAAGAGGACCACTAGAGACATACCTCTTGCAGCAAAGAACAAGACTTCTACTTCCAGAGATGATGAGGAAGAGAGCATGCCAGTTTTGAGAAAACCAAGGCCACGCATGCCAGGGCACAATGATGCTCATCCTATTGATGATGATATGAAGAAGAGGAGAGATTCAGGTCTAAGGAAGTGGATAGCAGGTGATCCTTATGCCTCCAGGAGAAGGAATTTTGTGGATGATAAATTCTAAACCAAGGAACAACATGACTTCTATGAGGCTGTCCATTTGGACAAGAGCCCAGCAGTTAGTGACATGAGATATGTTGACTGGGCCTATATGAAGGGAAATTAGGACTATTTCCCCAGTTTACAAGAAAACTTCAGGTGCGTTAATATAGATAACTTTGTTGGGAGAGAGTTCATGGCTTGGAATGATGAGATGGTCATGCAGTTATACTCCACTGTCCATTTCTATCGAGATGGCAGGATCGTATGGATAACTGAGGGAGTCAGATACCAGTCCACAGGGGAGGAGTGGGCTACCATCTTAGGAGCCTCACAAGTTGAGGATGGTGATTTGGATGTTTATGCTGAAGCAAAGATGAGCCACAACTCTATGACAAATATGCACAAAGCCATCCATGCCAGCCATGTGCATTCACACAAGTTTGGCTATGTCTATCATCTGCAAGCTGGACTACCCATCATCAAAACAATCATGAGGTATGCATTGATGCCTAATTCTGGTGATGACAAGATGATCAGGGGTATTCCATCAACATGTTGCACCACTTACACACCCACAACAGATTCAGGGTAATGGACTTAATTGTTGAGACAGTCAAGAGGACAACTATTGTTCAGAAGAGATCGTGTGGATATGCACCGTACATTGAGATGCTCATCAACTCCAAGCTAGAGAAGAATGTGTACGCACTAGATCGTCCACATATGCCACTCCAGCCAGACTTCAAGTATAATGTTGTGGTGATGGATCCTAGTCATCCCACTTATTCTACTATACAAGCAGAGGCTGAGGCTGCCAGAGCCACTATCCAGAGCATGCAGAAGGACATCAAGACCATCCTTCTTAATCAGGGGAGTCTTGTGAGGATTGTGCATGACAGATTTACCACAATCAACAACAAAGTGGATGGGCTGACAAAGACTGTAGATGAGCTCAAGAAGGAGGTGGATGCAGTTCCCATTCCTCATTCTTCTTCTTCTGATGATGATGAAAGTCCACCTCTCAGGACCAACACACAGTTCAAGACCCAGGCCAAAACTCCTACAGTGCCAGCTCCAGAGAGGAGGCCTTCTTCATCAGCACCCATCGCAGCTCCATCAGTTCCGTCTGCACCTCCAGTGTCTACTCCACCACCTTAGTGGACTTTCGTAGAACCTTTTGCGGATGCTCTCCTCTCGACTCCTTCGACAGCCACAGGAGCAGCTTCATCATCTCATGGAGGAGACCATGCCCAGAGCGACAATTAACTCTATAACTTTGAGATTTTTGGTAACTTGTTTCCAAAGGGGGAGAGGTTATAGATCATAGGGCTTCAAGAGAGAGAGAGAGAGAGAGAGGGTGTTGCATTTTGATTCCTCTTCGCGTTTAAAAACATTTGGTTTATCGTTTGGTTGAAAAGTTTGTTGGTGTTTGATCATATACATTTGTGTAATGCTACTACTATGTTATCTCTGTGATGCCTATATGATGATCCTTCACTTAATGTTTGGTGTCATGTGCTTATGTAATTCACTCATTTTTTCCACCACCAAGTTGTATGTGACATGGAAGAGTGACCCATGATCCTAATCGATTGTGCATTTGCATTCAAACGCAAATTTAAAATAATTGACAAATTTAGGGGGAGCTCTTGCTTATCACATACCTCTCAAAGCGACGATGATATTCATTGATTATTTCTCTTATCAAAGCTTTCATCTATATGTTGTCATCAATTACAAAAAGGGGTAGATTGGAAGCACAACTTCTTCCTAGGTGGTTTTGGTAATTAATAACAACATATATTTCATTAGACTAATGTTTCCACTAAGTGTATCTCAGGAAAAAGTTCAATGATGGGTTGTCTAAAGGTCTATGTGGAGAACCTCCCCAAGGAAAGGAAGGAATAGGATTGGCCATGCTTCAAGATTGAAGAAAGTCAATACTATTAAAAGGGGATGAGGTATTTATGATGATCTGGTTGCTCAAGTTCTTACATATTAGCCACCATAAATACTCACCCACTTTCCCACAAAAACCTTATGTCTAAAGCCAAAAGTCAAAATTCAGTGACACCAATATTTCCCATTCGGATCCACCGAGTTTTACCCAAGACAGAAACCCAGCCAAACCCTATCATCTCAGTACTACCAAGTTTCCATTTCGTGCAACCGAGAATCAGTGACCAACTTTCTGTTAAACAATTTCTTAAAGTCGGTCCCACCGAGTTTGAGGAATCACTGACGCCGAGATTTGGAAACTTCCTAGGTCACCCATATCGATACCATCAAGATTTATATATCGGTCTCACCGAAAATGCCAAAGTTGCCACATTTTGCACTAGACGGTGCAACCGAGTTTTTACTTCGGTTTCTCCGAGTTGGGCAGTAATGTTGTAACGGTTGGAATTTTAGAGGTGCCTATATATACCCCTCCACCACATCCCACTCACAAGAGAAGCACTCAGAACACCCACTCACTTGTCATATCTAATTTTCTGACAGAGAACCACCTACCCTTGTGTTGAGTTTAAGATCATCCACTCCAACCATATGGATCTTGATTTCTAGCCTCCCAAGTTGCTTTCCATCCAATCAATCTCCTGCACCCATGCCAAACCTGTGAGAGAGTGATTGAGTGTTGAGGAGACTATCTTTTGAAGCACAAGAGCAATGAGTTCATCATACTAGCACATCCATTACCTTCTGGAGGATGGTGCCTCCTAGATTGGTTAGGTGTTGCTTCGGAGCCTCCTTCTTCGTGATTGTGGAGTTGAACCAAGAAGTTTGTAAGGGTAAGGAGATCGCCTACTTCGTGAAGATCTACCCCGAGTAAGGCTAGTCCTGTCGTGGACGTATCCCACCATGGAATAGAGAAGGTTGTTACTTCGTGGACCCTTCGTGGGTGGAGCCCTCCATGGACTCTCGCGTCCGTTACCCTCCGTGGGTTGAAGTCTCCATAAATGTGGATGTACGGTAGCGCCACTATTGGAACCACGGGAAAATTCTTCATGTCTCCAAATTGCGTTTGATCTTCTTATCTCTATCCTCTTACATATGATTTTCTTTAATTTTCGCTGCAATACTCGTTCACATGCATGTGTATGGCGAACTTGATTTGCTAGAGTTGCTAAAATCTGCCAACCCATTAACTTGGGTAAAAGTTAGGTTTTTATTCGGTCAGTAGTTTAATCACCCCCTCTAGACCTACTTTCGATCCTGCATGGCTGCATTCTCGTGCGTTGGCCCTATGGGGCCTTAGCACGACGACTTCCCATTGTCTACCACAACAATTTTTGCCCAACTCCTGCGATGGAGGGGCGATGACCGCGACACGTCTTCGACTTGCTTCAATGCTTGTACTTGTCGCTAGGTGGTCTATGGATCTAGATGTAATTTTTACTATGTATGATGTTCGTTGTACTATCATGAGTGAAGAGAATAGATAGAAAGTTTTCTCAAATAAACGATGCTTGTAAATAAAAAAGATTGTCAATAATTATATGGAAAATGATTTCTTTCAACCGACTAATTTCTTGGATGTCATTCATCACTGCGTTCGCACAACACATGTCCCACGTGACATGCCGCTGGTTCCTGACGATTTTTTGTCAATTTCTGCAACATCACCAATGTTGCACAATTTTCTTCCGTAGTATTGGCTATGTTGCAAAAAGGCGAAGACCGAAAAAGAAATTATGCTACAAAGCCTCTTTTACAAAAAAAACTACAAAAACAAATTGCAAACAGACGAAGACGATAAAATTTTCTACAACAAAGCCCGTGTTGCAAAATAAATTCTATAACAAAACCTGAGTTGCAAAAAATTATGCAACAAGACATCTGTTACCGATTTTTGTTTGCAACAACACCTATGTTGCAATGATGGATGCCACCGATGCGCCGGATCTGACGGCCTACGAGCTCGTCCGGTCTTTTATAAAGGAAGGAGTGTTTCTGTTCTTATGTCATCAAAATTGCTCTTAAAGTTACAAAATATTACCCACTAATGCCACCTATAAATGATAAAAAATGTTTCACACAGAAAAGTCTCAGACTGGGCCGGTCCATGCAATACGAACCTCCTATATTGCGCTCTACGCGTTAGGAGAAGACACAGCACACTCGTTTGGGCCGGACCATGGACGAGCGACCTTTTTTCAATTTTCATTTTTTCCGTCATTTTTTTCTACTTTAAATAATCTGGGAATTCGAAAAAAATTCAAAAATTTAAAAAATGATAATTTTGAAATTAAATGTTTAATAATTCATAAATTTCTGTGGATTCAGAAAATGTTTGCCATTTTTAATAAATGCTCACATATTTCAGAAATTTTCAGATTTTAAACAAATTTTCAGGAAATCAAAGAACGTTCATGATTTTTTTAAAGTTCAAGTATTAATTTTTTTAATGAAATTGAGAAATTTTTGGCAATTTAAAACTGTTCATGAATGAATTTTTTCCTAATAAATCAGAAACTTTTCATAAACTAAAAAAATAGTTTATTGATTCATAAAATGTTTGCTGATTCAAAATGATCATGCATTACAAAAAATAAAAATCATCAATTCAGAAAATTGTTATACCAATTTAAAAAAAACTCCAGACATTTCGCCTATTGAAGAAAAATGTTTTAAAAAATGTTTACATTTTAAAAATATACATTTGTAAGTAGTCTACAATGTTCATGAATTCAAACAATGTCCCTATTTTAGAAAATGCTCATGAATTTGAAAAATATTCATGATTTCAAATATGTTCACGAGTTAAAAAAATGTTCATGATTCTAAAAAATTGTTCATGATTTCAAGAAAATGAAAATGATAGTGTATCTCGATGATTTAACAAAATATGGTCATGGTTATTAGAGATTATGATTTTTTTCGTTGTAACACATGGGCCGTTTTACTAGTCGTATATTGATATCATTTATACGTTTCTTTTTCTCAAAAATAATAATCATTTATACCCTTTTTTGGATTTCTCTCTTGCGAAGAAATAACTTCCCGTTTCGTTGTAGCACTGTTTCATTTTGATTCCTTGCCCTCTCCTCTCCTTTCCGATCCACACCCAAACCCTAATCTTTCTAAAAAGTAAAACCCCCGCCACTCCCATGGCCGCCGCCTCGCCGCCGCCCTCCCCGCCCCATCCAAAGCGCCCCAAGATGTCCTCCTCCTCTGACCCCGAGCCGGAGCCCACCTCGCTGTCTGCCGCCGGTGCCGATCCCGGGCAGCCTCGTCGCCGCTACAAGCGCCGCAAGGTGGCCATCATCCTGGCATACTGCGGCGCGGGGTATCAGGGTATGCAGAAGAATCCGGGCGCGCGCACCATCGAGGGCGATCTCGAGGAGGCGCTCTATCAGGCGGGCGCCGTCCCCGAAGCCGACCGTGCCGCGCCCGCCCGATACGAGTGGGCACGCGCAGCGCGCACCGATAAGGGCGTGAGCGCCGCCGCGCAAGTTGTCTCCGGACGCTTCTACGTCGACCCGCCGGGATTCATTGACCGCCTGAATGCGAAGCTCGTGCCACAGATCCGGGCCTTTGGCTACGTGCGCGTCACCAACTCCTTCAGCGCTAAGAAGTTCTGCGACCGCCGGAGGTATGTGTACCTGCTCCCAGTCTTGGCGCTCGACCCCAGCACACACCCCGACCGCGAGGCTGTCAAGGCAAGCGCGGGGAGTGAGAACCAACTTGCGAAGTGCGTGGAGTGCTCCGAGAGGGGGAGGAAAGTGCCAGATATTATGGGCCGGGAGGGGAAGTTGCCCGACTCTGAGGAAGAGAAGGTTCTTGATACGCCCGGAGAGGAAACTGTGGCTGCTGATGGAGAATTAGGATCAAATGGGGATGCAAAATCTGTTCCAGCAAGCTCTGTTACTGAGACCTGCGATGGTAAGACTGGGCTGGGAGGTGATGTAATGATTGATATACCGAGCTCTGATAATGGGACAGAAGCTCAAAATGCTGAACTGAAATCAATTGCGGCAGGAAAATGTGATATTGAACCTGCAGTTGGTACTTGCCATTCTGAAGCTGTACCAACCAGCGCCAGTGAGACCATCTGTTCTGATTCAACTGTAGGTTCAGTCGATGCTGAGAAGGAGAATAATTTTGAGCCTGCAGATAGTGTAAAGCAGATAATGCAAGCTACAAATATCCAGAAGGAAAATCGGGAAGAAAGTCCCCTTCTGAAAAAGACATTTGCTTACACTGATGAAGTTAAAGAGAAGTTCAATAGGATCCTCAAGCATTATGTTGGAACCCGCAATTTCCACAACTTCACCACAAGAACCAAGGCTGAGGATCCTGCAGCCAAGAGGTACATCATTTCCTTCACTGCCAATAGTGTTGTTAGCCTGGATGGGATTGATTTTGTCAGATGCGAGGTTGTCGGGCAGAGTTTCATGCTTCATCAGATCCGGAAGATGGTTGGCCTTGCCGTCGCAGTGATGAGGAACTGTGCACCTGAGTCAATCTATGATGTTGCCTTTCGCAAGTAAAGTCCTTAACTTCTTATCAGCTAATAAATATAACACAATCTAGTCAGTTTGTTTTGCTTGCTGACTTATTGTTTGTGTCATATTCTTCTTACAGGGATATCAGACTTAATGTGCCTACTGCACCTGAGGTTGGACTGCACCTCGATGAGTGCATGTTTGCCTCGTATAACTCAAAATGGATGGATACACATGAGGCAGTTTCAATTGAACCCTATGCTGAGGAGGCTGAAGAGTTCAAAATCAAGTACATCTTCCCTCATATTGCTGCAATGGAACACAAGGAGGGAGCTGTAGCACTCTGGTTGCACTCATTGAACAGCAGGAACTATCCAGATTTCCGCTACATGGAGATTGCTGGATCTGAGTCAAAGGTTGGGGCTGAAGTTGAGAATATGGAAGAAGCGCAAATGCCAAGTACTAATATAAGCGAGTAACTACTTCTTGCAAGGAGCATGCAAGATCGATGGATATTTCTGATTGTCCTGTTCACCTGGAGAGTTGAAACATTGCATGGAATAAAGATCGATGGTTGCTGCTTTTGTCCTATGAAGTGCAGATATCAAAATGGTCGGAAGCATGGTTATCTGCTTCTGTGTTTCCTTACGGCAATATCTGTTACGGTGGAGATCAGTTTCCTGGATTAGATATTTTTATGTCGATTGATATAATCTATGTAACACTTTGAGACAGTTTTGGGACAAAATATGCTACCTGGAAAATACTTTATTGAGCCCAGCATGCAGTTTAATACCACTCCCTTTGTTCCTAAATATAAGTCTTTTTAGAGATTTAAGTATTAAACCACATACGGATGTATATAGACATATTTTAGAGTGTAGATTCATTCATTTTGCTCCGTATGTAGTCCCCTATTGAAATGCCTTAAAAGACTTATATTTAGGAACGGAGGAAGTAGGTTTTATATATTGTATGGCTTAGACTTGAAATATGTTCTTTCTAGTCTTTAATTATTTTCAGGTTACATTACAGCAGTAACATTTTCTTTTTGTATAATCATATTATGTGCACTCGTCCTGGCAAGCTGCAAATCGATTCAGACTCATCCATTGCTGGGTTGATTGTTGTGTGTTTACTATTACAACACTCTACAGTATTATACATACAGATTTAACTACTTGTGCTAATATTCATGTACGCCTGTGAAGGGGACTCCCGCATGATGTACATACACTTGCTCACTTTGTCGTGTATTCTCTTGTGAGATAATTGCATTTATAGCCCTCGTAGTCGCTGGCGACGTTCAACTTGGTTTTGAAACTTACGTATTGCTCCGATATGATTCCGGTATATGAAAATATGTGATTAATATGGTCCTTGAGGTTAAAACAACAGTCCTGACTATACATGTTGCATACGTATCGTGTATTGTCTTGTAGTATGACAATGTCTGTGAAAACGAGAAATAACAAAAAGAAAAACCAACGCGCGTCAACATGATTCGAACCCGCGTCCTGCGCGTCAACATGACTTTTCCTGCTGCTGATAAGGGTCAAACACAGGTAAGAGAACACGGAAGGATGCTGGATTGGATAGCCATTGCTAATTTGTTCGATACTTCACTCTCAGTCTTTGCGAACAATTAGGTTGTATGACAACTTACCATGGTCATACCAACCTTTTACATTTTTTTCTTTTTTTTTCTTTTCTTTTGCGAGGGCTTGTTTCTTGTAGAGTTCATTCTCAAAGAACTGCCATTGGAGGCAGATCTGGCCAAATGGACGGCCCGACCCATCTAGGCACGTTTAACAATTCGGGTGTGTCGTGCCGGCCTGCGTGCTGCACCTTGAGGCCCAAGCACGGCCTGCTTATTAAACAGGTCGGTCCGTTGGTCCGTTTAGCATGCTGGTTTTTTTTATTTTCATCTTATGGGTTTAGTTTTAGGTCTATTGAGCCGTATCTAAGATATATATATATATATATATATATATATATATATTAAAAAATTAAGAAAATACATAAAAAAATAAATGTGTCATGTAGTGCCGGCCTACGTGTCCAGCCTCTAGGCCTAGACACGGCCCGATTAACTCGTGTCGGGCCTGCGTGCTTTTGGGCTGGCCCGGTTAGCACAACCTATTTGGTCAGGTCTGAATGGAGGATGACATTTTGCTATTTTATTTGAAATTACTATTCATCCGGGAGCACATGAGCTCGCGATCAGCTATGGATTTTTGAATGCCCTAGTTCTTTTATTTTGGTCCGTTTGGTAAAACATACTTCTTCCGTCTGTCTTAACTTTGTATTAGCTTTAGTATAAAGTTATACTAAAATTAAGACACATATTTTGAAACGGAGAGAGTAATATGTTTTCCATTTTCCGTTGGCTCTAGATTTAACGCTCTTGATAATTTCACTTTAGCCATTGGTTCAACGGTTTCAGCACCCAGAGACATGCCTGGTGGCTGGTGCTTTAGATGCAGAACGCAAATACCCGGGCCGCAAATTATTTCTAATTATCGGTCTCTTTATTGCATTCTACAGCATTACTTTCACTAATACAGTACTAATATGTACAGATTACAAACAAACATCACGAGGCCTGCTAAGCTACAAGCGGACGCTGGGGGCGATCACTCGGTGCCCGGACGCTAGGAGCACCGCAGCGAGCGCAGCGACGCCGGCGTGTCCATGGACGCGGCGTCGAACACGCAGCAGCGGTCGGCGGCCTCGATCCCGTAGTCCATGAGCGGGCGGCGCTCGAGCTCGTCGTCGTGCCGGCGCGCGCACTCCGGGATCTCGAGCTCCCCCTTGTCCATGTGCGCCCACAGGTACTCGAGTCTGCTCATGTACCTCAGCTTCTCGTACAACCTGCAAGTTCAGGATTTCATTTCCAGTTCCAGCGAACAGCATCACCAGTGCCAAACACCGAATCGGGTCACGTGCACGGCTGATCAGCCGCCCATACGTACCCGGAGCTGAAGAGGAACCGGCCGAAGGTCGCGAAGAAGAGCCGGGCCTGGATGCCGGGGTGCACGAAGTAGACGGCGCGCAGCCTCTCCTTGGCTACGGCCGGCAGGCACTCGTACGCCGCGCGGATGGCGCCCAGGCCGGGGAAGTTGTCGCCGCGGTCTACGAGGGAGTGCATGTACACGACCACGAACTCCCGCTCGCCGACCTCCGGGAGCACCCGATTCCGCAGGTGCGCCTTCAGCGCCTCCTCCGCCCGCCCGCCCAGCGCGCGCGCTGCATCATGCAGAGACGGAAACCCTGTCACTTTCAGTCACCTTTCGCGCGAACATATCCGATCCGAGACCAGGCCGCTACGGGCTATCCAAATCTTACCGGGGAAGTACTTGCCGACGATCCTGACGACGGCGCGGCCTCCTTTGTCGCCGCCATGCACGGTGATCGCCCGGCTGCGCTCCAGCAGCAGCTCCGGCTCCGTCGTCACGTCAACGGTACCCGCCATGATGTTTGATGTGTGTTTGTGTGTGTACGCGCCTAACTGCAGAGCTCGGAGCAGAGAGCTGAGCGTTTAAATGGCGATCCGATGCGAGTGGGCTGACGCAGGACGGTGGCATGGCGCGGCGCGGCGCGGCGCGTGAGGGTGCGGTGGGCTGGTTTCCTGGGCCGTTGGGGGATGGGCGTGAGCGGTGGACGGGGCGATGCGGGATCCCGGGAGCATATGCGGGGAATATTTCGGTTGGGGGATGGAGTCGAGTGGATTAGCGCCGCATTGGGAAGTTCCCGGCGTTTCTGCGTGCCGGTCCGTGCCTCGTGAATCGTGATGGAAGTTAAGGAAATCGTGATTAAATTCGGCTGTTTTGCATTTGCTGGGTACTTCCCTCATTTTTCTTGACGGTTTGGTTGAGACATGGGGCGTGCTACGCGTTTGTCGGCTCCTCTTTTTTAAAAGACCAGTCAGGTCGTGAGCTCTTAGGTTCGATACGAACGAGCTGAGCGCATCTTCATTACTGTAACATTTGTTTTGTTACAGAATTATTTATGTAACGTATGTTTTTGTTACAGAATTATTTATGTAACGTATGTCTTATGCAGAATTTTTGCAACAGTTTTTTGTTGTAATTTTATTTTTTGTAACTAAGATTTTGTTGCAAGTTTCTTTTTACAACTAAGGTTTTGTTGCAAAAGAAAATCATAACAGAGATTGTGTTGCAAAACATAAATCCGTCGTAAACCATTTGCAACAATGTATATGTTTTAGAAACATAATCCCTGTTGCAGAAACGTGTTCCACGAAGGATGGTATTCAGACCTGGACACGTGTCATACACAGAACGGACGAGGATGCTGCCATCCTCCGGATGATGGTAAGCTTTTCCCTTGAGATATAGACATACCCAAGATAATATTACATCAGTATTTTTTTCGAACGCTGCTACGTGTCCGTCGGCCGATCTTTTTAAAAGATCGGCCCGGTGGCCAGATTGGCGTGGCTGACGTGTTGGGAAACGTTGCATGCGAAAAAAAAATTCTACACACACACGTAAGATCTATCCATGGTGATGAGCATCTATGAGAGGGAGAGTGGATCTACATACCCTTGTAGATCGCTACGCGAGAAGCGTTAAGAAACGCGCTTGATATAGTCGAACATCTTCGCGATCCAAATCGTCCAGCGTCCCGCGATCCAATCACGATCCGTCCCGATCCAGCACCGAACGGACGACACCTCCGCGTTCAGCACACGTATAGCTTGACGACGATCTTCGCCTTCTTGATCCAGCAAGAGGGAGCGGAGAGGTAGACGAGTTCTCCGGTAGCGCGACGGCGTTGCGGCGATGATGGTGGAGCTATTCTAGCAGGGCTTTGCCTAAGCATCGCTGAAAACCGATCTAGAGGAGAAACTACGATCTAGAGGAGAGGTAGCACATTACCGTTTTTCTCTCAAAAAACCCTCAAACCTCTAGTATATATAGGAGGAGGGGGAGGAGGCTTGGCTCCCAAGGGAGCCAACCCTTGTTCGGCCGAAGTGGGGGGAGGAGTCCACCTCCTCCACTCCTAGTAGGATTAGGACTCCTCCTTTTTCCACTTGGGCCTCTCTTCCCACCTTAGGATTTTCTTCCCAGCTGCATGGACTTCCTGTGGGGCTTCGGCCAGCCCACTAAGGATTGGTATACCTTATCTCACAGCCCATGTAGCCTCTTCGGTCGAAATACCCCTCCCGATGGTCCCCCGGTACCCTCCCGGCACTCCCGATACACTACCGATGAGCCCGAAACTTTTCCGGCGACCAAAACAGGACTTCCTATATATCAATCTTTACCTCCGGACCATTCCGAAGCTCCTCGTGACGTCC
Organism: Hordeum marinum; assembly: GCA_022496015.1. Classification (NCBI taxonomy): domain Eukaryota; kingdom Viridiplantae; phylum Streptophyta; class Magnoliopsida; order Poales; family Poaceae; genus Hordeum; species Hordeum marinum. The sequence continues at coordinate 323,904,995 of CM039677.1, forward strand.
TAGATCTCACCCGGAACTCCGAACAACCTTAGGTTACCACCATACATAACTCTATATTGCCAAAGCGTCACCGAACCTCAAGTGTGCAGACCCTGCGGGTTCGAGAACTATGTAGACATGACCGAGACACCTCTACGGTCAATAACCAATAGCGGAACCTGGATGCCCATATTAATTCCTACATATTCTACGAAGATCTTTATTGGTCGGACCTCTATGTCAAGGATTCAGTTAACCCCGTATGCCGTTCCCTTATTTCTTCGGTATGTTACCTGCCCAAGATTCAATCGTCGGTATTTGTATACCTAGTTTAATCTCGTTACCGACAAGTCTTTTTACTCGTTTCGTAATACAAGATCCCGTAACTAACACTTTAGTCACATTGCTTGCAAGGCTTGTTATGATGTTGTATTACCGAGTGGTCCCTGAGATACCTGTCCATCACACGGAGTAACAAATCCCAGTATTGATCCATACCAACTCAACAGACACTCTCGGAGATACCTGTAGAGCACCTTTATAGTCACCCAGTTACATTGCAACGTTTGATAAACACAAGGCACTCCTCCAGTGTCGGTGAGTTGCATGATCTCATGGTCATAGAAACAGATACTTGACATGCAGAAAACTGTAGCAATAAACTGACACGATCAAATGCTATGCTTATAGTTTGGGTCTTGTCCATCACATCATTCTTCTAATGATGTGATCCCGTTATCAAATGACATCACATGTCAATGGGTAGGAAACCTTGATCATCTTTGATCAACGAGCTAGTCTACTAGAGGCACACTAGGGACAAAGTGTTGTCTATATATCCACACATGCAATGTGTTCCCGGTCAATACATTTATAGCATGGATAATAAACAATTATCATGAACAAGGAAATATAATAATAACAATTTTATTATTGTCTCTAGGGCATATTTCCAACATGACGATTATCCTAACTTTTGCAACATAGATTATGTTGCATAATTTATTGCAACAGAGATTATGTTACGAAAACGTATGTAGATTTTTTTTGCAACAAAGTTTGTTATAGAATATTTTCTGCAGCAAAGGTTGTGTTGCGGAAACATCTGTAGATTTTTTTTACAACAGAGTTTGTTATAGAATATTTCTGTAGCAAAGATCGTGTTGCAGAAACATCTGTAGATTTTTTTTACATAACAGTTTGTTATAGAATATTTTCGGCAACAAAAATCGTGTTGCGGAAACATCTTTATAGTTTTTTTGCCACAAAAGGTCATATTATAGTTTTTTTGTAGCAGAGATCATGTTGCGGAAATGTCTGTATGATTTTTGTACTTTACTTTTCATTAACATAAGTGTTGTTGTGGAAAAAAGTTTTGCGACATAGATGAGATTGCAGAAAAAATCAATGAAAAGGAAGTTACAGAAATGTTGACGTCGTTGCCAACAATGCTGGTCACTCGCGTCGTCCCCGCGAACCACAAGGCCATCCACCTCTGAGCTCCTGGCCTGAGTGCCACCAATCCCCGTCACCGGTCGCGTCGACCGACGAGCTCGCATGCTACCTCCATGGTGCTTGCTGTTGTGATGTCCATCAGAGGCTTTGCGTGTGCATGTATGCTCGTATGCTACCTCCGTGGCCGTGGCTGCTGGATAAGGGTTGGAGCTGCTCGCGGGTGTCTCTATGGCAGCTGACATCTCCGAGCATGCAGCGTATGGAGGAGGATTGATGATTGGGGAAAGAAGAAAGAAGGTATAACGAAAAACTATGGATGGAAGCAACCGGATGAGAAGATAAGGCAGCATGTCAAGCGGTCCAGGTCCATCGGGGCACGCGTCGCTCGTGGGAGATGGTGGACATGCGAGAGAAAACCCTCCGACTGATGCTGAGTGTTTTCCATTTTTAGGGATACATCAGTATATTAAAAAATAGTTTTTTCTTACCAACGGGCCTTACGACATATATTACGTATTACACGTAGAGATAGCCAAACGAGTTGCCCGCCCAGCCTATGCTAAGCATGCCAGGCATGGACGACCCATGAAATGATTGGTAAATGTGTTGGCCCGCGTGTTGCGCACTCAGGCCCCGACACGACCCCTTGTTACTCAAGCCGACATGCTGCCCCATTTAGCACGTTAGGTCTACATGTTGTTCATCATGATGGCCTTTTTCGACTTATTAGGATGTTTGCATGTCATATATATAATTTAGAAGAAAAAACAAGCCGTGTCGGCTCATGTGCCCAGACTGTAGGCTCAGGCATGGCTCTTGGCGTGCCGCGTGTCGGGCATGTCCCGTTTAGCCGGTGTCATGACTGTGTGCTAACTGGATAGCCCAGTTGGCCAACTTTCATCACACATCCTTACAAAACACACCCTTGACATCCATTGGTGGCGCCATGAGCATAACTCGACGTCGCTTCTAAGCCTCCCCATTGATGGTGTCTAAACCCAAAAGCTTGTAGAAACAATAGTGACTCTCTGAAGATGGAAATGCCATTAAGAGCTTGTAGATAGTTCGAAGACATCGACAATCCAGATGGATCCATCAAAAACCTAAACCAACCGGACCGCAAAAGACCCACCAGAGACGTAGCTTCACATGTCCTCTGACGATGATAAGATCACACACAAAACGAGAATAGAGCGGAGATGACATTATTCCTACACTATGCCAATGCTGCCGCCTCGCCATCTCATATCAATTGCCCACACAACTGCACAATGGATCCGGATATGAGGTTGAGCTCGCCCGTACAAGACAATGCAGCAAGTCCTCTTCTCCGGTGGCCTAACGAGGTTGGGCCGTCTTTGAGGACGGACGCGTTGGATCCCTCCGATTGATATCGGTTTCACCAACGCTGTCATTAAGCCTGCTTGACGAACACGTCCACTTGAACCCCCATATCAGTTGACATCCGCAACAACCCTCCTTACCTCCACAACAAGTCACCCTGTACCACGACCTCTCCATCAGTGTCGATATCGTAGGCTTTGCTCGTGGCGACGACGAGATGGGTGGGCAAGGAGTGGCGGCTAGGGTTGCATATCGTCTGCCTCAGCGCCTCTCTCACACACAAAAAACATTTCATTAACAAAAAACTAAGATTAGATCTTGATAACCAGACCTATAAGTTTTTTAAAAATGTTCTTAGCAAGATATGGTTTGTTGCTCTATACGAATGTATTGCATTAAGATTTTGTTTCATCACAAAAATGATTTTGTGGCCTTTTTCTAGGGGTTTGAGAAGACGTGGTGAGTGTAGTTTTCCTCAACCCTTCGGTGACCACAACAATGGGGGCGGGGTGACCACAACAATGGGGGCGGGGGCATTAGTTTTGTGTTCCGATTTTGTGTCCCTAGGGGTTTGGTGTACTTCCTCGCTGGTGAAGTCGAGTCAGCGATACAGGTATAGGAGGATCCTGGATCTATGTGCCTCGTACTCTGGTTCGTGTCTCTACGGGTTTTGAGTTCTTCGCCGCCTATGAAATTTTGTAGCAGAGGTATGGGGAATAAAGGTTTCTTGACTTTCCTCATTCAATGGCCTACCTCAGAAGGGTGTCGATGAGTCAGAGGATGGTGTGGATCAATGGACATTCGATGGTGTGATTAGCATTTGTGCATGGCAGGGGCGTCCTTAGGCTGGCACAACACTTTGAAGTGTTTTTTCTCCGCCCGATGAGGCTTGACTAGATACGACTCTATGGGGGCACCTGTGAGGTTTGGGCGCCCCTTTGTTTGGTTGGAATTTGGATCGTCGTATGGCCCTTCTTAGTGCTAGCTTCTTCGAGATGACGATCTCTCCCCGTTGTGGTTGCCGCATCTATGGATCAACATTGATGACTTCTTGACCCCTTCTGTTACATGCTTCGATGAGCTGGAGGCTCATAAGCCGCAATGAGCTCTACCATGGTGCTTCACTTGTGTATGCGGAGGGAAGACGATGTTAATTCTATAAGTATTTGTCATTAATTTCGTCTTCATGTAATAAAGTTCTTGTAAAGTTGGTTTTATTTAATCTATTGCCTTGGACCATCTTCCAAGAAAAAGTTGTAACAAATTTTATTAATAAAGCTAGTGTTTTCGAGACAGTGATAATATATGTAGTTCATTTATGGAAGAATAAAAAATGAACGAAATAGGAGGATCCACTCAAAAAAGGAGGATAACATTGAAATTTGTGCTCTAGACATTGATAATCATTCAATTTGATGTTGCCACCAGATTTTAGCTTACTCAAAACCATTTTTAATACGTCTTCAAATGAAAGACATGAAAGTTGTGTGTCCCGTCAAAGCGAATGACTTTACTTTTGTGGTCATCTCCATCTGAGATCGTATGCTACCTCCACCATCGAAACGGTCGTCGCACATAAGGGATTTGAAGGTGCCCGGACTATCTGGCAAAATTCAAGTCAGACTATCTGACCTAGCCACGCAAACAAGGCCGAGAAGGCTTGGCTAGTTGCCAGACTATCTGTGACATGCCCATGGGAAACTAAGAAAACCCGGACAAGCCCATGGTCTGGGGCTAGTCCGACCAATGCTTGTTATATTTTATATGACTTTTTTATTTTCCAAACCACTTATTTTTCGCAGCAGATTTGAATGATCTTGTTGCTACTCGATTGCGATCTGAGGCCACGGAATCGTTGCTGCTTTAATGAGAACCGATTTTAGGGCATAATTGACACCTTTAATGATAGTGATTAATGACTTTTCGATCTCGTGCTGCGGCAATGTTGACACTTTAATGGGATCCAATTTTACAAGGGAATTTTTTGTGTGGTCGTGATTAATGACTTTTCTTTTTTTGAAAACCCCACCCATATATTAATTAAATTAACATTTTCATACAATCATTCATTACAATATATGCCACACAGGACAAAACACCATTAATAAGGACAGCGTCAGACCTATTAATAAAACTAAACTTTGCAATCTCACGCGTCACCATATTTGCTTTCCTGTTGATCTTGGAGATTTTTAGATTCGCCAGCATCTTCGAGATATACAAAACTTCCTTCTTTAGGTCAACAAGGGATGATCTATCAAAACTTTCATTTCCTAGAAAGGAAGCCACAAAAGAACAACCAGTTTCTAAAATGATGGATTTGTGAAGGGTGATACCAATATACAATCCGTAGAGGGTCGCTCTGAGTTCCATTTCCTCAACCTATAACATGATCCAATATAATCCCAAGAGGAAACGACAACTTCTCTATAGTGGTTTCTAACAACCACGCCCACACTCGCAGCGTTGATTGCCTCCACAAAACTTGCGTCCACATTAATCTTAAAGGACTCCATGTCAGGGCAATTGTCGGGGTGATTCCAACCAAAAATATTCCTCTCCATATTAGTTGAAGCCTGAATGTCACCCCCCACTTTCTTGACTTTTTTACTCATAACTCCCTGCACTTTTGCATGAAAATGCGAAAAGGAAGCCCTATAATTTTTTACAAGATTCACAAAGGTTGAGATGGATTCATTACCTTTATCAGAATCAGATCATGAATATAGTTTGCTCACGTCCTGATGAACTTAATTGATCCAGTAAAATAAGGATCCAATCCGGCCATGTATTTTGAAAAAGCACTTCGGCAGGTAAATTTCACGCATTTCTTAAAGCAATACGAAAAGCACGAACCTTTGGAAAGCTCACCAACGCATGAAAAATGCATTCATCTTTAACACCACAGATTGTGCACGTACTTTGGATAGTTTGATGGTGCTTGACCCTATTACTTGAACCGCCAAACTATTAGAAGCAACCCACCAAGCAAAGATTCTAATCTTTGAGGGACATTAACATTCCAAATTATATTCCCGATCCTTCTTTCCCCGTTTACTGCTATACTAGAATTCCCCAGGTTAACTTTTGAGTCCACGAGATTCAGTGATAACCTATACGCTCCTCACATAAAACATGTCACTTTTCTCATGATTCCAGGCAATAAGATCTCCCTCGCCCAAATTCAGAGTACGCAACTTTAAGATTTCCTCTACATCATGAGGGTAAAACAGATGCCGGATCAGATTCTCATCCCACCTCCTAGAATCATACATGAATAACTCGGACACCAATTTAATCCTTGTTATCTTTTTCTTAGCAGTAATCTTTAAGCCATACTCCCTAGAAATCCAATTATCCCTCCATATGTTCATGTTGGCCCTGTCGACAACTCTCCAAATTACACCTTGTTTCAATAAATCGAGGCCATGCATAATACCTTGCCACGAAAGTGACGTCTATTGAGGGAAGATAGTATCAATAAGATGCCCATGAGGATAATATTTTTCTTTCATCACCTTTTCACATAAAGACTCCGGGAAAACCAATAAACGTCACACTTGTTTGTCCAACAATGCTTAAATAGCTTGAGATCACAAAAGTCCATACCCCCTTCCCCTTTTGGTCTTGTCATCTTATCCTAGGCCATCCAATGAGTTCTGCTCCTATCCTCCTCATCACATCACCAAAAATTCGTGATGATCTGGGATAACTCATCACAGAGGGACACGAGAAATTTAAAAATACACATGGCATAGACCAGGATAGCCTGGATAATAGACCTGATTTGTATTTACTCCATACCACCGGAAGCATATTTTTCAATCCAGTCAGTTGCCCTCTTAAGAGCTTTATCTTTGGTAGATTGAAATTTACCCGCCTTCATATGAACTTCTGGCACTGGTAAACCCAGATATTTATCCTCAAATCCCTCACTCGTGATCTTAAGGATAACCAATGTGGACACTTGATCTTCGAGAGAGCATTTTCCCCAAATAAAATGGAACATTTTTCTAGGCTTAATAATTGTCCCTTACCCTCCTCATTGGCCGTCAAAATTTCTTTAACGGTCAAAACTTTCTCCATGGAACTCTTAAGAAATAGAAGACTATTATTAGCAAATAATAAATGAGAGATACCTGGAGCATATTTGTTCAATCGGAATTCTTGGATCACCCCTCTTTCCGAAGCATCATTAAGTAGCAATGAGAGGGCTTCGACTACAAAGAGGAATAAGTACGGAGATAATGGACCCCCTTGCCTAAGCCCATGCAAAGGATGGAATTTCTCCAGCTACTGGCAATTTAATCGCACAGAAAATTTAACGAAAGTAAGACACATCATAATCCACTTAATCCAGGCTGGCGCAAAACAATACACTCCAAGCATACTTTCCAAGAACTTCCAGTCCACACGGTCATAAGCTTTAGCAAGGTCCAAGTTATATGCACAGTATTCACCATGACTATCTTTCAAAGTATTCAAAAAATGCATACATTCAAAGGAGACAAGAACATTATCTGAGATTAATCTTCTAGGAAGAAAGACACTTTGGGTAGGAGAAATCATACCATCTAAGATAGGTCTCATTATGTTAACGAGGCACTTGGAGATAATTTATAAATGACATTGCATAGGCTAATTGGCCGAAAATCGTCCGCCGGTTGGGTATTCTCCACTTTAGGAATAAGAACAATGGCAGTATCATTTATCCCTTCGGCCATAATTCCTAAAATAAATTGCTAGACGGCTCGAAAAATATCTTCCTTTAGCAAACCCCAATTCCTTTGGAAAAACCTGGCTGGAAACCATCAGGCCCCGGTGTCTTCAATGGCCTAATTTGGAAAAGAGCATCACTAATTTCTTGCTCAGAAGATTGTTTGCAAAGATCCTCATTCATTTCATCAATCACCAAAGGTTTCACAAGTGGGATAATATGAGATATCTTAACCATAGAATCACAAGAGTAAAGATTCTTGAAAAACGAATTGGCAATACCTTTGATTTCATCCATATCATGAGTCGGAGATCCATCGCTTCTTTTGATAATAGAAATATTATTCTTCTTCCTCTCCCAGTGCCCTTTCTATTAAAAAATGGTATTCCTGTCCCCCCATCTCATTAACATGATTTTCACTTCCACATAATTTCTTCCTTAATTAGGAGCTCATCCATCTCTGATATAATTTTATTCCTCTCCTCTATAGCATTATGATCATTACTCTTGAATAGCACATTTAACCTATTTCATGCAGATTCAAGTTTTTTTGGCAGATATCCAGTGTGAACCTTACTCCATCCATGAAGAGACTTCATTAACTTATCCAAATTATTTGCCATATATCCCACATCATTGACATACATACTTTTATTCCAACACGATTCAATTTGCTCTTTCAACTCAACTTCCTCCCTCTCCCTGTACGCTTCATATTTCAATTGTTTAAAAACGTACTGGAATGGGTGGCACCCATCACTTCTATAAGAATAGGACAATGATCAGATCTAGAGCTGATAATATGAGAAACTTTGCAGTCGGGTAGAAGACCATTGGGGCATGCACCCACTTGATCAAGCCAAACTTTGACATTTTTATTACCTTCATGTTTGTTATTGTAAGTCCAAGGAACTCCATGGAAGTCCAAATCAAATAAATTGCAATCATAGAGAACATCAAGAAAATTTGCCATAAGATTGTAAGATCACTTATTCCGAGAAAAGTGCTCATTCTGCCACATTGCCTCGTTAAAATAACCAACTATAAACCATGGTCCAGTCCCAAGGGGTTTAATTCGCCTTAACAACTCCCACATCACATAACTTTGGCTCACCTGAGGTCCCCCATAAACAAATGTGCTTCTACGTTTACCTTGAGCACCATTGTAGATGTACATGTCAATGAAGTGTTCTCCATATTTGTTTAGATCCAACATTGACAGATCATCCTAAAAGACCGCTAATCCACCTCCTTCGCTTGGCATAGAAATAGTAAAAAGCATTGCGATTAATGACTTTCCAATCATGTGTAACAGAAATTGAGGACATTGTAACGGGATATGATTCTACAGGGGATTTTCCTATGGTGCGTGGCCTCCTGATAAATAGGAAAAAATTGTTGTAGTACTAGGAAGCCAAACCCATGATCTCATGTCTTAATCCCCAAAGCGACAACCAACGAGGCTACATCAGTTTGTTGGTTTGTCACAAGGTACACACTACTTATACCTTCTTAATATGAATTTTAAAAAGAATTATACAAATAGTCTTATAGGTCATAGTTACTTAAATGTGTGCATCCAAGATCCATCCTTTTCTTGCATGTTCCATATTGCTTCACATGGTTAGAAAGGTTTTTAAAACATCTCCCGATAACTTTTCTATAACTAGCACAATAATTTATGCATTGCGGACCCGATAACTTACGTGGAACACAACGTGGTAACTTCAAGGGTGTGGGTGTGTGTGTGTGGGGGGGGGGCGGGGGGTAGTTGGGAAACATACCCCTTATAAGTTTTGTATGGTCTACTTTGACCTAGTGAAACAGTTTACGCCAATAACTTATGTGTAAAGTGCATGATAACTTACATACCATTGTAGGATCCAAAGTATGTCTAGATGGGGGGGGGTGATTAGACTACTTGACCAAATAAAACTCTAGCCTTTTCGCAATTTTAATAGTTGACAAGTTTTATCAATTATACCAAGTCAGCACAACCTACACATGCAAGTTTAAGAGTATAGCATCGAAAAATAAAGGCGTGTGGATATAAGTAGAGGAAAGGGATAGGAAGATCAACTGCAATTGGAGACACGAAGATTTTCCCGTGGTTCCGATAGGTGGTTATATCGTACATCCACGTTAATGGAGACTTCAACCCATGGAGAGTAATGGTCGCGATAGTCCATAGAGGGCTCTGCCCATAAGGGTCACCAAAGTAGGAACCTTGTCTATTCCACCATGGCTTACGTCCATGAAGGACTAGCCTCACTCGGGGTAGATCTTCACGAAGTAGGCGATCTCCTTGCCCTTACAAACCTCTTGGTTCAACTTCACATTAAGTCAGAGGCTTCCAAGCGACACCTAACAAATCTAGGGGACACCACTCTCCAAAAGGTAATAGATGTTGTAGTATGATGAACTCCTTCCTCTTGTGATTCAAAATATAATCTCCTCAACACTCAATCACTCTCTCACGGATTTGGCTTGGTAGAAGAGGTTGATTGGGTGGAAAGCAACTTGGGGAGGCTAGAAATCAAGATTCATATGGCTGGAGTGGAAGATCTTGATCTCAATTCATGAGTAGGTGGTTCTCTCTCACAAAAATGGATGGGGCAAGTGTTGATCTATTCTGAGTGCGCCTCTCCGAGTGAGAGGTAGGTGGAGGGGTATATATAGGAATCTATAAAACTCCAACCGCATTATTTCCCGACTCGGTGAAACTAAAGCAAAAACTCGGTTGCACCGACTAGTGCAAAATGTGGAAACTTTTGGCATTCCGATGAGACCGGTATATAAATCTTGGTGGGTCCGATTTTGGCTGACATAGTTAGTTTCAACTTTCGTGACACCGTTTCCTAAAATTTGGAAATTCCAATTTTTAGAAATGAGACAATAGAATGTTTGCCACTGATTTCGGTTGCACCAAAATGAAACTTGGTGGCACTGAGACCTTAGGGTTTGGTTGTGGATCCGTGTGAGGCAAAACTCGGTAGGGCCAAATGGAAAAAGTTGGTGGCACCGAATTTTGGACTTTTAGGGTTTGGACAAAATATTTGTGGGAGAATTTCATGAGTATTTTTGGTGGTTAATCTCTAAGCTTTTGAGCAACCAGATCATCATATATACCTCATCCTCTTTTAATAGTATTGGCTTTCCTGTGGACTCAAATGTGATTTCTCACAAATGCAAAATGTAGAGTCTTGAAGCTTGTTGCCAATGGGTGTTCCTTGCATCTAGGGGATCTCCTCACAATCCTTAGCCAATCCATTCATTGGACCTTTCCTGTAATATACTTGGTTGAATCATTAGTCGAATTAAATATATGTTGTTATTAATTACCAAAACCACCTAGGGAGAAGGAGTACTTTAAATCTCTCCCTTTTGGGTAATTCATGATAACATATAGATCAAAGCTTCGACATAAAATATAATCAATGAATATCATCATCGCTTTGAGATGTATGTGATAAGAAAGAGCTCCCCCTAAATTTGTGCACCATTTTTAAATTTGCGTTTGAATGGAAATGCTCAATAGATTAGGATCATGGGTCACTCTTCCATGTCACATACATCTTGGTGGTGTGCATAAATGATATAAATGAATTGCATTGAACATGACACCAAAAATGAGTGAATGATCATCACATAGATATTTGAAGGATAGGAAATAGTATCGCCAAACATTAAAGCGTATGATCAAACACAACAAGGTTTAAGACAATATCAGGATAAAGCAAATGTTTTCAAACGAGAAGAGCAAACAAAAACCAGAACACTCTCTCTCCAAGCCGTATGGTCTATACACTTCTCCCCCTCTGGTAACAAGTTACCAAAAAGTTCAAAGCTATAGAGCTAGACGCCGCACTGGGCATGGCCTCCTTCGGTAGCTGATGAAGGAGTCGAAAGAACCGCGTCTGCGAAGGCTTCAGTTTATGTCCTCTAAGATGGAGGTGTAGACATTGGAGGTGTAGGAGCTGATGGGGCTGATGATGATGGTCTCATCCTTGTAGCTGACACGACAGAAGATCTGGCATGTGTCGTGAACTGAGTGTGAGTCTGGGGAGAATTATCATCATCATCGCTGGAGCTGGGGCTAGGCACAACATCCACTTCTTGCTTCAACTGGTTGACCGTGGTGGTTAGCTCAGTCACCTTGACATCCAAGTCATGAAACTTTGTCTCCACAATACTTTCAAGGCTCTTCTAGTTCTGGAGTATCTCATGAATGTTCTTCTCCATCCCTTGGATGGTGCTTATGAGAAATGCCATCTGATCACCCTTAGTGTTGAGCATTGGAGCACTAGTAGCTCTTGTTGCCTCTACCTCAATCTCATCCTGTGTTGTAGATGAAGTGAGATGACTAGGATTCATCTCCACAACATTGTCCTCAAACTCTGGTTGAAGTGTGAGGTGTTGTATCTCAAGTATATATGTGTTCTTTCCAACCTTGGATTTGATTAGCGTTTGTATGTATGGAGCAAAACGACATGACCTCTTCTGGTCAGCAGTAGTCCTCTTGATGGTCTCCACAATGAGATCCATCACTCTGATCCTGGTGTGGGTGTCTACATGATGCAGCATGTTGATGGAATACCCTCTGATCATCTTATCATTACCTGATTGAGGCATCAAGGTGTACCTCATAATGGTGTCGGTTGTGGGTAGTCCTTCTTGCAAGAATTAGGCACAACCTAACTTGTGTGACTTCAGATACTCCTTAGGAACCGGGTTATACATGTTAGCCATTGATACGTCTCCATCATATTGATAATTTATGAAGTATTCATGCCATATTCACCTATGTTTACAATACTTTTATATGGTTTCGATGCACTTTATATGTTTTATTTAGAACTAACCCGGACTAACGATGTTTTCAGCAGAACTACTATGGTGTTGTTTTTTGTGCAGAAAATGAAAGTTCTCGGAATCACCCGAAACTTTTTGATATATTTTTTTTGGAACAAAAGAGGCATCCGATGCTTTGTGGGAGGGCTAGAAGAGTCACGAGGTGGCCACCCTCTACCAGGGCGTGCCAGGCCCCCAAATCGTGCCCTGACGGAGGGTGCTCACCTCGTGGCCCATCTCCACGTGAAACCAACGCCAAAAATTCCTATGAATATAGAAACCATTAGAAATAACCCTAGACTCCTAATTTTTCTGCCGCAAGGCCTATGTATCGATGAAAAACCAATTTGGAGAGAAAAGAATACAATTCCGGAGAGGGTAGATCATCTCAAGTGGCCATCTTAATCATCCTGGCGGAGTCCATGATGAGGGGGGAGTAGTCCACCCTCGGGGATGACGGTTTGCACTATTATCTATGTGTTCAATCTCTCTCTCTATCCATCTCTCTCTCTCGTGTTCTTGAGATGGCACGATCTTGATGTATCACGAGCTTTATTAATATAGTTGGATCATATGGTGTGTTTCGCTCTCTATCTTATTATGATGTATTGAGTTTTCCCTTTGATATTTCGTTATGTTGGATTGAATATTGGATTTGAGAACACTTGATATATGTCTTGCATACAGATACCCATAGTGACATTGGGGTATTCAAGTGATTCACTTGATCTATGTCTTGGTACTCAACTTGCGGATTCCCGAGGTGACATTGGGGTAATCTATGCATAGGGGTTGATACACGTTCTTGTCCTAGCTTCACCAGTAGAAATCTTGGGGCACTCTTTGAGGTTCTTTGTGTTGGATTGAGTATTATTAATCAGAAATTGTTTGATGCATATCGTATAATTAACTCATGGATACTTGTGGTGACATTGGAGTATCTAGGTGACATTAGAGTTGGTTGATGCATATCATATGGTGTTATTCTAGTATGAACTATTAGATAGATCGATCGGAAAGGATAACTTGGTTATTTTAGTATGGACTCTTGGATAGGTCGGTCTCAAAGGATAACTTGGTTATTTTAGTATGAAATCTTGGATAGATCGATCAGAAAGGATAATTTTAAGGTGGTTTCGTACCCTACAAACAATTTCTTCTTATGCTCTCCGCTAGATAGGAACTTTGGAGTGATTATTCGTTGCACGTTGAGGGATGGTTATGTGATCCAATTATATTAGCATTGTTGAGAGATTGCACTAGCGAAAGTACGGACCCTAGGACTTGTTTTCAAGCATTGCAATACCGTTTGTGCTCACTTTTGTTACTGGCTACCTTGCTGTTTTTATATTTTCAGATTACAAAAACTTATATCTATCATCCATATTGCACTTGTATCACCTTCTCTTTGCCGAACTAGTGCACCTACACAATTTTCCATTGTATTGGGTGTGTTGGGGACACAAGAGATTTTTTGTATTTGATTGCAGGGTTGTTTGAGAGAGACCATATTCATCCTACATTTCCCATGGATTTATGAACCTTAGGTCATCCACTTGAGGGAAAATTTCTACTGTCCTACAAAACGATGCGCTTGGAGGCCCAACACGAGTCTACAAGAATAAAGTTGCGTAGTAGACATCAAGCTCTTTTCTGGTGCCGTTGCCGGGGAGGTGAGTGCTTGAAGGTATATCTTTAGATCATGCAATAAAATATTTTAATATCTTGTTTTTCACTAGTTTGGTTTTATAAAATATACCTACAAAAAATGGAGTTTAGTTTTATCAGTTGTTTTGTCTCTTTAATGTCTTTCATGAAAATGATGGTTCGGAAAATTGTGCTCAATTGGTAGAGGAAGAATATATGAAAATACTTAATTAGAATTCCTTGAATGATGAGCATGATATTAATATTGTTAGTATGAATTTTTTGAATATCAATGATGCTAATATTATGCAAAGCCACAAGCTTGGGGATGCTATGTTTGATGAAGATGATATTTTTAGTGCCCCAAGTTTTGATGAGAAAACTATTATGATGATGGCATGCCTCCTATCTATGATGATTATTGTGATGACATGTATGATATAAATATTAATTACAACCATGAAACTTGGTATCATGATTTTAATATTCAAAGTGGTTATGTCTATCTAGTACCTCATGATAGTTATTTTGTTGAGTTTTCTCCCACTATTATGAATGAGAAGAAATTTGCTTATGTGGAGAGTGATAAAGTTTATATGATTGTGGATCATGAATGTAATGCTTTATGTGATATTTATATTGTGTAATTCCTTCATGATTCTACTGAAAATTATTATTAGGGAGGAACATATTCTTGTAGGAATTGCAATAATATCAAGTTTCCTCTCTATGTGTTCAAAGTTTTGAAGTTGTGCTTGTTTTGCCTTCCTATGCAAGTTGATTCTTGTTCCCATGAATTTTTTCTCACAAAATCCCTATGCATATGAAGTGGGTTAGACTTAAATGTGCTTGGCATGTGATTCATGATGCTCGCTTGCATGTTTCAATTACTATTCCTATACGAGCATCATTGAAATCATCATGCCTAGCTAAAAGGCATTAAAGAAAAGCGCTTGTTGGGAGAAAACCCAACACTTTTACTTTATATTTTTATATTATAACATGATTAATATATTGTAGTAATCATATTTTATATCTTTTCTTTCAATAAAGTGCCAAGTAAAGCCTTTGGGATAGTGTGGATACTTGCTTATCTGATTCTGTGCAAAAACAGAAATTTTTGCGTCAAGTATATGAATTATCTGATTTTACTGGAGCGTCAAAATTTCGGTAATTTTTACAAAAAATTCCTGTGAAAATTCTATGCATTTTTCTATCTTTTGAGAATTATTAGAGTAAGGGAAGTACGGTGATCATTCAGATCTTTACAGATTGTTCTGTTTTTGACAGATTATGTTTTGCATGCATAGTTTGCTTGTTTCAAGTGTTTCCATTGCTTATATTTGGTGATATAAATTTTTTGAATGATGTAATACAGTAGGTATTATGTGAGAACAATTATGAATCTTGTTTTGACAGTACCTAAGTGAATGATCTATCTTTACTACACTAACCCATCTCACGAAGTTTCGTTATGTTTTGTGTGATTGAAGTTTTCAAGTTTTTGGTGAGATACCGATATGAGGTGTATAAGGAGCAGAAAGGACCTAAGCTTGGGGATTCCCAATGCACCGCAAGTTAACATACAAGGAAGATTCAAGAGCCTAATCTTGGGGATGCCCCGGAAGGCATCCCCTCTTTTGTCTCCAACATTATCGGTACATCTTACTTGGAGCTATATTTTTATTCGTCACATGATATGTGTTTTGCTTGGAGCATCATTATATTTCTCTCTATCTATGTTATATGTTATTTATAATCTTGGTTTTCAATAAAAAGTTCCAAGAATTGCATTAGGATGCTTGCATTGCATGTTTTGCTATGTGCTGTATAAAAAAAGAAACTTTTTCTGTAGTGTTTGAATTTTGATATTTTAATGGAACGTGGAAAGTTTCTGAAATTTTTACACAGTGTTTCATATAAATTATTTAGCATTCCCTAAATTTTATTTTATTTTTTAGTTACAGAGCTACACTGGTTTAATAGATTGCTACAGACTGTTCTGTTTGGACAAATTGTTGTCATAGTTTTGTTATCTACTTTTCCTATAGTTTCCTTTGCCTATATTTGTAGATATAAATTGTGGAAATGATAGTAAACAGTATATGATATATGGAAATTATTATGCAACTTATCTTGGCAGTACATAAATAATTGATTTATGATTATGTGTACTAACCTATCTCACGAGTTCTTTTCAAGTTTTATGTGGATGAAGTTTTTGAGAATAGGTGAAACCGGGATATGAGAGGATTGAAGGAGATACAAAAGCTCAAGCTTGGGTTGCCCAAGGACCCCCCAAGTAAATATTTCAAGAAATCTCAAGCATCTAAGCTTGGGGATGCTACACATCCCACCTCTCTTCATCAACTATCAGTTAGCCTATGTTGAGCCTAAATTTTTACTCGTTCACATGATATGTGCTATTCTTGGAGTGCTATTTTTTCTCTTTGTTTAAATAAAATACTCATATCTCAAAATATTTATTGAGAGAGAGAGCCCTCACATAGCTACTTGATTGATTACCTACTCATTGATCTTCACTTATACCTTTTGAAGAGTAGTTTGATGTTTACTCTTGAGTTTCACTTATATCCCAAGAGTAAATTGTGAATGAATTGAATATCATAAATCTGGAATTATCAATGTGCTTTATGCTTAGTAGTAGCTTCACATCTGGTTTAGAAAGTAAAATCTATTGAAGTTTGACAATCACAGTATTGGTCATACAAGCAATTCGTGAATGATTGGTATAAGGAAGAGAACTTTCACATACAAATATATTATCTTGGACATCTTCTATGATTGTGAATACCCATTAATTATTTTCAAACTTGAGAAAATTAGTTGAAGTTGGACAAGGAAGACAACGTAATGAGTTATGGTTGCGTATATCTACATAGAAGTTATATTGTTGTGGATCCTCCAACATGTGGTGCTTGTTTAGAACCTTTTGCTAGCCAAAAATTCATACTAAGTAGAGATACTACTTGTGCATCCAAATCCTTGAGCCAAGTTTCTTCCATGAGAGTCCACCATACCTACCTATGTATGGTATTTCACTGCCATTCCAAGTAAATTTGCATGTGCCACCTCTAAAATTTCAAATGAACATTTGTTTTGTGTGCCTGGACCGCTCGTGGAGTGATAGGGGGCGGTTTGTATCTTCCATGTTAAGCGGGTTCTTATAATGATGAGTATTTATTCACTTGTCCTTGCATGAGAGGGGCAATAATAGGGATTCCCAGTCCCGAATTAAAAAAATGCAAATAATTAAACAAAACTCTCCCAGGAATGTTGTTGGGTATGGACGGTACCTAGGATTCGGCTAGCCATGGAGTGTGTTTGTTGGTGGAGGGGGAGTAAACCTTTACTTTTACCGCTTGGGAACCGCCGCTAATGTGTTTAACATGGAATATATTTATAACTCTTGGCCGTAACATTGACAGGAAGGGTGCACCTCCCAAAATTATATTCATTCTATTTTAAACAATGAGCTCTGGCACATATGCATATCCCTGCTTCCCTCTATGACGGGACAATCTATTTACTTTCATGTTATTTACTTTTCATATTGAGTCAACTTATTATTCCTCCAACCTACTTCTATTAGTTGGCAAGCATCATGTGGTGGGGAAAGATCCTAAGCACATATGGCCAGTCAAATATATTTGATCATGACTTATTATTTTTGACAATTATCTTTATGATAAGTATGTTGGGAGGCGAAACATTAAGACTATATCTTTCTATGTGTTCAATGGATGCCATTTGTTCTAAAAATATGCTTTGAGTACTATCGATCATAGAAGACTATATGATAATTGATTATGTGGAGATCTTACTTAGACTTTGTTGAGAATAAGTTGAATTGCAATTTTTTGGTGACTAAGAACATAGGGTGTCAAGTTCCAAGAGAATTCATTGTTTGAACCATAACATGTGAATTGGTTGATACTTTATCATGATGAGTTTTATGAGAAAGAGTTGTTGTTATGATGCTAGGAAAAATGGATGAAATTACCACTGATCGGAATTATGCACTATGCTAGCATTCACACTTCATAAATTATTTATTTTACCATTTACCTACTCGAGGACGAGTAGGAATTAAGCTTGGGGATGCTGATACGTCTCCAACGTATCGATAATTTATGAAATATTCATGCCATATTCACCTATGTTTACAATACTTTTATCACTGATCGAATTTATGAAGTATTCATGCCAAATTCCTATAAATAGAGAAACCATCAGAAATAACCCTAGATTCCTCGTTACGTCGCCGCAAGGCCTTTGTATCGACGAAAAACCAATCTGTAGAGAAAATAGTACCCTGCCAGAGAGGGTAGATCATCTTTGGTGGCCATCTTCATCATCTCGTTGGAGTCCATGATGGGGAAGGAGTAGTCCACCCTTGGGGTTGACGGTTTGTACTAGTAGCTATGTGTTCAATCTCTCTTTCTCTGTCGTGTTCTTGAGATGGCACGATCTTGATGTATCACGGGCTTTGTTAATATAGTTGGATCATATGGTGTGTTTCCCTCTCTATCTTGTTGTGATGAATTGAGTTTTCCCTTTGAGATTTCGTTATCTTCGATTGAATATTGGATTGTAGAACACTTGATATATGTCTTGCATGCGGATACCCGTAGTGACGTTGGTGTATTCAAGTGATTCACGTGATCTATGTCTTGGTACTCAACTTGCGGATTCCCGAGGTTTCATTGGGGTAATCTATGCATAGGGGTTGATACACATTCTTGTCCTAGCTTCTTCAGTAGAAATATTGGGGCACTCTTTGAGGTTCTTTGTGTTGGATTGAGTATTATGAATGTGAAATTGTTTGATGTATCGTATAATTAACTCATGGATACTTGTGGTGACATTGGTGTATCTAGGTGACATTAGAGTTGGTTGATGCGTATCATATGGTGTTATTCTAGTACGAGCTCTGAGATAGATAGATCGGAAATTATAAGTTGGTTATTTTTAGTACGAACTCTTGGATAGATCGATCGGAAAGGATAACTTGGTTATTTTAGTACGAACTCTTGGATAGATCGATCGGAAAGGATAAATTTAAGGTGGTCTCGTACCCTACAAACAATTTCTTCTTATGCTCTCCGCTAGATAAGAACTTTGGAGTGATTATTCATTGCATGTTGAGGGATGGTTATGTGATCCAATTATATTATCATGGTTGGGATATTGCACTAGCAAAAGTACGAATCCTAGGCCTCGTTTTCAAGCATTGCAATACCATTTGTGCTCACTTTTGTTACTTGCTACCTTGCTGTTTTTATATTTTCAGATTACAAAAATTTATATCTATCATCCATATTGTACTTCTATCACCATGTCTTCACCAAACTAGTGCACCTATACAATTTGCCATTGTATTGGGTGTGTTGGGGACACAAGAGATTTCTTGTATTTGATTGCAGGGTTGTTTGAGAGAGACCATCTTCATCCTACACCTCCCACGGATTAATAAACCTTAGGTCATCCACTTGAGGGAAGATTGCTACTGTCCTACAAAACTCTATGCTTGGAGGCCCAACACGAGTCTACAAGAATAAAGTTGTATAGTAGACATCAGCAATGGAGTTGTGGTTCATCTTGGCCTCAACATAAACATCTAGATCTCCATCCTGCACTTGTGGGGCTCCGAAGATGGTAGCCCACTCATCAACACAAGATTGGTGCCTGGTGCCTTCAGTCATCCATACAATTCTACCATCTGGATAGATATGAGCCGCCGAGTAGAAATTGCATGATCATCGCATTGTTCCATGCAGTCATCTCTGTACCAACAAAGGCATCAATGTCAATTGCCTTGAAGTTCTACTAGACATGAGGGAAGTAGTCTTCATTCTCATTGATGTAGTTCTAGTCAACATACCTTGTGTCACTGATAGGTGGACTCCTGTCTAGCAAGATAGTCTCCTATAAGTCTTGTTGCTCCTTAGTGTGGAAGCAAGCATCAACAGTTGTCCTCCTCCTGATGGCATATGGATCAACAACTCTTCACTTCCTAATCCCTTGATCCTTCCTCTCTTTCATGTTCTCAGCCATAGGATGATCATCATTGTGCTCTGGCAAATGAGGTCTCAGCTTCCTCAAAACATTAATCTCTTTATCCTCTGTAGTAGCTTCCCTAGAGGTTGTACATTTGTTCTTCTGAGCTATTGGAATGTCTCTTGTGGTTCTCTTAGGCTTGGTGGCAGCTAGCTTCTTGACCTTGGGAGCAGAAGCTTCAACCTTAGATGCATGCTTGCTTGGCATAGCATCTGCCATAAGCTTTCTTTGCTTGCAAGGAGGTGGGTTGGTAGTAGGTTCCTCCTCTTCTTCTTCCTCACTTTGCTTAGGTGTCCTAACCATGGAAGTTGGCCTTCCAGTCACATAGACATTTGTTTTACTCTCCCTCTTCTTAGCAGGCTTCTTGGCCATGGACTTGGTTTGCTTGGAGGAGGCAGGGGCCTCAAGGGTTGGTGCTCCCCCTTTAGATAATTTAGGAGCCCTCATAGCATCTGTGCTTACATACTCCTTCCTTACATGCTTCCTGGATGCAGTGACCTCATCAGTGTTTTTCCTGGCAGCAACTCTCTCCTTCTTCTCTTGTTGCTTCTTGGATGTCACCTCACCAGGCACAAAGTCAGCATCTTCCTCATCCAAATTGAGTTTCCTCCTGGCCCTGGTGGCTGCCTTGAGCAAGCCATGTGAACTGGGAGTGTCTGGGTCCTTTGATGAACTGGCCTCTGGACTAGTGCCTAGATCAAGTTCTGCACTAGGCTCTATGAACTCATTTTGGCTATCCTCTGAACCTGACATGTTGCTCTGACAAACTGTCCCTGTGTATAGATATAGGGGAGTGGAAGATGAGCATCACAAAACACAACCATTTTGCAAAATTTGAGCTCGAAATCTTAGTCTTAGATTTCTACAGTATGAATTTTGGTTCCACCAAGTTTTAATTTTCGGAACCTCCGACACACACATTCCTGTTTACAGAAACTTGGCCACCCTTTTCAGTTTCACCGAAAAAAGGTAACTCGGTCTCACCGAGAATATTCTCAGAAATCCTAAAACTCGAATAGGTGCCAACGATTCGTTTCCACTCGGTGACACCAAGATGCATACGGTGGAAACCTAAACCTAAATTTTTTTGTTCTCCTATCCTATCGGAATTTTGTTGTGGATGGATGTGTTGCAATCGGTGGCATAAAAAGGAATGCGCAAGATTTGGATATTGGAACGCACAAGGGGTCGAGATCTTATCCTAATGCGGTGAAGAACTCGCTACGGTGGCAACGACGGGGAGGATTGTCGTTGACAACGACGTACTCCGGAGGCGAGGGCGCATGGGAGACAAGGTAGATGTCCTTGGAATTCGAGCGCGACAATAGTGGGGTGGAGAGATGATGATTTAATATTCAATTTCAACAGTCGGATCCGCTGGATATATATACCCACATGCTGTCGGTGACACTGAGCCGAAAATTTTGGTTCCATCGAAATGCCTAAATGCTTGTAGGCTGAGCAACTCGGTGACGCCGAGTTTTTAGATCGGTGGTAACAAGATGGAAAACCTAGATAAACCCTAGTGCTTCCGTGGAACCGAGTGTTTGGTGTTGGTTACACCAAGTGGCACATGGGAGCTTTTGGAAGTCATCTCTTGTCGAAACGGAACTCCGAGTGCTGCTCACACAAAGGGTCCTAAAAGTGCTTGCTCAATTTTTGTGATGTAGGATGAATAGAATTTGAGACAAAAAAACATACATAGCTAGATGGGGTACTTAGACATTCTTGTACATCCAATTGGCCAGAAAAATGAAAGCCAAATAACAACAATTGGATGTCCTTGAATGAGCAAAAATATGCATACCAACATGCACACACATAAATATGTCAAATAAAACATGGCAAACATGCACAACCACTCTAGTATCTACCAAGCACTTTGGCAATGACGAAGTCATCTATATATGAGTATATTGACTTAGGAGCCAAGTAAGAGTACTTGATCATAGGTCATACCCATCGTTTAAGCACAAGTGGGGTTGCCACTTTTACATAAAGCTTTTAATGTGTTCACATCTTAAGAGATGCTTTGACTCGAGTCTTAGAGTAAAGCCCACCCTTGATGTGACATTCCCCCTAAGAGGGACACACTAACCTTGGGTTTTGTCATTGAATACTTCATGTAGGCGTTGTAGTAGTGGATGCTCATAGCTGATGAAGATCATCTTGAGTTGGGAGTCATCCTTGTTGTTTTGTACTCTTCTCACCTACACGGGTTAGTCCCACACAAGGAACAAATACACACTAGTGCAACCGCGTGCTATACAAATGGTTTTAAACCCCTTTCAATGACACAGTCTTAAACCGTTGCCTTGCATGTGTGGGCGATAGGGGGACTATCCCACACGACAGGGAAAACCCATCGACGATGCCTGCACCCGGTCACACATGATGGGTAATAATATATTGTTTGCGATTCGAAGGGCCATCACAAACAGACATATTAGGGAAGATGTGTGAGATGAGCTTAGCATCCCACACAGGGAATCCCAAGGGAACATCTTTGTTCGTATTGAAGATCACACACAATTTTATTCATAACATCGTTTGTGATAGGGGTGGTCAGCATACACGATAGTTATAATTCTGTCGTTTGCGTTATTCAAAACATCACTCAAGGTGTCTAGAAGAAACTGTTTGGCATTGGGATGCCCATCACACACACTAGCCATGTGAAAATGTTTGTGATTGGGTGTCCTAACGCACACGGTTGTCGACCAGAATTCGTGTGTGATTGCTCACTGATCCAACACGCCAACTTTCTAGAAATCGTGTGGGTTTGTTCAAGTCATTGCCCAAGGTGTTGTCTTAGAAACCGTCTGCAATGGGAATCCCAATAATCAGCCTGATTGCTCTTTTATTTATAATCCATTTTGTAATCAAATTGACATTTCATATCAACCAGAGACTATATTTCTTATTCATAGTATGGCAACCAGGATTTCATAATTGAATTACATCAGGGTACAACATCATATAGGTATATACTTCCTAGCTACCCAATTGCACAACAGGACAAAGTTTCAAATGCAACATCTAAAACCTTTGGAAATTCAGTATCATCATAGAAAGTAAATATACAAATGAATCTCATCTAGAAAATTGTTAAAGCAGCAGGTGAATATTGAGCCTTCAATGATGTTGAAGGTCCTTGCAACTTTAGGCCAGTGCCTGTGGATGATTGCCCACCCATCCTTCATCCTCTTAAGGAAGACTTCAAGATTATACCGTGGGTGTTGTACGAATACCTTCATCGCCTCTTGATCATACATGTGTTTTGAGACATAATCATCGATGAACTGCCTTGAGAAGGACTGAAAACAAATATACGCATGAATATCTTTTCTAAAGTTTGAAATGACACAAAGGGAAAGGACAAGATTAAAGAGATGGTACCATCATATAGTTGACTGATGTCTTCTTTATTGTGCAGACAAACATCTTGTTGTTTTTCATATCTAGTTTATTTATCTTAACAATCTTTCTCAGTTTCTTGATTTGACTGATATTTAAGGGCACCTCATTTCCCCACATGCAAAAAAGATTGAACAGTGGGTCTAAACCTCTTACAACAGGACCTACATGTGCAAGAACAAATTATTAAAAACATTAATGTTACAATGGTACCTATAATTGCAGGATAATGTGCTATTAGCCAAACAACCATGGATGTGCAAACTTCGATGATAAACTTCAGTGTCCCCCATTGTTCCCCGTGCAACATATTTAAGACTAATATTGATTAGGTTACAAGTGATATTTGGCATATAATCAGTGAAATATGTTAATGGAAAATAAACACATTGCGGATCCAACAGATTAATTTGAGCCACATGGAAAAGCTAGTTATCTAAACCAAGCGTGCTAAGAATTAGAAAATATAGCAATCCTATATGTTTCACATGTATTAAGTACATCCAAATTAGTTTTATTCACCACATGCATAACGATACAAAATTTTACCAACAACAATCAAAAATCACATTGCAGAATTGAATTAAAGAGTTAAATGATCACCATAACAAATGAACGAAACAGTTAACTAAGCACCACATTACACAATAGAACATACTAGAAGGCCAGGTTGCAGTAGCATTACATTGGACATTTCACTAGAATTTCTAAATGAAAGGCACTAGCAGCACACACACAACAAGTAAACGAAACATGCTTAACCGGCATAGCTAGGTGAACATAGGTCCTTAGTGATAAAGCTAAGAAAAATAAGCCATTCCTCACCATCAGAGATATCAATGATGATGGGATCCTTCGATTTGGAAGAGGGCGAGGCCTCCACTGTCGTTGTCAAAACCGGCGGATCTCCGATAGGGGGTCCCAAACTGTGAGACTGGAACCGATGGTAATAGGAGACGGAGGGGACACAGATTTAATCAGGTTCAGGCCCTCCTATGGAGGTATACCCTACGTCCTACTTGGATGTATTGATGATATGGGGGGTTACAGAGTTGATCTACCTCGAGATCGAATAGCTAACCCTAGATGAGTTGTTTTTCCTACACCCTAAAACCCTACGGCTTATATAGACACCAAGGGTATTAGGGTTTACACATGGTCAGTTACACCCTGAAGAGATAAACATGCCTATACGCTACATCAAATGTGGAGCACAAGCCATACTTCCCGAAGCTTCCACATCGGAGATAAGGTCTTCAATTAATTTCTGTGTTCGGTAAGTGGCCCATATAGTCTGGCCCATAGAAATAGGTCGGCCTCTCGAGGACCCCTTAATCTAGGACTCCCTTAGTAGCCCCCAAACTTGCCTCCAACGCCAAGGGTCTTCAGCCTCAACTACTTCATACAATCAGAGTCTTTGGCTTGCGAGGTGAGTTCTTCCCGCCAAACTTAGTTCTGCCTCCAATGATAAGTAGCCTCCCAAATAGTGGCATGTTCGAACACCGTGAATAGGTCGGCCTTGAAGGCCGAACGTCAGGGGATAAAATAACGTATCCTGACAGCCTCTCTGACGAAAGGTCATGGTCCACCACGACCGCTAGGCCAGTTACAAAAGCTCGATTCACGGTTCGAGGCCGTTTTAATCAACATGATCTATCAATGTGACGATCATGCCCCGTTTTACACGGGATATGTTTAATCATGTGCGCGCAACGGTTCGCATGTCTCGGGAAGTGGAGGGATTGACAGCGCAACGAGGGGAGACCAAATTGATAAGCCTCATAAAAGGAGAAGAAAACCCCAAAGGCTATTCACGCTCTCCATTCGACTTCTCCGCCTTCCATTCCTCTGCGCCTCCGAAGCATAGATCTAGGTATTCCGCCCCCACCTCCAAGCTCACCAATGGCGGGCTTCGGCTCCAACGACCAGTGGGAGGCCTCCACGGTCACCAACCAGGACATCATCGACCTCAAGAAGGCCGGTTACCTCTCCGCCAACATCCCTCACCATGCACCAGAGGAGGGACAAGTGATCCCCACTCCCTGGCCGGGCGAAAGGGCGGTCTTCCTCCCCCACTGCATTAAAGGGTTGAGCTTCCCACTCCATCCCTTCGTCAGGGAGTTGATGTTCTTCTACAACCTCGACTTCCACGACCTCCTGCCAAACTCTTTTATACACATCTCGGCGTTCATCCTCGTCTGCGAGTCTTTCCTGCGTGTCGAGCCGCACTTTGGGCTATGTCTCAAAGTGTTCAACATCAAGCCGAAGTGCGTCAAAGGGAAACACACAGACTGCGGCGAACCTATCATCGGCAAGCTCACCCACGTCATGTGGCCATCAGGCACCTTGATCGACACCATCAAGGTGTGGCAAGAGTGGTTGTACATCATCAAACCATGGGAAGAAGGTCAGGTTCCCCCTCCCGAATTCAGATCCACCCCCACCAAATTAGCTTCATGGCTCGAAAAGGGCCTCACCTGGGGGTCGAGCAAGGAGGTGAGCGACCCGCAGAAGCGCGTCGGCTCCAAAGTTAAGAAGGGCATCACACCGACCAATGTGGTCCAGGTCATGCTCCAAAGATGCATCCACCCCTGCCAATGCTGGGATACTCCCTTGTGGGCTCGTCATCTTGACAACACACCCACGATCCTGAATCTCTTTCACACTATGCGAGAGAAGCTATGGAAGGCGCTCTTCAAATCACAAAAGAGCTACCCATCCGAAGAAGATAAGGGTCTGTACACCGACAAGGCCGCCTACAAGGTACGGTATTAACTTCACTTGTTCGGGTTAATTTTCCATAGAAAAGACCTCTAACACTCCTTCCGATCACCCTCTGCAGTCATGGTTGAAGAAGGCCGTGACTATCAACAGTCTGGCACCCCAGCCGAAGATGCTAGGTCCGGGCTGTTAGCAGCGATACTCGTGGTGAAGCTGTACAAGGCCCCCGCGAAGAAGGAGGAGAAGAATAAACGAGGCTAGGGTGGCCTTCGCATCAGGGACCAGTCAGAGACTATGTCCGGGGAGACAAATGCCTGCTTGAATCAAGAGGAGCACGAGGAGGAAGAGGAAGAGCAGGAGGAAGAGGAGAAGGACGAAGTCGAGGGGGAAGGCTATTCCCCCTCGCAAGGAAGAGGGCAGCGTCATCAGACGCCCCAAAGAAGGTACCTCCTCCCACCCAAAAGAGAGCACACCGGGCGTAGGTGATCGTGTCCGACGATAGCTTGGACTCAGACACTGAGTCAGATGACCTCGAGGCGGTTCCACGGAGGAGCCTCGGGGTCAAGCCCCCCGCCCGGAGGTTAGGATCCGAAGACCCCTTGTTCATCCTTCAACAGGTTAACACCTCGGGGACGGGGGAGACGACATAATGACCGAGGCTAACACCTCGGTCACCAAAGACCAAGGGGAGGTATCCCACCCGGACACTGAGGAGGCCGGATGAGCGGCCGCTAAGTCCCCTCCGAGGGCATCTCTGGAGTGCACAATGCCTTTGGAGGTACCGGTTCAAACTTCGGTTGGTGATCGGGTTATCCGATCACCACCGGCACCACCGACTATTGGGTGGCCAGTAATGGAGGAGGCTCTATCGAGCGCCTCCATCTCAGAGGAGCACTGCACCCTTATGGGTACGGTATTGCGGACCATCCAGTCTTCACAACGGACTGAAGGAGGCCTTCAAGGGTCTCCTTACGGGTTTTCAAGTAAGTCACATGATACTCTTATTTGCAAAGTTTGTATTTATTTCTATTATATACATGGCAGCCCCCGAGCCCTAGGTGAGTTTGAAAAAACTTACCTAGGGGTCAATCATGTATCAGATACCGAACTAGGTACAAATTATGTGTCCGGTATGTTACAATAGCCCCTAATAAGGTCCAACGTATGATCATATTGACTATAGTTCGGGAGTAGAGGACCCATGTAACATTTCAACTATATGTGTAATGCAGGCTTCGTCATCGGCGGCGGCAATAAATGGCGCCGAGCTGGACGAGCTAAATCGGAAGCTTAAACGCTCCGAGGACGAAGTTGAGGCCCTCAACCGAAGATTCTATGAGGCACAAGGTAGGTCAACACAAAATGCGAATACCTTTAGCTGAACTCCTTCGTCTGAACACTGTCAATGCAGATCCTCATAGTTTTTGATATATGCGCAGCTTCAGCGAAAGAGGTGGAGAGACTCAAGGCCGAGCTTCAGCAAGCAAAAGACCAAGCGACTGTCGAGAGGGCGGCAACCAAAGAAGCGACTACCGCCCTCTCCGCCCTGCGAGCCACCAGCGACAAGCATGAATCTCGCATGGAGGAGGTCTAGTAGGAGCTCAAGGACGCCAGCCAGAAGTGCAAGGCCCTCAAGCAGAAGGGCAACGAGAGCGCGGCCGAACTGTCCACCCTGAAGACCGATCTTCAGAAGGAGTGGGTGGACAAACGGTTCTATGAGGAGCAGATCCGCCAAGCGAAAGTCATAATGGATGGTAAGCCATACTTACTACAGTGTGTCTTCGGGGATAGAAAATTAAAATTACTTACCCAGG
This sequence comes from Hordeum marinum, assembly GCA_022496015.1. Lineage (NCBI taxonomy): Eukaryota > Viridiplantae > Streptophyta > Magnoliopsida > Poales > Poaceae > Hordeum > Hordeum marinum. Next base: position 323,933,021 of record CM039677.1, read on the forward strand.
TGTGGCGTTCCATAGGCACCTCCTCCGATCTCCAAAAGAACGTGGCAGACGCTAAACGGCTTTTCGCCTTGAGGGAAGAAGGAGACGAAGCTCGTATGTTCTGGGCACAGTTCGGAGACCCCGAACGCTCGCCTCTTCTTGTGGAGAAGCTGAAGCATCTAATGGAGCTACACCAGATGGCGGAGCCGTCCATGAAGGACCTCTGCATCCTCCTATGTCCCGGCGAGTCGCTGCCAGACAGGTACTTTGGCCTGGTGGAGAAGTTGATTGTCGCATCACCCTGCTTTGACACCTTGAAGCACTCTTCCTATATCGAGGGAGTCCGGATGGCCCTTGCCAAGGCCAAGGTGCACTGGCCGGGGCTAGATCTATTGAAGGTAGCCACTTCCTCACCGCCTCCCGGGAAGGAGCATAGACGCCCCGAGCTATACTTCCCTGGAGTGATGGAAGGTGCTCGGGCGATAGCTTCTCAGTGTTCGGGTGATAATGTATTTGAATGAATTGTAATACGCTTGAAGACTTTTCAAAGTTTTAATATTATAAGTTATTATGCTTTTATGTGTTTTCATTCCTTTATAACTCCTGTATGGCCGTTTGAATTTGAAAGATGTGAGTCGTTGGCTTCAGCCCCCATGTAGATACTACATGGGGTGTCTCTGCCAATGCACTATGCTCCTTAGCCGAGTGATCGGAACCTGAAGGTGGTAGAGTGTGGCGGACTAGGCAATCAGACTATAGTGCTTTATTTCTTTCACTTAGCCGTAGGGGCGCGGAAAGGACTACGGGGGGCTAAAGAATAGCCCCCGGAGTGTTGTGGTGTTCGGATGAACTGTGGCTAAGGCCAGCATCACATGGTGTGCATGGAGAGCAAAACCCCTCACACAATGCAGAATATCCTCTGATGAGGATGGAAGTATAACACTTCAAGCTCGGATTCACAGACCAGCTCTCGCATACCATGACAGTCAGTTTTCTACTTTCTCCCCTGGGGTGCTTGACCAAACTATCCGGAAACACAATCGCAGGGGTTCTCCCTTTGCCCTTTTAGCCGAACGAGCGGAACATAAAGGGGCAAGCACAGGAGCCGGGCAACCCAACTATTGACCCAAGACATAGTTCGGAACCGATGCATATAAAGTGAACTCCAAGACGCCGAACATGTAATGAAAAATTCGTAAGGCGATTTTTTGGTAAGTTCATGCCCCCGGTGTATTATCCGGTCGTGTCGTAACATATCAAATTATTTCACGAGAAGAGGGAGAAAAGGAACATATGTGCCAAGAAGGACAACCAAACAAACATGTAAAATGATGCTATTTCTCAACAACTCTTATTACTCGTAGTGCCAAAGCAACTTCTTACAGGTATGTGAAGACAAGAGATTTACAGGAGTGGTTGTACCAGGGGTCTTCGATTGATGGTCTTACGTCCTTGATATGCCCTGTTGCTGGTTTAGTTCTGAGCTTTGGTGCACCTTGATGGGTGGCATTGTTCGGCGAGCGGATCTTGCGAACAAGGTCTTGAAAAGTCGCCGAATTATGGATGAGCTTTACGCCCTTGATGGGCCCTTCAATGGCCCATGTATTGTGTTCGAAGACATATTTAATGGTGGTAGTCTGGTCCAGCCGTACTCCCACCTTTGTTTTCCCCACCGCTGCCCATGGAATTTTAAGTGCAAAGTTGTGCCTTCTTGGCACATGCTTCGCTGGTCCTAGGGACGTGCGATGGGGTGTGAATCCCTATTTGGGGGTAGAGGAGAGTTCTGAGAGTTCGGCCTGCAGCCAAGCTTTCTTCCCAACCTTGGTTGCCTTTATGGCAGATGCCAAAACTTGCCGATCATCTTTGTAACTAAATTCGGACGCTAGGGCCAGCGCATGCTCCTTAGTTCGTAGGGATCACTCCGTATTGCCGTTGACAGTGATGACCCCTTTGGTCTAGGCATCTTGAGCTTGAGGTATGCATAATGCAGGACGGTGCTGAAAGGAGCAAACACTGTCTAGCCGAGCAGGGCATGATAGCCGTTGCGGAAGGGTACGATGTCGAAGATCAAGTCTTCCTTGTGGAAGTTATCGGGTGAGACGAACACAACTTCTAGGGTTACGAAGCCTGTGCATCGGGCTTCGACACCTGGAATCAACCCTTTAAAGGTGGTGTTACTGGGTTTAATCCGTGACGGGTTTATGCTCATCTTTTTCACCGTGTCTAAGTAAATCAGATTAAGGCTACTTCCTCCGTCCATTAGGACTTTTGTGAGGTGATAACCATCGCTAATGGGGTCGAGGACAAGTGCGGCCGAACCCCCGTGATGGATACTGGTCGGGTGATCGTGCCGATCAAAGGTGATCAGATATGCCGACCATGGGTTATATTTCGGGGCCACGGGCTCTACCGCGTAGATCTCTCGAAGGGCATGCTTCCTCTCCTTCTTGGGTATATGGGTGGTGTATATCATGTTTACTGTCTTGACTTCCAGAGGAAATTTCTTTTGATTGCCACCAATCGGACCCCGAGGCCCATCCTCATCCTTGCTGTGAGGGCTCCAGCTTTGGTCCTCGGGTGGGAGCTTGCCGACCTGTTTAAACACCCAACAATTGCGGTGTGTGTGGTTGGCGGGCTTCTCTTGAGTCCCGTGCATTTGGCAAGTCTGCTCCATTATTTTTTCCAATGGAGTGGGTCCGTGGCGATTGCCTTCAGGAGGCTTCTTCCGCTGCCCAGGACAGGAGTTGCGGAAGCCGGCATTAACGGCCGTATCATCGGCATCACTGTTATTGTGCCGGCGCTTGTTCTTGTTGCGTTTGGTCTTCACATTGCCGTCCTGAACTTCGGAAGTTTTGGGCTCTTCGGAGTTGTGGCTGTGTCTTGCTAGTCAGTTGTCTTCGCCTACACAAAAGCGGGTCATCAGGGAAGTAAGGCCGTACATAGTCCAAGGTTTATCCTGGCCGAGATGACGGGCCAGCCATTCATCCCGAATATTGTGCCGGAAGGAGGCTATTGCCTCAGTGTCCGTGCAGTCGACAATCTGGTTCTTCTTGGTTAAAAACCGATTCTAGAATTGCCGAGCAGACTCTGTGGGCTTTTGAACAACGTTACCTAGGTCGGAGGAATCCGGCGGCCAAACATAGGTTCCCTGGAAGTTAGAGCGGAATGCATCCGCCGGGTCTTCCCAGCATCCGATGGAGTTTTTGAGGAGGCTATTTAGCCAGTGTCGGGCTGGTCCCCTAGGTTTAAGGGGAAGATATTTGATGGAGTGGAGATCATCTCCTCGAGCCATGTGGATGTGGAGGAGGAAGTCCTCGATCCATATGGTTGGATTAGTTGTCCCATCGTACTATTCGACCTTCACGGGTTTAAACCCCTCCGGGAACTGATGCTGCATCACCTCATCTATGAAACATAGCGGGTGAGTAGCGCCTCAGACCCGATCTATTTCGCGCCTATAATCGACGTCTATTCTAGCTTGGTTACGTTCCCGGTCTCTGTTATCTCTTCAGTCGAGCCATGGTCTATACCCATCCCGTCTACCGGGTGGGTATCCTCTGGATCCGTAGATAGATTTTTATGGCCTGCTCTATGATCTAAGTCATCTCGCAGGTCGAACCTGTGATTGGGCTCTAATGGCTCCTTTCCCTGTCTTTGGGGTATTGCCGATCTATAACCGACATCCTCAGTCATTCGATCATGCTCGCGAGGAGGGCGGTCTGTCTTGTCGTATGGAGTATGCTTCAGAGACGGAGTATCAGTGGGCTCATCGTCGAATTGTGGCAGTAGCCTTCTTCGTGGGTAACTCTTGGTCTGGTCTGATAGACTGGTACCATGTCCTTCCTCAGCTTAGAGGACTCTTGTCCATCGATCATTGAGGTCATCCTGTTCGGCTTTAAGCTACCGTTCCTTGGCTTTGAGACTACGAGCCATCGCTATGAGATGGTGTCTAAACAGTTCCTGGTCTTCATGGCTATCAGGGATGTCCATGTCATTGGCTTCCGGGATATCCTCCTCCTCGACAGGGGGAGGTAATTATCGTTCTCGGAACCATTGAAGTCATCGGGTTTCTCTGGTCCTCAGGCCTTTCCTGACCCTCTAGCGGGTGTTCGGGGTTGTTAGGGTCGCCACGGTCCTCAGGGCGATTCCGTCCCCGGTGTCGATAATAGCTTTCCTTCCCTTTTTGCCTTTGGACCGCTTGTGCGGTTTTCGGCACCTTAACGGTGCGTCGCCCAACTTATCGCCGTCATTATTAGGCGTTTTGTCTCCATTAGGAGTGTCCACCATGTAGATGTCGTATGTAGAAGTGGCGGCCCATCACCCGGTGTTACCATTGGTGGGGGCATAGTCCTCTTCATCCATGTATTCTACCTCCTTCGAGGCATAGTCCAACATGTCGGTTAAATCGTTGACTGTGGCTGTCAAGTGGGTGGTGGGTGGGTCGAAAAATTCATCTCGACCCGTACCATAACCGATCTAAGCGTAGATCAGGGCTGAGTCATTGGAAATTGCCATTGACGAGATCCAATCTAAGGCTTCATCGAACGCCAAGGTCTCGATCGGATAACATTGTTCGGAACTCGCGGAGTTAACCTCCGAAGAGTCCATACGAGAAGGGTGTTCGGCAAGAACGAGTGTCCAGCATTCTGACACTATGGCCGGATCCGGACCAGGAGTGGGTACAGTAGCATGGTTGACCCCACTAGTGTGACGAGAGAAGGAACTCGAGGTTATGACCTCAGAGTCTTCGGGCGTGGCAAGCAAAGTCGCAAGCCAGGTTAGTGACAAGTCACCCCGAGAGTCTACTAACAACTTTAGGTTCCCGAATCTGACCTCTCGATTAGGGGCGAAGCTCTTGACATGGCCTATATGGCCGGTCGGGTTAGCGTGCGTCACAACACTGCCAAAGGCGAAGATCTGTCTTTTCGTTGATGACAAGGCAAGACATCGATTGGGTGCTCATAGAGGAACTCTCAATGAAAGCACCAATGTCGGTCTCAAAACTGGCGGATCTCGGGTAGGGGGTCCCGAACTGTGAGACTAGAACCGATGGTAACAGGAGACGGAGGGGACACAGATTTACCCAGGTTCGGTCCCTCCTATAGAGGTAATACCCTACGTCCTGCTTGTATGTATTGATGATATGGGGGCTTACAGAGTTGATCTACCTTGAGATCGAATAGCTAACCCTAGATGAGTTGTTTTTCCTACAACCTAAAACCCTTCGGCTTATATAGACACCAAGGGTATTAGGGTTTACACATGGTCGGTTACACGCCAAATCGATAAACATGCCTATTCGCTACATCAAACGTGGAGCACAAGCCGTACTTCCCGAAGCTTCCACATTGGAGATAAGGTCTTCAATTAATTCTTGTGTTCGGTAAGTGGCCCATATAGTCCGACCCATAGAAATAGGTCGGTCTCTCGAGGACCCCTTAATCCAGGACTCCCTCATCCACACCATGGGTGCACCCCTCGTAGTGGTGAGTGGCCTGATCCACACCAACATGCCGGCTCTCAAGTTGAGGTAAGCACGGGCACACTAAGAAAACACACCAAAGTCTTCGTCGGATGCACCGGCGGTGCATCGAGAAAGGCGACGAGTTGTCGTTTATATCCGCCAACCGCGTGGCGGCGTCAATGTTCGAGGCATAGACGGTGGCCTCGACGGCGAGGTGCTCCACCAAGATCTGGGGGTCAGGATGCATAGAAGCCATAGCTGCCTCATCTGCTCGTGCAGCCTCGATTTGCTTCTCCGCAGCCAAATGCTCTTTGATATCTTGGCTATACTGTGTGCACCATGGCTTTCGGTGGCGATTATTTGGAGGATGGGGTGGTGATTTGGGTGGAAGGTATCGTGTTGGCAGTCGGGCCATGTGGGATGGAGGAGGAGGGGTTGAGAGGGTATTGGGGAGGTGTCGATTACCTGACTAGATGGAGGAGGCTGAGCAGTAGGAAGGAGCATCGCCAGTGAGGAGGCGGCGCTGCAAGCAAGCACTAAAGGTTTGAAGTAGGAAAGGTAGAGGAAAAAGGGGGAAATGTGGCTTTTGATTGGTATCGGGGGGCGAGGGAGGTAGATATTTCCGTGGCAGCCCAACATTTTCATTTGATGCAGAATAGTTCTCAATATCAACACATCACAAATGAAGCCTGTGCTATACCCCGTGAGTAATGAACTTGGTCGTGCAAATCTTTGTCTCCAAGCTTCCGATGTAAGATTGGGTACTACATTGCACACAGTTCGTTCCAAAAAATTATGTGTGATGAACTTCAGTTTCATGTTCAATTGGAAGATGGAATGGGAATATGGCGGCAAATTTTGGATCAGAATTTCCTTGGTTGCAATGATCATCCACGTCATCGCATGATTTAACATTAACTGCTACTTTGGGAACTAAACAAAAGAGCCTACACCACAACCCGCACTTACTTAATCGAGCAATTAAACAGAGCTGGTTGACCTAAACATTACTCTAACAAAAGACCAATGCTCTAAACTAATACTAATGTTCCTCCTAACGCTCGCCGATCTCCGCCGCATCCTCCATGACCAGGTCACGCTCGACGACCTCCAAGGGAAGGGGCTCCATGACATCCATGGACACATACTGTGCAAGCATCTCACAGTCCGCATCCGCCATCCCTTTGGAAAAGGCCGCCAAGAGTCTGGTGTGGGCGGCCGCAGTCCGGGCATTGACTGCCTCCATCTTGGAAAGAGAGGCTGCCGACGAATGGACGGCTGCCCGAGCGCTCTCGGCGATTGCCAACTCTTTGGACGTAGGTTTCCTACCGTTGTTGGAGAAGGCCGTTGCTATTTGTGCGGTGACAGACATGAGCTGGGTGTGGGTGGCATCGGCATAAGCATGGGCAGCTACCATCAGGGCTAAGGTGGCCCTTGAGGAACGAACAACTGCTATGTTGTTCTCGCCATTTGCTATCTCGGTCGCGGATGTTGCTGCCGCCATCTTAGATGCAGCAGCTGCCCTTTCGACAGCTACAGTTGTCCTGTTGGAGAGTGCGGCCGTGCTCAAGGATGTTCTGAGCGCGTTGACGCACCCGCGCTCGGGCCGGAGGGGGGTCGCGGAAGTTGCCCTCACGACACGGATCCAAGTCCTCATGTTTCTCCAGCGACGCTTGAACAATATAGTGGTCTTGGGGAACAAGTTTGACTGTTTGGTTGACACGCCGGCAATGGACTGAAGCTTCCGGCCTAAGCCATATATGAGGATTGGCCCAAGATATCTGTATACCACATCACATGCATTTCATGATCAAGAACAATTTGTGATATATTTAATTTTCATATCGCTTTGAAACAAAAAATGAAGTTACATAAGCAATTGAAGGTGTTTGGATGGCAATAACATTTATCTGTAGTGAACTTGCAACTATAGGAGTTTCTGTTAAATATGGAATTATTCAGGGTTGTTTAGGCCCTTTTAAACATTTAAGGTGTTTTTGAGAGATATCATGTACATAGTTCAAATTTTAACTACACTTAAGCACATACTAGAGTGCATCTGAATGGGTTGAAAATCATCTATGTGTCACTGGATACATGTTTTGGCCCCATGCAAGAAATGGAAATTAAACGAATTCCAAACCTCTCGGTATTTTGGTTCGACTATAGACTTTGAGAAGCCGTGTTTTCAAATTCCAGTACATCCAAATACCATCAGAAATTCATGAAACTTTGCATGGTGTCATGTCATGGTGCATATGTGTTGTAGTAAAAACAATGCCTAGTTTGGGCCAAGTTTTGGCACAAACCTATTACAAACCGAAGACTCTCACAAGAAGTCATGTGGTCCCGGTAGGGAAAGTTCACATTTTATGTGCGAAACAACATCTCATGTCTCTTGTCGCCTTGAATTTATTTCTAGAGTCTCCATAGATCAACATGAATGTGTCATGCCAAACAATGGAATCTTACATAGTTCGTTTGGCCTTTTTAGTACATCAATTGAGTTTTGTAGGCATTAATGTGCATAACTGAAATTTGAATTACAATCACATGGTCCAGCACATGAAAATAGGTCAAAAAATCATATACGTTTCTCTGGCTGCACGTTTAGGTCCCACACAAGAAATGGGAATGAATTTCAAACATATGATCGTCTTGGCTCGACCGCAAACATTGGGAAACTTAGTTTTTAAATTCATGTAAATGCAAATCTCGATAAAATTCATGAAAATTGGGCATGGTGTCATGAATTTCCCCGTTGACAAGTTTTGACACAAAGCCTCTTACAAACTGGAGGTTCTCATAAGAAAGTTGTGTGTTCCGATAGGGAAAGTTCACATTTTGTGTGCGAAACAACATCCATTGACTATTCTCGCCTTGAATTTATTTATGGAGTCACCATAGAGCAACATGATAGTCATGATAAAATATGGATTTTTTCCAGGGTTCGTGAGACCTATTTAATACATTAATAGAGGTTTCTAGCTGTTTAATGTGCATAATTCAAATTTGAACTACAATCACAAGGTCCAGGGCATGAAAAATAGGTTGAAAAAAATATATGCCTATCCCTGGATGCATGTTTAGGTCCCACACAAGAAATGGGAATGGATTTCTCACATCTCATTGACTGTTGTCTTGGCCGCAAACATTGAGATACTTTGTTTTCAAATTCTCGTAAATCCAAAACTTGTCAAAAATTCATGAAACTTGGCATGGTGTCGTGACAAGGGCATAGATATGTCACGATAAAAATAGTCCAAATTTGACATGTTTTTGCACAATCCGTTTACAAATTGGAGCTCCTCACAAGAAGCTTTGTGGTTTCGATAGGTAACATTATATATGCATGTCACATATGCAGGCGAAAAGACATCTGATGCCTCTTCTCTCCTTGATTTTTTTATAGAAATAACATAGACATGTAGGTGCGAAGTGCAAAAATATGAATAAATTAAGGGATCATCTCGCTTTTAAATACATTAATTGAGTTTTTAGTGCATTATTTAATGTGCATAATTCAAATTTGTGTTGGAAATATGCCCTAGAGGCAATAATAAATTAGTTATTATCATATTTCCTTTTTCATGATAATCGTTTATTATCCATGCTATAAATTGTATTGATCGGAGACTTAGATGCAGGTGTGGATACATAGACAAAACCATGTCCCTAGTATGCCTCTAATGGACTAGCTCGTTGATCAAAGATGGTTAAGGTTTCCTAGCCATGTACATGAGACGTCATTTGATAACGGGATCACATCATTAGGAGAATGATGTGATGGACAAGACCCAAACTACAAACGTAGCATATGATCGTGTCAGTTTATTGCTACTGTTTTCTACATGTCAAGTATATGTTCCTATGACCATGAGATCATGCAACTCGCAGACATCGGAGGAGTGCCTTGTGTGTATCAAATGTCGCAACGTAACTGGGTGACTATAAAGGTGCTCTACAGGTATCTCTGAGGGTGTCTGTTGAATTGGCATGGATCAAGACTCGGATTTGTTACTCCGTGTGACGGAGAGGTATCTCAGGGCCCACTCGGTAATGCAACATCACAATAAGCCTTGCAAGCAATGTGACTAAGTGTTAGTAACGGGATCTTGTATTACGGAATGAGTAAAGAGACTTGCCGGTAACGAGGTTGAACTAGGTATGGAGATACCGACGATCGAATCTCGGGCAAGTAACATACCGAAGAACAAAGGGAACATCATACGGGATTAACTGAATCCTTGACATAGAGGTTCGACCGATAAAGATCCTCATAGAATATGTAGGAACCAATGTGGACATCCAGTTCCCACCATTGGTTATTGACCGTAGAGGTGTCTCGGTCATGTCTACATAGTTCTCGAACCCGCAGGGTCTGCACACTTAAGGTTTGGTGACGTTTCGTTAGTGTAGAGTTATATATGGTGGTGACCGAAGGTTGTTCGGAGTCCCGGATGAGATCTCAGACGTCACGAGGAGTTCCAGAATGGTCCGGAAACGAAGATTGATATATAGGAAGGTGGTGTTTGGACTTCGAAAGGTTTCGGGCACTTTCGGTAGTGTACCGGGAGTGACGAATGGGTCCCGGGGGTCCACCAGTGGGGCCATCCCACCCCATGGGCCAAAGTGGAGACCCACCAGCCCCTAGTGGGCTGGTGGAGTCGGCCAAGGTGGCCTAGGCGCTGGGGAGAGAGGCCCAGACCGAATTGGGGTGGAGTCCTCCCCAAGTTCCACCTCTCGTGTGAGAGGTGGACTCCCAATTGGAGGAGGACTCCCCCTCCACCAGTTCGGCCGAAGCCAAGAGGAGCCCTCCCCTTGGCCGCAGCCTCCTCTCCCCTCCTCCTATATATACTAGTGGATATCTAGGGTTTTGGCACTAAATTTACGGCCACGTGCTACCCGTTCCACCGGTGCTCCTCTAGATCGGATTTTCGTAGTGCTTAGGCGAAGCCCTACCGGAATTGCTCCACCACCATCACCGGAGCGCCGTCACGCTGCCGGTGAACTCTTCTTCCTCTCCACTTCCTCTTTCTGGATCAAGACGGTGGAGATCGTCATCAAGCTGCACGTGTGCTGAACGCGGAGGTGTCGTCCGTTCGGCACTAGATCGGAAGGACCGTGAACAAGATCGCGAGACGGATCGTGATGAGTTCACGGAACGGATCGTGATGAGTTCACGGGACGGACCGTGATGAGTTCGCGGGATGGATCATGATTGGATCGCGGGATGGATCGTGATGTGATCGCGGGATGCTCGGCGATTTGGATCGCGAAGATGTTCGACTACACCAACCACGTTTCTTAACGCTTCCCGCTTAGCGATCTACAAGGGTATATAGATCCACTCTCCCTCTCGTAGATGCTCATCACCATGGATAGATCTTGCATGTGCGTAGGATTTTTTTTGTTTCCCATGCAACGTTCCCCAACAATTTGACCTACAATCACAAGGTCTGGGGCAGCAAAATGGGTTGAAAAGTCATATATGTGTCCTTGGATGCATGTGTTAGGTCACATGCAAGAAATGAGAACGAATTTCAAACATCTCAACATGTTGGCTCGACCACAAACATCGAGAAACTTGGTTCCCAAATTCTCGTAAATCCAAAACTCTTCTCTCCTTGACTTTTTCTAGAAACAACATAAAGCAATAGGTGTGTACTGCAAAATTATGAAATTATTAAGGGTTCGTATTGCTTTTTATACACTAATTGAGTCTTATGTTCATTTAATGTACATAATTCAAATATGAACTACAGTCACAAGGTCTATGTTGCACAGGGCCTCGTTATATAAAGCAAACATATGATGTGGTATTTTTAGTGCCCACTTTGGGAGAAAGAACAAGCATTATTAATAGCCAACGAAGGCATTTTGGAACAAAAAATCTGTCATGTTACCATCACAAACGGGCGTATTATTTATAATTTGTGGACGTTCCACAAACCATTTACGTGCTGCCACGTGTCGCTCTCTGTATTGGCAAGGAGGTAGCATGCATACAAGTGTTTGAGTAGACAGGTGGCGTGCGAACAGTGTCATGCGCATGCTCATCCGAGAGGCGTGTCCTTTGCTAGTCATCAAAGACATTGCAGGCCGAATAGTCGTATGTTGATCGAGGGCAATTGGTCCTTCCCTACTAAGCCAAGCGAAAATCTGGCATGAAGGAATTTTTTCATTGTGTCATCCCAAACGATTGTTAATGATGACTCGTGTGCCCTTCCCGAAGCTACACCTTGTACTGGTGCTAACTGTTGAGGTTGCCACGTATGCCAAAAATCTAATGTGGGAAGGTAATTAAGAGGAGAGATATGATTTGGTGACCACATGAAGAAACAATGACAAGCGCGTGAAACTTGACAAAACACTTAAATGAAGGAAACTCACCAATGCATGCAAGACTTTAGTTGCTAAATCATTAAATGAAGGGACCTTAGCAACAATGCATTGTGGACTAGAGTTGCTAAGACATTTAATACACTAAGCACCCCATCTAAACACCGATCATTGCATTGGCAACAACAGTCAGGTAAGATTCAAATATGTCATATTGGGTAAATTTTCATTTGTCAAAATTGAAACAATGAGATTTGTCCAATTTTGCACAAACAAAATCACTATTATGGTGCAATTTTGCAACTGAAATTCAGTAAACATAGATTTCATTCACAGATCAAGCATTGGCGTTTGGAAAAAATAGTTCAACTCGACAGATGAATCGAACAAAATTTTCCCCATTTGTTGCCAACCACATACTAAAATAGCTAGTGCTACTATATGTACTAGCTAATTTAAAGTAGGTGGGACAGTTCAACCATATCTATAGTTAGATGAACTGAACGAAATAGCCCCTAAATATTATAGATATTTAGGAAGTTGATGTAGCACGCTAGGCCACTAGCACAAAAGACGAGCCACTAGGCTTCGACGACGGCCTCCTCCTCCCTCCTTCGGGCCGCGATGGCAGAGCGGGTGATGGCACCAGTAGCTGATTGTGGGGTGGCTGCCAAGGCGGACGCTGGTGTGGTGGTGGCCAAGGAGGTCATTGGTCGGGTGGCCAAAATGGTGGCCGATGACGGGGTGGGGTCCACGGCGATCACCGACAGCAGCTGCCTTCGTGCAAAGGTGGAGGAGCATGTGGTGGGTGTCGTGCGCACAACCAACAAGGACGCCACATGCACTACACGCTTCCGGGTACAGCACCGCTGATGTGGTGCAGCCTCCCAGCTAGAGCTGCCCTCTGGCAGAGTGGTGGAGCGACGACGAAGGATAGGTGGCATTAGCGATTGAGGGAGAAGCAAACTTGGGAAGCTATAGGGAGGGAGGGGATGAATGTGATGTGGAGACGCCGGTCGTGAGGGTTTATAAAGCAGGCGGCCAAGGTGAGTCGGGCAGGAAGCTTGCGCATGTTCATGTATGTTTGCGTGGGAACGGGAAGCTTGCACACATTCATGCATGGTTCCACGGGAAAGGGAAGCCCAAAAGAAACGTTGTGCTCAGCCGAAGCATTGGGTGTTTTGGGCATTTTGGCGAGCCAGGTGGGAAGCTTGCGCGGGAACCTGCATGCTCCCGAAGCGTGCACCCAAATCCTCATGCGGCAACACGGTGACAAGACGGGATGGAGGTGGGAGAAATAACAAGTATGCAAATTGTTAATAATAAAAAACCATTTGCATTTTATTACAAAGCAAACACTTGTTTTGTACGCACCATCATGAATTAACCTTCGCATGAGGCGATTGATGCGGCCGCGATGCACTATGCTCGTGTTCATGTGCGCCCGCTCTGCCGGGGTCCATGCGCAAACAATCACGTACGTTCAGGGAGCCATATGCAAGCGGTTGCGCCGCTCCCGGCACTACCATGGAGTTAAGTGCTGGAAAAACTGCAATGTGGACGTGCCAAAATTCCAAGCCGCCCATCGCAATTTATTCTTGTGACCATTGACCTTCGTCTCTTCCACCTTCCGATCGCGCCACATAACACAAGAACTACACCAACGATGGCAAATAATAGAGAGAGGATGCACATCTCTTCATCACTTCAACCTTCCCGTGCGCATCCAATGGCGGCTGTCGGTGCAGAGCGGTAGTTTGCCACTTTTGTCAAAGTGGACACCCACATCAGGAAGATGGACCTCTCAGTGGTGTACACCAACGACCTGGTTGTGGTGGTGAACTCCATCAACACGTTGGAGCAGCTGCTTACTAAGGATGACAAGTACAAAGTGGTGGGCTTCGACCTTGTATACACCGGCGATCGTGCTGGGCATGATCAGAAGGTTGTCGCTGCCCACTTGTGTGTGCGTCATCACGTGCTTGTCTACCACTACTGCAGACACCACCAACGATCTAAAGGTTCTCAAGACTTCCAGCTTATCTTGACAGAAGCTTGCCAACATCCAAGGTCAGTACATGGTCTTGGGCGTCGAGAAGAAGAAGCAGAATGACTCCCTGGTTGACCTTGTCGTGACCATCATCGACCCCTACTACAGAGACATGAAGGGTGAGTGCCACAAGGACAAGTCTGCATGGCATTAGGCCTATGTGAACAAACTGGATGAAGAATACATCAAGTACGCGGTCAAGGACGAGTACACCAGCTATGAGATGTACATGAGGATCATTGACATGAGGAAGTGCCTCCTTCCTGCAAACGGCAAGGGATAGCCACAAGCATAGAGTGTTAGCAACCATCGTCATAAGAACATTATGATTTGGTGATCATCTATTTCTTGTAAATTTATATTAAGGAATGTACATGTGTTGTGTAGTCACTTCTGTAACTAGATGTTCAAGTTGGTTATGCAACAATAATGTTGGTGTTCTGTAGACAGAACATATAGATGTTGTGCCAACAGAGCAAATCACATCTCATACAATTATTAGCAGCAACCGTATGCCCACGACACACACAGGTTTTCAGGCTGAATCTTTTGGGTTATTATTGGTCTTCCCACACAATTCTGATGAATGAACTGTTTGTCGGGTACCCACAACACACACGGTTCTCAGGATGAACCGTTTGGGTTATTATTGGTCTTCCCACACAATTCTTATGAATGAACTGTTTGCCGGGTATCACACATGCCTTCTTAGGCTAACTCGTTTTTGTTCTGCTGGATCCACGTAAACAGTTTGTCCGAGTGAACTGTATACCGCACTACGCACACGTATATAGTTTGTTAACCGATTCTGGTGTCTTCCATAATCACAAACAGTTCGTAAGAACAAACTCTATGCACCGCATCACACATGCAACTATTTTTTGAACCATATTTGTTTGTTCCTTCATCGCGCACGGTTTTCATTATTGGCGGCGGAGCTTGAACTATACCATTTGCGATTGATGGATCACACACAGTTTGGTCGAAGGGTCTCTGATTGATGTGTCATCTTTGGACCATCCTGCAATAGTGACAAGGATATCTATGTACATGGAGTGAAACACATGTGAGTGATGATGTCCATTGATTCATTAATTACCTTGCTACTTGCTTACCTATGAGGGAAAATGTGACTCCTTGAACTATTGCATAAGGTTGGAGTTGATTGCAAATAGTTCTTGCCAAAATCAATGTGAGTGAATTTTTTTGGCGGAGTCACCCCTGAAGAACTTCTCTAGTTCTTATTGGGGACCCACATCAAATTGATGGGGATCCTTGGAGTTGAAGTGGTACTTGATGAAGAAGAGCTTGTAGTGTCCTTGGGAACCCACTTGACCAAGGCTTGGGTTTCTTCTTCAAATGAGTCAATCTCTTCTTGAAGCTTGTCCTTGCCCTTGAGCTTGTGGTGTTGTTGTGGAAGGTCATCTTGAGCATTGTTTCCTTGGGGAGAGTAGGGTCATACTTTTTTTTCGAGAACAAACTCCGTCTTGGGGTATTGACCTTCTTCCCATTCAACTCCATTGGTATTGAAATAGCCAATGCCTTGGTTTTTTGGTGTCATCCTTGCTTACGTATGATCTCCTCAAATTGCTTACTTATGGAAAGACTCTTGTAGACACCTTTCTCTATAATTCCTTTCAATAAATTGTTTTCTTGCTCAAGTGTAACTTGGCTAAGAGAATCATTAGTGGAATCAATAGAACTACTAGAAGCAACACCATTGGATTTAGAATTTTTATTGTTGCTACTAGATGAAGAACATTTCTTGCCTTTGTTACTAGTTTGCTTAGGTTTAACTTGTGGAACAAAAGTAGACAAGAGTAATCGTTTGTCTAGATAAGAAGAACTCTTCTTTTGAAGATTGTCATCGATAGCTTTAAAAAACTCATGTTCTTGCTCTAAATTTAGCTTCTGAAAGCGTAAATTCTCATGAGTTCTTAGAATCCCTCTATTATCTTCTTGAGTAGATTGATGAGCTATCTTAAGAGTATTTCATTCCTTAGTTAGACGCTCAATCTCCTTCTTATCATCATCACACGACTTATCTTGACTAGCATGATTATTATCGAGTTCATTTTGACTAACATTACTAGTTTTATCAAAGAGGAAGTCATCATCTCCAAGTAAGTCATCCTCATCACTATCAACATTAAAGTATTCAGGGTGTGATACCGTGGGGCCTCTATCCATGAAGGAACTTCCACTTCCTTCATTTGGTGAATCAAATTTGTCATAGGAATTCATCTCGACTATAGTTGGAGTTGGAATGGTAGTTTCTCTCAGATTTGTTGTTGGGTTCAGGGCCAGAAACACATTCACCAACATGAGCTTGATGTCTTCTTCTTGTGTAGCTGTTGGTGTACTCGTGCTTCTTCTCCAAGACCTTGCTTCTCCGGGAGGGTCTTCGTTCATAGTGATCTTCTCTACTCCTCTCTCTACGAGGTGACTCGTCTCTTGAGATTTTTCTTCTAGGTGACTCTTCTCTTCTTTTGTGGGGGTGGGGGGCATACACTCATTGGAGTAGTGTAACATCCCAAATTTTGGAATGTTATAATAAATACTAGAATGATTGTTTGTTTGCTTGAGTGATTGAAATTGAGTAAAATTTGAAACTTTTGAAAACTTTTGGATGAGAGGGAATAAAATGACTTTCCCCTTTGTGTTTGAATTCAAATTCCTACATTTCAAATCAGTGAGAGAAGATGACAGGACTTCTTCAACATGAAAAGATTTACAAAGGGAATTTGAAAACTATTTGAAAATTTCTCATATGGAGTTTCACCTTCATATTTGAATTCCCTATTTGAATTTGTAAGCATTCAAACCCCTTGACAAAGTTTTTGAGGAGGAGTAATATCACACTCCAAACCAGGGGTGATTTTGTGAAGTATTTGAATCATAAAACCCAAGGGGTTATTTGAAAAATATGTGCAAAAAATAAATAAAGCCATTTAGGCATTTTCTGAAAATAATTTTTTAAGTATTTATTTTGGCCGTGGAAAAATGTCCATTAAATGGAATTTATCTCCCTGATAATTTTGGTTTATTAAACTTTATTTTTTGGACAGGATTTGAATGCCTTAATGCTGTTTTTAATACTCTGTTAATTAATAAGAGGAAATTTTTAAAGCGAGTTAATAGCCACCGACCCACTGCCCCTGATCCCTCCCCCGAAACCCCTCCAGATCGGCCGCCCGCTGACCGCGCTTTCTCCCTCTCTCTCTTTGACGCCCCAGCCCCACCGACCGTTCCCACTCACCGCGCGCTCACCTCCCTCCTCTTGCTCCCCAAACCACGCCGGTGACCAACGGACGCCGGAGATCCCTCCTCCTGCCATTCCCCGGCGCCCCAAGGCAGCCTATAAAAGCCCCGACGACCCCGCATCTCGTTTTCCCCATTTCCCCCTCGTCCGACCCCCTCCCCTCACCGGAATCCCTCGCCGGAGCTCCGTTCCACCCGAATCTCCCAGAGCTCGTGCTGCTCACCACCCTCCTCCCCGACCCCCTGACCTAGCTCATCATCACCGGAGCGCCACCACGATCACCTGGACCCCTCCATCGTTGTCGGAGGTCCCTGGAACACCTTCCCCGACTACCTCGCCGGAGTTCCCCTCGGCCACCACCATCTAGAGCTCGTGGAGCTCAACTCCAACGCTCCCTCGCCTCGCCGTCTCCACCAACGGACGCCGGAGGTCCGTCGCCATCGACTGGACCACTCGGACGCCGTCCCCGACCACCGGAGCGCCGCCCCCGAGCACCATCGAGCCGCCGACCGCCGTTGACATCGCCGGAGCGCCGCCATTCCCTTGTGAGCACCCCTCCCCCTCTCCAAACCGTTGGATCTGGATCTAACGATCCAAATTAGAACCATTAAAACACCAAAAAGTTTTCTTCTAACGATCGGTCATCCGCCCGCAAACACCAGCGCACACACCCCTGTAGCCAATCAGAGAACGCCACGTCACCCCCTGTCCGTTAGTTTAGTTTTTTCTTTTTTTCTTTTTGTTTTAGAAAACAGAATAGTTTCTGATTTTGTTTTTCTTATATCTTTTATGTTTTTAACTATTTTAATTTGGTTCCTTATGCATTGAGTCACGAATTTGTTCTAGTTTCTGTAGATATCAAGTTTGACCAAATTTGAATAGTTTAAAATTAAATTCAAACAGATTTGATTCAAATCTTGTTTTCTGAATAATTGAGTTTAAAAATTTATTTTTGAGTGATTCTTTTTGCCACTGTTTTGTATTAGTTAGGTTTATCATTCAGCGCTGTTTGAGAATTTTTTAGGATAATTTAGATTAGGGTTTTTAACTAAAACAGAATCTATTTAGTACCTAATATGATTTAGTTAGTTTAATTCTTCTTTAGTTTATTTTGAAATCTGAACTAGTTTAACTTTTGTTTTAGTTTTCTTTAATTCTGTTGTCCAATATTAGGTGACTTATTTTCTGTTGATAAAAATAGTTTTTGCCTTATATCCTAATGATATAGGAAACTATATTCTTCTTCATTAGGAAATGTTTTATAAAACAATTTAGTTTTAGTAGTAATTCTTTTCACAAATGTTTTAGAGGATTTAAATTCTAATTCTTCTAAATAAATATGTTAGTATTCTTTTCTGTTAAGAATTGTTTTGCTACTAAAAATAGTTTTGTCTTGTTTTATAATAATAGTAGTTAGCCACCAAAATTGGTTGGTGGAACCATCTCATTAATCAACCAACTTTGTAGTAATAATTTCTGCATTACCCCTCTCGTTGTAGGAAAAATCGGCTTTGCGCAAAAACTTAAACTTATACCCCCACCTGCCATATATGCATGTAGTATAGGTGATTATTTTCACCCCCTCTTTTGTGACTTGCCGGCATATTCAAAATGCTGACCTACACGGCTGCAACGTCTTATGTTGCAGATAAACTCTGCGATGGGTAAGAGTATGATTCAGGGTTATGGTCTACACTCAACCTGCCATTGGTGTTATTGGGACTCCACTCCCGTTGACTGTTTCCGCTGAGATTTTAAGGTATATATCAGTTTTACGTTAATTACATGTGATTGCACTTTGATATATACATTGATGTACTGTGTGTGCCAGCATACTGATCCAGGGATGGCACAGAAAACACAGAGGCTTGACTCGTTTTGAGTCGGGTTGCTACAGAAATGGTATCAGAGCACATGTTGACTGTTGGACGTGACCCTAGAAACTGGAAAGCCCTTAGGAAATGATTTCTCGAAAAACTTTGTTTTCAAAAGACCTTTTACTTCTCATCTTATTTAAGCCTTATCAAATGATCTCTCTTACCTCAAAAAGTTAGAAAATACCTTTTTCCCCTTGACCACACTAAGGATCAACTGAGACCACTTCGAGAAGGACAAGGATCGAAACAACTGATGGTCACTTTAAAGTAAAGAAGATTTCACCATGCATTAGAAGAGTTGAAGCTACACGAGTTGAAGACTGTGAAGACCCGAAGAAATTGAAGACCATGAAGAATTTCCAAGATATTATGCCCTAGAAGACCAAACCCCTGTTGTATACTTACGTTAGATACGATGATTTGTGAGCTGTCATTTGTGTGTAAATTTTCGACAGCCACAACTAAAATCTATTTTCAAAACCATTGTTTGTATTGTGTGTATCCCCTCCTTTCTCTCTCTTACCCATCTCATCCCCAAAACCTTGAACCCAATAGATGATGAGTGAAGCTGGACTCTTGTATTCTGGATCAATGACTCGGTTAGAGACAGAAGAATGGATTCAGAACATGGAGGATCATCTAAGGAGTAACCATGTTGCAAGGAACGAGATGGTCTAGTATGCTCTTCGGTACTTTGCAGAAGGTGCTGCACATTGGTGGAAGATGCATGAAGATATCCATGATAGGCAAGCATAAATCACTTGGGAAGAATTCAAGATGACTCTACAAAAATCTCATGTTGTCACTAACACCCAGAAGCCCCGTTGCAAAGATGTGAAGAAGATTTGTGCATACAGGATATGTGGAGAGATAGGACACACCCAGGAAGAACACAAGGAAGGATGCCCTCATTGTGAAGAAAATCATCCTGCTGAGGAAGGCCCAACTGGGCAGGTCACATGTTTCTTGTGTGAAGGAACTACGCATTACCCGGCTCAATGCCAAATGTACCCCAAGGTACAAGAAGTCATCAAGCAGCAGAAGGAAGCCATGAAGGAGGCTTTTAGAGAAAATTTAGGAGAACTTGTGATGAAGGAAGATGTTGAAGACCCTAATGGAGAAAACCTAACCATATTTTACTCCAATGCCTGCTATTCATGTGGAGAAGAAGGGCATTTCTCAGAGGACTGTACAAAGGAAAGAAAAGAGTATCTGGGAAACTTCCCAATAGAAGAAGTGGAGTTTGATCCATAGGAAATTGAAAGTTTGATTGGAACAAAGAAGCCCAGGAAGAGAAACCAAAGCCATTCTCAGAACAACCCAATTTCTGCAAAGAAGGATCTGAGTCAGATCATGTGTTTCCAGTGCAAGAAGACATGACATTACTCCTATACCTGCCCTGTGAAGAAGGCTAAACATGAGTAGTTTGAGTTTTGGATTTTTGGAAGTAATAAATGTAATAGGTAGCACTCTTATCATTTTGAAGTTATGTAATGGAAGTCTCAGAGTTTGTAATAAACTCATGAGATCAATGGAATTTATGGTGTTATGATTCTCCTGTGTTGAATTATATGAGTTGCCACTCTAAGAACAAACATCTCTGACCAATTTTTGACGATATGAGAAAATATGGTCTATGCAAGCATGCGTGCATTTCATTTTAAGTGTGGTAGCAACCACAGGTACAAAAGAATGAAGAAAATACCATTCATATTAAGGAGTTTGGATAACTGAATACAGGTGAAGAGAATGTGGAACCACCTCAAACTATCTGGATGATAACCTTTGTGACAAAGTGATTTTAAAGTTGGAATATTGAGAAAAGGAATGATTGTGATGAAACCATGCCCAAGGTTAAACAGACCAATGGAAAGGAAAATGGATTCCGCAGAGTGGAATCTAAACAAGAATAAGTCTGTGAAGGGTATAATGGAGTGAACTGAAGGTAATACTGGAATATGAAATGATAGTAACCCCGAGAGTGAGATAAAGACTATTCAAGTATTCAAGTGAACCCACAAGTCACTGACCTCAGGATTGATAAGGATCAAGCCCCACCTTGGTGAAGGAAGAAACTTGGAAGAAGCTACGACTTACTAGCAAACGTTTTTTTAGGAGTATACGATAACCTGAGAGTTGTGAAGAAACAATAGATGTTTTTGCTCAGCTTGCAGAATCAATGGATTATCCGAACCTCGTTCATTGACAAGAGACATTCTACAATGCTTGTGAGGAAGCCCAAGTGTTAGAATACGAGATTCACTAAACCTTATACAAGGTAATGATTTCAGTGCGACATGGCTTGGCCACCATGATGACTTACTCTTATAATTCTCTTACAATTCAGATTGGTAAATCTGAGTGACTTACCCATAGTAAAGAGACGACGTTCTTTGAAGCTTTTGTTTAAGCCTTAGAATGGTATGAAGAAAACCCTTGTACATGACAATTGCTATCACACATAGGGATTTTACGGTGAGGAATGAAGCCAAGACCCATTTCATTGTAGGACAACCACAAATGGTAGACCACCATGAGATATTCGATAAGTTATTTAGAATTGATCACGAGACTTACCAGCTAAGAAGACTCAGTATCGGAGGAAATACATTTTGTTATGAGAACACAAGATTTTGATATAACGGAAGAGCCTCATTGAAAGAGCTATCGTAAAGTATGTGAAGAGACAGATGCACCCAGAGGACTGGCATGATTTTGAGGGACTAGTAACTCCCATTTTAAGTGTGGTAGACCCCACACCTTCTTGGTCAATGGAATTGCTAGAAGACCCCAAACCTAACCTTTTCTTTCTAGCCCTTTCGAATCTCGAGGACGAGATTCATTTTAAGTGTGGTAGGTTTGTAACATTCCAAATTTTGGAATGTTATAATAAGTACTAGAATGATTGTTTGTTTGCTTGAGTGATTGAAATTGAGTAAAATTTGAAACTTTTGAAAACTTTTGGATGAGAGGGAATAAAATGACTTTCCCCTTTGTGTTTGAATTCAAATTCCTACATTTAAAATCAGTGAGAGAAGATGACATGACTTCTTCAACATGAAAAGATTTACAAAGGGAATTTGAAAACTATTTGAAAATTTCTCATATGGAGTTTCACCTTCATATTTGAATTCCCTATTTGAATTTGTAAGCATTCAAACCCCTTGACAAAGTTTTTGAGAGGAGTAATATCACACTCCAAACTAGGGGTAATTTTGTGAAGTATTTGAATCATAAAACCCCAGGGGTTATTTGAAAAATATTTGCAAAAAATAAATAAAGCCATTTAGGCATTTTCTGAAAATATTTTTTTAAGTATTTATTTTGGCCGTGGAAAAATGTCCATTAAATGGAATTTATCTCCCTAATAGTTTTGGTATGTTAAACTTTATTTTTTGGACAGGATTTGAATGCCTTAATGTTGTTTTTAATACTCTGTTAATTAATAAGAGAAACTTTTAAAGCGAGTTAATAGCCACCGGCCCACTGCCCCTGATCCCTCCCCCGAAACCCCTCCAGATCGGCCGCTCGCTGACCGCGCTTTCTCCCTCTCTCTCTCTCTCTCTCTGACGCCCCGGCCCCACCGACCGCTCCCACTCACCGCGCGCTCACCTCCCTCCTCTCGCTCCCCAAACCACGCCGGCGACCAACGGATGCCGGAGATCCCTCCTCCTGCCATTCCCCGACGCCCCAAGGCAGCCTATAAAAGCCCCGACGACCCCGCATCTTGTTTTCCCCATTTCCCCCTCGTCCGACCCCCTCCCCTCACCGGAATCCCTCGCCGGAGCTCCGTTCCACCCGAATCTCCTAGAGCTCGTGCTGCTCACCACCCTCCTCCCCGACCCCCTGACCTAGCCCATCGTCACCGGAGCGCCACCGCGATCACCTGGACCCCTCCATCGTTGCCGGAGGTCCCTGGAGCACCTTCCCCGACTACCTCGCCGGAGTTCCCCTCGGCCACCACCATCCCGAGCTTGTGGAGCTCAACTCCAATGCTCCCTCGCCTCGCCGTCTCCACCAACGGACGCCGGAGGTCCGTCGCCATCGACTGGACCACTCGGACACCATCCCTAACCACCGGAGCGCCGCCCTTCAGCACCATCGAGCCGCCAGCCGCCGTTGACATCGCCGGAGCGCCACCATTCCCCTATGAGCACCCCTTCCCCTCTCCAAACCGTTAGATCTGGATCTAACGATCCAAATTATAACCATTAAAACACCGAAAAGTTTTCTTCTAACGATCGGCCATCCGCCCGCAAACACCAGCGCGCACACCCCTATAGCCAATCAGAGAACGCCACGTCACCCCCTGTCCGTTAGTTTAGTTTTTTCTTTTTTTGTTTTTGTTGTAGAAAACAGAATAGTTTCTGATTTTGTTTTTCTTATATCTTTTATGTTTTTAACTATTTTAATTTGGTTCTTTTTGCATTGAGTCACAAATTTGTTCTAGTTTCTTTAGATATCAAGTTTGACCAAATTTGAATAGTTTAAAATTAAATCAAACAGATTTGATTCAAATCTTGTTTTCTGAATAACTTGAGTTTAAAAATTTATTTTTGAGTGATTCTTTTTTCCACTGTTTTGTATTAGTTAGGTTTATCATTCAGCACCGTTTAAGAGAATTTTTTAGGATAATTTAGATTAGGGTTTTTAACTAAAACAGAATCTGTTTAGTACCTAATATGATTTAGTTAGTTTAATTCTTCTTTAGTTTATTTTGAAATCTGAACTAGTTTAACTTTTGTTTTAGTTTTCTTTAGTTCTGTTGTCCAATATTAGGTGACTTATTTTCTGTTAATAAAATTAGTTTTTGCCTTATATCCTAATGATATAGGAAACTATATTCTTCTTCATTAGGAAATGTTTTATAAAACAATTTAGTTTTAGTAGTAATTCTTTTCACAAATGTTTTAGAGGATTTAAATTCTGTTTCTTCTAAATAAATATGTTAGTATTCTTTTCTGTTAAGAATTGTTTTGCTACTAAAAATAGTTTTGTCTTGTTTTATAATAATAGTAGTTAGCCACCAAAATTTTAGAGCCCATTACTTTGTTTTGTTTTTCTTGTTGTACTGCTCTAGTATTGCTAGTTGATTTTCTTATTGAAAATAATTTGTTTTATGTTATTTTAATATTTTAATTGTTTTATTTGTTTTCTTGTTGCTAAGTTTATTAGGCTAAAACCTATGTTGTTTACAGTGCTGTTTTTCATAATTCCTAGTTGTTCTTCAAAAGTAATTCTTTTTGCTAAGTAAAATGTTTACTAAACTATTTTGATTATACTTTGTTTTTGTTTGCTACTTTTAAAAATTTGGATGTACTTGTAGAGAAAACCATCTTTGGTTGTGTTGATGAAGTTTAGTCGATTTTAACTTTTGTCTTAAGTATTTCCTTCATCACCACCTTAGTTGTGTTGATGTAGTTTTGTTATTTTGAGTTTTGTCTTAAGTAGTTCCTTCATCCCAACCTTGTTGCTTTTGGTTTTGTGTTAGTTTTGATTGCTAGTATGATTGCTTATATGAATGCAATGTTTGTTTATAGATTTTCATCAGAGAGTGATGAATAGTCTATCAGTTATCTCTAAGAGCGATATTTTTTCTTCATCAACAGTACAGACAAGTCACTTTGACCATGTATACCTATGTTTTATTACATTAGTTCTACTATCTCCCCAATTTCATGCAAAGTAGGTAAATTGGAAACTTGGTTACTTGATGTAGTATCATGTGGTAGGCACCCCTCAACCCTTTGACACATTGGCCCCGGGAAACGTTGATTTAATTTTTCTATGCTATTAGTAGACGGGGTTGGTTGTGTGATTCATGAGAGTTGTGAGGTAATAATTTCAAGACCTGCAAGATGATCAAGACTTCAAGACTCTGAGTTTTCAACTTACCTCTGGGTGGATGATGGTTGAACGACACCTTGGAGAAACCAGTGGTTAGCCTAGGTGTTGCTGGGGAAGTGCCAGTATTCACGCGGAAAGGTCCACCTAGGCACAAAGAGATGGATGGATGCTTCAAGACCCAAGGCTTACCTGCACAGCCACAAGCCATTATGGGCTCTGGCTTGGTTGGATATCGTGGTGACCCTGGACAGGCGGTGCTACGAGATGTAGAAGAACGGTAGGAAAGGATGGGCACCGACAGAGTCTCGGGGAAACCCTTTAGAAGACCATGTTTTGGTCATCCGTTTCTCAAACACCCTGAAGTGTGAGAAATCCAACGGAGGCAATCAAATCTTGTGGGGAACGTGTGCAAAACTCTGCAGAGTACTCAAACCTAATCGATTAGCCGTGTCCACGGTCATGGACAACTTGAGCCAAAGGAACTGAAACTATGAGGAAGTCTCAACACAAAAATTATATTGATGAGGCTGTTATTATTAACCAGGGTATGAGAATTGGTTGGTGGAACCATCTCATTAATCAACCAACTTTGTAGTAATAATTTCTGCATTACCCCTCTTGTTGTAGGAAAAATTGGCTTTGCATAAAAACTTAAACTTATACCCCCACCTACCATATATGCATGTAGTATAGATGATTATTTTCACCCCCTCTTTTGTGACTTGCCAGCATATTCAAAATGCTGACCTACACGGCTGCAACGTCTTATGTTGCTGATAAACTCTGCGACGGGTAAGAGTACGATTCAGGGTTACGGTCTACACTCAACCTGTCGTTGGTGTTATTGGGACTCCACTCCCGTTGACTGTTTCCGCTGATATTTTAAGGTATATATCAGTTTTACGTTAATTACATGTGGTTGCACTTTGATATATACATTGATGTACTGTGTGTGCCAGCATACTGATCCAGGGATGGCACAGAAAACACAGAGGCTTGACTCGTTTTGAGTCGGGTCGCTACAAGTAGTGTCTTGGCCTTCCACAATTGTAAAAATTCCGGTCACGACTAGATGAACGCTTCTCTTCACATCTTGACTTGGAGCTTCTCTCTTTGCCTGTATTCTTGTAGAACTTGTCGAATTTCTTGACCATGAGGCTTATCTCTTCATTGGTAACAAGGTTGTCACTTGAGGTAGCGGGAGTGTCACTTGAAGCTTTGTATGCACCACTTGACTTGTTATGAAGCTCATCTTTGTCTTTGAGTGACATCTCATGAGCAACAACCCTTCCAATGACTTTCGTAGGCTTGAGATCTTTTTAGTTTGACATCATTGGGATCAATGTGCACACAGTATTGTACTTTCCTTCCAAGGCTCTAAGGATCTTCTTGATGATGAATTTGTCGGTCATATCTTCATATCCTAAGCCAACAATCTCATTTGTGATGAGAGCAATCCAAGAGTACATTTCTATGACTCCTTCACCATCCTTCATCTTGAACTTGTCAAGTTGACTTTGTCGCACATCTAACTTAGATTCCCTGACAGAGTCGGTACCTTCGTGCATATCAACCAAAGTATCCCAAATTTCCTTTGTATTCTCAAGACGACTAATCTTGTTGAACTCTTGGGGGGCATATACAGTTGAATAGAATGTCGCATGCTTGAGCATTGTATTGCAACATCTTCAATTATTCCGCAGTCGCTTCATGATCTGGTTCCTTTCCATCACCAAACAATTCACCATGCAATCCAACATGAACAATAGCCTAAATGGTATGGTTATGACCAAGAATATTCATTTTCATTTTGTGTTCCAACTAGGAAAGTTTGTACCATCCAAATATGGACCTCTACGATGATAATTTCCCTCAATAGACGTCATACTCTCCTAGATTTTGAAACCAATGCAATGGAGACCAAAGCTCTGATACCACTTGTAGGATCCAAAGTATGTCTAGAGGGGGCTGATTAGACTACCTGACCAAATAAAACTCTAGTCTTTTCCCAATATTAACAGTTGGCAATTTTTAGCAATTATACCAAGTCAAGCACATCATACACATGCAAGTCTAAGAGTAGAGCAGCGGAAAATAAATACATGCACATACAAGTAAAGGGGAGGGATAGGAAGATCAAACGCAATTGGAGACACGAAGTTTTTTCCTGTGGTTCCGATAGGTGGTGCTACCGCACATCCATGTTGATGAAGACTTCAACCCACGGAGGGTAACAAGTGCGAGAGTCCATGGCGGGCTCCACCCATAAGGGTCCGCAAAGTAGCAACCTTGTCTATTCCACCATGACTTACGTCCACGAAGGACTAGCCACACTCGACGTAGATCTTCATGAAGTAGGCGATCTCCTGACCCTTACAAAATTCTTGGTCCAACTCCACATGAAGTCGGAGGCTCCCAAGCGACACCTAAGCAATCTAGGACACATCACTCTCCAAAAGGTAATAGATGTGGTAGTATGATGAACACCTTGCTCTCGTGCTTCAAAATATAGTTTCCTCAACACTCAATCACTCTCTCATCGATTTGGCTTGGTAGAAGAGCTTGATTGGGTGGAAAGCAACTTGGGGAGGTTAGAAATCAAGATTCATATGGTTGAAGCGGAAGATCTTGATCTCAACACATGAGTAGGTGGTTCTCTCTCAGAAAACTAGATGGGCCAAGTGTAGGTGGCGGGCTATATATATGCATCCCCAAAAATACAATCTTACAACATTATTTCCTAATTCAGTGAAATCAAAGCAAAAACTCAATTGCACCGAGTAGTGCAAATTTTGGCAACTTCTGGCATTTCGGTGAGACGATAAATAAATCTCGGTGGGTCCGATTTTGGCTGGCCTAGTGAGTTTCAACTTTCGATGACACCGATTCCTAAAACTTGGGAATTCCGATTTTTAGAAATGAGACAATAGAAAGTTTGCCACTGATTTCGGTTGCACCAAAATGAAACTTGGTGGCACCGAGACCTGATGGTTTGGTCATGGATCTGTTTGAGGAAAAACTCGATAGGGCCAAATGTAAAAAGTTGATGGCACTGAATTTTGGAATTTTAGTGTTTGGATAGAATATTTGTGGGAGAATTTCATGAGTATTTTTGGTGGCTAATCTCTAAGCATGTGAACAACCAGATCATCATATATACCTCATCCCCTTTTAATAGTATTGGCTTTCCTATGGAATCAAATGTGATCTCTTACAAAATGCAAAATGTAGTCTTGAAGCTTGTTACCGATGGGTGTTCCTTGCTTCTAGGGGATCTCCTCACAATCCTTAGCCAATCCATTTATTGGACCTTTCCTGAAATATACTTGGTAGAATCATTAGTCCAATGAAATATATGTTGTTATTAATTACCAAAACCACCTAGGAAGAAGTTATGCTTTCAACCATATATCTGGTAAATTAAGTAGAAACACCATGATAACTTTGACCCGAGAGGAAAAGAAGTTGTTAAAACAAATCCCTGACAACTTTTGTGTAAATAGCATGATAATATACACACCACAAACCCGATAACTTACATACAAAATACCAAGGTAACATTCACTTGTTTTTTAATATACATTTGGTAACTTCTGCGTAAATAACATGATAATATACATATCATAAGCATGATAATGTACGTATGGTACGCCCATGTAAAGTTTTGACCGAGGGGAAAACTGTTGACAACTTACCGCGACAACTTATGTGCGAAAATCGTGATATTCTTACGCACCACATAGATAACTTCACTCAAATACCATGGTAATTTTTCACCTAGTGGGGAAAAGTTGTTGAAATATAGTTCAATTTATTTTATGTGTAAATTTATCATGCTTCCCAAGCTAAACTTACCATGCCACTAGCGCTCTAGTTATCAACCCTATCATGTTATTGGTTGCCAGGGTGCTAATATTGAAGTTATCACCCTTATCATGCTAACTTTATGTGTAATAGCATGGAAATATACACACCACATATGTGATAATCTACTCAGAAACACCAAAATAACTTTTGATGAAGGGAAAACCTGTTGAAAATATAACCCCCATAACTTTTGTGTAACAAGTATGATGATTTACAAAGCACGAGCTTGATATCTTGCATGATAAGGTTATCGTAGTAATACACACACCAAAGACTTGGTAATTTACGCCCAAATACCACGATAATTTTGACCCGGGAAAAAATCATATGAAACATACCATAGTAACTCCTGCCTAAATAAGATGGTAATACATGCACCACAAGCATGATAAACTATGCTACAAATATTGCGTTAACTTTTGACACAGGAAGTAGTTTGTTGAAAAAGATACCCCCTCAGCAATATATCATCTATATAGCATGATAATATATGCACCACATATTCAATTACTCATGTACAAATACTACGGTAATTTTTGGACCATCGGAATTTTGAATCGGATTGACGGTTTGAGCTACAAAACATATTGAATTTTCGAATTTGGGAAGAATTTAGGATGACAGTCTTTTTGTTCTTGCGCATGCACACATGTGTATGTGATCAGAAGGTTAGGTAAACTAGAATTATGCCTTGGAAATATATGTGTAAACATCATGGTAACATATGTAGCACATGCATGTTAACTTATATAGCCCATGCATGGTAACTTTTGATTTAAAAATAGTCTCCATGACATATCAACATGGGATTCAATTTTGAACATCTCATCGTGACGAATATTTATGTGAAAACAGATTTTGAATCGGAGTGGTGGTTTGAGCCACAAAACATTTTAAGGTTTAAATTTTAATTGAATATTTCCTTCGCTTGACCAAGAAAGATTCGCATGCGGTAAAAAAAGAGATTCGCTCGGGCTCATGTGTAGATAGGAAGAACTGTTTTGTTCGGGTGTGTTGCTATATTTATAACTGTAGGACGGACGTTATTCAAATAGGTTCAGCTTCAACGATTTCTCCTTCAAGAATACTCAACTTAAAAGACACTAAACATTAAAGTCATGTGTCTTGTTGAGACATGCATTTGTTCTTTTATGGCCATCTCAATCCGAGGTTATATGCCATCTCCATAGACGAAACAACACATACATGTCTAGGATACATGATCGAAGCAAAGTTTAAAAGATTTCACTCTTAATATGATCTCAACCTAGGCCATCGCGGTGGCTAGGTTACACCTTGCCTCCAAGCAACACACGTGAGTCAATGGATTCGCCTCCCTTTTTTACTATCGCTTTGGCGGCCAGCGGCGGGGAGAAGAATTCCGGTGCCTCGCCTTTGTCTTGTAGATTAGATTAGGATTTTAGTCCTCACATGGCAATGTCCAGGCGGATGGCAACATTTCTTCTTTGAGTTGGTCTTCTGGATTCTGATCATCCTCTAATTCATCTGTCTAGACGAAATCGACAGAGCTCCAACATAGATTTGTGTCCTCTCCTTGGGGCGGTGAGTTTAGGATTTCTTGTCGTGAATGCGCGTGCGACGGCAAGATCTAATGTCACGCACTTCAGATCAATTCAAGGGTTCGACGACGATTATTGTATCTCCAAGACGCTAGTCCATAGGGACACGTACATGGAGATTTCCCGACTGTCATCGACAAGGTCAGAGCGGCTTCGATAGGGGGTGGCGATAGTGGCGCGTCGGTGACACGTTCTGACAATGATAGTGGTCGCTTGATGGTCCAGAGACCTCGACATATGTTTATTATGTTTAGAGTGCTTTGTACTTATGCTTGATATTTTAATACATCTGGATGCTTTTTTGCAAATAAGTTAATCCCAACCCGAGTAATCCTCAACATAAAAATTGTGCATCTCGTAGAGGCAAGAAAATTTTCTTTTAGGACCATCTCAATCCAACTCACATGCGATCCGTAGAGCTAAAATAATGTGATGCATGAGGAGGTTCCAGAGATGGTCGTATAGTCTAGTTTCACCCCTCCCCCGCGTCGCTCCCTCCCCAAGGGCGACACGGTCAACGACCCCGGCAAGCAGGCGCCCGGCGCCCCCACCCTCCTCCTCCCCCTGTCATCGTTGATGCCTCCCACAAGCAAAGACCGTGCGGAGAAGGTTGTGGTGGGGCCGGTTCCTTTTTTCTCCGTGGTGGCATCCTCCATGGGTTGGGGGTCTCATGGCGGCAGGTGGCGTCTAGTGGGCGACGATCGGCTTGGCGTCGCTCCCCCTGCGCCGGTGGGAGGGGTGTGGTGGGCGGCCTCGGGGGCATGCTGCTTGGCTGCTGCGGCGGCTCCCCGAGGGCGGCCTTGGAGGCCTAGATCTGGGCGCTCTCGATTTGTCCGCTCCGATGACGGGGCTAGCCGTCAGGGTCTATAGCGGGGCGGTCGGTGCACCGGCTATGGCGGTCGTCTCCAGGTGGGTGGCGGCCAGATCTGGCCGCGCATGGCTAGATAGGGTCTCCCCCATCCATGGAGGCTGGTTTTTCCTTTGGAGCGTTGGTGGCAGAGGTCTTGATGCGGGAGCATTGGTGCTGCGTCTGTGTGGGTTGCAGCTGGGTTAATGTCCCATCCCCGACAGTTGCAGTCACAAGGCGTGCGTCATGACAGCGTTGGAGGGCAGCTCTCAACTGGTTCTCGGGGCGGTGTCCTCAGGATGGTGGGTGCATGGTGGTGCTACAAGCCAGTTCTGTACAGCGGGGTTTGAGGTGGTGGTGCCCGCGTTGATGTAGGAAGCCATGTTCAGGGTCTTGTGGAGGCCATGGCGTTCTTCTTCCTTTGGTTTGGTTTGCCACTGTTGATGTTCGCAGTGGCCTGACTTCTCCCCTGGGTCAGCGGTGGCGAGGCATAAGGCTCTAGGAGAAAGCCTTGTTCTTCGATGGGGGTTGTTGTTGCTGATGATGTTGGCGCCCATGGGCGTCCTCCTCCTCTTGGAGGCATCATTGAAGAGTACTTCTTCACACTAAACTGTGGCCGATCAGCGAGGAGCGGGCTGTTGGCTAGGCCGGACCTTTTCCAAATGTTCGGCGGGGTAGTCATACGCGGGTCTGCGTGAAAGCTTATTGATTGACGAGGGTCGATGCTGGTGACGGCGGCGTCCTAGGGCGTCGTTTTTCCTTCTTGAAGACATCTCCGAAGATCTTGCTGATAATCGCTCCGGGTCGTGGTCGTGTTAGGTGATGTTTGGCTATTTGTGTTGGTTCATGTTGGTTTTCGGCCTCGTTTTCCTTATAAACCGGTCAAATCTAGATGGTCGTATAGTCTGTCCAAATTTGTGCCGGACTGTCCGGCCTAGTGCATGTGTGCGATTTCGAATTATGTTAGTTTAGGAGAACTTGTAAGATTTTTGGAGTCATTTCCTTGGACAAAATTGAGCCACCTCTAATATATGTGGGATGTGACTACCGATTGAATGACATAAATCGACAAATCTATCTATCATGTTTACCATTCATGTCCTTTTATTATTTGGATTTTTTACATCTGTGTCCCTGGTTCCTTAGCTCTACTCATTCATCCCCGCGCTCTTAACTTTTGCTCAGTTTCCCCCACTCCCTTGCCCAAAACCCTCAGAACAGGTCACAACGGACATTGTCGTTGGGTCAATGGCTTGACCGTTAACTCTGATGAGTGGGACCGCACTGGACTGTGTCGCCCGTTGGACCTGACAAGTGGGGCCGCGTTGGGCGGTGTCGCTGTTCGACCGTTGGGCCGTGGTTTCGTTGGGCCGTCCCTTGCATTAAATGCCTGCGTGTGCCGCCATGACAGAAGCATGTGAAAGCACAACATGCTCCCTTGGTGGTTTTGATAATTCATGACAACATACATTGTCTCTTCGACTAACACCTCTATCTAGTGTATTTCAGATAATAGTCCATGGAGAGTTGAGTTGGCAAAAGGATTGTGGAGATTGTGGAATTACCCCAAGATTCAAGGAAATAGGTTGGTCAAGCTTCAAGCAAGAGGACTCTACATCTTACATTTGTGAGAAATCACTTTGAGTCCATAGGAAAGCGAATACTATTAAAAGGGGGTAAGGTTTTGTTGGTGAACAAAATGCTCATACATGCACAAGTGATAGTCACCAAAAACATCCACAAGCTCTCCCACCAAAGTCTGTCTCTAGCCAAACATTCAAAATCGGTGCAACCAACATTGCTATCTCGGTGTCAAAACCCTAGACAGATGCAGCCAAACCCTAGCCACTTCGGTGCAGCCGACACTGCTTTCGGTGCCACCGAGTTGGGTTGCCAACTTTATGTTACGCAAATTCACACTTTTGGTCCATCCGAGAATGTTGAATCGGCGTCACCGAGTTTGGCATTTCTCACCGTTGGTCACCTTGTCAATGCAACCGAGACTCCTATATCGGTCTCACTCAGATTCAAAAGTTGCCACCTTTTGGTCGCTTCGGTACCACCGAGATTAACACATCGGTGTCAACGAGTTGGTCATTTTGTGTGTAACGGTTGGGTTTTGGGGGATTCCTATATATACCCCTTCACCACCATCCACTCAAAAGGGAAGCACTCAGAACTATTCCATACCTATCCTACTCAGTTTTCTGAGAGAGAGCCACCTACCCTTGTGTTGAGGTCAAGATCTTCCACTCCAACCATATGGATCTTGATTTCTAGCCTCCCCAAGTTGCTTTCCACCAATACCATCTCTTCTACCAAGCCAAATCTGTGAGGGAGTGATTGTGTGTTGAGGAGTCTATCATCTTGAAGCACAAGAGCAAGGAGTTCATCGTCATTACCGAGCCTATTACCTTTTGGAGCGTGGTGCCTCCTAGATTGGTTAGGTGTCACTTGGGAGCCTCCTACTTCTTGTTGTGGAGTGAACCAAGAAGTTTGTAAGGCAAGGAGATCGCCTACTTCGTGAAGATCTACCCATAGTGAGGCTAGTCCTTCGTGGACGGAAGCCATATGGAATAGTCAAGGTTGCTACTTCATGGACCCTTATGGGTGGAGCCTTCCGTGGACTCTCGCGACTGTTACCCTTCGTGGGTTGAAGACTCCATAAACGTGGACGTACGATAGCACCACCTATCGGAACCATGGGAAAAATCCTTGTGTCTCCTATTGCGTTTGATCTTCCTATCCCATCTCTTTACTTACATGTGCAATGTCTTTACTTTCCGCTGCCATATTTGTATACATGCATGTGTAGGGCTGTTAGATTTGCTAGACTTGCTAAAATATTTAAAATCTGCCAACCAATTAACTTGTGAAAAGGTTAGGTTTTAAATTCCTGCTAGTAGTCTATTCACCCCCCTCTAGACACCCTTCTATCGATCCTACAAGTGGTATAATAGCTTTGGTCTCCATTGCTTCGGTTTAATCACCGTGGAGGAAGATGGATGTGTCTAGAGTAGAGAGTTTGAGTTGTAGAGTACCCATTCTTGATGGAGAGTACTATAGTCAATGGATGAATGCCATGATTGATCTATTTAATATATTCTATTTGACAAAATATATTGAAAACCCTTATGTGCTCCCTATTGATGAATTGGATCCCACACACGAAGAGGAAACTAACATGCTTGGTAACCTAAGAACTGTCAATCTTATTGTTAGAGGTTTACCAAGATTCATTCTTTATCAATTGAAGAACTTTGCATGTGTCTATACCTTGTGGACTAATTTAGAGAAATGATATCCAAATCTTTCATTAGGAAATCTTGATGAAATTCTTCATAAAACTGTTGCTTTTCACAAAATGAAGCCTAGTGATCCAAACTTTGACAAATGCCTATTTGAGCTCCGTGATCTTATGCGTGCTAAAGGAGATGTCACCACTATCAACAACATTATATTTGAAGCCATTCACATTCATAAACTTGAACCTTGTCATGATCACTATTCTAACGAATCCCTTGTTCTTTATGACGAGGATTTCCCACTTGATGATGACAATGTGGAACATGACTATCTTGGAGAAGATGAGTTGTTCGACATCGATCATGAGAAGATCATGAAGAATCTGAATCTTATGACGAACTTTAAGGATTACATGTCCAGAGGAAAAGAGTATATTCTTGACAGTGGATGTATGGATCATATGACTGGTGATAAAGACATGTTTCAAGATATCACGCCTAATCAAGGTCCTCGACGGTACGTGGCCTTTGGAGACAACTCTAAGGGTAAGGTACTTGGCCTTGGTAAGGTGGCCATATCCCATGATAGCTCTATTCAAAATGTTATGCTTGTTGAATCCCTTGGCTACAATCTTCTTTCCGTATCTGGACTTGCCGACTTCGGTTTCAATGTGTTATTCACGAAAGTAGATTGCCAAGTATTTAGTCAAGATAATCATAAAATGGTCTTTACCGGTTTCCATAGAGGTGATCTATACATTGTTGATTTCACTAAGAGATCCAAACCTCGCACTTGTTTAATTGCAAAATCTTCTAAAGGTTGGCTTTGGCATAGAAGACTAGGACATGTTGGCATGAGTAATTTAGACAAGATTATTAAGGGTGATCATATACTTGGTGTTAAAGATGTTATCTTTGACAAAGATAGACTTTGTAGTGCTTGTCAAGATGGAAAGCAAGTAGGTGGAAGTCATCCCGTTAAGAATATCATGACTACTAGGAGACCACTCGAGTTACTTCACATGGATCTTTTTGGTCCCAATGCTTACAAGAGTCTCGGTGGAAATTCCTATGGTCTAGTTATAGTTGATGATTTTTCCAGATTTACGTGAGTATTCTTTCTTGATGATAAGTCACGGGTTCAAAAGATCTTCAAGAACTTGGCTCACAAAGCGCAAAATCAGTTTGAAGTGAATATCAAGAAGGTTCGGAGCGATAACGGATCGGAGTTCAAGAACACACATGTGGATACCTTTCTTGATGAACTAGGTGTCTCACATGAGTTCTTGGCTACGTACACACCTCAACAAAATGGAGTTGTTGTGAGGAAGAACCAGACGCTCATTGAGATGGCAAGAATGATGCTTGACGAATACAAGACGCCAAGACATTTTTGGGAAAAAGCTGTTGAAACATCATGCCATGCCACAAACCGACTTTACTTGCACAAGCTTCTCGGTAAAACGGCATACGAGCTACTCATCGGTAACAAACCCCAAGTTAGATACTTTCGAGTATTTGGCTCAAAGTGCTATATTCTTGATAAGCATCGTCGTACTAAATTTGCTCCTAAATCTCATGAAGGATTCCTACTTGGTTAGTGATCGAACTCTCACACTTACCATGTCTACAACAACTTCACTCAAAAACTTGAAGATACGGTAGATGTGAAGTTTGATGAATCTAATGGTTCGCAAGTCAAACAATTGCCAAATGACGTAGGTGATAAGGATCCTTCGTAAGCTATTCTAGATCTACCCATTGACAAGATTCATCCCATGGAGGTGAGGAAAGTACTTCATCAACTCAATTGAAAGCCCCTACTTCATGTCAAGGTGAACCTCAAAACGACATGGAGGCCTCCACAAGTGGTACACGATGAGATGATGAAGAGGAGGAAGTGCATCATGAATATCCACCACAACGACCTTCACCACCACCTCAAGGAAATGACACCTTCAACAACAACAAAGATGAACGAGATGATGATGATGAAGAAGAAGCTCCACCATCCAACAATCGGAAGCTAACCCAAGTTCAAGCTCAAGTGACCAAGAACCATCCCCTAAACCAAATCTTCGGTGATATACAAATAGGGAGAATCACTCGCTCTAAAACCCGTCTAGCTAACTTTTGTGAGCACTATTCTTTCATCTCTAGCATTGAGCCTTTGAAGGTAGAACAAGCTCTTGAAGACGCGGATTGGGTGAATGCTATGCATCAAGAGCTTCACAACTTCGAAAGGAACAAAGTGTGGGCACTCGTGGAGAAGCCCGGAGATGAGCACAACATCATCGAAACCAAATGGGTGTTTCAGAACAAACAAGATGAAGATGGTCAAGTCGTGCGCAACAAGGCTCGTCTCGTAGCCCAAGGATATACGCAACTCGAAGGTATGGACTATGGTGAGACATATGCCCCCGTTGCTAGACTTGAAGCTATTCATTTTCTTCTTGCTTATGCTAATCACCATGATATCATGCTTTATCAAATGAACATCAAAAGTGCATTTTTAAATGGTTAAATTGAAGAAGAGGTTTATGTTAAGAAACCACCTGGTTTTGTGAATCCTAAGAAACCTAATCGTGTTTACAAGCTTCGCAAAGCCTTTTATGGTCTTAAGCAAGCCCCTCGTTCTTGGTATAAATGTTTAACGAAGTTTCTCATCGAAAAAGGTTTTAAAATTGGTAAAATTGATGCAACCTTGTTCACTAAGAGAGTTAATGGAGAATTATTTGTGTTCCAAATCTATGTGGATGATATTATCTTTGGTTCCACTAACCCTCAATTTAGTGAAAGATTTGGAAGGTTGATGTTCGAGAAGTATGAGATGTCTATGATGTGTGAGCTGAAATTCTTTCTTGGATTGCAAATCAAGCAATCAAGAGAAGGAACTTTCATCTCTCAAACTAAGTATACCAAGGACTTGATCAGGAAGTTCAACATGCAGGATTGCAAAGGTATGAAAACTCCTATGCCCACTAGTGGACATGTTGACCTTACCAGGGAGGATGAATTGGTTGATCAAAAGGTTTATCGATCTATGATTGGTTCATTGCTATATCTATGTGCATCACGTCCTGATATTATGCTTAGTGTTTGCATGTGTGCTAGATATCAAACTACACCTAAAGATTGTCATCTTTTGGTTGTGAAACGTATTGTGAGATACTTGATACAAACACCAAACTTTGGCATTTGGTATCCCAAGGGATCTTCTTTTAATCTTGTTGGCTATTCCGATTCGGACTATGCCGGTGACAAGGTTGATAGAAATTCCACCTCACATACTTGTCAATTTTTAGGTAGATCTCTTGTGTCTTGGTCCTCCAAGAAACAAAACTCGGTATCTCTAGCTACTGCCGAAGCTGAGTATATTGCTGCTGGATCTTGTTGTGCGCAATTACTATGGATGACACAAATGCTTAAGGATTATGGAATTTATGTTAAAAATGTTCCATTACTTTGTGACAATGAAAGTGCTATTAAAATTGGACATAATCATGTGCAACATTCTCGAACCAAGCATATTCAAGTTCGACATCATTTCATTCATGATCATGTTGCCAAAGGAGATATCCATCTTAAGCATGTTCGTACTAAAAAACAATTGGTCGATATCTTCACCAAGCCACTTGATGAGAAAACATTTTGTCATTTGAGGAGTGAGTTGAACCTCATTGATGCTTCAAACTTGAGCTAGACTCACTCGGTTGCAAGCAAGGGCATGAGCTATCTTGTTATTTCCATGTTCACGTAAGTCGTTATCATATGCCATGGAATTCTATGCTCCTTTGTTGTGCATCTAACCTTTTGTAGGTACTTGGAAGAGCTCCATTCCACTAGATTTCCATCAACTCCAATCATAAGCAATCTTGTCATTACCAAGTATCCACAATCCCTCTTGATGATGGAAGGAACAAGACAACAAAAACATATCCTTGACATATACTTGATCTTAGTTGCAAAATCTTAAGTAATATCTTGTCAATTGGATATATCCATTGTTCTTCCTTGCATGACTAACCTTTGTAGGTGATTAGTGTACTAGAAATAGAAGGACTGCTCCAAGTTCAAGATGATTTTCATCAATCTCGAGCATCCTCAACAAGTTCACCTACGAGAAATGTCATCAACATCACTCAAAGGTATGTACTCATATCCTTGAAAAGGCTTTACTCCAAGTCATGGGCTAAAGCAACTCAAGTGACATGAAGACATCAAAATGCTTAATCGAAAAATGGTAACCCCTTTTTGAGGTTAAACGATGAGTATGACCTATGATCAAGTATTATTGCTTGGCTCCTAAGTCAATATACTCTAATATAGGTGACCTAGTACCGGCCATCACTTAGTTAAGAATCTTGCGTGGTTTTCTCTCTATTTGCATGATCTCTCATAACCACTCAAATCTTATCTATTTTATGTACTTTGTAAAAAAATCATATTTTGTTCTTGAAACTATTTCGTTTGTCTCTTTGAAAACAGAAACTTGATCTCTCATTCGGAGTCACCGATATAAATTACTTGGTTCTACCGAATTTGCAGATGAGCTGCACTACACAATCTCGGTACCATCGATTTATTTATCCCGGAGTCACCGATTTTTCTTTCCTTTCTAAATCTGTGATTCTTTAATATTGTTTATCTTTTTCTGTTCTTGTGATATTCTTGTTCCTTCGATGACCCCTTCATTAAAAAATTAGGGGGAGAAGAACAAACAACACTTCGGGGGAGAAATTCTTTATTCGAGGATCCCTAGCTCCAAGGAGAAGAAAACTAAAATTTGAAAAAAGGAGAGAAGTTATATTCAATGATTCCCTTAGTCTTTTCTTGAACCCTACTTTCAATGACCCTTGTTCTCAAGGATCCCTTCCTTGTCAATAATCCCTGTCACTACTCCCAAGTTTAACCTTTTTTGTATTTTATGCCAAAGGGGGAGAATATGTAAGCTTCATGCTAAAGGGAGGATTACATGCTTATGCAAAGGGGGAGATATGATTTAGGGGGAGAGGAAAATATCAAAAGTTCACACTTATATAAACAAGGGGAGAATAACAATGTAGGGGGAGAAAACTATTTTTGGCGAAAAGTCCAAAATGAACAAAGGATTCCTTTTCTCATCCTATCCAATACCAATATCTACATGCTGAGATTCAGGGGGAGAGGATGTACTACTACTTTCATATATAAGGGGAGAAAAGATATAATAGGTTAATGCTAAAGGTGGGGACATATCAATCTTAATGATGATAATATTTTATATGTTCTCTATATCTTGGTATCGTTGAGTTCTAATGCTTTTGTTAGTAGAATACTCTTGTGTTTCCTAACATTGTTTTCTCAAGTGTGTCTCTACTACTAGAATGCTCAAGAACTCAAGGTAAGGATATGCATCATATCTTTGATTAACATGATCTCTTGCTTCTTGCACACATTGTTTGCAAGAGTAAAGTCTTGATCAAGGATATACATTTCATTCACATATATTTATGCATATAGCCAAGATACACATGACTCCTTATATCCCTTTCATCCATATGTGTGTCCATGCATTCCAAAGCAACTATCCTTTAAAGTAATGCACACATTTAGGGGAGCTCACATGTCTCTCAAAGTCTTCATTGCATCCATGCATATATTTATTTGAAGCTTTGATTGTGTGTTGTCATCAATTACCAAAAAGGGGGAGATTGAAACCACAACATGCTCCCTTGGTGGTTTTGATAATTCATGACAACATACATTGTCTCTTGGACTAACACCTCTATCTAGTGTATTTCAGATAATAGTCCATGGAGAGTTGAGTTGGCAAAGGATTGTGGAGATTGTGGAATTACCCCAAGATTCAAGGAAATAGGTTGGCCAAGCATCAAGCAAGAGGAATCTACATTTTACATTTGAGAAATCACTTTGAGTCCATAGGAAAGTCAATACTATTAAAAGGGGGTAAGGTTTTGTTGGTGAACAAAATGCTCATACGTGCACAAGTGATAATCACCAAAAACATCCACAAGCTCTCCCACAAAAGTCTGTCTCTAGCCAAACATTCAAAATCGATGCAACCAACATTCCTATCCCGGTGCCACCGATTCCAAACCCTAGACAGACTCAACCAAACCCTAGCCACTTCAGTGCAGCCGACACTGCTTTGGGTGCCACCTAGTTGGGTTGCCAACTTTCTGTTATGCAAGTTCACACTTTTGGTCCGTCCAAGAATGTTGAGTCGGCATCACCGAGTTTGGCATTTCTGACCGTTGGTCACCTTGTCGGTGCAACCAAGATTCCTATATCGGTCTCATCGAGATTCAAAAGTTGCCGCCTTTTGGTCACTTCGGTACCACTAAGATTAACACATCGGTGTCACTGAGTTGGTCATTTTGTGTGTAAGATTTGGATTTTTGGGGATGCCTATATATGCTCCTTCACCACTACCCACTCGAAAGAGAAGCACTCAGAACTATTCCATACCTATCCTACTCATTTTTTTGAGAGAGAGCCACCTACCCTTGTGTTGAGGTCAAGATCTTGCACTCCAACCATATGGATCTTGATTTCTAGCCTCCCCAAGTTGCTTTCCACCAACCCCATCTCTTCTACCAAGCCAAATCTATGAGAGAGTGACTGTGTGATGAGCAGTCTATCATCTTGAAGCACAAGAGCAAGGAGTTCATCGTCATTACCGAGCCTATTACCTTTTGGAGGGTGGTGCCTCCTAGATTGGTTAGGTGTCGCTTGGGAGCCTCCTACTTCGTGTTGTGGAGTGAACCAAGAAGTTTGTAAGGGCAAGGAGATCGCCTACTTCGTGAAGATCTACCCATATTGAGGCTAGTCCTTCGTGGATGGAAGCCATATGGAATAGTCAAGGTTGCTACTTCGTGGACCCTTATGGGTGGAGCCCTCCGTGGACTCTCGTGACCGTTACCCTCCGTGGGTTGAAGACTCCATAAACGTGGACATACGATAGC
The DNA here is from genome assembly GCA_022496015.1 of Hordeum marinum. Taxonomy (NCBI): domain Eukaryota; kingdom Viridiplantae; phylum Streptophyta; class Magnoliopsida; order Poales; family Poaceae; genus Hordeum; species Hordeum marinum. The sequence goes on from CM039677.1 coordinate 323,974,349, forward strand.
ACCACCTATCGGAACCATGGGAAAAATTCGTGCGTCTCCTATTGCGTTTGATCTTCCTATCCCATCTCTTTACTTACATGTGCAATGTCTTTACTTTCTGCTGCCATATTTGTAGACATGCATGTGTAGGGCTGTTAGATTTGCTAGACTTGCTAAAATAGTTAAAATCTGCCAACCAATTATCTTGGGAAAAGGTTAGGTTTTAAATTCCTACTAGTAGTCTATTCACCCCCTCTAGACACTCTTCTATCGATCCTACAGCCTGCTATGCATGCACCCAGCAAGCCTGCCTGCACGATGCGCCGACCGAGCCTGCATGCGCCGATGCATGCCGCCACGATGCACTGACCAGGCCACTTTCATGCACGCCAGCCGCCATGGATGCAACGACGGTCGCTGCCGCTGGTTCCTCTCTTCTTGCACACTCGTCTCCTTGATTTAGAGCATCATTTTTTTATGATCAGTTTCAGCCTTTTCGATCCACTCGCATCTGCACCTGTTTTGCTACGACAAATAAATTGAACAATATGTTTTATATTTTTGTGGCTGCATGCACTAGCTAGGTTCACCCAACTGTTCTTAGGGTATTGTATGAAGATGCATTTGTCCACTTCGGGTTCGAGCTCATTAGGTGAAAACATTTTCCACACAAGCGTCGTAGCCCCAAGCATTAAGAAATGACAGCTTAGGTTTCTATCAAACCATAATTCACACGGTGTCATCTCAACGGATTTAGATGGTGCCCTATTTAAAGTGAATGTAGTTGTCTCTAATGTATAACCCCAAAATTACAGTAACAAAACGATAAGAGACATCATAGCATGCACCATATACAATAGAGTACGACTATGACGTTCGGACACACCATCACTCTATGGTGTTTCAGCTGGCGTGAGTTGTGAAACAACTTTCACATTATCTAAAGTTGTATGCCAAACTCGTAACTCAGATACACCTCCACGATCATATCGCAAACAATTTTATCTTCTTGTCACGATGATCTTAAACGTCACTCTGAATTTGCTTGAACCTTTCAAGCGATTCAGACTTGTGTTTCATTAAGTAAATATACACTATATCCACTCAAATCATCAGTGAAGGTAAGAAAATAATGATATCCACCGCACACTACAAGACTCATTGGATTTCATACATCAACATGTATCATTTCCAATAAATCACTTGCCCGCTTCATCAAAACAGAAAATGGGATCCTTAGTCATCTTGACCAAGAGGTATGGTTCGCATGTCTCGACCGATTCGAAATCGAATCAGTCCAAAGATCCATCAGCATGGAGTTTCTTCATGCGCTTTGTACCAATATGACATTTAGCGGTAGTGCCACAAGTATGTGGTACTATCATTATTAACTTTGTATCCTTTTTGGCATCAATGTTATGAACATGTGTATTACTACGATCAAGTTTCAACAAACCATTCTTACTGGGTGCATGACCATTGAAGGTATTATTCATGTAAACAGAATAACCATTATTCTCTAACTTAAATGAATAACCGTGTTGCAATGAACATGATCTAATCACGTTCATGCTCAACGAAAAAAACACCAAATAAGATTTATTTAGGTTCGTCACTAATCTCGAAGGTAGAGAGAGCGTGCGATGTCGATCACATCAACCTTGGAAACATTTCCAACACACATCGTCACCTCACACTTAGCTAGTTCTCCGTTTATTCTGTAGCTTTTATTTCGAGTTACTAACATTTAGCAATCGAACCGGTATCCAATACCCAGGTGCTACTAGGAGTACAAGCAAGGTACACATCAATAACACGTATATCAAATATACTTCTGTCGACGTTGCCAGCCTTCTTATCTACCAAGTATCTAGGGTTGTTCCGCTTCAGCGACCTCTCTCCTCATAATTGAAACACTTAGTCTCGGGTTTGGGTTCAACTTTGGGTTGCTTCACTAGAGCAGCAACTGACTTGCCATCCATGAAGTTTCCCTCCTTGCCCTTTGCCCTTCTCGAAACTAGTGGTTATACTAACCATGAACACTTGATGCTCCTTCTTGATTTCTACCTTCGCGGTGTCAAACATCGCGAATAGCTCAGGGATCATTAATTCTATCCCTGTCATTTTATAGTTCATCACCAAGTTCTAGTAGCTTAGTGAAAGTGACTTGGAGAACTATATCAATCACTATCTTATCTGGAAGATGAACTCCCACTCGATTCAAGCGATTGTAGCACCTAGAAGATCTGAGAACATGCTCAACGATTGAGCTATTCTCGTTCATCTTGCAGGCAAAGAATCTTGTTGGAGATCTCATATCTCGCAACACGAGCACGAGCCTGAGATCCTAATTTCAGCTCTTAGAACATCTCATATGTTCCGTGACGTTCAAAATGTTTCGAAGCCTCAATTCTAAGCCGTAATGCATGACGCACTAAACTATCAAGTAGTCATCAGTACGTACCTGTCAGATGTTCACAACATCTACAAACGACACTAGAGGGGTTGGCGCACCGAGCAGTGCATTAAGGACACAAGCCTTCTGTGCAGCAACGAGGACAATCCTCAAATCACGGATCCAATCCGCAATATTGCTACCATCATCTTTCAACTCTATTTCTCTAGGAACATAAAAATTCAAGGGAGCTATAGCGCGAGCAAGTAATCTACAACATAATTTGCAAAGACACTACTGACTATGTTTCATGATAATGAGTTCAATTAATCATATTACTTAAGAACTCCCACTCAAATTGACATCCCTCCGGTCATCCGAGTGATACATGATCCAAATTCACCAACTCAAGTCTGATCATCATGTGAGTTGAGGTGGTTACAATGGTCAACATCATCATGTTGACCATATCTACTATATGACTCATGTTCGACCTTTCGGTCTCTTGTGTTCCAAGGCCATGTATGTACATGCTAGGCTCGTCAAGTTTAACCCGAGTGTTCTGCATGTGCAACACTGGCTTGCACCCGTTGTATGTGAACATAGAGTCTATCACACCCGATCACACGACGAACTTTCGCAACGGTGCACACTCGGGGAGAACACAATTTTATCTTGAAATTTAAGTGAGGGATCACCTTATAATGCTACCGTCGTACTAAGCAAAACAAGGTGCATAAAAGGATTAACATCACATGCAATTCATAAGTGACATGATATGGCCATGAACTTGTGCTTTAGATCTCCATCTTGAAAGCACCGGCATGATCTCCATCGTCACCGGCACGACACCATGATCTCCATCAACGTGTCGCCATCGGGGTTGTCATGCCCTGCATGCTTCTACTACTATTGCTACCGTTTAGCGACAAAGTAAAGCATTACATAGCGCTTAATGATTGACACACAGGTCATACAATAATTAAAGACAACCCTATGGCTCCTGCCGGTTGCCGTACTCATCGACATGCAAGTCGTGAAATTCTATACATCACATGATCATCTCATACATCACATATATCACATCATGTAATTGGACATATCACATCACAACATACCCTGCAAAAACAAGTTAGACATCCTCTAATTGTTGTTGCATGTTTTACGTGGCTATTACGGGTTCCTAGCAAGAACGATTCTCACCTACGCATAAACCACAACGGTGTTACATAATTTGCTTTTCAACCTTCTCAAGGACCGCCTTTGTCGAATCCGATCCAACTAAAGTGAGAGAAACTGCCACCCGCAAGTCATCTAGGCAATAAGTTGCGTCGAGGGAACCAGTCTCTCGTAAGCGTACGAGTAATGTTGGTCCGGGACGCTTCATCTCACAATACCGCTGAACCAAAATCCGACCAAGGGAGGAAGCAATCTAAGCATCAATGCCCACAAACCTTTTGTGTTCTACTCGAGATCTCATCTACACATAGACCTAGCTCTGATACCACTGTTGGGGAACGTTGCATGAGAAACAAAACTTTTCCTACGCACATGCAAGATCTATCCATGGTGATGAGCATCTACGAGAGGGAGAGTGGATCTACATACCCTTGTAGATCGCTAAGCGGGAAGCGTTAAGAAACGCGGTTGGTGTAGTCGAACATCTTCGCGATCCAAATCGCCGAGCATCCCGCGATCACATCACGATCCGGCCCGCGATCCAATCACGATCCGTCCCGCGATCTCATCACGATCCGTCCCGCGATCTCATCATGATCCGTCCCGTGAACACATCACGAACCGCCTCGCGATCTTGTTGACGGTCCTTCCGATCTAGCGCCGAACAGACAACACCTCCGCGTTCAGCACACGTGCAGCTTGATGACAACCTCCACTGTCTTGATCCAGCAAGAGGAATTGGAGAGGTAGAAGAGTTCACCGGCAGCGTGACGGCGCTCCGGTGATGGTGGTGGGGCAATTCCGGCAGGGCTTCGCCTAAGCACTGCGGAAATCCGATCTAGAGGAGCACCGATGGAACGGGTAGCACGTGGCCGTAAATTCTGTGCAAAACCCTTCTATTCCACCAGTATATATAGGAGGAGAGGAGGAGGAGGGCTGGCGCAGGGCTGAGCCCCTCTTGGAGTCGGCCGAAGCCAAGGGGGAGGAGTCCTACTCCTCCTCCACTCCTAGTAGGAGTAGGACTCTCCCTTTTTGCCTTTTTCCACTCTTTTTCTTTTGGGAATCTTCCCCCAGCCGCATGGTCCTGTTGCGGCTATCCCACCAGCCCACTAAGGGCTGGTTAATACTCTCCCACAGCCCATGAAGCCTCTTGGGTCGAAATACCCCTCCCGGAGGTCTCCCGGTACACTACCGGCACTCCCCGTACACTACCGATGAGCCCGAAACTTTTCCGGCGACCAAACTGGGACTTCCTATATATCAATCTTTACCTCCGGACCACTCTGGAGCTCCTCGTGACGTATGGGATCTCATCCGGGACCGAACAACCTTCGGTCACCACCATACATAACTCTATACTACCGAAACGTCACCAAACCTTAAGTGTGCAGACCCTGCGGGTTCGAGAACTATGTAGACATGAGCGAGACACCTCTACGGTCAATAACCAATGGCAGGACCTGGATGTCCACATTGGTTCCTACATATTCTACGAAGATCTTTATCGGTCGAACCTCTATGTCAAGGATTCAGTTAATCCCGTATGATGTTCCCTTTGTTCTTCGGTATGTTACTTGCCCAAGATTCGATCGTCGGTATCTCCATACCTAGTTCAACCTCTTTACCGGCAAGTATCTTTACTCGTTCCGTAATACAAGATCCCATGACTAACACTTAGTCACATTGCTTGCAAGGCTTATTGTGATGTTGCATTACCGAGTGGGCCCTGAGATACCTCTCCGTCACACGGAGTAACAAATCCCAGTCTTGATCCATGCCAACTCAATAGACACCCTCGGAGATACTTGTAGAGCACCTTTATAGTCACCCAGTTATGTTGCGACATTTGATACACACAAGGCACTCCTCCGATGTCCGTTATTTGCATGATCTCATGGTCATAGGAACATATACTTGACATGCAGAAAACAGTAGCAATAAACTGACACGATCATATGCTACGTTTGTAGTTTGGGTCTTGTCCATCACATCATTCTCCTAATGATGTGATCCCGTTATCAAATGACATCTCATGTCCATGGCTAGGAAACCTTAACCATCTTTGATCAACGAGCTAGTCCATTAGAGGCATACTAGGGACATGGTTTTGTCTATGTATCCACACATGCATCTAAGTCTCCGATCAATACAATTTATAGCATGGATAATAAACGATTATCATGAACAAGTAAATATGATAATAAATAATTTATTATTGCCTCTAGGGCATATTTCCAACAATCACATCATCACATCACTTGGGAAGGGGAGTCAGGACTTTCGTGAGGGCACATGCTGCCCCCTGATCTTGTAGTCCTCGTCGTGGATGGCTACATCTTCTGCATGAGCTAGAAGGTGAACGAAGCGGACGGACTTTGGCGTTGGCTTGGTGGTGCAATAGCGGCACGCCAAGTGTTCGTCTTGCTTCTGTAGTAGTAATGATCTCCCTTGGCCCTAATATTCTCCTCTTCCTTCGCTTTGAAGGACGCGAAGTTGCCGTCGTCCACATCCACATCTTCTCCAAAGACATATTGCACACACAAATGAATTACATTAATACATTATATATTCATATACACCATGTCAAAGGAACTAAATGAAGAATCTAAATTTCAAGTAGGCTTACCTCATACTCTTTGTCGTCACTATACCTCGGATCGTACGGGTCCTTGAACCCAGTAAGGTCCAGCTTCCTCTTTTTCCCCAACCATCATCCTCCCAAATATACAATTACATCCATCACTAGTAAATACGGAAGCCAATTGAAAATTTAGATATGCACACATGACACATTGATCATATGGCTAATATACTATGATCCTATTTGCATTTTCTTGTCATGCACACACATTGAGCAACAAAGCTAATATAACTACATATTATGGACAAATTTATATACTAATGATTCGAATAACTTATTAATCAATGGATTCCTTATTAATCAATGGATTCCATTTGGGCATATGACATTCAAAACCCCAATCTGCGTAGCATTCAAAAACAAATTTAATAGGGACCCAATCTAATAAGCATACATGTTTGTAGCATTAAAAACCCCAATCTGTGTAGCATTAAAAACAAATCTAATAAGCATACGTCTGTGTAGCATTGAAGCATAGAGATCCCTATCTCTCATACAGATCTATCTAGCATTTTTGCAAAGAATGTAATCCAAAAAACCTAGTACAAAAACCCCAATCCCCCCATACAGAAAACCCCGACCCATCCGTCAAACTAGCTACTCTAACCATCTGTACTATTGTACGGATCACAATCTAACCAATGCAACTAACTCTACAAGCTAAATATTGGAACTAACAAGCAAGTGCAAATACCTCCTGCTCCTTGCCAGGCTACGCATCGGGATGGACTACACCGCTCGACGTCGTCACCTTCAGCTCCGGCAGCGCTGAGGCGGAGCCTGCCACCTACTTCTCCACATCCGTAGCGGTTGCGAGTTTCCCGCACCGCCGTGGACGCCGCCAATGTCCTTCACTTCATCCGCGATCACCGCGCCGTACAGCTGCACTACTAGATCTCCGGTCGCTGCTCTGGCGTTGCCACGAGCGTCCTCCATCTGACAGATGGATGTGATGAAGGCGAGGAAGAGGATGCGCTGGGGGAGAGCGAGACGGTGCGGTGGAGGCAGTGGAGGAAAGCGAGACGACGCAGTGGGGGAGAGGAAGATGATGTGGCATGGAGGGGATTTGGGGGAAATGGTAGGGGCGATGCGCTGGGAGGTGGTTCCCCCTCTTTATACGATGGGACGTTTCGGGCATGTCCCATGGACACGTGCTACCCCACGACCGCGGTCAGTTGCATGCACGAGAGCGGCCCCACTCGTCAAAGTTAACGATCAGAGGCATTAACCCGATGGCAATGCCCATTGTAACCTGTTCTAAGGGTTTTGGTAAAGGGAGTGGGAAAAAGTGAGCAAAAGTTAAGAGCATGGGGATGAATGAGTACAACTAACGAACCAGGGGCACAAAAATAAAAATCCTTATTATTTTTGCTATTTAATTTCTTTGTTGTTGTAGGGAAGCTATACTTAAGATCTTAGGGGTGTTTTGGATGAATCTAAGATAACCCATAGCCGCCCCGCATTCCCCGACGAGGTCCCAAGCATGTGGGGATTCTGGTTTTCAAACGACCCCACTAGCATATATTGTGTATCGTACTTTCGACGAGTCTCCTTTAGCAACATTGTCTTGCATGGCGTACTGGACACTGAAGATAAATGATGATGTGTTCATGTGCAAACATAAAAATGGTAAAACAAACTACACGTCCTCACATTCACAACGAATGTTCCGCCGAATGCACCAGTCACGCTAGAGTTAGGATTTTAATGAGGATGACACATCAGGAGTTGGGATGTTATTACGAGATCTTGAAGGTTCAGCTGTTTTCGTTGCCACGCGCGTGTTGGTCAATTGTGGAGATGCCCTTGAAACCGAGATGACAACCATGGATGAAGATCTCTGATGACCCACAAGTATAGGGGGATCACAACAATTTTCGATGGTAGTATTTCACCCAAATTTATTAATTCGTCATAAGGGAAGCCAAAACATATTTATATGTCTTAGCAGTTGAGTTCTCTATTCAACCACACATAAGAATCACTCTCTTGCAACATTTTGTTCGTAGCACACTAATGTGATAGTAGTAATAGTAACAGTAACAACAACAGTAGAAAAATTGTAGGAGCAGTAGTAATAGTAACTTGAGCAACAATGGTAGTATTAAAGCGTACGCATGGAGTAGCGATGGATATTTAGATGAGATTTAATATGCAATAGTCACAATCTAGGGAGACACCCAATAGCTCCAGTTCATGAATCACATGTAGGCATGTATTGTGTATATATACGTGCTTGCGATAAGAACTTGCATAACATCTTTTGTCCTACCCTCCCATGGCAGCGGGGTCCTTATAACAACTAGAGAACCGGAATGAAGCATTTACACATAGTAAATACATGAAATCCTCATGTCAAATTCATATCCATTGATATCCCAACCATTGTCACCTTGGGGGTCTAGGTTTCAGAACGATGATATATGCATACAACTTGCAGGTAAGGTAAAAAAATCAAATATAAGCATGATAAGCATAAGTGTTCAGATCTGAAATCATGGCACTCGGGAGATAGTGACAAGCGCCAGGCATAGCAAAGTCATAACAACATCAATCTAATAACATAGTGGATACTAGGAATCATGCCCTAACAAATTGACTCGATTACGAAAGAAATCCCATCCTTCTCCATCACCATCCATTATGCCTTGTGACACCTCGAATTTCGATCGTACGCTAAACATACACGCAATGTGCATGACCAAGATTAGGGACTCACTAATCAATATCACAACACAACTCTAGACACAAATTAAAGTCATGCAACTTCATATTACAAGCCATGGGCCTCGAGGGCTTGAATACAAAGCTCGACAAGCATGAATCAGCCGAAGCAAATAATATCTGAGTACAGACATAAGTTAAAGAAGTTTTGCCTTAAGAAGGCTAGCACAAACATAACAACGGATCGAAAGAGGCGAGGCCTCCTGCTTGGGAACCTCCTATCGTATTGCTGGTCGGGGGCCGCCTCCACGTAGTAGTAAGCTCCAACGGTGGTGTAGTAGTCGTCTCTAGCATACTCCATATCCTGGGCTCCATCGACTGAACGCAGAGTCATAAGGAGGGGAAAAGACAAGCAAAACGGCGGTGAGTACTCTCCAAAGTACTCTCAAGACTAACATCAGAACTATGCTAAGTATGCATTAGTATCAAGGAATGGGGTTATATCTGGGCTGACTGCAGAAAGCAAGAATAAGGGGAAGGCCTAGTCCTATCGAAGACTAGCATCTTCAGCAACTTGCAGCATTAGAAGAGAGTAGACCAGTATCTCATATATAGTCATATTATTGTAGCAATTTTATTAAGTGACCATGCCCAGAAATTCTTTCGCGACTCCCTGCGAGGAAGCAATCCTAGAGCCAACCTTGATTTCCATTTAAAGTCACAATTATAGTTGTAGAAGGTCAAAATACAACTCCAAGTCATCCTGTTACCGTGGACACGGCTATTCGAATAGATGAATTCATCCGTGCAGGGGTGCACCGCATTTCCAACACGCTTGGTCACCTCCGGCCAGGCACACTTTCCTGGGTAATGATCGGCCTTGGGATGTCAACACGTCATCACCCCACCTAGACTCAATAGAGAGGCCAGCCTGCAAGTCTAAATCCGAAGCACGCAGGGGTCATGGGGCCACTCACCATTTGCACTCCTGCACAATGTGAGGGCGGCCGAGGTTAGTCCTAGCACCCCTTATAACAAGCGCAATGTCGTTGCGGACCACTCGGGCACGCGCCACTCCATTGCTGATGTCCGAAGAGCTTCCGCTAATACAACGACGCCGAGTACCCATAACTTCTTCCACGTGAAGGTTTGGTGCGTAAAAGGTTAATCGAAAAACTCAGATCAAATACCCAACCCATTAGCATTTTATTAATGTGAGGCAAGCGTGACCCATGAAGTGCGCTCCTGTCGCCCCGTCTCGAGGATGTGTGGCAAGGGCCTCTCCTGCTTGTCCACGCCTCATCATCATCAAACCGTGGGTACCCCTAAGGGCCGACCCATCACCAACATGTTTTTGTAACCAGGTCATAATAACTGTATGTATAAAACATCAAGACGGAACCTGAGGAATCACCCTCAAAGGGCCCCGCTTGATGAAACCATCAAGGTGGACATAGAGGAATCACCCTCGAGGGTCCCACACTTGAGGGCTTGCATGATAGAGTCATCATCGGGAGTGATGAAGGAGGAATCACCCTCGATAACCACGACCGGCTAGCTGCACAACAGAGCAAGCATCATGAGTACTTCACGAGGTTTCACCCTCCGTACTCGATAGTATCTCTGCAAAGTCATACAAATAAGGGGTGTGCGGTGAATGTGACGGGCATGGCTTGTCGATCGGTTGACCGGGTCTTCGAGTCTTCGAGTCGTCAAGTCATCGCTGAAGAAGCAGGGGCAACTGGGACTAAGGGGTCACTAGGCATTCATTGATCAACCTATACTAAGCAGTTGATATAGCAACACGTATAGTAGCAGTTTATCAAAAACAGGCTATGCATCCGAAATAGGAGCCAGCTAATGCGGTAGCAAAATCTAACGCAAGAGTGAGAGGGAAAGAAATGGGCGATATCGGAATGCTCAAGGAGGGGGGGTTGCTTGCCTTGCTGCTCTGCTACAAAGGCCTGATAGTCAGTCGTGTAGTCGTACCCGGCAGCAGCGTCGGTCTAGGGGTCTACCGGTAAGAAGGGGGAGAAACAATAAATATAAAGCAGACAGATGCAACATGATGCATGACATGGCAATATGCAGAGCTAGGCATGCACTAGCGCAGTATTACACGTCACAGACAGATTGGAAGAATATCTAACGATATTTTCCGGGTCTCACGCTACTACCGGACACATGAAATGGATGGAAAAGTTTCATGTTTGCTATGATAGGAGCACGTGACAAACGAACGGACTGCGTATTCGGATTAGTAGGATTTTTCGTATCAACTTTCATGTATAAAATATTTTCATCTCACTTGCGGAATATTTTATATTAATTTCTAAAGTTTTATTAATATTTAGAAATTCAAATAGGTTATTTTAATTCATATAATTCAATTTATGACATCAGCATGATGTCATGCTGACATTAGCAGTAACAGTCTTGTTGACTGGTCCAACTGACCAGTGGGTCCCACATGTCATCGACACAAGATTAATTAAGTTTAAAATTAATTAAAATCAATTAATTATGGGTGTGGGACCCACCTGTCATTCTCTGTTTAATCTAATTAATTAATAGAGTAATTAACTAATCTAATTAATCCTTAATTAGCTATTTAACTAATTAATTGTATAATTAATTAATTAAGTTAATTAATTATTATTTTTATTTATTTATTTATTTTTAAACGTTATTAGGGGGTGGTGGCCCCCGCTGTCATCCATAGCAGGAGTGGGGGTTAGCGGGGGGTTAATCCCCCACTAACCAGATCGGGGCCGGGGCAGCCGAGGGCACGCACGGCGGCCTGCCGGCGTCGGGGGCCACTGGTGGCGGTTAGGTTGGAGGCCAGGGTGACGGAAGGCGTCGGCCAGAGGCGGCGAGGAGGAGGCCAGCGCGCGGAACTGTGAGCGGGCAGGGCCCGACGAGGTGGCTGCGGGCGAAGCAGCAGCGGCGAGGCTGCACGTAGGCAGGCGTGTGCGAGGGGGCGCCGGAGCGCATCGAGCGGCCAGAGGGGGAGAGGAGGAGGGAAGGGAGGATCCCTAGGAGCTCACAGCGGCACGGCGGTGGGAGGCAATGGGCACGGGGTAGTGTTGGGGAGGCACCGGAAATGAGAAGGCACGACGGGGCGGTGGCGGCATAGTGGCACCGGGGAAGGCACAGTGGTGCCGGGGAAGGCACACCGGCAGGGATGAGGCAAGGCAGCGGCGGGCGCCAGAATGAAGGGGGGAGCCAGCGGGGGGAAGCCGGCGGGCATTGTGGCTGCTGGTGGAGCGAGGGCGGCGCGGGGTGAATGGGGATCACCCCTGATCCGACCTGGATCGGGGAAGGGTGGTGTGCGAGCAAGATGAGGGGAGTGAGGATCGGGAGAGGCTAGGGTTTCGCTGGGGGGTTAGTATAGGGGTTGGGGTGGACAGGTTGGTGGGTGCTGGGCCGACTGGGTGGGCTTCGGCCCAGGGGGAGCGAGTTTTCTTTTATTTTTATTTTTAGTTTTGCTTTTGTTTTTCTATTTTTTCTATTTTATTTTAGTTTCTATTTATTTCTTTTTAGCCATATTTCTTCACAACAAAAATGTGAGACATGGCCCAATAAATACTTTGCAATATTCTGTATGGCCACAACAAATTTGAGGATTTTTGGATTCTGTTAGAAATATCCATATGAATGTAAGAGCACTTTTAAATACAATTTGGTGCTGTTATTGAAGGTGTGGTCCACACCATAGTTTTGGTGATGTTGTTTTCCTTAACACCAATTGTTTTGTGATTTATCACAAGTGTGCAACAATTTTACCTTGTTATTTGAGCACTTATTTTATCACAATAAAATTCAAGTGGCTTTTGAAGTGGAATTTGAAATGAGATATGAATTTCAACTTGATCATATCCGGATTAGCAAAATGGATAAGCATAATCCTCAGATTATTGTAGCTTGATTACAAGGATTACTATAGCTGAAATCCAGGGCGTCACAACTCTCCCCTACTAAAAAGAATTCTCGTCCCGAGAATTAAGAAGTCGAAGGAAGAGCCCGGGGTATTCTGCACGAAGATGATCTTCGCGTTGCCAAGTGGCTTCATCTTTAGAATGATTGTCCCACTACAGTTTGAAGAATTTGGTAATCTTCTGACGAGTCCGACGTTTAGTTTCATCGAGAATGCGGACTGGTTGCTCCTTGTAAGAAAGGTCTTATTGGAGCTCCAACATATCATGATCCACTACTCGCATAGGATCCTTGAAGCAGTGACAAAGATGTGACACATGGAACACATCGTGAACCTGAGAAAGGTTTGGTGGTAGCTCCAGTTGATATGCCAGTTTACCACGCCTTTCGAGAATAGTGAAAGGACCAATATATCGAGGAGCCAGCTTGCCCTTGATCCCAAAACGTTGTGTACGTCTCATTGGTGTGACTCGAAGATAAGCTTTTTCGCCAGGTCGATAGACCATATCTTTGTGATGACGGTCATACTGACTCTTTTGATGAGACTGAGCAGCCTTCAGATTTGCATTAATAACGCGGACTTGATCTTTGGCATGTTGGATAATATCCTGACCGATAAGTGCACATTTCCCAGTTTTTGACCAATTCAGAGGAGTTCGCCACTTACGTCCATATAACACTTCAAAAGGAGCCATCTTCTGACTAGCTTGATATCTATTGTTGTAGGAGAACTCGACATATGGGAGAGATTCCTCCCATTTCTTTCCAAAAGAAATGACACAAGCTCGAAGTATGTCTTCGAGAATCTAGTTGACTCTTTCAACCCGTCCCTGGGATTGATGGTGAAAAGCGGTGTTGAATGACAAATGTGTTCCCATAGCTTCCTGGAAGCTTGCCCAGAATCTTGAAGTGAATAAGCTGCCACAGTCTGAACTAATCACCAACGGGATACCGTGGAGTGAAACAACTCTAGACATGTAGAGAGTTGCCAGCTGACTAGCAGTGATCGTTTCTTTGACGGCTAGAAAATGTGCAACTTTGGATAGTCGGTCAATGGCGACAAGAATAGCATCATTACCTTTCTGCGACCTGGAAAAACCAGTAATGATGTCCATTTCAACATGATCCCATTTCCATTCAGGAATAGATATAGGTTGTAGAGTTCCAGCAGGCTTTTGATGTTCTGCTTTGATTCGACGACAAATGTCACATTCTGAAACATAACATGCAATGTCTTGCTTCATGTTAGACCACCAGAATCTTTGACTAATGTCTTGGTACATCTTGGTACTACAGGATGAATAGATAGTAGAGTGTCATGTGCTTCTTTCGGTATTCTATTAGCCATATTCAGGTTTTCGCTTTTTGTTGGAACGAATAAGTGACCCTTGAAGTATACAACACCATCATCAGCAACAGTGAAACATGAGGGTTTACCTTCCGCCAGATAGTGTTTAATCCTTTCGACTTCACTGCAATAGTATTGCATTCTCTTAATGCTGCCCATGAGCTTCCTTTTGAAGAATGGGATGAACCTTATGAACCTAGAGGTAGTTGCAGTATGACTTGCGGCTCAAAGCATCAGCCATTACATTAGCCTTGCCAAGTGTATAAGAAATTCCACAGTTGTAATATGCTATGCACTCCATCCACCTCCGTTGACGGAGGTTCAAATCCGGTTGAGTAAATAGATACTTCAGACTTTGGTGATCGGTGTAGATCTTGCATCGATTACTAACAAGTTATTGCCGGCACTCCTTCAGTGCATGTATTACTGCAGCAAGTTCAAGGTCATGAACTGGGTAGTTCTCTTCATGAGGACGCAACTGACGAGAGGCATAAGAAACCACTTTGCGTTCTTGCATTAGGACACAACCTATTCCCTCACGCGAAGCGTCACAATAAATGACAAAGTCCTTATGAGTATCCGGAGGATCAAGCACTAGAGCAGATGTCAGCTTGTCCTTAAGTGCTTGAAATCTCTCCTGACATTTTTCTGTACACTCATATTTAACACTTTTGTGAAGCAGATTGGTTAAGGGCTTGGCAATCTTGGAGAAGTTCTCGACAAATCGTCAGCAATAGCTGGCGAGTCCGAGAAAACTTCTAACTTGCTAGACATTCTTTGGGGGAGTCCAGTCAAGAATAGCCTTAACTTGTTCAGGGTTGACCGCAATACCATCCTTGGAGATCATATGACCAAGGTAGGTTACTTCGTCCATCCAGAACTCACACTTGGAATACTTGGCATATAGCTGATGTTCTCGAAGTCTTTCAAGTACAAGACGAAAATGTTCAGCATGCTCTTCTTTATTCTTGGAAAATACCAGAATATCATCCAGGTAAACCATGACAAATTTGTCGAGGTATTCCATGAAGATATAATTCATTAAACGAGAGAAGGTTGCTAGAGCATTGGTTAAACCGAAGGACATGACGGTGTACTCGTATGAACCATAGCAAGTAACAAATGTGGTCTTCGGAATATCCTCTTCATGAACCCGGATCTGATGGTAACCCAACCTCAAGTCGAGTTTCAAAAACACTGATGAACCAGCAAGTTGATCATACAGATCGTTGATCCAAGGAAGCGGATATTTGTTTTGAATCATTGCTTGATTGATTGGACGGTAATCTTGGACCAATCGATTCGTACCATCTTTCTTCTTGACAAAGAGAGAAGGTGCTCCCCAAGCAGAGGAACTTGGATGGATGAAACCCAAACGAAGTGAATTGTCAATTTCTTTCTTAAGTTCAAGGAGTTCATGTGGTGGCACCTTATAAGGACGCTTGGCTATAGGAGTGGTACCAGGTACCAATTCGATGACAAACTCGACGACTCTTACAGGGGGAATCCTTGGAAGTTCTTCCGAAAAGACATCTTGAAAATCACGGACCACTTGGATGTTTTCAATCCCCTCAAGAGGTAACTCATTTAATGCATTCAAGGCATATAACCGGCTTCAGCATTTAATAACTTGGGATGACATGATCGAGTACAACTCATAACCAAAGAAGATTACTAAGAGTTGTTGAATCGCAATGCGTACCCGATTCAGATATCAGTATCCTTGATTGTCCAACAACTCAGAACACGAGGAAACTAGAATCGGTGAAATATCCTAGTTGATGAGGAGCTCATAAGAAGTCATAAGGCTTCATGATATTTAACAAGATACCAGGGTTAATACTCGGAGGTAGATCAGAATAGAGATTAGACTAGTGTATTGATCTATGGAAGATAAGCACTTTAACCTGTCTGAGAATGAAATCAAAGTAGAACAATTTGGTTGGAACCACGATTGCAAAGGACAAGATCAAATATACAAGATCAAATCATACAATGAATGATTATATGAAAGGAGAAGCTTGTATGATAAGATCAACATCGTTTCCATGGGCATGAACACAAGGTTCAAGGTCGACTCCCACGTCATCAATGCATCACCTTCCATTTACACCTCGCGTTTGGTGAAATTATAGTTTTGAAAGATTATCTGACAAAAAACCAGAAAAGTATGACTCGTGAAAACTGTCGGGCTCACTCGAATTAAGGAAGGCATAGGTCCAACCCATCGGGGCATCTTAGGAAGATATACGACAAGCTTCAAGAGTAATTAACACATGATTGACAACAGAGCATGGCTGACAAAAGCATAGGATACAACTTATTAGAGGAAGAAGGCACAATTTACCAATGGCATCATGTATCTGGGGAAGAACATCACAATAATTCTGAATGTGAAGGATGATATCAGATAATAACCGAACAATGGGTCTGGCGGTCCACAAAGGGCCTGATGTGAGTATTGGTTCTCAATCAGAGGGAGAAAGAATGCAAGGCATCATATTATAGAACCTCCAATAATTTGATGCTAAAATAACCAAAGGAATTAAGATTTCCAGATTGGTGTATCAGAATTAGATGCTTCGATCAATACAAATAAGTTGAAGGGACTTAGATGGACAATCAACCAAGGTTGATTTAACGAGAACCAGCTCATGTTTGGAAAGGCATCTGAGTCAGACGGATAATTTATGACAAACAACTGATGACTGTGTGCATCCACACACAGGTTGAATCAATAAAATCAAATGAAATTCACAGAGGATTTTAATTGATATTGCTTGACATATGGAATTAACCACCATGTAAGCAGGTGAGAAAAGTCAAGAGCAATAGGTTGCTCAGGATTCGGAAGACCAGATAGCGTTTCGAAGAATTTTGTGAAAGACAAGAACAACTTGGACGAACAAATCCCCGATAATGATGAGGAGTTATCCATAGGGGTTGGCGATGGAAGGAAATCGCAAAATCGACGAGCACAAGTTCTCAGGAGAACATCAAAGAGTATCTTCAGAGTCTTCTGATGAATCAAGCCATCATCTGGAATGAGGGGCTCTCCGGGGGAAGTAGTTACGAGAACCTAGAGTTATATTTAATAAAATATTTGACATGAAAGAGAAGAGAGATCAAAACCCAGAGTATAGACGGGGAATAAAAGATCCTAATACCACCCGATTGAGATGTGGGCCCATAAGCCACACAACTATGTTAGTAAAAGTTTTTCAAGTACTAGACTCAAGTTCAGCCAAGGATTTGGAAACGGGGCTACCTACAGGCAGTTGGCTCTGATACCAACTTGTGACGCCCCGAATTTTGACCGTATGCTAAACATACACGCAATGCGTACGACCAAGATTAGGGACTCACTAATCAATATCACAACACAACTCTAGACACAAATTAAAGTCATACAACTTCATATTACAAGCCACGGGCCTCGAGGGCTCGAATACAAAGCTCGACAAGCACGAGTCAGTGGAAGCAAATAATATCCGAGTATAGACATAAGTTAAACAAGTTTTGCCTTAAGAAGGCTAGCACAAACATAACAACGGATCGAAAGAGGCGAGGCCTCCTGCCTGGGAACCTCCTATCCTACTGCTGGTCGGGGGCCGCCTCCACGTAGTAGTACGCTCCAACGGTGGTGTAGTAGTCGTCTCCGGCATACTCCATCTCCTAGGATCCATCGTCTAAACGCAGAATCAATAACGAGGGGGGAAGAGAAGTAAAGCAGCGGTGAGTACTCATCCAAAGTACTCGCAATCTTAACATCAGAACTATACTAAGTATGAAACGGTATCAAGGAATGGGGTTATATCCGGGCTGACTTCAGAAAGCAAGAATAGGGGGAAGGCCTAGTCCTATCGAAGACTAGCATCTTCAACAGCTTGCAGCATTAGAAGAGAGTAGACCAGTATCTCAGATATAGTCATATTATTGTAGCAATTTTATTAAGTGACCACGCCCAGAGATTCTTCCTCAACTCCCTACGAGGAAGCAATCCCAGAGATAACCTTCATTTTCCATTTAAAGACACAATTATAGTTGTAGAAGGTCAAAGTATAACTCCAAGTCATCCTGTTACCATGGACACGGCTATTCGAATAGATGAATTCATCCCTGCAGAGGTGCACCGCATTTCCAACATGCTTGATCACCTCCGGCCGAACACACTTTCTTGGGTAATGCCCGGCCTCGGGATTTCAACACGTCATCGCCCCACCTAGACTGGGATGGATGGGGCAAGTGGTGTGGGCTTGGGATTGGATGCCGGAGTACACACGACGGTCGCTAGGCTGGCAGCCGGGCACAAAGGCCAACTCCAGCGCGCGACCCTATCATGTCCGCCCGCGTCCGTTTGGGGTAAAATGGACACACCAGGCGGCCCAGCGCGCGGGCACAAACGGACTTTTGTCCGTTTTGTGTCCGCTTTTGACCCATCTCGGCCCAAGTTTGGGACGTCTTTGGGGTGAAACGGATAGTGCGCGGACAGACCGGACGCGAGAGGCCAGCCCGCCGGTCTAAATCCTAACGCGCAGGGGTCATGGGCCTACTCACCCTTTTCACTCCTGCACGATGTGAGGGCGCCCGAGCAAGGACGGAGCCAGGATGAATGCATGAAGGGGGCGAGCTTGCTCATGGAGGGGGCAAAGCTTTCATGTTTAGGAAATTTTGTCTTAAGCAACTACTAAAATTGAAGAATAATCAATTCATTGAGGGGGGTCTAGCCCCCCTCGTCCCCCCTTAGATCTGTCCCTACGGCCGAGGTCAGTC
This sequence comes from Hordeum marinum, assembly GCA_022496015.1. Lineage (NCBI taxonomy): Eukaryota > Viridiplantae > Streptophyta > Magnoliopsida > Poales > Poaceae > Hordeum > Hordeum marinum. The sequence continues at coordinate 323,993,264 of CM039677.1, forward strand.
CTAGCACCCCTTATTACAAGAGCAGTGCCGTTGCGGACCAATTGGCCGCGCGCCACTCCATTGCTGACGCCCAAAGAGCTTCGGCTGATACAATGACACTGAGTACCCATAACTTCTCCCACGTGAAGGTTTGGTGCATAAAAGGTCAATCGACCATCTCAGATCAAATACCCAGCCCATTAGCATTTTATTAATGTGGGGCAAGCGTGACCCATGAAGAGTGATCCCGTCACCCCGTCTCGAGGATGCGTGGCAAGGGCCTCTCCTACCTGTCCACGCCTCATCATCATAAAAACGTGGGTACCCCTCAGGGCCGACCCATCACCAACATGTTTCTGTAACCAGGTCATAGTAACTGCGTGTATAAAACATCAAGATGGAACTTGAGGAATCACCCTCAAAGGGACCTGCTTGACGAAACCGTCAAGGTGGATTTAGAGGAATCACCCTCGAGGGTCCCACACATGAGGGCTTGCACGACAGAGTCATCGTCGGGAGCGGTGAAGGAGGAATCACCCTCGATAACCATGATCGACTAGCTACACTACAGAGCTAGCAGCATGAGTATTTCACGAGTTGTCACCCTCGGTACTCGATAGTAGCCCTACAGAGTCGTACAAATAAGGGGTGTGCGCTGAATGTGATGGGCATGGCTTGTCGGTCGGTTGACCGAGTCTTCAAGTCGTTGAGTCGTTGATGAAGAAGTAGGGGAAACTGGGAGTAAGGGGTCACTCGGGATTCATTGATCAACCTATACTAAGAAGTTGATATAGCAATAGGTATTGTAGCAGTTTATCAAAAACAGGCTATGCAACAGAAATAGAAGCTAGCTAATGCAGTAGCAAAATCTAACGCAAGAGTGAGAGGGAAAGAAATGGGCGATATCGGAATGCTCAAGGGGAGGGTTGCTTGCCTTGCTGCTCTACTGAAAAGGCCTAATCGTCAGTCGCGTAGTAGTACTCGACAGCAGCGTCGGTCTCGGGGTCTACCAGTGAGAAGAGGGGGGGAGAAAAAATAAATATAAAGCAGACAGATGCAACACGATGCATGACATGGCAATATGCAGAGCTAGGCATGCACTAGCACAGTATTTGTTGGAAATATGCCCTAGAGGCAATAATAAATTAGTTATTATCATATTTCCTTGTTCATGATAATCGTTTATTATCCATGCTAGAATTGTATTGATCGGAAACTCAGATACATGTGTGGATACATAGACAACACCATGTCCCTAGTATGCCTCTAATTGACTAGCTCGTTGATCAAAGATGGTTAAGGTATCCTAGTCATGGACATGAGATGTCAATTAATAACGGGATCACGTCATTAGGAGAATGATGTGATGGACAAGACCCAAACTACAAACGTAGCATATGATCGTGTCAGTTTATTGCTACTGTTTTCTGCATGTCAAGTATTTCTTCCTATGACCATGAGATCATGCAACTCACTAACACCGGAGGAGTACCTTGTGTGTATCAAATGTCGCAACGTAACTGGGTGACTATAAAGGTGCTCTACACGTATCTCCGAGGGTGTCTATTGGGTTGGCATGGATCAAGACTGGGATTTGTTACTGTTGGAATATGCCCTAGAGGCAATAAATAAAGTGTTTATTATTATATTTCCTTTCTCATGATAATTTTTAATTATCCATGCTAGAATTGTATTAATTGGAAACATGGATACATGTGTGGATACATAGACAAACACAATGTCCCTAGTATGCCTCTAGTGAACTAGCTCGTTGATCAAAAGATGGTTAAGGTTTCCTAGCCATGGACATGAGATGTCATTTGATAACGGGGTCACATCATTGGGAGAATGATGTGGTGGACAAGACCAAAACTACAAACGTAGCATATGATCGTGTCAGTTTATTGCTACTGTTTTCTACATGTCAAGCATATGTTCCTATGACCATGAGATCATGCAACTCACAGATATCGTAGGAGTACCTTGTGTGTATCAAACGTTGCAACGTAACTGGGTGACTATAAAGGTGCTCTACAGGTGTCTCCGAGGGTGTTTATTGAGTTGGCATGGATCGAGACTGGGATTTGTTACTCCGTGTGACGGAGAGGTATCTCAGGGCCCACTCGGTAATACAACATCACAATGAGCCTTGCAAGCAATGTGACTAATTTTTAGTTGCGGGATCTTGTATTACGGAACGAGTAAAGAGACTTGTCGGTACGAGATTGAACTAGGTATGGAGATACCGACGATCGAATCTCGGGCAAGTAACATACCGGAGAACAAAGGGAGCATTATACGGGATTAACTAAATCCTTGACATAGAGGTTCGACCGATAAAGATCTTCGTAGAATATGTAGGAACCAATGTGGACGTCCAGGTCCCGCCATTGGTTATTGACCGTAGAGGTGTCTCGGTCATGTCTACATAGTTCTCGAACCCGCAGGGTCTGCACACTTAAGGTTTGGTGACGTTATGGTAATGTAGAGTTATGTATGGTGGTGACTGAAGGTTGTTCGGATTCCCAGATGGGATCCCGGACATCACGAGGAGCTCCGAAATGGTCTGGAGGTAAAGATTCATATATAGGATGTCCCAGTTTGGTCGCCGAAAAAGTTTCGGGCTCATCGGTAGTGTACCGGGAGACCTCCGGGAAGGGTATTTCGACCCTAGAGGGTCCATGGGCTGTGGGAGAATAATAACCAGCCCTTAGTGGGCTGGTGGAACAGCCACAAAAGGCCCATGGCGCCAGGAGGAAAAAAGCCCAAAGGAAAAGGTGAAAAAAGGGCCAATAGGGGGCAATCCTAGTCCAACTAGGATTGGAGGAGGAGTAGGATTCCTCCTCCTTTGCTTCGGCCGAAGCCTCCTTGGCTTGGAGGCAAGGCTGCCTGTCCTCCTCCCTCCCTCCTATATATACTAGTGGATTTCTAGGGTTTTGCATAGTTTTTACGGCCACGTGCTACCCGTTCCACCGGTGCTCCTCTAGATCGGTTTTCCGCAGCGATTAGGCGAAGCCCTGCCGGAATAGCTCCACCACCATCGCCGGAGCACCGTCATGCTGCCGGTGAACTCTTCCTTCTCTCCACTTCATCTTGCTGGATCAAGACAATGGAGATCGTCATCAAGCTGCACGTGTGCTGAACGCGGAGGTGCCGTCCGTTCGGTACTAGATCGGAAGGATCGTGATCAAGGCCACGAGAAGATCGTGATTGGATCGCGGGACGGATCGTGACGAGATCGCGGGACGGTTTGTGATTGGATCGCGGGATGCTCGGCGATTTGGATCGCGAAGAAGTTCGACTACACCAACCGCGTTTCTTAACGCTTCCTGCTTAGCGATCTACAAGGGTACGTAGATCAACTCCCCCTCTCGTAGATGCTCATCACCTTGGATAGGTTTGCGTGTGCGTAGGAAATTTTTTGTTTCCCATGCAACGTTCCCCAACAGTGGTATCAGAGCTAGGTTGATGGTTCAATGAGATCTCGAGTAGAACACAAAAGGTTTGTGGGCATTGATGCTTAGATTGCTTCCTTCCTTGGTTGGATTTTGGTTCAACGGTATTGTGAGATGAAGCGGCCCGGACCAACATTACTTGTACGCTTACGAGAGACTGGTTCCCTCGATGCAACTTGTTGCCTAGATGGCTTGCGGGTAGCAGTTTCTCTCACTTTAGTTGGATCGGATTCGACAAAGGTGGTCCTTGAGAAGGTTGAAAAGCAAATTATGTATCACCGTTGTGGTTTTTGTGTAGGTGAGAATCGTTCTTGCTAGAAACCCGTAGCAGACACGTAAAACATGCAACAACAATTAGAGGACATCTAACTTGTTTTTGTAGGGTATGTTGTGATGTGATATGGCCAATTACATGATGTGATATATGTGATGTATGAGATGATCATGTGATGTATAGAATTTCACGACTTGCATGTCGTTGAGTACGACAACCAGCAGGAGCCATAGGGTTGTCTTTAATTATTGTATGACCTGCGTGTCAATCATTAAGCGCTATGTAATGCTTTACTTTATCGCTAAACGGTAGCAATAGAAGTAGAAGCAGGGATGGCGCCACAACCCCGATGGCGACACGTTGATGGAGATCAAGATGATGGAGATCATGGTGTCTTGCCGGTGACGATGGAGATCATGCCGGTGCTTTGAAGATGGAGATCTTAAGCACAAGTTCATGGCCATATCATGTCACTTATGAATTGCATGTGATGTTAATCCTTTTATGCACCTTGTTTTGCTTAGTACGACGGTAGCATTATAAGGTGATCTCTCACTTAAATTTCAAGATAAAATTGTGTTCTCCCCGAGTGTGCACCGTTGTGAAAGTTCGTCGTGTTGAGACACCACGTGATGATCGGATATGATAGACTCTAAGTTCACATACAACGGGTGCAAGCCAGTTTTGCACACGCGGAACACTCGGGTTAAACTTGACGAGCCTAGCATGTACAGACATGGCCTCGGAAAACAAAAGACCAAAAGGTCGAGCATGAGTCATATAGTGGATCATGTGACACTCAGATGACTTGAGGGATGTCAATTTGAGTGGGAGCTTTAGTAATTTCATTAACTAAACTCATTAGCTTGAACAATAGTCTAAATCTACTTTGCATATTTATGTTGTAGATCAATGGCTCGCGCAGTAGCACCCCTAAATTTTAATGCGTTCCTAGAGAAAGCTAAACTGAAAGATGATGGAAGTAACTTTGTTGACTGGGCTCGTAATCTGAGGATTATCCTCACGGCTTCCCAGAAATCATATGTCCTTGATGCACTGCTTGGTGACCAACCAGAAGACATGACCTCCGAAGACGTTAAGAATGCTTGGGAGGCACGTACTGGAGATTACTCAATAGTTCAGTGTGCAATATTGTATGGCTTAGAACCGGGACTTCAAAGACGTTTTGAACGTCATGGAGCATATGAGATGTTCCAGGAGTTGAAGTTTATCTTTCAGAAGAACGCCCAGATCGAGAGGTATGAAACCTCCGATAAGTTCTATGCTTGCAAGATGGAGGAGAATGGGTCTATCAGTGAACATATACTCAGAATGTCTGGGTATTCAACTCGTCTAGCGGAGTTGGGAATTGCCCTTCCGCCAGAGGCGATCACTGACAGAGTTCTTCAATCACTGCCACCTAGTTGCAAGAGCTTTGTGATGAACTATAACATGCACGGGATGAACAAGTCAGTCGCCGAGCTGTTTGCGATGCTGAAAGTCGCTGAGTCTGAAATCCAGAAAGAACATCAAGTGTTGATGGTCAATAAAACCACTAGTTTCAAGAAAAATGGCAAAGTCAAGGGCAAGGGCAAGAAGGGTAAAACCAAGAAGGATGGAAAAGCAGTTGCTACTCCTGCAAAGAAGCCCAAGCATGGACCCAAGCCAGAAACTGAGTGCTTTCATTGCAAAGGAACTGGTCACTGGAAGCGGAACTGCCCCAAGTACCTGGCTGACAAGAAGGCGGCCAACGACAAACAAGGTATATATGATATACATGTTATTGATGTGTACCTTACTAGCTCTCGTAGTAGTGCCTGGGTATTTGATACCGGTTCGGTTGCTCACATTTGCAACTCAAAGCAGGAACTACGGAATAAATGAAGGCTAGCAAAGGACGAAGTGACGATGCGCGTCGAAAATGGTTCCAAGGTTGATGTGATCGCCGTCGGCACGCTCTCTCTTCGATTACCATCAGGATTAGTGATGAACTTGAATAATTGTTATTTAGTGCCTGCATTAAGCATGAACATTATATCTGGATCTTGTTTATTGCGAGACGGTTACTCATTTAAATCAGAGAATAAAGGTTTTCTATTTATATGAGTAATATCTTTTATGGTCATGCACCCAATGTTAGGAGTTTATTCATATTGAATCTTGATAGTGATGACACGCATGTTCATAACATTGATGCCAAAAGATGTAGAATTGATAATGATAGTACCACTTTCTTGTGGCACTGCCGTTTAGGTCATATTGGTGTAAAATGCATGAGGAAGCTCCATGCTGATGGACTTTTGCAGTCACTTGATTTTGAATCACTTGACACATGTGAACCATGCCTCATGGGCAATATGACTAAAATGCCGTTCTTTGGAACAATGGAACGGGCGAGTGACTTATTGGAAATCATACACACTGATGTGTGCGGTCCAATCAATGTTACAGTGCGTGGTGGATATCGTTATTTTCTCACCTTCACTAATGACTTAAGTAGATATGGGTATATTTACTTAATGAAACACAAGTCTGAAACGTTTGAAAAGTTCAAGCAATTTCAGAGTGAAGTTGAGAATCATCGTAACAAGAAGATTAAGTTCCTACGATCTGATCGAGGAGGTGAGTATCTGAGTTATGAGTTTGGCAGTCACTTAAGACAATCTGGAATTGTTTCATAGTTGACACCGCCCGGAACACCACAGCGTAATGGTGTGTCCGAACGTCGTAATCGAACCTTATTAGATATGGTGCGTTCTATGATGTCTCTTGCTGATTTGCCACTATCGTTTTGGGGTTATGCATTAGAGACAGCTGCATTCACTTTAAATAGGGCACCATCAAAATCCGTAGAGACGACGCCATATGAACTGTGGTTTGGCAAGAAGCCAAAGTTGTCGTTTCTTAAAGTTTGGGGATGTGATGCTTATGTCAAAAAGCTTCAGCCTGAAAAGCTGGAACCCAAAGCGGAGAAATGCGTCTTCATAGGATACCCAAAAGAGACAGTCGGGTATACCTTCCATCTCCGATCCGAAGGCAAAGTGTTTGTCGCTAAAAACGGAACATTTCTTGAGAAAGAGTTTATCTCGAAAGAATTGAGTGGGAGGAAAATAGAGCTTGATGAGGTTATTGAACCTTTACTTCAACCAGAAAGTAGCGCAGTGCAGAAAGATGTTTCTGTGGAACCTACGACGATAGAAGAGGAAGTTAATGATGATGATCATGAAGCTTCGGATCAAGCAGCTATTGAACCTCGTAGGTCGACAAGGCCGCGTACTACCCCTGAGTGGTATGGCAACCCTGTCTTGGAGGTCATGTTGTTGGACAACAATGAATCGACGAGCTATGGAGGAGCAGTGATGGGCCCGGATTCCAAGAAATGGTTAGAGGCCATGAAATCCGAGATGGGATCCATGTATGAAAACAAAGTATGGACTTTGAAAGTATTACTTGAAGGGCGAAAGGCCATTCAAAACAAATGGATCTTTAAGAAGAAGACAAACGCGGACGGTAATGTCACCATCTATAAAGCTCGACTTGTGGCAAAGGGTTTTTCACAAGTTCAAGGAGTTGACTACGATGAGACTTTCTCACCCGTAGCGATACTTAAGTCTGTCAGAATCATGTTAGCAATGGCTGCCTATTTCGACTATGAAATTTGGCAAATGGATGTAAAAGCAGCGTTCCTCAACGGTTTCCTTGAGGAAGAGTTGTATATGATGCAACCCGAAGGTTTTGTCGATCCAGAGAATGCTGACAAAGTTTGCAAACTCCAGCGATCCATTTATGGACTGGTGCAAGCATCTCGGAGTTGGAATAAGCGCTTTGATGAGGTGATCAAAGCGTTTGAGTTTATACAAGTTTACGGAGAAGCTTGTATTTACAAGAAAGTGAGTGGGAGCTCTATAGCGTTTCTAGTATTATATGTGGATGACATATTGCTGATTGGAAACAATATAGAAATGCTGGAAAGCGTGAAGGAATATTTGAACAAGAGTGTTTCAATGAAGGACCTAGGAGAAGTTGCTTTTATATAAGGCATTAAGATCTATAGAGATAGATCGAGACGCTTAATAGCACTTTCACAGAGCACATACCTTGATAAAGTTTTGAAGAAGTTCAAAATGGAACAGTCCAAGAAGGGGTTCTTGCCTGTATTACAAGGTGTGAAGTTGAGTAAGACTCAATGCCCAGTAACTGCAGAAGATAGAGAAAAGATGAGTGTCATCCCCTATGCTTCAACCATAGGCTCTATCATGTATGCAATGCTATGCACAAGACCCGATGTCAGCCTTGCCATAAGTATGGCCGGAAGGTTTCAAAGTGATCCTGGAATGGAGCACTGGCAACCGGTCAAGAATATCCTTAAGTACCTGAAAAGGACTAAGTAAATGTTTCTCGTTTATGGAGGTGATGAAGAGCTCGTCGTAAAGGGTTGCGTCGATGCAAGCTTTGACACTGATCCGGATGACTCTAAGTCGCAAACCAGATACGTATTTATTCTTAACAGGGGAGCGGTAAGCTGGTGCGGTTCCAAGCAAAGCGTGGTAGCTGATTCTACGTGCGAAGCGGAATACATCGCAGCCTCGGAGGCGGCAAAGGAAGGTGTCTAGATGAAGCAGTTCATGACAGATCTTGGAGTACTGCCCAGTGCACTGAATCCAATGAACCTGTTCTGTGACAACACTGGTGCCATTGCTCTGGCCAAGGAACCAAGGTTTCACAAGAGGACCAGACACATAAAGCGACGCTTCAACTCCATCCGCGATTACATCTTGGAGAAAGACATAAATATTTGCAAAGTGCACACGGATCTGAATGTTGCAGACCCATTGACTAAACCTCTTCCAAGGGCTAAACATGATCAACACCAGAACTGCATGGGTGTTCGATTCATTACAATGTAAATCACATAGTGATGTGAACTAGATTATTGACTCTAGTGCAAGTGGGAGACTGTTGGAAATATGCCTTAGAGGCAATAAATAAAGTGTTTATTATTATATTTCATTGTTCATGATAATTGTTAATTGTCCATGCTAGAATTGTATTAATTGGAAACATGGATACATGTGTGGATACATAGACAAACACAATGTCCCTAGTATGCCTCTAGTGAACTAGCTCGTTTATCAAAGGATGGTTAAGGTTTCCTAGCCATGGACATGAGATGTCATTTGATAATGGGGTCACATCATTGGGAGAATGATGTGGTGGAAAGACCCAAACTACAAACGTAGCATATGATCGTGTCAGTTTATTGCTACTGTTTTCTGCATGTCAAGCATATGTTCCTATGACCATGAGATCATGCAACTCACAAATATCGGAGGAGTACCTTGTGTGTATCAAACGTCGCCACATAACTGGGTGACTATAAAGGTGCTCTACAGGTTTCTCTGAGGGTGTCTGTTGAGTTGGCATGGATCGAGACTGGGATTTGTTACTCCGTATGACGGAGAGGTATCTCAGGGCCCACTCGGTAATACAACATCACAATGAGCCTTGCAAGCAATGTGACTAATTGTTAGTTGCGGGATCTTGTATTACGGAACGAGTAAAGAGACTTGCCGGTAACGAGATTGAACTAGGTATGGAGATACCGACGATCGAATCTCGAGCAAGTAACATACCGAAGAACAAAGGGAACATTATACGGGATTAACGAAATCCTTGACATAGAGGTTCGACCGATAAAGATCTTCGTAGAATATGTAGGAACCAATGTGGACGTCCAGGTCCTGCCATTGGTTATTGACCGTAGAGGTGTCTCGGTCATGTCTACATAATTCTCGAACCCGCAGGGTCTGCACACTTAAGGTTTGGTGACGTTACGGTAATGTAGAGTTATGTATGGTGGTGACCGAAGGTTGTTCGGAGTCCCGGATGAGATCCCGGACGTCACGAGGATCTCCGTAATGGTCCGGAGGTAAAGATTCATATATAGGATGTCCCAGTTTGGTCGCCGGAAAAGTTTCGGGCTCATCGGTAGTGTACCGGGAGACCTCCGGGAAGGTTTAGTACCTCATATGAGATGTTCTAAGAGCTGAAATTGGGATCTCAGGCTCGTTCCCATGTTGTGAGATATGAGATCTCCAACAAGATTCTTTGCCTGCAAGATGAAGGAGAATAGCTCAATCGTTAAGCATGTGCCCAGATTGTCTGGGTGCTACAATCGCTTGAATCGAGTGGGAGTTGATCTTCCAGATAAGATAGTGATTGATATGGTTTTCCAAGTCACTGTCACTAAGCTACTAGAACTTGGTGATGAACTATAAAATGCCAGGGATAGAAATAATGATACCTAAGCTGTTTGCGATGTTTGACACCACGAAGGTAGAAATCAAGAAGGAGCATCAAGTGTTGATGGTTAGTAAAACCACTAGTTTCGAGAAGGGCAAGGGCAAGGAGGGAAACTTCATGGATGGCAAGTCAGTTGCTACTCCAGTGAAGCAACCCAAAGTTGAACCCAAACCCGAGACTAAGTGCTTCTATTATGAGGTGAGCGGTCGCTGAAGCGGAACAACCCTAGATACTTGGTAGATAAGAAGGTTGGCAATGTCGACACAAGTGTATTTGATATATGTGTTATTGATGTGTACCTTGCTATTACTCCTAATAGCACCTGGGTATTGGATACCGGTTCAGTTGCTAAATGTTAGTAACTCGAAGTAAAAGCTATGGAATAAACAGAGACTAGCTAAGGGTGAGGTGACGATGTGTGTTGGAAATGTTTCCAAGGTTGATGTGATCGACATCGCACGCTCTCTCTACCTTCGGGATTAGTGACGAACCTAAATAAATGTTATTTGGTGTTTTGTGTTGAGCATGAACGTGATTACATCGTGTTTATTGCAACACAGTTATTCATTTAAGTTAGAGAATAATTGTTATTCTGTTTACATGAATAATACCTTCAATGGTCATGCACCCAATGAGAATGGTTTGTTGAATCTTGATCATAGTAATACACATGTTCATAACATTGATGCCAAAAGATACAAAGTTAATAATGATAGTACCACATACTTGTGGCACTGCCACTAAATGTCATATTGGTATAAAGCGCATGAAGAAACTCCATGTTGATGGATCTTTGGACTCATTCGATTTCGAATCGGTTGAGACATGCGAACCATGCCTCTTGGGCAAGATGACTAAGGACCCCATTTTTCAGATTGATGGAGCGGGCAAGTGAATTATTGGAAATGATACATGTTGATGTATGCAATCCAATGAGTCTTGTAGCGTGCGGTGGATGTCGTTATGTTCTTACCTTCACTGATGATTTGAGTAGATATAGTGTACGTTTACTTAATGAAACACAAGTCTAAATTGTTTGAAAAGTTCAAGCAAATTCAGAGTGAAGTTTAAGATCATCGTGACAAGAAGATAAAAATGTCTGCGATATGATCGTGGAGGTGAATATCTGAGTTACAAGTTTGGCATACAACTTTAGACAATGTGAAAGTCGTTTCACAACTCACGCCACCTGGAACACCATAGTGTGATGGTGTGTCCGAACGTCATAGTCATGCTCTATTGGATATGGTGCGGGCTATGATGTCTCTTATCGTTTTGCTACTATAGTTTTGGGGTTATGCATTAGAGACAACTACATTCACTTAAATAGGGCACCATCTAAATCCATTGAGATGACACCGTGTGAACTATGGTTTGATAAAAATCTAAGCTGTCATTTCTTAATGTTTGGGGCTACGACGCTTGTGTGGAAAAATGTTTTCACCTAATGAGCTCGAACCCAAAGCGGACAAATGCATCTTCATAGATTACCCTAAGAACAGTTGGGTGAACCTTCTATCTCATATCCAAGCATAAAGTGTTTGTTGCTAAAACGGGTCCTTTCCCGAGAAAAAGTTTCTCTCGAAAGAATTGAGTGGGAGGAAGATGGAACTTGATGAGGTTGTTGAACCTTTGCTTCAACTAGAGAGTAGGGCAGCACAGAAAGATATTTCTGTGGAACCTACGTCAGTTGAAGAGGAAGTAAATGATGATGATCATGAAGCTTCAGATCAAGTTACCATCGAACCTCGTAGGTCGACAAGGATGCGTACTTCTCCTAAGTGGTACGACAACCCTATCTTGGAGGTCATGTTGTTGGACAACGATGAACCTACGAGCTATGGAGAAGCGATGATGGGCCCGGATTCCTACAAATGGCTAGGAGCCATGAAATCCGAGAAAGGATCCTTGTATGAAAACCAAGTATGGACTTTGGTAGACTTTCCCGTTGAACGGCATGTCGTTGAGTACAAATGGACCTTTAAGATGAAGACAGACGATGATGGTGAATGTCACTATTTGTAAAGCTCGACTTGTCGCAAAGAAGTTTCCACCAAGTTCAAGGAGTTGACTACGATGAGACCTTCTCACTCGTAGCGATGCTAAAAGTCTGTTGGAATTATGTTAGTAGTTACTGCATTGTTCAATTATGAAATCTGATAGATGGATGTCAAAACATCATTTCCTTCCTTGAGGAAAGGTTGTATGAGATACAACCAGAGGGATTTTGTCAGTCCTAAGGATGCTAAAAGGTGTGCAAGCTCCAGTGATCCTTCTATGGACTGTAGCAAGCATCTCGGAGTTAGAATATACGCTTTGATGAGGTGATCAATGTTTTTGAGTCTATACAAAGTTTATGAGAAACTTGTATTTACAATAAAGTGAGTGGGAGCACTATAGAATTTTTTATAATCATATGTGGTTGACATATTATTGATCGAAAATGATGTAGAATTTGTGGGAAGCATCAACCGTTGTTTGAGAAGAGTTTTTCAAAGGAAGACCTGGATAAAGCTACCTAATTGTTAAGCATCAAGATCTATAGAGATAGATCAAGATGTTTGATGAGACTTTCAATGAGTACATACCTTGACAAGATTTTGAAAGAGTTCAAAATGGATTAGTCAGAGAAAGAGTTCTTGCCTGAGTTGTAAGGTGTTAAGTTGAGTAAGACTCAAAGCTCGACCACGACAGAAGAAAGAGAAAGGACGAAGGTCGTCCCCTATGCTTTAAACATAGGCTCTATATAGTATGCCATGCTGTGTACTGCACCTGTGTGTGCCTTGCCATGAGTCCGTCAAGGGGTACAAGAGTGATCCAGGATTGGATCACTTGACAGCGGTCAAGATTATCCTTAGTAACTACAAGACTAAAGAAATGTTTCTAAATTATGGAGGTGATAAAGAGTTCGTCGTAAAGAGTTATGTCGATGCAAGCTTTAACACCAATCTGGATGACTCTTAGTAGCAATCCGGATATGTATAGTGGAGCAGCCATTTGGAATAGCTCCAAGTGGAGTGTGGTAGCAGTGTCTACAGTATGACATAGAGATTTACAAAGTACACACGGATCTGAATGTCGTAGACCCGTTGACTAAAAGACCTCTCTCACATGCAAAGCATGATCGAGTCCCAGAACTCATTGGTTGTTAGATTCATAACAATGCGAATCACATGGTGATGTCAACTAGATTATTGACTCTAGTGCAAGTGGGAGACTGTTGGAAATATGCCCTAGAGGCAATAATAAATTATTTATTATCATATTTCCTTGTTCATGATAATCGTTTATTATCCATGCTAGAATTTTATTGATCGGAAACTCATATACATGTGTGGATACATAGACAACACCATGTCCCTAGTATGCCTCTAATTGACTAGCTCGTTGATAAAAGATGGTTAAGGTTTCCTAGTCATGGACATGAGATGTCATTTGATAACGGGATCATGTCATTAGGAGAATGATGTGATGGACAAGACCCAAACTACAAACGTAGCATATGATCGTGTCAGTTTATTGCTACTGTTTTTTGCATGTCAAGTATTTGTTCCTATGACCATGAGATCATGCAACTCACAAATATCGGAGGAGTACCTTGTGTGTATCAAACGTCGCAACGTAACTGGGTGACTATAAAGGTGCTCTACAGGTATCTCCGAGGGTGTCTATTGGGTTGGCATGGATCAAGACTGGGATTTGTTACTCCGTGTGACGGAGAGGTATCTCAAGGCCCACTCGGTAATACAACATCACAATAAGCCTTGCAAGCAATGTGACTAAGTGTTAGTCACGAGATCTTGTATTACGGAACGAGTAAAGAGACTTGTCGGTAATGAGGTTGAACTAGGTATGGAGATACCTACGATCAAATCTCAGGCAAGTAACATACCGAAGAACAAAGGGAACATCATACGGGATTAACTAAATCCTTGACATAGAGGTTCGACCGATAAAGATCTTCATAGAATATGTAGGAACCAATATGGGCATCCAGGTCTCGCTATTGGTTATTGACCGTAGAGGTGTCTCGGTCATGTCTACATAGTTCTCGAACCCGCAGGGTCTGCACACTTAAGGTTCGGTGACGTTTCGGTAGTATAGAGTTATGTATGGTGGTGATCGAAGGTTGTTCGGAGTCCCGGATGAGATCTCGGACATCACGAGGAGCTCCTGAATGGTCCGGAGGTAAAGATTGATATATAGGAAGTCCTGTTTTGGTCGCCGGAAAAGTTTCGGGCTCATCGATAGTGTACCGGGAGTGCCGGTAGTGTACCAGGAGTGCCGGTAGTGTACCAGGGGACCATCGGGAGAGGTATTTCGACCCAAGAGGCTACATGGTCTGTGGGAGGAGGTAAACCAGCCCCTGGTGGGCTGACCTAAGCCTCCTCTAAGGGCCCATGTGGCTGGAGTGGTTTGAGAAGAAACAAATCCAAAGGTGGAGAGGTGGAAAGAGTTTCCAAGTGGAAAGGAGGAATCCTACTCCTAATAGGATTGGAGTAAGACACCTCCACCTCCAATTTTGACCAAACCTTGAGGGTATGAGGCTGCCTCCTCCCTTCCCTACCTCCTATATATACTAGAGGATTTAGAGAAAAAAGCTAACCCTAATAGCCACGTGCTACCTCTCCTCTAGATCGCAGTTTCTCCTCTAGATCGGTTTTCAGCGGTGCTTAGGCGATGCCCTGCTGGAATAGCTCCACCACCATCACCGCAACGCCGTCGCGCTATCAGAGAACTCATCTACCTCTCCGCTCCCTCTTGCTGTATCAAGAAGGCGGAGATCGTCACCGAGTTGTACGTGTGCTGAACGCGAAGGTGTGTCCGTTCGGCGCTAGATCAGAAGGACCGTGATCAAGATCGCGAGACAGATTGTGATGAGTTCGCGGGACGTATTGTGATTGGATCGCGGGACGGATCATGATGAGATCGCAGGATCCTCGGCGATTTGGATCGCGAAGACGTTCGACTACACCAACCGCGTTTCTTAACGCTTCCCGCTTAGCGATCTACAAGGGTATGTAGATCCACTCTCCCTCTCGTAGATGCTCATCACCATGGATAGATCTTGCGTGTGCGTAGAATTTTTTTTGTTTCCCATGCAATGTTCCCCAACAGTATTACACGTCACAGACGGATCGGAAGAATATCTAATGATATTTTCCGGGTCTCAGGCTACTACCGGGCAGACGAAACTGATGGAAAAGTTCCATGTTTGCTATGATAGGAGCACGTGAGAGACGAACAAACTGCGTATTTGGCTTAGTAGGATTTTTCTGATCAACCTTGTTGTTTGAGCACTTATTTTATCACAATAAAATTCAAGTGGATTTTGAAGTGGAATTTGAAATGAGATATGAATTTCAACTTGATCATATCCGGATTAGCAAAATGGATAAGCATAATCCTCATATTACTGTAGCTTGATTACAAGGATTATTGTAGCTGAAATACAGGGCGTCACAACTCTTCCCTACTAAAAAGAATTCTCATCGCGAGAATTAAGAAGTAGAAGGAAAGAGTCCGGGGTATTCTGCACAAAGATGATCTTCGTGTTCCCAAGTGGCTTCATCTTCAGAATGTTTGGCCCAATGCACTTTGAAGAATTCGGTAATCTTCTGACGAGTCCGACGTTGAGTTTCATATCAATGGAATTACTCACTCATGGTGGTGAGCATCATGAAATTGTTGATGGAGAGAGAGGATGATGACGATGACGAAAATAAAATGCGATGAAACTTTCTCTTCGATTTTTTTCTTCGAAAGACGAAGTATATATAAGTATGAGATTAGGTCAGCCGAAGTCTGATGGCCCCCACAAGTTATCAGGGCGTGCCCTGAGGGGTGGGTGCCCTCTAACTTGTGCCCCTGGTGGCTCTTTCCTGTTGTTCTTTGCTCCGGTGTTTTTTGTATATTTCATAAAAAAATCCCTGCAGAGTTTTTTCTAATTTCGAGAACTTTTATTGCTACACAAAAATAACATCAAGATAGTTCAACTAAAAACAACGTCAATCCGGATTAATTTTAGTGAAATCATGCAAATTAGAGTACAAAATAAGAACAAACGTGTTTGAAAAAGTCGATATGATGGAGAAGTATTAGTGTGCTACTTGTTATTCATTGGTCAAACTAGCTACTTGTTGTGGAGATGAACTGCATCGAACTGTTGCAAATGATTCACGCAAGAGCCATTTATAGATCCAGATTTTTGTAGCGGGTTAGTGAGATTAGAAGGATCCTTCATGAAGAAGCGTTAATCTAGCTAAAATCGGCTCGCATACAAATGTGGCTAGCCCCCTTGCATGCATGGAATGTTTCGCAACAGCGAACAGCCTGTTGGCTTTAGAACCGCGTGATGGGATCGAAGAGGGAAGAGGGGAGAGCAAGGGGATTCGGTCCGAGAATCTTGTGGCCGCAGTCCACCGCTGCTAGCCACCTAGTTAACATTCAGTTCATGTTAAGTTAGTGGGGTACGGCTAAGTTGAAGGAAACAAGCCGGGTTTTTACACAGTTTTCTATTTTTCTTTTTCTTGTTTTTTCTTTGGTTCTTTGTGTGATTTTACTAGGTTTTCTCTTGTCTTTTTTTCTTTGGGTTTCTTTGTTTCATTCCCGTTTCACTATTTTTTCTTTCCTTTTTCTTCATTTTTGGATAGTTTTCTTTGTTTCTTTTCTTGTTTTGTTATCACTTTTTTCTATACATATTTTTAGTATAAATCTAATATATTTTTAATACATGTTGAACATTTTTAAAGTTAATATTAACATTTGTTGAATACATGGTCAACATTTTTATATACACATTTAGAAAAAATTCAAATAATCCCATATTAATTTTTTTTGAATAGATGCTCAACATTTTTCTATACACTTTTTACATTTTTGGTCAAATGCTTGAATAGCAATTTTCAAATACAACTTTAGTATTTCTTGAATACATGTTCGACATTTTTTCTATACACATTTATCATTTTTCAAATATTTGGTTCACATTTTTTGAATACATGGTCAACATTTTCTTGATAAAGATTTTCAACATCTTTCAAATGCTTGATTAAGATTTTTCAAATACAAGTTTTAACATTTCTTAAATACATGCTCGACAGTTTTTCTATCACCTTTCACATGTTTCAAATGATTGGTTAACATTCTTTTAATACATAGTCAATATGTCTTTCATATAATATATTTTTTGTATATATTTTTTGTATACATGACAAACATTTTTCCTGTACACATTTAATGTTTTTCAAATGCTTGGTTGAAATTTTACAAATACCTTATTAACATGTTTCGAATGCTTGATTAATAGTTTTTAAAATGCATGAACACATTTTTCATACACACTATATTTTTTGTATACATGAGAAACATTTTCTCCATACACATTTAACATTTGCTTTTAAATGTTTGGATAACATTTTTTCAGATGTTTTATTTAAGTGTCTTTGAATATTTCGAAGTATAACCAAAATAAAGAAAAGTTAGCAAAAAAGAAAGAAAAACATGAAAAAATGATCCAGTTAATTCATGTTGCCTAGTGAACCAAAATAGGCTGAGGACATGTGATGTGAGCCATGACAGGGTATTTTCTATTTGGCGTGGCAGTCGCCAGTTAACTGGACCCTAGAGCGTTCTTAAATTGCCTAGCCCAGCCAGACGCCATGTGACAAATTTGTTTTCGGAAATTCTATGAACCTTTTTTTGAATTTCGAAGAATATTTCTAAAATTGATGATTTTTTCTCTGAAAATCGATGAACATTTTATAAAGTATTAAAATTCTATGAACTTTTTGAATACCGATGAACTTTATTTAATATTGATGAACATTTTTTGAAAATGGATCAATTTTATTTAAAAATGATGATTTTTTTCAGATTTTGAACTTTTGTGTTAGTTCAATGAACTTTAAAAAATATGAATCTTTTTGAATTTTTATGATTTTTTCATATTCAATGGACTTTTTCAAAATTTAATGAACTTTTACCTGATTGAATGAACTTTTATATCAATTTTAACGAACTTTTTTTCAAATATACGAACTTTCTTCAAAATTGATGAACCTTTTGTAAAGATATGAAGTTTTTTTTCAAATTGATGAACCTTTTTTCTTTAAATCTGTAGACCTTTTTCGATTTCCATAACAAGTAGAATATCTGAGCGTTTTTTCCGACTGGATCAACTAAAAAAAAAACAGAACAAAAAGAAACTTGACAGCTCGCCAGCGTGCTAATGAGGCCATGTCAGTGACGCTGCAGGCGCCGGATTGTTAAGGAGCCCCCGTGAGAGCAGTGATGGACCTCGCGTCAATGGTCAACAGTGATGGACCGGCAGGATTCATCACTGAATAAAATAGAGTAGAGAAAAAGGGACCAAGCAGGATTCGATAATAAGACACCCTGGTTACAACGTAGTGCTCCTAGCCACTAAGTAGTCATCAAATTCACATCGACAGACTTGAAGGAAAAGAGCCGGATTGCCACAGGCTTTTCGTTTTTACTTGTTCTTTCAACGTTTTTCTTTGTTTCTTTCTATATTTTTAGTGGGTTTTCTATTTTCTTTTCTGGTTTTCTCTATTTCTTTCTTGGTTTTCAATCGCTGTGTTTCTTTCTTTCCTTTTTCCTTTTTCTTTGATTTTGTTTGTTTCTTTCGCGTTTTCATTTGTTTTTCTTTTGTTTTCCCATGGGTTTTCATTGCTTTTCTATGGATTTTTTTGGGTATATAAGTAATACATTTTTCTACTAGATATTAAGAAAAAATCTTATTTTTCTTTTCAAATACAAGTTTAATTTTTTAATGCATGGTTAACATTTTTTCGATACACATTTATAACTTTGAAAATATTTTTAACATCTTTTTCAAATGCTTGATTATGATTTTTATATACATGATCAACACAATTCATCATTTCTTTATAACTTTAAATGCTTGATTAACATTTTTAAATAATTGTTCAATATTTTCCAAATGATTGATTCAAATTTCAATATACATGATAAAAAACTCATTATTTTTAATACACGGTCCACATTTTATAATCATTTGAAATAAATAAATGTTTGATTGACATTTTTGAAATACCTGTTCAACAATTTTTAAATGCCTTACACACACACACACACACACACACACAGATATATATATATATATATATATATATAAATATATATATATATGATTAGTTTTTTCATTATTGTTTAATACATCGTCATAATTTCTTATATACACATTTAACTTTTTGAAATGATTGCTTTACACTTTTCAAATACTTGTTCAACATTTGTTTTTCATATTCTTGATTAATATTTTGTAAATACATGATCAGAAAAATTAGTAAAAATTATGTTTTCTATATGGTATACTTGATAAACATTTTCCCTATACATATTTAACTTTTTCAAATACTTGGTTAACTTTATTCAAATATTTTATCTACATTTTTATGTATATATGAAAGTATAAACAGAAGTAAAACAACAAAACGAAAAGGAAAAAGAGAAAACATGAAAAATGAGGCTTCAGCCTCAAGTGCACCTGGGCCGGCCGATGTGAGCGAGGCTTGCGTTAGCACTAGGGTGATTCTTTTGTTTTCCCACGGGTTTTCATTGCTTTTCTATGGATTTTTTTGGTGTATATGTAATATATTTTTCTACTAGATATTAATAAAAATTCTTATTTTTCTTTTCAAATACAAGTTTATTTTTTTTAATACATGGTTAACATTTTTTCCATACACATTTATAATTTTCCAAATATTTTTTAACATCTTTTTCAAATGCTTGATTATGAATTTTATATACATGATCAAAACAATGCATCATTTCTTTATAACTTTAAATGCTTGGCTAAGTTTTTTAAATACTTGTTCAATGTTTTTCAAATGCATGATTAAATGTTAATATACATGATAGAAAACTCATAATTTTTAATACATTGTCCACATTTTTTATAATCATTTAAAATATATAAATGTTTGATTGACGTTTTTGAAATACGTGCTCAACATTTTTTTTAAAATTGCCTTATAAAAATTTATATATATATATATATGATTATTATTTTCATCATTGTTTAATACATGGTCAGCATTTTTTATATACATGTTTAACTTTTTGAAATGATTGCTTAACACTTTTCAAATACTTGTTCAACATTTTTTTTCAAATTCTCGATTAATATTTTTTTAAATACATGATTAAAAAAATTACTAAAAATTATGTTTTCTATATGGTATACTTGATAAACATTTTCCCTGTACATATTTAACTTTTTCAAATGCTTGGTTAACCTTCTTCAAATATTTTATCTAGATTTTTATGTATATATGAAAGTATAAATAGAAGCAAAAAAAACAAAAAGGAAAAAGAGAAAACATGAAAGATGAGGCTTCAGCCTCAAGTGCACCTGGGCCGGCCGATGTGAGCGAGGCTTGCGTTAGCACTAGGTTGAAGCGATCGGCTTTTATTAGGTTACCATGCCGGTTCTATAAATACAAAAGGAAATAATGCTTCAAAGATGGACCCACTTGCAAATGGTGTGAGAACCAAACAGGTTTTGGGCTGGCCGAAATCAGCTTGATGGGTCAAGCTGCTAAGGTCTAACTGGAAAGACTGAAATTTACAGGCTGGTTTTTATATCTGTTTTCTCATTATATTTCAATACTATGTTTTTGAAAGATCATTTTCAAACACACTACAATCACAGATAGTCACGTACACTCATACCAATGAACGCAAATACAGACTCCTAAGAAATGGGACACATACACACACCCTCACCTCTATGAGCTCTTTAAGATACTGACCCAACATAACATCTTGAGATTGATGAAGCCATCATAGGCGTATAACCGACGTGAACATCTTACTAGTTGAACGGACATTACTGGAAAACCTGAAATGAAATCAAAAAAATACGAACACTAGTTGACAAGTCTAGGAATTTAACCTTGATGTGCCGGTTCCTACTTGCCCTTTTTTCTTGAAAGATAAGGATGAAACTTGTTACTGGGTAATCTGTTTTTAATGGATTCTGTGTAATCTCAAACATCCAATGTGCAGTAAACATTTGTATACGGACTAAAAGAAAACATATCTGAATAATATCTAGATTTATTTCAGAAATGATACTATAAATCCATGTTAGTTGTGAAGTAAATACGAATAAGGATACGGATACATCCTTATTGAAATAAATTAACCCAACCGATTTGGACAAGCACTTAGCCAAGGAATGGCTTTCATGGTATTCTGGATGAAAACATGTAAAGACATTATATATAAGTTTCTATTCACACTTTTTTGCCCTTAAATTTTTCTCTTTTCTCCCTGAGGTTGACGGAAGTATATTCTTTGTGAAATTTTATTAACGGGTACAACAGAAGGTCAAGTTTATTTTCAAAAGGTTTCAGATTTTTTGACTTTTTTTCGCAGTTACTAAACATTTCCATATCAGGTCGTATACATCTGAGAGCCAAACGGTATTTCCCAGCCAATTCTAACGTATCTATTCCTCAATCAGTAGCCGATGTAGGGGTGCTAAGCTTAGTCTTCACAGTTTTAACACATATAATACACATACGATTAGACCAACTACCAATAGTAAAATTAGTTGTCATGGTACCCCACTAGATCCAAATAACTGGCCATGTATTCATCACACCAACATACATCGACATGTTACACAATGTATTATGTAGTACTTGTTTCAAGAAAAATGTATTATGCAGTTATGGACCCTTTTTATGTAAGGACATCTTCAATCTTGACCCTTAAACTCCGTAACTGTTCGGACCACGTGGTCATGCATCGTCAACCGATTTAGATGATTTTTTCCCGCAAACCTTGGGGGGGGGGGGGGGGGGGGGGGGGGCTTTGTGGCATGTGGACCGCTGTCACGCCCACCTTTGACGCTTGTGGCTCACCAAAAGACCTTCCGTCACCTATGCGCGTTCCCGCCCGAAGATAGTTGCCCGCATTCACGATGCTCTAGAACGGCCGCACCACGTTGATGCCTGACGTGACCTCTCGTTGTTGCCGGCATTGAATCGGCTCGCTGGCCAAGGGCGCTGCCCTTTCCGTGTCCTTTGACGCTTGTGGCTCACCAAAAGACCTTCCGTCACCTATGCGCGTTCCCGCCCGAAGACAGTTGCCCACATTCACGACGCTCTAGAACGGCCGGACCACGTTGATGCCTGACGTGACCTCTCGTTGTTGCCGGCATTGAATCGGCTCGCTGGCCAAGGGCGCTGCCCTTTCCGTGTCCTTGATGCCCGCGCTTGTTCAATGCCGGAGAGACGTATACTGGACGGGATGAGACGGATATCTACCACGCCCGTTCAATGTCCGTCCCTACGTCTACCGCCATTAAACATGCTCGGCGTATGAGAAACCAATTGTGGCGCCCGCGCATTGAAGCACGAGGACGCTTAGCCTCACCGGCATCCACTATTTAAAGGCCACATGCGACAAACATCACATCAAAACCTCATCCGCTCCACATCTTCATCTCGTGCACTAGGTCCGCCATGACCTAGAGCGGGAACGTTCTGTGGGAGAGTGTCATCAGAGATGAAGCACAAGGTGGTCGCCCTTGTGTTCCTTCAACAGAGTCGTCATGCCAGGCGGATCGAGGCCAGCATGCCGGCAACTCTCTCGAGATGGACACCGGGCTCTGACGATGACCCCACGATGGACACGACCTCCAACAACGACTCAACGCCGGTGTATATCAGGTTGACTTTGGAGCAGGCGCACTTCAACCCCATCATGGCAGAGGAGAAGCGTGCACCATCGCCGAATAGCGGAGGGCCAGATCTATGATGAGCATGGGAGCAAGGAGACCGTGGAGGTCATGGCAGCGGCGAAACCCAACTTCATCACCGAATAGCAGGCTCTTTACGAGCCCGCTCGTGCTCAAGCCACGGCTCGCGTCGCACAGGCGGCGCAGCCCGACGTGGATGTGATCGCGGGAAGAACGCTGCTAGCTGCGCATCCTATGCGCTGGCAAACTCTGTTTGGCCGCTCTAGGACGACGACAGTGCCAACCCCTCCATTTCCATCGTGGACCTCACATCCACTAGCGATGGAGAGGTTGTGGATTCCGTCGAGGATGAGTAGGGCATGGAAGGCGGCAGGGCATTGTCTCCTATGTGGGTTGGTCCGTCTTTCATGTTCTACTCTTACTCGGCGATGACCGCACCTTTGCTTCATAGGTCTTCTCGCCGCCGCTTTGGAGACGATAGATGGAGGATGCGGTCGCCGGAAGGGAACAACAAGGACTTGGATGGCGGACGTAGCTCTAGTATAGGTTTAGGTCCAGTTCCCTTATCCTTTAATGAAACATGTCTGAATTGTAATGAAAGCACTCCAGTTTGTATGATAATCACCCGGTTTGCATAAAATTCATCTAGTTTGTTTAAACCCGGTTTAAAAAGCATGCGGACAATCGTTGAATAACCAGCCCTCGCTTTCATGTATGTGGATTGTTCCCTCCTCCCGGTCCGCGGACGGATATGTTGTCCGGTTTACGGGTCGGTCACCGTTAACATCCACTTCACATTTATATTTGATAGCATCCGTATGTAGCCCATATTATCAAGGCAGCTTCTTGTTTTCGCATACTTTCTCCGGTCCATGTTACTTATCTCTTAAACAGTCGTATAAAACTAAAATCCGTCTATATACATCCGTTTGAACGGCAAGTAATATTAATTAGAGGGATAGCCGATTTATAGGAGTATCATACTCAATATTAGCCGCTAGGCAATGAGGCTAAGTTCCACGAATATGTAGGAGCTGTTTGATTTGAGACTAAGTTTGTCAAATGTTGTCACATCTAAAATTAAACAAATTTAATCAATTTAGATTAGTGTTTGGTTCAAGCCATAGTTTAGATAAGCCACACTAAAGTTTCGCATTACATACACTCAAAAGGTATGGCAAAGTTTTTTTAAGATTGCCAACTTGCTACTCTCATTTTAAAAACCCAAATTTTAATAAATATGATAATATTGTATGACAAAGTGTGATATTGCTAATAGCCCCGTAATCATGAGAGGCCTGAGCCCTGGGACGTGGTCTGAGGAGCCAGGAGGCATGCTTCGAACCATTCCATCCTCATGTCAGTCATCGGGGTGACTGAAAGACGACCCTCGTTGCACCGTTTGGCAAACGTGGCTCCACGTCTCTTTTGCAAATAATTATTACCGTCTGAGCAAGGAGTACTATTCTACTGCTTCTCTCACATTGAAATAGTTTAGTACTTCTTTAATTTCATAATATAATGCGCCTGCGTTTTTTTAGATTTTAATTTGATCACAAATTTAACCAACACGAACAACTGTGAAGAAAGCTTATATCATTGAATTCGTATTCGAAAGAAGTTTTCAATGATATAATTTTTTGCTCTCGTCGTAGTCGTCCGTAAATTTATGGTCAAAGTTAAACTCTAAAAATCACAGACCCACTATATTGGAGGAAGGAGTAGATATTTTGTTCTCCGAATATCGGCCACTGGACCGGTCGTTAGCTTCTCCGATGACCAGCTCGAACCACCCGAATGCACTCAATGTTTTACTGGTAAATATTCCACTCTTGCTTTTTTTTAACACACGGAAGGGGCATGAATGGCTGGAAGCTTTCCCACAGTGGTTTCAATCTCGTCGGTGTCAGGGATGAGATCACTTGGTCCGTAGAGATCTCTACAACAGCTCGTTGTAGACACCACCATGAAGCAGCACTACCTCCCATATGGCGTCATGGTCGGGAGGAATAACTTTGGTCGACCTTCAGCCTAAAGATGCGACGGGTTGTCGAAGAAGTCGGCCAGCCGTTGTGGTTCCTCCAAATCCACCGCCAATGGCGCACAGGATCCCCATCATGAGCCTCCGAAAGCACATTTGCTTTCTTGATGGTTTTGGTAATTAATAACAACATATATCTCATTGAACTCATGTTTCCACTAAGTATATTTTAGGAAAGTTCATTGATGGGATGACTATAGATTGTGAGGAGACCCCAAGATGCAAGGAGTGGAATTGAGAAAGCTTCAAGCAAGGAGACTCTGCATTTTACTTTGTGAGAAATCACTTTGAGTCCATAGGAAAGTCAATACTATTAAAAGTGGGTAAAGTAATGTTGGTGAATAAATTGCTCCACGTGCACAAGTGCTAGACACCAAAAACACCCACAAGCTCTCCCACGAAAATACTCTGTCTAAACCCTATCACACAAAATCGGTGCCACCGAGTTTCCGGCACGGCTCTACTGATTTTCTCCTCACACAGAACCCTAGCCAAACCCTAGCTTCTCGGTACAACCAAGTACTACATCGATGCAACCGAGTTTTGGTGACCAAGATTCGGATGACCAAATTTATAGAATCACAATTTCCGAGTTTTATGGATCGGTCACACCAAGTTTCAAAACTGCCCTCGGCCACTCATAGCAGTACTACCGAGAATATTATATCGGTCTCATCGAGATTCCTAAAGTTTCCACATTTTGAACAAATCGTACGACCGAGTTTTACTTCGGTTTCATCGAGTTGGTCAATAATGGTGTAACGGTTGGATTTTTGGAGATGCCTATATATACCCCTCTACAATATCCCGCTCGAAGAGAAGCACTCAGAACAGTTCCCTACTTCCCATATCCAAATTTCTGAGAGAGAACCACCTACCCTTGTGTTGAGATCAAGATCCTCCACTCCAACCATATGGATCTTGATTTCTAGCCTCCTCAAGTTGCTTTCCACCCAATAAATCTCTTCTACCAAGCCAAATCTATGAGACGGTAATTGTGTGTTGAAAAGTCTATCATCTTGAAGCACAAGAGCAAGGAGTTCATCATCACGATCAAGCCTATTACCTTTTGGAGGGTGGTGCTTCCTAGATTGGTTAGGTGTTGCTTGGGAGCCTCCTACTTTGTGTTGTGGAGTTGAACTAAGAAGTTTGTAAGGGTAAGGAGATCGCCTACTATGTGAAGATCTACCCATAGTGAGGCTAGTCCTTCGTGGATGGAAGCCGTTATGGAATAGTCGAGGTTGCTACTTCATGGACCCTTATGGGTGGAGCCCTTCATGGACTCTCGCGACTGTTACCCTCTGTGGGTTGAAGACTCCATAAACGTGGATGTATGATAGCGCCACCTATCGAAACCACGGGAAAATATTCGTGTCTACAATTGCGTTTGATCTTTTATCCCTATCATCTACTACACGTGCTTGTCTTTATTTCCGCTGCTATACTCTTAGACATGCATGTGTAGGGTATGCTTGACTTGCTATGATTGCTAAAATCTGCCCACAATTAAAATTGGGAAAACATAGAATTTTTATCTGGTCAAGTAGTCTAATCACCCCCTTCTAGACTTACTTTCGATCCTACAAGTGGTATCAGAGCTTTTTGATCTTCATTACATTGGTTTCACAACCTAGGAGAGTATGGCGTCTAGTGAGGGAAATTGTCACCATAGAGGTCCATACTTTGATGGCACAAATTTTGCTAGTTGGAAGCATAAGATGAAAATGCATATTGTTGGCCATAACCCCGCCATTTGGGCTATTATTCGTGTTGGCTTGCAAGGTGATTTCTTTGTTGATGGAAAGGAACCAGATCGTGAAGTGACAGCGGAAGAATTGAAGATGTTGCAATATAATGCTCAAGCATGTGACATTCTCTTCAACCGCCTATGCCCCGAAGGATTCAACAAAATCAACCGTCTTGAGAATGCTAAGGAAATTTGGGACACTTTGGTTGATATGAGCGAAGGTACCAATTCCGTCAGAGAATCTAAGTTGGATGTGCTTCAAAGTCAACTTGACAAGTTCAAGATGAAGGATGGTGAAGGAGTCACGGAGATGTATTCTAGGCTAGCTCTCATTACAAATGAGATTGCCGGCTTAGGAAGCGAAGAAATGACCGACAAATTCATCATCAAGAAGATACTTAGAGCTTTGGATGGGAAGTATGACACCGAGTGCACATTAAGCCACAAAAGTGATTGGAATGATTGTTGCTCATGAGATGTCACTCAAGGACAAGGAAGAACTTCACAACAAGTCAAATGGTGCTTACAAAGCCACAGGTGATGCTCTCGCTACATCAAGCGACAACCTTGTTACCAATGAAGAGATAAGCCTCATGGTCGAGAAATTCAGGAAGTTCTACAAGAGTAGAGGCAAAGAGAGGAACTCCAACTCAATATATGAAGAGAAGCGTTCATCTTGACCGGAATTGTTACAATTGTGGAAGGCCTGGACACTACTCCAATAAGTGCATGACCCCCCCCCCCCACACACACACAAAAGAAGGGAAGAGTGACCTAGAAGAAAGATCTCAAGAGATGAGTCACCTTGAACAGAGAGAAGGAGTAGATATGATCGTTATGAATGAAGACCCTCAAGGAGAATTAGGGACTTGGAGAAGAAGGACAAGTACACCAAGAACTACTCAAGAAGCATACATCAAGCTCAAGTTGGTGAATGGGTTTCCCACTCCGAATCCTACCACCACTCCGAGAGAAGCTATCACTCTGACTCTGACTATAGTCAAGATGAAGGTGTTGCCAGACTTGCACTCGTTTCCTCCAACTACTACGACATATTTGATTCACCAAATGAAGGGAGTGGAAGTTGCTTCATGGCTAAAGGCCCCAAGGTATCACACCCCGGATATCTTGATTTCAATAGTGATGAGGATGACCTACTAGGAGATGATGACTTGCTATTTGACAAATCTAGTGATACTAGTCAAAACGAACTTGTTAGTAATCACTCTAGTCAATATAAGTCGTGTGATGATGATAAGTTGGAAATAGAGCGACTAACTAAATAACTAATCACAATTAAGTTATCCCACGAGTCTACTCTAGAAGATCATAGAGAACTTGTAAGGACTCATGAGAGGCTTCGCTTGGAGAATCTCAATTTGGAGCAAGATCATGAATTCCTTCAAGCTATCGATGAGGATCTTCGAAAGAAGACTTCGTCTTGTCTAGACAAAAGACTTCTCTTGTCTACATTCATTCCACAAGTTAAGGCTAAGAAAACTAGTAACAAAGGCAAGAAAGGTTCTTCAACTGTTAGCAAGAAAAATGATAAATCCAATGATATTGCTTCTAGTAGTTCTATTGATCTAACTAACGGCTCTCTTAGACAAGTTACACTTGAGCAAGAAAATAATTTATTGAAAGGGATTATAGTAAAAAGGTATCTACAAAAGTCATGCTGGATGTAAGCAATTTGAGGAAATTGTACGCAAGCATGGAGGATACCGGAAGAACCATGACATTGCCTACTTCAACGCAAATGGAGTTGAATGGGAAGAAGGTCAATACCCCACGCCCAAGTTTGTTACTCAAAGGGAGAAGTATGAACACACTCTCCCCAAGGGAACAAGAGCTCAAGATGACCTTCCACCACAAGACAAAGAGCTCAAGGGCAAGGACAAGCTTCAAGAGAAGATTGACTCATATGAAGATGAATCCCAAGCTTTGGTCAAGTGGGTTGCCAAGGCATGTACAAGCTCAACTTCTACAAGTGCTACTCCAACTCCAAGGATTCTCGTCAACTTGATGTGGGTCCCCAAGAAGAAGAACTAAAGAAGTTCTTGAGGGTGACTCCGCCAATGAAATTCACTCACATTCATTATTGGCAAGGACTGGTTGCAATCAACATTAACATTATGCAATAGTTCAACAAGTCACACATTTCCTCAAAGGTAAGCAAGGGACAATGTATTAATGAATCCATGTACATCATCATGTATGCTTTGCACTCCATGTCCATAGATATCCTTGTATTTGTCTCTTGTGTTTGGGACTAACCCATGTAGGTGAGGAGAGTAAGAAACAAAAAGGATTGCTCCCAACTCAAGATTATCTTCATCAACTATGAGCATCCACCACTACATCACCCACATGAAGTCTTCTACGACAAAACCCAAGGTTACTTTATCCCTCTTAGGGGGGATGTCACATCAAGGGGGAGCTTTACTCTAAGACTTGAGTTCAAGAAACTCTTAGAATGTGACGACATTAACAAGCTTTATGTAAAAGTGGCAACCCCACTTGTGGTTAAATGATGAGTATGACCTATGATCAAGTATTCTTACATGGTTCCTAAGTTAATATGCTCATGTATATAGATGACTACATCATCGCCAAAGTGCTTGATAGATGCTAGAGTGTTTGTGCATGTTTGCCTTGATTTAATTTGACATCTTATCGTGTGAGCATGTTGGTCTGCATATCTTTACTCATTCGAGGATGTCCAAAATTTTTATTTGTCTTTTGGTTTTATTTTGCCAATTGGATGCACAAGAATGCCTAGGACCCTCCCTAGCTATCTATGCTTTCTTGTCTCAAGTTCTATTCATGCTACATCACAAAACTTGAACAAGCACTTCTTAAACCCTATGTGTGAGGAGCACTCGGAGTACCGTGTCGACAAGAGCTGCATTCCAAAACCTCTCTGTGAATCTCGGTGTAACCAACTCCACAAACTCAGTTCCACCAAATCACTAAGTTGATCTATGTTTTTTTATCTTGGTACAACTAATCGGGAATTCTTGGTCTCACCGTGTCTCTTTGTCTCCTGACAGTTAGGCAACTCGGTGGCATCGAAACATTACAATCGGTTTCACCGACAATGAGGGGTATATAGCCTGGCGGACTCGACTTTTGAAATTCATTGGCCAAAAGTATTTTTCTCCAAAATGCAAACTGCCGCTCCGGACCCCCTGGTCGTCGCCCTTGCCTCCTCGTGTGCCTCCGTCGTTGGGAATCGTTGCCGTCGACGAAATCTATGTCGCTGCCGTCGCCTTACCGGATTCATAACCAAATTAGGGTATGAATCTGGCCCCTTGTGTGCTCCTCTTTCTGATTCATGTGCATTAGGGTACTCTTATCAAATAATCCATTGTATGCAATCTTCCTATCCCACTAGAGAAGTCATTAGATTAGCATGTTGGAAATATGCCCTAGAGGAAATAAATAAAGTGTTTATTATTATATTTCCTTGTTCATGATAATCGTTTATTATCCATGCTATAATTGTATTGATTGGAAACACATTACATGTGTGGGTAAATAGACAACACTTTGTCCCTAGTATGCCTCTAGTGAACTAGCTCGTTGGTCAAAGATGGTCAAGGTTTCCTAGACATTGACATGTGATGTCATTTGATAACGGGATCACATAATTAGGAGAATGATGTGATGGACAAGACCCAAACTAAAAACGTAGCATATGATCATGTCAGTTTATTGCTACTATTTTCTGCATGTCAAGTATATGTTTCTATGACCATGAGATCATGCAACTCACGGACACCGGAAGAGTGCCTTGTGTGTATCAAACATCGCAACGTAACTGGGTGACTATAAAGGTGCTCTACAAGTATCTCCGAGGGTGTCAGTTGGGTTGGCATGGATCAAGACTGGGATTTGTTACTCCGTGTGACGGAGAGGTATCTCAGGGCCCACTCGGTAATACAACATCACAATAAGCCTTGCAATGTGACTAAGTGTTAGCCACGGGATCTTGTATTACGGAACGAGTAAAGAGACTTACCGGTAATGAGGTTGAACTAGGTATGGAGATACCGACGATCGAATCTCGGGCAAGTAACATACCGAAGAACAAAGGGAACATCATACGGGATTAACTGAATCCTTGACATAGAGGTTCGACCGATAAATATCTTCATAGAATATGTAGGAACCAATATGGGCATCCAGGTCTCGCTATTGGTTATTGACCGTAGAGGTGTCTCGGTCATGTCTACATAGTTCTCGAACCCGTAGGGTCTGCACACTTAAGGTTTAGTGACGTTTCAGTAGTATAGAGTTATGCATGGTTGTGACCGAAGGTTGTTTCGAGTCCAGATGAGATCCCGGACGTCACGAGGAGCTCCGGAATGGTCCGGAGGTTAATATTGATATATAGGAAGTCCTATTTTGGTCACCGGAAAAGTTTCGGGCTCATCGGTAGTGTACCGGGAGTGCAGGGAGTGTATCGGGAGACCATCGGGAGGGGTATTTCGACCCAAGAGGCTACATGGGCTGTGGGAGAGTGAATACCATCCCTTAGTGGGCTGTTGGAAGTCCCACACAAGGCCCATGCAGCTGGGAAGAAAAGCCCAAAGAGAAAAAAGGTGGAAAAAGGCAAAAAGGCCAAAATAAGGAGGAGTCCTAGTCCTACTAGGATTGGAGGAGGAATCCTCCTCTCCTCTTGGTTCGGCCGAAGCCTAGATGGCTTGGCCCTTGGGCCAAGCCTCCTCCTCTCTTCCTATTATATATACTAGAGGTTTAGGGTTTTTGCACTAGATTTTCAGCCACGTGCTACCCGTTCCTCTAGTGCATAGTTTCTCCTCTAGATCAGTTTTCTGCAGTGCTTAGACGAAGCCCTGCCGGAATTGCTCCACCACCATCGCCACGGCACCGTCACCCTGCCGGAGAACTTGTCTACCTATCCGCTCCCTCTTGCTAGATCAAGAAGGCGGAGATCGTCATCAAGCTATACGTGTGCTGAACACGGAGGTGCCGTCCGTTCGGTCCTTGATCGGGACGGATCGTAATTGGATCGCGGGACGCTCGGCGATTTGGATCGCGAAGACGTTCGACTACACCAACCGCGTTTCTTAACGCTTCCTGCTTAGCGATCTACAAGGGTATGTAGATCCACTCTCCCTCTCGTAGATGGTCATCACCATGGATAGGTCTTGCGTGAGCATAGGAATTTTTTTGTTTCCCATGCAACGTTCCCCAACAGAGGCATCATGAGCTAGGTCTATGTGTAGATGAGATCTTGAGTAGAACATAGAGTTTGTGGGCGTTGATGCTTATATTGCTTCCTCCCTTGGTCGTGTTTTGGTTCAGCAGTATTGTGGGATGAAGCGGCCCGGACCAACATTACTCGTACGCTTACGAGAGACCGGTTCCCTCAACTGCAACTTGTTGCAAAAGATGGCTGACGGGTGACAGTTTCTCCTACTTTAGTTGGATCGGATTCGACAAAGGCGGTCCTTGAGAAGGTTGAAAAGCAACTTATGTATCACCATTGTGGTTTATGCGTAGGTGAGAATTGTTCTTGCTAGATACCCGTAGCAGCCACATAAAACATGCAACAACAATTAGAGGACGTCTAACTTGTTTTTGCAGGGTATGTTGTGATGTGATATGGACAATTACATGATGTGATATATGTGATGTATGATTTGATCATGTGTTTTATAGAATATCACGACTTGCATGTCGATGAGTACGGCAACCGGCAGGAGCCATAGGGTTGTCTTTAATTATTGTATGACCTGCGTGTCAATCATTAAGCGCTATGTAATGCTTTACTTTATCGCTAAATGGTAGCGATAGTTGTACAAGCATGATGGGCACGACAACCCCGATGGCGACACGTTGATGGAGATCAAGATGATGGACATCATGGTGTCGTGCCAGTGATGATGGAGATCATGCCGGTGCTTTCAAGATGGAGATCAAAAGCACAAGTTCATGGCCATATCATGTCACTTATGATTTGCATGTGATGTTAATCCCTTTATGTACCTTGTTTTGCTTAGGACGACGGTAGCATTATAAGGTGATCCCTCACTTAAATTTCAAGATGAATTGTGTTCTCCCCGAGTGTACACTGTTGCGAAAGTTCGTCGTGTCGAGACGCCACGTGATGATTGGATGTGATAGACTCTACGTTCACACACAACGGGTGCAAGCCAGTGTTGCACATGTCGAACACTCGGGTTAAACTTGACGAGCCTAGCATGTACATACATAGCCTCGGAACACAAGAGACCGAAAGGTCAAACATGAGTCATATAGTAGATATGATCAACATGATGATGTTCACCATTGAAACCACCTCAACTCACGTGATGATCGGACTTGAGTTGGTGAATTTGGATCATGTGACACTCAGACGACCCGAGGGATGTCAATTTGAGTGGGAGCTTTAGTAATTTGATTAACTAAACTCATTATCCTGAACAATAGTCTAAGTAACCTTTGCATATTTATGTTGTAGATCAATGGCTCGCGTAGTAGCACCCCTGAATTTTAATGCGTTCCTAGAGAAAGCTAAGTTGAAAGATGATGGATGTAACTTTGTTGACTGGCCCGTAATCTGAGGATTATCCTCACGGCTTCCCAAAAATCATATGTCCTTGATGCACCGCTTGGTGACCAACCAGAAGACATGTCATCCGAAGACGTTAAGAACGCTTGGGAGGCACGTTCTGGAGATTACTCAATAGTTCAGTGTGCAATATTGTATGTCTTAGAACCGGGACTTCAAAGACATTTTGAACGTCATGGAGCATATGAGATGTTCCAGGAGTTGAAGTTTATCTTTCAGAAGAATGCCCGAATCGAGAGGTATGAGACCTCTGATAAGTTCTATGCTTGCAAGATGGAGGAGAATGGGTCTATCAATGAACATATACTCAGAATGTCTGGGTATTCGACTCGTCTAGCGGATTTGGGAATTGCCCTTCCGCTAGAGGCGATCACTGACAGAGTTCTTCAATCACAGCCACCTAGTTACAAGAGCTTTGTGATGAACTATAACATGCACGGGATGAACAAGTTAGTCGCCGAGCTGTTTACGATGCTAAAAGTCGCTAATTCTGAAATCCAGAAAGAACATAAAGTGTTGATGGTCAATAAAACCACTAGTTTCAAAAAGAATGGTAAGGGCAAGGGCAAGAAGCTTAAAACCAAGAAGGATGGCAAAGCAGTTGCTACTCATGTAAAGAAGCCCAAGCATGGACCCAAGCCAGAAACTAAGTGCTTTCATTGCAAGGGAACTGGTCACTAGAAGCGGAACTGCCCCAAGTACCTGGCTGACAAGAAGGCGGCCAATGACAAACAAGGTATATATGATATACATGTTATTGATGTGTACCTTACTAGCTCTCGTTGTAGTGCCTGGGTATTTGATACCGGTTTGGTTGCTCATATTTGCAACTCAAAACAGGAAATATGGAATAGATGAAGGCTAGCAAAGGATGAAGTGACGATGTGCGTGGGAAATGGTTCCAAGGTTGATGTGATCGCCGTCGGCACGCTCTCTCTTTGATTACCATCGGGATTAGTGATGAACCTGAATAATTGTTATTTAGTGCCTGCATTAAGCATGAACATTATATCTGCATCTTGTTTATCGCGAGACGGTTACTCATTTAAATTAGAGAATAAATGTTGTTCTATTTATATGAATAATATCTTTTATGGTCATGCACCCAATGTGAGGGGTTTATTCATACTGAATCTTGATAGTGATGATACACATGTTCATAACATTGATGCCAAAAGATGTAGAGTTGATAATGATAGTACCACTTTCTTGTGGCACTGCCGTTTAGGTCATATTGGTGTAAAACGCATGAGGAAGCTCCATGCTGATGGACTTTTGGAGTCACTTAATTTTGAATCACTTGACACATGTGAACCATGCCTCATGGGCAAGATGACTAAAACGCCGTTCTCTAGAACAATGGAACGGGTAAATGACTTATTGGAAATCATACATACTGATGTGTGCGGTCCAATGAATGTTACAACGCGTGGTGGATATCGTTATTTTCTCACCTTCACTGATGACTTAAGTAGATATGGGTATATTTACTTAATGAAATACAAGTCTGAAACGTTTGAAAAGTTCAAGCAATTTTCAGAGTGAAGTTGAGAATCATCGTAACAAGAAGATCAAGTTCCTGCGATCTGATCGAGGAGGTGAATATCTGAGTTATGAGTTTGGTAGTCACTTAAGACAGTGTGGAATTGTTTCACAGTTGACACCGCCTGGAACACCACAGCGTAATGGTGTGTCCGAACATCGTAATCGAACCTTATTAGATATGGTGTGTTCTATGATGTCTCTTGCTGATTTGCCACTATCATTTTGGGGTTATGCATTAGAGACAGCTGCATTCACTTTAAATAGGGCACCGTCGAAATCCGTTGAGACGACACCGTATGAACTGTGGTTTGGCAAGAGGCCAAAGTTGTCGTTTCTTAAAGTTTGGGGATGTGATGCTTATGTCAAAAAGCTTCAGCCTGAAAAGCTGGAACCCAAAGCGAAGAAATGCGTCTTCATAGGATACCCGATAGAGACAGTCGGGTATACCTTCTATCTCAGATCTGAAGGCAAAGTGTTTGTCGCTAAGAACGAAACATTTCTTGAGAAAGAGTTTCTCTCGAAAGAATTGAGTGGCAGGAAAATAGAGCTTGATGACGTTGTTGAACCGTTACTTCAACCAGAGAGTAGCGCAGCGCAGAAAGATATTTTTGTGGAGCCTACAACAGTTGAAGAGGAAGTTAATGATGATGATCATGAAGCTTCGGATCAATTTACTATTGAACCTCGTAGGTCGACAAGGGCGCATACTGCTCCTGAATGGTACGGCAACCCTGTCTTGGAGGTCATGTTGTTGGACAATAATGAACCTACGAGCTATGGAGGAGTGGTGATGGGCCTAGATTCCGAGAAATGGTTAGAGGCCATTAAATCCAAGATGGGATCTGATGGGATATAACCCCGCAATATGACCCGCCTTAGAGGCTCCGGTTCATATTGATGACTTGTAAGCCGGCCCATGGGTGAGCTATAAGACTGGTGGCCCAGGAAGATAGACGGCTCAAGATGTGGGCCGCATGATGGCCCGGACGTAGAAGACCCGGGTGTGTAAGTCGCCTCAAGGACAACTTGGATAGAAAGATAGAAAGAGACTCGGAGTCACAAGAAGACCCGGATAGATAATTGTAAAGACCCGGTGGTCCTGACCTCCTATATAAAGGCAGACCCGGGGCGACTTAGAGGATAGGTTATCGAGAACTAGGTCAAGCTTCTAGCTCCTTGTAATCGATACACAAGCAATACAAACACAAGCAGGACGTAGGCTATTACCTCGACTTGAGGGTCCGAACCTAGGTAAATCCGTGTCCTTCGTCCCGATCAACCCCTTTGAGTCCACCCCATTACGATGGCCTCGAATCCAAGTCCGTTCACCCGAACATCTGCCGTGATAAATCCACGACAGTTGGCGCCCGCCGTGGGTCTAGCGCTTGGTGGTGTTGAGTTCTCAAAGGGCTCTCTCCCAGGGCTCGAGGAATACGTGGTTGGAAGGATGAGCAAGAGTCACCGCGGCCGGCTCTACATCGACGACGCCGACTGGGGGCTTGATGCTGATTCTGTGGAGTATGGATTCCGGGTTCCGTTTGGCGGGATCCAGGTTTTCATTGGAAAGGTTGATGGATCTACACCCGGGCCGGACATCTGCACCAACATCGTCGAGCCGGCTCGGCGTCTCCAATCTACGAGTGGTGTGCGGCCTGCCCGTGCCCATCCAGGTCAAAGGCATGTTCTCGTGGGCTTCACTCAAGGTATGGACCTGGAAGCGTCCGGGTCACAGGGAACTCTTGTTTGCTCGGAAGATGAGTCCTCCAGTGGGGAGACAGAGTCAGTGTATCGGCTCAGTAATGGTGGCATTGGGGGCTACTACGACACCTATTCTGAGGTAGAGGGCTTTGAGTCAGATGCTCCGAGACCCCCGATTCATGCGGTGGTGTTCATGGCGGGATCGGCTCCAGCCGCCGATCACACAGTTGCGGGAGCCGCCATAGTGGGTGATAGCCCGCCACCGCCGGCTCAGGTTCTAGTGGAATTGATGGACGAGCTTACAGCTCTCATGGCCATGGAAGTAACACTGGATAATCAAGCAGCCTAGAATCTAGAGGTGGCACGGATCAAGGGCCGGATGGCAGAGGAACGACAAAGGATGGCTGAGCTGAAGATCCGGATGGAGGAAGAAGCAGAGCGTATCAAGGCAGATGCTTTCCATGTGGAGCTGGAACAAAGGTCAGCAGCCGCGGTGCACCGGAGGAGGCATCAATCCCGTCTGCCAGAACGTTACGAAGCAAGGAACCTGTTTAATTCCCCTGGTGCGGGGCGGTTTGCGGGCGCGCCGGAAAGCCGCCCGATGGAACGCCCGACAAATCATCCACCCTAGCATAACCAAACTGCACCTAGAGCCTTTCCGACACCGGCGGATCATTACTCTAACCCGGTCGAGAACATGGTGGCGGCGGCCACCCGGCTTGGGACGATTCCCATCCCAGATGAAGCACCCTTTGCGGAGGACGTGCGAAACGCCATTGGATATTTACAGACGGCCATGGCCCAGCAAGAGAGATATGCTCACAGCCGGAGCCGGGTTCACTCTACCCCCCTCCCCAGTCGAAGTTTCAGCCGGCGCTACGAGTCGCCGACGTGTTCCAGCAGTCATCCATGTCGGGGAACACCGGAGGACAAGCAGGCGGCTCTAGATGCACAAGCTCTCGCGGACCAGGCGAGGAACAGGCGAGAGGCAGAGATAGCGGCAACCCGTCCAGAGCCGGCGCTTTCGGTCTCAATGGGAGTAGTTAGTACCAGAGCCGTAGGGGTGCCATGTTTAACTTCGGCTCCGAGAAGTGAACGACTACCGAAAGATTTTAAGGGGCCTCGAAAAGTTCCGAATTACACAGCTGATCTACCCCCTGAGGCTTGGGTTGAGAGTTATGAGCTAGCCATGGAGATGCTGGACGTCAGTGAGGCGGTATGTGCAAAATATTTCATCATGATGCTTGAGGGTCCGGCTCGCACATGGTTGAAAGGTCTGCCGCCTAACATGATAAGTTCATGGGCGGAGCTGAGAGCGAAGTTTATTAAGAATTTTCAGGGGACCTGTAAGCAGCCTATGACCATTGTAGACTTGGACCATTTTGTTCAACAGGAAAATGAGTCGGCCCATCATTGGGTCCGGCGGGTGTCGACCATTATTCACTCTTCAGAGCAGATCACGGCGGCTCAAGCGGTGCTTATTCTGGAAAAGAACTGTCATTTTGTTCCATTGAAACAGAAGCTCGGCCGGCTCAAGCGCACGTGTCAGGATATGAGAGAGCTCATGACGGACCTGACAAAGTATGCCGACTCAGATAACACCAAGGACCTAGGTTCGGATGATGGGAAAGCCAATCAAGGGAAGAAGAACAATCAAGGCAAAGGCTTTGTGAACAATGGGAATCAGAATAAACGGAAGAACGCTGATGGCGGGTCAGAGCTAGTGGCAAACACCAACACAGAACAGAACCATCCCAAGGGGAACGGAAAATTCAGGCCGTTTCACCAAAGGAACAGAGGTCCTTTCAATTTAGAAGAAGCGCTTAGAAGCCTTGTACGGAGCACAGCACGCCTGATAAGCCGGCGTTACATGCGTGGGGTGATTGCTTTATCATGCAAAGATTCAAAAACCAGCATTCCCAACCGCGCAATAACCAGGGCGGTGGCCCGCCTGGCGGCTCAGGGCATAGCGGGTCAGGGGCTAGATTCGGCGCCGGTGGTTCAGGAGCCGGGCATCCGAGTCAGAATAACCAAGGGGGGCACCAACAGCATCCTGGCCACAACAGCAATAACAACAATCAGTAGCAGCAGCAGCGCAATCAATCCGGGTTTCAGAGTAACCCGAAGCAGCTCAGTTCTGGACAGTATCACGTGTTCATGATCGGTCACAGTAAACAAGACGAGAAGTTGCGGAGGCGAGCGGTTAATGCGGTTGCTCCGGCTCTCCCGCGGTACTTACCATGGTCTGAGTATGACATGATGTGGAGCCGGGAGGATCACCCGCCGCGGGTAGATGACCTGGGCCGGTTGGCTTTAGTTGTGGCCCCTCAGGTGAATGTCTATATGGTGAACAAGGTGCTCATGGACGGAGGCAGCAGTATCAACATCCTTTATTATGACTCTTTCCGGCGGATGAAGTTGCTTGACAAAGACCTCAAACCTTCCTCCATCGTCTTTCATGGTGTGGTCCCGGGTAAGTCGGCATACCCGGTGGGCCGGATTTCTTTGGAAGTGGCTTTTGGTGATGAGTATAATTACAGGGTGGAGTCCTTATGGTTTGAGGTAATTAAAATCAAAAGTCCCTCTAATGCACTGTTTGGGAGGCCGGCTTATGCCAAATT
Source organism: Hordeum marinum (assembly GCA_022496015.1). Lineage (NCBI taxonomy): Eukaryota > Viridiplantae > Streptophyta > Magnoliopsida > Poales > Poaceae > Hordeum > Hordeum marinum. The sequence goes on from CM039677.1 coordinate 324,032,288, forward strand.
TATGGATAGGCCTTGCTATGTTTATTTACAACTCAAAATGCCCGGCTTAAATGGTACAGTTACCGTTCACGGTGATCGGAAAACGGCTCTCGAGTGTCAGGAAGGAGATGCGGCGTATGCAGAGTCTAGTTGTGCCCAGGAGGAGCTGAAGTTCTACAAGGAGAACGTTGACCCGGAGGATATGACCCCGCTGAAGAAGCCTACTACGAAAGTTGAGCCGCCACTCAAGTTTTCAACGGATGATACCAAGGCAGTAGATTTCAATCCGGGCGACTCATCCAAGCAGTTCATCGTTGGGGCTCACATGGATCCCAAATAGGAAAGCGCGCTCATCAAATTCATCCCTGAGAATCGGGACATCTTTGCATGGAAGCCTTCTGACATGCCGGGTGTACCGAGAGAGTTCGCTGAGCACAACCTTAATGTGGATCCGAAGTTTAAGCCGATTAAACAGTTTCTATGATGGTTCAACGAAGAGAGACGTAAAGCTATTGGGGAGGAAGTTGCCCGGCTCTTGGCTGCAGGCTTTATAGTGGAAGTTTTTCACCCGGAGTGGTTGGCTAACCCAGTGCTAGTGCTCAAAAAGAACGGCACCTAGCGTATGTGTATAGATTACACGGACCTTAACAAGGCTTGCCTGGCTGACCCTTTTGCACTCCCTCGTATCGATCGGATTATTGATGCTACAGCCAGGTGTGAAAGTTTATGCTTCCTGGATGCATATTCAGGTTATCATCAGATCAAGATGGCAATGAAAGATCAGGAGAAGACGATGTTTATTACACCCTTCGGAGCGTTCTGCTACGTCTCCATGCCTTTCGGGCTCAAGAGTGCCTAGGCGACTTACCAACGATGTGTGTAGAACTGCCTTCACAGTCAGATCGGCCGAAATGTTCATGTGTACGTAGACAACATCGTGGTTAAATCCAGAAAGAAGGAAACTCTCCTAGAGGATCTGAAGGAAACTTTTGACAATCTCCGAGTCTACAAGATGATGCTTAACCCGACGAAGTGTGTTTTTGGTGTTCCAACAGGAAAGCTTTTGGGTTTCTTGGTCTCTGAGCGGGGCATCGAGGCTAACCCAGATAAAATTAAGGCCATCACTTCTTTAGGAGAGCCGACGTGCATTAATGACGTTCAGCGCCTTGCAGGACGGATTGCTACATTGAGCCGGTTCATAAGCCGGCTTGGGGAGAAGGCCATTCCCTTATACCAGATGATGAAGAAGACAGACAAGTTTAAGTGGAGCAAGGCAGCGGTTGAAGCACTTGAAGCTCTTAAAAAACAGTTGACTGAGCCGCCAGTGTTAGCCGCTCCGGTTGAGAAAGAGTCGTTTCTCCTTTATGTGGCGGCTAACAACAGAGCGGTCAGTGTAGCAATTGTGGTTGAGCGCAAGGAGGCAGGGAAGGAATATCCTGTGCAAAGGCCGGTTTATTACATCAGTGAAGTTTTGGCAGAGTCTATGCAGAGGTATCCGCATTGGCAGAAGCTGGTATACGGAGTTTTCATGGCTAACCGCAAGTTAAAACACTACTTTTTGGGGCACCAGATAACCGTGGTCAATTCTGCCCCATTGGGAGATATCATTCAAAATAGAGAAGCCACAGGGAGGATTGCCAAGTGGGCCTTAGAGCTGGGTCCTCTTGACATCAAATATGTTCCTCGTACAACAATAAAGTCTCAAGCTTTGGTGGATTTCATAAATGATTGGACAGAATGTCAAGCACCCGAAGAGAAGCCGGATAACACATATTGGACTATACACTTTGATGGGTCCAAGCAACTAGAGGGGTCCGGTGCAGGGGTTGTTCTCACCTCCTCGAAGGGTGACAAGTTTTGTTATGTGCTCCGGTTAATGTTTCCTTGTACTAATAATGCAGCTGAGTATGAGGCACTTCTCCATGGTCTCAGAGTCGCTAAAGAGATGAACTTAAGCCAGGTCAGATGTTTAGGTGACTCAGTTCTTGTGGCTCAGCAAGTTTCAGGTACTTGGGACTCCAAGGATCCACAGATGGCGGCTTATCGACAGGCGGTTGATATCATTGCCGGTCACTTCAAGGGGTACCAGGTGGATCATATTGGTCGTCGCAGGAATGAGGCGGCTGATGCCTTATCACGGTTAGGTTCTCAACGAAAGTCGGTACCACCTAATGATTTTCTAGACGTATTGCATCATCCGACTGTCAAGATACCCTCTGAGAAGGATCTGGCTATTCCTGACCCGGAGGCGGAATTGGTGGCGGCTCTGCATGCTATCCCAGACTGGACTATTCCTTATTTGGCGTATCTGATACACGGCGAGTTGCCTCGGGAGGAGGATCTGGCCAGGAAGATCACCCGGCATTCTAAGTCTATGACGATTATCAATGGTGAGTTACATAAGTGTAGTGTGACGGGTGTCTTTCAGCGCTGCGTCTCACCAGAGGAGGGCCGGCAGATCTTGAGTGAAATTCATGCTGGCGACTGTGGACATCATGCCGAGTCAAAATCTTTACTGGCCAAGGCTTTTCGACATGGGTTTTTCTGGTTGACGGCTCACAAAGATGCAGAAGACTTAGTCCGTAAGTGTGACGGCTGTCAGAAGTTTGGCCGGCGTGCTCATGTTCCGGCTCAAGAGTTGAGGATGATACCAATCACTTGGCCGTTTGCGGTCTGGGGGCTTGATATGGTAGGACCTTTCAAGAGATCCAAGGATAAGAAAACACACCTTTTGGTGGCGATTGATAAATTTACTAAGTGGGTAGGGCAGAGCCGGTCAGCAAATGTGATGCGGCTACAACGGTTCAATTTATTAAGAAGCTGATCTATTGCTTTGGTTACCCGCACAGTATCATTACGGACAATGGAACAAATCTATCCAAAGGAGCTATGAAAGCTTTCTGTGAGAAGGAGCATATCTGGCTTGACATTCCGGCCGTGGCACATCCATAGTCTAATGGTCAGGCGGAGCGAGCCAATCAGGAAATTTTAAGAGGAGTCAAACCACGACTCATGGTTCCTTTGAAGCGGACACCCGGATGTTGGGTTGAGGAGTTGCCTTCCGTCTTATGGAGCATCAGAACTACCCCTAACAGATCTACATGTTTCACGCCTTTCTTCATGGTGTATGGTGCTGAGGCGGTTCTACCCAGCGATATCCGGCATGACTCACCAAGGGTGGCGGCTTATGTTGAGACGGATAATGAGGTAGCACGCCAAGATGCGTTGGACGCCTTGGATGAAGCACGAGAGTTAGCAGCAGCCAGATCGGCAATTTATCAACAAGACCTGCGACGCTATCATAGCCGCGGGGTGAAGACCCGGACGTTCCAGGAAGGCGACCTGGTGCTCCGGTTGATTCAAGACCAATCTGAAATGCATAAGTTATCTCCACCATGGGAGGGGCCTTTTGTGATCAGCCGAAACCTTAACAATGGGTCATATTACCTCATTGATATCCGAGATGAGTCGAAAACCGCGGGTCAAGAGACGTTGCGGCCATGGAATATCGCACATCTGCGACCATACTTTACTTAGCATGCGTTGAAAGCCGCTATCATTATATATATCATTCTTACATGAGTAAAAGCTAGCATCCCCGCAAAGACTGGGGCCTTTGCTCTTATGTATATCTCTGTGCAATCAAGATGAAATTTTTCCGGCTCAAAAATTTGAGTTGAAATGGTTTGTTCGCCGTCAAAATGGCTGATCTATCATCCGGCTTTATGCCCTATCAAGCGTTGTTGCAGGGAGGCTTCTTGCCTTCGGGTATAGCTTACATCTCCCCTGCACAGTCTGCTTTTACGCTGTTGCAAGGAGGCTTCTTGCCTTTGGGTATAGCTTACATCTCCCTTGCATAGCCGGCGTTATGCCCAATTAAGCACTGTTGCAAAGAGGCTTCTTGCCTTCGGGTATAGCTTACATCTCCTTTGCACAACCAGTTGTTATTAAACTGTTGCAAGGAGGCTTCTTGCCTTCGGGTATAGCTTACATCTCCCTTGCACAGTTGGCTTTATGCCCAATTAAGCACTGTTGCAAAGAGGCTTCTTGCCTTCGGGTATAGCTTACATCTCCTTTGCACAGCCAGCTATTATTAAACTGTTGCAAGGAGGCTTCTTGCCTTCGGGTATAGCTTACATCTCCCTTGCACAGTTGGCTTTATGCTTAGTTTGGTTACATTAAGCGTTGTTGTTGATGGAGGCTTCTTACCTTTGGTATAGCTTACATGACCCTAAGACAACGGTGTGTACACCAAATTCCAGTTGCTTATCAACTGCGGCCATCGAAGGGGGCTTCTTACCGACGGGTATCGCTTATCTCACCCTAATGGCCGGCTTTATGCCACTTCCGGTTACTTATTAACCGCGGTTGTCGAAGGGGGCTTCTTACCGACGGGTTCGCTAATCTCACCCTAACAACCAGTGTTTACGCCAAAACTCAGTTGCTTATCAACTGTAGCTATTGAAAGAGGCTTCTTGCCTTCGGGTATAGCTTACATCTCCTTTCAAACAGCCGGCTTTATGCTGTCTCAGGCTAATTATTAGCGACGGCTGTCGATGGAGGCTTCTTGCCATGTGGTATAGCTTACATCTCCCATCGACAGCCGGCGTTTGCGCATACAACATTTGCTGTTAAAAGGAGGCTTCTTACCATCAGGTATAGCTTACATTACCCTTCATACAGCCGGCTTTAGGCCGCTTCCGGTTCATCAATAGCCGCAGTTGTCGATAGAGGCTTCTTACCATCATGTATAGCTTACATTATCCTAAGACAACCGACTCCTTAATGGATTCATCTGACAAGAGCCGGAGCCATGTTGCTCCAGTTGACAAAATTCAAGTTTTCAAAGATATTATCCGGATCTAATCTTCTGGAGAAGGAATGACGTCTTCAAAGACAAACACCTCTCATTAGAAAATCTCAAGGTATATTTATGCAAAGGAGCGATCAATCAATGGAGAGTCGGCAACACATCAAATTGAAATACGGAGAGACGGAAAGTATGCACAAAGAGATGGAAATATATACAGCCAGCACTATCTTTAGAACAGCAGAGTCATCCTTAAGCTATTACAAAAATTGCTCTCAGAGGGAGCAAAGGCATTACCAAGTTTCAACCGCCCACGGCGGGTCATTGCATGAGCCATCGCTCAGAAGGTTACAAAATGCAAAGTCAGACGGCCGGATCATCCTGCTCCGGCTCTTCTACTGGCTTCATCTGGAGAGTCTCCAAATCCTAGTTGCAGTCAGCCAGCGCAGCGAAGGACCCTTCCTCAAAAAAGGGAGACGTGTCGAGATCATTACGAAAGAGTTCCTTACTGCGGACGGGTGTTAGAGATTCCACTCGTAGAGAGGCCCGCGGATCCCCTTATCCTCGCCATCATAAGCCGCCTGGTAGACATTTAAGTTGGCTTCATCTGCAAGTACAGACGCCAAGAAGCGGGAGTCCTTGACACACTGGATGTAGTCCGCCTCTGTGAATTCTGAGCCGTCGTCTTTCTTCAATGGATAGCCATCCATCATTTCAGCCGACATTAGCTCAGGGGCGAAGGCCAGAGCCCGGCTCAATCCGGCGACTGCTCCTTGACGAAAAGCTAATTTCTTCAGTTCTTCAATCTGTTTTGGCATGGTGGAGAAGAGTTCCAAGACCCCTTTCAGAGCGGTGGGGATCTTCTCCTTATATTGAACACTCTTGATCGTGAAGATGGCGCCGCAGTATAGTTGTTCCGCAAAGGTGTAGCTGGCCTTCAGTGGTAGCAGGCTATCAGAAGCCAACTGCTGGCTCCTGGGACCTAGATAAGCCAGATAAAGTTAATGAGTTGCCAGTTTTTTCAATAGCAATGTTAAAATACAAAGTAAAACAGAAGCTTACCAAATAGGGCGGCTGACATCTTCGCTATGTGCCGCTTCAGGCCTTGGAGTTCCTCCACCACAGCTATAAGCCGCTGGTCGGCATCATCCGCCCGTTTGGTCAGAGCGGCATTTTCAAATTCTGCCATCTCTTTCAAAGAGGTAAGCCTAGCAGTGGCATTGGCCAGCTCCTCAGAGAGAAGCCGGCACTTTTCGTCAGCAATGCTTCGGGCTTCTTGCTGAGCCGCCAAGTTGGCCTTCAGATCCGTCAACTGAGACCCAGCTTCGTTTAACGCTTCCTATAACACATCAAAATACAAGATAAGTCGCCAAAATATAGGACGAGTGCTATAAGCGAATTTTTGCAAGTCTCAAACAGATTGCAAGCAATATATTTGACACTTGGGGGCTAATGTATATTTGCTTTTTCAGTATGTAGTACAGTTTCGGTTCATCTCCTTCGAAGTTAATCCGGAACTTGGCGGCTACACTATGGCTCTTCAAAGACTACTCCTGATGAAAGATCCGACTCAATTTTTTCAAAGTTGACTCGGCCCTTGGGGGCTACAATTTGGCTCTTCAAAGACTACTTCTGATGGAAGATCCAACTCAATTTTTTCAAAGTTGACTCGGCCCTTGGGGGCTACGATTAGATCTTCAAGCTTTCTACATTAAAGACCCGACTCAAATAAAATCTGAGACGGCCCTTGGGGGCTACGATTGGCGGTTCACTTTATCTACGGTACTAAGCTAAAGCAATTCTAAGTGAATTTGGTATGACAATATCTACAGAGGTCATAGAAACACCCGGTTCAACTATCAACTAGATTAAACCAGCTCTTGGGGGTTAAGTAAAGATATGGTAAGAAGGAAAGGTACCTCATATTTGGTTTTCATCAAAGTCACCAGCCGAAGCTCCAAGTCACGGCTGGTATTTAGCCGGTTCATATATCCGGCATGGAGCTCATTAGCTGTCATCTTCTCGTACAAAGAATCAAAGTTTAATTTTCTCGAGGCCTCTGACAGTTCGGTATGTTTAGTCAGCACATGAGCCGAAGGCATCTATTGAGTTGACCCGGTGATGACAACGTTCGGGGTTGCAGGAGTTTTTGCAGGAGTCGGCGGTTTGGAAGGAGCTCTGGGAGGACTCTCCATAATGACATATTTAGCGGCCAGCTCCGCAGAGGCAGCCGGTGGAGTTGCTTCCGGATGAACCTCCTCCGGGTGTTCGATTTCCTGGTCTTGGATGACAGGGCCGGGGGAGGGCTTGTTGGTCTTACGACGCTTCGCTTGAGCACTGCAAAATGGAAAGAGCAGCATTTGAAGAGGTTACTATCATATTAAGAGCCGGAGATCTGGATGCCATGATAAAGAATACTTATAGCGGATTGATCTTGGGCGGTGGTAGAACCGACGCCGAAGAGTCGCCAGAGGATGGGGTTTTCTAAAAGAATGAAACAGGAAAAATGATAAAGCATCAAGATTACAAAGGAAAGACAAAGAAAAGTAGAGACATAAACCTCCGCGGGGCGTTTCTTTGGAGCTGGAGAATTTGGTAATCCGGACACGAGCTCAGTAGAGCCGGTGCTTCGAGTTTGTCGACGCTCTTCCTGCTATCGCTTTTTCAAAAGAAAGTCGGGAGCTAGGTAAGCTAGAGGATGAGAAAGAGGAACTTTTCGGATAACTCGCCGCGGCTTTTGGGGGACAAAACGTTCTGAGTCGGAAGAAACATAAATTACCTCAGGAGCATTGGCGCGGCTGGTTTCCACTTCATCCTGCGAGTAAAACAAGCATTAATAAAGCAGGAAGGTAAAAGATCAAGCAAAGCAATTAAAGTATTACCTCTGAGCTGGATGATGGTGGCGGGTCAAACAAATTCTCTTGCGGGGCATCTTTTTTAGCCCTCTTGGTAGCGCCCTTCTTCCTGGATTTCTTTGGAGGGGCAACATATTCCTTATTCCAGAAGTCTGAGTCGGCCTACAAGAATGACCCGGAGAATGAATAGCAAATTAGCAAAGTACAAGCAACATCTAAGAGACGGATGGGAAGAGATTAACTTACACCGGGAGCCGGATTATTAACGCAGAAAGGCGCCAGGCCGATGGCACTGCATGAGTCGGAGGCTTCGTGGACAAGGCTCCGGATGGTAGTGGTAATATCATCCTCTGTTAGTGGTGACTTGCTTAAGCACAACGAGCTGTCATATTTGCCTTCGTACTCACACATAAGCCGACCTCTGCGGCTTAAAGGCATGATCTGCCAGGAAATCCAGCAGCGGATCAAATCCAATCCTATTAAACCATTGGCCAGGAGCGCTTTGTTCTTGGCATGGAATGGCTCGTATCTGGCACACTCTGAGACTGAGAGCCGGCCGGGAAGCTCTGTGTCTGTCCTAAGCCAGGAGAGGCGGTAACCCGCCAACGAGTGCTCTTTCTCAGGAGAGGTCTCTTGGCAGTAGAACCACGTCTTATTCCAATCCTTTGGGTGACTCGTCATTGGAGTGGCAGGAAAGATGATGTCTCAGCGGCGTTGAATAGAAATGCCGCCCAGCTCCAGACTCGGACCACCCTTCATTTCAGTTTGGCGGTTGGCATAGAAGAACTCTCGAAAGAACCCCATAGACGGCTTAGTTTGCAGATAAGCTTCGCAGAGAACTTGGAAGTTGAAGATGTTGGAGACGGAGTTGGGTGCCAAGTCTTGAGGATGCAGCTTGTAAAAATGAAGAACATCCTAGAAAAACTTAGAGTCGGGCGGCATGAACCCTCGCTCGATGTGATCAGTGAAGACTACTATCTCTCCTTTTTGGGGAGAAGGCCGGGTCTCTTTACCCGGAACCCGCCAATTGAGGACCTCTTTGGGAGGGAGAGTACTCGCTTCAACATAATCTGCTAAGTACTCCTCCGTAACACAAAAACCAACCCAGTTGCATGAGTTGGACGCACGAGACATATTGGCGACTTAAGTACTATGCAAGGTAAAGGGCGTGATGAGTCAAGCGCAAGCAAATATTTATGACGACTTACAGGTTTAAGGGTTCTACGGACAATGTGGAAAGACCCGGTTGATGAGAACCGCAGAAGCTTAGCGACTCAACAAAGGAAAGGAAGATTGAAAATCGCCTAAGTCCTAAAAAAAGATTCTGCAAACTACTACTATGGCTAAGGATCAACAAAAGCAAAGAAAAGGATTTTAATCCTGACCTAGCGATGAATAGCGAAAGAAAATAAAATGGACCGGAGCCATTGCGGTCCATGCATTACGCGCGGCCGGCCCGCGCACAATGGCGAGGCGAGAGCGCACTCCAAAGGCACCAACAGCGTCGATATATACTCGCGGTGGCGGTGCCGGAGCCCGAGCAGCGGCGGCGGAGCCTCGGTGAAACTCTACTACGGTGGTGGGCGATCTAAGAAGAAGGAGAACTCACCGGAGATGTCGCGGCGGAGGCGGAAGATCTCTGGTACGAATCAGGGTGATGCAGCGGCCTGGTCGGTGTAGCTGCGAAGACGACACCGGACGACGAGGACGCTGGAGCGGCAGTGACAGGAAGAAGAAGAAGAGGCGTGAGCAGGAAGAGTGAAAGGCTTCGACCCGCATGGGTCGTATTTAAAGAGGGAACAAGGAAGGCGCAAAAATCCAGGCAACGACACCGTTTGACCGAGGCGGACGCCTCGATTCTCGGGATGACTGTTTAATGAAAGATTCGGTGATACGTCAGCGGATCTCATGACGTCACGCCGGGTCATTTCCGGGCGACTCGCCAAAATCAGAAGAGAAGGATGAAGTGAGCAAGCTCAATTCAGCCTGGGGCCTAATGTTGGGGATATAACCCCGCAATATGACCCGCCTTAGAGGCTCCAGTTCATATTGATGACTTGTAAGCCGGCCCATGGGTGAGCCGTAAGACTGGTGGCCCAAGAAGATAGACGGCTCAAGATGTGGGTCGCATGATGGCCCGGACGTAGAAGACCCGGGTGTGTAAGCCGCCTCAAGGACAACTTGGATAGAAAGAGACTCAGAGTCACAAGAAGACCCGGATAGACAATTGTAAAGACCCGGTGGTCCTGACCTCCTATATAAAGGCAGACCCGGGGCGACTTAGAGGATAGGTTATCGAGAACTAGGTCAAGCTTCTAGCTCCTTGTAATCGATACACAAGCAATACAAACACAAGCAGGACGTAGGCTATTACCTTGACTTGAAGGGCCGAACCTGAGTAAATCCGTGTCTTTTGTCCCGATCAACCCCTTTGAGTCCACCCCGTTAGCGATGGCCTCGAATCCAAGTCCGTTCAACCGGACATCTACCGTGATAAATCCACGACAGGATCCATGTATGAAAACAAAGTATGGACTTTGGAAGTATTACCTAAAGGGCGAAAGGCCATTCAGAACAAATGGATCTTTAAGAAGAAGACGGACACGGACGGTAATGTCACCGTCTATAAAGCACGACTTGTGGCAAAGGGTTTTTCACAAGTTCAAGGAGTTGACTACGATGAGACATTATCACCCGTAGCGATGCTTAAGTGTGTCAGAATCATGTTGGCAATAGTTGCTTATTTCGACTATGAAATTTGGCAGATGCATGTCAAAACAGCGTTCCTCAACGGTTTCCTTGAGGAAGAGTTGTATATGATGCAACCAGAAGGTTTGTCGATCCAGAGAATGCTGACAAAGTTTGCAAACTCCAACGATCCATTTATGGGCTAGTGCAAGCATCTTGGAGTTGGAATAAGCGCTTTGATGAGGTGATCAAAGCGTTTGAGTTTATACAAGTTTATGGAGAAGCTTGTATTTACAAGAAGGTGAGTGGGAGCTCTATAGAGTTTCTAATATTATATGTGGATGGCATATTGCTGATTGGAAACAATATAGAAGTGTTGGAAAGCATGAAGGAATATTTGAACAAGAGTTTAGCAATGAAGGACCTAGGAGAAGTTGCTTTCATATTAGGCATTAAGATCTATAGAGATAGATTGAGACGCTTAATAGCACTTTCACAGAGCACATACCTTGATAAAGTTTTGAAGAAGTTCAAAATGGATCAGTCCAAGAAGGGGTTATTGTTGGAAATATGCCCTAGAGGCAATAAATAAAGTGTTTATTATTATATTTCCTTGTTCATGATAATCGTTTATTATCCATGCTATAATTGTATTAATTGGAAACACATTACATTTGTGGGTAAATAGACAACATTTTGTCCCTAGTATGCCTCTAGTGAACTAGCTCGTTGATCAAAGATGGTCAAGGTTTCCTAGCCATTGACATGAGATGTCATTTGATAACGGGATCACATCATTAGGAGAATGATGTGATGGACAAGACCCAAACTACAAACATAGCATATGATTGTGTCAGTTTATTGCTACTGTTTTCTGCATGTCAAGTATATGTTCCTATGACCATGAGATCATGCAACTCACGGATACCGGAGGAGTGCCTTGTGTGTATCAAATGTCGCAACATAACTGGGTGACTATAAAGGTGCTCTAAAGGTATCTCCGAGGGTGTCTGTTGAGTTGGCATGGATCAAGACTAGAATTTGTTACTCCGTGTGACGGAGAGGTATCTCAGGGCCCACTCGATAATACAACATCACAATAAGCCTTGCAAGCAATGTGACTAAGTGTTAGTTGCGGGATCTTGTATTACGAAACGAGTAAAGAGACTTGTCAATAACGAGGTTGAACTAGGTATGGAGATACCGACGATCGAATCTCGGGCAAGTAACATACCAAAGAACAAAGGGAACATCATACGGGATTAACTGAATCCTTGACACAGAGGTTCGACCGATAAAGATCTTCGTAGAATATGTAGGAACCAATATGGGCATCCAGGTTCCGCTATTGGTTATTTCCCGTAGAGGTGTCTCGGTCATGTCTACATAGTTCTCGAACCCGCAGGGTATGCACACTTAAGGTTTGGTGACGTTTCGGTAGTATAGAGTTATGTATGGTGGTAACCAAATGTTGTTCGGAGTCCCGGATGATATCCCGGACGTCACGAGGAGCTCCGGAATGGTCTGGAGGTAAATATTCATATATAGGAAGTCCTTTTTTGGTCACCGGAAAAGTTTCGGGCTCATCGGTAGTGTACCGGGAGTGCCGGTAGTGTACCGGGAGACCATCGGGAGGGGTATTTCGACCTAAGAGGCTCCATGGGCTGTGGGAGAGTGTTTACCAGCCCTTAGTGGGCTGGTGGAAGTCCCACACAAGGCCCATGCAGTTTGGGAAAAAAGGCCTAAAGAGAAAAGGTGGAAAAAGGCAAAAATAGGGTGAATCCTAGTCCCTACTAGGATTGGAGGTTGAGTCCACCTCCTCCACCTGGTTCGGCTGACTCCTTGGAGGCTTGGCCCTTGTGCCAAGCCTCCTCCTCTCTTCCTCTTATATATACTGGAGGTTTTAGGGTTTTTGCACAGAATTTCCAGCCACGTGCTGCCCGTTCCTCAAGTGCATAGTTTCTCCTCTAGATCGGATTTCTGCAGTGCCTAGGCAAAGCCCTGTCGGAATTGCTCCACCACCATCGACGGAGTGTCGTCATGCTGCCGGAGAACTCTTCTACCTCTCCGCTCCTTCTTCCTGGATCAAGACGGCGGAGATCGTCATCAAGTTGTATGTGTGCTGAACGCGGAGGTGCCGTCCGTTCGGCGCTAGATCAGAAGAATCGTGATCAAGTTTGTGGGACGAAACTGTTGGGGAACGTTGCATGGGAAACAAAAAAATTCCTATGCACATGCAGATCTATCCATGGTGATGAGCATCGACGAGAGGGAGAGTGGATCTACATACCCTTGTAGATCGCTAAGCGGGAAGCGTTAAGAAACGCGGTTGGTGTAGTCGAACGTCTTCGCGATCCAAATCGCCATGCATCCCATGATCCAATCACGATCCGTCCCGTGATCCAATAACAATCCATCCCGCAATCCGATCACGATCCTTCCCACGAACTTGATCACGATCTGTCCCACGGACTTGATCACGATCCTTCCGATCTAGCACCGAATGGACGGCACCTCCGCGTTCAACACACGTACAGCTTGATGACGATCTCCACCGTCTTGATCCAGCAAGAAGGAGTGGAGAGGAAAAAGAGTTCTTCGACAGCCTGACGGCGCTCCAGCGATGGTGGTGGAGCAATTCCGGCAGGTCTTCGCCTAAGCACTGGAGAAATCCAATCTAGAGGAGAAACTATGCACTGGAGGAACGGGTAGCACGTGGCTAAAATTCTAGTGCAAAACCCCTCTATACCACCAGTATATATAGGTGGAAGAGAGGAGAGGAGTCAGCCTTGGCTTCCCAAGCCAAGGGCTTCGGTCGAAAGGAGGTGGAGGAGGTGGAGTCCACCTCCAATCCTAGTAGGACTAGGATTCACCTATTTTGCCTTTTTTTCGCACCTTTTCTCTTGGGGTTTTTTCTTCCAGACGCATGGGCCTATTGTGGTTGTTCCACCAGCCCACTAAGGGCTGGTTTCCACTCTCCCACAGCCCATGTAGCCTCTTGGGTCGAAATACCCCTCCCAGAGGTCTCCCGGTACACTCCCGGCACTCCCGGTACACTACCGATGAGCCCAAAACTTTTTCGGCGACCAAAACAGGACTTCCTATATATGAATCTTTACCTCCAGACCATTCCGGAGCTCCTCGTGACGTATGGGATCTCATCCAGGACTTCTAACAAACTTCGTTCACCACCACACATAACTCTATACTACCGAAACGTCACCAAACCTTAAGTGTGCAGACCCTGCGGGTTCGAGAACTATGTAGACATGACCGAGACACCTCTACGGTCAATAACCAATGGCGGGACCTGGATGTACACATTGGTTCCTACATATTCTACAAAGATCTTTATCAGTCGAACCTCTATGTCAAGGATTCAATTAATCCCGTATGATGTTCCCTTTCTTCTTCGGTATGTTACTTGCCCGAGATTCGATCGTCGGTATCTCCATACCTAGTTCAACCTTGTTACTGGCAAGTCTCTTTACTCGTTCCGTAATACAAGATCTCGCAACTAACACTTAGTCACATTGCTTGCAAGGCTTATTGTGATGTTATATTACCGAGTGGGCCCTAAGATACCTCTCCGTCACACGGAGTAACAAATCCCTGTCTTGATCCATGCCAACTCAACAGACACCCTCGGAGACACCTGTAGAGCACCTTTCTAGTCACCCAGTTACGTTGCGACGTTTGATACACACAAGGTACTCCTCCGATATCTGTGAGTTGCATGATCTCATGGTCATAGGAAAATAAATTTGACATGCAGAAAACAGTAGCAATAAACTGACACGATCATAAGCTACGTTTGTAGTTTGGGTCTTGTCCATCACATCATTCTCCTAATGATGTGATCCCGTTATCAAATGACGTCTCATGTCCATGGCTAGGAAACCTTAACCATCTTTCGATCAACGAGCTAGTTCACTAGAGGCATACTAGGGACATTGTGATTGTCTATGTATCCACACATGTATCCATGTTTCCAATTAATACAATTATAGCATGGATAATAAATGATTATCATGAACAAGGAAATACAATAATAAACACTTTATTTATTGCCTCTAGGGCATATTTCCAACAGGATCGTGATCAAGTTCGTGGGACGAATCGTGATTGGATCGCGGGACGGATTGTGATTGGATCGCGGGACGGATCATGATTGGATCGCGGGACGCACGGCGATTTGGATCGCGAAGACGTTCGAATACACCAACCACATTTCTTAACGCTTCCCGCTTAGCGATCTACAAGGGTACGTAGATCCACTCTCCCTCTCGTAGATGCTCATCACCATGGATAGATCTGCGTGTGCATTAGGAAATTTTTTGTTTCCCATGCAACGTTCCCCAACAGTGGCATCATGAGCTAGGTCTATGTGTAGATGAGATCTCGAGTAGAACACAAAAGGTTTGTGGGCATTGATGCTTAGATTGCTTCCTCCCTTGGTCGGATTTTGGTTCAACGGTATTGTGAGATGAAGCGGCTCGAACCAACATTACTCGTACGCTTACGAGAGACCGGTTCCCTCGACCGCAACTTGTTGCATAGATGGTTTGCGGGTGCCAGTTTCTCTCACTTTAGTTGGATTGGATTCTATAAAGGCGGTCCTTGAGAAGGTTGAAAAGCAACTAGTGTATCACCATTGTGGTTTTTGCGTAGATGAGAATTGTTCTTGCTAGATACCCGTAGCAGCCACATCAAACATGTAACAACAATTAGAGGACGTCTAACTTGTTTTTGCAGGGTATGTTATGATGTGATATGGCCAATTACATGATGTGATATATGTGATGTATGAGATGATCATGTGATGTATAGATTATCACGACTGGCATGTCGATGAGTACGGCAACCGGCAGGAGCCATAGGGTTGTCTTTAATTATTGTATGACCTGCGTGTCAATCATTAAGCGCTATGTAATGCTTTACTTTATCGCTAAACAGTAGCAATAGTAGTAGAAGCATGTTGGGCGCGACAACCCCGATGGCGACAGGTTGATGGAGATCAAGATGATTAAGATCATGGTGTCATGCCGGTGACGATGGAGATCATGCCACTGCTTTCTAGATGGAGATCAAAAGCACAAGTTCATGGCCATATCATGTCACTTATGAATTGCAAGTGATGTTAATCCTTTTATGCACCTTGTTTTGCTTAGGATGCCGGTAGCATTATAAGCTGACCCCTCACTTAAATTTCAAGATGAATTGTGTTCTCCCCGAGTGTGCACCGTTGCGAAAGTTCGTCGTGTCGAGACACCACGTGATGATCGGGTGTGATAGACTCTACGTTCACATAAAACGGGTGCAAGCCAGTGTTGCACACGCGGAACACTCGGGTTAAACTTGACGATCCTAGAATGTACAGACATGGCCTCGGAACACAAGAGACCGAAAGGTCGAACATGAGTCATATAGTAGATATGATCAACATAATGATGTTCACCATTGAAGCCACCTCAACTCATGTGATGATCGGACTTGAGTTGGTGGATTTGGATCATATGACACTCAGATGGCCTGAGGGATGTCAATTTGAGTGGGAGCTTTAGTAATTTGATTAACTAAACTCATTATCTTGAACAATAGTCTAAGTAAACTTTGCATATTTATGTTGTAGATCAATGGCTCGCGTAGTAGCACCCCTGAATTTTAATGCGTTCCTAGAGAAAGCTAAGTTGAAAGATGATGGAAGTAACTTTGTTGACTGGGCCCGCAATCTGAGGATTATCCTCACGGCTTCCCAGAAATCATATGTCCTTGATGCACCGCTTGGTGACCAACCAGAAGATATGACCTCCAAAGACGTTAAGAACGCTTGGGAGGCATGTACTGGAGATTACTCAATAGTTCAGTGTGCAATATTGTATGGCTTAGAACCGGGATTTCAAAGACGTTTTGAACGTCATGGAGCATATGAGATGTTCCAAGAGTTGAAGTTTATCTTTCAGCAGAATGCCCGGATCGAGAGGTATGAAACCTCCGATAAGTTCTATGCTTGCAAGATGGAGGAGAACGGGTCTATTAGTGAACATATACTCAGAATGTCTGGGTATTCAACTCGTCTAGCGGAGTTGGGAATTGCCCTTCCGCCAGAGGCGATCACTGACAGAGTTCTTCAATCACTGCCACCTAGTTACAAGAGCTTTGTGATGAACTATAACATGCACGGGATGAACAAGTCAGTCGCCGAGCTGTTTGCAATGCTAAAAGTCGCTGAGTCTGAAATCCAGAAAGAACATCAAGTGTTGATGGTCAATAAAACCACTAGTTTCAAGAAAAATGGCAATGTCAAGGGCAAGGGCAAGAAGGGTAAAACCAAGAAGGATGGAAAAGCAGTTGCTACTCCTATAAAGAAGCCCAAGCATGGACCCAAGCCAGAAACTGAGTGCTTTCATTGCAAGGGAACTGGTCACTGGAAGCGGAACTGCCCCAAGTACCTGGCTGACAAGAAGGGGGCCAACGACAAACAAGGTATATATGATATACATGTTATTGATGTGTACCTTACTAGCTCTCGTAGTAGTGCCTGGGTATTTGATACCAGTTCGGTTGCTCACATTTGCAACTCAAAGCAGGAACTATGGAATAAACGTAGGCTGGCAAAGGACGAAGTAACGATGCGCGTGGGAAATGGTTCCAAGGTTGATGTGATCGCCGTCGGCACGCTCTCTCTTCGATTACCATCAGGATTAGTGATGAACCTGAATAATTGTTATTTAGTGCCTGCGTTAAGCATGAACATTATATCTGGATCTTGTTTATTGCGAGACGGTTACTCATTTAAATCAGAGAATAAAGGTTGTTCTATTTATATGAGTAATATCTTTTATGGTCATGCACCCAATGTTAGGGGTTTATTCATAATGAATCTTGATAGTGATGACACACATGATCATAACATTGATGCCAAAAGATGTAGAGTTGATAATGATAGTACCACTTTCTTGTGGCACTGCCATTTAGGTCATATTGGTGTAAAACGCATGAGGAAGCTCCATGCTGATGGACTTTTGGAGTCACTTGATTTTGAATCACTTGACACATGTGAACCATGCCTCATGGGAAAGATGACTAAAACGCCATTCTTTCGAACAATGAATGGGGCGAGTGACTTATTGGAAATCATACATACTGATGTGTGTGGTCCAATGAATGTTACAGCGCGTGGTGGATATCGTTAGTTTCTCACCTTCACTGATGACTTAAGTAGATATGAGTATTTTACTTAATGAACACAAGTCTGAAACGTTTGAAAAGTTCAAGCAATTTCAGAGTGAAGTTGAGAATTATCATAACAAGAAGATCAAGTTCCTGCGATCTGATCGAGGAGGTGAATATCTGAGTTATGAGTTTGGCAGTCACTTAAGACAGTGTGGAATTGTTTCACAGTTGACACCGCCCGGAACACCACAGCGTAATGGTGTGTCCGAACGTCGTAATCGAACCTTATTAGATATGGTGCATTCTATGATGTCTCTTGCTGATTTCCCACTATCGTTTTGGGGTTATGCATTAGAGACAGCTGCATTCACTTTAAATAGGGCACCATCAAAATCCGTTGAGACGATGCCATATGAACTGTGGTTTGGCAAGAGGCCAAAGTTGCCGTTTCTTAAAGTTTGGGGATGTGATGCTTATGTCAAAAAGCTTCGGCCTGAAAAGCTGGAACCCAAAGCGGAAAAATGCGTCTTCATAGGATACCCAAAAGAGACAGTCGGGTATACCTTCTATCTCAGATCCGAAGGGAAAGTGTTTGTCGCTAAGAAGGAACATTTCTTGCGAAAGAGTTTCTCTCGAAAGAATTGAGTGGGAGGAAAATAGAGCTTGATGAGGTTATTGAACCTTTACTTCAACCAAAAAGTAGCGCAGCGCAGAAAGATGTTTCTGTGGAACCTACGACGGTAGAAGAGGAAGTTAATGATGATGATCATGAAGCTTCGGATCAATCTGCTATTGAACCTCGTAGGTCGACAAGGCCGCGTACTACCCCTGAGTGGTACGGCAACCCTATCTTGGAGGTCATGTTGTTGGACAACAATGAATCTACGAGTTATGGAGGAGCAGTGATGGGCCCGGATTCCAAGAAATGGTTAGAGGCCATGAAATCTGAGATGGGATCCATGTATGAAAACAAAGTATGGACTTTGGAAGTATTACCTGAAGGGCGAAAGGCCATTCAGAACAAATGGATCTTTAAGAAGAAGACAGACGCGGACGGTAATGTCACCGTCTATAAAGCTTGACTTGTAGCAAAGGGTTTTTCTTAAGTTCAAGGAGTTGACTACGATGAGACCTTCTCACCCGTAGCGATGCTTAAGTCTGTCAGAATCATGTTAACAATAGCTGCTTATTTCGACTATGAAATTTGGCAGATGGATGTCAAAACAGCGTTCCTCAACGGTTTCCTTGAGGAAGAGTTGTATATGATGCAACCCGAAGGTTTTGTCGATCCAGAGAATGTTGACAAAGTTTGCAAACTCCAGCGATCCATTTATGGATTGGTGCAAGCATCTCGGAGTTGGAATAAGCGCTTTGATGAGGTGATCAAAGCGTTTGAGTTTATACAAGTTTATGGAGAAGCTTATAGTTACAAGAAAGTGAGTGGGAGCTCTATAGCGTTTCTAGTATTATATGTGGATGACATATTGCTGATTGGAAACAATATAGAAATGTTGGAAAGCGTCAATGAATATTTGAACAAGAGTTTTTCAATGAAGGACCTAGGAGAAGCTTCTTTCATATTAGGCATTAAGATCTATAGAGATATATCGAGACGCTTAATAGCACTTTCACAGAGCACATACCTTGATAAAGTTTTGAAGAAGTTCAAAATTGGTCAGTCCAAGAAGGGGTTCTTGCCTGGGTTACAAGGTGTGAAGTTGAGTAAGACTCAATGCCCAGTGACTCCAGAAGATAGAGAAAATATGAGTGTCATCCCCTATGCTTCAGCCATAGGCTCTATCATGTATGCAATGTTGTGCACAAGACCCGATGTCAGCCTTGCCATAAGTATGGCCGGAAGGTTTCAAAGTGATCCTGGAATGGAGCACTGGGCAGTGGTCAAGAATATCCTTAAGTACCTGAAAAGGACTAAGGAAATGTTTCTTGTTTATGGAGGTGATGAAGAGCTCATCGCAAAGGGTTACGTCGATGCAAGCTTTGACACTGATCCGGACGACTCTAAGTCGCAGACCGGATACGTATTTGTTCTCAACGGGGGAGCGGTAAGCTGGTGCAGTTCCAAGCAAAGCGTGGTAGCCGATTCTATGTGCGAAGCGGAGTACATCGCAGCCTCGGAGGTAGCGAAGGAAGGTGTCTGGATGAAGTAGTTCATGACAGATCTTGGAGTAGTGCCCAGTGCACTCAATCCAATGAACCTGTTCTGTGACAACACTGGTGCTATTGTTCTGGCCAAGAAACCAAGGTTTCACAAGAGGACCAGACACATAAATCGACGCTTCAACTCCATCTGCGATTACATCAAGGAAAAGGACATAAATATTTGCAAAGTGCACATTGATTTGAATGTTGCAGACCCATTGACTAAACCTCTTCCAAGGGCTAAACATGATCAACACCAGAACTGCATGGGTGTTCGATTCATTACAATGTAAATCACATAGTGATGTGAACTAGATTATTGACTCTAGTGCAAGTGGGAGACTGTTGGAAATATGCCCTAGAGGCAATAAATAAAGTTTTTATTATTATATTTCCTTCTTCATGATAATTGTTTATTATCCATGCTATAATTGTATTAATTGGAAACACATTACATGTGTGGATAAATAGACAACACTTTGTCCCTAGTATGCCTCTAGTGAACTAGCTCGTTAGTCAAAGATGGTCAAGGTTTCCTAGACATTGACATGTGATGTCATTTGATAACGGGATCACATCATTAGGAGAATGATGTGATGGACAAGACCCAAACTACAAACGTAGCATATGATCGTGTCACTTTATTGCTATTGTTTTCTGCATGTCAAGTATATGTTCCTATGACCATGAGATCATGCAACTCACGGATACCGGAGGTGTGCCTTGTGTGTATCAAACATCGCAACGTAACTGGGTGACTATAAAGGTGCTATACAGGTATCTCCGAGGGTGTCTGTTGAGTTGGCATGGATCAAGACTGGAATTTGTTACTCCGTGTGACGGAGAAGTATCTCAGGGCCCACTCGGTAATACAACATCACAATATGCCTTGCAAGCAATGTGACTAAGTGTTAGTTGCGGGATCTTTTATTACGGAACGAGTAAAGAGACTTGCCGATAACGAGGTTGAACTAGGTATGGAGATACCGACGATCGAATCTCGGGCAAGTGACATACCAAAGAACAAAGGGAACATCATACGGGATTAACTGAATCCTTGACATAGAGGTTCAACCGATAAAGATCTTCATAGAATATGTAGGAACCAATATGGGCATCCAAGTCGCGCTATTGGTTATTGACCATAGAGGTGTCTCGGTCATGTCTACATAGTTCTCGAACCCACATGGTCTGCACACTTAAGGTTTGGTGACGTTTCGGTAGTATAGAGTTATGAATGGTGGTGACCGAATGTTGTTCAGAGTCCCGGATGATATCTCGGACATCACGAGGATCTCCGGAATGGTCTGGATGTAAAGATTCATATATAGGAAGTCCTGTTTTGGTCGCCGGAAAAGTTTCGGGCTCATCGTTAGTGTACCGGGAGTGCCGGTAGTGTACCGGGAGACCATCAGGAGGGGTATTTCGACCCAAGAGGCTCCATGGGCTGTGGGAGAGTGTTTACCAGCCCTTAGTGGGCTGGTGGAAGTCCCACACAAGGCCCATGCAGTTTGGGAAAAAGGCCTAAAGAGAAAAGGTGAAAAAAAAGGCAAAAATAGGGTGAATCCTAGTCCTACTAGGATTGGAGGTGGAGTTCACCTCCTCCACCTGGTTCGGCCGACTCCTTGGAGGCTTGTCCCTTGTGAAAAGCCTCCTCCTCTATTCCTCTTATATATACCGGAGGTTTTAGGGTTTTTGCACATAATTTTCAGCCACGTGATGCTCGTTCCTCGAGTGCATAGTTTCTCCTCTAGATCGGATTTCTGTAGTGCTTAGGCGAAGCCCTACCGGAATTGCTACACCACCATCGCCGGAGCGCCGTCATGCTGCCGGAGAACTCTTCTACCTCTCCGCTCCTTATTGCCGGATCAAGACGGCGGAGATCGTCATCAAGCTGTACGTGTGTTGAACGCGGAGGTGCCGTCCGTTCGGCGCTAGATCGGAAGGATTGTGATCAAGTTCGTGGGACGGATCGTGATCAAGTTCGTGGGACAGATCGTGATTGAATCACGGGACAGATTGTGATTGGATCGCGGGACGGATCGTGATTGGATCGCGGGACGCACGGCGATTTGGATTGTGGAGACGTTTGACTACACCAACCGCATTTCTTAACGCTTCCCGCTTAGTGATCTACAAGGGTACGTAGATCCACTCTCCCTCTCGTAGATGCTCATCACCATGGATAGATCTGCGTGTGCGTAGGAATTTTTTTGTTTCCCATGCAACGTTCCCCAACAGTTCTTGCCTGTGTTACAAGGTGTGAAGTTGAGTAAGACTCAATGCCTAGTGACTGCAGAAGATAGAGAAAAAATGAGTGTCATCCCCCATGCTTCAGCCATAGGCTCTATCATGTATGCAATGTTGTGCACAAGATCCGATGTCAGCCTTGGCATAAGTATGGCCGGAAGGTTTCAAAGTGATCCTGGAATGGAGCACTGGGCAGCGGTCAAGAATATACTTAAGTACCTGAAAAGGACTAAGGAAATGTTTCTCGAATATGGAGGTGATGAAGAGCTCGTTGTAAAGGGTTACATCAATACAAGCTTTGACACTGATCCGGATGACTCTAATTCACAAACTGGATACGTATTTATTCTCAACGGGGGAGTGGTAAGCTGGTGCAGTTCCAAGCAAAGCGTGGTAGCCGATTCTACGTGCGAAGCGGAGTACATCGCAGCCCCGGAGGCAGCAAAGGAAGGTGTCTGGATGAAGCAGGTTCATGATAGATCTTGGAGTAGTGCACAATGCACCGAATCCAATGAACCTGTTCTGTGACAACACCGGTGCCATTGCTCTGGCCAAGGAACCAAGGTTTCACAAGAGGACCAGACACATAAAGCGACACTTCAACTCCATCCGCGATTACATCGAGGAAAAGGACATAAATATTTGCAAAGTGCACACAGATCTGAATGTTGCATACCCGTTGACTAAACCTCTTCCAAGGGCTAAACATGATCAACACCAGAACTGCATGGGTGTTCGATTCATTACAATGTAAATCACATAGTGATGTGAACTAGATTATTGACTCTAGTGCAAGTGGGAGACTATTGGAAATATGCCCTAGAGGCAATAAATAAAGTGTTTATTATTATATTTCCTTGTTCATGATAATCGTTTATTATCCATGCTATAATTGTATTGATTGGAAACACATTACATGTGTGGGTAAATAGACAACACTTTGTCCCTAGTATGCATCTAGTGAACTAGCTTGTTGGTTAAAGATGGTCAAGGTTTCCTAGCCATTGACATGTGATGTCATTTGATAACGGGATCACATCATTAGGAGAATGATGTGATGGACAAGACCCAAACTACAAACATAGCATATGATCGTGTCAGTTTATTGCTACTATTTTCTGCATGTCAAGTATATGTTTCTATGACCATGAGATCATGCAACTCACGGACACCGGAAGTGTGCCTTGTGTGTATCAAACGTCGCAACGTAACTGGGTGACTATAAAGGTGCTCTACAAGTATCTCCGAGGGTGTCAGTTGGGTTGGCATGGATCAAGACTGGGATTTGTTACTCTGTGTGACGGAGAGGTATCTCAGGGCCCACTCGGTAATACAACATCACAATAAGCCTTGCAATGTGACTAAGTGTTAGTCACGGGATCTTGTATTACAGAACGAGTAAAGAGACCTGCCTGTAACAAGGTTGAACTAGGTATGGAGATACCGACGATCGAATCTCGGGCAAGTAACATACAAAGAACAAAGGGAACATCATATGGGATTAACTGAATCCTTGACATAGAGGTTCGACCGATAAAGATCTTCGTAGAATATGTAGGAACCAATATGGGCATCCATGTCCCGCTATTGGTTATTGACCGTAGAGGTGTCTCGGTCATGTCTACATAGTTCTCGAACCCGCAGGGTCTGCAAACTTAAGGTTTGGTGACGTTTTGATAGTATAGAGTTATGCATGGTGGTGACCAAAGGTTGTTTGTAGTCCTAGATGAGATCCTAGACGTCACAAGGAGATCCAGAATGGTCCGGAGGTAAAGATTGATATACAGAAAGTCCTATTTTGGTCATCGTAAAAGTTTCGGGCTCATCGGTAGTGTACCGGGAGTGCCGGTAGTGTACCGGGAGACCATCGAGAGGGGTATTTCGACCCAAGAGGCTATATAGGCTGTGGGAGAGTGAATACCAGCCCTTAGTGGGCTGGTGTAAGTCCCTCACAAGGCCCATGCGGCTGGGAAGAAAAGCCCAAAGAGAAAAAAGGCGGAAAAAGGCAAAAAGGCCAAAATAAGGAGGAGTCCTAGTCCTACTGGGATTGGAGGAGGAATCCTCCTCTCCTCTTGGTTCGGCCGAAGCCTAGATGGCTTGGCCCTTGGTATAAGCCTCCTCCTCTCTTCCTCTTATATATACTAGAGGTTTTAGGGTGTTTGCACTAGATTTTCAGCCACGTGCTACCCGTTCCTCTAGTGCATAGTTTCTCCTCTAGATCAGTTTTCTGTAGTGCTTAGGCGAAGCCCTGCCGGAATTGCTCCACCACCATAGCCGTGGTGCCGTCACGCTACCGGAGAACTCGTCTACCTCTACACTCCCTCTTGCTGGATCAAGAAGGCGGAGATCGTCATCAAGCTGTACGTGTGTTGAACGCGGAGGTGCCGTCCGTTCGGTGCTTGATCGGGACGGATCGTGATTGGATCGAGGGACGCTCGGTGATTTGGATCACGAAGACGTTCGACTACACCAACCGCATTTCTTAAAGCTTCTCGCTTAGCGATCTACAAGGGTATGTAGATCCACTCTCCCTCTAGTAGATGCTCATCACCATGGATAGGTCTTGCGTGAGCATAGGAAATTTTTTGTTTCCCATGCGACGTTCCCCAACATAGAAAACAAGAAAAATTTAGGTTTAGCCATCCACAAAATGCATCTCGATGACACCGAGTCGCAAAAATTGGTTCTACCCATTTGGTTATAAGGTTTCTGAGAATGGTCTCGGTGAAACCGAGCGGACATTTTCAGTGACACTGAAGCGACTGCCAAGTTTCTATGAAGCAGCCCATATGTTTCGGTGCATCCGAAAATGTTGACTCGATGGTACCGAAATCTATTTTGCAGAAAGCAAAAACTAAGAATTTCTTTGTTCAAACTTGATTTTTTGTCTTTTCTGATGACTCAACCCCACTGCTCTTCTATGATCTATTCACAGAGTTAGTATGTCAGGTTCTTTTAACAACCAGAATGACTTCAGAGAGTCCAATGTTGATGCAGATCCAGGCACTAGTCCTGAGGCCAGTTCTCCTTCTTTAGAAGATCCAGGCATCCCAAGCTCTCATGGGTTGCCCAAGGCTGCTACAAGAGCCAGGAGGAAGTTGAACTCTGATGAAAGAAGATTCATACTTTGTTCTAAAGGAGGTTCTTGCTAAGCAAAGGCAAGATAAAGCAGAGAAAGTTGGTAGGAAGTCTGCAACAGAGGCCACCTCATCTAGGAGGCTAGTAAGAAAGGAGTATGCCAGTTCTAAAGCCATGAGAGCACCTGAGAGTGCTAGGGCATCCATGTCCATTGAGCCTGCCAGGAGCTCCATGCCCAAGAAGGCAGCTAAGAAGAAGAGGAGCAGAAACAAGATTGTTCATGCTGTTGGAAGACCTACTTCTATGTATGAAGATCCAGAAGAAGCTAAGGAAGAGGAAGAGCCAGTTACCAAGGCTCCTCCCAAGAAGAAGAAGAAGCTGCTTGTTGATGCCATGACTAGTTAGGCCCCATCCAAGAGCACGAGAGCTTCTCCCGAGAAGCCAACAGCTCCAAAGTCCAAGAGGACAGCCAAGGATGTTCCAGCTGCAACCAAGAACAAGGGTTCTCCTCCAGAGTTGTTGCTAAAGAGGATGAAATGACAGTTTTGAGGAAGCTGAGACCTCACCTTCCAGAGCAAAATGACAACCATCCTATTGCTAAGGACATGAAGAAGAGGAAGGACTCAGGGCTGAGGGAATGAAGAGGTATTGATCCATATTCTCAGGGGAGAAGGACTGTTGTAGACTACATATTCTACACCAAAGAGCAGCAAGATTTCTATGGGACCATTCTCCTAGACAAGAGCCCAGCTATGAGTGACATGAGATATATAGATTGGGACTACATCAAGGAGAATGAGGATTATTTTCCCCATGTGCAAGAGAACTTCAAGGTCATTGACATTGATGCATTTTTTGGTAGAGAGTTGACCCCTTGGAATGATGAGATGGTCATGCAATTCTACTCCACAGCTCACTTTTATGGTGATGGTAGAATTATGTGGATGACAGAAGGTGTAAGGTATGAATCAACACTGGAAGAGTGGGATACCATCTTAGGAGCCCCACAAGTGCAAGATGGTGATTTGGATGTGTACTATGAGGCCAAGATGAATCATAACTCCATGGCTAAGATGTACAAGGAGATTCCTGCTAACTATGTGCATTCACATAAGTTTTGCTCGGTATACTATCTACAGGAATGACTGACCACCACCAACACCATCATGAGGTATACTTTGATGCCCAAGTTAGGAGAAGACAAGATGATCCGAGGATTCTCCATCAACATGCTGCATCACATTGACCTTCACACCAGATTCAGGGTCATGGATTTGATAGTTGAGACTGTGAAGAGGACTGCTGCTAATCAAAAGAGATCATGTGGATATGCTCCATACATTCAAATGCTTATCAACTCTAAGCTTGAGAAGAATGTATCTACACTTGATAGACCTCATATGCCACTCTAGCCTGAGTTTGAGGACAATGTTGTGTGATGAATCCCGATCATCCCACTTCATCTACTGCATAGGTAGTAGCTAAGGCACCCAGAGCCACTTGTGCTCTAGTGCGAAGGACTAGGAGTGAGCAGATGGACCTTATTCTTAGCTCTATCCAAGGCATGTAGAATTACATCACAGAGATTTTGAAGAACCAAAGAGTCTAGAAAGGATTGTTGAGGACAAGTTCCACACACTGAACAACAAGGTTGATGGGCCGACGAGAACTGTTGACGAGCTCAAGAAGGAAGTGGATGTTCTACCCCTTCCTCACACCTCAGATGATGATTATGATGATGACAGTCACCCTCTCCAGCCTAGCACTTAGTTCAATACCCAGGCCAGATCTGTGACAGTGCGAACTCCAGAGATGAGACCATATTCATAAGCCCCTACTGCAGCTCATTCAGTTCCACCAGCTCCTTCAGCACCTCTAGCGTCTACACCAAATCCTTCCATGAGAAATGTAGAATTCTTCGCCGAAGCGGCTCTCGACTCCTACATCAACAACCGGAGGAGATCAGCCGAGAGAGACGATTAGTCCTATACCTTTGAACTTTTTTGGTAACTTGTTGCCAAAGGGGGAGAAGTTGTATATATCAAAGGGCCGAGAGAGAGAGAGTTGCTTTTTGTCGCTCTCCAAAACTTTAAAAGTGTTTGATTTATCGTTTGTGTTAAACTTGTTTGGTGTTTGATCATACACTTCTTATGTGTTGCTACTACTTACTATCTTTGAGATGCTTATGAAATGATCATTCACTTCTTGCTTGATGTGTTGTGCTATGTTGTTCATTCATATTATTCTCGCACACCACCAAGTTGTATGTGACATGGAAGAGTGCCCCATGAACCTAATCCATTGTGTATTTGCATTCAAACATAAATTAAAAATAGTGCACAAATTTAGGGGGAGCTCTTGCTTATCACATACTTCTCAAAGCGATGATTCTATTCATTGATTATATCATATGTCAAAGCTTTGATCTATACGTTGTCATAAATTACCAAAAAAGGGAGATTGAAAGCACATTTTCTCCCTTGGTGATTTTGGTAATTAATAACAATATATATCTTATTGAACTCGTGTTTCCACTAAGCATATTTCACGAAAATTCAGTGATGGGATGGCTATAGATTGTGAGGAGACCCCAAGATGCAAGGAATGGAATTGGCAAAGCTTCAAGCAAGGAGACTCTATATTTTTTTTTGTGAGAAACCACTTTGAGTCCATAGAAAAGCCAATAATATTAAAAGGGGGTAAGATAATGTTGGTGAACAAATTGCTCCACGTGCACAAGTGCTAGCCACCAAAAACACCCACAAGCTCTCCCACAAAAATACTCTGTCCAAAACCTATCACACAAAATCGGTGCCACCAAGTTCCCCACTCGGCTCTCCCGATTTTCTCCTCAGACAGAACCCTAGCCAAACCCTAGCTTCTCGGTACAACCAAGTACTACATCGATGCAACCAAGTTTCGGTGACAAAGATTCGGATGACCAAATGCATAGAATCAGAATTTCTGAGTTTTATGGATCGGTCTCACCGAGTTTGGAAACTGCCCTCGGCCACTCATATCGGTACTACCGAGAATATGTTCTAGGCCATCTCAATAAAGCATCTCAATAAAAATGTTTGGAAACTACCCTTGACCAATGTTTGAAATTTTCTAAGTCGTGAGAAAAATCTCAATAAAAGGATTCTACTAAATATGTTTTAGGCCATATTTGCATATAAAAAATTGTCTCGTGTCTTTTATTCTCTTCTTTCTTTATTACTCCTATATGTTCATCGAAACTTATCCTCTATACTCCCTCCGTCCATATATATATATATATATATATATATATATATATATATATACCCTCCTAACATACTTCACATATACAAATGCAATATTGCATGTTAGCATTTTTCGAAATACACTAGAGCAATTAATTAGGTTTATTAAGATTATGCGCAAAGCAAATTTTAAAATGGTTCAAGGACAAGTTATAGCACGGTCATTTTTAACATATTCTTTGTAATTAATAGAAGCCAGGGACCTAAACGAGCTGAGAACATAACGAACTGGGCCTACTGCACTGCAGCTGAACAAGGTATACTAACCAGTGTCTAGGCACGCGAGATAACGATTACTACAGTTGGACCGAAGCCCAAGGACACTTAATATTAGACTGTGGGTTAATTAAAAAAACTCAAAGATTTTTGTATAAAATGGATGTCGGACGGCAGACGCGTTCCGTACTTTATTAGTAGTAAAGATTTATTTTTAAAGAATGCTCATACATTGTTCCTTAAATTTTCATTTACTTGTCTAGGATAACCTAGAACTGTCACCGGCCCCTGTGGTCGACATTAATGTTTAATTAAAGCTAATGCATGGTGATGTGATGTGATGTTTGAATATGATGTGATTTGTTGTTTAATTAAGGTAAAACTTGAATTTGAACTAACATTTGAATTACAAGTGGCATTTGATCCTAAGGCCTTTCCCAGTGCTCCACCACGTTAAAAGAGCTTACAGTAGGTGCTAAATCATTAAATAAAGTGAGCTTAGCAAGAACAAGGTAAGCACCTATCCATTGGAGAGTTGAGTTGCTAAGCTATTTAATGCACTTAACACCTTTGCATTGGAAGAGGCCTAAGTTGTAATGATCATGTTACCCTATGTTGAAATGATCTAGCAGCAAACAAAACAAAAATAGACTCCTAAACCTTAACCCTAACCCTTTATTGCAAAACCCATTATTATAAAGACATTTCAAATTTTCAAAATTGAAAAATAAGTTCAGATCCTTCTTACTCACAGTAAATGGATCTCTGGTGATTTTTTATTTTTCGTAAACATATACCCACTGTCGATTTCTTCTCGAACTCTATACAACCCCATACGTGATAGCTGTTTTGTGTGAAGGAGTTTTCATGGAAATGTCCATAAACCAAGATTTTTATTTTTTGCCATAACCATGTCACATACAAGGCATTGTGAACATGTTTTACATTTTTTTAATTTTTTTAATTTATTTCTCCTCATTTCAACTTGGAAACAATACATCTCCAAAGAAGTTTTTCTTAAAAGTGTCCCTAAACCAAGTTTATATTTTTTAGGGTACCATGTCTTATAAAACGACGAACAGGGAAGGTTTTGTATTTTTTTGATTTTTTTAATTAGTTAAGGTCATTTAAAAGTTGGTCAAACCTAAGATAACCCCGCTGACCGGCTCAAAACCCCGCAACATATCTACAAACCCTAACGTCGAACTACAACCGTCCGATCATACCCTAGCGCCAAGTGAAAACCATCAGATATGGTCTTCTAGAAGGATTTTCGAGGGGCAGGTTGCGTGCAGGCTCCGTGCCGTTGGATCACATGGATGGCTCTGTATCGTTGGATCGTTGGGCAATCCGCGAGAGGTTGGTTGTGTTCGCCCACTCGTCCGTGCAAAGAAAAGTCATGTTTGGTCCTTCGCTAGGCGTTCACTGTCGAGGGAGGAGGCACCGCTCTAGCTCCCCGTCCTTATCCATAGCCGGCTATTTAAGCCGGACGACGTCCCCCAGCCCTAGATCATCCGCCTCCTCCCTCTCTTCACCGGCACCCGGGCACTTCCCTCTCCGAGCCCATCATCCATGCCACCACGCCGCCATTACTACACAATTGAACACCGTCTATTCGTCCTTCAACAGGTCCAAATCTGGAGGCAAGCGAGGCTACCTCTGGAACGGGAGGAGGATTTCGAGGAGGGGGAGGCAATGGGTGAGGAGGAGCCGAATGAGCCGGATGAGGAGGCGCCGCTGCATGAGTCGGTGGAGGAGGCGCCGCCGGAGGAGCTGGAGGAGGAGGCGCCGACGGTCAGGTATCTGTGGCCCGACTAGGTGGCGATTCTCAACTCCATCCGCTCGGAATCAGCTGCGCAGGCCTGACGTTTTCTTCAAGAGAAGGTGGAGGCAGCGCGAGAGGAGGCGTAGGCGGCGACGCAGGCGGATCAGGCTCCGGCGCAGGCGGATTAGACTCCCGCGAAGGCGGATCACGCCATCTCCGATGACGAAGACGCGTAGTGCACTAGGTAGTACGTAGGATATATATTGCATGCTTTTGTATGGAACTATGGATATAAGGGACGATATGTATTGCATGCTTTTGCTATCATACTCCCTGAGCTATGTTTAGCTAACTCTAGTTGCTGGTTCTATTCTCTAGTGTCTTGGATGATTGTAACATGGTCGTCCTGAACTATTTTGTTTTTGCTGATGCTTCAATTTTTTTTGCATGCTTTTGTACATGGAGGGAGTGACATATGGGGGTGGGTAAAAAAGGCGGGTGAAGCCCGCACGTAGTACTGCACCCTGGCCTCGGTCTATGGCACCTGGAAGGTGGAGACGCGTGCGAGAAGAGAGGAACAGCAGCAGCGACCGACGCTGCGTCCGTGACGGCACACATCGGCGCATGCAGGAAGGCTAGCTGGATCACGTGGCATGCATAACAGGCTTATGTATCGTGGCGGCGTGCATTGGCGCATGCAATGGCCCAACAGTTCAACGAAATCAGGGGCCAACGGTCCAACTAGCGTCACCGTCCAACGCAGCCTCACTTGTCAGGTCCAACGGACGACACAGTGCAGCGTGACCCCACTCGTCAGAGTTAACGGTCAAACCATTGACCCGACGACATCCTCCGTTATGACCTTTCGTGAAGGTTTTGGATAAAAGAACGGAGAAAAATAAGCAAAAGTTAAATGCTTGAACATGGCTAAATACACCTAAGCAACGTGAGACACAGGAATAGAAATCCCTAATTCTAATGCCACTAATTAAATTTTCTCTTCTACTGGACAAAGAATATTGACAACAAATCGTTTGTAGAAGACTGAGCGTAGCGTGACCAGGCCAGGAGTAGGCATGTTGCGCCACTCCTGGCCTCCTGCCCCCACTCCCAAATACCAGTACACATTTTCCATAAAAACAATACCTGTACACATCGCATCATCATCATCACCATCATGTGTTTAACAGCGAGGCTGTGACAAGTGATCGAGCCTCGTCAGTGCATCCGATAGGACCTGGCGAACGCTCCATCTATTCAAACCAGATACGACTACGGTCAAAGCAGCACGCAGGGAGTGCGTGGACGTGGCACGCAGGCACGCAGGCGAGGCGAGCCGCACCGCAATGATCGGTCGACGGCTACGCCCGCTCGATCGGCGCGTCCGCACGCGCGCGCCAGTATTGGGCAGGCAGGCAGCGCTCGGCCATGGCTGCAGCGGCAGCCGTTCCGCCTGCCTGGCGCGTCCCGGCACCGGCATGCATCGCCGCATGATTACACGGAGGACGCGTCGCTGCTGGGATCGATGCACGCGACGTGATGGGCGTCCCTTCCCTCGGAAATGATGGATGCATATGCAGCATATGCTGCGCTGGCTTTCGTCAGAGACGTTAGCAGTAGTACTACGTCGGCAGGTCCCCACGGGCACGGCTAGCTCTTCTAGCTAGGGCAAATCTTTTGGGCAAGCAAATCTCTAGTTTCATTGCCACAGGCCCGGTTTCTGACTCTCAACTCGTGGCAGAGCCTAGCTGGAGTGCTACACCTGCCTATACCTATACACACCCGATCCATACACACCACCAGTCATTTCGCAGCAGCGTTTTGGTGCCGAGAACTCCCGCTCTGGCGCTCTCGACCTACTCTCGTGTCACTCGTGTGCCTCGTGCGGTGATTGGTATAACAACCTTTTCATCTACGTACACGTACTTCGTGCAGTGTAAAGGCAATCGATCGATGGATCGCGGCGTGAAGGAGCATGCGTGTATGATTGGGTTTGCTGGTGTACAATGATCGGAAGACGGTGTAAGCACTCTAACGCTGATAGCATTGGTAGGCTCCCATACCTTTTTGGTTTTTTCTGGAGGGATTTTCAACTCTTCAATACTGAAGAGGACTGTTGATAATGTGCTACCGCGGTGTTATGCAATCGCCTTTTTAAATCTTTTTAAATCCTTTCCTACCCAATCCCCATGGCTACCATAGTCGTGGGCACATCACCGTGACCGCCCGCACAAGCCGATCGATACGACTTAGGGATATCCCCCGCCGAGGCACTTCTAAATTGTGCACGATGCCCCACCTTGAGAGGCAGCATCATAATCTCGATTCCATCTTTTACCTAGGTGACAATGCTATCATGCACCAGCTCGCCTATGGGTAGTGATGCCTTTATTTTGCATCATGTTTTCCTAATGTTATTTATTATGATTTTGGTTATTATTTCACTTTATGATGCAATTCTAATGTTTTCTTCGATAATTTGCAAGACTCACCATGGAGAGGAAAATTATCGGCAATTGGTATTCTTGACCTGGAGAAGTTACATCACAGATAGCTAGTCTATGAAGCTCCAAATGGCCTGAAATTTTCGCGGAGATTTTCTACCGAATGTATAAAAAATACTGGAACAAAGAACTATCGGAGGGGCCTCACCTGTTGTCCATAAGATAACAAGGCGCGCCCAGCGCCCAACCCCGAGGGCGCGCCCTTTTGCCTTGTCAGTGTGATAGCCTGCAAGTGCACAGGGTTTAGTTGTAGCCTTTTCAAACTAATAGTATCGATCCCACACGGAGCACATGAATCAATCTTTGGTCCTTTGTAGGGTGCAAATAATGTACCTAGAAATTGTAAGTGATACAAAACAGTAGTAATAATAACAATAAGGTTGACAGTGTAAATGTGGATAAATCAACTAAAATAAATGACAAGTAAAGTAACCGGACCTGAGACAAATGATTAAAAGAGTCCCGACGGGTCCGGAATCCCCACTAGTGTGCATGTAAGGTGGTGTCTAAACACAATGCTACTTCAGATTCCTAAGCCACTTTACATGTTTCCCTTTATGGGCGGAGCCGGTACAAATATGTGTTGGAAATATGCCCTAGAGGCAATAATAAATTGGTTATTATCATATTTCCTTGTTCATGATAATTGTTTATTATCCATGCTAGAATTGTATTGATTGGAAACTCAAATACATGTGTGGGTACATAGACAACACTGTGTCCCTAGTGAGCCTCTAATAGACTAGCTCGTTGATCAAAGATGGTCAAGGTTTCCTAGCCATACACATGAGTTTTCATTTGATAATGACATCACATCATTCGGAGAATGATGTGATGGACAAGACTCAAACTATGAATGTAGCATATGATCGTGTCAGTTTATTGCTATTGTTTTCTACATGTCAAGTTTCTGTTCCTATGACCATGGGATCATGCAACTCACAGACATAGGAGGAGTACCTTGTGTGTATCAAACGTCGCAACGTAAGTGGGTGACTATAAAGGTGCTCTACAGATATCTCCGAGAGTGTGTGTTGAGTTGACATGGATCGAGACTGGGATTTGTCACTCCGTTTGATGGAGAGGTATCTCTGGGCCCTCTCGGTAATACAACATCACAAGAACCTTGCAAGCAATGTGACTAAGGAGTTAGTCATGGGATCTTGTATTATGGAACGAGTAAAGAGACTTGTCGATAACAATATTTAACTAGGTATGGAGATATCGCTGATTGAATCTTGGGCAAGTAACATACAGATGGACAAAGGGAATTGCATACGGGATTGATTGAATCCTTGGCATCGTGGTTCGACCGATGAAAATCTTCGTGGAATATGTAGGAACCAATATGGACATCCAGGACCCACTATTTGTTATTGACCAGAGAGGTGTCTCGGTCATGTCTACATGATTCGCAAACTCGTAGGGTCCGCACGCTTAACGTTCGATGATGCTAGAGTAGTATTGGGATATGTACGTTGGTGACCGAATGTCGTTCGGAGTCCCGTATGAGATCCTGGAAGTCACGAGGAGGTCCAAAATGGTCCGGAGGTAAAGATTTATATATGGGAAGTCATATTTTGGCCATTGGAAACCACGCCAGTAAAGAGCCTGATGTCTACTACGCAACCTTCTTCTTGTAGACTCGTGTTGGGCCTCCAAGCGCAGAGTTTTGTAAGACAATAGCAATTTTCCCTCAAGTGGATGACCTAAGGTTTATCAATCCGTGAGAGGCGTAGGATGAAGATGGTGTCTCTCGAACAACCCTGCAACCAAATAATAAAGAGTCTCTTGTGTCCCCAACACACCCAATACAATGGTAAATTGTATAGGTGCACCAGTTCGGCGAAGAGATGGTGATACAAGTGTAATATGAATGGTAGATATAGGTTTTTGTAATCTGGAAATATAAAAACAGCAAGGTAACTAATGATAAAAGTGAGCACAAACGATATTCCAATGCTTACAAACAAGGCCTAGTGTTCATACTTTCACTAGTGCAATTTCTCTCAACAATAGTGGCATAGTTGAATCATATGTAAAGACCTCACGCGCGACAAAGAGTTCACTCCAAAGTCACAAATAGCGGAGAACTAACGAAGAAATTATTGTAGGGTACGAAACCACCTCAAAGTTATCTTTTCTGATCAATCTTATGAGCTATCCCTATAGGTGTCACAAGCATCCCTAGAGTTCGTACTAAAATAACACCTTAAGAAACACATCAACCAAAACCCTAATGTCACCTAGATACTGCAATGTCACCATGAGTACCCATGGGCTTGATTATACGATATGCATCACACAATTTCAGATTCATCAGGTTCAATCCAACACAAAGAACTTCAAAGAGTGCCCCAAAGTTTCTACTAGAGATTCAAGATGAAAACATGTGCCAACCCCTATGCATAGATTCCAAGGTCACGGAACCCGCAAGTTGATCACCAAAATATACATCAAGTGGATCAATAGAACATCCCATTGTCACCACGGATATCCCATCGCAAGACATACATCAAGTGTTCTCAAATCCTTAAAGACTCAATCCAATAAGAAAACTTCAAAGGGAAAACTCAATTAATCACAAGAAGATAGAGGGGGAAACTCCATATGATTCATCTATATCAATAAAGCTCGCGGTACATCAAGATCATGCCATCTCAAGAACACGAGAGAGAGAGAGAGAGATCAAACACATAACTACCGGTACATACCCTTAGCCCCGAGGGTGAACTATTCCCTCCTTGTCATGGAGACCACCAGGATGATGAAGATGGCCTCCGATGATGGTTTCCCCCTTCGACAGGGTGCCAGAATGGGCTCCCAATTGGTTTTTCGTGGCTACAGAGGCTTGCGGCGGCGGAACTCCCGATCTAGATTTATTTATGGTTTTTTAGTGTTTATAGGAATTTTTGGCGTCGGTCTCACATCAAGGGGGTGCTCGAGGAGTCCACAAGCCACAGGGGCACGACCTAGGGGGCTGGCCACGCCCAACAGGCTTGTGGCCTTCTCATCCACTTCCTGGCCCAACTCTTCACTCAATTTTTTTTATATTTTCCAAAAATATTCTCCTTAAATTTTCAGCCCATTTCGAGGACTTTTATTTCTACACAAAAACAACACCACGGTAGTTCTGCTGAAAACAATGTCAGTCCCGGTTAGTTCTAATAAAATCATACCAAAATCATATAGAATTATTTTAAACATGGCATGAATACTTGATAAATTATAGATACGTTGGAGATGTATCAGCATCCCCAAGCTTAATTCATGCTCGTCCTCGAGTAGGTAAATGATAAAAGAAATAATTTATGAAGTGTGAATGGTAGCAGGTGCACAAGTTTGATCAATGATACTTTCAATCACTTTTTCTCGCATCATTATATATCATAAACAGTAGCTCATCTCATAAAAGTTCTCATGATGAAGTAACAAGCTATTCACATGTTAAAGTATAGACCATAAAGTTTCTTGAAAACTAACAAACTATACTTTTAGTCACCAAGCAATTGCAATTCATCTTATTTTCAGGAAGGGTCTATGTAAGAGCTTTGATTTAGCAAATTCCACTTACTCAACTATCATACAGTCTTCCATTATTGCTAACTCTCAAAGCATATTTTTAGAGCAAATGGCATCCATCGAACACAGAGAAAGATAGGGGCTTAAAGTTTTGCCTCCCAACTTATTTATCATATAGATAATTGTCAACAATAGTAATTCATGATCATATATATTTGAATGGTCATATATGCTTGGATCTTTCCCTACCACATGATGCTTTCCAAGAGGAAAATGCAAAACATAGGAAGTGGTGAAGATCACCATGAGTCTTGTATAAAGGTAAGTACTAGAAAGTAAAAGATAAGCCCTTCGAAGAGGGAAGCAGAGGTTGTCATGCGCTTTTTAATTTTGGATGTGCAAACCCTTGATACGTCTCCAACGTATCTATAATTTTTGATGATGGCATGCTATTATATTATCTGTTTTGGATGTTTTATATGAGTTAATATGCTATTTTATATTATTTTTGGGACTAACCTATTAATCTATAGCCTAGTGCTAGTTTTGTGTTTTTTCCTTGTTTTTGAGTTTTGCATATATGGGATATTAAACGGAGTCCAAATAGAATAAAACCTTCGGAAGGAATTTTTCTGGAAGGAAACAAATCAACCAGTCTTGGAGTGCATGGGAGGACTTGTGCTAGGAGGTCACAAGCCTGCTAGGCACGCCCCCCTGGCCGTGCCTAGCAGGCTTGCCATCTCCTGGCAGGTCTCCTAACCCTAATCTTTGGCCTATAAATTCCCAATTATTCCCCAACATCAAAAATAGCCACACAAATACTTTTCCACCGCCAGAAGCCTCCGTTCCCGAGAGATCCAATCTTGGAGCATTTTCCGGTAATCTGCCGGAGGGGGTTTCGATCATGAAGGGCATCTACATGAACTCCATTGCCCCTCTGATGATGCGTGAGTAGTCCACCACAGAACTACGAGTTCATAGCTAGTAGCAAGATGGCTTCTTCTCTCTCTCTTTGATCTTCAATACCATGTTCTTCATGATCTTCATGGAAATCTAACGGATGTAATCCTCTTTTGTGGTGTGTTTGTCAAGATCCCGATGAATTGTGAGTTTATGTTCATATTATCCATGAATCTTATTTGAATCTCCTCTGAATTCTTATTTGCATGATTCCATATCCTTGTAATTCTCTTCGAGTTATTGGTTTGGTTTGTCCCACTAGATTGGTAATTCTTTCAATGGGAGAAGTGCTTGGTGTCGGTGTCAAAACCGGCGGATCTCGGGTAGGGGGTCCCGAACTGTGAGACTAGAATCAATGGTAACAGGAAACGAAGGGGCACATATTTACCCAGGTTCGGGCCCTCCTATGGAGGTAATACCCTACGTCCTGCTTGGCTGTATTGATGGTATGGGGAGTTACAGAGTTGATCTACCTTGAGATCGAAGAGCTAACCCTAGATGAGTTGTTCTGTGCCTATAACCTAAAACCCTCCGGCTTATATAGACACCAAGGGTACCTAGGGTTTACACATGGTCGGTTACACTCCAAAGAGATAAACATGCCTATTTGCTACATCAAGCGTGGAGCGCAAGCCGTACTACCCGAAGCTTCCATCTTGGAGATAAGGTCTTCAATGAATTATGTGTTCGGTAAGTGGCCCATATAGTCCGACCCATAGAGATAGGTCGGCCTCCCGAGGACCCCTTAATACAGGACTCCCTCAGTAGCCCCCGAACTAGCCTGCAACGCCAAGGGTCCCAGCTTCGATTGCTTCACACGATCAGAGTCTTCGGCTTGCGAGGTGAGTTCTTCCCACCGAACCTAGTTTGGCCTCTAATGACAAGTAGCTTTGTGTCCGAACACTGTAAATAGGCCGGCCTTGAAGGCCAAACGTCAAGGGGTAAATAATATTCCTCTGACGACCTTTCTGAAAAAAGGTCACAACCCACCACGACCGCTAGGCCAGTTACACAAACTTGATTCGTGGTTCGAGGCCGTTTTAATCATCACGATCTATCAATGTACCGATCATGTCCCGTTTTATACGGGATATGTTTAATCACACGCGCGTAATGGCTCGCACGTCTCGGGAAGCGGAGGGATTCATGGCACAGCAAGGGGAGACCAAATCGATAAGCCTCATAAAAGGGGAAGAAAACCCTAAAGCCTATTCACGCTCCCCATTCGCCCTCTCCGTCTTCCATTCCTCTGCGCCTCCAAAGCACATATCTAGGTCTTCCGCCCCCACCTCCGAGCTCATCAATGGCGGGCTCCAATGGCCAGTGGGAGGCCTCCACGGTCATTGACCAGGACATCCTCGACCTCAATAAGGATGGCTACCTCTCCACTAACATCCCTCATCACGCACCAGAGGAGGGCCAAGTGATCCCCACTCCACGACCAGGAAAAAGGGTGGTCTTCCTCCCCACTTCATCAGGGGGTTGAGCTTCCCACTCCACCCCTTCATTAGGGGGTTGATGTTTTTCTACGGCCTCGATTTCCATGACCCCCCGCCGAACTCTTTCATGCACATCTCAGCTTCCATCCTTGTTTGTGAGGCTTTCCTGTGAGTCAAGCCGCACTTTGGGCTATGGCTCAAAGTGTTCAACGTCAAGCCGAAGTGCATCGGTAGGAAGCATGTAGACTGCGGCGGAGCTGTCATCGACAAGCTCACCCGCGTTGTGTGGCCATCGGGTACCTTCATCGATTCCATCAAGGCGTGGGAAAAGGAGTAGTTCTACATCACACAACCACGAGAAGAAGTTCAGATTCCTCCTGCCAAATTCAGATCTGGTCCTCCCACTAGACTAGATTCATGGCTCAAAAAGGGCCTTAGTTGGGGACCGAGCAAGGAGGTGAGCGACCTGCAGAAGCGCCTTGGCTCCATGGTCGAGAAGGACATCAAGCTGACCAATATGGTCCAGGTGATGCTCCGAAGACGCATCCTCCTCTGCCAGCGCCGGGACACTCCCTTGTGGGCTCGTCAGCTTGACAACGCGCCCGGAACCTCTTCTTCACTATGCGGGAGAATCTATGGAAGGCGCTCTTCAAGTCATAGGAGAGTTGGTCATTCGAGGAGGAAAACAGAGGCCTACAGGCCTCCAAGCTCACCACCGAGGTACGGTACACTTCTACTTGGTCGGCTTTAACTTTCCCAAAGAGGATCCATAATGTTTTCTTCCAATCATTCTCTTGCAGAAATGGCTAAGGAAAGCCGTTAATATCAATAGTCCGGCTCCTCAGCCCGAGGACGCCAGGTCCGGGCTGTTGGTAGAAATGCTCGTGGCGAAGCCTTACAAGCCCCCACAAAGAAGGAGAAGAAGAAGAAACCAGGCCGAAGCGGCCTTCGCATCCGGGACCAGTCAAAGATTGTGTCCGGGTAAACTCATGCCTCCTTGAGTCAAGAGGAGCATGATGAGGAAGAGGAGGAGCAGTAGGAAGAAGAGGAGGACGAAGCCCAGGGGGAAGGCAATTCCCCCTCACAAGGAAGAGGGCGACATCATCAGACGCCCCGGGGGAGATACCCTCCCTGCCCAGAAGAGGACGCGTCGGGCACAACCGATCATGTCCGACGACAGCTCGAACTCAGATATTGAGTGCGATGACCTCGAGGTGGTTCCACGAAGGAACCTCAGGGTCAAGCGCCCGGCCCGAAGGTTAGGATCCGAAAACCCCTTCTTCGTCCTTTAACTGGTTTAGAGTTTATTAATATGCAGGTGCTTACTGATTTTGCAGCACCCCGTGCGTCCTTCCCACCGATCAAATATTGAACGGGGCGACCCCACCCGCCGAGCTAGCGAAGAGCAGGAATGCCTCGCATCCCACCACTTTAGGCACCATGAAGGACACCGCGAAGGTGTCATCTCAACATGCTCCTATGGAGCCGGGAACCGGCGATGGGGGAGACAACATAATGGCCGAGGCTAACACCTCGGTCACCGAAGACCGGGGGGAGGTACCCCGCCCGGACACTGAGGAGGCCGGACGAGCGGCCGCTCAGTCCCCTTCGAGGTATCTCTGGAGCGCACCATGCCTCCGGAGGTACTAGTTTAAACCCCGGTCGGTGATCAGGTTATCCGATCACCTCCAGCACCACCGACCAATGGGGGATACAATGAGCTCTGCCCTGTGTCGGATCGCTCTGAGGTGGACGATCTTGGGCCGCCGGTTCATGCTGCCGTGTTCATGGCGGGGTCAGTCCCAGACACGAATAGTACGCCCACAGGGGCCGCCACCTCAGGCGATAACCTACCGCCGGCGGTTCAAGTTCTTTTGGAGCTGATGGACGAGCTCGCGGCCCTAATGGCTACTGAAGCTCGCGGCCCTAATGGCTACTGACATTACACCGGACAATCAAGCGGCTAGGAACTTGGAGATTGCAAGGATCAAGGACCGGATGGCGGAAGAGCAACAGAGGATGGCCGAGTTAAAAGCCCAGATGGAGCAAGAGGCAGAATGCATCAAGACAGACGCTTTTCGTCTTGGGCTGGAGCAACAATCGGCAGTCGCGGTTCATCGGATGAGGCTTCAATCCCGTCTGCTGGAACGTTAACCTCTTCAACACGCCAGGGACAGGGCGAATAGCGGATGCACCTGGACGCCGCCCGGCGGCTCGGCCAGTGACTCAACCAACCCGGCGAAATCAGGCCTTGCCTGCGGCCTTTCCAACACCGGCGGGTCATTATTCTAACCCGGCCGAGAATATGGTGGCAGCAGCCACCCAGCTCGAAACAATTCCTATTTCGGATGAAGCGCCCTTTGCGGAGGATGTGCGAAACACCATTGGATACTTGCAGATGGCGATGGCCCAGCAGGAAAAGTACACCTATAGTCGGAGCCATGTTCATTCAACCCCTCTCCCTAGCTAGAGTTTTAGCCGGCGTTACGAGTCGCTGGTGAGTTCCAGCAGCAACCGGCACCGAGAGATTCCAACGGGTCATCGGTCGGTTGTGGATACAAGAGGCCAGCAAGAGGTGACAGCTTTAGCCGAGGCGGCTCGCTAGGAGCCCACGCCATCCGGTCAGTAGGAGTTGGAGGAACCACCAGAGTGGGGGGGTGCCATGTTTATCATCGGCTTTGCGGAGTGAGCGGCTGCCAAAGGATTTTAAAGGGCCCCGCAAGGTTCCAAATTACACCACTGATTTACCCCCAAAGGCTTGGGTGGAAAGTTATGAACTAGCCATGGAGATGCTGGACGTCAGTGAGGCGGTTTGTGCCAAATACTTCATCATGATGCTTGAAGGCCTGGCCCGCACATGGTTAAAGGGATTGCCACCCAATACCATCAACTCATGGGCAGAGCTGAGAGCCAGATTCATTAAAAACTTTCAAGGAACGTGTAAACAGCCCATGACCATCGTGGATCTTGATCACTGTGTTCAACAGGAGAATGAGTCAACTCATCATTGGGTACGGAGGGTCTCGACCATCATCCACTCTTCAGAACAGATCACGGCGGCTCAGGCAGTACTGATCCTAGAGAAGAACTACCACTTTGTCTTGTTAAAGCAGAAGCTTGGCCGGCTCAAGCGTACATGTCAGGATATGGGAGAGCCATGATGGCTCTCACGAAATACGCTGACTCGGACAACACGAAGGATCCGGGCTCCGACAAGGAGAAGGCCGGCCAAGGCAAGAAGGGCAATCAGAGCAAGGGTACGACAAACAATGGTAGCCAGAGCAAACGTAAGAATCCTGAGGCCGGGTCAGAACTGGTGGCCAATGCAAGTACCAATCAGAATCACGCCAAGGGCAATAGGAGGTTTAGGCCACCTTTTAATAAGGATAGGCCTGCCTTTAATTTGGAGGAGGCGCTGAAGGGTCATTGTCCGGATCACGACCAGCCCGACAAGCTGGCGAACCACACATGAGGAGAGTGCCGTTTCATGCAGAAACTTAAGAATCACTTTACACATCCCAACAATCAGGACGGTGGCCCGCCAGGCGGCTCTAGACATGGCGGGTCAGGGGCCGGTTTTGGGTCCGACGGTTCAGGGTCTGGTCACCCAAGTCAAGGTAATCAAGGAGGACACCAGCAGCATTCTGGTAACAACAATCAGCAATAGCGTAATCAGTCTGGTTATCAGAGTAACCCGAAGCAGCTCAGCTCTGGTCAGTATCATGTTTTTACGACCAGCCTCAACAAAACGGATCAGAAGTTGCGCAAGCGGGTGGTCAATGCGGTTGCACCAGCCCTACCACAGTATTTACGATGGTCTAAGTATGATATAACATGGAGCCGGGAAGATCACCCGCCGCGTGTCGATGACCCAGGGCGGCTGGCTTTGGTTGTGGCCCCCCAAGTGGGAGGGTATATGGTGAATAAAGTGTTAATGGATGGAGGCAGCAGTATTAATATCCTCTACTACGATACTTTTCGGCGGATGAAATTACTAGACAAGGATTTAAAACCCTTGTACACCATTTTTCATGGTGTGGTGCCAGGCAAGTCTGCGTATCCGGTGGGCAGGATTTCTTTGGAAGTGGCCTTTGGCGACGAGTATAACTATAGGGTGGAGTCCTTATGGTTTGAGGTGGTAAAAATCAAGAGTCCTTACGACGCACTGTTTGGACGTCCAGCTTATGCAAAGTTCATGGCTAGGCCTTGCTATGTGTACCTGCAGCTCAAGATGCCTGGCTTAAAAGGTACTATTACTATTCATGGTGACCGAAAGACGGCCATTGAGTGTGAGGAAGGAGATGCCGCTTACGCAGAGTCCAGTTACACTCAGGAGGAGCTTAAATTTTACAAGGAGAATGTTGACCCGGAGGATATGTCCCCGCTAAAAAAGCCTACCACAGAGGTTGAGCCACCCCTTAAGTTTTCAACGGATGATACTAAGGCGGTAGATTTCAGTCCGGGCGACTCATCCAAACAGTTCATCATTGGAGCTCGCATGGATCCCAAATAGGAAAGCGCGCTCATCGAATTCATCCGTGAGAATCGGGACATCTTCGCATGGAAACCTTCTGACATGCCGGGTGTATCGAGAGAGTTCGCTGAGCACAACCTTAATGTGGATCTGAAGTTTAAGCCAATTAAGCAGTTTTTACGGCGGTTTAATGAGGAGAGACGCAAGGCCATTGGGGAAGAAGTTGCCCGGCTCTTGGCGGCAGGTTTCATTGTTGAGGTTTTTCACCTGGAGTGGTTGGCTAACCCGATGCTGGTTCTCAAGAAGAACGGCACGTGGCGTATGTGTGTGGACTACACGGACCTTAACAAGGCTTGCCCGGCTGATCCGTTTGCACTCCCTCATATTGATCAAATCATTGATGCTAGAGCGGGTTGTGAAAGCTTGTGTTTCTTGGACGCTTACTCAGGTTATCATCAGATCAAGATGGCGGTTAAAGACCAGGAGAAGATGACTTTTATTACACCTTTCGGGGCTTTCTGTTATGTATCTATGCCTTTTGGGCTCAAGAGTGCCCAGGCGACTTATTGACGATGTGTGCAGAACTGCCTTCACAGTCAGATTGGCCGCAACGTCCATGCTTACGTAGATGGCATTGTGATCAAATCCAGGAAGAAGGAGACTCTTTTGGGCGACTTAAAGGAAACCTTTGATAATCTCTGGGTCTATAAGATGATGCTTAACCCGACTAAATGTGTCTTTGGTGTTCCAGCTGGCAAGCTCCTGGGATTTCTGGTTTCTGAACGTGGCATTGAGGCTAACCCGGATAAAATCAAGGCTATCACTTCTTTGGCAGAGCCGGCCTGTATTAACGATGTCCAGCTCTTGGCGGGGCGGATCACCGCGTTGAGCCGTTTCATAAGCCGCCTTGGAGAGAAGGCTATTCCTTTATATCAGATGATGAAGTAGACAAACAAATTCGTCTGGAGCAAGGCGGCGACTGAAGCACTTGAGGTGCTCAAGAAATAGTTGACTGAGCCGCCGGTGCTGGCTGCTCCGGCTGAGAAAGAACCATTACTTTTATATGTGGTGGCTAATAATTGGGCAGTAAGCGCTGCGATCGTGGTCGAGCGCAAGGAATCTGGAAAGGAGTATCCGGTTCAAAGGCCGGTTTATTATATCAGTGAGGTCCTGACGGAGTCCAAGCAAAGGTATCCACATTGGCAGAAGCTGGTATATGGATTTTTTATGGCCAGCCGCAAATTAAAGCACTATTTTTAGGGCACCAGATAATTGTGGTTGGTTCTGCTCCGTTGGGGGACATAATCCAGAACAGAGAAGCCACTGAAAGGATTGTTAAGTGGGCATTGGAGTTGGGATCTCTTAATCTAAAATATGTGCCTCGTACGGCCATCAAGTCCCAAGCTCTTGTGGATTTTATAAATGATTGGACGGAATGTCAAGCCCCTGAGGAAAAGCCGGATGACACGTACTGGACTATACACTTTGATGGATCCAAGCAGCTAGAAGGGTCAGGCGCAGGAGTTGTTTTGATGTCTCCTAAAGGCGATAAGTTTTGTTATGTGCTTCGATTGATGTTCCCATGCACTA
The DNA here is from genome assembly GCA_022496015.1 of Hordeum marinum. Lineage (NCBI taxonomy): Eukaryota > Viridiplantae > Streptophyta > Magnoliopsida > Poales > Poaceae > Hordeum > Hordeum marinum. Next base: position 324,077,038 of record CM039677.1, read on the forward strand.
AAAATGCGGCTGAGTACGAGGCTCTGCTTCATGGGCTTAGATTAGCCAAGGAGATGAATTTAAATCGGGTAAGGTGTTTGGGCGACTCAGATTTGGTGGCTCAGCAGGTTTCGGGCACTTGGGACTCCAAAGACCCACGAATGGCGGCTTATCGACAGGCAGTTGATATTATTGCCGGCCACTTCAAAGGGTATCGGGTGGATCACATTGATTGTCGCAAGAATGAGGCGGCAGATGCGCTATCACGGCTAGGCTCCCAACAAAAGCCGGTGCCGCCCAATGTATTCTTGGACGTCTTACATCATCCGACTCTTAAGTTACCTTCGGAAGAGGATTTGGCTATTCCTGACCAGGAGGGGGAGTTAGTGGCGGCTTTGCACGCTATACCAGATTAGACTATCCCCTACCTGGCCTATCTGACCCAAGGCGAGTTGCTTGATGATGAAGACCTGGCCAGACAGATCACCCGGTGCTCTAAATCAATGACGATAGGTAATGGTGAGTTGCACAAATGCAGCATGACTGGTGTTTTTCAACGCTGTGTCTCACCTGAGGAGGGTCAGCAAATCTTAAATGAAATTCATGCCGGAGATTGTGGACATCACGCCGGCTCGAGGTCGCTGGTAGCCAAGGCCTTTCGGCATGGGTTCTTCTGGTTGACAGCTCACAAGGATGCAGAAGATTTGGTTCGCAAATGTGACGGTTGTCCTGGCGTGCTCATGTTCCGGCTCAAGAGTTAAGGATGACACCAATTACATGGCCGTTTGGAGTCTGGGGGCTAGACATGGTAGGACCTTTCAAAAGATCCAAAGATAAGAAAACGCACCTCGTGGTGGCGGTTGATAAATTCACCAAATGGGTGGAGGCAGAGCCGGTTAGCAAGTGTGACGCGACCACGACGGTTCAATTTGTTAAGAAGTTGATCTACCAATTTGGTTACCCTCACATCATTATCACCGACAATGGCTCAAATCTATCTAAGGGGGCTATGAAAGAGTTCTGTGACAAGGAGCACATCTGGCTGGATGTTTTAGCAGTTGCGCATCCACAGTCCAATGGTCAGGCGAAGCGTGCTAATCAAGAGATTTTTAGGGGCTTCAATCCACGGCTTATGGTTCCTTTACGATGAACGCCCGGGTGTTGTGTAGAAGAATTGCCTTCTGTCTTATGGAGTGTCAGGACTACCCCCAACAGATCTACAGGCTATACACGTTTCTTTATGGTGTAGGGTGCCGAGGCAGTATTGCCGAGTGACATCCGGCATGATTAGCCACGTGTAGCGGCTTATGTTGAGAAGGCTAATGAGACATCACGTCAAGACGCGTTGGATGCTTTGGAAGAAGCACGAGAGCTAGCGCCTGCCCGATCGGCGATCTATCAGCAAGACCTGTGCCGCTACCACAGCCGCAGGATCAAGACTCGGTCGTTCCAGGAAGGCGACTTAGTGCTCCGGCTGATTCAAGACCAGACATGCATGCATAAGTTATCTCCTCCTTGGGAAGGGCCTTTTGTGGTCAGTAGAAATCTCAACAATGGGTCATACTATCTCGTCGATATCAGGGATGACTCAGAGATGGTGGGTCAGGAAACCCACCGGCCATGGAACATAGCACATCTACGGCCGTTTTACACATCAGGGCGTTGAGACTTGCCATTGTACACTATCATTGTACATACCATATATAAATAAAATAAAATCTCCGCAAGAAGGGACCTCTTTTGTTACACACATCTTTGTTCATACAAGAAGAGTTCATAAAAATTCCAGTTGATATATCAACTACAGCGGAGGGCGGCTTCTTACCTTCGGGTATCGCTTCTAATGCTTTATCGGCCAGGATCTATGCCAAAATCTCCGGCTAACATGATTAGCCGCGGCGGAGGGCGGCTTCTTACCTTCGGGTATCGCTTCTAATGCTTTATCGGCCGACGTTTACGCCATATTGCTGAAGAGGGCTTCTTACCGACGGGTATCGGTTGTAACACCCTATCGGCCGGCTTCATGCCAAATCTCTGGCTAACATGATTAGCTGCGGTTGTAGGAAGTTTTTTACTGACGGGTATCTAACCCTAACAACCGGCGGAGGGCAGCTTCTTACTTCTGGGTATAGCTTCTAATGCCTTATCGGCCAGGCTTTATGCCATCTCCGGCTAACCAGATTAGCCATGGTTGCCAAGGGGGCTTCCCACCCCCGGGTGTAGCTTATCTAACCCTAACAATCGGCGGAGGGCGGCTTCTTACCTCCGGGTATAGCTTCTAATGCCTTATCGTCCAGGCTTTATGCCATCTTCGGCTAACCAGATTAGCCATGGTTGCCAAGGGGGCTTCCCACCTCCGGGTGTAGCTTATCTAACCCTAAACAACTGGCGGAGGGCGGCTTCTTACCTCCGGGTATAGATTCTAATGCCTTATCGGCCAGGCTTTATGCCATCCTCGGCTAACCAGATTAGCCATGATTGCCAAGGGGGCTTACCACCTCCGGTTGTAGTTTATCTAATCTTGGCCACCGATGTCTTCTATGTTGACAAAGCAGCATAAGTGATCAAAGCAGCATACAAAGACAATGACAGTTGAAGAGCCGGATCATTTTATCCAGCATAATAGAATAAGATTCAGCAGAAGCAAAAGTGACATCTAGTCTATTACATACACTCCCTGAGGAGCCCAAAATTTCAGACAAGTCTTTTCACCGCCACACGGCGGGTCATGGAGAGTCGGCTGTTACAAGTTTTTCAAAGTAAGAACTAGCTAGCTGCCGGATCATCCTGCTCTGGCTCTTCGGTGGCCCTGATCTGGAGATTGTCCAAGTCCCAGTTGCAGTTTGTTAGAGCCACAAAAGAGCCTTCTTCAAAGTAAGGAGACAGGTCAAGGTCAGGAGCGAAGAGGTCCTTACTGCGGGCATGCGTTAAGTCCTTGCACTCAAAAATCAGGCTGCGAATTCTCTTTTGGTCAGGGCCATAAGCCGCCTGGTAGGTCATCAGATCAGCTTCCTTCGCTAAGACGGAAGCCATCACTCTGGAATCCTTCATGCACCGGCTGTAGTCAGCATTGGTGAACTCAGAGCCGTTGTCTTTCTTTGAAGGGAATCTGTCCATCATCTCGGCTGACGTTAGCTCCGGAGAGAAAGCCAAGGCCCGGCTGATGCCCACAATCGCCCCTTGGTGGGCAGCTGATTTCTTTAACTCGGCAATCTGCTTGGGCATGGTGGACAAGAGCTCCAAGACGCCCTTGAGAGTCACAACAATCTTGTCTTTGTATTGCACGACTTTAATAGTGCACACCGCACCGCAGTACAGCTGCTCCGTCAGGGTATAGATAGCCTTCAATGGCAACAGACTGTCAGAAGCCAGTTGCCGGCTCCTAGGGCCTGCATAAGTCAGAAATTTCATGGTGAGTTGCCAGTGCAAGTATTATATGACCATTGAAACACAAGTTATCAGAAACTTACCAAAGAGGGTAGCTGTCATTCTGGTAATATGACGCTTCAAGGCTTGGAGTTCATCTGATACGGCTATTAGTCGTTGATCGGCGTCATCCGCCCTCTTGGTCAAGGAGGCCTTCTCAGACTCGGCTGACTCTTTAAAGGCGGCAAAGTCGGCCTTGATTGTAGCCAACTCCTTAGAGAGGAGCCGGCACTTCTCGTCTATGGCACTTTGAGCCGTTTGTTGAGCCGCCAGATTGATCTTCAGATCTGTCAACTGCGACACGACTTCAGCTAAAGTTTCCTGTGGCATGTCAAAGCATAGCATCAGTAGGCAAGTCTCCAAACAGATCGCAAGCAATATGTATGACACTTGGGGGCTAATGTCTATTTTTAGACGTTTTGGCACTGAAAGACCCGGCTCAACTTTGGACTAGATTGAGCCGGCCCTTGGGGGCTACGGATTTGGATTTTCTACAAGGAAGATCATGAAAGACCGTCTCAACTTTGGACTAGATTGAGCCGACCCTTGGGGGCTACGGATTTGGATTTTCTACAAGGAAGATCATGAAAGACCCGGCTCAACTTTGGACTAGATTGAGCCGGCCCTTGGGGGCTACGGATTTGGATTTTCTACAAGGAAGATCATGAAAGACCCGGCTCAACTTTGGACTAGCTTGAGCCGACCCTTGGGGGCTACGGATTTGGATTTTCTACAAGGAAGATCATGAAAGACCCGGCTCAACTTCCAACTAGGTTGAGCCGGCCCTTGGGGGCTAAGGAAGGTTATAGCAGGAAAAAGGTTCTTATTTTTAGACCTAGCGAAGAACAGGCGAAGCAGAGGAAAACTGAAACGGTAAGAAGGAGCCGCGATGGGCCCGTGCATTGTGCATGGCCGCCCCGTGCGCGGCGGCACGACCGGGATGAGCGTCAAGGGTGTGACCGACATCGGAGGACCCTGAGCAATGGCGTCGAAAGAACCCGCGCGAAGGCGACGGGCTTCCTACAAACCCTACCGGTGCTGTAATGGATGTAAGGAGAAGCACAGTGTTACTGGCGACGGCGTAGTGAAATGCGGATGAAACTCTGGTTCGCACAGGTTGATGCAGCGGCCTGTCATCGACGGAGCGGAGGCAGCGCCAGAGTTGGAAGTGATGGAAGCGGTTGCGTCAAGAGGAGGAAGACGAGGAAGCGAGTGGGAGAAGTAATAAACCGCTTGGGGTGGTCCTATTTAAAAGGAGAAGGTAGAATGAGCGCGAAAATCCAGGCGACGGAAAATTTTTGGCCGAGGCGGACGCCTCGATTTTCAGGATGGTCACTTAATGCGAAGATTTGGTGAGTACGTCAGTGAATCTTTCCTGTAACAAATCAACCTGGGGCCTAATGTTGGGGATATAACCCCGCGGTATGACACGCCCTAAGGGCTCCGGGTTATGCTTGGCGGCTCGTACACTGGCCCAAGGTGAGCCGGTGGTCCTAAAGCCCAGGAAGCTTGGTGGCTCATAAGGTGGGCCAGACAGTGGCCCAGAAGACCCGAGTGTGTAAGCTGCCCAGGGACAACTTGGACAAGAAGATAGAGGAAGACTCGGATAGACAATGAGAGTCGGTTACCAATTGTATGACCCATGGTCTAGACCTCCTATATAAAGGTAGACCCGGGGCGACTTAGAGATCAGGTTGTCGAATATTAGGTCAAGCTTCAGCTCCCTTGTAATCGATACATCAAGCAATATAAACAGAAGCAGGACGTAGGCTATTACCTCGAGTTGAGGGGCCGAACCTGGGTAAATCTGCGTCTCTCGTCCCCATCAAACCCTTTGAGTCCATCACGTTAGCAATGGCCTCGAACCGTAGTCCGTTTACCTAGACATCTGCCATGACAAAACCACAACACTTTACGCCCTTGGTGGGGCCTTCAATGGTCCCTGTATTGTGTCTGAAGACATACTGAATGGTAGTAGTCCAGTCAAGCCGGACTCCCACCTTTGTTTCCTCACCACTGCACATGGTATTTTAAGTGTGAAGTTGTGCCTTCTTGGCACGTACTTCGCTGATACTGGGGGCGTGCGATGGGGAGCTAGTCCCTATTGAAGGGAAGAGGAAGGCTCTGGGAGTTCGGCCTGCAGCCGAGCTGGCTTCACAACCTTGCGTGCCTTTACGGCAGATGCCGGTACTTGTCGATCACCTTTGTAACTAAATTCGGCCACCCGGGCTAATGCATGTTCCTCAGTTCGTAAGGATCACTCTGTATTGCCGTTAACAGTGATGACCCCTTTGGGGCCAGGCATCTTGAGCTTGATGTATGCGTAATGCGGGATGGCATTGAAACGAGCGAATGTTGTCCGGCCGAGCAGTGTGTGATAGCCGCTGCGGAAGGGCACAATGTCGAAGATCAAGTCTTTGCTGCGAAAGTTATCGGGCGAGCCGAACAGAACTTCCAGGGTAACGGAGCCCGTGCATCGGGCTTTGACACCTGGAATCACCCCTTTAAAGTTGGTGTTACTAGGTTTAATTCGTGATGGGTCTATGCCCATCTTTTTTATCGTGTCTGAATAAATCAGGTTAAGGCTACTTCCTCCGTACGTTAGGACTTTTGTGAGGTGATACCCATCGATAAAGGGGTCGAGGACAAGTGCGGCCGAACCCCCATGACAGATACTGGTCGGATGATCACGTCGATCAAAGGTGATCGGATATGCCAATCATGGGTTGTACTTTGGGGCCACGGGCTCTACAGCGTAGACCTCTTGAAGGGCGCGCTTCCTCTCCTTCTTGGGTATATGGGTGGCGTATATCATGTTTACCGTCTTGACTTTCAGAGGAAATTTCTTTTGATTGCCACCAATCGGACGCCGAGGCTCATCCTCATCCTCACTGTGAGGGCTCTTGCTTTGATCCTCGGATGGGAGCTTGCCGATCTGTTTAAACACCCAACAATTGCGGTGTGTGTGGTTGGCGAGCTTCTCTTGGGCTCCATGGATTTGGCAAGGCCTATCCATGACTTTCTCTAGCAGAGTGGGTCCATCACGATTGCCTTTAGGAGGCTTCTTCTGCTGCCCAGGACGGGAGTTGCGGAATCCGACATTGATGGCCGTATCATCGGCATCACTATTATTGTGCTGACGCTTGTTCTTGTTGCACTTGGGCTTCCCGTTGCCACCCCGAACCTCTCAGGTTCCGGGCGCTTCGGAGTTGTGGCTGCGTCTTGCTAGCCAATTGTCTTCACCCGCGCAGAAGCGGGTCAGCTGGGAAGTTAGGGCGGACATGGTCCGAGGTTTATCCTGGCCGAGCTGGCGAGCCAGCTATTCGTCCCGAATATTATGCCTAAAAGAGGCCATTGCCTCGGCATCCGGACAATCGACAATATGGTTCTTCTTGGTGAAGAACCGATTCCAGAATTGTCGTGCAGACTCTCTAGGTTTTTGTACGACGTTACTTAGGTCAGAGCGAAGTTAGAGCGGAATGCATCCTCCAGTTCTTCCCAGCATTCGATGGAGTTTTCGGGGAGGCTGGTTAGCCAGTGCCGAGCTGGCCCCTTGTGTTTAAGGGGGAGGTATTTGATGGCGTGAAGATCATCTCCTCGAGCCATGTGTATGTGGAGGAGGAAGTCCTTGATCCATATGGTTGGGTCAGTTGTCCCATCATACTATTCGATGTTCACGGGTTTAAACCCTTCCGGGAACTAATGTCGCATCACCTCTTCCATGAAACACAGCGGGTGAGCGGCGCTCGAATCCGAGCTATGTCGCACATGTGATTGGATTTTGTTTTGGCTTGGTTGCATTCCCGGTCTCTGTTATTACCTCGGTCGAGCCATGGTCTGTACCCATCCTGTCTATCGGGTGAGTAGTCTCTAGATCCGTAGATGGATCTTGTACGACCTGCTCTATGATCTAGGTCGTCACACCGGTCGAACCTGCCATTGGGCTCTAGTGGCTCATTTCCCCATCTTCGTGGTATTGTTGGCCTATAGCCGACATCGTCAGCCGTCCGATCACGCCCCGGAGGAGGGCGGTCTGGCTTGTCGTATGGAGTATGTTTCGAAGATGGACTATCGGTGAGCTCGTCGTCGAATTGCGACATCAGCCTTCTTCGTGGATAGCTTTTGGGCTGGTCCGATAGACCTGCTCCATGTCCTTCCTCAGCTGAGAGGACTCTTGTCCACCAATCATTGAGGTCATCTTGTTCGGCTTTAAGCTGCCATTCCTTACCTCTCAGGCTGCGCGCCGTCGCTATGAGTTGTTGTCTGAACAGTTCCTGATCTTCATGGCTATCAGGGATGTCCAAGTCATCAGCTGCCAGGATATCCTCCTCTTCGACAAGGGGAGGTAGTTATCGTCCTTGGAGTCATTGACGTCGTCGGGGTTGCTCCGGTAGTCAGGCCTTTCTCGATCCTCTAACAGGTGTTCGTGGATATGAGGGTCGCCGTAGTCTTTGGGGGTAACTCCGTCTCCGGCGCCGATGATAGCTTTGTTCCCTTTGTGCCTTTGGACTGCTTATGTGGTTTCTGGCGCCTTGACGGTGCGTCGCCCGACTTATCGCCGTCATTGTTAGGCGTTTTGTTGCCATTGGGAGTTTCCACCATGTAGACATCATATGTTGAAGTGGCGGCCCATCTTCAGGTATTAACAGCGCTGGGGGCGCAATCCTCTTCATCCATGTATTTTGCCTCATCGGAGGCATAGTCCTACATGTCGGTTAAATCTTCGACTTTGGTTATCATGTGGGTGGTGGATGGGACAAAAAATTCATCCTGACCCGTACTGTGGCCAATCTGAACAAAGATCAGGGCCGGATCGTCGAAAATTTCCATCGACGAGATCCGATCTAGAGTTTCATCGAACACCGAGGGCTCGATCGGATTATACTGTTCGGAACCTTCGGAATTGACCCCCGATGCGTCTGAATGAGAACGAGAAGGATCCGGACCATGAGTGGGTACACCACCGTGGTTGACCCCGCCGGTGTGACCGGAGGAGGAATTCGAGGTTAAAGCCTCGGAGTCTTCGGGCATGGCAAGTGAAGTCCCAAGCCTGGTTAGTGACAAGTCGCCCCAAGAGTCTACGAAGAAATCCAGGTTCCCGAATCTGACCTCTCGATCAGGGGAGAAGCTCTCGACTCGGCCTAGATGGCCGGTCGGGTCGGCGTGCAGCACTACGCTGCCGAAGGCGGAGATTTGTCCGGGGACGAAACTATCCATATTGCGGACCTCTTTGTTGATGACAAGGCGAGACATCGATCCCTTGAGTGATCATAGAGGAACTCTCAATGGAAGCACCAATGTCGGTGTCAAAACTAGCGGATCTCGGGTAGGGGGTCCTGAACTGTGAGACTAGAATCGATGGTAACAGGAGACGAAGGGGCACAGATTTACCCAGGTTCGAGCCCTCCTATGGAGGTAATACCCTACGTCCTACTTGGTTGTATTAATGGTATGGGGGTTACAGAGTTGATCTACCTCGAGATCGAATAGCTAACCCTAGATGAGTTGTTGTGTGCCTATAACCTAAAACCCTCTGGCTTATATAGACGCCGAGGGTACCTAGGGTTTACACATGGTCGGTTACACACCGAAGGGATAAACATGCCTATTTGCTACATAGGCCGTGGAGCGCAAGCCGTACTACCCAAAGCTTCCATCTTGGAGATAAGGTCTTCAATGAATCCTATGTTTGGTAAGTGTCCCATATAGTCCAGCCCATAGAGATAGGCCGGCCTCCAAGGACCCCTTAATCCAAGACTCCCTCACTTGGTTTTGGGTTCAATCTTGTGGTGTCCTCACCCAGTGACATAGTAGGGGTAGCGAGGCACGTATTGTATTGTTGCCATCAATGGTAACGAGATGGGATTTTCATCATATTGCTTGAGTTTAGCCCTCTACATCATGTCATCTTTCTTAATGTGATACTTTGTTCTTCACGAACTTAATACTATAGATGCAGGAAGGAGTCGGTCGATGTGTGGAGTAATAGTAGTAGATGCAGAATTGTTTCGGTCTACTTGACACGAACGTGATGCCTATATGCATGATCATTGCCTTGGATAACTACATGATTATTCGCTTTTCACTCAATTGCTTGACAGTAATTTGTTTACCCATCATGATATTATCCTTCGAGAGAGAAGCATCTAGTGAAACCTATGGCCCCCGGGTCCACTTTCCATAATATACTTTCAGATCTATAAACCAAAAATACTTTGATGCAATTTATTTAACATTTACTTTCCGTTCTCGTTTACATCCATATCTATCATATCTAATCCTTGCAAATAATTGTGAAGGGATTGACAACCCCTTTATAGCGGTGGGTTCAAGAGTTTGATTGTTTGTGTAGGTACATCCATTGGTTACTTGCTTGTTCCTCCTACTAGATTGATACCTTGGTTCTCAACAACTGAGGGAAATACTTATCTACTTCTCTACATCACCCTTTCCTCTTCAAGGGAAAACCAACGCAAGCTCTCAAGAGGTAGCAAGAAGGATTTTTGGCGCCATTGCCGGGGAGGATACACATCAAGCCTACCAAGTACCCATCACAAACTCATCTCTTGCATTTACATTATTTGCCATTTGCCTCTCATTTTCCTCTCCCCCACTTCTAAATCGATTTTCAAAAAATACCAAAAAGATTTGGTTTTTATTCGCCCTTCTTCCGCTCGCCTTTTCGTTGCTATGTTTGCTTGTGTTGCCATGTGCCTTCTATTTGCTTGCATCTTCGCTTGCTAAAATCTATTGATATGGATCCTCATCCACTTTCTAATCTTTTCAAAAGACCAAATTATGATGAACCAATTGCTTGTGAGTTGAGTGCACTTGATTACCTCTATGATGTTTTGTTTGAAAATCATGAATCTAGAAACTTTGATGAAGTGTTGAAAGAAGAAATTTGTAAGGAGATTCATGATATTTCCTTGAATAAAAAGCATGATTGCCATGTTGTTAGTATGAATTCTATGAATATCCATGATTCTAATGATATTCAAAACCACAAGCTTGGCGATGCTATGCTTGATGAATATGATATTCTTTGTTCCCCAAGTTTTGATGATGACACGTATGCTATAATTGATGATGGAAATAATGCGTTATTTGATAGTTATAGTGTGAAATTTCATAATGATTCTACTGAAAATGATTATGAGGGAGGAACATATGCTTGTAGGAATTTTAATAATATCAAGTTTCCTCTCTATGTGTTCAATATTTTGAAGTTATGCTTGTTTTGCCTTCCTATGATAGTTGATTCTTGCTCCCGTAAATTGTTTGCTCACAAAATCCCTATGCATAGGAAGCAAGTTAGACTTAAATGTGATTGTCATGAGATTCATTATGCCCTCTTGCATGTTTCAACTACTTTTTATGTGAGCATCATTGAAATCATCATGCCTAGCTAGGGGTGTTAAACAATAGCGCTTGTTGGGAGGCAATCCAATTTTATTTTTGTGTTCTGTTTTACTTCTGTTTTCGAGTGTTTCACACTTTATTACTTCTTTAGTAACTGTGTTTTGGTGTTTTAATTAGTGTTTGAGCCAAGTAAAACCTTTGGGGTGATCTATGGTAGTTGTTGATTTGATCTTGCTGAAAAAGAGAAACTTTTTTGCTCAGTCCAGGAATTTTCTAATGTTTTAAGAGCGTCGATGAGTCTGAATTTTTTACACAATATTGATATATACATTTCCCAGGTTTTCCTAAATTTTCAGAATTGTTTGAGTTACAGAAGTATACAAAGTTTTCAGATTGCTACAGTCTGTTCTGTTTTTGACAGATTGTGTTTCTTTGAGTTGTTTGCCTATTTTGATGAATCTTTGGGTTGTATCATGGGGTATGAACCATGGAGAAGTTAGAATATAGTAGGTATAACACCAATATAAATAAAGAATGATTTCACAACAGTACCTAAAGTGGTGATTTATTTTCTTATACTAACGGATCTCATGAGTTTTCTGTTAAGTTTTGTGTTGTGAAGTTTTCAAGTTTTGGGTAAAGATTTGATGGACTATGGAATACGGAGTGGAAAGAGCCTAAGCTTGGGGATGAACAAGGCACCCCAAGTCGTATTCAAGGACGCCAAAGAGCCTAAGCTTGCGGATGCCCCAGAAGGCATCCCCTCTTTGGTCTTCAATCCATCGGTAAATTTACTTGAGGCTATATTTTTTATTCACCACATGATATGAGTTTTGCTTGGAGCGTCTTGTTTGATATGAGTCTTTGCTTTTTAGTTTGCCACAATCATCCTTGCTGCACACACCTTTTGAAAGATACACACTGAATCGTGAATTTATTAGAATTCTCTATGTGCTTCACTTATATCTTTTGAGTTAGGCAATTTTACTCTATGTGCTTCACTTATATCTTTTAGAGCACGGTGGTGTTTGCGTTTTATAGAAATAATTGAACTCTCGTACCTCACTTATATTATTTTGAGAGTCTCTAAAACAGCATGGTAATTGGTCTAGGTTATGAATTTAGTCCTTGTATGATAGGCATCCAAGAGGGATATAATAATAACTTCCATATTAAGTGCATTGAGTATCTATGGGAAGTTTGATTTCATGCATAAGGTTTTGAGATATAAAGATGGTAATGTTAAGAGTCATGTTAGGAAGTAATTGTGATTTGGTAAAAATACTTGTGTAAAGGTTTGTGATTCCCGTAGCATGCACGTATGGTGAACCGTTATGTAAGGAAGTTGGAGCATGACTTGTTTATAGATTGTTGACCTTTGTGTGAGGGTCGGGAGCGCATGATGGTTAACTCCTACCAAACTCTCCCCTAGGAGCATGCGTTTAATAATTTGCTTCAATTAATAATATACTTTTTCAATAAGTATGTGAGTTATTTATGACTAATGTTGAGTCCATGGATTATACGCATTCTCACCCTTCCACCTTTGCTAGCCTCTCTAATACCGCGCAACTTTCGCCGGTACAACAAAAACCTTCCTCAAAACAGCCACCATATACCTTCCTCAAAACAGCCACCATATATCTTTCGTAAAAACAGCCACCATACCTACCTATTATGGCATTTCCATAGCCATTCCGAGATATATTGCCATGCAACTTCCACCGTTTCGTTTTATGACATGCACCATCACTTCCATATTGCACAGAGTCATATTTTGTCATAGGTATCGAGTTGTAATTTTGTTTGGAGTTGTAAGTAAATAAAAGTGTGATGATTATCATTATTAGAGCATGCCCCATGTGAGGAAAGGATGATGGAAGCTATGATTCCCTCACAAGTGGGGATGACATTCCGGACTTTATGAGAAAAAATAAAGAGGCCAGCAAAGCCCAAATAAAAAGAAATAAATAAAAGAGGCCTTAGATGCCCACCAAAAAATTGATAGAAAAGAGAGAAGGGACATTGCTACTACCTTTTTCCACTCTTGTGCTTCAATAGCACCATGATCTTCATGATAGAGAGTCTCCTATTTTGCCACCTTCATATAACTAGTGGAATTTTTCATGATACACGTCCACTTAGTTCCTTTTTGAGATTTCATACACTTATAGCTCTAGTGCACCCGTTGCATGGCAATCCCTACTCACTCACATTGATATTTATTAATGGGCATCTCCATAGCCCATTGATATGCCTATTTGATGTGAGACTATCTTCTCTGTTTCCTTGACAACCTCCACCATATTATATTCCACATATAGTGCTATATCCATGACTCATGCTCATGTATTCCATGAGATTTGAATTTTTTTGAAAAAATAAAGGTGTGAAAACAATTGCTTGAACTTTCATCGGGGTTGTGCATGATATAAATACTTTGTGTGGGGAAGATGGAGCATAGCCAGACCATATGATATTGTAGGGATAACTTTCTCTTGCCATTATATTTTGAAGAGATACAATTGCTTTGCTTGTATGCTTGAAACGTTATTGTTTTTATACCAATATTAAGCTTTTGTTTGGAGTCTTACGGATCTGAACATTCATGCCACAATAAAGAATATTACATGGATAAATATGTTAGGTAGCACTCCACATCAAAAATTCTGTTTTTATCATTTACTTACTCGCGGACGAGTAGGAATTAAGCTTGGGGATGCTGATATGTCTCCAACGTATCTATAATTTTTATGATGGCATGCTATTATATTATCTGTTTGGATGTTTTATATGCATTAATATGCTATTTTATATTATTTTTGGCACTAACCTATTAATCTAGAGCCTAGTGCCAGTTTCAGTTTTTTCCTTGTTTTTGAGTTTTGCAGATATGGAATATTAAACGGAGTCCAAATGGAATAAAACCTTTGGAAGGAATTTTTCTAGAAGGAAACAAATCAACCAGGCTTGGAGTGCACCACAGGACTTGTGCCAGGAGGTCACAAGCCTACTAGGCGCGCCCCCCTGACCGTGCCTAGCGGGCTTGTTGTCTCCTGGCAGGTCTCCTAACCCTAATCTTTGGCCTATAAATTCCCAAATATTCCCTCAACATTAAAAAGAGACACGCAAATAGTTTTCTACCACCGAAAGCCTCCATTCTCGAGCGATCCAATCTTGGAGCCTTTTCCGGTAATCTGCCGGAGGGGGTTTCGATCACGGAGGGCATTTACATCAACTCCATTGCCCCTCCGACGATGCGTGAGTAGTCAACCATAGACCTACGGGTCCATAGCTAGTAGCTAGATGGCTTCTTATCTCTCTTTGATCTTCAATACCATGTTCTTCATGATCTTCATGGAGATCTATCCGATGTAATCCTCTTTTGTAGTGTGTTTGTCAAGATCCGATGAATTGTGAGTTTATGTTTAGATTATCCATGAATCTTATTTGAATCTCCTCTGAATTCTTATTTTCATGATTTCATATCCTTGTAAGTCTCTTCGTGTTATTGGTTTGGTTTGGCCACTAGATTGGTAATTCAACCCATAGTCCAGCCCATAGAGATAGGCCGGCCTCCAAGGACCCCTTAATCCAAGACTCCCTCACTTGGTTTTGGGTTCAATCTTGTGGTGTCCTCACCCAGTGACATAGTAGGGGTAGCGAGGCACATATTGTATTGTTGCCATCAAGGGTAACAAGATGGGGTTTTCATCATATTGCTTGAGTTTATCCCTCTACATCATGCCATCTTTCTTAATGCGTTACTCTGTTCTTCATGAACTTAATACTCTAGATGCAGGCAGGAGTCGGTCGATGTGTGGAGTAACAGTAGTAGATGTAGAATCATTTCGGTCTACTTGACACAGACGTGATGCCTATATGCATGATCATTGCCTTGGATACCTACATTATTATTCGCTTTTCTATCAATTTCTTGACAGTGATTTGTTTACCCACAATGATATTTTCCTTCGAGAGAGAAGCCTCTAATGAAACCTATGGCCCCCCGGGTCTACTTTCCATAATATACTTTCGGATCCATAAACCAAAAACAAGAAAAATAGTTTGCTACAATTTATTTACCTTTTACATTCCGTTCTCATTTACATCTATATCTATTGGATCTAATCCTTGCAAATAATCATGAAGGGATTGACAACCCCTTTATAGCATTGGGTGCAAGAGTTGGATTGTTTGTGTAGGTGCGTCCATTGGTGACTTTCTTGTTCCTCCTACTGGATTGATACCTTGGTTCTCAACAACTGAGGGAAATAATTATCTACTTTGCTGTATCACCCTTTCCTCTTCAAAGGAAAACCAACGCAAGCTCAAGAGGTAGCAACCCTTAATGCAAAGGAATGTCATGTTGTATTGCCCTTTGTGATAGCAACCTTTATTATGGAATCCATCACTTTTATTTATTTACCATCACAAGTTCATACAACACTTATTTCCCCTTACAATAAAAGATCATACATATTTTGGAGCAACTTTTATTGCTTTTTGCACCGATGACAACTTACACGAAGGATCTTATTCAATCCATAGTTAGGTACAATGGACTCTCATGGAAAAACTGGTTTAAGGGTGTTTGGACACACAAGTAGTTTTCTACTTGGTGCGGAAGTTTTGGCTAGTATGAGGTGGAAGCAAGCACCACATGTTGGAGGATCCATAACAATATAACTTCTATGCAAATATACCCAAGCATAACTCATTACATTGTTTTCCTTGTCCAACTTCAACTAATTTTCTCAAGTTTGAAAATAATTAATGGGGCTCACAATCATAGAATATGTCCAAGATAGTTTATTTATATGTTAAATCTCTCTTCCTTCAATATTCTTTCATGAATTGTTCAAGTGACCAATGCGGTGTTTGCTAACTTTCAATAAATTTTACCACCTATA
The DNA here is from genome assembly GCA_022496015.1 of Hordeum marinum. Classification (NCBI taxonomy): domain Eukaryota; kingdom Viridiplantae; phylum Streptophyta; class Magnoliopsida; order Poales; family Poaceae; genus Hordeum; species Hordeum marinum. Next base: position 324,092,718 of record CM039677.1, read on the forward strand.
CTTCTTATATATGAAGTCATTACTCCCCATGGGATAAGCCTATAAAACATATATAATTTCAGATTTATGATATTCAATTCATTCAACCATTTACTCATAGGATATAAGTGAAGCACGAGAGTGAATGACAAAACTACTCCAAAACATATAAGTGAAGATCAATGAGTAGTCAAACAATTAAGTAGATCTGTGAGGACTTTCTCACGCTCTCTCTCTCTCAATAAATATTTTCAGATCTGATTATTTTATTTAAACATCAAGCAAAATAAAAATGGCACTCCAAGAATAGCATGCATCATGTGAACGAGTAAAAATTTAGGCTCAACATAGGCTAACCGATAGTTGACGAAGAGAGGTGGGATGCGTAGCATCCCCAAGCTTAGATGCTTGAGACTTCTTGAAATATTTACTTGGGGTGCCTTGGGTATCCCCAAGCTTGAGCTTTTGTATCTCGTTCAATCCTCTCATATCATGGTTTCACCTATTCTCAAAAACTTCATCCACACAAAACTCGAAAAGAACTCGTGAGATAGCTTAGTACACATAAGAACAAATCAACAATTCATGTACTGCCAAGACAAGTTGCACAATAATTTTAAAACATTAGTTAATGTATACTATCATCTCCAAAATTTATATCTACCAATATAGGCTATGGAAACTATAGGATAAGTAGATAACAAAACTATGACAACAATCTGTCCAAACAGAACAGTCTATAGAAAATTTATGAAAACATTGTACTTATGTAACACAAAAACTTATGAAAATTTTGGAAATGCTAAATTATTTATATTAAAATACTTTGTAAAAAAATCAGAAACTTTCCACGTTCCAGTAAAATATGAAAATTTAAACACTACAGCAGAAGTTTCTGTTTTTACACAACACACATCAAACATGCAATTCAAGCATCCTAAAGGAAATTCTTGGAAATTTTTATTGAAAAAATATTATAAATAACACCTAACAGATAACAACAAAATAAAATGATGCTCCAAGCAAAACTCATATTATGTGACGAATAAAAATATAGCTCCAAGTGAGATATACCGATAGTGTTGAAGACAAAAGAGGGGATGCCTTCCGGGGCATCCCCAAGCTTAGGCGCTTGAGTATTATTTGTATATTACCTTGGGGATGCCTTGGGAATCCCCAATATTAGGTTATTATGACTCCTTATTCTCCTCATTTCGGTATCTCACCCAAAACTTCAAAACTTCAATCACACAAAACTTAACGAAACTTTGTGAGAAGGGTTAGTGTAATAAAGATGGCTCATTCACTTAAGTACTGTCAAGAAAAGATTCATAATTATTCCCACATCATACATACTGTATTCCATCATCCCACAATTTATATTACTCAATATAATATATAGGAACACTTGAAACAAGCAAACTATGCATGCAAAATAGAATCTGCCAAAAACAGAACAATCTGTAAAGATCTGAATGATCACCATACTTCCCTGACTCTACAAATTCTGAAAAATTAGGAAATAACCCAGAATTTTCATATAAATGTTGTGTAAAAGTTTCAGAATGTTTTGAATCTCTAGTAAATCCATATAATTCATATACTGGACGCCAAACTTCCTGTTTTTGTGCAGAATCAAAGAAGCAAGTAGCCACACTATCCCAAAGGCTTTACTTGGCACTTTATTGAAATAAAAGACACAAAACATGATTAATACAGTATATTAATCATGTGAGAACATCAAAACATAAATTAAAAGTGTTGGGTTTTCTCCCAACAAGCACTTTTCTTTAATGCCTTTTAGCTAGGCATGATGATTTCGATGATTCTCACATAGGAATAATAATTGAAACATGCAAAAGAGCATCATGAATCTCATGACAAGCACATTTAAGTCTAGCCCACTTCCTATGCATAGGCATTTTGTGAGAAACAAATTTATGGGAGCAAGAATCAACTAGCATAGTAAGGCAAAACAAGCATAACTTCAAAACCTAGAACACATAGAGAGGAAACTTGATATTATTACAATTCCTACAAGCATATGTTCCTCGCTCATCATAATTTTCAGTAGCATCATGAAGGAATTCCAAAATATAACTAGCACATAAATCATTCATTTAGTTATCTACAATCTTGGAAATTTTACTACTCTCCACACAAGAAAATTTCTTCTCATGAGTAATAGTGGGAGTAAACTCAACAAAATAATTATCATGTGAAGCATAATCCAATTGAAAATTAAAATCATGATGACAAGTATCATGGTTATAATTATTATTTATAGAGTACATGACATCACAATAATCATCATAAATAGGAGGCATGCTTTCATCATAATAAATTTGATCATCAAAACTTGTTGGACTAAACATATCATCTCCATCAAACATAGCATCCCCAAACTTGTGGCTTTGCATATCACTAGCATCATGAATATTGAGAGAATTAATACTAGAAATATTTATATTATTATCATCATTCAAGGAATTATCATCAAGTATTCTCATAAATTCTTCCTCAACCAATTGAGCACAACTTTCTGAACCATCATTTTCACGAACAACATTAAAAAGACAAAACAATTGATGCAACGTAAACTCCATTTTTTTGTAGTTTTATTTTAAAAAACCAAACTAGTGAAAAACAAGAAACAAAAAGATTTGATTGCAAGATCTAAAGATATAACTTTAAGCACTCACGTCCCTAGCAACGGCGCCAGAAAAGAGATTGATGTCCACTACGCAACCTTCTTCTTGTAGACTCGTGTTGGGCCTCCAAGCGTAAAGTTTTGTGGGACAGTAGCAACTTTCCCTCAAGTGGATGACCTAAGGTTTATCAATCCGTGGGATGCATAGGATGAAGATGGTATCTCTCGAACAACCCTGTAACCAAATAACAAAGAGTCTCTTGTGTCCCCAACACACCCAATACAATGGTAAATTGTATAGGTGCACTAGTTCGGCGAAGAGATGGTGATACACGTGTGATATGGATGGTAGATATAGGTTTTTGTAATCTGAAAATATAAAAACAGCAAGGTAACTAATGATAAAAGTGAGCACAAACGGTATTGCAATGCTCAGAAACAAGGCCTAGGGTTTAGACTTTCACTAGTACAATTTCTCTCAACAATACTAACATAGTTGAATCATATGTAAATACCTCATGTGTGACAAAGAGTTCACTCCAAAGTCACAAATAGCGGAGAACTAACAAAGAAATAATTGTAGGGTACGAAACCACCTCAAAGCTATCTTTTCTGATCAATCTTATGAGCTATCCCTATAAGTGTCATGAACAACCCTAGAGTTCGTACTAAAATAACACCTTAAGACACACATCAACCAAAACACTAATGTCACCTAGATACTCCAATGTCACCACGAGTACCCATGGGCTTGATTATACAATATGCATCACACAATTTAAGATTCATCATGTCCAATCCAACACAAAGAACTTCAAAGAGTGCCCAAAAGTTTCTACCGGAGATTCAAGACGAAAACATGTGCCAACCCCTATGCATAGATTCCCAAGGTCACGAAACCCGCAAGTTGATCACCAAAACATACATCAAGTGGATCAATAGAACATCCCACTGTCACCACGGATGTCCCATCACAAGACATACATCAAGTGTTCTCAAATCCTTAAAGACTCAATCCGATAAGAAAACTTCAAAGGGACAACTCAATTCATCACAAGAAGATAGAGAGGGGAAAACTCCATATGATTCATCTTTTTCAATAAAGCTCGTGGTACATCAAGATCGTGCCATCTTAATAACATGAGAGAGAGAGAGATCAAACACATAGCTATTGGTACATACCCTCAGCCCCGAGGGTGAACTACTCCCTCCTCGTCATGGAGACCGCCGAGATAATGAAGATGGCCTCCGGTGATGGTTTCCCCCCGGTAGGGTGCCGGAACAGGCTCCCGATTGGTTTTTCGTGGCTACAGAGGCTTGCGATGGAGGAACTCCCGACCTAGGTTTATTTCTGGGTTTTTAGTATTTATAGGAATTTTTGGGGTCGGTCTCACGTCAAGGGGGTGCTAGAGGAGTCCACAGAGGCGCGACCTAGGGGGTGGCCGTGCCCAGCAGGCTTGTGGCCTCCTCGTCCACTTCCTGGCCCAGATCTTCGCTCCAGTATTTTTTATATTTTCCAAAAATATTCTCCATAAATTTTCAGCCCATTCTGAGGACTTTTATTTCTGCACAAAAACAACACTACAGTAGTTCTGCTGAAAACAACGTCAGTTAGGGTTAGTTCTAATAAAATCATACCACAATCATATAGAATTATTGTAAACATGGCATGAATACTTCATAAATTGTAGATACGTTGGATACGTATCAGAAGCCGTGTTTATCTTAACACGATTCATCAATGCATAAATCGTGCTTCGTTTTATACGGGATATGATTAATCATATCAAATTTCTTCACACGCGTATAACAGCACACACGTCTTGGGAAGCGAAGGGATTTACATCATAGTAAAAGAAGGTTACTCGTCGTCATGCCTCATAAAAGGGAAAAACCTTAAGGCCTATTCACGCTCCCCACTCGCATCCTCTGCTTCCTCAATCTTCTCCAAGCTCCGAGAGCCTAGATCCAGTTCATCCTCAACTTCCCCTCCGAGCTTTAGCCATGGCGGGTTTGAGATCCAACGGCAAGTGGGAGTCCTCCACGATCACTGACCAAGACATCCGGGACCTAAAAGACGTCGGCTACCTCCCTGCCAACATCTACCACCGCGCTCCGGAGAAGAACCAGGTGGTTCCCACACCCAAGCCAGGCGAGAGGGTGGTATTCGTCCCCCCACATCATCTAGGGACTAAGCTTTCCACTCCATCTCTTTGTCTGGGGGCTCATGTTCTTCTATGGACTAGACTTCCATGACCTCCCCCCGAACTCTTTTATGCACATATCAGTGTTTATCATCGTCTATGAGGCCTTTCTACGGGTCGAACCACACTTTGGCCTGTGGCTCAAGGTCTTCGATGTCAAGCCGAAGACCATCATGAGCGAGCACGTGGACTGTGGAGGGGCGGTTATCAGCAAGCTCCCCCACGTTGGATGGCTGACTGGCACCTTCATCGATACCATCAAGATCTGGCAAAAGGAGTGGTTTTATATCACCGAGCCAAGAGAAGAAGGTCGGGATGCTCCTGCTGAGTTCAGATCCGGACCCCCACAAGATTAACCTCCTGGCTCCGAAAGGGCCTCGACTGGGGGTCGGAAGTAGAGGTGGGTACGCTGCAGAAGCGCATCTCCTCCATGATCAAGGCCAAAATTGAGCTGGTCAACGTGATCCAGATCATGCTCCAACGCCACATCCTTCCCTGCCAGCGCCGGAACTCCCCTATGTGGACTTATCAGTTTTATGATGAGCCTACAGTTTGTCAGCTCTTCTGTACCACTTCGGACAAGCTGTGGAAGACGATGTTCATGCCTCGGTATAGTTGGCCAGCTGAGAAGGAGGATCGGGGCCTACATGCCGATAACTCTCCTACCCTGGTATAATATAACTTCAATTGATCGGCTTTGTTATCCGATAAAAGATCTAAACTCCCTTGGCCTCATCTTTGCATAAGTGGTTGAGCAAAGCCATGGGAATCAACTACCCGGCACCGCAGCCTGAAGACCCCAGGTCGAAGTTGTTGTCAGAAATGCTCATCATGGCGCCTTACTAGGCGCCAAAGAAGAAAGAGAAGAAGAAAGGGAAATGAGGTCCCTGTAGAAAGGACCAGCCGGATGCTGTGTCCGAGGAAACCCATGCCTCCTCTAATCATGAGGAGGAGCATGAAGACGAGGAGGAGGGGGATTCACCCCTCCCAAGAAAGAGGGCGGTGTCATCGGACACCATGGAGGAGATACCTCCTCCTGCCCCGAAAAGGGCACGTCGGGCGAGGTTTATCCTGCCTGACGAAAGTTTAGACTCGGACACCGAGTCCGATGACTTCGAGAGGGTTCCTCTCCGGAACCTAAGGGTCAAGCCCCCAGCTCGAAGGTAAGAATCGTAAGACTCCTCGAGCTATCTATGCCAAGTTTTAGATGATATTAACATGTGAGCATCTTTTGATCCGCATCCCACCACGCGTTCTCCCCACCGACCAGATTTCATATGGGGAGACTCCACCTGCCGAACTAATGGAGAGTAGGACCGTGTCGCATGCGACACCTCTGGGCGCCGTGAAGGATGCCGCGGAGGTGTCATCCCACCAGGCTCCTTTGGAGCTGAACACAAGTGGTGGGGGTGACGATGTCATGGTCAGGTTAACGCCTCGGCTACCAAAAACCGGGAGGAGGAGCTCCTCCCGGACACTGAGTCGACCGGACGAAAGGACATCCAGTCCCCTCTGAGGTCATCTCCGAAGCGCACCATGCCTATGGAGCTACTAGTTCAATCCCCGATTGGAGATTAGGCTAACCGATCACCACCGGTGCCACCAATGACTGGGTGGCCAGTCATGGAGGAGGCTATATCAAGCGCCTCCATCTCCAAGGATCACCGCACCCTTATGGGCGCGGTTTCTCAAAGCATTCAGTCCGTTGATAGCGGACTAGAGGAGGCCTTCAACGGTCTCCTAACGGGCTTTCAGGTGAGCCATTGATGTTGCTTGAAGCTAAGTCCGTATTTCCCCAAAGAGGAAGGGATGATGCAGCACAGCGGCGGTAGGTATTTCCCTCACATATGAAACCAAGCAATAGGAGAATCAAGCAACACAACATAAACAGTCCCTGCACACAAATAACAAATACTCGCAACCCGACGTGTTAAAGGGGTTGTCAATCCCTTCCAGGGTACGGCGCCAGAAAGGCACGGAGACGGGAGAAAGATTTGTAGTAATTTGATAGATAGATTGCAAATAAAATAAATATAAATAAAACGCAGCAATGTATTTTTGTATTTTTGGTTCAATAGATCTGAAAATAAATGCAAGAGAAAAGTAGATCGCAAAGGCAAATATATGAGAAGAAAGACCCGGGGGCCGCAGGTTTCACTAGTGGCTTCTCTCGAGAAAAAATAGCAAACGGTGGGTGAACAAATTACTGTTGGGAAATTGATAGAACTTCAAATACTCATGATGATATTTAGGCAATGATCATTACATAGGCATCACGTCCAATATTAGTAGACCAACTCCTGCCTACATCTACTACTATTACTCCACACATCGACCGCTGTCCAGCTTGCGTCTAGTGTATTAAGTTCATGGAGAAACAGAGTAATGCAATAAGAACGATGACATGATGTAGACAAGATTTATATATGTAGAGATAGACCCCATCGTTTTATCCTTAGTAGCAATGATACATACGTGTCGTTTCCCTTTCTATCACTGGGATCAAGCACCGTCAGATCGAACCCACTACAAAGCACCTCTTCCCATTGCAAGATAAATAGATCAAGTTGGCCAAACAAAACCCAAATATCGGAGAAGAAATACGAGTCTATAAGCAATCATGCATATAAGATATCAAAGAAACTCAAATAACTTTCATGGATATAAAAAGATAGATCTGATCATAAACTCAAAGTTCATCGATCCCAACAAACACACTGCAAGAGTTACATCATATGGATCTCCAAGAGACCATTGTATTGAGTATTCAGCGAGAGAGAGAAATCCATCTAGCTACTAACTACAGACCCGAAGGTCTACATAGAACTACTCACGCATCATCGTAGAGGCACCAATGGAGGTGGTGAACCCCATCCAAGATGGTGTCTAGATTGGATCTGGTGGTTCTGGACTCTGTGGCGGCTGGATGAATATTTCGTCTATCCCTCTAGGGTTTCTGAAATATTGGGGTATTTATCAAAGAGGCGGTCCGGGGGGCACCCGAGGTGGGCACAACCCACCAGGGCGCGTTTGGGCCTCCTGGCGTGCCTTGGTGGGTTGTGCCCTCCTCGGGGTACCCCCAGGCGCAGCCAGGGCCCGTTGTGTTCCTTCTGGCCCATAAAAAATCATCGTGAAGTTTCGTGGCATTTCAACTTCGTCTGGTATTGATTTTCTGCGATGTAAAAAACATGGAAAAACAGCAACTGGCACTTGGCACTATGTCAATAGGTTAGTAGCAAAAAATGATATAAAATGATTATAAAACATCCAAGATTGATAATATAACAGCATGGAACAATCAAAAAATATAGATACGTTGGAGACGTATCACCATCGCCAAGCTTAACTCCTATTCGTCCTCGAGTAGGTAAGTAATAAAAACAGAATTTTTGATGTGGAATGTTGCCTAACATGTAATATCATATTGTTTTCCTTATAGCATGGACATTTGGACTTTTAGTTGTTCAAAGCAATAGTCTAGTTTTGACATAATAATTTAGATACTCAAGCATATCAACAAGCAACCATGTATTTCAAAATATTAACGCTAAAATAAGTTATCCCTAGCCCATCATGCTCAAACATTGAACCATTCATGAAACACACTCGAATATTAGCTACACCCAATACTTAAGTTCGATCATATTGCCTCCTAGTTGGTTCTTTTGTAAGAGAACATGGAGACTCAAATTCAAAAAGAAAAATTGCATAAAGTATTAGAAAGGCCCTTCGTAGAGGGAAGTAGGGATTTGTAGAGGTGCTAGAGCTCAAAGCGAAAAACTTAGAGATAAAAACATTTTGGGAGGTGTATCCATCCCACCAACAAAAACGACTTAGAGTTCCCAACACTTTCCATGCTAGATATATCATAGGCGGTTCCCAAACAGAAAATAAAGTTTATTCCTTTTTCCACCATACTTTTACTTTCCATGGCTAACCGTATCGATGGGTGCCTCCATACCAACACTTTCCAAGGAATTTATTATTTGACAACATAAAGTAAATTCATTTTTGCATTTCGGGACTGGGCATCCCTATTACCTTTGCCTTACTCTCATGCAATCACAAGTGAATAAGCACTCATCATGAGAATAACACATCTAGCATGGAAAATATTAGCCACCCCTCACCGTTCCGCGAGCGAAACAAACACACAAAAGAGAAGTTTATTGTGAAAATTATAGATGGCACATACAAATTTGCTTAGAACGGCACAAAAATACTGCATATAGCTAGGTATAGTGGACTCATGTGGCAAAAACTGGGTTTAAGGATTTGGATGCACAAGTAGAGCTCATACTTGGTGCAAAATGAAGGCTAGCAAAAGATTAAGGAGCGACCAACCAAGAAACGGATAATATCAGAAGAAAGCATTAAGCATAATTAACACCGAATGATGTACCACAAGTAGGATATAATTTCATTGCGTGACTATTGACTTTCGTACTTGCATAGGGAATCACAAACCTTAACACCAATATTCTTACTAAAGCATAATTACTCATCAACATAACTCACATATCACATCATCATATCTCAAAACTATTACTAAGAATCAAGTTTATTTTGTCCAACGATCTTCATGAAAGTTTTTATTATATCCTTGTTGGATATCTATCACTTTGGGACTAATTTTCATGTGTTGTTTTTCATAAACTCAAACAAATAAAAGTGAGGATCAAGAGCATAATTTTTCTTATTTCTCTCAAAATAATTAAGTGAAGAAAGAGAGAATTTCTTACTAACTCTCAAATAAATCAAGGTGAAGTAATAGAGCATTTCTTCAAAAATACTAAGCACACCGTGCTCAAAAATATATAAGTGAAGCACTAGAGCAAGTCCATTGCTCATAAAAAAATTAAGTGAAGCATAGAGAGCAATTCTAACAAGTCATGGCATAATTTTGGCTCTCTCAAATAGGTGTCTCCATCATGGGATCAAGACTTAAAACACAAAATAAAACCAGCAGAGACTCATATCATACAAGACGCTCCAAGCAAAACACATATCATGTGACGAATAAAAATATAGTTTCGAGTAAAATACCAATGATCGTTGGAAGAAAGAGGGGATGCCACTAGGGGGCATCCCCAAGCTTAGTTGGTTGCTCATTTTTGGATAATAGCTTGGGATGCCAGGGCATCCCCAATCTTAGGCTCTTCCATCCTTCCTTCATCCATCGTCAGATAACCCAAAACTTGAAAACTTCAATCACACAAAACTCAACAAAACCTTGGTGAGATCCGTTAGTATTACAAAAATAAATCACTGCTATAAGTACTGTATTAAACCAATTCATATTTTGTTCTTGCATTATACCTACTGTATTCCAACTTTTATATGGCAAAAACTCATCAAAGAAAACAATAGAGCCATCAAAATAAGCACACAACACAAAGAAAACAGAATCTGTCAAAACAGAACAGTCTGTAGTAATCTAATTTGTCTGAATACTTCTGTAACTCAAAATTTCTACTAAGTTAGGACATCCTAGTTAATTTTTTTATTAATTTTCTGTAAAAATTCAGATCAAAATCACATTTCTGTGATTTACTAAAATTGTTTTCGTGAGCGCATAAGTTTCTATTTTTTTCCAGCAAGATCAAACAACTATCACCCAAGAAGATCCTAAAGGCTTTACTTGGCACAAAAACTAAATAAAAAACAAAAAACACAATCAGCACAGTAGCATAATTGTGTAAAAACTCAAGAACAGAAAGCAAAAAGCAAAAATATTTTTTATTCATTTGGTTGCCTCCCAACAAGCGCTATTGTTTTACGCCCTTAGCTAGGCATAAAGCAATGATCTAAGTTTTGTCATCTTTTGTTCTTTTGAAAACAAAAGGAAAATTTCCTATCAATGGCATTTAGCTTTCTATTCTATGAAAGCACATGACCATGGATAGCAGAAGAAAGATTAAGCATGTTGCGAAAATTTGTATCTAAACTAGCCTTCATCTCTTTAATGGTTTCGTTTTGATAAGAGCACATAAGGGTAGTTGATTCAACATTTTCTCCTTTGGGGCGCCCAAATATAGTTTTCATCTTTTCATAAGTATCAATGGCATCCATCCAAGAAAACCGTTTTCAAATATAGAATCCAAAACTTGCTTGAAAGAAGATGGTACACCAACATAGAAACTTTTCAAGTATATCCCTATCTGATATTGGGGCACATAGCTAGCCCGAATTCTCAACAGCCTATCCCAAGCATCTTTGAAAGATTCATCAAGCAAATAACGAAAAAATTCCGGGATCATCATCATCACAATTGTTAAGATTTTCCTTAACAACCCTGGTAGATCCTTCCATAGCATCATTTTTTATGAGCTTAGAGAAGACAGGGGGGCTAACCAAAGCAGTAAACTCGAGAGAAAACCCTTAGCCTTTTTAGGTTTGGTCATGGCGAGAAAACGACAAGCGGAAAAAGAGGGGCGAATAAAACGGCAAATTTTTGTGAAGTGGGGGAGAGGAAAATGAGATGCAAATGGCAAATAATGTAAATTTCAAGGAGATGAGATTTTTGATTAGGAACCTGGTATATCTTGAAGTTCCTCCCCGGCAATGGCGCCTGAAATTCCTTTTGATGTCGCTTGAAGCTACGTCGGTATTTCCCAAAGAGGATGGGATGATGCAGCACTACGGCGGTAGGTATTTTCCTCAGATATGAAACCAAGGTTATCGAACCAGTAGGATAACCAAGCAACCCAACGTAAACAGACCCTGCACACAAATAACAAATACTCACAACCCGACGTGTTAAAGGGGTTGTTAATCCCTTCCAGAGTACGGCGCCAGAAAGGCACGAAGACGGGAGAAAGATTTGTAGTAATTTGATAGATAGATCGCAAATAAAATAAATAGAAATAAAACGCAGCAAGATATTTTTGTATTTTTGGTTTAATAGATCTGAAATAAATGCAAGAGAAAAGTAGACCGCAAAGGCAAATATAGGAGAAGAAAGACGCGGGGGCCGTAGGTTTCACAGGTGGCTTCTCTCGAGAAAAAATAGCAAACGGTGGGTGAACAAATTACTGTCGGGCAATTGATAGAACTTCAAATACTCATGCCGATATCCAGGCAATGATCATTACATAGGCATCACGTCCAAGATTAGTAGATCGACTCCTGCCTACATCTACTACTATTACTCCACACATCGACCGCTATCCAACATGCATCTAGTGTATTAAGTTCATGGAGAAACAGAGTAATGCAATAAGAATGGTGACATGATGTAGACAAGATCTATCTATGTAGAGATAGACCCCATCATTTTATCCTTCATAGCAACGATACATACGTGTTGTTTCCCTTTTTGTCACTGGGATCAAGCACCGTAAGATCGAACCCACTACAAAGCACCTCTTCCCATTGCAAGATAAATAGATCAAGTTAGCCAAACAAAACCCAAATATCGGAGCAGAAATACGAAGCTATAAGCAAACATGCATATAAGAGATCAAAGAAACTCAAATAACTTTCATGGATATAAAAAGATAGATCTGATCATAAACTCAAAGTTCATCGATCCCAACAAACACACTGCAAAAGAGTTATATCATATGGATCTCCAAGAGAACATTGTATTGAGAATTTAGCGACAGAGAGAAAGCCATTTAGCTACTCGCCCATCACCGGAGAGGCACCAATGGATGTGGTGAACCCCATCCGAGATGGTGTCTAGATTGGATCTGGTGGTTCTGGACTCTGCGGCGGCTGGATGAATATTTCGTTTGTCCCTCTAGGGTTTCTGGAATATTGGTGTATTTATAGATCAAAGAGGCGGTCCGGAGGCACCCGAGGTGGGCACAACCCACCAGGGCACGCCTGGGCCTCCTCGTGCGCCCTGGTGTGTTGTGCCCCCCTCGAGGCAGCCCCCAGGCGCAACCAGGGCCCATTGTGTTCCTTGTGGCCCATTAAAAATCATCGTCAAGTTTCATGGCATTTGGACTTCGTCTGCTATTGATTTTCTGCGATGTAAAAAACATGGAAAAACAGCAACTAGCACTTGGCACTATGTCAATAGGTTAGTACCAAAAAATGATATAAAATGACTATAAAATGATTATAAAACATCCAAGATTGATAATATAACAGCATGGAACAATCAAAAATTATAGATACGTTGGAGACATATCAGCCTCGTAATGTTCTCTTTATGAAATTTTAATTTATTATGTTTGTTCTATGTTTATATATGTAGCAGCCCCCGAGCCCTAGGTGAGTTGCGAAAAAACTCACCCAGGGGTCAAATACAAAGAAACGACCAAACAATGTGTTAGACATTACTCATATTGTAACGTTCTAACAGTCCTTAAGAGGACCGAACATAGGGTCATGGTCTTGGCAGTTTGGAGGTTGGATACCATATAAACCAATAAGGATTTGTTGTTTGTAGGCCTTGTCATCAGTGGCGGCCGTTAATGCCGCCGAGCTTGACAAGCTAAATTGGAAGCTGAAGAGATCCGAAGATGATCTTGACGCTCTGAACAAGAGGTTCGACGAGGCGCAAGGTAAGCCGGATTGTAATATCCGAATTTTTCATCATTAGTAATTCGCATTGTCGATCCAGTATGGTTATATGTTTATTGATTACACAGCCTCGACGAAGGAAATTGAGAAGCTCAAGTCTGAGCTGAAGGAGATGAACCAAGAGGCCACGACCGAGAAGGCAGCGGCCGAACAAGCGGCTGCCGCGCTGTCCGCCTTGAAAACCGCAAGTGCCAAGCATGAGGCTCGAGTGGAGGAGGTTCAACAGGAGCTCAAGGCCGCCAGCCTGAAGTGCGAGGGCCTTGAGCAGAAGGGAAAGGAGCAAGCCATCGAGCTATCCACTCTAAAACCCGATCTCCAAAAGGAGCGGGTGGATAGACGGTTCTTTGAAGAACAGATCCGCCAAGTCAAGGCTGTTACAGATGGTAAGCCGTATTTATTGCAGTGTGCCTTCGGTGATAGCAAGTTCGCGTTGCTCACCCAGGTGTGGTGTTCCTCACGCGTCTGTTCGGACCTACCTAAGAGCTAGTGGATGCGAACCAGTTCTACGCTTCGCGAGAAGAAGAAGACGAGGCTTGGCTTTTTTGGCCCGGTTTGAATCCCCCGAGCACTCTCCTCTTCTCATCGAGCAAATTAAGCAGCTGATGGAACTTCACAGGATGGCGAAGCCAACCATGAAGGATCTCTGTATGCGGCTCTGTCCCAATTAGCCATTGCCGAGCAGCTACTTCGGCCTAGTGCGAAAGCTGAGCAACGCCTCGCCTTGGATGGACGCGCAAAGGCGTTTTTCCTATATCAAGGGAGCTCGGATGGCCTTTGCAAGGGACAAGGTGCGCTGGCCAGGGCTTGATCCGACAAAGATAGCCACCGTTCCTCCGCCTCCTAGCAAGGAGCATAGGTGCCCTGAGCGATACTTCTCTATAGTGATGGAGGGTGCTCGGGCAATATAAGCTCAGTGCTTGAAAGATAACATATCGTATGAATAGCAAACCCATCGTATGACACGGAATAACTTCTAACAAAGTTTTTAGCATAATACTCATGCTCGGATTCGCATATCGGTTCTCGCATACTATGATAGTCAGTTTTCGGCTTTCTCCCCTGAGGTGCTTGACCAAGCTAGCTGGAAACACCATCTCAGTGGTTCTCCCTTTGCCCTTTTAGCCGAACGAGCAAAACGTAAAGGGGCAAGCACAGGAGCCGGACAACCCAACTATTGACCCAAGACATAGTTCGGAACCAATGCATATAAAGCGAACTCCGAGACACCAAACACATAATCGATTGTGCTTAGGGCGATATTTTTAAAATTCGAGCCCCCTATCTATTAGCTGGTTGCATCGTAATGTGTACCAAACTGTTTCACAAGAAGCGCTTGAGGAGGGAGGAAATAGTGTATGTAACAGCAAAAAGACAACGAAGCGGCCATTCATGATGGTCTTATATTTTAATCAATAACTCTTATTGCTCAAATTTCCGAAGCAACTATTTACTGGTACTTGAAGATGAAATATAAAGTTGACATGAGAGGTTGTACCAGGGGTCTTCGATGGGTGGCCTGACGTCCTCGATGTGCCCTGTCGCCTGTCCACTCCTGTGCCTCCTAGGTGGTTGCATTCCTTTATGGGTAATGCTATCGGCGAGAGGACCTAGGAAAGAGGATCTTCAGAGGTCGCCGAACTATTGATGAGCGTTATGCCTTAGCAGGTCTTTGATGGTACGTGTTGTATGCCTAAAGACTTATATTGCTAGTAGTTCGGTCTAGCCGAACACTTGTGCTTTGATAGTTGCTCTTCACTGGTGCCCATGGAATCTTAAGTGCGAAGTTGTGCCTTCTTGGCATGTGTTTTGCTGGTATTAGGGCTGTGCAATGGGGGGCAAGTCCCTATTTCTGGGGAGGAGAAGGTTATGTGAGTTCGGGCTGAAACCGAGCTGGCTTCTCAACCTTTCGTGCCTTTACATCAGATGTCCGTGTTTGCCGATCATCATTGTAATGGATTTTGGCCGCTAGGGCCAATGCATGTTCCTCGGTTCGGAGGGAGCGCTCTGTGTTGCCATTAACAACAATGATCCCCATGGAGCCAGACATCTTGAGCTTGAGGTATGCGTAGTGTGGGATGGCGTGAAACAGAGCAAACGCTATATGGCCTAATAGGGCATGATAGCCGCTGCAGAAAGGTACAATATCGAGGATCAAGTCTTCGCTTCAAAAGTTATCGGGTGAACCAAACCCTACTTCCAGGCTTACAGAGCCCGTGCACCGGGCTTCGACGCCTGGGATCACTCCTTTAAAGGTTGTGTTGCTGGGTTTGATCCTTGATGGATCTATACCCATATTTTTAACCGTGTCTGAGTAAATCAGATTAAGGCTACGTCCTCCGTTCATTAGGACTTTAGTGAGGTGATACCCATCTATGATGGGGTCTAGGATGAGGGCGACTGAACCCCCATGACGGATACTGGTCATTTGGTTGCGTCGATCGAAGGTGATCGGGTACGCCGACCATGGGTTGTACTTCGAGGCTACATGCTCTACGGTGTAGACCTCTCGAAGGGCGCGCTTCCTATCCTTTTTGGGTATATGAGTGGCATATATCACATTCACGGTTTTTACCTCTGGAGGGAACTGCTTCTGTCCGCCACCGATAGGACCGCGCGGCTCATCCTTGTCCTCACGGCATGGGCCCTTGCCTTCTTCCTCGACTACGAGTTCACCGGCCTGTTTGAACACCCAACAGTTACTATTGGTGTGGTTGGCGGGCTTCTCTTGAGTGCCATGGATTTGGCAAGGCCTCTCCATGATCCTGTCCAATGGGGTGAGTCCGTCGTGATTGCCCTTAGGAGGCTTTTTCCGCCGCCCGGGTCAGGAATTTTGGAATCCGGCATTGACAGCCGTGTCATCGGCATCACTATTGTTGTGCTGGCGCTTATTGTAGCGACCCGACCTGGAAAGGTCAAGCCTCTGTGTGTTCTGTGCCATCCCAGGATCAGTATGCTGGCACACACAGTACATCAATGTATATATCAAAGTGCAATCACATGTAATTAATGTAAAACTGATATATACCTTAAAATCTCAGCGGAAACAGTCAACGGGAGTGGAGTCCCAATAACACCAACGGCAGGTTGAGTGCAGACCACAACCTTGAATCGTACTCTTACCAATCATAGAGCTTGTCTTCAACATAAGAGATTGCAGCCGTGTAGGTTAGTACATTGAATTTTCCGGCAAGATCACCATAGCAGAACAGAAGATAAAAACTATTCTATATGCAGTAAGGCTTTGTGGTTGTGGGTCTGAGTTTTTGCATAAAAGCTGATTTTCTTTTCTTTTCCAACAACAAAGGAATATCAGGAGTTTTCACTATAGAGTTACCTAACATGACATGGTTCCGCCAACCGATGTCTTAATGCCCACAAGTATCATAAGTTGCCCGCAATTAATTATTAGTCCAGTGTTGAGAGTTCAGAGATAGATCCAAGTCCAGAGGCTCAAATTGTCCATAACCGGGGACACTGCTAATCGATTAGGTTTAACTCTACAGAGTGTTGTGTACTTTACCCACAAGATTCGTTCCCTCCTGGTAAGTCCTCGCACTACCGGGTGTTTGAGAACAGGACGAACGAAGCATGGTCTTTCAGAGTGTTTCCCTGACTACTGTCAATGCCCATCCAATCCTAACATCGACTACATCTCGTAGCACTGCCCAGCCAGAGTCACAACAAAGATCAACCAAGCCAGAGCCCATAATGACTTGTGGCTACACAGGTAAGCTTCCCAGCATGCAATATTCATCCGTCTCTTTGAGTCTGGGTGAAGCTTTCCGCAAGATGTCATGGCGCTTATCCATGCATCCCGACCATCCACTGGTTACTCCAGGGATGCCCATCAATTCCATCCTTCACCCAGTAGTGTGTATTGAAAACTTGTTTCTCGAGTCTTGAAGTCATGACGTCTTGAAGATGCAGGACTTGAAAATGCCTTCATGAAGTTGTCGTCTTGACGTGGAGTCCTCCTTCTCACACCACTCACGAACACTCATACCAGACCCCGTCTACTTTAGCATAGCATTAAAATAACTAACGTTCCCGGGGATTTAGTAACAAGTGGTGGGTTCCTACCTCATGCATTCTACATGACTACAAGAAATTTTCAATAACACTACTGGAGGGATTTGTTGAATGATATCACTACATGCAATAAAACATAGGTATGGAATAGATGGTCAAAGTGAACTTGCCCGTACTATTGACGAAGAAAATGTCGCTCTCAGAAATACTTGATAGACTATTCGTCACTCTTCGAGGGAAATCTATATAGTCAAACATTGCATTCATATAAGCAATCGTACTAGCAATCAATTCTAACAATCAAAAAGTGACACAAAACCAAAAGTAACAAGGTTGTGATGAAGGAAATACTTAAGACAAAACTCAAAACAACAAAGTTTCATCAACAAAACTAAAGTTGGTTTTCTCTACAAATGATCCTGTTTTCAAAGGTAACAAAACAAAAACAAAGCAAATATAACAAAATTATTTTAGTAAATATTTTACTTAGAAAAAAGAATTACTTTTGAAGAACAACTAAAAATTATGAAAACAACACTCTAAAGAACATAGGTTTTCTAGCTAATAAACTTAACAACAATTAAAACAATAAAATATTAAAATAACAGAAAACAAAATATATAACAACTAAGTTAACAGAAAGTATATTTTATAAAACAAATTTTATTTAAAGGTATTTTCCAAAAGCAAGTCAAACTAGTAAATGGAAATCAATTACAAGTTATAATTAACTAGAATTGATTTTCATGCAATCAACTAATAAAATAATATTTTTTGAAGGGCTAATGTTATCTATCAACTAATATAACAGAAAAATAAATTAAAACAATTTGAAACAAAAGGAATAGTAATAAAGCTAAAAAGAACTAAAACAGAATCTGTTTTGATAAAAAAGACTAATTTAAAATATTCTAAAATTTCTCAAATTATACCTACTGTTACATAAAGTCACTAGTGCCAAGTAGCAAAATAATCAACTTAAAATCTATTTTTAAACTCAAGATATTTAGAAAATAAGATTTAAACCAAATGTGTTTGAATTCAAATTTAAATTATTCAAATATGGTCAACTTTATATCTACAGAAACTACATACAATTTGTGACATGATGAAAAAGAATCAAATTAAAATAATTAAAAACATAAAATATATAAAGAAAACAAAACAGTACTATTCTATTTAAAAACAGAAAACAGAAAAAGAAAAAAATCCTAACTAACGGACCGGGGTACACGTGGCGCTCTGTGATTGGCTATAGGGTGTGCGTGCGGGAGTTAACGAGCGAACGGCCGTAAACTAGAGGATACCGGTTCAGGATTTAATTCGATCTAATCTGGATCGTTGGATCTGGATCCAAAGGTTAAGGAGGGGGGGTGCTCACAACGGTGGTCGGGGTGGACTTCCGGTGATGTCGACGGTGGCGGCGGCTCGGTGGTGCTCGGGGGCGGAGCTCCGGTGGTCCGGGGCGACGTCTGAGGGGTGCAGTTTATGGCGGCACGCCTCCGGCGATGGTTGGTGGCGATAGTGGGGTGTGGGGGTGAGAGTGTCGACGGCGGCGAGCTCGGAGGTGGCGGCGGCGCTCGAGTGTCGACGGGGGAAGGGGCTCCGGTGGGTGCGGGGCTCGGGCGAGGGCACTGGGAGGTGCGCGCGAGCGAGGGGGAGCGGTTGGTGGACTCAGGAGGCGGCGGGGGTGTCGGGGTGGAGCGGCACGAGCTCGAGGAGCTTCGGTGGTGGCCGAACTCCGGCGAGGTTGGGAGCGGCGTTCTGGCGAGGGAGCTCGGGTTTCGGGGGGAACAGGGTGCAGCGAGGCAGGGGCTTTATATAGGGGCCTCGAGTGCTGGGGGAAAGGAAAGGGGAGAGAGATCCGGGCGGATTGATCTCGCCGGCAAGAAAGAAAGGGAGGGAGGAGGAAAGAAGGAACGTGACCGCGGCGGTGTTTCGGTCGGGCGGTGGGGCCTACGGTCAAAAAGAGAGAAAGGAAGGGCGACGCGTCGGTGGCCGATCCGAAGAAGATTCAGATCTAATCTGGATCTTGATCAGGCCCGGTTAGGTAGGTGGGCCGCGGGGTTTTTCCTAATTTTGCAATTTGTTTCCCTTTATCAATTTACAATGAAGGAAACTATATTTTGGGAAATCAAAACATTTCCAAAAGTAAAGTTTTATACACCAAATTATCAGGGAAGTTAATGCAATTTAGTGAACATTTTTCCACGTCCAAAATAAATACTTTTTTAAAAATATTTTTCAGAAAAATGCCTAATTTGATTCTAATTCTTTTTGCAATAAACTTTCAAATAACCCCCTGGGGTTTTATGGTTCAAAATTTCACAAAAATAACCCTGGTGTGGAGTGTCATGTTACTCCTCTCAAAAATCTTGTCAAGGGTATTTGAATTCTTTCAAAATTTAAAATGGAACTAAATATGAAATGAATTCCAAAAAGAATAATTCAGAGATTTTCAAATCCACTTTTCAAATTCCTTGTTTATGAAGAAGTCATGTTATCTTCTCTCACTAATTTGAAATGAATTTGAAATCAAACACAAAGGGGAAAGTCATTTTATTTCCTGTCATTCAAAAGTTTTCAAAAAGTTTCAAATTTCACTCAATTCAATCACTCAAGCAAACAAATACTCATTCTAATATTTATTATAACATTCCAAAATTTGGGATGTTACAAACCTACCACACTTAAAATGAATGTCGTCCTCGAGATTCGATAGGGCTAGAAAGAATAGGTTAGGGTTTTGGGTCTTCTAACAAAATCCATTGACCAAGAAGGTGTGGAGTCTACCACACTTAAAATGAGAGTTACTGGTCCTTCAAAATCATGGCAGTCCTCTGGGTGCATCTGTCTCTTCACTTACTTCATGATAGCTCCTTCGGTGATGCTCTTCCGTTTAATCAGAATCTCGTGTTCTCATAACAAAAATGCATTTCCTTCGATACTGGGTCTTCTTAGCTGATAAGTCTCGCGTTCATTCTAAGTAACTTATTGAAGATCTCATGGTGGTCTACCCTTTGTGGGTATCCTATAGTGAAATGGGTGTTGGCATCATTCCTCACCATAAAATTCCTACGTGTGACAACAACTGTCATGTACAAGGGGTTTTCTTCATACCATTCTAAGGCTTAAACAAAAGCTTCAAAAGAACGCCGTCTCTCTACTATGGGTAAGTCACTCAGATTTACCATTTAGAATAGCAAGAGAAATGATAAGAGTAAGTCGTCATGGTGATCAATCCATGCCGCACTGAAATCATTACCTTGTATAAGGTTCAGTGAATCTCGTATTCTAACACTTGGGCTTCCTGACAAGCGTTGCAGAAATTTCTCTTGTCAACGAACGAAGTTCGGATAAATCCACTGATTCTGCAAGCTAAACAAAAGATCTAGCGTTTCTTCACAACTCTCAGGTTGTCGTATACTCCTAAGAAAACATTTGCTGATCCAATCACAACTTCTTGCTTCATGATCTTTGGGCAACCTTCATGAAACCATGAGATCCATCCTTGATACACGTTCTATCCCTTGAATATGTTTTCCTTTCCATTGGTCTGTTTACCAATAAAAGTTTTGGTTCATCATATTCAAATCCAAGGTATACTATTTCACGTGTTGCCATCCACATAGCTGGATATGTTTCCATATTCTCTTCACCTGTATTCACTTATCCAAACTCCTTAACAAGAATGGTACTTTCTTTATTCATTGGTCCCTGTGGTTACTACCACACTTAAAATGAAATGTACACATGCCTGCATAGACCATGTTTTCTCATATCCTCGAAAATGGTCAGAGATCTTCGTTCATCGAGTAACAACTCATATAATTCAACACGGGAGAATCATGACACCATAAATTCCATTGACTCATGAATTTATTACAAACTCTGAGACTTCCGTTACATAACTTCAAAATGATAAGAGGGCTACCTATTACATTTATTACTTCCAAAATCCCAAAACTCAAACAACTCATGTTTAGCCTTCTTCTCCGGGCAGGTATAGGAGTAGTGTCCTGTCTTGTTGCACCGATGACAAGTGATGTGGATCAGATCCTTCCATGTAGAAAACCATGGAGTCTTCTTCTTCTTCTTCTTCTTCTTGGGTTGGGTTCCTTTCCTAATGCTTGTCTCATACCTCTTGCAAAAACAGTGTGGCCTCTCCAAGCTACACTGCAAACATCTAATGCCTCCGCTTACTTGGCCTTTCTTCTTGTCTAGGTTGATCATTTCTTCTATCTCCTGAGGATCAGATTGCACTTCTTCTGTTAGGAAGTCTCCCAGATACTCGTTCGGACAATCCTGAGAGATATGTCCTTCTTCTCCACACGAATAACATGACTTGGTATCAATGTTTGGGTGTGGTATATCTCCCATCATCATGGGTTCTTCTAACTTATTCCCGAGGGATTCTTTCATTGCTTCCTTCTGCTGCTTCATGAGTTCTTGTACCTTCCGGTATATTTGACATTGCGCCGGATAGTGAGTGGTTCCTTCACACAAGAAACATGTCACCTGTCCAGTTGGGTATTCCTTAGCTCGGTGATTTTCTTCACAATGAGGGCATCTTTCCTTGTGTTCTTCCTGGGTGTGTCCTATCTCCCCACATATCTTGCATGCACAAATCTTCTTCACATCTTTGCAACGGGGCTTCTGGGTGTTGGTGACAACATGAGATTTTTGAAGAGTCCTCTTGAATTCTTCCCAGGTGATGGATGCTTGCCTATCATGGATAGCTTCATGCATCTTCCACCAATTTGCAGCACCTTTTCCAAAGTACCGAAGAGCATACTGGACCATCTCATTCCTTGCAACATGGTTACTCCTTAGATGATCCCCCATGTTCTGAATCCATTCTTCTGTCTCTAATCGAGTCATCGTTCCAGAATACACGAGTCCAGCTTCATTCATCATCTATTGGGTTCAAGGTTTGGGGGATGAGATGGGTAAGAGAGAGAGAGAGAGACAAAGAGAGAGAAGGGATACAAACAACTCAAAGAATTCAAATATTCCTTTATTCTCTGTCCACACATTCATAAAGTTCAATCGAACTATAGTATCGCCACCCACATAAGGTTGGTATGGTCGATCACTCAAATCGTAAAAACGTTTATCCTTTATTCTCTCATGGTGGGGCTACTACTAAGCTAGTCTATATTATGTCTTCGTCTTCAGTGCGCTTCTTCTAGTCATGCTTGATATTCTCAAGTTCTTCTACCAGATTTTCCCTGCTGATGAGGAGTTTCCGATGTCGTCCCTGTAGTTCCAGGAGTTGGTTCTTGAGCTTCTAAATTTCAACATCTCTAGCATGAGCCATGGCCTAACTATTCTTCAAGTCTTGACGAAGCTTCTGAATCTCGGGATCATGTTTCTTCAGATTGACTACCTTCAGCTTCTCGTTCTTGAGGCTCTCACGAAGTGCTTCGTTCTCAAATAACTCTGAGAGAAAGTCCATTTGAAGGTTCTTGATGTAGCGCTCCAGTTCTCGATTGTACACAAGTACGGGTGAAAACTTCATCTTCTGTTCGTTAGTCAGGTCGATGAGTGCTCCATCAGGCTTCTGCCATCCAAGCCTTCCAAAGTAGTGGTTGCACAACTCAACACGATGACGCTAGCTCAAACATGCGATGGCATCATGGACAGCAGTGTTCATGCCCATCTCACATTCATGGCTCAATGTGCCATAGTTGATGTTTTCAGTCTTGGGGTCTTCTTCACGTCCAAAAACCTTAGTTTTGATGCCCCAGAATCCAGACTTCCTCTTAGTCGCCTTGATCTCAGGTATCGGTAGCTTCACCATCTGCACTAGCTCCATGAGGAATGAGCCT
This sequence comes from Hordeum marinum, assembly GCA_022496015.1. Taxonomy (NCBI): domain Eukaryota; kingdom Viridiplantae; phylum Streptophyta; class Magnoliopsida; order Poales; family Poaceae; genus Hordeum; species Hordeum marinum. The sequence continues at coordinate 324,115,946 of CM039677.1, forward strand.
CTGAGAACATCTTCATAGTCCTCTCTTTTGTTCAGGGTGTAGTTCTACATCTATAGTTTGAAACAGGGAGGGTTCAGTAAAAGAATTTAGAAGTTACGGGAGTAGTGAAAACAAAAGTTCTTCCTATCAAGGTCTTCCTATTTCTAATCCATTTCCTAGGGTCACGTCCTACAGTCAATATGTGCTCTGATACCATCTCTGTAGCGACCCGACTTGGAAAGGTCAAGCCTCTATGTGTTCTGGGCCATCCCTGGATCAGTATGCTGGCACACACAGTACATCAATGTATATATCAAAGTGCAATCACATGTAATTAACGTAAAACTGATATATACCTTAAAATCTCAGCGGAAACAGTCAACGGGAGTGGAGTCCCAATTACACCAACGACAGGTTGAGTGCAAACCGTAACCCTGAATCGTAATCTTATCCATCATAGAGCTTGTCTGCAACATAAGAAATTGCAGCCGCGTAGGTCAGTACATTGAATGTACCGGCAAGACCACCATAGCAGAACAGAAGATAAAAACTATTCTATATGCAGTAAGGCTTTGTGGCTCTAGGTCTGAGTTTTTGCATAAAAGATGTTTTTCTTTTATTTTCCTACAACAAAGGAATATTAGGAGTTTTCACTATAGAGTTACCTAACATGACAGGGTTCCGCCAACCGATGTCTTAATGCCCACAAGTATCATAAGTTGCCCGCAATTAATTATCAGTCCAGTGTTGAGAGTTCAGAGATAGATCCAAGTCCAGAGGCTCAAATTGTCCGTAACCGGGGACACGGCTAATCGATTAGGTTTAACTCTGCAGAGTGTTGTGTATTTTACCCACAAGATTCGTTCCCTCCTAGTAAGTCCTCGCACTGCCGGGTGTTTGAGAACAGGACGAACGAAACATGGTCTTTCAGAGTGTTTCCCTGACTACTGTCAGTGCCCATCCAATCCTAATGTCGACTACATCTTGTAGCACTCCCAGCCAGAGTCACAACAAAGATCAACCAAGCCAGAGCCCATAATGACTTGTGGCTACACAGGTAAGCTTCCGGACATGCAATATTCATTCGTCTCTTTGAGTCTGGGTGAAGCTTTCCGCAAGATGTCATGGCGCTTCTCCATGCATCCCGGCCATCCACTGGTTACTCCAGGGATGCCCATCAATTCCATCCTTCACCCAATAGTGTGTATTGAAAACTTGTTTCTCGAGTCTCGAAGTCTTGAGGTCTTGAAACTGCAGGACTTGAAGATGCCTTCATGAAGTTGTCATCTTGACGTGGAGTCCTCCTTCTCACACCACTCACGAAGACTCATACCAGACCTCGTCTACTTTAGCATAGCATTAAAATAACTAACGTTCCCGGGGTTGTAGTAACGAGTGGTGGGTTCCTACCTCATGCATTCTACTTGACTACAAGAAATTTTCAATAACACTACTGGAGGGATTTGTTGAATGATATCACTACATGCAATAAAACATAGGTATGGAATAGATGGTCAAAGTGAACTTGCCTGTACTGTTGATGAAGAAATGTCGCTCTCATAAATACTTGATAGACTATTCGTCACTCTCTAAGGGAAATCTATATAGTCAAACATTGCATTCATATAAGCAATCATACTAGCAATCAATTCTAACAATCAAAAAGTAGCACAAAACCAAAAGTAACAAGGTTGTGATGAAGGAAATACTTAAGACAAAACTCAAAACAACAAAGTTTCATCAACACAACTAAGGTTGGTTTTCTCTACAAATGATCCTATTTTCAAAGGTAACAAAACAAAAACAAAGCAAATATAACAAAATTATTTTAGTAAATATTTTACTTAGCAAAAATAATTACTTTTGAAGAACAACTAAAAATTATGAAAACTACACTCTAATGAACATAGGTTTTATAGCTAATAAACTTAACAACAATCAAAACAATAAATATTAAAATAACAGAAAACAAATATATAACAACTAAGTTAACAGAAAGTATATTTTATAAAACAAATTTTATTTAAAGGTATTTTCCAAAAGCAAGTCAAACTAGTAAATGTAAATCAATTACAAGTTATAATTAACTAGAATTGATTTTCATGCAATCAACTAATAAAATAATATTTGTTTGAAGGGCTACTTTTATCAAACAGAAAAATTTATTAAATCTATCAACTAATATAACAGAAAATAAATGAAAACAATTTAAAACAAAAGAAATAGTAATAAACCTAAAAAGAACTAAAACATATCTGTTTTGTTAAAAAGGCTAATTTAAATTATTCTAAAATTTCTCAAATTATACCTACTGTTACATAAAGTCACTAGTGACAAGTAGCAAAAAGAATCAACTTAAAATCTATTTTTAAACTCAAGATATTTAGAAAATAATATTTAAACCAAATCTGTTTGAATTCAAATTTAAATTATTCAAATATGGTCAACTTTATATCTACATAAGCTACATACAATTTGTGACATGATGAAAAATGAATCAAATAAAAATAATTAAAATCATAAAAGATATAAAGAAAACAAAAATAGAACTATTTTGTTTTAAAACAGAAAACAGAAAAAGAAAAACATCCTAACTAACGGATCCGGGTACACGTGGCGCTCTGTGATTGGCTACAGGGTGTGCATGCGGGAGTTGACGAGCTAACGGCCGTAAACTAGAGGATACCGGTTCGGGATTTAATTTGATCTAATCTGGATCGTTGGATCTGGATCCAAAGGTTAAGGAGGAGGGGGGGGGTTCTCACAACGGTGGTCGGGGTGGACTTCCGGTGATGTCGACGATGGCGGCGGCTCGGTGGTGCTCGGGGGCGGAGCTCCGATGGTCGGGGGCGACGTCCGAGGGGTGCAGTTGATGGCGGCAAGCCTCCGGCGACGGTTGGTGGCGATAGTGGGGTGTGGGGGTGACGGTGTCGATGGCGGCGAGCTCGGAGGCGGTGGCGGCGCTCGGGTGTCGACAGGGGAAGGGGCTCCGGTGGGTGTGGGGCTCGGGTGAGGGCACTGGGAGGTGCGCGCGAGCGAAGGTGAGCGGTTGGTGGGCTCGGGAGGTGGCGGGGGTGTCGGGGTGGAGCAGCACGAGCTCGAGGAGCTTCGGTGGCGGCCGAACTCCGACGAGGTTGGGAGCGGCGTTCTGGCGAGGGAGCTCGGGTTTCGGGGGGGGGGGGGATTGTTGGGGAATGTTGCATGGGAAAGAAAAATTTTCCTACACACACGCATATCTATCCATGGTGATGAGCATCTACGAGAGGGAGAGTGGATCTAGATATCCTTGTAGATCGCTAAGCGGGAAGCATTAAGAAACGCGGTTGGTGTAGTCGAACATCTTTGCGATCCAAATCGCTGAGCGTCCCGCGATCACATCATGATCCGTCCCGCGATCCAATCACGATCCGTCCCGCGAACTCATCACGATCTGTCCCGCAATCTCATCATGATCTGTCCCGCGATCTCATCACGATCCGTCCCGTGAACTCATCATGATCCGTCTCGCGATCTTGATCACGGTCCTTCCGATCTAGCGCCGAACGGACGACACCTTCGCATTCAACACACGTGCAGCTTGATGACGATCTCCACCGTCTTGATCCAGCAAGAGGAAGTGGAGAGGAAGAAGAGTTCACTGGCAGCGTGACGGCGCTCCGGCGATGGTGGTGGAGCAATTCCGGCAGGGCTTCGCCTAAGCACTGCGGAAATCCGATCTAGAGGAGCACCGGTGGAACGGGTAGCACGTGGCTGTAAAATCTAGTGCAAAACCCTAAAATCCACCAGTATATATAGGGGGAGAGGAGAGGCTGGCACAAGGGCCAAGGCTCCTATAGGAGTCGGCCGAACCAACTAGGATTGGAGGACTCTCCTCCAATCCTGGTAGGACTAGGATTCGTCCTTTTTTTCCCCTTTTTTCCACCTTTTCCTATTGGGTTTTCTTCTCCAGCCACATGGGCCTTGTGTGGGAGTTTCCACCAGCCCACTAAGTGCTGATATTCACTCTCCCACTGCCCATGAATCCTCTTGGGTCGAAATACCCCTCCCGGAAGTCTCTCGGTACACTACCGGCACTCCCGGTACACTACCGATGAGCCCGAAACTTTTCCGGTGACCAAAACAGGACTTCCTATATATGCATCTTTACCTCCGGACCATTCCGGAGCTCCTCGTGACGTCCTGGATCTCATCCGGGTCTCTGAACAACCTTCGGTCATCACCATACAAAACTCTATACTACCGAAACGTCACCAAACCTTAAGTGTGCAGACCCTGCGGGTTCGAGAACTATGTAGACATGACCGAGACACCTCTGCGGGAAATAACCAATAGCGGGACCTAGATGTCCATATTGGTTCCTACATATTCTACGAAGATCTTTATCGGTCGAACCTCTATGTCAAGGATTAAGTTAATCCCGTATGATGTTCCCTTTGTTCTTCGGTATGTTACTTGCCCGAGATTCGACTGTCGGTATCTCCATACCTAGTTCAACCTCGTTACCGTCAACTCTCTTTACTCGTTCTATAATACAAGATCCCGTGACTAACACTTAGTGACATTGCTTGCAAGGCTTATTGTGATGTTGTATTACCGAGTGGGCCTTGAGATACCTCTCCGTCACACGGAGTAACAAATCCCAGTCTTGATCCATGCCAACTCAACAGACACCCTCGGAGATACCTGTAGAGCACCTTTATAGTCAGCCAGTTACATTGCGACGTTTTATACACACAAGGAACTCCTCCGATGTCCGTGAGTTGCATGATCTCATGGTCATAGGAACATATACTTGACATGCAGAAAACAATAGCAATAAACTGACACAATCATATGCTACGTTTGTAATTTGGGTCTTTTCCATCACACCATTCTCCTAATGATGTGATCCCGTTTATCAAATGACATCTCATGTCCATGGCTAGGAAACCTTAACAATCTTTGATCAATGAGCTAGTCCATTAGAGGCATACTAGGGACATGGTTTTGTCTATGTATCCACACATGCATCTATGTCTCTGATCAATACAATTATAGCAGGGATAATAAATGATTATCATGAACAAGGAAATATGATAATAACTAATTTATTATTGCCTCTAGGGAATATTTCCAACAGTCTCCCACTTGCACTAGAGTCAATAATCTAGTTCACATCACCATGTGATTCGCATTGTTATGAATCTAACACCCAATGAGTTTTGGGGCTCGATCATGCTTTGCATGTGAGAGAGGTCTTATAGCCAACGGGTCTGCGACATTTAGATCCATGTGCACTTTGCAAATCTTTATGTCAAACTGTAAACACTGCTACCACACTCCATTTGGTACTATTTCGAATGGCTGCTGCTCCACTATACGTATCCAGATTGCTACTGTGAGTTATCCGGATTGGTGTTAAAGCTCGCATCGACGTAACTCTTTACGACGAACTCTTTATCACCTCCATAATCAAGAAACATCTCCTTAGTCCTTTATTTACTAAGGATAATCTTGATCATTGTCCAGTGATCCATTCCTGGATCACTCTTGTACCCCATGACGGACTCATGGCAAGGCACACACAGGTGCAGTACACAGCATGGCATACTATACAGAGCCTATGGCTAAGGCATAGGGGGCGATGTTCGTCCTTTCTCTTTCTTCTGTCGTTGTAGAGCTTTGAGTCTCACACACCTTACAAATCAAGCGAGAACTCTTTCTCTGACTGATCCATTTTGAACTCTTTCAAAATCTTGTCAAGGTATGTACTCATTGAAAGTCTCATCAAGCATCTTGATCTATCTCTATAGATCTAGATGCTCAACAATTTGGTAGCTTTATCCAGGTCTTCCTTTGAAAAACTCTTTTCAAACAACCGTTTATGCTTTCCAGAAATTCTACATCATTTCCCATCAACAATATGTCAACCACATATGCTTACCGGAAACTCTATAGTGCTCCCACTCACTTTATTGTAAATACAAGTTTCTCATAAACTTTGTATAGACTCAAAACTTTGATCATCTCATCAAAGTGTATATTCCAACTCCGAGATGCTTGCTTCAGTCCATAGAAGGATCACTGAAGCTTGCACACCTTTCAGCATCCTTAGGACTGACAAAACTTTCTGCTTGTATCACATACAACCTTTCCTCAAGTAAACCGTTAAGGAAACGATGTTTTTTGACATCCATCTGCCAGATTTCATAATTGAAAAATGCAGCAACTGCTAACATAATTCCAATAGACTTCAGCATCCCTACAAGTGAGAAAGTCTCATCGCAGTCAACTCCTTGAACTTGTCACAAACATTTTGTAACAAGTCGAGCTTTACAAATGGTGACATTTACCTTCAGCATCTGTCTTCATTTTAAAGATCCATTTGTACTCAATGACCTGTCGTCCAACGAGCAAGTCTACCATAGTCTATACTTGGTTTTCATACATGGATCCTTTCTCGGATTTCATGGCCTCCAACCATTTGTCGGAATCCGGGCCCATCATCGCTTCTCCATAGCTCGTAATTTCATCGTTGTCCAACAACATGACCTCCAAGACAGGGTTGTCGTACCGCTCAGGAGCAGTACACATCCTTGTCGACCTACGAAGTTTGATAGTAACTTGATCCTGAAGCTTCATGATCATCATCATTAACTTCCTCTTCAACTAACGTAGGCTTCACAGAAACATCTTCCTGTGCTGCGCTACTCTCTGGTTGAACAAAGGTTTAACAACCTCATCAAGTTCTATCTTCCTCCCACTCAATTCTTTCGAGAGAAACTCTTTCTCGAGAAAGGACCCATTTTTAGCAACAAACACTTTGCAATTGGATCTGAGATAGAAGGTATACCCAACTGTTCTTAGGGTATTCTATGAAGATGCATTTGTACGCTTTGGGTTCGAGCTTATTAGGTGAAAACATTTTCCACACAAGCGTCGCAGCCCCATACATTAAGAAATGACAACTTAGGTTTCTACCAAACCATAATTCACACGGTGTCATCTCAACGGATTTAGATGGTGCCCTATTTAAAGTGAATGCAGTTGTCTCTAATACATAACCCCAAAATTATAGTAGTAAAACGACAAGAGACATCATAGCACGCACCATATCAATAGAGCACGACTATGACATTCGGACACACCATCATACTATGGTGTTCCAGGTGGCGTGAGTTATGAAACAACTTTCACATTGTCTTAAGTTGTATGCCAAACTCGTAACTCAGATATTCACCTCCACGATCACATCGCAGACATTTTTATCTTCTTGTCACGATGATCTTAAACTTCACTCTGAATTTTCTTGAACCTTTCAAACGATCAGACTTGTGTTTTATTGAGTAAATATACACTATATGTACTCAAATCATCAGTGAAGGCAAGAAAATAACAATATCCACCGCATGCTATAAGACTCATTGGATTGCATACATCAACATGTATCATTTCCAAAAAATCACTTGCCCGCTCCATCAAACTAGAAAACGGGGTCTTTTGTCATCTTGCCCAAAGGCATGGTTCGCATGTCTCAACCGATTCGAAATCGAATGATTCCAAAGATCCATCGACATGGAGTTTCTTCATGCGCTTTATACCAATATGACATTTAGCGGCAGTGCCACAAGTATGTGGTACTATCATTATTAACTTTGTATCTCTTGGCATCATTGTTATAAACATGTGTATTACCACGATCAAGATTTCAACGAACCATTCTCACTGGGTGCATGAACATTGCAGGTATTATTCATGTAAATAGAATAACCATTATTCTCTAATTTAAATGAATAACCATGTTGCAATAAACACGATCTAATCATGCTCATGCTTAACGCAAACACCAACAACATTTAGGTTTGTCACCAATCCCGAAGGTAGAGAGAGCGTGCGATGTTGATCACATCAACCTTGGAAACATTTCCAACACACATCCTCACCTCACACTTAGCTAGTCTCCGTTTATTCCGTAGCTTTTACTTCAAGTTACTAACATTTAGCAATCGAACTGGTATCCAATACCCAGGCGCTACTAGGAGTACAAGCAAGGTACACATCAATAACACGTATATCAAATATACTTCTGTCGACGTTGCCAGCCTTCTTATCTACCAAGTATCTAGGGTTGTTTCGCTTCAGCGACCTCTCTCCTCATAATTGAAGCACTTAGTCTCGGGTTTGGGTTCAACTTTGGGTTGCTTCACTAGAGCAGCAACTGACTTGCCATCCATGAAGTTCCCCTCCTTGCCCTTGCCCTTCTCGAAACTAGTGGTTATACTAACCATCAACACTTGATGCTCCTTCTTGATTTCTACCTTTGCGGTGTCAAACATCCCGAACAGCTCAGGGATCATTAATTCTATCCCTGGCATTTTATAGTTCATCACCAAGTTCTAGTAGCTTAGTGACAGTGACTTGGAGAATTATATCAATCACTATCTTATCTGGAAGATCAACTCCCACTCGATTCAAGCGATTGTAGCACCCAGACAATCTGAGCACATGCTCAACGATTGATCTATTCTCTTTCATCTTGCAGGCAAAGAATCTTGTTGGAGATCTCATATCTTGCAACACGGGCACGAGCCTGAGATCCTAATTTCAGCTCTCAGAAAACATCTCATATGTTCCGTGACGTTCAGAACATTTTGGAGCCTCAATTCTAGGCCGTAATGCATGACGCACTAAACTATCAAGCAGTCATCAGAACGTGCCTTTCAGATGTTCACAACATCTACAAACGACGCTAGAGGGGTTGGCGCACCGAGTGGTGCATTAAGGACATAAGCCTTATGTGCAGCAATGAGGACAATCCTCAGATTACGAACCCAGTCCGCAATATTGCTACCATCATCTTTCAATTCTATTTCTCTAGGAACATATAAAAATTCATGGTAGCTACAGTGCGTGCAAGTAATCTACAACATATTTGCAAAGGCACTACTGACTATGTTCATGATAATGAGTTCAATTAATCATATTACTAAAGAACTCCCACTCAAATAGACATCCCTCCAGTCATTCGAGTGATACATGATCCAAATTCACCAACTCAAGTCCGATCATCATGTGAGTTGAGGTGGCTGCAATGGTGAACATCATCATGTTGATCATATCTACTATATGACTCATGTTCGACCTTTCGGTCTCTTGTGTTCCGAGGCCATGTCTGTACATGCTAGGCTCGTCAAGTTTAACCCGAGTGTTCTGCGTGTGCAACACTGGCTTGCACCCGTTGTATGTGAACGTAGAGTCTATCACACCCGATTACCACGTGGTGTCTCGACACGACAAACTTTCGCAATGGCGAACACTCGGGGAGAACACAATTCATCTTGAAATTTAAGTGAGGGATCACCTTATAATGCTACCATCGTCCTAAGCAAAACAAGGTGCATAAAAGGATTAACATCACATGCAATTCATAAGTGACATGATATGGCCATGAACTTGTGCTTTTGATCTCCATCTAGAAAGCACCGGCATGATCTCCATTGTCACCGGCATGACACCATGATCTTCATCATCTTGATCTCCATCAACGTGTCTCCATCGGGCTCGTCGCGCCTAACATGCTTCTACTACTATTGCTACCGCTTAGCGATAAAGTAAAGCATTACATAGAGCTTAATGATTGACACGCAGGTCATACAATAATTAAAGACAACCCTATGGCTCCTACCGGTTGCCGTACTCATCGACATGCAAGTCGTGATAATCTATACATCACATGATCATCTCATACATCACATATATCACATCATGTAATTGGCCATATCACATCAGAACATACCCTGCAAAAACAAGTTAGACGTCCTCTAATTGTTGTTGCATGTTTTACGTGGCTGCTACGGGTATCTAGCAAGAACAATTCTCATCTACGCAAAAACCACAATGGTGATACACTTGTTGCTTTTCAACCTTCTCAAGGACCACCTTTGTCGAATCCGATCCAACTAAAGTGAGAGAAACTGGCACCAGCAAGCCATCTATGCAACAAGTTGCGGTCGAGGGAACCGGTCTCTCGTAAGCGTACGAGTAATGTTGGTCCGGGCCGCTTCATCTCACAATACCGCTAAACCAAAATCCGACCAAGGGAGAAAGAAATCTAAGCATCAACGCCCACAAACCTTTTGTTTTCTACTCGAGATCTCATCTACACATAGACCTAGCTCATGATGCCACTATTGGGGAACGTTGCATGGGAAACAAAAAATTTCCTACGCACATGCAGATCTATCCATGGTGATGAGCATCTACGAGAGGGGGAGTGGATCTACATACCCTTATAGATCGCTAAGCAGGAAGCGTTAAGAAACGCGGTTGGTGTAGTCCAACATCTTCGCAATCCAAATCGCCGAGCGTCCCGCGATCACATCACGATCCGTCCCGCGATCCAATCACGATCCATCCCACGAACTCATCACGATCCGTCCCGCGATCTCATCATGATCCGTCCCGCGATCTCATCATGATTCGTCCCGTGAACTCATCACCATCCGTCCCGTGAACTCATCACGAACTGTCTTGCGATCTTGATCACGGTCCTCCCGATCTAGCGCCAAACGGACGACACCTCCGCGTTCAGCACATGTGCAGCTTGATGACGATCTCTGCCTTCTTGATCTAGCAAGAGGAAGTGGATATGAAGAAGAGTTGACCGGCAGTGTGACGGCGCTCTGGCGATGGTGGTGGAGCAATTCCAATAGGGCTTCGCCTAAGCACTGCGGAAATCCGATCTAGAGGAGCACCGATGGAACGGGTAGCACGTGGCTGTAAAATCTAGTGCAAAACCCTAAAATCCACCAGTATATATAGGAGGAGAGGAGGAGAGTCTGGCGCAAGGGCCAAGGATCCTATAGGAGTCGGCCGAACCAACTAGGATTGCAGGACTCTCCTCCAATCCTAGTAGGACTATGATTCGTCCTTTTTTCCCCTTTTTTCCACCTTTTCCTATTGGGTTTTCTTCTCCAGCCACATGGGCCTTGTGTGGGAGTTTCCACCAGCCGACTAAGGCCTGATATTCACTCTCCGACAGCCCATGAAGCCTCTTGGGTCGAAATACCCCTCCCGGAGGTTTCCTGGTACACTACCGGCACTCCCCGTACACTACCGATGAGCCCGAAACTTTTCCGATGACCAAAACAGGACTTCTTATATATGAAACTTTACCTCCGGACCATTCCGGAGCTCCTCGTGACGTCCGGGATCTCATACGGGACTTGGAACAACCTTAGGTCACCACCATACATAACTCTATACTACCGAAACGTCACCAAACCTTAAGTGTGCAAACCCTGCGGGTTTGAGAACTATGTAGACATGACCGAGACACCTTTACGGTCAATAACCAACAGCAGGACCTGGATGTCCATATTGGTTCCTACATATTCTACTAAGATCTTATCAGTCGAACCTCTATGTCAAGGATCTAGTTAATCCCGTATGATGTTCCCTTTGTTCTTCGGTATGTTACTTGCCCGAGATTCGATCGTCGGTATCTCCATACCAATTCAACCTCATTACCGGCAAGTCTATTTACTCGTTTTGTAATACAAGATCCCGTGACTAACACTTAGTCACATTGCTTGCAAGGCTTATTGTGATGTTGTATTACCGAGTGGGCCCTGAGATACCTCTCCGTCACACGGAGTAACGAATCCCAGTCTTGATCCATGCCAACTCAACAGATACCCTCGGAGATACCTGTAGAGCACCTTTATAGTCACCCAGTTACGTTGCGACGTTTGATACACATCAGGCACTCCTCCGATGTCCGTGAGTTGCATGATCTCATGGTCATAGGAACATATACTTGACATGCAGAAAACAGTAGCAATAAACTGACACGATCATATGCTACGTTTGTAGTTTGGGTCTTGTCCATCACATCATTCTCCTAATGATGTGATCCCATTTATCAAATGACATCTCATGTCCATGGCTAGCAAACCTTAACCATCTTTGATCAACGAGCTAGTCCATTAGAGGCATACTAGGGACATGGTTTTGTCTATGTATCCACACATGCATCTAAGTCTCCGATCAATATAGTTATAGCATGGATAATAAACGATTATCATGAACAAGGAAATATGATAATAACTAATTTATTATTGCCTCTAGGGCATATTTCCAACAGAAACGGGGTGCAGCGAGGCAGGGGCTTTATATAGGGGCCTTGAGTGCTCGTGGAAAGGAAAGGGGAGAGAGATCCGAGCGGATTGATCTCGCCGACGAGAAAGGAAGTTAGGGAGGAGGAAATATGGAACGTGACCGTGACGGCATTTCAGTTGGGCAGTGGGGCCCACAGTTAGAGAGAAAGAGAGGAAGGGCAACGCATTGGTGGCCGATCCGAAGAATATTCGGATCCGATCTTGATCCGGATCAGGCCCGATTAGGTATGTGGGCCTCGGGGTTTTTCCTAATTTTGCGATTTGTTTCCCTTGGTCAATTTACATAGAAGGAAACTATATTTTGGGAAATCAAAACATTTCCAAAAAATAAAGTTTTATATACCAAAATGTTCACGGAAATTAATGAAATTTAATGAACATTTTTCACGGCCAAAATAAATACTTTTAAAAAAAAATATTTTTCAGAAAAATGCCTTATTTTATTATTCTTTTTGCAATAAACTTTCAAATAACCCCCTGGGTTTTTATGGTTCAAAACTTCACAAAAATAACCCTAGTGTGGAGTGTCATGTTACTCCTCTCAAAAATCTTGTCAAGGGTATTTGAATTCTTTCAAAATTTAAAATGGAACCAAATATGAAATGAATTCCAAAAAGAATAATTCATAGATTTTCAAATCCACTTTTCAAATTCCTTGTGTATGAAGAAGTCATGTTATCTTCTCTCACTGATTTGCAATGGAATTGAATTTGAAATCAAACACAAGTGGGAAAGTCATTTTATTCCCTCTCATTCAAAAGTTTTCAAAAGTTTCAAATTTCACTCAATTCAATCATTCAAGCAAACAAATACTCATTCTAATATTCATTATAACATTCCAAAATTTGGGATGTTACACTTATTCTTGTTGCGCTTTGGTTTCCTGTTTCCGTCCCGAACTTTGGAGGTTCTGGGTCCTCGGGGTTGTGGTTCCGTCTTCTGAGCCATTTATCCTCGCCCACGCAAAAGCGAGTCATGAGAGATGTGAGGGCGGACATTGTCCTAGGTTTATCCTCGTCGAGCTAGAGAGAGAGCCATTCATCCCGAATATTGTGCCTGAACGAGGCTATTACCTCGGCGCCCGGGCAGTCAACGATCTGGTTTTTCATGGTCAAGAACCGATTCCAGAATTGTTGAGCGGACTCTCCTGGCTTCTGGACAACGTTGCTCAGGTCGGAGGAGTCCGGCGGCCGGACATAGGTGCGCTGGAATTTAGATCGGAATGCATACTCTAAACCCTCCCAGCACCCGATGGAATTTTCGGGGAGGTTGTTTAACCAGTGCCGAGCTTCCCCCTTAAGCTTTAGGGGTAGATACTCAATGGCATGGAGGTCATCTCCCCATGCCATGTGGATGTGGAGGAGGAAATCCTCAATCCATACTATTGGGTTAGTTGTCCCATCATATTGTTCTATATTCATGGGTTTAAACCCCTCTAGGAACTGATGCTGCATCACCTCGTCCGTGAAGCACAGTGGGTGGGCAACGCCTTTGACCCGAGCTATGTCGCGCCGGTAATCGGCGTATATTCTAGGACGGTTTTATTCCCGACCTGTATTGTTGCGGTCGAGCCAAGGCCGGTACACCTCCTGTCTAACGGGTGAGTACCCTCTGGGTCCGTAGATGGATCTTGTACGACCTGCTCTATAGTCCAGGTCGTGTAGCAGGTCAAACCTATCATCGGGCTCTATTGGCCCTTTTCCTTGTGTTTGGGGTATCGTTGGCCTATAACCGGTATTGTCAGCCAACCTCTCTCATCCTCGAGGAGGGCGGTCTGGCTTGTCATATGGAGTGCGTTTGGGAGACAGCGTATCAGTAAGCTCATCATCGAATTGTGGTAGAAGCCTTTGGCATGGATAGCTTTTCGGTTGGTCCAATAGACCGGTACCGTATCCTTCCTTAGTTGATAGTATCCTCGTCCATCGATTGTTGAGGTTGTCCTGTTTGGCCTTAAGCTGTCATTCTTTTGCCTTCAGGCTGCAGGCCATGGCTATAAGCTGTTGCCTGAACTGTTCCTGATCCTTAAGGTTATCGGGGATGGCAAAGTGTTCTGCTTCCAAGATGTCCTCCTCCTCGACGGGGGGGGGGGGGGAGGTAGTTGTCGTCCTTAGAATCATTTAGATCATCGGGGTTGCACTGATCTTCCAGCCTCTCCTGACCCTCTAGAAGGTGTTTGGGGATATTAGTATCACCGAGGTCTTCGGGGTATCTCCGTCCCTGGTGCCGGCGGTCGATTTTCTTCCCTTTTTTGCCTTTGATCTTTTATGCTGCTTTCGGCGCCTTGACAGCGCTTCGCTCGACTTGTCACCATAGTTCTTGGGTGTGAGCTCTCCATTACCGGCTGGAGTGTCCACCATGTAGACATCATAGGTGGAGGTTGCGGCACAATGTCCGGTGTTAACGGGGGTGGGAGCCCAATCTTCGTCATCCATGTATTATGCCTCCTCAGAGGCGTAGTCCAACATCCCGGTTAAATCCCCTGAAAGTGGCTATCAAGTGGGTGGTGGGTGGGATGAAAAATTCTTCTTGACCCGCCTTGAGACCATTCTAAGCATGGATCGGGGTTGGGTCGTCGGTAATTTCATCGACAAGATCCGATCTAGGGCCTCGTTGAGTATCGAGAGCTCGATCGGGTCAATCTGCTCAGAGCTTTCGGAGTTAGCCTCTGATGCGTCCGTGCGAGGGAAGTGTTCTATAGGAACCGGTATCCGGTCGTCTGGCGCTATTGCCGGATCCGGACATAAAGTCAGGTCATCATCGGGGTAGATCCCGTGGGCGGGACCGAAAGAGGCATCCGAGGTTAAAGCCCGAAGACTCCGAGGCTTTAACCTAGGGCTGCGACCAAACCTTGCCCCTTGCCTCCTATATATAGTAGAGTAGAGGGCAGGGCTGGACACAACAATCCCACGCCCCGGTGGCAGCCCTACCTCTCTCCCTATATCGTTTTCTCCTCAGACCGCATCTACGGTAGCGCTTGGCAAAGTCCTGCCGGGATTGCTCCGCCACCATCTCAACCATGCTGTTGTGCTGGTTTAGATCCCATCTACTTCTCCTCCCATGCTTGCTGGACCAAGAAGGAGGAGACGTCATCGAGTCGCACGTGTGCGGAATGCGGAGGTGCCATCCGTTTGGCGCTAGATCGGATCGAATTGCGATTGGATCATGAAGAGTACGACTACATCAACCACGTTATATACGCTTCCTCTTAGCAATCTACAAGGGTATGTAGATACACTCCCCTCTCGTAGCTATGCATCTACATGGATAGATCTTGGATGTTCGTTGAATTTTTTTGTTTCCCATGCAACATTCCCCAACAGTGGCATCATGAGCCAGGTCTATGCATAGATAACATGCACGAGAAGAACACAAAAGAGTTTGTGGGCGTTGATGTTCAGATTGCTTACCTCCTTAGTCTTATCTTGATTCAGCGGTATTGTGGGATGAAGCGGCTCAGACCAACCTTACTCGTCCATGTACGAGCGACCCGTTCCATCGACTGACATGCAACTTGTTGCATAAAGATGGCTGGCGGGTGTCCGTCTCTCCCACTTTAGTTGAATCAGATTCGATAGAGCTAGTCCTTTTAGAAGGTTAAAAGGCAACTTTAATATCACCATTGTGTATTTTTGTAGGTAAGAATCATTCTTGCTAGATACCCATAGCATCCACGTAAAACATGCAAAAACATTAGAGGACGTCTAACTTGTTTTTGCAGGGTATGTTGTGATATGATATGGCCAAAGACATGATGAAATATATTTGATGTATGAGATGATCATGTTTTGTAATAGTTTATATTAACTTGCATGTCGATACATATGGCAACCGGCAGGAGCCATAGGGTTGTCATCAATTATTGTATGACCTATCTGTCAATCATTAAGCGCTATGTAATGCTTTACTTTATCGCTTCACGACAACAATAGTAGTAGAAGCATGGTTGGCGCGACAACCCCAATGTCAACACAATGATGGAGATCATGGTGTGATGCCGGTGATGATGGATATCATGCCGGTGCTTTCGGTATGGAGATCAAAAGCACAAGTTCATCGCCATATCATGTCACTTATGATTTGCATGTGATGTTAATCCTTTTATGCATCTTATTTTGCTTAGGACGATGGTAGCATTATAAAGTGACCCCTCACTAAAATTTCAAGATCAAATTGTGTTCTCCCCGAGTGTGCACCCTTGTGAAAGTTCATCGTTTAGAAGCACCACATGATGATCGGGTGTGATAGACTCTACGTTCATATACAACGGGTGCAAGCCAGTTTTGCACATGTGGAACACTCGGGTTAAACTTGATGAGCCTAGCATGTACAGACATGGCCACGGAACACAGGAGACTGAAAGGCCGAACATGAGTCATATAGTAGATATGATCAATATGGAGATGTTCACTATTGAAACCACCTCATCTCACGTGATGATCGGACTTGGGTTGGTGGATTTGGATCATGTCACACTTAGATAACCCGAGGGATGTTGATTTGAGTGGGACTTTTTTAGTAATATGATTAATTGAACTCATTATCATGAACATAGTTTAAAGTTGTCTTTGCAAAATTATGTTGTAGATCCATAGCTCGCGCTGCAGCTCCCCTGTGTTTTTGATACGTTGCTAGAGAAAATAGAGTTGAAAGATGATGGTAGCAATTATGCGGCTAGGTCCGTGATCATAGGATTGTCCTCAATTGCTGCACAGAAGGCTTGTGTACTTAATGCACCGCTCGGTGCGCCACCCCCTCAAGCGGAGATTGTGGATGTTGTGAACATATGACAAGCACATTCTCATGACTACTTGATAGTTTAGTGCATCATGCATTACGTTTTAGAATTAAGGCTCCAAATACGTTTTGAAGGTCACAGATCATATGTGATGTTCCAAGAGTTTAAATTGGATTTCAGGCTCGTGCCCGTGTTGAGAGGTATGAGACCTCCAACAAGATTCTTTGCCTCCAAGATGAAGGAGAATAGCTCAATCGGTGAGCATGTGCTCAGATTGTCTGGGTGCTACAATCGCTTGAATCGAGTGGGAGTTGATCTTCCAAATAATATAGTGCTTGATATAGTTCTCCAAGTCACTGCCACCAAGCTACTAGAGCTTCATGATGAACTATAAACATGCCAGGGATGGGGAAAATGATCCTTGAGCTATTCGTGATATTTGACACCGCGAAGAAGGTAGAAATCAAGAAGGAGCACCAACTGTTGATGGTTAGTGAAACCACTAGTTTCAAGAAGTGCAAGGGCAAGAAGGGAAACTTCATGAATGGCAAGCCAGTTGCTGCTCCATTGAAGAAACCCAAGGTTGAACCCAAACCCGAGACTAAGTGCTTCTATTATGGGGAGAACGGTCACTGAAGCGGAACTGCCCTAAATACTTGGTAGATAAGAAGGTTGGCAACGTCAACAGAAATATATTTGATATATGTGTTATTGATGTGTACCTTACTATTACTCCTAGTAGCACCTAGGTATTAGATACCGGTTCAGTTGCTAATGTTAGTAACTCGAAATAAAAGCTATGGAAAAGTAGAGACTAGCTAAGGGCGAGGTTATGATGTGTTTTGGAAGTGTTCCGAAGGTTGATTTGATCACCATCGCCCGCTCCCTCTACCCTCGAGGTTATTGTTGAACCTAAATAAATGTTATTTGGTTTACCATGAACACAATTAGATCGTGTTTATTGCAATACCGTTATTCATTTAAGTCAGAGAATAATGGTTATTCTATTTACATGAATAATACCTTCAATGGTCATGCACCCAATGTGAATGGTTTATTGAATCTCGATCTTAGTGATACACATGTTCATAATATTGATGCCCAAAGATGCAAAGTTAATAATGATAGTACCACATACTTGTGGCACTGTCGCTAAAGGTCATATTGCTGTAAAGCGCATGAAGAAACTCCATGCTGATGGATCTTTGGAATCACTTGATTTTGAATCGGTCGAGCATGCGGACCATGCCTGATAGGCAATATGACTAAGACACAGTTTTCCGGTATGATGGTGCTAGCAAGTGACTTATTAGAAATGATACATGTTGATGTATGCGGTCCAATGAGTGGTGAAGCGTGTGGTGGATATCATTATTTTATTACCTTCATTGATGATTTGAGTAGGTATGGGTATATTATGAAACACAAGTCTTAAACATTTGAAAATTTCAAGCAAATTCAGAGTGAAGTTTAAGATCATCATGACAAGAAGATAAAATGTCTATGATATGATCGTGGAGGTGAATATCTGAGTTATGAGTTTCGTATGCAACTTTAGACAATGTGAAAATTGTTTCACAACTCATGCCACTTGGAACACCATAGTGTAATGGTGTGTCCGAACGTCGTTGTCGTGCTTTATTGGATATGGTGCGTACTATGATGTCTCTTATCGTTTTGCCACTATTGTTTTGGGGTTATGCATTAGAGACAACTACATTCACTTTAAATGGGGCACCATCTAAATCCATTGAGATGACACCGGATGGATTATGATTTGGAAGAAACCTAAGCGGTCATTTCTTAGAGTTTGGGAATGCGACACTTATGTCTGATAAGCTCGAACCCAAGGTGGAAAAGAGCATCTTCATAGGATACCCTGAGGAATCGGTTGGGTATACCTTCTATCTCAGATCTGAGGGCAAGGTGTTTGTTGCTAAAAACGGGTCCTTTCTCGATAAAAGAGTTTCTCTAGGAAGAATTGAGCGGGAGGAAAGTACAACTTGATGAGGTTGTTGAACCGTCACTTCAGTTGGATAGTAGCACGACACATAAAGATGTTTTTGCGGCGCCTACACCAAGTGAAGAGGAAGCAAATGATGATGATCATGAAGCTTCGGATCAAGTTACTACCAAACCTCGTACGTCGATAAGGACTCGTACCGCTCCTGAGTGGTACATCAATCTTGTCTTGGAGGTCATGTTATTAGACAACAGTGAACCTGCGAGCTATGAGAAAGCGATGGTGGTCCCATATTCCAACAAATGGCTAGGAGCCATGAAATCCGAGAAAGGATCCATGTATGAAAACAAAGTATAGACTTTGGTAGACTTGCCCGATGAATGGCATGCCATTAAGTACAATTGGATCTTTAAGAAGAAGACAGACGCTTATGGTAAATGTCACCCTTTATAAAGCTTGACTTGTCACAAAGTTGTTTGTGACGAGTTCAAGGAGTTGACTATGGTAAGACTCTCTCACCTGTAACGATGCTAAAGGCTGTTGGAATTATGTTAGCAGTTGCTGCATTTTTTGATTATGAAATCTAGCAGATGGATGTCAAAACATTGTTTCCTTAACGACTTCCTTGAGGAAAGGTTGTATGTGATACAACCAGACGGTTTTGTTACTAAAAGGTACACAAGCTCCAGTGATCCTTGTATGGACTCGATCAAGCATCTCAGAGTTGGAATATACTCTTTGATAAGGTGATGAAAGCTTTTGGGTTTATACAAAAATTGTAAGAAACTTGTACTGTATTTACAAGAAAGTGAGTGGGACACTATAGAATTTTTTATAAGTATATGTGGATGACATATTTTTGATAAAAAATAATGTAGAATTTCTAGAAAGCATAAAGGGTTGTTTGAAAGGAGATTTTCAAAGGAAGATCTGGATAGAGCTACTTAAATATTGGGGATCAAGATCTATAGAGATAGATCAAGACGCGTGATAAGAATTTCAATGAGTACATACGATGACAAGATTTTGAAAGAGTTCAAAATGGATCAGTCCAAGAAGGAGTTCTAGCCTGATTTGTAAGGTGTGACGTTTAGTAAGACTCAAAGCTCGACCACGATAGAGGAAACATAAAGGACGAAGGTCGTCTCCTATGCCTTATCCATAGGCTCTATATAGTATGCCATGTTGTGTACCGCACCTGGTGTGTGCCTTGCCATGAGACTGTCAAGGGGTTCAAGAGTGGTCCAGGAGTGGATCATTGGACAATGGTCAAAATTATCCTTAGTAACTGGAGTAATAAGGTAATGTTTCTCGATTATGGAGGTGATAAAGAGTTTGTCGTAGAGGGTTATGTCGATGCAAGCTTTGACACCAATCTGGATGACTCTGAGTAGCAATACAGATACGTATAGTGGAGCAGTCCTTTGTAATAGCTCCAAGTGGAGCATTGTAGCAACATCTATAGTATGACATAGAGATTTGCAAAGAGCACACGGATCTGAATGTTACAGACCCATTGACTAAAACCTCTCTCACAATCAAAACATGATCAAACCCCACAACTCATTGTGTCGTGGTTTTGTCACGACATGATGTCCTCAAGAGAACTTAGGTGTGAGGCCATCGCAACTAGGTGGCAGCGTGAGAGGGGTTGGTCGGAATCAAGAGACGCGAGTTTACCCAGGTTTGGCCCCTCCAATGGAGGTAAAAGCCTACATCATGCTTTGTGTGTATTGATGACGATGATCTCGATTACAAGGGTGCGGAATCACTACCTTCAGTCTCCAGAGCCTCTAATCTGTCTATCTCTCATGAGCTCAACTTGTCTCTCTAAGACCTGTCTATTAAGACGTCTAAAAACTTGACCCTCTTGGGGTGCCCTGCCCCTCCTTATATAAGTTGAAGGGGCGGGTAACATGTAGAGTCCTATTAGGATCAGGACTTAACCTATTCTGACTTCCCATCACGGGTTTCTTATTACGGGCTTCTCCCCATGGGCTTCTGAGTCCCGGGCTTCTTATCTCCAGATGGGTGGCTTACAACTGAGTTTATCTTCAAGACTCATTTTCAGGGACCCATCTCCGGGACTTATCTTCATGCACTGTGTGTCTGCTAGGTCATAACTGTCTATCGGGTCATAATTGTCTGTCGGGTCATAACTGTCTACCGGGTCATAACTGTCTATCGGGTCATAACTGTGTGTTGGGTCTTAACTGTCTGTCGGGTCATAACTGCTTGTCGGGTCATAACTGTCTGTCGGGTCATAATTGTGTGTCGGGCCATAACTGTCTGCCTGGTCATACCTATCTATCGGGTCATACCTGTCTGCCGGGTCATAACTATTTGTTGCCTTAATAGGGCTGCTTAAGCCCAGAGATGACTTTAATGTCCAGGCGACTTAAACCTAGAAATCACTTAGAGCAACTCTAACACGGAGACCCATTTCTTTTGTGCGCATCCGTTTGGGTCGGAGCGGACAGAAAAGTTGGCCCAACGCGTCGACCCAAACGGACGCGTGTCTGCTTTTCGTCCGCCTGTAGACCCATTCCCAGCCCACTTTTGAGCCGAATTCGCGTCGGTGCGGGCACGAGACGGAAGCGCACGCGCGCCCGTCTACTCCCCCTCGCCCGCTGGTCGGTGGCACATTGGCCATCCTCTCCCATTCTAGCAACAAACCCTTGTCCCTTGTTGCCGATGCCACCGTCCACTTTTCCAGTGCCGGCTCCAGTTGCCGGTGCCATCACGTGCAACACCACCACCTCCCACGTCGCCCCGCTCCCCGCCGACTTGCCACCGGGGAACCGAAAGCTTCCCTTCACCCACTCTCTTGACACAACCGAGTCCGCAGTCAAGAAGCTTCCTCACCGCCCCCGGCTAGTTCCTTCGTCTTGACACCGGCATGCTCGTCGGACGCCAGCACACTCGTCGGATGCCAGCAGTGCAGCTAGCTGGTGCGATGCTGGCACGACTCCCTTCGCCAACCAGCTCCTGCGTCGACGCCCGCAAGTTTTTTGACAGTTTGCCAAGGTACAAAAATGGACTCCGCCGACGAGTTCTTCTTTCACAATTTTCTTTGCGACTCTAACGATTCCCCATCCGATGATGATGAGGAGATTTTGGCCAACGGCCATTGTTTCTTGGCTCCATTCCGGGGCACCTTCTGACATTGAATCGCAACCGAGAGAGCAGGCATTTCCTTCTTTGGAAAGACTACTTTGACACAATGAATCCGTTGTTCAAACATCAGAAAATTCGTTGCCGTTTCTGTATGAGTAGGCATCTTTTCAACCGTATTAGAGAGGGAGTGGTCGGCTACGATAACTATTTCGAGTGCAAGGTGGATGCCGTTGGAAAGATTGGCTTCTCCTCTTATCAAAAATGCACTGTAGCCATCTGAATGCTTGCATACGAAGTGCCCAATGATCTCATTGATGAGTACGTCCGTATGAGCGAGTCTACTTGCCTAGAATCCCTATATAATTTTTGCAAGGTTGTTATTGCTGTGTTTGTCCCTGAGTACTTGAGAGAGCCGACTCCAAATTATACAGCCCGTTTATTGGTGATGAATGCAAGCAGGGGCTTTTTCAGGGATGCTTGGTAGCATAGACTGCATACACTAGGAGTGCAAGAACTGCCCTTCTGCTTGGCAAGGGCAGTATAAGGACCATGTCAGGGCTTGCATTGTCATACTTGAGGCCATTGCATTGCTACTTATTGAGCTTGCGTTGGTTTTCCCTTGAAGAGTAAAGGGTGATGCAACAAAGTAGATAAGTATTTCCCTCATATGTTGAGAACCAAGATATCAATCCAGTAGGAGGAACAAGCAAGTCACCAATAGATTCACCTACACAAACAATCAAACATTTGCACCCAACGCTATAAAGGGGTTGTCAATCCCTTCACGGTTACTTGCAAGGATTAGATCTAATAGAGATAGATGGGAAATATTGCGAGAAGTAAAAAGGTAAATAAATTTCAGCAAGGTGCTTTTGGTATTTTAGGTATATAGATCTGAAAATATAATAAGGAAAATAGACCCGAGGGCCATAGGTTTCACTAGAGGCTTCTCTCTTGAAGGAAAATAAAATGGTGGGTGAACAAATTACTGTCGAGCAGTTGATAGAAAAGTGCATAGCTATGACGATATCCAAGGCAATGATTATGCATATAGGCACCATGTCCGTGTCAAGTAGTCCGAAATCATTCTGCATCTACTACTATTACTCTACACATCGACCAACTCCTGCCTCAATCTAGAGTATTAAGTTCATGAAGAACAGAGTAACGCATTAAGTAAGATGACATGATGTAGAGGGATAAACTCAAGCAATATGATGAAAACCCCATCTTTTTACCCTTGATGGCAACAATACAATACGTGCCTCTCTACCCCTACTTTGTCACTGGGTGAGGACACCGCAAGATTGAACCCAAAACTAAGCACTTCACCCATTGCAAGAATTACCAATCTAGTTGGCCAAACCAAACCAATAACTCGGAGAGACTTGCAAAGATAAGAAATCATGCATATAAGGATTCGGAGAAGAACCAAATAATATTCATAGATAAGCTGATCATAAACCGACAATTCATCGGATCTCGACAAACACACCACAAAAGAGTATTACATTCGATAGATCCCCATGAAGATCATGGAGAACATGGTACTGAAGCACAAAGAGAAAGAGAGAGAGAACAAGCCATCTAGAAACTAGCTATGGAATCGTAGATCTGTGGTGGACTACTCATGCATTATCGAAGGGGCAATGGAGTTGATGTAGATGCCCTCCGTGATCGAACCCACCTCCGGCAGATTACCGGAAAAGGACCCAAGATTGGATCTCTTGGGAATAGAGGCTTCCTACATCGGAAAAGTATTATCGGTTCCCTTTTTTGTATTGGGGGAATATTTAAGAATTTATAGGCCAAAGATTAGGGTTGTAGGACCTACTGGGGGCCACAAGCCCGGGGGCGCCCCCTGGCCATGCAAGGGTGGCTTGTGACCTCCTGGCAGGCCTCATGCCTTCCTCTCCAAGTCTGGTAGATGTCTTCTAGTCCCAGAAACATCATCCGAAGATTTTATTCCATTTGGACTCCGTTTAATATTCCTTATCTACAATACTCAAAAAGAAGGAAAAAACATAAACCGACACTAGGCTCTAGGTTAATAGGTTAGTCCCAAAAATAATATAAAATAGCATATTAATGCATATAAAACATCCAAAACAAATAATATAATAGCATGGCACAATAAAAAATTATAGATATGTTGGAGACGTATCATCATCCCCAAGCTTAATTCTTGGTCGTCCTCGAGTAGGTACATGATAAAAATAGAATTTTTGATGTGTAATGCCACCTAACATATATATCCATGTAATATCCTTTATTGTGGCATGAATGTTCAGATCCATAAGACTCAAAACAAAAGCTTAATGTTGACATAAAAATAATAATATTTCGAGCATACTAACAAAGAAATTGTGTCTCTTCAATATATAATGGCAAAAGAAAGTTATCCCTACAAAATCATATAGTCTGACTATGCTCCATCTTCTCCACACAAAGTATTTATATCATGCACAACCCCGATGACAAGTCAAGAAATTGTTTCACACCTTTTATGTTCTTAAAAAAATTTCAACTCTCACGCAATACATGAGTGTGAGCCATGGATATAGCACTATAGGTGGAATAGAATATGGTGGAGGCTGTGAAGAAAAAAGGAGAAGATAGTCTCACATCAACTAGGCATATCAACAGGCTATGGAGATGCCCGTTAATAGATATCAATGTGAGTGAGTAGGGATTTCCATGCAATTGATGCACTAGAGCAATAAGTTTATGAAAGCTCAAAAAGAAACTAAGTGGGTGTGTATCCAACTTGCTTGCTCATGAAGACCTAGGGCAATTTGAGGAAGCCCATCATTGGAATATACAAGCCAAGTTATATAATGAAAAATTCCCACTAGTATATGAAAGTGACAAAATAGGAGACTCTTGACACGTCTCCGTCGTGTCTAATTTTTGATTGTTTCATGCCAATATTCTACAATTTTCATATACTTTTGGCAACCTTTATACTATTTTTGGGCCTAACATATTGATCCAGTGCCCGGTGCCAGTTCTTGTTTGTTACATGTTTTTTGTTTCACGCAATATCCATACCAAACAAATTCCAACGCGATAAAAACTTACGGAGATTTTTTTGGGAATATATGTGATTTTTGGGAAAAAGAATTAATGCGAGACGATGCCCAAGGTGACCACAAGCCAGGGGGCGCGGCCTACCCTCCTGGCCATGCCCTGGGCCCTTGTGGTCACCCCTTAAGGCCGTTGGAGATATCCTTTTGAGGCAAGGAAAATATTTTTATAATAGAAATCTCCTCAAAATTTCAGCCCGATCGGAGTTACGGATCTCCAAATATTTTAGAAACGGTGAAAGGCCAGAATCAGGGAGCATAGAAATAGAAGGAAAGAGAGAGAGAGAGAGAGAGAGAGAGAGAGAGTGAGAGATCCAATCTCGGAGGGGCTCTCGCCCCTCCGCCACCATGGAGGCCACGGAACAGAGGGGAAACCCTTCTCCCATCTAGGGGGAAGGTCAAGGAAGAATAAGAAGGAGGGGGCTCTCTCCCCCTCTCTCCCATTGGCGCCAGAATGCCGTCGAGGCCATCATCATGACGACGATCTACTCCAATGTAACATCCCAAATTTTGGAATATTATAATTAATATTAGAATGAATGCTTGTTTGCTTGAGTGATTGAAATTGAGTGAAATTTGAAACTTTTGAAAACTTTTGAATGAGAGGGAATAAATTGACTTTCCCATTTTCTTTTGAATTAAGATTCTTACTTTTCAAATGAGTGAGAGAAGATGACATGACTTCTTCAACATGAAAAGATTTGGAAAGGGAATTTGAAAACCATTTGAAAATTTCTCATATGGAGTTTCACCTTCCATATTTGAATTTGTAAGCATTCAAACCCCTTACAAGTTTTTGAGAGGAGTAATATGGCACTCCAAACCAGGGGTAATTTTGTGAAGTATTTGAACCATAAAACCCAAGGGGTTATTTGAAAAATATTTAAAAAATAAATAAAGCCATTTAGGCATTTTCTGAAAATAAATTTTCTAAAATATTTATTTTGGGCGTGGAGAAATGTTCATTAAATGGCATTTATTTCCCTGATCATTTTGATATATAACACTTTATTTTTTGGACTGGTTTTGAATGTCTTAATGTTATTTTTAATGCCTTGTATATTAATAAAGGAAATAGTTAACGCATATTAAAGCCCACGGCCCACCTGCCTCTAATCTCTCTCCTGAAATTCCTCCGCAACAATCACCGCCGCGCTAATCTCTCTCTCTCTCTCTGACCGTGCGACCCCACCGACCGATCCCCAAACCTCGCGGTCACCTCCCTTCTCTCACTCCCCAAACCACGCCGGCGAGATCACCGCGCCGGAGATCCCTCTCCCTTTACTTCCCCGACGCCCCGAGGCCACCTATAAAAACCCTGCCTCACCTCGACTCGCTCCGCCCATTCCCCCCTCGTCCAACCCCCTCCCTTCGCCGTAATAGCTCACCGGAGCCCGAGCGCCGCCGCCGCACCTTTGCTCCCGTGCCACTCCACCCCGCCATCCCCGAGCCCCTCTAAGGCCACTGTCGACCTCGCTGCGCTCATACGCATTGTCTAGTGCACTCGCCCTCGCCGGAGACCCTCCAGAGCGCCACGCCGGAGCTCCGCCTCCACCCGAAGCTCCCGGAGCTCGTGCTGCTCACCACTGTCACCCCCTCGTCTCTACCTCGCCACCAACCACCCCGGAGGATCCCCACCGTCGATTGGAGGCCTCATAATCACCAGAGGACTGCCGGAGCACCGTCCCCGTCGCCCCCGCCTCCTCTGCCTCGCCGGAGCTCCCCACCCCTCTGTAAGTCATCGGCAACGCCATCCTCCGTTAGATCTCAATCCTAAGGCTAGGATTAGATCACTTAAACCCGAATCGTTTTCTTCTAAGGCTCGGCCATCCGCTCGTTTCAGTCTAGCACGCACCCCCCATAGCCTATCAGGGCATGCCACGTCACCCCTGTCCGTCAGTTTATTTTTTCTTTTCCTGTTTTTGTTTTAGAAAACAGAATAGGTTCTGTTTTTATTTTTCTTATATCTTTTATGTTTTTAGGTGTTGTAATTTGATTCTTTTTGCATTGTGTCAAAAATTTGTTCTAGTTTCTGTAGATATCAAGTTTGACCAAATTTGAATAATTTAAAATTTATTTCAAACATATTTGATTCAAATCTTATTTTCTGAATATTTTGATTTTAAAAATACATTTTGAGTTGATTCCTTTTGCTGCTTGTCACTAGTGACCTTAGTTATTAGTAGGTAGAGTTTGGAAATTTTTAGAATATTTTATAGTAGTATTTTCAAGCAAAACAGATTCTATTTAGTTCTATTAGGTCTATTTATATTCTCTTTTGTTTTCAATTATTTTAAATTATTGATAGAACTTTATAAAGTTTTCTGTTAGATAATAGTAGCCCTTCAAAACAAGTAATATTTTATTAGTTGGTTGCATGAAGATCAATTCTAGTTCAACTATAACTTGCAATTATGTTGATCTTGTATTTGAAAATAGTTTCCACAAATTGTTTTATAAGTTTGATTTACTATTAGTCTAAGTTTAGACCAGAAACAATTTATATTATAGTTGAGATTGTTTGTGGTTTAAGCCAAGGATGACCTTGTTTTATATCAACATAAGAATCTTTATAAAAGCTTTTCAATTAGTTCCTTTTGCAAAATAAAGACTTATGAGAAAAATACTTTCTATTTGTTTTATAAATTTTTTTTTCAGTTTGTTAACTTAGTGTATTCTACTGATATGTTCTAGTAGTTAAAAACTTATGTTGCTAGAGTATAATTTTCTAAATTATTAGTTGTTCTTCAAAAGTAATTCTTTTTGCTAAGTAAAATATTTACTAAAATACTTTTGATTATACTTTACTTTGTTTTGAGTTTTTACTTTTGAAAATTAGGATGTATTTGTAGAGAAAACCAACCCTTGGTTGTGTTGATGTAGTTTTGTCATTTGAGTTTTGTCTTAAGTATTTCCTTTCATCACCACCATGTTTATTTTGGTTTTGTGTTGCCTTTTGATTGTTGGTATTTGACTGCTAGTATGATTGCTTATATGAATGCAATGTTTGATTATATAGATTTTCATTGGAGAGTGACGAATAGTCTATCACTTATCTCTCAGAGCGATATTTTCTTCATCAACAGTACAGGCAAGTCACTTTGACCATGTATACCTATGTTTTATCGACTTAGTTCTTCCATCTCCCCAATTGAATGCAAAGTAGGTAAATTGGAAACTTGGTTACTTGTTGTAGTATCATGTGGTAGGTACCCCTCAACCCTTTGACACATTGGCCCCAGGAAACATTGATTTAACTTTGCTATGCTATTAGTAGACGGGGTTGGTCATGTGATTCATGAGAGTTGTGAGTTAATAATTTTCAAGACCTGCATTATGATCAAGGCTTCAAGACTTTGAGTTTTTCAACTTACCTCTGGGTGGATGATGGTTGAACGGCGCCCTGAAGAAACCAGTGGTTAACCTAGGTGTTGCTGGGGAAGTGCTAGTATTCACGCGGAAAGGTCCACCCAGGCACAAAGAGATGGATGGATGATTCAAGACCCAAGGCTTACCTGCACAGCCACAAGCCATTATGGGCTCTGGCTTGGTTGGATATCGTGGTGACCCTGGACAGGCGGTGCTACGAGATGTAGAAGAACGGTAGGCATGGATGGGCACCGACAGAGTCTCGGGGAAACCCTTTGGAAGACCATGTTTTGGTCATCCGTTTCTCAAACACCCTGAAGTTCGAGAAATCCAACGGAGGCGATCAAATCTTGTGGGGAACGTGTGCAAAACTCTGCAGAGTACTCAAACCTAATCGATTAGCCGTGTTCATGGTCATGGACAGTTTGAGCCAAAGGAACTGAAACTATCTGGAACTCTCAACACAATTAATTACATTGATGTGGGTATTTAATGTTAACTGGGTATGAGAATTGGTTGGTGGAACCATCTCATTAATCAACCAACATTGTAGTAATTATGCTTTTTGCCCTCTCTTGTTGTAGGAAAATTTTGGCTTTATGCAAAACCCACTACCCCACTTGCTATATATGCATGTAGAATAGATGATTACTTTACACCCCCTCTTTTGTGACTTGCCGGCATATTCAAAATACTGACCTACACGGCTGCAACGTCTTATGTTGCAGATAAGCTCTATGACGGGTAAGAGTACGATTCAGGGTTACGGTCTACACTCAACCTGCCGTTGGTGTTATTGGGACTCCACTCCCGTTGACTGTTTCCGCTGAGATTTTAAGGTATATATCAGTTTTACGTTACTTACATGTGGTTGCACTTTGATATATACATTGATTTACTGTGTGTGCTAGCATACTGATCCAGGGATGGCACAGAACACACAAAGGATTGACTCGTTTTGCGTCGGGTCGCTACATCCGACAACTCCGGCATCTTCACCAACACCTCCATCACCTTCCCCCATCTATCTACAGCGATCCACTCTCCCACAACCCTCTGTACCCTCTACTTGAACATGTTTCTTTATGCTTTATATTATTATCCAATGATGTGTTGCCATCCTATGATGTCTAAGTAAAAGTTGTCCTATGGGTTGATTGATGATCATGATTGGTTTGATTTGCATGTTTTATTATTGATGTTGTCCTATGGTGCTCTTTGTGTCGCGCAAGAGTGAGGGATCCTTGCTGTAGGGTGTAGCAATGTGTTCATGATTTGCCTATGGTGAGTTGCATGAGTGACATAAACATAAACCCGAGTAGGTGGGTTGTTGCATATGGGAGTAAAGAGGACTTGATACCTTATAATGCCATGGTTGGGTTTTAGCTCAATGATCTTTAGTAGTTTTGGATGCTTGCTAGAGTTCCAATCATAAGTCTCCTGCCTTCTTAGGCATAGCTTTCTTGGTGACCTCAACTAAAATAGTTGCTCTATCAGTCTCGTGAGCCTTGAATGTTGAAGTAGGAGCATAGATCTTGCTGACAACTCTCCTAGAAGAAGTGGCTTCAGTAGCAGACTTCTTTGCAGCTTTCTCTTGCTTCTTAGAAAGAATCTCCTCAGGGATAAAGTCTGAATCCTCTTCATGTGAATTCAGCTTCTTTTTGGTCCTTGTAGCAGCTTTGGGCAACCCATGGGAGCTGGGGGTGCCTGGATCTGAAAATGAACTGGGCTCTGGGCTTGTGCCTAAACTCATGTCTGCACGCTGCTTTGGCATGTTCTGACTGTCCTCAGCATCTGACATACTAACCGTGTGAATGGAATATAGATGAGCAGAAGTAGATGAGTCATCACAAAATTATCAGCTGGTTTTTGAAATTTTGAACAAATGATTTTCAAAGTTTTGCACTCTGTCAGAAAGAAATCGGTAAGGCCGAAGCACAAGTTTCGATGACACCGAGACAAACTGTCCCTTTTAACAGAAACTTGGCACCCTTTTCGGTGCGATCGAAAAGGAGTGCTTTGTTTCATCGAGACAATTCTCAATACACAGAAACAAAAATCGGTGGTACCGATTTTCTTGATTCGGTTCTACCAAGTTGCATCGGGTGGAAGGCAAAACCCTAGAAATGAATGGTTCACTAGCCTATGGGGATTTTTGTGGGATAGGAATACGTGCAATGAGTGGATTATAGAGAAAATCAAGTCCAATGCGCAAGAATCATAAGGGGAGCGCAAGGGAGGTCGAATCCGTACCCTAACTTGGTGTAGATCCGCTACGGCGGTGACGATGGTGCAGGTTTTGTCGATGGTGGCGATTCCGACTGGCTGAGGAGCGCAGGAAGACAAGGGCGATGACCAGGGGTCTCGAGGCGGCAGCTTAGGGTTGTGAGGCGCGACCTTTGAAGATAGAATTTCAAAGCGTCATGGTTCACAATATATATACCCTCCATTGTCGGTGATACCGATTTTATGTTTTCGGTGTCGCCGAGTTCCACAACTTTCAGCTGACAGGGAAACTCAGTGTAACCGAGAAGATGAAATCGGCAGTACCGAGATTGAAAACTAGATCAACCCTAGGCATTCGGTGAGACCAAGATTGTGGGGTTGGTTCCACCGAGATGCACTTGGGAGGTTTTAATGGTCAGTCCTTGTCGATACGAAACTCCGAGTCCTCCACACACAAAGGGATCGAAAAGCACTTCAAATTTTGTGATGCAGCATGAATGGAATATGAGGTGAGAAAGCATAGATAGCTAAAGAGTGGTCCAAGGCATTCTTGTCCATCCAATTGGAAAAATAGAAAATCAATAACCAAATAGCAACAATTGGTTGTCCTCGAATGAGAAAATAAATGCAGACCAACATGCTCACACAATAAGATGTCAAAAGAAATCATGACAAACATGCACAAACACACTAGCATCTAACAAGAAATTGGGCGATGACGAAGTCATCTATATATGATTATTTGACTTAGGAGCCAAATAAGAGTACTTGATCATAGGTCATACTCATCGTTTAAGAACAAGTGGGGTTACCACTTTTACATAAAGCATTTAATGTTGTCACATACTAAGAGATGCTTTGACTCAAGTCTTATTGTAAAGCTCCCCCTTAATGTGACATTCCCCCATAAGAAGGATAAACTAACCTTGGGTTTTGTCGATGAAGACTTCAAGTTGGTGAGGTAGTTGTGGATGCTCAATGTTGATGAAGATCACCAAGAGTTGGGAGCATACTTGTTGTTTCCTTACTCCTCTCACCTACATGGGTTAGTCCCAACACACAAGAGACAAATACAAGGATATCTATGGACATGGAGTGCAAATCATATGTTATGATGTCCATTGATTAGTTGATTACCTTGTCCCTTGCTTACCTTTGAGGGAATGTGTGACTCCTTGAACTATTGCATTGAGTTGATGTTGAGTGCACAAAGTACTTGCCAATAATGAATGTGAGTGAATTTCATTGGCGGAGTCACCCCTCAAGAACTTACTAGTTCTTATTCTTGGGGACCCACATCAAGTTGATGGGGATCCTTGGTGTTGAAGTATACTTTGTAGTAGTTGAGCTTGAAGTAGCCTTGGGAACCCACTCCACCAAAGCTAGGGGTTCATCTTCATATGAGTCAATGTCCTCTTGAAGCTTGTTCTTGCCCTTGAGCTTGTGGTCTTGTGGTGGAAGGTCATCTTGAGTGTTTGTCCCCTTGGGAAGAGTATTTTCATGCTTCTCCTTTTGAGGAACAAACTTGGGTTGGGATATTGACCTTCTTCCCATTCAACTCCATTAGCGTTGAAGTAGCCAACACCATGATTCTTCCGGTATCCTCCGTGCTTGCGTACAATTTCCTCAAATTGCTTACATCCGGCAAGACTCTTGCAGATACCTTTTTCTATAATTCCTTCCAATAAAGCATTTTCTTGCTCAAGTGTAACTTGGCTAAGAGAATCATCATTAGTGGAATCAATAAAACTACTAGAAGCAACATCATTGGGTTTAGCATTTTTATTGTTGCTACTAGATGAAGAACCTTTCTTGTCTTTGATACTAGATTGCTTAGTTTTAACTTGAGGCATGAAAGTAGACAAGAGTAGTCGTTTTCCTAGGTAAGATGAAGTCTTCTTTCGGAGATCGTCATTGATAGCTTTGAGAAACTCATGCTCTTGCTCCAAGTTGAGCTTCTCAAAGTGTAGCTTCTCATGAGTTCTCACAAGCTCTCTATGATCTTCGAGAGTAGATTCATGAGCTAACTTAAGAGTGTTTAGTTCTTTAGTTAGTTGTTATATTTTCATCTTATCATCATCAAATGGCTCATCTTGACTAGCATGAGAATTATCAAGTTCATTTTGATCAACATCACTAGTTTTATCACCAAGCAAGTCATCATCACAAAGCAAATCATCTTCATCACTATCAAAATCAAGATACTCGGGGTGTGATACCTTGTGGACTTTAGCCATGAAGCAACTTCCACTCCCTTCGTTTGGTGAATCAAATAGATCGTAGGAGTTGGTAGTCACTAGAGCAATTCCAGCAACACCATCATCTTGACTATAGTCGGAGTCGGAGTGATAGCTTCTATCAGAGTTGTTGTTGGAGTCAGAGCCGGAAACCCATTCACCTACATGAGCTTGATGTTTTATTCTTGTGTAGCTCTTGGTGTACTTGTCATTCTTCTCCGAATCTCTACTTCTCCTTGAGTGTCTTCGTTCATAACGATCATCTCTATTACTTCTCTCTCTTTGTGGTGATTCATTCCTTGAGCTTCGTCTTCGAGGTGACTCTTCTCTTCTTTTGTAGGGAGCCGTGCACTCATTTGAGTAGTGTCCAGGCTTCCCACAATTGTAGCAATTGTGGTCACGACTTGACGAATGCTTCTCTTCATATCTTGAGTTGGAGTTTCTTTCTTTGCCTCTATTCTTGTAGAACTTGTTGAATTTCTTGACCATGAGGCTTATCTCTTCATTGGTGACAAGGTTGTTGCTTGAAGTTGCGGGAGCATCACTTGTGGTCTCCCGGTACACTACCGACATTGGTATTTATTATCACACAGCCCATGAAGCCTCTTGGGTCGAAATACCCCTCCCGATGGTCTCCCGGTACACTACCGACACTCCCGGTACACTACCGATTAGCCCGAAACTTTTCCGGATACCAAAATAGGACTTCCTATATATGAATCTTTACCTACGGACCATTTCGGAGCTCCTCGTGACGTCCAGGATCCACTTGTGACGTCACTACCATACATAACTCTATACTACCAAAACGTCATCAAACCTTAAGTGTGCAGACCCTGCGGGTTCGAGAACTATGTAGACATGACCGAGACACCTCTACGGTCAATAAGCAATAACGGGACCTGGATGCCCATATTGGTTCCTACATATTCTACGAAGATCTTTATCGGTCGAACCTCTATGTCAAGGATTCAGTTAATCCCGTATGATGTTCCCTTTGTTCTTCAGTATGTTACTTGCCCGAGATTCGATCGTCGGTATCTCCATACCTAGTTCAACCTCGTTACCGGCAAGTCTCTTTACTCGTTCCATAATACAAAATCCCGTGACTAACACTTAGTCATATTGCTTGCAAGGCTTATTGTGATGTTGTATTACCGAGCAGGCCCTGAGATACCTCTCCTTCACACGGAGTAACAAATCCCAGTCTTGATCCACGCCAACTCTACAGACACCCTCGGAGATACATGTAGAGCACCTTTATAGTCACCCAGTTACGTTGCGATGTTTGATACACACAAGACACTCCTCCAGTTACGTTGCATGATCTCATGGTCATAGGAACATATACTTGACATGCAGAAAATAGTAGCAATAAACTGACATGATCATATGCTACGTTTGTAGTTTCGGTCTTATCCATCACATCATTCTACTAATGATGTGATCCCATTATCAAATGACATCACATGTCAATGGCTAGGAAACCTTGACCATCTTTTATCAACAAGCTAGTTCACTAGAGGCATACTAGGGACATAGTGTTGTCTATTTACCCACACATGTAATGTGTTTCCAATCACTACAATTATAGCATGGATAATAAACGATTATCATGAACAAGGAAATATAATAATAAAAACTTTATTTATTGCCTCTAGGGCATATTTCCAACAGTCTTCCACATGCACTAGAGTCAATAATCTAGTTCACATCACTATGTGATTTACATTCTAATGAATCGAACACCCATGCAGTTCTGGTGTTGATCATGTTTTGCCCTTGGAAGAGGTTTAGTCAACGGGTCTGCAACAATCAGATCTGTGTGCACTTTGCAAATATTTATGTCCTTCTCCTCGATGTAATCATGGATGGAGTTGAAGCGTCACTTTATGTGTTTGGTCCTCTTGTGAAACATTGGTTCCTTGGCCAGAGCAATGGCACCTGTGTTGTCACAGAACATGTTCATTGGATTCAGTGCACTGGGCACCACTCCAAGATCTGTTATGAACTGCTTCATCCAGACACCTTCCTTTGCTGCCTCCTGCTTACCGCTTTGCACGTAGAATCGGCTAACACGCTTTGCTTCGAACTGCACCAGCTTACCGCTCCCCCGTTGAGAATAAATACATATCTGGTTTTTGACTTAGAGTCATCCGGATCAGAGTCAAAGCTTGCATCGACGTAACCCTTTACGACGAGCTCTTCATCACCTCCATAAACGAGAAACATTTCCTTAGTCCTTTTCAGGTACTTAAGGATATTCTTGACCGTTGTCCAGTGTTCCATTCCAGGATCACTTTGAAACCTTCCGGCCATACTTATGGCAAGGCTGACATCTGGTCTTATGCATAGCATTGCATACATGATAGAGCCTATGGCTGAAGCATAGGGGATGACACTCATCTTTTCTCTATCTTCTGCAGTCACTGGGCATTGAGTCTTACTCAACTTTACAACTTGTAACACAGGCAAGAACCCCTTCTTGGACTGATCCATTTTGAACTTCTTCAAAACTTTATCAAGGTATGTGCTTCGTGAAAGTGCTATTAAGCGTCTCGATCTATCTCTATAGATCTAAATGCCTAATATGAAAGCAACTTCTCCTAGGTCCTTCATTGAAAAACTCTTGTTCAAATATTCCTTCATGCTTTCCAGCATTTCTATATTGTTTCCAATCAGCAATATGTTATCCACATATAATATTAGAAACGAAATAGAGCTCCCACTCACTTTCTTGTAAATACAAGCTTCTCCATAAACTTGTATAAAGTCAAACGCTTTGATCACCTCATCAAAGCGCTTATTCCAACTCCGAGATGCTTGCACCAGCCCATAAATGGATCACTGGAGTTTGCAAACTTTGTTAGCATTCTCTGGATCGACAAAACCTTCTGGTTGCATCATATACAACTCTTCCTCAAGGAAACCGTTGAGGAACGCCGTTTTGACATCCATCTGCAAAATTTCATAATCGAAATAAGCAGCTATTGCCAACATGATTCTGATAGACTTAAGCATCGCTACGGGTGAGAATGTCTCACCGTAGTCAACTACCTGAACTTGTGAAAAACCCTTTGCCACAAGTCAAGATTTATAGACGGTGACATTGCCGTCCGCGTCTGTCTTCTTCTTAAAGATCCATTTGTTCTGAATGGCCTTTCGCCCTTCAGGTAATACTTCCAAAGTCCATACTTTGTTTTCATACATGGATCCCATATCGGATTTCATGGCCTCTAACCATTTCTCGGAATCCGGGCCCATCACTACTCCTCCATAGCTCGTAGGTTCATTGTTGTCCAACAACCTGACCTCCAAGACAGGGTTGCCGTACCACTGAGGAGTAGTACGCGCCCTTGTCAACCTACGAGGTTCAATAGGAGCTTGATCCGAAGCTTCATGATCATCATCATTAACTTCCTCTTCTACCGTCGTAGGTTCCACAGAAACATCTTTCTGCGCTACGCTACTTTCTGTTTAAAGTAAAGGTTCAGTAACCTCATCAAGCTCTATTTTCCTCCCACTCAATTCTTTCGAGAGAAACTCTTTCTCAAGAAATGTTCCGTTCTTAGCGACAAACACTTTGCCTTCGGATATGAGATAGAAGGTATACCCGACTGTCTCTTTCGGGTATCCTATGAATATGCATTTCTCCGCTTTGGGTTCGAGCTTTTCAGGCTAAAGCTTTTTGACATAAGCATCACATTCCCAAACTTTAAGAAACGTCAACTTTGGCCTCTTGACAAACCATAGTTCATATGGCATCATCTCAAAGGATTTCGATGGTGTCCTATTTAAAGTGAATGCAGCTGTCTCTAATGCATAACCCCAAAACGATAGTGGCAAATCAGCAAGAGACATCATAGAACGCACCATATCTAATAAGGTTCGATTACGATGTTCAGACACAACATTATGCTGTGGTGTTCCAGGCAGTGTCAACTTTGAAACAATTCCACACTGTCTTAAGTGACTACCAAACTCATAAATCAGATATTCACCTCATCAATCAGATTGCATGAATTTAATCTTCTTGTTATGATGATTCTCAACTTCACTCTGAAATTGCTTGAACTTTTCAAACTTTTCAGACTTGTGTTTCATTAAGTAAATATACCCATATCTACTTAAGTCATCAGTGAAGGTGAGAAAATAACGATATCCACCATGCGCTATAACATTCATTGGACCGCACACATCAGTATGTATGATTTCCAATAAGTCACTCGCCCGTTCCATTGTTCCAGAGAATGGCGTTTTAGTCATCTTGTCCATGAGGCATGGTTCACATGTGTCAAGTGATGCAAAATCAAGTGACTCCAAAAGGCCATCGGCATGGAGCATCCTCATGCGTTTTACACCAATATGACCTAAACGGCAGTGTCACAAGAAAGTGGTACTATCATTATCAACTCTACATCTTTTGGCATCAATGTTATGAACATGTGTGCCATCACAATCAAGATTCAATATGAATAAACCCCTCACATTGGGTGCATGACCATAAAAGATATTACTCATATAAATATAACAACCTTTATTCTCTGATTTAAATGAGTAACCGTCTCGCAATAAACAAGATCCAGATATAATGTTCATGCTTAACGCAGGCACTAAATAACAATTAGTCAGGTTCATCACTAATCCTGATGGTAATCGAAGAGAGAGCGTGCCGACGGCCATCACATCAACCTTGGAACCATTTCCCACGCGCATCGTCACTTCATCCTTTGCTAGCCTACGTCTATTCCATAGTTCCTGTTTTGAGTTGCAAATGTGAGCAACCGAACCGGTATCAATTACCCAGGCACTACAACGAGAGCTAGTAAGGTACACATCAATAACATGTATATCATATATACCTTGTTTTTCGTTGGCCGCCTTCTTGTCAGCCAGGTAATTGGGGCAGTTCTGCTTCCAGTGACCAGTTCCCTTGCAATGAAATCACTCAGTTTCTAGCTTAGGTCCATGCTTGGGCTTCTTTACAGGAGTAGCAACTGCTTTGCCATCCTTCTTGGTTTTACCCTTCTTGCCCTTGCCCTTGCCATTCTTCTTGAAACTAGTGGTTTTATTGACCGTCAACACTTGATGTTCTTTCTGGATTTTAGACTCAGCGACTTTTAGCATCGCAAACATCTCAGCGACTGACTTGTTCATCTCGTGCATTCTATAGTTCATCACAAAGCTCTTGTAACTAGGTGGCAGTGATTGAAGAACTCTGTCAGTGATCGCCTCTGGCGGAAGGACAATTCCCAACTCCGCTAGACGAGTCGAATACCCAGACATTCTGAGTATATGTTCACTGATAGACCCGTTCTCCTCCATCTTGCAAGCATAGAACTTATCGGAGGTCTCATACCTCTCGATTCGGGTATTCTTCTGAAAGATGAACTTCAACTCCTGGAACATCTCATATGCTCCATGACGTTCAAAACGTCATTGAAGTCCCAGTTCTAAGCCATACAATATTGCACACTGAACTATTGAGTAATCTCCAGAACGTGCCTCCCAAGCGTTCTTAACGTCTTCGGAGGTCATGTCTTCTGGTTGGTCACCAAGCGGTGCATCAAGGACATATGATTTCTGGGAAGCCGTGAGGATAATCCTCAGATTACGCGCCTAGACAACAAAGTTACTTCCGTCATCTTTCAAATTAGCTTTCTCTAGGAACACATTAAAATTCGGGGGTGCTACTGCGCGAGCCATTGATTTACAACATAAATATGAAAAGGTTTACTTAGACTATTGTTCAACATAATGAGTTTAGTTAATCAAATTACTAAAGATCCCACTCAAATTGACATCCCTTAGGTCATCTAAGTGTCACATGATCCAAATTCACCAACTCAAGTCCGATCATCACGTGAGTTGAGGTGGCTTCAATGGTGAACATCATCATGTTGATCATATCTACTATATGACTCATGTTCGACCTTTCGGTCTCTTGTGTTCCGTGGGCATGTTTGTACATGCTAGGCTCGTCAATTTTAGCCCGAGTGTTCTGCACATGCAACACTGGCTTGCACCCGTTTTATGTGAACGTAGAGTCTATCACACCCGATCATCACGTGGTGCCTCGACACGACGAACTTTCGCAACGGTGCACACTCGGGGAGAACACAATTCATCTTGAAATTTAAGTGAGGGATCACCTTATAATGCTACGGTCGTCCTAAGAAAAACAAGGTGCATAAAATGATTAACATCACATGCAAATCATAAGTGACATGATATGTCCATGAACTTCTGCTTTTGATCTCCATCTAGAAAGCACCGGCATGATCTCCATCATCACCAGCACGACACCATGATCTCCATCATCTTGATCTCCATCAACGTGTCTCCATCGGGCTCGTCGCGCCTAACATGCTTCTACTACTATTGCTACCGCTTAGCGATAAAGTAAAGCATTACATAGAGCTTAATGATTGACACGCAGGTCATACAATAATTAAAGACAACCCTATGGCTCCTACCGGTTGCCGTACTCATCGACATGCAAGTCGTGATAATCTATACATCACATGATCATCTCATACATCACATATATCACATCATGTAATTGGCCATATCACATCAGAACATACCCTGCAAAAACAAGTTAGACGTCCTCTAATTGTTGTTGCATGTTTTACGTGGCTGCTACGGGTATCTAGCAAGAACAATTCTCATCTACGCAAAAACCACAATGGTGATACACTTGTTGCTTTTCAACCTTCTCAAGGACCACCTTTGTCGAATCCGATCCAACTAAAGTGAGAGAAACTGGCACCAGCAAGCCATCTATGCAACAAGTTGCGGTCGAGGGAACCGGTCTCTCGTAAGCGTACGAGTAATGTTGGTCCGGGCCGCTTCATCTCACAATACCGCTGAACCAAAAAACGACCAAGGGAGGAAATAATATAAGCATCAATGCACACAAACTCTTTGTGTTCTACTCGAGATCTCATCTACACATAGAACTAGATCATGATGCCGCTGTTGGGGAATGTTGCATGGGAAACAAAAATTATCCTACGTTCACGCAAGACCTATCCATGGTGATGAGCATCTACGAGAGGGAGATTGGATCTATGTACCCTTGTAGATTGCTAAGCGGGAAGCGTTAAGAAACACGGTTGGTGTAGTCGAATGTCTTTGCGATCCAAATTGCCGAGCGTCCCGCAATCCAATCACTATCCGTCCCACGAACTTGATCACCATCCGTCCTGCGAACTCGATCACGGTCCTTCCGATCTAGCGCCGAACGGATGGCACCTCCACGTTCAGCACACGTATGGCTAGATGATGATCTCCGCCGTCTTGATCCAGCAAGAGGGAGCGGAGAGGAAGAAGAGTTCTACAGCAGCGTGACGGCGCTCCGGCGATGGTGGTGGAGCTATTCCGGTAGGGCTTCGCCTAAGCACTGCAGAAATCCGATCTAGAGGAGAAACTATGCACTGGAGGAACGGGCAGCACGTGGCTAAAAATTCTGTGCAAAAACCCTAAAACCTCCAGTATATATAAGAGGAAGGGAGGAGAGGACTTGGCTCAAGGGCTAAGACTCCTTGGTTCGGCCGAAGTGGGGAGGAGAGGAGGACTCCTCCTCCAATCCTAGTAGGACTAGGATTCCTCCTTTTTGGCCTTTTTTCCACCTTTTTCCCTTTGGGCTTTTCTTACCTAGATGCATGGGCCTTGTGTGGGACTTCCAGCAGCCCAAAAAAGGATGGTATTTATTCTCCCACAGCCCATGAAGCCTCTTGGGTCGAAATACCCCTCCCGATGGTCTCCCGGTACACTACCGACACTCCCGGTACACTACCGATTGGACCGAAACTTTTTCGGCGACCAAAACAAGACTTCCTATATATGAATATTTACCTCCAGACCATTTCGGATCTCCTCGTGACGTTCGGGATCTCATCCGGGACTCTGAACAACCTTCGGTCACCAGCATACATAACTCTATATCACCAAAACGTCATCAAACCTTAAGTGTGCAGACCCTGTGGGTTCGAGAACTTTGTAGACATGACCAAGAGACCTCTACGGTCAATAACCAATAGCGGGACTTGGATGCCCAAATTGGTTCCTACATATTTACGAAGATCTTTGTCGGTCGAACCTCTATGTCAAGGATTCAGTTAATCCCGTATGATGTTCCCTTTGTTCTTCGGTATGTTACTTGCCCGAGATTCGATCTTCGGTATCTCCATACCTAGTTCAACCTTGTTACCGGCAAGTCTCTTTACACGTTCCATAATACAAAATCCCGTGACTAACAATTAGTCATATTTCTTGCAAGGCTTATTGTGATGTTGTACTATTGAGTGGGCCCTGAGATACCTCTCCATCACACGAAGTAACAAATCCTAGTCTTGATCCATGCCAACTCAACAGACACCCTAGGAGATACCTGTAGAGCACCTTTAGAGTCACCCAGTTACGTTGCGACATTTGATACACACAAGGCACTCCTCCGATGTCCGTGATTTGCATGATATCATGGTCATAGGAACGTATACTTGACATGTAGAAAACAGTAGCAATAAACTGACACGATCATATGCTACGTTTGTAGTTTGGGTCTTGTCCATCACATCATTCTACTAATGATGTGATCCCGTTATCAAATGACATCACATGTCAATGGCTAGGAAACCTTGACCATCTTTGATCAACGAGCTAGTTTACTAGAGGCATACTAGGCATATAGTGTTGTCTATTTACCCACACATGTATTGTGTTTCCAATCAATACAATTATAGCATGGATAATAAATGATTATCATGAACAAGGAGATATAATAATAAACACTTTATTTATTGCCTCTAGGGCATATTTCCAACACGGTCGGATTTCCAATCTCGGTGACGCCGATCCAACATTCTCGGTGGGACCAAAAATGTGAATTTGCGTAACAGAAAGTTGGCAACCTAAACTCAGTGGCACTGGTATGGAATTGGTTGCACCAAAGTGGCTATGGTTTGGCTTGAGTCTGTCTAGGTTCTAGAATCAGTGGCACCGGTATGGGAAAGTTGCTTGCACAGATTTTGAGTGTTAGGTATAGAACAGACTTTGGTGGGAGAGTTTGTGGATGTTTTTAGCGACAATCACTTGTGCACGTTTGAGCATATTGTTCACCAACAAAACTATACCCCCTTTTAATAGTATTGGCTTTCCTATGGACTCAAAGTGATTTCTCACAAATATAAAATGTAGAGTCCTCTTGCTTGAAGCTTGGCCAACCTATTTCCTTGCATCTTGGGGTATGTCCACAATCTCCTTTTGCCAATCCTATCATTGAACATTTCCTGAAATATACTTGGTGGAAACATTAGTTCAATGACTTATATGTTGTTATTAATTACCAAAACCACCAAGGGAGCAAATGTGCTTTCAGATACATGCTGATGGCTAGCTTGTACCACATTAGCAAAGTTGTTTCGCATTCTGTCATAAGGTAAGATATATACTATCGAACAGGGCATGCCTAGGATTCTAGGATTGACTATGTCATAATCAGATGCAAAAAGCTAAATAGTTCATGCCTAGGATTCTAGGTTGACTATGCCTGAACTGATTTACCAATATTTACCAACTCTTATGCCTTGGAAATAGTGATGGGGGAACCAACACAATTATCTGGTTCAGTACATACACCAATTTCACAAGCAAAACAAAGAGAAGTCAAATCGACCAGAGACAAAATACAACACCAAGAGCTACCAAAATCAAACAAAAACACAGATTGGACCATATGATGCGACACCCAATGGTACAGCAAAGAAATACCACCGCTCACAACATGCTAACTTTACTTTCGACAACTATAAGGATAATAATTTAATAAGAATTGGGGTCATTGGAGGCAAGGCTGCGAGAAACTCATCGACCAAAGCGCATCCTCATACTATGAGACCACTGAATTTTATCTAGGGCCCCAACTTCCAATCACCCTGCAGAGAACCTGCAGGTATTTCGAAGCTACTCAAAGAGCTTCCCCCGAATGGCATGGGGCCCTTGAATGCACACAACAATCAAAACGTATAACAGCCTTAAGATGAATTCATTTCAACACTTTTGAGATACAAATAAGGCCATGGTTGTAGGTATCTAAATGGTCAACAATCACTGAGATAAACACACATTATACGAGCATAATCCACTGAAGAATTACTGTCGGTACAATATTCTACCTTTAGGCGCTGCTAGGGTACATGAAGACGCGAACCTTCTTGCCCTGTAGAACAAGAACCACCCAACAACAAGTACATCAGCGATGGGCAGGGAAGACCCCAACGATGTGTGAAGGCGCAAGCGAGGGAGAGACTTTACTTACCATGGAGGTGGCAGGGATGTTGGACCGGAACTGCGCGCGCACGACGTCGGAGTTGCCACGGGGGCGCGTGACCTTGGCCTAGATGCAGCAGACGGTGGTGCCGCTGCTCTTGGTCTTGGCCTTGTAGACATAGGCGATGCGCTTGCCGGCGTAGTACGACACGTCCTCCTTGGTGCTCACCCCTCCACCTGCAGCAGCGCCGTGCTCTCGTACTGGTTCGACTTGGACCTCTGCCGCAGCCGCAAAACAAGCTAAGAAACCTCACGGATCGAGAGACAGAGGAGAGGCAGGATGGACGGTCACCTCTTTAAGCTTAGGATGGTGCCCTGCATGTAGAGCCTGACACGCTGGCCCTGGCGTCCCTGCACCATTATCGTCCTCGCCGCCGGTGGCCGAAGAAGGTGGTGGTGTGGTGGGATGTGGGGAGGAGGTGGTGGCGGACAGAAATGAACCCTAGAGCATGGGGAATCCTAGGAATAGTCAATCCTAGAATCCCAAGAATCATAGGGGCGAGCTTGAAGGGAGGGGGAAGGGAGGCCGCGTACGTGGTCGCTGCAGGGCATCCTGGCCTTGGACTGCCTGCCGGCGAGACGAGGCGCGGCGGGGCCAGGTGTTGGAAATATGCCCTAGAGGCAATAATAAATTAGGTATTATCATATTTCCTTGTTCATGATAATCATTTTTTATCCACGCTATAATTGTATTGATCGGAGACTTAGATGCATGTGTGGATACATAGACAAAACCATGTCCCTAGTATGCCTCTAATAGACTAGCTCGTTAATCAAAGATGGTTAAGGTTTCCTAGCCATGGACATGAAATGTAATTTGATAACGGGATCACGTCATTAGGAGAATGATGTGATGGACAAGACCCAAACTACAAACGTAGCATATGATCGTGTCAGTTTATTGCTACTGTTCTCTGCATGTCAAGTATTTGTTCCTATGACCATGAGATCATGCAACTCACTGACATCGGAAGAGTACCTTGTGTGTATCAAACGTCGCAACATAACTGGGTGACTATAAAGGTTCTCTATAGGTATCTTCGAGGTTGTCTGTTGAGTTGGCATGGATCAAGACTAGGATTTGTTACTCCATGTGACAGAGAGGTATCTTAGGGATATGGTGCGTGCTATGATGTCTCTTATCGTTTTGCTACTATAGTTTT
Organism: Hordeum marinum; assembly: GCA_022496015.1. Lineage (NCBI taxonomy): Eukaryota > Viridiplantae > Streptophyta > Magnoliopsida > Poales > Poaceae > Hordeum > Hordeum marinum. Next base: position 324,160,311 of record CM039677.1, read on the forward strand.
GGGGTTATAAATTAGAGACAACTACATTCACTTTACATAGGGCACCATCTAAATCCGTTGAGATGACACCGTGTGAATTATGGTTTGTTAGAAACCTAAGCTGTCATTTCTTGATGTTTGGGGCTGCGACACTTGTGTGGAAAAATGTTTTCACCTAATGAGCTCGAACCCAAAGCGAACAAATGCATCTTCATAGAATACCCTAAGAACAGTTGGGTGAACCTTCTATCTCAAGATCCAAGCATAAAGTGTTTGTTGCTAAAATTGGGTCCTTTCTCGAGAAAAAGTTTCTCTCGAAAGAAGTGAGTGGGAGGAAGATGGAACTTGATGAGGTTGTTGAACCTTTGCTTCACCAAAGAGTAGCACAACGCAGAAAGATGTTTCTGTGAAGCCTACGTTAGTTGAAGAGGAAGTTAATGATGATGATCATGAAGCTTCAGATCAAGTTACTATCGAACCTCGTAGGTGGACAAGGATGTGTACTTCCTGAGAGGTACGACAACCCTGTCTTGGAGGTCATGTTGTTGGACAACGATGAACCTACGAGCTGTGGAGAAGCGATGGTGGGCCCGGATTCCGACAAATGGTTAGAGGCCATGAAATCCTAGAAAGGATCTATGTATGAAAACCAACTATATACTTTGGTAGACTTGCTCATTAGACGGTAGGTCGTCGAGTACGAATGGACCTTTGAGATGATGACAGACGCTGATGGTAAATGTCACCATTTGTAGAGCTCGACTTGTCGCAAAGAAGTTTCCAACAAGTTCAAGGAGTTGACTATGATGACACTTTCTCACTCGTAGCGATGCTAAAGTCTGTTGGAATTATGTTAGCAGTTGCTGCATTTTTCAATTATGAAATCTGGCAGATGGATGTCAAAACATCATTTCCTTCTTTAAGGAAAGGTTGTATGAGATATAACCAGAAGGTTTTGTCAGTCCTAAGGATGCTAAAAGGTGTGCAAGCTTCATTGATCCTTCTCTGAACTGAAGCAAGCATCTCGGAGTTGGAATATACACATTGATGAGGTGATCAAAGTTTTTGAGTTTATACAAAGTTTACGAGAAACTTGTATTTACAATAAAGTGAGTGGGAGCACTATAGAATTTTTGATAAGTATATATGGATGACATATTGTTGATCGGAAATGGTGTAGAATTTCTGGAAAGCATAAACGGTTGTTTGAAGAGATTTTTTCAAAGAAGACCTGGATAAAGCTACCTAATTGTTGAGCATCAAGATATATAGAGATAGATCAAGATGCTTGATGAGACTTTCAATGAGTACATACCTTGACAAGATTTTGAAAGAGTTCAAAATAGATCAGTCAGAGAAAGAGTTCTCACCTGATTTGTAAGGTGTGAAGTTGAGTGAGACTCAAAGCTCGACAACGGTAGAAGAAAGAGGAAGGACGAACGTCGTCCCCTATGCCTTAGCCATAGCCTCTATATAGTATGGCATGTTGTGTACCACACCTGTGTGTGCCTTGCCATGAGTCCGTCAAGGGGTACAAGAGTAATCCAGGAGTGGATCACTGGACAACGGTAAAGATTATCCTTAGTAAATAAAATACTAAGGAGATGTTTCTCGATTATGAAGGTGATAAAGAGTTCGTCGTAAAGAGTTACGTCGATGCAAGCTTTAACACCAATCCAGATGACTCGTAGTAGCAATCTGGATACATATAGTGGAGTAGCCATTTGGAATAGTACCAAGTGGAGTGTGGTAGCAGTGTTTACAATTTGACATGGAGATTTGCAAAGTACACACGGATTTGAATGTCGCAGACCCATTGACTATAAGACCTCTCTCACATGCAAAGCATGATCGAGCCCCAGAACTCATTGGGTGTTAGATTCATAACAATGCGAATCACATGGTGATGTGAACTAGATTATTGACTCTAGTGCAAGTGGGAGACTGTTGGAAATATGCCCTAGAGGTAATACTAAATTAATTATTATCATACTTCCTTGTTCATGATAATCTTTTATTATCCATGCTATAATTGTATTGATCCGAGACTTAGATGCATGTGTGGATACATAGACAAAACCATGTCCCTAGTATGCCTCTAATAGACTAGCTCATTAATCAAAGACGGTTAAGGTTTCCTAGCCATGGACATGAGATGTCATTTGATAACGGGATCACGTCATTAGGAGAATGATGTTATGGACAAGACCCAAACTACAAACGTAGCATATGATCGTGTCAATTTATTGCTACTGTTTTCTGCATGACAAGTATTTGTTCCTATGACCATGAGATCATGCAACTCACTGACACTGGAGGAGTACCTTGTGTGTATCAAATGTCACAACATAACTGGGTGACTATAAAGGTGCTCTACTGGTATATCCGAGGTTGTCTGTTGGGTTGGCATGGATCAAGACTGGGATTTGTTACTCCGTGTGACAGAGAGGTATCTCAGGGCCCACTAGGTAATACAACATCACAATAAGCCTTGCTAGCAATGTGACTAAGTGTTAGTCACAGGATCTTGTATTATGGAACGAGTAAAGAGACTTGCCAGTAACAAGGTTGACCTAGGTATGGAGATACCGATGATCGAATCTCAAGCAAGTAACATACGGAAGAACAAAGGGAACATCATACGGGATTAATTGAATCCTTGACATAGAGGTTCGACCGATAAAGATCTTCATAGAATATGTAGGAACCAATATGGGCATCCAGGTCCCTCTATTGGTTATTGACCGTAGGGGTGTCTCGGTCATGTCTACATAGTTCTCGAACCCGCAAGGTCTACACACTTAAGGTTCGGTGATGTTTCGGTAGTATGGAGTTATGTATAGTGGTGACCGAAGGTTGTTCAATGTCCCGGACGAGATCCCGAACATCACGAGGAGCTTCGGAATGGTGTGGAGGTAAAGATTGATATATAGGCAGTCCTATTTTGGTCGCCAGAAAAGTTTCGGGCTCATCGATAGTGTACCGAGAGTGCCGGTTGTGTACCGGGGGACCATCGGGAAAGGTATTTAGACCCAAGAGGCTACATGGGCTGTGGGAGGAGGTAAACCAGCCCCTGGTGGGCTGGCTGAAGCTTCCTCTAAGGGCCCATGCGGCTAGAGTGGTTTGATAAGGAAAAAAATCCGAAGGTGGAGAGGTGGAAAGAGTTTCCAAGTGGAAAGGAGGAATCCTACTCCTAATAGGATTGGAGTAGGACTCTTCCACCTCCAATTTCGACCAAACCTTGAGGGTTTGAGGCTGCCTCCTCCCCTCCCTCACTCCTATATATACTAGAGGATTTAGAGGAAAAAGCTAACCCTAATAGCCACGTGCTACCTCTCCTCTAGATCGCAGTTTCTCCTCTAGATCGGTTTTCAGCGGTGCTTAGGCCAAGCCCTGCTAGAATAGATCCACCACCATCGCCGCAACGCCATCGCGCTTCCCAAGAACTCATCTACCTCTCCACTCCCTCTTGCTAGATCAGGAAGGCGGATATCGTCATCGAGCTGTATGTGTGCTAAACGCGGAGGTGCCATCCGTTCAGCTCTAGATCGGAAGGACCGTGATCAAGATCGCGAGACAGATCGTGATGAGATCGCGGGATGGATCATGATGAGTTCGTGGGACGGATCGTTATTGGATCGCGGGACGTATCGTGATGAGATTGCGGGACGCTCGGTGATTTGGATCGTGAAGACGTTCGACTACACCAACCGCGTTTCTTAACGCTTCCCGCTTAGCAATCTACAAGGGTATGTAGATCCACTCTCCCACTCGTAGATCCTCATCACCATGGATAGATCTTGCATGTGTGTAGTTAAATTTTGTTTCTCATGCAACATTCCCCAACAGCAGGGAGGAGCGAGGGCCGGAGCGACGAAATCCCAAGGACACGGCGGGAGAGGGAGGGGAGGCGCGGAGTGCCATGTCGTGGTCGTCGATGGTGGGGGTGGGGGCGGCGGCGGATCGAGATCTGAGGGAAGGAGATGGGGATCAAGGGGAGGGTTGGGCGCCGTCGGGAGGAGGAGTGCGATGAGGGGTTAGGGTTTGGGCAGTTGGCTGCAGGTGTTTTTTTATTTCAATTTCTTTTTTTCTTCTTTTCTGTAGATAGATGGATGGATGGATGTGGGGTGGAGAGATGGATGGATGGATGGACTCCATGTCATCGATCCGTGTGACAACGAATTCCACCAATGAAAATAGAGCACATATAATAGTATTTTTCCTTTATTTTTCTTCTACTTTTTCACATGAAAAATTCAAAAAACGATCACATATTGTACACAAGGGTGCATATTGTAATGGCAAACAATGCTGCCTAAGGAAGTTTTCATTTTCTTTGGAAAAAATCATTTTCCATTTTTCGAGTGCCCAAAATTAGTTTATTTGTGAAGGACCAACCATATATTTGTTACAAATTTGTACCAAATCAATTTTATAAAATATTACGACATATTTAATGCACAATTGACCAAATGTTTGGGTTTGCAAAGCTTTTATCCATCTCTCATGAAAAAGACAAATTTCCGCCGATTCAGTAGGAAACGGGTCAAGTTTGAACTGCAGCTACCTTATAGTTTTTTCCTTTTTTTTCAAAAATAACTTTTAGGTACATAAGTATCTATTTAATCAGAGAAACACCAAAAGTTTTCCAAGATTCAACCACTACCTCAGTTCGGTCATGCCCGCTGTTTTGACTACATTTTGAAATGGGCATGAAAAAATAAAAAAAATAAAAAATGGAAATCTTTTGCATTGTGTCATCATATGTGATCAAGTTACCAGGAAAATAATAAACTTGTAATACAGTAATTATTTAAAAAAATGTTCTCAGAAATGAGCTATCATGTGTGAAGATTCATGGCTTTCAAGCCAAATGATCAATCTTATGGCCACATTCATGGTATAGTTTGTTCAAATGATGTCATATTGTGCACAAGGGTGCATGTTAAAATGGCAAACAATGTTCCCAAAGAGACTTTTCATTTTCTTTGCACAAAAAATTCATTTTCCTTTTTTCGAGTGCCCAAAATGAGTTTTTTTTGTGAAGGACCTACCAAATATTTGTTGCAAACTTGGACAAAATCATTTTTATAAACTATTAGGCCACATTTAATGCACAATTGACAAAATATTTGGGTGCCAAAAGCTTTCGATCCACCTCTGCCGATTCAGTTGGATGCGGGTCAAGTTTGAACTGCAACCGTCTTATAGTTTGCTCTTTATTTTTCCAAAAATCATTTCTAGTTACATAAGTATCTATTTAATCATAAATACATGGTGTGGTGGTGATACGTCGAGGTTTGGATAGTGGCTGAATGCCTCAACTCCAGAGCGTGTAAACTCTTGTGCCCGCCGCGTGGTCACCGTGTGACCGTGGTGTTGCCATGCATTCTGGGCGGCCTAGGCATGTCTAGTGGGTTGGGCACTCCCCAGGTAGGTGCTAGGAAGAAAATGACAACAAAATATTCTCACGAGGAGACCGAACTATGCTCAAACATGAATTAGCAAGAAAGTGTTTGATAAGTTGTACGGGAAATGCACATGGACAATGGGCGTGAGTTTTGCTGAGGATGATCATCTACTAAGAAGACTTTCTTCACAAATTTTCAGCTCAAATGGAGGATCCTAGGTGGTACTTGCTTTGCAAAGTACCACACTGGACAGAAATATGAATGTTGAAGCTGTGCTCAAAATAATGAATGGATTAAACTGAAATTTGGTGGAGGATGGTTATTTGGGCGTAGGAAAGTTCTGTAGAAAAATGATATCATTTGGACATGCCAAAGTGGTACTTCCTTCACAATGCTCTTCTTTGGACAGAAACTTGGGAAAATAAGTGAGAGAAACTGGATAAATGAAATGATCTCAAATTTGGTGTAGGTAAGTTACATAGGTATGGTCATGCCCTTGTAAAGTTTTAGAAATAATTAAGCAATATATAATATAGTTGCCTCACAAAGCTTCTCTCTAGATAGAAACTTCGAAAATTTTCTGAGGAAGATTTACTAGGAAAATTGAGCTGAATATTATCATGTGGCAATTACTTGGGTATGGAAGAGTGACCAAAAAGTTTAATGGTAATAGGAGGGGTCTAGATATCACTTGCTTTGCAATGTGGCAATCTGGCCATAAAATAGAAATTGAACCTGGGCTCACATAGTTGATTTGATTGAGCTGAAATTTGGAGGAGGGTGATAATGTGGGCATATGAAGTCACTATATAAATTTCATGCCATTTGGATATATAAAAATGGTACTTCCTTCAGAATGCTCTCTAGTGAACATAAAATTGGGGAAAATATTGAGGGAAAGTGGTTAAATTAAATGAGCTAAAATTTGGTGGAGGGAGGTTCTATGGGAAGGGTCATGTCCTCGTAAATTTGCAGCAATTATAAAGCAATATAAAATATAGTTGCTTAACAAACTAAAATATTACCTGAAACAAAGATTGGATGGTGAGCTCTCATGGATTGTTAGATGGGGCTAATGTTTTTTGGAGAGCTATGATATGGGCACATAGAAGATGTGGAAAAAATCCAACTCATTAGGATTTGCATAGCTAGTACCTCCATCGCAAAGCTTCTAGCTGAACAAAAACTTTAGAAATTTGCCGAGGACGATTTACTGGGCAAATGGAGCTGAGTTTTGTCATGAGGAAATGATTTGGATAGGAAAGAGTGACCAAAATTTTTGAGGGCAATCCAGAATATATAAATATCACTTCCTTCCCAAAGTGCTATTCTAAACAGATTAGGAAAATGAATATTGTTGAATTATTTTTGAACTAGGCAAGGAAGGTTTTTGACATATTTGACGAATATATAATCCGAAGAATTTATGAGAATTTTTTGGGAATTTTTGGAATAACAGAAATATAGGTTGCTTCACAACCTAGGGCAAAAATTGACACATGGACATGACACATAGGCAAAACTAACGAGGTGGCGCCTAGTCATCGCAACCCACCACAATTTACAAGGTTATGACCATCTGTATTGGTCGTGATCAGCTAGAAATAAGGCAGTGGACCAGTGTTGTCTACTTTACGACCATTTCATGTAAGGAAATTACGACCTTTCTAACCAAAATGGTCGTTATAGTTGAGGGTTTGGAGACCTCCGAACAGCTTACGACCAATTGGTCTCAAATGGTCGTAGATTTACAACCATTTCTTCCAGGGTCACTGGCAGAAGGTCACAAGTTGAAATATTTCTTGTAGTGTTTTAAAACAAAAAAATAAAGTGGGGAATTTAAAACTTTTTCAAAAAGAAAAGTGAATGTAAGAAAGACGAGCAACGTTAAAGTGGGGGCTAGCCTTGAACTTTGTTCATGCCCATGGAAACTTTGTGAATCTTCATTACAGCAAATTTTCAACAAAAATAATTATCCCCTTGGGGATTCCCGAGGCACCCAAGGAATAAGGAGTGGAAAGAGACGAAGATTGGGGATGCCCGAGGCACCCCAAAGTAATAATCAAGGACTCCCAAGAAACTAAGCTTGGGGATGCCCGGAAGGCATCCCCTCTTTCTTCTAACAACCATCGGTAATTTTAATTGGAGCTATATTTTATTCGTCACATGATATGCCTAAATCTTGGAGTGTCGTGTGATTTTTATTTTTATTTTTGTAATGCACCATGCTGGTATTATAAAGTCCTTGGTTGATTTACAGAAGGCTCTTTGCACCTCACTTATATCTTGAAAACTTCACAACACAAAACTCAGAAAACTCGTGAGTTCCGTTAGTATAAGAAAAAAAATCATGACCTTCGGTATTGTTGTGAAATTATTATTTATTTCTATTGGTGTAATATCTACTGTATTCCAACTTCTCCATGGTTCATACCCCTCGATACGACCCATAGATACAACAAAATAGGTAAACAACACAAAGAAAACAGAATCTGTCAAAAACAGAACAGTCTGTAGCAACCTGGAAACTTTGTATACTTATCTAACTCCATTTAAAAAAATTAGTACAACCTGGGTAATTTGTATATCAATCTTGTGTAAAAATTTCACACTCATTCGACGCTCTGATAAGTTTTATAAAATTCCTGGACAAGGCGCAAAAGTTTCTATTTTTTAGCAAGATCAAATCAACAATTACCATAGACCATCCCAAAGGTCTTACTTGGCTCAAATAATAATTAAAACACCAAAACACAATTACTACAGAGGTAATAATGTGTGGAACATACAAAAACATAAGCAAAAAAACGATAATGTTACCAACGATAATGTTCCTAGGCAAGAAGTCAAAAGATTCACTTGTGGCAATTGGTTCCCTAACAATATTGATAAGGTTGGGGTAAATACTTATCATCTTAAGATCTTCATCCTCTTTTCAAGAGGATCCACCCTAACTTTTAGGAACATGGGCAGACTTGGCAATCTTGGAAGGAGTAGAATTTGGAGTGGTTTGAACCAAGGCAAAAGCGGACCCCGAGTTGGTAATAATGTCCTCTATCTGGCCAATTCTAGAGGAATCTTGATCCAATTTTTCATTAACTATGGGTTCCCTTTCCCTTGGATCTTTTAAAGTAACTCCGGTCCATATTGAGTAATTTGATTATGAATGTTTTTATCCAAGTTTTCAATAAGCTCTATAGTAGCAACTTTATTTTCAATAATATCAAGCCTTCGCGTCACATGTTCCAATTTAAGATTGTTCCATTAACCATGATTGGGGGTGAACCTACCAAATTTATCATAGCGCTATAAGAATCAAAGTTATGACTTCCCAAGAAATTTCCTACCATAATGGTATCTAGAACATATCTATTCCATGGAGAAATACCCACATAAAAATTGCGAAGGAGAACGCTAGTAGATTGCTTACGAGTAGATCTATTTTGAGCATTGCAAATTCTATACCAAGCATCTTTTAAAATTTCTCCCTCCATTTGCTTAAAATTAAAAACTTCATTCTCGGGATTACTAGCGATAGTAGTAAGGCTATCCATGAGTTCAAGCAATCTAACACATGAGCAAACAAAAAGGCGAACGAAAGAAGGGCAAATAAAAAGGGAATTCTTTTGGGTTTTTTTGGAAATCATTTTAGAAGTGGAGGAGAGGAAAATGAGAGGCAAATGGAAAATAATGTAAATGCAAGAGATGAGTTTGTGATGGGTACTTGGTAGCCTTGATATGTATCCTTCGCGGCAACGGCGCCAGAAATCCTTCTTGCTACTTCTTGAGCTTGCATTGGTTTTCCCTTGAAGACGAAAGGGTGATGCAGCAAAGTAGATAAGTATTTCCCTCGGTTGTTGAGAACCAAGGTATCAATCCAGTAGGAGGAACAAGCAAGTGATACATCTCCAACGTATCTACTTTTCCAAACTCTTTTGCCCTTGTTTTGGACTCTAATTTGCATGATTTGAATGGAACGAACCCAGACTGACGCTGTTTTTAGCAGAATTGCCTTGGTGTTATTTTTGTGCAGAAGTAAAAGTTCTCGGATTGGCCTAAAAATTTACAGAGAATATTTTTGGAACTAATAAAAAATATTGGCAAAATAATAAACAGCAGGGGGCCACCACCTGGCCACAAGCCAAGGGGCGCGCCCACCCCCCTAGGGCGCGCCCCTGTTTGGGGCTCTAGAGAGGGGAAATCAACGTCTTTGTCATCACCAATTTCATTATGCTCTCCACCTTTCATGAGTAATATCATCGTAGGCTTTCTATACGCTGATGGGTTGGATGAGATTTATCATGTAATCCAGTTAGTTTTGTTAGGGTTTGATCCCTAGTATCCACTATGTTCTGAGATTGATGTTGCTATGACTTTGCTATGCTTAATGCTTGTCACCAGGGCCCAAGTGCCATGATTTCATATCTGAACCTATTATGTTATCATGAATATATATGTGTTCTTGATCCTATCTTGCAAGTTGGAGACACCTATTACGAGTTATGATCCGCATCCCCTGGGTGACAATAATTGGGATTCTTTCCGGTGATTATCGTACTTTGAGGAGTTCATGTATTCACTAAGGGCTAATGCTTTGGTCTGGTTCTCTATTAAAAGGAGGCCTTAATATCCCTTAGTTTCCATTAGGACCCTGTTGCCACGGGAGGGTAGGACAAAAGATGTCATGCAATTTCTTTTCCATAAGCACGTATGACTATATATGGAATACATGCCTACATTACATTGATGAATTGGAGTTACTTGCAAGGATTAGATCTGATAGAGATAGATGGGAAAGATCACGAGAAGTAAAAGGTCAATAAATTGCAGCAAGGTGGTTTTAGTATTTTTGGTATATATATTTGAAAATATAATGTGGAAAATAGACCCGGGGGCCATAGGTTTCACTAGAGGCTTCTCTCTTGAAGGAAAATAACACGGTGGGTGAACAAATTACTGTCGAGCAATTGACAGAAAAGTGCATAGTTATGATGGTATCCAAGGCAATGAGTAGGCATATAGCCATCACCTCCGTGTCAAGTAGACCGAAACGATACTCCATCTACTACTATTACTCCACACATCCACCGACTCCTGCCTGCATCTAGAGTATTATGTTCATGAAGAACAGAGTAACACATTAAGTAAGATGACATGATGTAGAGGGATAAACTCAAGCAATATGATGAAAAACCCATCTTTTTACCCTTGATGGCAACAATACAATACGTGCCTCGCTCCCCCTACTTTGTCACTGGGTGAGGACACCGCAAGATTGAACCCAAAACTAAGCACTTCTCCCATTGCAAGAATTACCAATCTAGTTGGCTAAACCAAACCAATAACTTGAAGAGACTTGCAAAGATATGAAATCATGCACACAAGAATTCAGAGAAGAACCAAAAAATATTCATAGATAAGCTGATCATAAACCCACAATTCATCGGATCTCGACAAACATACCACAAAAGATTAGTACATCGGATAGATCGCCAAGAAGATCATGGAGAACATGGTATTGAAACACAAGAGAGAGAAGAAGCCATCTAGCTACTAGCTATGGACCCGTAGGTCTATGGTGAACTACTCACGCATCATTGGAGGGGCAATGGAGTTGATGTAGATGCCCTCTGTGATCGAATCCCCCTCCAGCAGATTACCGGAAAAGGCTCCAAGATTGGATCTCTCGGGAACGGGGCTTCCGACAGTGGAAAAGTATTATCATTGCCCTTTTTAGTATTGGGGGAATACTTGGGAATTTATAGGACAAAGATTACGGTTTGAGGACCTGCTAGGGGGCCACAAGCCAGGGGTGCTCCCCCTGGCCACGCCAGGGTGGCTGGTGACCTCCTGGCAAGTCGACTGCCTTCCTCTCCAAGTCTGGTAGATGTCTTCTAGTCCAAGAAAAATCCCCGCGAAGATTTCATTCCATTTGGACTCCGTTTAATATTCCTTATCTACAATACTCAAAAACAAGGAAAAACTAAAACTGGCACTAGGCTCTAGGTTAATAGGTTAGTCCCAAAACTAATATAAAATAGCATATTAATGCATATAAAACATCCAAAACAGATAATATAATAGCATGGAACAATCAAAAATTATAGATACATTGGAGACGTATGAGGCATCTCAAGATCTCTAGATCTGGCACTCTTTCTTTGGCAGGGCCGAATCACACAATGATATCAACCTACTTCAGCGCTCGCTGGTGTTTGCTAGGCTTGCCCAAGGCAATAGCTCACCGGTTAATTTTACCATCAACGGCCACAACTACAACAAAGGATACTACATGGATGATGGTATCTATCCTCAATGGACAACTATTGGGAAGACAATCCCCAATCCTATCAGAGAGAAGAGGAAAAGATTTGCTCAAGAGCAAGAGACTGATAGGAAAGACGTCGAGCGTGCCTTTGGTGTTTTGGAATCTCGATGCGGCATCATTCGGTATCCTGCAAAAACTTGGAGCACGAGGAAACTATGGGAGGTGATGACTACTTGTGTGATCATGCACAATATGATCATAGAAGATGAGCGCCCGGAACATCTCGACGATCTAGGGTTTCAGTATCAGGGTGAGAATGTTGTACCTGAACATGGAGGAGCAGCAACATTTGAACACTTCGCCCAATTTCATCATGACATGCGTGATTGGGAAACTCATATGCAATTGCCAAATGATTTGGTTGAGCATATGTGGGATCATGTTGGCAACCAATAGATGTATCTCTTTAATTCGGCTTGCAAAGTTATGTGAGATTATTTTATTTTTATTCGGCTTGTAAGACTGTGTTATTTATTTGGTGTTGAAACCATGCTATTTATTTTGTTGTGGACCATATGTTTGCATTGTGAAATTAATGCAAAATATGTGTGTGTTTAAAAAGGGCGGCTAGCCGGCCACACCAGTATATATGGGTCCATGCATTGTGTGCATAGACGACCAAAATGTTAAAGTGGGCGGACTCTGCATGGGCGGCCAAACCAAACAGACAAAAAGCGGACAAACCTGCCAGCCATTTGGGTCGGCCCGTTGGAGTTGGCCTTTAGCCTTTGGGGCGGTTTATCCTTATGAGCTGGGTCTTGGTCATGGGGAATATCCCCGACATTAGCCCCCAGTTTAGCTTTGAATTTACTCATGCTAAACTCTTGAAAGAAGAATATGTAAAGGGACCGACTCACTCAAAAAGACTAGTTGACCAACTCCTGAAAATTCTGAAACTCTGTCATATCGATACACTAACGCTGGCTCCATGGGGAACAATAACCCTTATTATCAACTGCCTTGATTTGATAAATATGTCTGGTTCCCTCATAACTGAAAGTTTGAAGGCATACCTTCCTCATATCCATATTACCTATAGCCCCCAAGTCTTAAGAGGGGAACTGATGACCCACAAGTATGGGGGATCAATTGTAGCTCTTTTCGATAAGTAAGTGTGTCGAACCCAACGAGGAGGAGAAGGAAATGACAAGTAGTTTTCAGTAAGGTAATCTATAAAAGTGCTGCAATTGTAAGTAGCAAAGTAGTTTGATAGCAAGGTAATTTGTAATGAGAAGGTAACGAATATAGTAACAAAAGTGCAGCAAGGTAGCCCAATCCTTTTTAGGCAAAGGACATTCCAAAGCAGTCTCTTATGATAAGCAAAGCATTCTTGAGGGTACACGGGAATTTTATCTAGTCACTTTCATCATGTTGGTTTAATTCGTGTTCGGTACTTTGATAATTTGATATGTGGGTGGACCGGTGCTTAGGTGCTTCTCTTACTTGAACAAACCTCCTACTTATGATAACCCCCCCCCCCCCGCAAGCATCCGCAACTACGAGAAAAGTATTAAGAATAAATTCTAACCATAGCATTAAACTACTTATCCAATCGGCCCCTTACGAAATAGCGCATAAACTGGGGTTTAAGCTTCTGTCAATCTCGCAACCCATCATCTAATTGCTACTACACAATGCATTCCCTTAGGCCCAAATATGGTGAAGTGTCATGTAGTTGACGTTCACATGACACCACTAAGGGAATCACAACATACATACTATCAATATATCGAACACATATCAAATTCACATGATTACTTGCAACATGATTTCTCCCGTGACCTCAAGAACAAAAGTAACTGCTCACAAATAATAATCATGCTCAAGATCAGAGGGGTATTAAATAGCATAATATATCTGAACATATAATCTTCCACCAAATAAACCATATAGTGATGAACTACAAGACGTAATCTACACTACTAGTCACGCACAAGCACCAATCTATAGTTTCGGTAACAAGATTGAACTCAAGAGATGAACTAGGGTTTGAGAGGAGTTGGTGTTGTTGAATATGTTGATGAAGATTGCCCTCCCAAATATGGGAGAGTTGTTGGTGATGATGATGACGATGATTTCCCCCTCTAGGAGGGAAGTTCCCCTGGCGAAATCGCCCCGCCGGAGGGTAAAAGTGCTTTTGCCCAAGTTCTGCCTCGAGGCGGTGGCGCTTCATCCCAAAATCCTTCTCCTTATTTTTTCTATGTCAAAATAACTTATATACCAGAACATGGGCATCGGAGGTGAGCCGAGGAGGGCACAACCCACCAGGGCGCGCCTGGGCTCCCTGGCACGCCCAGGTGGGTTGTGCCCACCTCGTGGACCCCCTCTGGTAGTTATTTGCTCCAATAATTCTTAAGTATTCCATAAAAAAGCTTCGTGAAGTTTCAACTTGTTTGGAGTTGTGCAGAATAGGTAGCCTGACGTAGCTTTTCCAAGTCCAGATTTCCAGCTGCCGGAAATCTCCCTCTTGGTGTGTTCCTTGCAAATTATGAGAGAAAAGGAATTAGAATTACTCCAAAAAGCATTATTATGAATAAAAGCATTATAAATAACAGCAAGAAAACATGATGCAAAATGGTCGTATCAAGAACATAGTGATAGCTTTAAGACTTGCTTCAATATACATATTGCAACTCTAGAGAAATCTGGATTGTTCGTTTGAGTCACCAGTCATAAGTTGAATATTACACATATGTAACCCGCAAGTACCGGGTTATCTTGCCTGCAACAACCTAGGACTTGTAATTGCATTATGCTCATAATACTTCAGCCAGTGTAGCCCCCAAGGGCCGGGTCATTATGCAGTAATGAGTAGGGACTTCTGTAGAACTGATTTATGTAAACTTGATGATCAATGTGTAGCCCCCAAGGGTCGGCTCAGTAATACAATACTGGGCTGGAACTTAGAAAAAGATAGAAATGGCTGGCTCATCTCCTTGACATAACAGGGTTTGTTGACAATGTAATGATTTGAAAACAACTTGCATTAGCCCCCAAGTGTCGTTGTGCATGCTCGCAGCAACATGGGACTTGCATACTTTATATAAACTGGACTTGAATAATGTAGGCCCCAAGTGCCGGTCGTATGCTTGCAATGATTCAGGACTACTCCTTCCAATGCAGAACAAATTCTTATCCACTGTCCAGATGATGTTGTTGAAAGCCTTGCATATCAAACGTTGAACCATGCTCCTTGCTGTAAGTTGGTATTTTTTGGACGAAGGAATAATACTCGTTACTCTAAAGGGGCTTTGAAAACCTCAATCATCCAATGCTGGTTATGACAACCATAATGAAAATCCATCCATGTTGGCTATTTTCAATAATAACTCGGTTTGAAAACCTCAATTATTCAATACTGGTTATAACAACCATAATGAAAATCCAGCCATGTTGGCTATTAAGGATTGGAATATGTAACAACGTTTGAAAACCGGTTCCTGCAATATAAACCAGGATATCCATGCATATATGATGCATGGTAAGATGATGGAATGATGATGCAGTGTATGATGCAATGCATGATGCAATGTATGACAACAGAATATAAAAATGTTAGCTTTAAAGGCACAACCAGAAGAGATCAATTCTTGTTCTTATACTCTTGATAAAAAACTCAAGTTTTTTTGTTTTCAAAAACTTAGGTATGATTGCCCAAAACCTCATAGGACGACTCTCACATGGCATAGATCCGTCGATTTAACCTTAACTAGTTCAGGGTCTTCAAAAATATTGACTGTTAAGCGTACGAACGAGCCATATAGCGGAGAGACTACAATAGGGCATGAGTACCCCCAAAACCCATAAGTCCTCTCTCACGTGACATAAATCCATTGTTTTAACCTTAAATAGTTCAGGGTCTTAAAAAAGATTGTCTGTTTAAGATTATGACCGGGCCACATAGCGGAGAGACTACAACAGACGGGTGTGTTTTTCCTAGCTTTCTATAAGTCGGCCCTCTCGTGACATATGCTGCCATTTTAACATTAACCAGTGCAGGTCTCATTGCAAGATTGAATGTCAAGAGTCTTGACCAGTTCAAGGTCTTTATTTCGAGATTAACTAGTAAGAGTTCGGCGGGTCACATGGTGGAGTGGCAAGTTGCAAACAGGGAGGTTTAAGCCAAATATAGCATGGAAGCCGGTTAACAGGGTATGTAAGCTAAACCCAGTGGTTTGGAAGCCCCCAGGTGACTTTATGATGATCCAATAAATCAGCGCATGCATGATTGAATGATTGCATCTTGGCAACTCGTCCTCTTGGGCGACTTTAAATCTTTTGCCAATAAAGCAGCAAACCCCAGGATCGGGTTATCTTCCTCATAATGATCCAGGTTTATTGTTGTTGAAAATGGGCAAATTTGCTGAGTCATATCTGTGTTCAGCTGGTGTAGCCCTCGAGTCTTAAGACGGCTCGAGGACTTGGCTTGAAATTCTTCACACTTGGCCATGACATAAGCTAGCATAAGGTTGACGGCTGATAACTAATTGTTTTAGGCCAAAGGCGTGTGGCGAGTTGATGATCTTTGTGACACTCATTTCATATCTTTGGCATTGATAATGCAACATGAACCCATGGAAGGTTGAGATGTCGGGTTATAATTGATCCCATATGAGTTTTGTCCATAATCCGGCCAGTGGTTCATTCTAGCTGGTTGTTGAAGTTAACCAAACCGCAATGGCGGCAATTTGTATGCCTATACACTAAGCCATCTGGTACAGGCAGATGCTGATGATATATAATGACTTGCTTCAGAGTTGTTGGAATAGACCGGGCTTCAAGAGCAGCGACTTGCATGCACTCGTTAAGCAGCTTGTGCACACAGGTGTAGCTCGGTGTGTTGATGTAGATTAGACCACGGGAGGCGGATGGTAAAGACGGCCACGGCATTGGAAATGGCATGGCTGTAGGTGATTCAACCACGGGCCTGGACATACAAGTCAGCCACGGGGTTGTAAGCTTGCACGGTTGGGCGAGTCGATCGCAGGCGCGGACCCGACGAGTCAACCGCATGTTGATGTAAACTGGACTGCAGAAGCAGCGGCTTGCACGTGTCCATTGAGCAGTGTAGTATGGACGGGTGCTGGTGCATAATAATGTTGGCACAAGCTCCACATCCACGATATTATGTCTCCTTCGTAGTCAATACTTTGTCCTGTGCAGAAAAAATTGCAGACAAAGTAATTGCTCTCAAAATAAAAATTATGCTGATAAATAAATAAGGTGGATAGCACCTGTCTTTCCACCACTCCCATTTTCCTTATCTCCCACTACCCGTATGGCGCGGGGCTAGAGGCGTGGTGGAGCTGGCCGGGCACAACACAGCTAAAGCTGGCGAGGCGAGACTACTTCGGGGCGAGGCCATGGCAAGCGGCGAACGCGGCGGGGCGCGGCGTAGACGGTGGGGAGCAGGAGTTAGCCATGGGCATGGCATCGAGGTCGGAGTGGATCCGGGTGAGGTACAGCGAGGCGAAGTGGTGGCCTTGCGAAGTGCAATGGCTCGAGCGGCGACGGCGGCTCAAGGCTGTCTCAAAGGTGAGGCGGAGGCATGGCACATGGAATCCTGTGCGGGGAGCAGGGCACCAGCGGTGTCTCATGTAGCGGTGCGGGGCATGCTTCGTAGGCACGGCGGGAGAATCGTGGCAGCTCGCAGGAGCAATGACGCGGCGGGAGCGACGCGACAGCTCTTAGGAGGAGTGGACGAGGCGGCTCGCAGGCACAACGACACGGGGGTGGCTCAAGGCAGGGCAGAGCCGCTTGGGGAGACGAGCAGAGCAGTGCTAGCGGCCCGACGCGGGGCGGTGAACTTGCGGGAGCAGGGCAAGGCGGTGCGCGGGACAAGCGTGTGAAGGTGAGGCGCGGCTATGGCCCCGCGGCTGCTGTGAGCCAGTGGTGGGGCACGACGGTGGCTGTCCATCTCAGCAAGCATGTCGAGGCAGAGCAGGGCCACATCAGCGGGCATGGCAGTAGCTGGCTGGCTCAGCGAGAGTTGGAGGCAAAGGTGTAGTAGAGCCGATGGGCCCATGCGTTGGAGGCAACTTGGCGGAGCTCTCGGTGAATCAGCGGTGGCTCGACAGCGAAGATGGCAGGGCCGTGCTCTAGGCTGCGTCGAGGTTTAGGCCACGGCGGTGGCTGAAGGGGCCATGGCGGCTAGTGGTGGTGGAGGTTCCCGGGTCACCGGCCGGGGCGCATGAGAGCCGGACGGGTGGAGGAGGGCAGCCAACATAGGGACCGGGCGCGACACAGAGGCCGGCTTGAAGTGAGGCAAGGCCACTTCGGCGCAGACGCGTGGTGGCACCGTTGGTGATGTAGGATGAGTCTGCTCCGTTGTTCTCTCCGGGTCGTGTCTGGTTTGATGAATCCACCTCCATATCAACTTCTATGGTCGTGGTCTTCTTCCCCATTGATTTTTTCCTTGCCTTGATGCTGACAGCTATTGATCTTGTATCGTTGACCTTTGATTTGTTCTCCCTATGAATAATTGATACTACTTTATTGTCGAACATACCAGATAGACATTCGGATTTACTTCCCGTGTACATCCGGGCGGGTCAAGCTGATTTTCCTTTCTTCCTGGAATTTGATCCTTGCTTGCAATTGGACATGGCTCTGGGCGGATCTATTCAATCTCGGCGATGCGTGACAATAGTAGTGAAATAGATCGCGTCGCGTAGGTGGCGCCCTAACGCAACCCTAATTTTCTCGTATATGTTGTTCCGACTGCTAGTCATGGTGATGATGTAGATCATTCCGTGCTAGGTTTTCTTAATCTGGCACATCGCGAGCTTCTCAATCCCTCAAGAGCTCCCATCAAGAACATAACGCCATCGTGCTAGGCCCCACGATGGGCGCCAACTCTCGTGGTTTTTTCACGGCATGATGTCCTCGAGAGAACTTAGGTGTGAGGCCATTGCAACTAGGTGGCAGCTTGAGAGAGGTTGGTCGGAATCAAGAGACGCGAGGTTACCCAGGTTTGGCCCCTCCGATGGAGGTAAAAGCCTACGTCCTGCTTTGTGTGTATTGATGATGATGATTTCGATTACAAGGGTGCGGTATCGCTACCTCTAGTCCCCAGAGCCTCTAATCTGTCTATCTCTCATGAGTTCAACTTGTCCCTCTAAGACCTGTCTATTGAGATGTCTAAAAACTTGACCCTCTTGGGGTGCTCCACCTCTCCTTATATAAGTTGAAGGTGTGGGTTACATGTAGAGTCCTAGTAGGATTAGTGTTGGGGAACGTCGCATGGGAAACAAAAAAATTCCTACGCACACGCAAACCTATCCATGGTGATGAGAATCTACGAGAGGGAGAGTGGATCTACGTACCCTTGTAGATCGCTAAGCGGGAAGCGTTAAGAAACGCGGTTGGTGTAGTCAAACATCTTCGCGATCCAAATCGCCGAGCGTCCCGCGATCCAATCACGAACCGTCCCGCGAACACATCATGATCCGTCCCGCAAACTCATCACGATCCGTCTCACGATCTTGATCATGATCTGTCCCGCGAACTCATCACGATCCGTTCCGTGATCACATCACGAACCGTCTCGCGATCTCGATCACGGTCCTTCCGATCTAGCGTCGAACGGACGGCACCTCCGCGTTCAGCACACGTGTAGCTTGATGACGATCTCCACCATCTCGATCCAGCAAGAGGAGGTGGAGAGGAGAGAGAGTTCACCGGCAGCGTGACGGCGCTCCGTTGATGGTGGTGGAGCAATTCCGGCAGGGCTTCGCCTAAGCGCTGCAGAAAACCGATCTAGAGGAGAAACTATGCACCGGTGGAACGGGTAGCACGTGGCCAGTAATTCTGTCCAAAAACCACCCAGTCCCCTAGTATATATAGGAGGAGATGAGAGGAGAGGCAGACAAGGCCTTTGGGTCGGCCGAAATAGGAGGTGGGAAGCAATCCTACTTCACCTCCAATCCTAGTTGGAGTAGGATTGCCTCCTATTGGCTGATTTTCCACTTTTTGCTTTAGGACTTTCTCTCCTGCGCCATGGGCCTTTGTGGCTGTTTTCCCAGCCCACTAAGGGCTGGTTAATACTCTCCCACAGCCCATGGACCTGTTGGGGTCGAAGTACCCCTCCCGGAGGTCTCCCGGTACACTACCGGCACTCCCGGTACACTACCGGCACTCCCGGTACACTACCGATGAGCCCGAAACTTTTCCGGAAACCAAACTGGGACTTCCTATATATGAATCTTTACCTCCGGACCATTCCGTAGATCCTCGTGATGTCCGGGATCTCACCCGGGACTCCAAACAAACTTTGGTCACCACCATACATAACTCTACACTACCGAAACGTCACCGAACCTTAAGTGTGCAGACCCTGCGGGTTCAAGAACTATGTAGACATGACCGAGACACCTCTACGGTCAATAACCAATGGCGGGACCTGGACGTCCACATTGGTTCCCACATATTCTACGAAGATCTTTATCGGTCGAACCTCTATGTCAAGGATTCAGTTAATCCCGTATAACGTTCCCTTTGTTCTTCGGTATGTTACTTGCCCGAGATTCGATCGTCGGTATCTCCATACCTAGTTCAACCTCGTTACCGGCAAGTCTCTTTACTCGTTCCGTAATACAAGATCCCGCAACTAACAATTAGTCACATTGCTTGCAAGGCTTATTGTGATGTTGCATTACCGAGTGGGCCCCGAGATACCTCTCCGTCACACGGAGTAACAAATCCCAGTCTCGATCCATGCCAACTCAATAGACACCATCGGAGATACCTGTAGAGCACCTTTATAGTCACCCAGTTACGTTGCGACGTTCGATACACACAAGGCACTCCTCCGATATCTGTGAGTTGCATGATCTCATGGTCATAGGAACACATACTTGACATGCGGAAAACAGTAGCAATAAACTGACACGATCATATGCTACATTTGCAGTTTGGGTCTTGTCCATCACATCATTCTCCTAATGATGTGACCCCGTTATCAAATGACATCTCATGTCCATGGCTAGGAAACCTTAACCATCTTTTGATCAGCGAGCTTGTCTATTAGAGGCATACTAGGGACATGGTTTTGTCTATGTATCCACACATGCATCTAAGTCTCCGATCAATACAATTATAGCATGGATAATAAACGATTATCATGAACCAGGAAATATGATAATAACTAATTTATTATTGGCTCTAGGGCATATTTCCAACAATTAGGACTTAACCTATTCTGAGTTCCAATCGCGGGTTTCTTGTTACGGGTTTCTCCCCATAGGCTTCTAAGTCCTGGGCTTCTTATCTCTAGACAGGCGGCTTACAACCGGGCGGCTTACGGCGGGCGGCTTACAATCGGGCGGCTTACAACCGGGTTTATCTTCAAGACTCATCTTCAGGGACTCATCTACGGGACTTATCTTCATGGACTGTGTGTCTGCCAGGTCATAACTGTCTGCCTAGTCATAATTGTCTGCCGGGTCATAACTGTCTGTCGGGTCATAACTGTTTGCCATGTCAAAACTGTCTGTCTGGTCATAATTGTTTGCCGGGTCATAACAGTATGCCAGGTCATAACTGTCTGCCGACTTAATAGGGTTGCTTAAGCCTAGATATGACTTAACATCCGGGCGACATAAACCCAGAAATGACTTAAGCCTTTGGGGTGGCTTATCCTTATGAGTCGGGTCTTGGTCGTGGGGAATATCCCTGATACATTGGATCTAAATCACATGGTGATGTGAGCGAGATTATTGACTCTAGTGCAAGTGGGACACTGTTGGAAATATGCCCTAGAGGCAATAATAAATTGGTTATCATCATATTTCCTTGTTCATGATAGTTGTTTATTATCCATGCTAGAATTGTATCGATTGGAAACTCAAATACACGTGTGGGTACATAGACAACATTGTGTCCCTAATGAGCCTCTTATAGACTAGCTCGTTGATCAAAGATGGTGAAGGTTTCCTAGCCATAGACATGAGTTTTCATTTGATACTGGGATCATATCATTAGGAGAATGATGTGATGGACAAGACCCAAACTATGAACATAGCATATGATCGTGCCAGTTTATTGCTATTGTTTTCTTCATGTCAAGTATTTGTTCCTATGACCATGAGATCATGCAACTCACAGACACCGGAGGAGTACCTTGTGTGTATCAAACGTTGCAACGTAAGTGGGTGACTATAAAGGTGATCTACAGGTATCTCCGAGGGTGTCTGTTGAGTTGGCATGGATCGAGACTGAGATTTATCACTCCATTTGACGAAGAGATATCTCTAGGACCTCTCGGTAATAGAACATCACAAGAAGCTTGCAAGCAATGTGACTAAGGAGTTAGGCACGAGATCTTTTATTACAAAATGAGTAAAGAGACTTGTCGGTAATGATATTGAACTAGGTATGGAGATAGCGACGATCGAATCTCTGGCAAGTAACATACCGATGGACAAAGGAAACTTCATACAGGATTGATTGAATCCTTGGCATCGTGGTTCTACCGATGAAAATCTTCGTGGAATATGTAGGAACAAATATGGGCATCCAGGTCCCGCTATTGGTTATTGACCGAAGAGATGTCTCAGTCATGTCTACATGATTCTCGAACCCGTAGGGTCCGCATGCTTAACATTCGGTGTTGCTAGAGTAGTATTGGGATATGCACGTTGGTGACTGAATGTTGTTCAGAGTCTTGGATGAGATCCATGACGTCACGAGGAGCTTCAGAATGGTCTAGAGGTAAAGATTTATATATGGGAACTCATATTTTGCCACCGGAAAAGTTTCGGGGTTTTCCGGTATTGTATCGGGAAGCTTTTGGAAGGTTTCGGAGGGTTCGGAGGAGTCCGGAAGGATGCCTCCATCCCCTATGGAGTGCATGGGTTGTTGTGGTCTCCCTAGCCTTATTGGGCCAGGGGGCACTAAAAGTGTGTTATATCGACTAGAGGGGGGGTGTGAATAGGTGATTTTTACAAATTCATCACTTGAGGAATTTGATATGTGATGAATAACTAGCAGCGGAATAAGTACTCAAGTGCATGAGGAACACAGTGACAGCATAATCATCATGATGAAATAAAACATGCACACATTACAAGTAGCATGATATAGGATAAGCAGGTGAGGAACAAGGTAACTTGAAGAATTTGAGGTGAGGAAATTGTGGAAGTCTTCAGTCAAATTTGTTCAAACAGTAACGATCAATTTCATCAACAAGTATATGAGGAATAGAGGGGTTGAGGAAAAAGAACCAGGTATCTCGATGAAGACAATGGTTTGATGACCCAGTTCCAACTATTGTGACAGTCGTACATCTGGTTTGGAGCGGCCTGGTATTTAAACCAGAGGACACACAGTCCAAGGACACATAGTCCTTACCGTATTCTCCTTGAGCTAAGGTCACAAAGTCCTCGTCCAAGACTCATGGTAAGTCTTCAGGGTAGACTTCCAAAACCCTCAAAAACTAGTCACCCAACGATCCACAATTAACTGCTGGATGCTCTAGACCAGGTCACTCCGTGATCCCTAATTGACTATAGGATGCATTAGACCATGCCACCTAACCGTTTGGAGGATACACAGTCCTCAAAGGTAACAAGCGTTGGTTTCACGTAGTAATTTATTCAGTGATGCTCAATCACTTTGGGTTTGGTGGTTTTGTTGTGGGTTTTTCCTCACTGATAATTTTCTCTCAAAGTCCTCGGAGGATGGGTTGCTCTCAAATGACAAGTCTCAGTTCTCTCTCAGAGCAGCCAACCAACTAGTGGTTGTGGGGCATGGCTATTTATAGCGAGGGTGCAACCTGACATGATAAGACATAAATGCCCCCAATGATATGACCGTTATGTGGATGTGATGATTGGGGACAGCTAGCGCTAAGCACAGCAACAGTTAGAATTTAGAACCATGAAAGTCCCTAGGCTTATCATGTTCCTCACTTGTAGGCAATTCGCACTCGTGAAATCCTAAATCCTCAGATAGACCAATTTCATCAGAGACCAGAAGATCATCGTCTTTGTCACTGAAGAACTTGACTGAACTGCAAGAGATTTCCAAAGGCTTCACTCGAAGGATTGTATAGGTTGAGGCTTTTGGAGTTGAGCATCAGTTGGAAATTTTCCCTAGTATTACCTCGGCCCCCTTTAACAATAATGTGTTTCCTATGACTCAAGGAAAGGAAATGAAACTATACAAACAAAAGTCTTCATGCTTCATAGTTCTTCGTTCATATCTTCAAGGTCACACCAACTTCTTCATTTTCTAAGTCTTTAGGGAATACCAACGTCTTCTGCAAAGTCTTCACCGAAGTCTTCCGTTGAAGACATACATTTTTAGGGGTCGGTAATGTCCGATTATATCAAATTCCTCATCGACTTATAGAGCATGTGTACACTTACAAACACATTAGTTCCTTAACCTTTTAGTCTTCAATACACCCAAATCACTAAGGGGCACTAGATGCACTTACAATCTCCCCCTTTTTGGTGATTGATGACAAATAGGTTAAGTTTTCACTGGGGATAATACTATGAAGTGTAAATATTGAGTTCGAGGAATTTGATTGCAAGTTATAGAAGAACTCCCCCTGAAGATGTGCATATTTGAGGAATTTGCTTTGGACTGCAAATGCACATGGTAGGTTAAAAACATGGAGAACTCACCCTTCATCTTGTAATTCATACACGCATTTAACATATGATATGAAGAATTTTTAATGCATGATGAAAATGGTGTCTGACGAAATTCAGCATGCATGCATTAAGGTGATTGAGGAAATAAGCATGTGGAAAGCAGTTCAAAAGAGTCAGACCACCATCAGACTTAAGTTTACAACTCAAACAACAAAAGCTTCAGAAGAGCGAGAGTTGTAACTTAAACAAAAATAAGCCCATATATAGAGACCCGCTTGAAGACTAACTCAAATTTTCTCCCCCTTTTTCATCGAAGACCAAAAGGGACGAAAAAGTGAGGACTAACACTGTCGGGGATATACCTCGCGGTATGACCCGGCCTGATGACTCACACGAGACCCGGTAAAGACATGACATTTTATTGATGATCCGGCTGGCGGGCCATAGGACGACCAGGCCCAAGACCCGGCGTGTGAGCCGGTGCCAGGCGGCTCATAAGAGAAGGCCTACACAAGAAAGGATTTCCTTACAAGAGAAGCAAGACCCTGAATAGGATTCTAAAGAGACTACTCCTAATCCTACTCCTAGTAGGACTCTATTTGTAAACCTACCCTCTTCACTTATATAAGGAGGGGTAGAGTATCCTTAGTAGACAAGTTCACAAGTCCACAAGTTTAGACAGACACAAGAGATTAGAGATAGACATATTAGAGGCTTTCGTGATTAGAGGTAACAAACAACACCCTTGTAACCGAGAGATCTCCTTCATCATCAATACCAGACAAGTAGGATGTAGGCTTTTACCTCCATCGCAGGGGCCGAACCTGGGTAAACTCCGCGTCTCTCGATTCCGACCAACCCCTTCAAGCCACCACACAGTTGCGCTTCTGCCCCGAACCTAAGTCCGTTCACCCGGACATCTGCCGTCACAAATCCATGACAGTTGGCGCCCACCATGGGGCCCGCACAGTAGTTTTGTTTTCTTGGAGGGATATCTTAAGGGATCGAAAAGCTCGCAATTGATCGGATGAAGAAGAGCTGGCACGGAACGATCGTGCATGAAGATTTCAATAGTTTCAAATGAAAGAGACGGTACAGAAGGATCAATATTATCTCCATGATGAGCAATTGAAACAGGATATACGAGATTGAAATTGAAGAAGAAAAAATCAGGGTTTCATGGTGAGCCGCCTCACACGACTTGTGGTCCGGCGTTTCGAAGCCAGATCGAAGTCGAGACCGGCTGGAATTCCGTATGCGTGCAAGCCGCCGAGCTTTGCTGCTACTCCATGTACAACCCAAATCCTGAGATTAGGCTACTCGGTTATTGTTAAGCACGAGGCGATCAAAGACGATCAGGCCAAGATAAAACCGCAGCTGGCATTGGCTCATGCATGCAAGGACCAAAGTAGAGGCGTTGTGAAAAAGAAAAGGGAAACAAAAACATCAGCAGCAGAGCACAGCCCTCGTGTCGCTGAAAAGTCTCCTGTACTATGTCCATGGAAGCTGACACCGCAGGCCGGCTCCGTTCGCTGCACCCCTGAAAGGCACCTCTGGAAGGAAATCATTCGACTCCTGCTGCCGTCGTGCGTTGTTTTCTGCGGCATCAAGTCCCAAGGGAAAAACTGGTGATATTGCTTTTCTGGCGTGGAGTCCGATCCAAAACAAAGCCTGAAATACTAGTATTTTCATTAGTACTACATCACAGGAAGACTAGTACGTTGAGTACAAGTGAAATCAGATTTGTTTTTCCTTCCAATTGCTATATCCATCCGAGGGCTACAAAAAAAAGAGGAGCAAAATTGCTAGCTTCCATGGTCTTCACGTGAGCAACAACAACAAAAAAGGGTTGGATCTCTGGGCAGGAAAGACTACAACGAGTCTCATCAATTAGACGTCCCGGCGGACGTTGCACTCGAATAATTTGGTGTTCAAATAAATCAGGTGCTATTAATTCTGTCTATTTTATTTTCATATATTAAAAAATTTCAAGAACAATTACTATGGCATGTAATATTTTTATGTAGGATACTTACTTATTATAAAGGTGGTGTGGCGTTAGACCAGAAATTACGATGAGTCGTCGTTGTCTTACCACTACGGTACCTCACCATGCCCTACCGCATCCACACTTCAGCTGCCGTCGCAACCGCGCCCCGCCGCTGGCACCGTCTTGCCTCCACAAACGCCGGCTCAACGCGGTCGCCGTCATAGCCGCACCTCCCCGCTGCACCGTGGCCTCGTCAGATTCGATCGGACCTGTGGGGCAAAGCAGTTAATCATCAATGGACAAAAGCAGTTGATCATAAGCTGCTTCGTCTTGTTCGCCGGCTGGCTCCCACGAAAATAGGATGGTTAAGAGCGGGTTTGTCAGATGAGAACATGCAGGACTAGAGACGGACTCTTAAATGCTCGAATTTCTTGGTATGATGGGTTCTAATAGCGAGCCTCTGTTGGTAAGGCTGATCGAAGCACATCCAAAATTTGTGTTCAGTGAAACCGGTCAAACCAGCAAACAAGAACAAGGCACCAGATGGGTACTATTATTATATTGGAAATACATCTAGGCTCTAGGCGTTCGTCTGACTACGTCCCGTTATTATCCTTCGCCGGTGTACGCATTCATCCAACAAAAATACCAGGTGCTATTCATCCTTTCTATTTTTTGTATATATTAAATCATTCAAGACCAATTATTCTGCCCTGCAATATTTTTACGCAGGACAATTATACATTTGGCATTAAACCGCGGAGGTGGAGCGCGCGACAACATCGTTCGTGTTCATTCGTGTCGTGTTGCTCGATGGACGCGCGTGAGTCGCCGCCCCCGCGGTCCGGTGTACATCAACTCGCCAGTACCGCGCGCGCTCACCCGCTAATGAGCCGTCCAAGGGATGCAGCAAGACGCCGCATCCGCGGTATGGTTTTCACCAACAACTCCACGGCCGACTCGCCGTCCACACCAGGTTACAACACCACGGCCGTCTCTCGCGACCGCACAGGCTTGCCAACGCCACGACGACTCGCCGTCCATGCCGGTTTCCAACGCCACGACGACTCGCCGTCCATGCCGGTTTCCAACGCCACGGCGACTCATCGTTTGTGCCGGCCTGCAACACCGCAGACGTGTCTCGCGACAGCGTCGACTTACAATGTCGCGGCTGATTTTCTACATCTACATCAACACGCCCAGGAGCTGCATATACTGGTGCGAGACGCCCAACGGCCGGTTCTGAATTGCCACCCTACGGTCCAATCAACATCAACGTATCGGTGCAGGGCCCACCTATATGAGCCGCCCAACAGACGCGCACAAGACGCCGCCCACAGTTTGATCTACATCAACATATCGGTGTAGTGTTCGTCGATACGAGCCGCCCAACGGACAGGTGCACAAGTCGCCGCCATGATAGTTTGGTTCACTACAATAACTAACCGAGATGAATCATCGACCGGATTATCGAAACAAATCATACGGGGTCATCTGTAACCCGCCATGGTCAAACTCAACCTTTAGTGGAGATTCTCAAGCCGCCCCTTCGAGTCAACTTAAGACTCGGGGGCTACAGACACGGCGAGACACATTTGGTCGTTTTCAAAGAGAACCCCGGGTCATGGCAAAGTTAACCCGATCCTGGGGGCTACTACATTTTTGGCGGAAGATTAAAAGTTTCCCAAGAACATGAACCACCGTGATGCACGAGTCAAACATGGGTGCCCGGATTTATTGGATCATCATAAAGTCACTTGGAGGCTTCTGCCGTTTCTTCATACAAAATGACGGCTTACAAGATGGTGCACAAAGTTGACTCCGTCAACTTGGTTGTCAAAGGGGGCTTCCCACCCTCCGGGTGTAGCTTATCTAACCCTAACAACCAACTCTTAAGCCAAAAATGTTGACAAGTCAACATAGATGTCGAAGGGGGCTTCCCACCCTCCGGGTGTAGCTTATCTAACCCTAACAGCCGGCTCTTAAGCCAAAAAAGTTGACAAGTCAACTTGGTTGTCGAAGGGGGCTTCCCACCCTCCGGGTGTAGCTTATCTAACCCTAGCAGTCGGCTCTTAAGCCAAAAAAGTTGACAAGTCAACTTGGTTGTCGAAGGGGGATTCCCACCCTCCGGGTGTAGCTTATCTAACCCTAACAACCGGCTCTTAAGCCAAAAATGTTGAAAAGTCAACATAGCTGTCGAAGGGGGCTTCCCAACCTCCGGGTGTAGCTTATCTAACCCTAACAGCCGGCTCTTAAGCCAAAAAAGTTGACAAGTCAACTTGGTTGTCGAAGGGGGCTTCCCACCCTCCGGGTGTAGCTTATCTAACCCTAACAGCCGACTCTTAAGCCAAAAATGTTGACAAGTCAACATTTCATCATACATTGCATCATATTCACATGTCATGCCAGCTTATCAAGCCGGGTCAGAGCAAGATTATGAAAGAAGGAGCAATGTTATGAAAGATTTTAACATCTCCGGGTTATGCTTTTTCAAGCCGCCCTTACAACAATGTAGAATATATCCTATCTTGTTCATTTTTGCAGGTTTTATCTCTTAAGATGAGCCGCTGTTAAGTATTCTGCAAAGGTAAATGGATCTTTAATAGCCAACCTTGGCTGGATCTTCACGGTTTATCATAACCGGTACTAAATGATTAGGGTTTTTAAGCCAGCTCGGAGAATTCATTATTTTTCAAGTGTCGCCCTATCAGATATAATGCCGTGTCATCTAATTGACCAGTTCTTGGATTTCTTCAATTGTGCTTTGTAGTAATCTACAACACTCATGGATTTCTCCAATATACATTTGTCGGGTTGCATCGCAACCACAAGCAGGGATTTCATGTCAAAGACAAAGGAATTATTCCAGGATATTCATTCCGGGTTATATTACAACCACGGTTAAAGATTCATTCAAAAAATTGTGGTGAGTCATATTATTCTCACATAGTCCCGAGTCGCCGCAGGCAGACAACCTGGCACTTGGGGGCTACATTATTCAAGTCCAACTTTATATCATTTATGCAAGTCCCATGTCGCTGCAAGCACGCACCACTGCACTTGGGGGCTAATGCAAGCCGGTTTTCAAATCATTACATTGTCAGCTTGACCATATTGTCTCAAGGAGACGAGTCGGCCTTTCTATATTTTCTAAGTCCCAGCCCAGTAATTATTATTGACCCGACACTTGGGGGCTACAGCATTCAGTTGTTCAAATAGATTATATGGTTCAAATTGAAGACCCCGCCATCACATACTGAGGAGCTGGCCCTTGGGGGCTACACCTGCCGAAGTTTCATAAGGTATAAGACAGTTATAAGTCCCAAGTTGCTGCAGGCAGGACAACCCGACACTTGGGGGCTACACAGTCCAAAATATTATTGCAAAGCACCAAGTTATCATGGAAAATCTTGGATCTTGGGGGCTACAGGTAATATGGACATATCAAAAACTTTGAGGAGAATTTTCAAGATGTTAATTATGGAGTTCAGTTGTTAGACCCGACGTCACCAACACTTATGACCCGGCGTTATCAAAAGATCATAACCCGCCAGAGTTTATATAAGCCGCCCTGCTTCACAACAATGGAAGTGCGGTTTTACATCAGATGGATTTTCATCCCAATATTTTTATCAAGTCAGTGGATTCTAGTTATTTGACCCGGCGTCGCCAACGATAATGATCCGGCATCATCAATGATTATGACCCGGTGGAGATGACCCGCCAAGAGCATTGGAAGCCGACTCAATGGCATATGGGTGTTCTATTCTCAATATTTTTCAAAGGACATTGACAATCAAGGGGATTATCAAGCTGACTCGTTCATATGCAGAAAAGACCTGAATTTCTGAGGAGCCATTTTATAAGCCGGCCAAACGAGCAAGCCGGCCACTTAACATATTTGTTGCACTTATTTCAGGAGCTTAGCATGAATAAATTCAAGCTAACCTGGGGGCTAATGTCGAGGATATACCCCGCGGTATGACCCGACCTGGCGACTCGCAGGAGACCCGGTAAAGACATGACGTTTTATTGGTGATACGGCTGGCGGGCCGTAGGACGACCAGGCCCAAGACCCGGCGGGTGAGCCGGTGCTAGGCAGCTCACAAGAGAAGGCCTACAGGAGAAAGGATTTCCTTACAATAGAAACAAGAGCCGGAATAGGATTCTAAAGAGACTAGTCCTAATCCTACTCCTAGTAGGACTCTATTTGTAAACCTACCCTCTCCACTTATATAAGGAGGGGTAGAGCACCCCTAGAAGACAAGTTCACCAGTCCACAAGTTTAGATAGACACAAGAGATTAGAGATAGACAGATTAGAGGCTCTCGTTTGGAGGTAACAAACAACACTCTTGTAACCGAGAGATCTCCTTCATCATCAATACCAGACAAGCAAGATGTAGGCTTTTACCTCCATTGGAGGGGACGAACCTGGGTAAACTCCGCATCTCTCGATTCCGACCAACCCCTTCAAGCCGCCACATAGTTGCGCTTCTTCCCCGAACCTAAGTTCGTTCACCCAGACATCTGCCGTGATTAATCCACGACAAATGCGTTGGAAAAATTTCATCTTGCTGGTGAAGAAGGAGCGCCAGCGTTGTCGGGGTCGTTTGTCGATGCAGGGCCTGCCGCAGTGTCATCAATGTCCTCATCTTCATCCATCTCACGGGATGAAGAATATGAACTTGTGACCATCAGAGGAACTTGAAACTTCTTGAATTTCTTTTGAGGAGGATCAGACCAGTCAAAGTTTTGCTGAAAGTCCATGTCCTTGAGTTCCTTAGGGGTCTTGAGGTGTGCGAGAATGGCCCATGCGTGATCAAAGATTTCATGCACATAGTAGTGATTTTTCCTCACAGATTTCTGCGTCACTGTCATGTTCTGAACAATGGAATCCAACTGACGCTTTACACACTTGTGATTGCGATCGACCTTCTGATGAAGACTTATGAGAAACTCACAATCAGTCATCACATGAGGGGCAGACTCTTGAGGTTTTTGCGCTGAGGCCTTTGCTTCAGAATCCTGGGTTGCAGTGTAATCATTGGTGGAGAAGGATGCATCTTTGCGAAACTGACCATCCAATGGATGAGTGCCTTCATCAATGACAACCTTGCCTTTTCCTTCTACTGAGGCAATTTTGCTCTTGAGGACTTCAATCAGGGGCAAGAAGCCGAAGTGATTCTGGAGGTCCGCCTTGAAGGGAATTGAAGACCTTGACCTGATGAACTTCATGATCCAGGGAGCATAAGGCTTCAGTTCAAACGGGGCTAGTACTGCATTCGCCAATGTCGTCATGAAGAAATCATGGAAGTTGCTGGGGATCCCATGAATAATGTTGAATATCATATTCTTCATGACTCCCACCACTTCTTCTTCTTCCGAGTTGTGGCCCTTCCGAGAACATAGGGTATTGGTGAGAATGCGATAGACCGTCCTGGGCACATAGAGCAAATCCTTCAGTAGGAAGGTTTTCCAGGGGCTAATGGTTTCATCAGCACTTGCATCAGTTGGTTGGGTAGAGCAGGTTCATCAAACAGGCAGCACGTTTCTTCTGAAGGAATTGGGACAGGGACTGACCAAAGCAATTCAGATGCTGGAGCAGTGAGGTGAGTAGATCCGGTCATCCAGTCCAAGACGCACGAGTTGATGTTAGAGGCATCACCTGTGATATGTAGTGTGGCGTACAATTGAAGAATTAGCTCTTCCATCCAATCGCAGATGTCCACATAGAAGGGAAGAAGTCCTGCATCATGAAGAACTGCGAGCACCGACGTGAAGGATGGAATTGTTTCCATATCAGCATGAGGATTTTGATGGTGCTCGAAGACTTTCTTCTTGTCAAACAGAACTGATGCATAGTAGTTCATCTGAGTTGGAGTCCAGAATCTGGTTCGACCGGCCCTGGCTGAGTCATATGGATTAGGACCAGTGAAGAATATGTGCTCATCAAAGAAATTTGACTTGAGGAATTTGGGGGCGCTTTGAGCCTTTGAATGGCATTCTTGGCTTTGGCGAAAGGGTTGGCTTGAAGCGGCCCTTGATCTCCTTAGGCATAGGAGGAATTTCTTTAGATTGAGGAATTTGTGGAGCATTTTCCTCAGTAGCAGTTGGAGCAGCAAAGTCATCAGCTGGTGCAGCTGGATTTTCCTTAGTGGCTGGAGCCGCCATGTCATCAGATCCTTCATGATTTTCTTCAATCTAGGCAGGGGACTGAGGAATCTATGACAGAGGAGTGGTCATTGAGGAATTTGGGTGAGCAGTTTCCCAATATTCGTCATTGATGACGGGAGTTGTGTTGCCAATGTCCACATCCTCATCAATTTCTTCAACGCCGGCCTCTTCAGCAGTAAACTAAGGCTGGGGCGATGATGCCTGTGGAGTTGAAGCATTTGCTTCCACTTCAATGTCTTCATCAATATGCTTTGTCGAAGCAGCAGAATGATCTTCTTCATCTTCATCATTTGGGATGACATAGTCAACGCCAAATGGAATTATCTCATAGGTTGGTGCCGAGGAGATTGGAGTAGCATCTAATGGTTCCGTTGAAGATTTTGGTAGAGTCTTCAACTTCTTCACAGCTGAGGAGTCTGAAGTTGAAGTTTTTCTTTTAGAGCCTTCTTCCCAGCAGCCTTAGTTTTCTTCACTTCTGATGCAGAAGGAAGGTTGATTTGCTTCATCTTTGAAGATTTTGGGGTTTCACAGGAGGGTGAAGGGGCATCAGTTTCTTTAGGCACGACTAATGCACTCGTCCTAGTAGGTTCAGTTTCATCAAGCGCACTAGTGGAGGGTGCACTGGCAGGTTCTTCAGCGGTCTGACTTTCTTCAGCAGAGCTGGCAGTTTGCTGAGTAGGCTAAGCAGCTTCCTCAGCGTGAGGAATTTGTGGTTGGGAGCGAGATGCAACCCTTGAGTTGTGATCATTGATGAGTTTATCAACAATGTTTACGAAGTGAACCTTGGCGCCTTGCCAATCCGCATAGTATGAATTGAATTCCTCACTGAGGCCTTTGATCTCAGACCACACCTTTACAAGTTCGTCAGGAGACAGATTTAGAACATTTTTCTTCAAGAAATGCTCTTTCTTGTATTGAGCCTTCTTGGTTTGTATGGGCTTTTCATACTTCCAGTTTTCTTCAGCTATGAAAGTTGTGAGGACATGATCAGGACCAGGGGTAGCTTCAAGTCATCAATGGGTGTTTTGGGATGCTTGTGCCAGATGTCAATGAAGTTTAGCACAATTTTTGGATCAAGCAAAAGAGGAATTTGAGAGCCCTTTGCTTCGGCCACTTGTTGTTGCTTGTTTCTGATGATTTACGCCAGTTCCTCATCATCAGCTTCATCTGAGGAATCTGATGGTATTGTGAATGCCTCCTTCTTGGATTGGGGACTTGGTCAAATGCCTCATCCAGCAGTTGCTTTCATTTTCCTCAGAGAAGGACCGCTTGACGAATGTGCTTGGGCTGAAGAACTTCCTGATGCCCCAGAAGCAATTGAGAATCCCTTTGTCCTTTAGCATGATGCAAGATGCACAGGAGTTGAGCACTTAGCAGCAGCAGCCGAGGACTGAGCAGCTACTGACCTAGCAGTTGAGGCCTTTGAGGGCTGAGCTTGAGGAATCTACTGTGATGACTTTGATGATGAAGGATTTGACTTCGTAACAGATTTCTTCATCATCTTTTTCTTTGGAGCACTAGCAGAGGCTCCGGCAGTGGTAGCAACAGCAGAGTCTTCATTGAATTTCTTCACTGCAGCTTCGGCAGTCCTCTGAAGTTTGAGTTGCCGTTTTGCCCACTCAGCGGGAAAGTCTTCACCGCGAGCAACACTTGTGGGATCAACCACTTGATCATCAGCAGGAGGAGCCCTATTACAAGGGGGGTTTGAGTGCAAATTTCTTCATATATTTGGGAGTGACATAGCGATATTCTTTCCACTCCCTCAACCATCTCCGTTCAATCCTCTGAATTCTGATTTTCCTCTATTCTTTCGTCTCTTTGCCGTGATGGACTCATCTGGTGTACAGTAGCCAGCATACAAATGTTCAGGTATCTCAAAGGCAGTATTTTGTTCAGCTTTCTTTCCACCTTTCTATGGCTTGTTCCCATCAGCCATTTTCTTCAGCTAAGGATTTTGAACTCTTGAAGATTCTGAAGAAGTGCACAGTTTTTCCTCAAGAAACGCTGGAAATGAGTTAAGTTGATGAGAACCTAGTGATTCATCAGCGGACATGTTTGTACCTGTGAACAGAGTATAGGTGCGAGGAATTTGAAGAGGTCATATGCGTTCTCAGAAATTTTTCAATAAAATCAGGTATGAGGAATTTGACCATTGGTGTCTTGAGGAATTTCACTAAGTGTTCTTTGTCTTAGGTTCCAGAGTTGTGCAAATTTTGAGGATTCACACAATTGAGGAATCTTCAAGAAAATCATAACTTAGGGAAAGACATCAAGTATATGAACATGTAAGGTGCTTTAGAATGAGATTCTTGAAGAATAAACACCTTTGTGAAGATTTAGGAAAACTTGAAGATCAAACAAGGGTAGTAAAAATAGATTTTATTTACCCTAGTGAAGAACACGACAAACTATGAGATGAGATTGAGGAAGTTCGTCAGTCCGGATCTCCCACGCCCTAGCTCGGTAGAGGGAGACAGCTACAACGGCGGCGGGATGAAGACTTCTATGGCCGATAGTACGGCGATGGCGAGGTCGAGGCAGTGAAGCTCTTCAACACCGGTGGCGATGATTTTAGCGGTGGCGCTAGGTCGGAGCTCGGGAGAGAGTAGGAGTGAGGAGTAACCGAGCACAGTGAAAGGGGATGGGGTATTTATAGTGGAGGCGAAAACCAATTCGTGCGAATATTTTGGACCAGATTGCCCCTGACCCTTGCTCTCCACGCGACATGTGTCACCCATGTTCTGAGTAGTGGCGATAGTGGGGGATCGTGGGTTATCCAGTCGTGGGAATCAGAACCATTTGAGCGGAAAACACCGAAAATTTTGACAGTGAAATTTTTTAAGTTTCCGTTCACAAATTCTTCAGGTGCCAAGGACACAGTGAAGACTTTGAACGAGTTTTAAAGTAGAACGCATATGAAGAATTTGTGAATAGACTGGGTTGAGTTTAGCATAGAAGGGGAAAGGGTCCGATCACATTCACTTAGATGAAAATCAACTTGAAGAATTAACAATAAGTGAAAGCTTTTGAGGACATTCAAAACTCAAATATATATATATATAGTCAATGAAGAACATGAGTTTCATAGTTTGAAGAATTTGAAAAGTTGAGGAATTTGAAAAAAATTGAAGAATTTGCAAATTTGAGGAATTTGAAAATTTCAAGAATTTGCAAATGACGAAAAACTCAACTTTGATGAATTTCAACTATGGTTCGTGGCGTGACCCACCATATAAGAATGATGACTTCAGACACCGCGTACAATTGTCGTAGGGTTCTTAGAATCAATTTCTTCATTAATTTCTTCACACTTAGAGGGTTATTCTTCATTGATTGAAGAAAAACGTTACTTCGTGTGTTGCACATCTAAGTCATCAATTTTGTATAAGTGTTAGGATGTGTGTCCTTTTTCAAAGAACATTGGAAGATTCTAAGATATTTAGCTCACAACGCAACTTGCAATTTTTTTTTCATCCAACGGCTTTGTGAAGATGTCGGACAATTGTTCTTCAGTAGGGATGTGGTCGATGGCGATGTCGCCCTTGAGTACATGATCTCAAAGAAAGTGATGACGAATCTGGATGTGCTTGGTCTTGGAATGTTGAACTGGGTTGTAAGCAATCTTGATGGCACTCTCATTGTCGCAGTAGAGAGGCACATTCTTAAACTTGATGCCATAGTCCTTGTGGGTTTGCTCCATCCATAGCAACTGAGCGCAACATGAACCAGCAGCAATGTACTCAGCTTCAGGAGTAGATAGTGACACGCAGTTCTGCTTCTTTGAGGACCAACAGACTAAGGATCGTCCGAGGAAATGACCTGTGCCTGAGTTTGACTTGCAATCCAACGATCTCCAGCATAGTCAGCATCAGAGTATCCGCGAGGTGAAGATTTGAGCCCTTGGGATACCATAATCCAAGCGTTGGTGTGTGAGCTAAGTATCGAAGAATATGTTTCACAGCCTTATGGTGTGCATCCTTAGGTGTTGCTTGGAATCGGGCACACACGCAAACAATCAACATAATATCAGGCCTAGATGCACATAGATACAATAATGAGCCAATAATGGAGCGATATACCTTCTGATCGAAATTTTTACCATTTTTGTCAGTGCAAAGGTGGCCTTTTGAAGGCATTGGAGTTTTGATGCCTTTGCAATCTTGCATGTTGAATTTCCTCAGAACATCCTTGAGGTATTTCTCTTGAGATATGAATATTCCATCATCTTGCTGATGAATTTGAAGACATAAGAAGAATTTCAACTCTCCCGTCATAGACATTTGATATTCTTCACTCATCATATAGACAAATTCATCACTGTAATGTTTGTTAGTATAGCCAAAGATAATATCGTCTACGTATATTTGGCATATGAACAGTTCATTGTCATAGGATTTTGTGAAAAGAGTTGGGTCGAGTAAACCAGGTTTGAAGCCTTTCTTCAGGAGGAATTCCTTCAGAGTGTCGTACCACGCCCGAGGGGCCTGCTTGAGGCCATAGAGGGCCTTGTTGAGTCTGAAGAATTTGTCAGGATGCTTAGGGTCTTCAAAACCTAGTGGTTGAGCAACATATACTTCTTCCTCAAGCTTACCATTGAGGAATGCACTTTTCACATCCATTTGATATAAGATGATATCATGACGGTTAGCATAAGCAAGCAATATGTGAATAGCTTCAACTCTAGCAACAGGTGCAAAAGTTTCATCAAAGTCAATTCCTTCAACCTGTGTGTAGTAGGTAGATCCATTTGGTACCTATGATGTTATGCTTGTGTGGATATGGCCGTTTGACAAGTTCCCACATGTTGTTGAGATTGAATTGATGCAATTCCTCTTGCATAGCTTGAATCCACTCAAGCTCCTTGAAAGATTCATCAACTTTTGATGGGATCTATGATAGAGACAAAGGCAGAGTGCCCACAAAAGTTAGTCAAATGTGAAGCTCTTGAGCTAGTGAGAGGACCTGGTGCATTGATGCGATCGATGATTTTGTCAATCTGCACTTCATTTGCAAGTCTTGGATGAGTAGGTTGACGTGGCTGAGGATTTTTTTCAGCTCCATTTTCTTCAGGTGTATCAGCATGAATGTCTTCATTTTTTGGAATGACTTCCTCAGTGCGTATGATGTCTTCAGTAGCCTTCAACTTAATGGATTCCTCAGGAGCCCGTTCATCTAACACAGAAGGCATGTGCTCTCTTTGCGAGCCATCAGTTTCATGGAATCTCACATCTACAGTTTCAACAACCTTGTGGTGGTGGGTGTTGAAGACTCTATAGGTGTGCGAGTCCTTTCCGTAACCAAGCATAAAACCTTCATGTGCTTTCGGTGCAAATTTAGAACTATGGTGAGGATCTCTAATCCAGCATTTTGCACCGAAGACTTTGAGATAACTTACATTGGGTTTCTTGTCAGTCATAAGTTCATACGAAGTCTTCTTGAAGAATTTGTGAAGATATACCTCTTGATGATGTGACATGTAGTATCAATTGCCTCAGGCCAGAAGCGACGAGGACTCTTGTATTCATCAAGCATGGTGCGAGCCATCTCAACAAGAGTCGTGTTCTTGTGCTCCACGACACCGTTCTGCTGAGGAGTATAAGGGGCAGATAACTCATGAGTAATACCAAGTTCATCAAGATATTCATCATAATTTGTGTTCTTGAACTCAGTCCCATTATCACTCCTAATACGCTTGATCTTGACGCCGAAGTTGGTGGAGGCCCTTGAAGCAAATCGTCTGAAGACATCCTACCATTCAGACCTGTACAGAATAATAGGCACCCAAGTGTAACGAGAGTAATCATCAACAATGACAAAGCCATACAAAGTTGAAGAAATTGTTAGTATGGAGTAATGAGTGGGGCCAAAGAGATCCGTGTGAAGCAATTCAAAGGGTCGAGTCGTGGTCATGATTGTCTTTGAGGGATGCTTTGATATGGTCATCTTCCCAGACTCGCATGCACCACACAGGTGGTCCTAGAGGAATTTTACACCTTCAATGCCAATGACATGCTTTTTCTTCACGAGCGTGTGCAAGTTCCTCATACTAGCATGTCCAAGTCGTCGATGCCACAACCAGCGTTCTGAGGACTTTGCAAGTAGGCATGTGGCAGGCTGAGGACCTGTGGAGAAATCAACAATTTACAAGTCTCCTCTCCGAAAGCCTTCAAAGACTTTGGAATTGTTAGATTCCATGATGAAAACACAGCGATATTTTCCAAATACAACAACCATATCAAGATCACAAACAATTGAGACAAACATAAGGTTGAACCCAAGGGATTCGACAAGCATCACCGTATCCATGGTTCGGTCCTTTGAGATTGCAACCTTACCTAGACCCAATACCTTGCTTTTTTCCTTTGTTTGCATAGGTGATATGCTTCAAATGAGATGGAGCTAGTGGCAAATTCATCAGAAGACTCTTGTCACCAGTCATGTAGTTTGTGCATCCACTATCGAGGACCCACTCAATAGCTTTTGGAGGTTCATCCTGCAGATGAATTAGTACAACTTACAAACTCATAAGCTTCAGAGTGAAGAATATGACATCAATTTCGTCACACATAATTTCATCACAAGATAGTAAGTAAGTAGTGTGAGGACGTGAGAAATGAGGAATTCATTTCTACATGGTTAGCTCGCGTCCCTTCAAGCATTTCCTCAGGTCTCCAGCAAATTCATCAGATGTTCAAATTCATCTGGAGACCTGACCCTGCATAAGAAATTAGTTCAATTTCTTCACCACCCACATCTGGAGGGGTGGCAAAGAGTTCATCATCCTGCGAGCACTATATGAGAAGGGAGGCATTGAAGGAAGCGCGCTTCGTTTCACAGGGCGATGGTTAGAGTAGTCATATGAATAAGCAGAGAAATTCTTTGAGGACTTATGAACATAATGGTTTGAAGAATAATGCACATATTCAGAACTCTTAGATTTTCCCTGCGAAACAGATGCATTAGCATGAGAATGATACTGTTGACCATTTGAGGAATTTGGTCCAAGTGAAGAATTTGGTCCATATGAGGAATTTGATCTGGGTTCCTATTCTTCATGAGTGGTGTCGTGAGGACATTCACTTGAAGATTTTGTTGGAAGCTCTTGGGAACCCAGATTTTCTTCATAGGAGAACCGTTCCTACAGTTAGTTCCAACAAATCTGGCAAATACTTCACCTTTCTGATTTTTGAAGAATTTGTAGTTGGAGTCAAGTGACTCATCAGAGGAATATGAAGTTTCACAAGTAAAACCAGATAAGGTGGATGGATCTACAAGAGGTCCTTTCGCAGCAACCCATGAGATTTTGGGATACTGCTCAGGTGTCCAGTAGGCTCAATTAACGTTGAGTTTCCTCACAAAGGCAACACCCTCTTTCCAAGGGTTCCTGTTTAGAATCTGCTTTTTGAATACAATGCAAAGGGTTTGATGCCCTTTGAGACTTTTGTACCTGCCTGTCACATACAATTCCTTTAACCCTGCATTTTCGTTAGTTATAGTTGTGGTATCCCCAGATGAGGAATTTGTGACCACTGGAATAGTTGAAGAATTTGCAGCAATAGAAGCATTTGAACATCCAGGTGAAGAATTAGCAGTTTCACATTCGATGCATTTCAAACAAGGTGGAACAAATTCTTCCTGGGTGGTACTGATCTGTTGAGCCAATAAGGAATTGTTTTCCCTTTGGATATCCTCATGTGACACCCTTAGTTTCTCAAGATCTTGCTTTATTTGAAGAAATTCATAAGAAAGCTTCTCATGATCGGCTAAGAGAGCATTATGATGACTCTGAAGGTTATCATACTTTGTCTGAAGACTTTTGAGATCGTCAGACAGAGTTTGAGTCCGATCCACTTCCTCATTCAAGAGATCATCGCTTTTGTCTAGCATTTTCTAAAGCTTTTCAAGTGCACTTTGTTGCATAGTAGCTATATTAGCAAGTTTGGCATAGCTAGGTTTCACATATTCAACAGATTCACCATCACTTGATTCAGAGGAGGAGTGATGCTTATGTACCTTGGAACCTTTAGCCATGAAGTAATAGGTGGGAGCGTAATCATCATTGCTGCCATCAGAGTCGTTGGAGTAGTCATTTTCTTCATCGTTGAAGACGGACTTGCTGATAAAAGTAGTAGCAAGAGCGAGGCTAGCGACACCAAATTCAGATTCCACCTCAGATTTTTCCTCTTCATCATATTCTTCTTCTAAGTCTATTTCCTTGCCAATGAAAGCCCGAACCTTTTTGGAACCATTCTTCTTGTGCATTAGGGACTTTAAAGATCATGAATTTGTAGATGAGGACTTTGAAGATTTCTACTTTTTCTTTGTGTCATCAGAACTTTCGACCTCGTACTTCTTCTTCTTCTTCTTTGATTCTTTTTCCCAGAGAGGACAGTCAGAGATGAAGCGACCAAATTTCTTGAATTTGTGACAAGTTCTTTTCTTGTAGTCATCTGAGGAATCTCATTTCCTCAAACCACTTTTTGATGACTTTCCCAATCCACCTCTCCTTGAGAACTTCTGGAATTTCCTCACGAGCATTGCTAGCCCCTGACTTAGTTATTCAGGATCAGCAAGGCTACTATCAGAATCTTTGCCTTCGGATGAGGAAATTGCTTTAGCCTTCAAAGCAAGAGATCTTCCATAGCTTGGCCTGTAGAGGTCTCTCTTCTCAGCTTGTTGGATTTCATGAGTATTGAGTCTCTCAAGAATATCAGCAGGATCTAGTGACTTGTAGTCTCCACGTTATTGAATCATCAAAGCCAGAGTATCGAATGAGGAATCAAGAGATCCTAGTAATTTCTTCACCACTTCATGGTCGGTGATATTAGTGGCACCCAGTGCTTGAAGCTCATTGGAGATATCGGTGAGATGGTCAAAAGTTTGTTGAACATTTTCATTGTCGAGTCTCTTAAAGCGGTCGAAGAGATTGTGAAGAACATCAACACGAGAGTCATGTTGAGTGGAAACAACTTCATTGACTTTGGACAGCCTATCCCAGATAAGCTTAGCAGACTCCAAAGTACTCACTCTGCCATACTGACCTTTGCTAAGATGGCCATAGATGATATTCTTAACTTGAGAATCGAGTTGCTTGAATCTCTTCACATCAGCAGCGTTGATTGTGGGAGTAATCGAGGGAACACCATTTTCCACAACATACCAGAGATCATTGTCAATTGCCTCAAGATGCAAGCGCATCTTGTTCTTCCAATAGGGATAGTCCATCCCGTCGAAGGTAGGACATCTTGCGGAAACCTTGATCATACCTGTAGTCGACATAACTAGAACTCTAGGTGGTTAAACCAAAATCACACATTGTTGGAAATATGCCCTAGAGGCAATAATAAATTAGTTATTATCATATTTCCTTGTTCATGATAATCGTTTATTATCCATGCTATAATTGTATTAAATGGAAACACATTACATGTGTGGGTAAATAGACAACACTCTGTCCCTAGTATGCCTCTAGTGAACTAGCTCGTTGATCAAAGATGGTCAAGGTTTCCTAACCATTGACATGTGATGTCATTTGATAACGGGATCGCATCATTAGGGGAATGATGTGATGGACAAGACCCAAACTACAAACGTAGCTTATGATCGTGTCAGTTTATTGCTACTGTTTTCTGCATGTCAAGTATATGTTCCTATGACCATGAGATCATGCAACTCACCGACATCGGAAGAGTACCTTGTGTGTATCAAACGTCGCAACGTAACTGGGTGACTATAAAGGTGCTCTATAGGTATCTCCGAGGATGTCTGTTGAGTTGGCATGGATCAAGACTGGGATTTGTTACTCCGTGTGACGGAGAGGTATCTCAGGGCCCACTCGGTCATACAACATCACAACAAAGCCTTGCAAGCAATGTGACTTAGTGTTAGTCATGGGATCTTGTATTACGGAACGAGTAAAGAGACTTGCCGGTAACGAGGTTGAACTAGGTATGGAGATACCGACGATCGAATCTCGAGCAAGTAACATACCGAAGAACAAAGGGAACATCATACAGGATTAACTGAATCCTTGACATAGAGGTTCGACCGATAAAGATCTTTGTAGAATATGTAGGAACCAATGTGGACATCCAGGTCCCGCCATTGGTTATTGACCGTAGAGGTGTCTCGGTCATGTCTACATAGTTCTCGAACCCGCAGGGTCTGCACACTTAAGGTTTGGTGACGTTTCGGTAGTATAGAGTTATCTATGGTGGTGACCGATGGTTTTTCGGAGTCCCGATGAGATGCCGGAAGTCACGAGGAGATAAGGAATGGTCTGGAGGTAAAGATTCATATATAGGAAGTCCCATTTTGGTCGCCGGAAAGGTTTCGGGCTAATCGGTAATGTACCGGGAGTGCCGGTAGTGTACCGGGAGACCACCGGGAGGGGTATTTCGACCCAAGAGGCTTCATGGGTTGTGGGAGAGTAAATACCAGCCTTGTGTGGGCTGGTGGAAGTCCCACACAAGGCCCATGCGGCTGGGAGAAAAAGCCCAAAGGGAAAAGGTGGAAAAAGGCCAAAAAAAGGAGGAATCCTAGTCCTACTAGGATTGGAGGAGGAGTCCTCCTCTCCTCCCCACTTTGGTGGACCCAAGGGCTGGCTTTTTGGCATCCAAGACTCCTCCTCCTCTCCTCATATATATACTAGAGGATTTTAGGGTTTTGGCACGGAATTTTCAGCCACGTGCTACCCGTTCCACTAGTGCATAGTTTCTCTTCTAGATCGGTTTTCTGCAGTGCTTAGGCGAAGCCGTGCAAGAATTGCTCCACCACCATCGCCGGAGCGCCGTCACGCTGCCGCTGAACTCTTCTTCCTCTCCACTTCCTCTTGCTGGATCAAGACGGTGGAGATCGTCATCAAGCTGCACGTGTGCTGAACGCGGAGGTGCCGTCCGTTCAGCACTAGATCGGAAGGACCGTGATCAAGATCGCGAGACGGCTCGTGACGAGATCACGAAACGGATCATGATGAGTTTGCAGGACGGATCGTGATGAGTTCACGGGACGGATCGTGATGAGATCGCGGGATGCTCGGCGATTTGGATCGCGAAGACGTTCGACTACACCAACCGCGTTTCTTAACGCTTCCCGCTTAGCGATCTACAAGGGTATGTAGATCCACTCTCCCTCTCGTAGATGCTCATCACCATGGATAGATCTTGCGTGTGCATAGGAAGTTTTTTGTTTCCCATGCAACGTTCCCCAATAGTGGTATCAGAGCCAGGTTTATGTGTAGATGAGATCTCGAGTAGAACACAAAAGGTTTGTGGGCGTTGATGCTTAGATTGCTTCCTCCCTTGGTCGGATTTTGGTTTAGCGGTATTGTGAGATGAAGCGGCCCGGACCAACATTACTCGTACGCTTACGTGAGACTGGTTCCCTCGACCGCAAGTTGTTGCATAGATGGCTTGCGGGTGCTAGTTTCTCTCACTTTAGTTGGATCGGATTCGACAAAGGCGGTCCTTGAGAAGGTTGAAAAGCAACTAGTGTATCACCGTTGTGGTTTTTCCGTAGATGAGAATTGTTCTTGCTAGATACCAGTAGCAGCCATGTAAAACATGCAACAACAATTAGAGGACGTCTAACTTGTTTTTGCAGGGTATGTTGTGATGTGATATGGCCAATTACATGATGTGATATATGTGATGTATGAGATGATCATGTGATGTATAGAATTTCACGACTTGCATGTCGATGAGTACGACAACCGGCAGGAGCCATAGGGTTGTCTTTAATTATTGTATGACCTGCGTGTCA
Organism: Hordeum marinum; assembly: GCA_022496015.1. Lineage (NCBI taxonomy): Eukaryota > Viridiplantae > Streptophyta > Magnoliopsida > Poales > Poaceae > Hordeum > Hordeum marinum. The sequence continues at coordinate 324,204,557 of CM039677.1, forward strand.
ATCATTAAGCGCTATGTAATGCTTTACTTTATCACTAAACGGTAGCAATAGTATTAGAAGCATGCAAGGCGTGCCAATCCCGATGGCGACACGTTGATGGATATCAAGATGATGGAGATCATGGTGTCGTGCCGATGACGATGGAGATCATGCCGATGCTTTCAAGATGGAGATCTAAAGCACAAGTTCATGGCCATATCATGTCACTTATGAATTGCATGTGACGTTAATCCTTTTATGCACCTTGTTTTGCTTAGTACGACGGTAGCATTATAAGGTGATCCCTCACTTAAATTTCAAGATAAATTGTGTTCTCCCCGAGTGTGCACCGTTGCGAAAGTTCGTCGTGTCGAGGCACCACGTGATGATCGGGTGTGATAGACTCTACGTTCACATAAAACGGGTGTAAGCCAGTGTTGCATGTTCAGAACACTCGGGCTAAAATTGACGAGCCTAGCATGTACAAACATGCCCTCGGAACACAAGAGACCGAAAGGTCGAACATGAGTCGTATAGTAGATATGATCAACATGATGATGTTCACCATTGTAACCACCTCAACTCACGTGATGATCGGACTTGAGTTGGTGAATTTGGATCATGTATCACTCGAATGACCGAAGGGATGTCAATTTGAGTGGGAGTTCTTAAGTAATATGATTAATTGAACTCATTATCATGAACATAGTCAGTAGTGTCTTTGCAAATTATGTTGTAGATTACTTGCTCACGCTGTAGCTCCCTTGAATTTTTATATGTTCCTAGAGAAATAGAGTTGAAATATGATGGTAGCAATATTGTGTACTGGCTCCGTGATCTGAGGATTGTCCTCATTGCTGCACAGAAGGCTGATGTCCTTAATGCACCGCTCGGTGCACCAAACCCTCTAGCGTTGTTTGTAGATGTTGTGAACATCTGACAGGCACGTTTTGATAACTACTTGATAGTTTAGTATGTCATGCATTACAGCTTAGAATTGAGGCTCCAAAACGTTTTGAACGTCATGGAACATATGAGATGTTCTAAGAGCTGAAATTAGGATCTCAGGCTCGTGCCCGTGTTGCGAGATATGAGATCTCCAACATGATTCTTTGCCTATAAGATGAGAGAGAATAGCTCAATCGTTGAGCATGTGCTTAGGTTGTCTGGGTGCTACAATCGCTTGAGTCGAGTGGGACTTGGTCTTCCAGATAAGATAGTGATTGATATAGTTCTCCAAGTCACTGTTACTAAAGCTACTAGAACTTGGTGATGAACTATAAAATGCCAGGGATAGAAATAATGATCCCTGAGCTATTCGCGATGTTTGACACCTCGAAGGTAGAAATCGAGAAGGAGCGTCAAAGTTTTGATGGTTAGTTAAAACCACTAAGTTTCAAGAAGGGCAAGAGCAAGGAGGGAAACTTCATGGATAGCAAGTCAGTTGCTGCTCCAGTGAAGCAACCCAAAGTTGAACTCAAACCCGAGACTAAGTGCTTCGATTATGAGGAGAGCGGTCGCTAAAGTGGAACAACCCTAGATACTTGGTAGATAAGAAGGCTGGCAACGTCGACAGAAGTATGTTTGATATACATGTTATTGATGTGTACCTTGTTAGTACTCCTAGTAGCACCTGGGTATTGGATACCGGTTCGGTTGCTAAATGTTAGTAACTCAAAATAAAAGCTACGAAATAAACGAAGAACTAGCTAAGTGTGAGGTGACGATGTGTGTTGGAAATGTTTGCAAGGTAGATGTGATCAACATCGCACGCTCTCTCTACCTTCGAGATTGGTGACGAACCTAAAATAAATGTTATTTGGTGTTTTTTGCGTTGAGCATGAACGTGATTAGATCATGTTCATTGCAACACGGTTATTCATTTAAGTTAGAGAATAATGGTTATTCTATTTACATGAATAATACCTTCAATGGTCATGCACCCAGTAAGAATGGTTTGTTGAATCTTGATCGTAGTAATACACATGTTCATAACATTGATGCCAAAAAGATACAACGTTAATAATAATAGTACCACATACTTGTGGCACTTCTGCTAAATGTCATATTGGTATAAAACGCATGAAGAAACTCCATGCTGATGGATCTTTGGACTCATTCGATTTTGAATCGGTTGAGACATGCGAACCATGCCTCTTGGGAAAGATGACTAAAAAACCGTTGGATGGAGCGGGCAAGTGATTCATTGGAAATGATACATGTTGATGTATGCAATCTAGTGAGTCTTGTAGCATGCAGTGGATATCGTTATTTTCTTACCTTCACTGATGATTTAAGTAGATATAGTGTATATTTACTTAATGAAACACAAGTCTGAATCGTTTGAAAAGTTCAAACAAATTCAGAGTGAAGTTTAAGATCATCGTGACAAGAAGATAAAAGTATCTGCGATATGATCGTGGAGGTGAATATCTGAGTTACGAGTTTGGCATACAACTTTAGACAATGTGAAAGTTGTTTCACAACACACGCCACCTGGAACACCATAGTGTGATGGTATGTCCGAACGTCATAGTCATGCTCTATTGGATATGGTGCATGTTATGATGTCTCTTATCATTTTGCTACTATAATTTTGGGGTTGTGCATTAGAGAGAACTACATTCACTTTAAATAGGGCACCATCTAAATCCGTTGAGATGACACCGTGTGAACTATGGTTTGATAGAAACCTAAGCTGTCATTTCTTAATGTTTGTGGCTGCGACGCTTGTGTGGAAAATGTTGTCGCCTAATGAGCCCGAACCCAAAGTGGACAAATGCATCTTCATAGAATACCCTAAGAACAGTTGGGTGAACCTTCTATCTCAGATCCAAGCATAAAATGTTTGTTGCTAAAACTGGGTCCTTTCTCGAGAAAGGGTTTCTCCTGAAAGAATTAAGTGGGAGGAGGATAGAACTTGATAAGGTTATTTGAACCTCTGCTTCAACCAGAAAGTAGCGCAGTGCAGAAAGATGTTTCTGTGAAGCCTACGTCAGTTGAAGAGGAAGTTAATGATGATGATCATGAAGCTTCGGATCAATTTACTATCGACCTACAAGGAAAATAGAACTGATGAGGTTATTGAACCTTTACTTCAACCAGAAAGTGGCGCAACACAGAAAGATGTTTCTGTGAAGCCTACGTCAGTTGAAGAGGAAGTTAATGATGATGATCATGAAGCTTTGGATCAAGTTACTATCGAACTTCATAGGTCGACAAGGACGTGTACTGCTACTGAGCGGTACGACAACCCTGTCTTGAAGGCCATGTTGTTGGACAACGATGGACCTACGAACTATGGAGAAGCGATGATGGGCCCGGAAACCAACAAATGGTTAGAGGCCATGAAATCTGAGAAAGGATCCATGTAAAAAAACCAAGTATAGACTTTGGTGGACTTGCTCGTTGGACGGCTGGTCGTTAAAGTACAAATGGATCTTTAAAATGAAGACATACGCTGATGGTAAATGTTACCATTTGTAAAGCTCAACTTGTTGCAAAGTAGTTTACGACAAGTTCAAGGAGTTGACTGCTTGAGGAAAGGTTGTATGTGATACAACCAAAAGGTTTTGTCAGTCCTAAGGATGCTAAAAGGTGTGCAAGCTTCAGTGACTCTTCTATGAACTGAAGCAAGCATCTCGGAGTTGGAATATACACTTTGATGAGGTGATCAAAGTTTTTGAGTCTATACAAAGTTTACGAGAAACTTGTATTTACAATAAAGTGATGGGAGCACTATAGAGTTTCTGGTAAGCATATGTGGTTGACATATTGTTGATCGGAAATGATGTAGAATTTTTGGAAAGCATGAAAGGTTGTTTTGAAAAGAGTTTTTCAAAGGAAGACCTGGATAAAGCTACCTAATTGTTGAGCATCAAAATCTTTAAAGATAGATCAAGCTGTTTGATAAGACTATCAATGAGTACATACCTTGACAAGATTTTGAAAGAGTTCAAAATGGATCAGTCAGAGAAAGAGTTCTCGCCTGATTTGTAAGGTATAAAGTTGAGTAAGACCTAATGCCCAGTGACTGCAGAAGATAGAGAAAAGATGAGTGTCATCCCCTATGCTTCAGCCATAGGCTCTATCATGTATGCAATGTTGTGCACAAAGACCCGATGTCAGCCTTACTATAAGTATAGCCGGAAGGTTTCAAAGTGATCCTGGAATGGAGCACTGGACAGCGGGCAAGATTATCCTTAGTAACTAAAAGATTGAGGAGATGTTTCTCGATTATGGAGGTGATAAAGAGTTCGTCGTAAAGAGTCACGTCGATGCAAGCTTTAACACCAATCTGGATGACTCGTAGTAGCAATCTGGATACATATAGTGGAGCAGCCATTTGGAATAGTACCAAGTGGAGTGTGGTAGCAGTGTTTACGGTTTGACATAGAAATTTTCAAAGTACACACGGATATGAATGTCGCAGACCCGTTGACTATAAGACCTCTCTCACATGCAAAGCATGATCAAGCCCTAGAACTCATTGGGTGTTAGATTCATAACAATGCGAATCACATGGTGATGTGAACTAGATTATTAACTCTAGTGCAAGTGGGAGACTGTTGGAAATATGCCCTAGAGGCAACAATAAATTAGTTATTATCATATTTCCTTGTTCATTATAATCGTTTATTATCCATGCTATAATTCTATTAAATGGAAACACATTACATGTGTGGGTAAATAGACAACACTCTGTCCCTAGTATGCCTCTAGTGAACTAGATCGTTGATCAAAGATGGTCAAGGTTTCCTGGCCATTGACATGTGATGTCATTTGATAACGGGATCACATCATTAGGGGAATGATGTGATGGACAAGACCCAAACTACAAACGTAGCTTATGATCGTGTCAGTTTATTGCTACTCTCTTCTGCATGTCAAGTATATGTTCCTATGACCATGAGATCATGCAACTCACTGACATCGGAAGAGTACCTTGTGTGTATCAAACGTCGCAACATAACTGGGTGACTATAAAGGTGCTCTATAGGTATCTCCAAGGGTGTCTGTTGAGTTGGCATGGATCAAGACTGGGATTTGTTACTCCATGTGACAGAGAGGTATCTTAGGGCCCACTCGGTAATACAACATCACAATAAAGCCTTGCAAGCAATGTGACTAAGTGTTAGTCATGGGATCTTGTATTACAGAACGAGTAAAGAGACTTGCCGGTAACGAGGTTGAACTAGGTATGGAGATACCGACGATCGAATCTCGAGCAAGTAACATACCGAAGAACAAAGGGAACATCATACGGGATTAACTGAATCCTTGACATACGTGTGCGTAGGAAATTTTTTGTTTCCCATGAAACGTTCCCCAACACACAGAACAAGGGAGTACCTTGCTCTGATACCAATTGAAAGTGTGTTATATCGACTAGAGGGGGGGTGAATAGGGGATTTTTACAAATTCATCACTTGAGGAATTTGAAATGTGATGAATAACTAGCAGCGGAATAAGTACTCAAGTGCATGAGGAACACAGTGACAGCATAATCATCATGATGAAATAAAACAGGCACACATTACAAGTAGCGTGATATAGGATAAGCAGGTGAGGAACAAGGTAACTTGAAGAATTTGAGGTGAGGAAATTGTGAAAGTCTTTAGTAAAATTCTTCAAACAGTAATGATCAATTTCATCAACAAGTATATGAGGAATAGAGAGGTTGAAGAAAAAGAACCAGGTAGCTCGATGAACATAATGGTTTGATGACCCAGTTCCAATTGTTGTGACAGTCGTACATCATTATTGGAGCGTCCTGGTAATTAAACCAGAGGACACACAGCACCAGGACACACAGTCCTTACCGTATTCTCCTTGAACTAAGGTCACAAAGTCCTCGCCTAACACTTGTGGTAAGTCTTCAGGGTAGACTTCCAAAACCCTCACAAACTGGTCACCCGGTGATCCACAATTGACTGTTGGATGCTCTAGACCAAGGTCACTCCGTGATCCCCAATTGAGTCGAGGATGCACTAGACCATGACGCCTAACCGTCTGGAGGATACACAGTCCTCAAAGGTAACAAGCGTTGGTTCCACATAGGAATTTCTTCAGTGATGCTCAATCACTTTGGGTTTGGTGGTTTGGTTGTGGGTTTTTCCTCATTGATGATTTTCTCTCAAAGTCCTCGGAGGATGGGTTGCTCTCAAATGACAAGTGTCGGTTCTCTCTCAGAGCAGCCAACCAACTAGTGGTTGTGGGGTTGGCTATTTATAGCCAGGGTGCAACATGACATGATAATACATAAATGCCCCCAATGATATGACCATTATGTGGATGTGATGATTGGGGACAGCTAGCGCTAAGCACAGGAACGGTCAAAATTTCGAACCATGAAAGTCCTCAGGCTTATCATGTTCCTCACTTGTTGGCATTTCGCACTAGCGAAATCCTAACTCCTTAGTTAGACCAATTTCATCAGAGAGCAGAAGATCATTGTCTCTGTCACTGAAGAACTTGACTGAACTGCAAGATATTTCCAAAGGCTTCACTCGAAGGATTGGATAGGCTGAGGCTTTTGGAGTTGAGCATCAGTTGGAAATTTCCTTAGTATTACCTCGGCCCCCTTTAACAGTATGGTGTTTCCTATGACTCAAGGAAAGGAAATTAAACTACGAAAACAAAAGTCTTCACGCTTCATAGTTCTTGATTCATATCTTCAAGGTCACACCAACTTCTTCGTTTTTAAAGTCTTCAGGGAATACCAAAGTCTTCAGCAAAGTCTTCACAAAAGTCTTCGGTTGAAGACATACATTTTTAGGGGTCGGTAATCTCAGAATATACCAAACTCCTCATCGACTTATAGAGCATGTGTATACTTACGAACACATTAGTTCCTTAACCTATAAGTCTTCAATAAACCAAAATCACTAAGGGGCACTAGATGCACTTACAGGCACAAGCCCCACAAGGCCCATGCGCAAGGGGACGGGGAAACCCTAAGTGGGAGGGAGTCCACTTCCTCCCTAGCCACCGGCCCTCCTTGGAGGAGGGGCCTAGGGATGCGACCAGACCCTGCCCCTTGCCTCCTATATATAGTATAGGAGAGGGGAAGGGCTGGACAAAACAATCCCACGCCCCGGTGGCAGCCCTACCTCTCTCCCTATATCGTTTTCTCCTTAGATCGCATCTACAGTAGCGCTTGGTGAAGTCGTGCAGGATTGCTCCACCACCATCTCCACCATGCTGTCATTTTGGTTGAGATCCCATCTACTTCTCTAGCCACACTTGCTGGATCAAGAAGGAGGGACGTCATCGAGTCGCACATTTTTGGAACGCGGAGGTGCCATCTGTTCGGCGCTAGATCGGATCGGATCACGATTGGATCATGAAGAGTACGACTACATCAACCACGTTATATATGCTTCTGCTTAGCAATTTATAAGGGTATGTACATACACTCCGCTCTCATTGCTATGCATCTCCATGGATAGATCTTGGGTGTTCGTAGGATTTTTTTGTTTCCCTTCCAATGTTCCCCAATAATACGTGCATACTCATGGCATCTCCATATCCCATACACCACCATCGTTCTTCCCCACTCTGGTTATCAAATGCTGATTAAGGGGAAAGAGGTCCCCGTGGACACAGCTAAAGTGGTCTCCATTTTACCCCCTTTTGCATCTATCCACTTCGAAGGGAGAAGGGGTATGTCACGTCACCCAACTCCAGAACCACACACTTAGCCAATAGTAATAACCTTCCGTCCAAAGTTGTCATGTGTTAGATGATCGACTTCATCCAACATCAAGAATATTATCAACGTAAACATATAAATAGGATATTTAAACCTAATACCAAACAAGCAATTACACACTAGGGTTCATCCGTAACCCGAGAACAATGGGTCTACTCACACATGGGGACAACAATGATCATGGTAATGGTAAACGAATACATGGATGGATGAATCAAACCATAGATCAAAGGATCCACTAGGGTTCATGATGTTGCAGATGATAAGGATGCGGATGATGATGATGATGATGATGATGATGGTGGTGGTGGTGATGAAGATGGTGGTGATTACTCTAATCCCCTTGTAGTGAGAGGGATCCCCTCCTTCTCCTGGTTGATCCTCCCTCCGAATGGGTTTCGAAGACTAGGGTTCTGCCTTATGGATGAGATTTTGGAGGCTATCGGGTCAGGATTTTAGCTTGTCAGCTCGCAAGGATCCAACGTCTTCACCATTATCTTCTTGTTTTGCTCATCATAGTCTGCCTGATATGTGCTCAGATCAATGCTACGGGCTATGGCGCAAGCATGATGTCGGTCTCCTTCAAGATGGTTTGGTGATATTCCTTGAATAATTCAGAGCTATCAAGCTTGAATTGTGGAAACCCACCGCCTAACAGTTCTGGCTTTAGCTCTGGATGATATGCTTTGGCAAAAGTTAATCCACGAAGATCCCCCTTTCGACACGATGATTCTTTTTGGATATTGATCCAAGCCGACACAACTGATAGTTCCTTTGGGACTTTTTGCAAGCCAACTTGGTGGTTGTGTCCATCCTCTCACTTCAATGATGACTTCACAACTTCAAATAAAACTGCTTGATCAAGTTGCACAACACCTTGAGCTTTTGCGGAGGTGTTATGGGCTGCTCACCATCTCATGGTTCTGCAAACAGAGGTCACAACTTTATCAGTCGGCTTCACTAGAAGTTTAAAAAACAGAAAGGTCAGAGGAGACTTACTAAATATCTTGGTATATATGTCGTTCATAAGCTGGTTCATCTGGCTTAAGCCGGCCTTCGTTTCCTTTGCTATGGCTTCCATAGTTTCTTCGTGTTACGTGTAAAGCTCCTCCAACTGGGAAGATTCACTATTCAAGTTTTCAAGATCCATGGTTGCTTGTTTGGCAACAACATTAGTTGCCCGGCTAAGTTTTTCGGCTTCTTGGCATTTATTCTTCTCCTGTAGCGGTTCCTCTCTAAGTCGGCCGATTTCTTCCTCAGCCTCAGCAATGGATTTCTGCAAATATAATATCAGTACATGGTGTATAAGTAAAGTCCCAAGTTGTCATGGACAGCTAACCTGACACTCAGGGGTACACTTATTCAATTTTACAATTTTGAAGAAGTCCCAAGTTGTCGTCGACAACTAGCCCGACACTTGGGGGCTACGCTTCTTTCATTTTACAATTTTGAAGAAGTTCCACGTTGTTGTTGCCAGCTAACCCAGCCCTTGGGGGCTACAACATTCAGTTGTTCAAACTATTACTGAAGACCCAACTCATACAAGAGTAAAAGCCGGCCCTTGGGGGCTACACAATTTGAACATGAGAATTTAGCCATATATAAAGACAACTTTGAATCGGTATAAGCTGATTCTTGGGGGCTACACTATTGACTTAGTCATTTTCTACATATCTCCTTTACAGTGGATAACTTTGAAACTAAGGGCTACAAATAAAGTATGGGGCATACCTCATATTTGTTCTTCAGCAAGGTGACAAGAGCACCCCCTTCATCATGGTGGCTGGCGAGGAGGGTCAAATACTCCTTATGATGGGATTTTAAACCAATATCTTCAAAAATGGCAAGTTGAGCCTCATGAACCCGCTCACTAGCTAGACACGACTTGGTTTCCACTAAGGATTTCACCAGTACACTTGAAGTTTTCGGAGGAGAGCAGTACCCGGTATGTGTGACTACCAATTCTTCATCCTCAGCCTTGGTATTTCTGGTGGTTGGTAGTATATTTTCCATCACCATGTCTGTCGTTGGCTCTTGTTGGTCTTGAAGATTTTGTTTGTCCAAAATTGGTTCATCAAGCATAGGAGCAGACTCGATCGGCTTGACCCTTGCCATTTCAACCATTGGGGCTCGAACTTTGTCGATTCAGCCTCGGCCAACTGAGACTTTTCCAGCTCTTCGGTAGTCATGACATCAACTTCAGGAATCGCTATATCCATTCCAGTGCTAGTGGCGATAAATGTGTCCTTTTTATCCTTCAACATTTCATTGGACCTATTTTAAATAATAAAACAACATATGCGGCATAAAGACAGTGGAGAAGTATTACTATTTCAATTGAAATACTGGCTTACCAAACATTGATAGTAAAGTCAACATTGACACTTGAAGCACCGGAGGAGGGCAATAACGCTGCTGGAGCTAGGTCAGAAGGGCTATGAGGATATCTTGCTTGTCTAGATTGAGGGTAGGGACTAGAGGGGTTGGATTTCTAAGTTCAGCGAACCCGGCGAGGTGACGGCTCAAGAGAGAGACCTTCATGGAGATATTCCAAGCTGGAGCTTCGGGGTTTCCTTTACTTACTTGCATCATGTTGTGATATCTTCAAAGATAAGTGCAGATCCAAATGAGCAGATGTATGCGAAAAAGGTACCTTTTGAATTGCAGGACGGGTCCTTCTTCTGCCAAGAGTCTTAGAATACAAGATGCTGGGAGTTACCTCTGGATCTGTTGGCTCAACCCCGCGAGAGATATCCTGAGAATAATAAGCATTAGCAAGGAGTGTGGGGAGCCTAGTAGTCTGTCTTCCACCACTCATGGTCAGGGTGCACGATCATAAGTCGACATATTAGATATCAAAATAAGTTAAAGAGAAATGATAACCCATGAGGAAGTAGTGGAGACGGCTTACCTCCGGTGTCGAGTAGATAGAAGAGAAAGGAGCCAGACCAACAACTCCTATATCGTCCACTTTTTCGCCAACCATGCTCTTAATGTCTCTAGACATCTCTTTGGAGGTTGGGGTGAGTGCTGAGAAGCGAAGGTCATCATCTGTGCTCTCAGAGTAAGCACACATGAGCCACTTGCAGAAACTGAGGGGTTGGATCCTCCACTGCATCTAACGCCGGGGCAAGTAAATACCCGTTAGACCGTGTGCGATAAGCGCATGCGAGCATACATTGGTTTGGACTTATCCCTTTCTTATTCTCCCGCATAATCACAAAAGATTGTTCTTGGATACAAGCCGACTGTTACGGCAGGGGAGACTGTCCATCATGAGAAGTGTCCTTAAAATAAAGGAAGGTCCTATGCCACCCTTTGGGGTGACTCGCCAGTTTGATATAGGAAAAACTGCAATCCTTTCGTTTTTGAATGGTCATTGCTCCAAATTCAACAAGAGGACCACTATTATGCTTAGTATATTTGTTACAGTAGAACAATTCCAAGAAAAATGCTACTATTTGCTCCATATACAGATAAACCTCGTAAAAGGTATGGAATTGCTCCGGCCGAGAACTGAGTTGGGCCCTAGGTCTTGAGGATACAAGTTATAATGACGAAGAACATCTCTGAAAAATTTGGAACCCGGCGCTCTAAATTCCCGGGTCAGATGAGCAAGAAAGACTACCACTTCTTCCTGTGTGGGCCATGGCCGGGTCTCTTCCTCCTCGGCTCTCCACTCGATGTATTCTTGAGGCAGCAACAAGCCGGTTTGCACATATTCCTAGAGCTGAAGGGACATCAATTGGGATTTGGCACAATTCACTAGCTTCACTTGGCGCATGGATAAATAGACTTGCTCACTGGATTTCTTTCCCTTTGAAGCCATGGCTTTAGAACGCATGAGCAAGCAAGACTACAAAATAAAAGTATAAGCGGGATAAGCCGGCTTGAATAAACTGCGAGCTATGGTATATTGTAAGCCAGTTATGGATGTTTGGGATGGTTCAAAAGTTTTGAGCTGAAGAGCCGACTAAATTTCTAATTAGGAAACTAATGGTTGAAGAATGCCATGAGGGGACTTGAGCTAGCTATTCTACGAGCTAAGTACCATGTCATGAGGAACAAACAAGATTTTAAGGATTATGGTCTTTTCTATAGATCTAATAAAGGCCTCAAAATTGTGGTGAAAATAGGGTATGTGTCATGGTTTTGTCACGCAGATGTCCGAGGACTTAAGTTCGAGGCCATCGCTAAGGTGATGGACTCAAAGGGGTTGGTTAGGACGAAGGACACGACTTTACCCAAGTTCAGCCCCTCTGGAGGTGGTAAAAGCCTGCGTCGTGCTTGCGTTGTATTGATTGGAGTATCGATTACAAGGGAGCGGATTCGCTTGACCTAGTTCTCGATTTTGTTGGTTTCTGTCTAATTCTCCCCGGGTCTCTGCTTTATATAGGAGGCCAAGACCACGGGTTACAAGTCTCATACTGAATCTTATAACGTATCCGACTCTATCTCTATGTCGCCTTTCCTTGCTAGGCAAGCCGTCTCCGGGCGGCTTAACAGCCCGAGTCTTCATGCCTTCTTTGTCTGGGCCTCCCCTAGGCCCATCTTGGTAAACCGCCATATGTCTAGGATTACATCTCCAGGCCCATCTGCCTTGGTCTGGCTTATGAGCCGCCAGGTATAACCCGACCCCACCTGGGCAGGTCTCACCACGGGGTTATATCCCCAGCATTAGGCCCCAGGTTGATTTGAGCTTCCTCATGTCAATCATACATTTTACTTGGCGGCGAGTTTCACCCTTCATCACCTGAAAGTAAGAAAGGTAACTCGCCGTGATGTCATATTGGATATGCGAAAAAGATTCCTTGACGACCACAACGGACCTTTCATCATTAAACCGACGGCCCGAAAATTGAGGTGTCCGTCTCGATCAGTTTCGGTCGCCTTGATTCCCGCGCCCGTTTCCTCTTTCCAGCCTCTTAAATAGGACCACGATGGGTCCTTCTCATTTCCTCTGCCTCCTATGCCTCTTCTTCTTCCTCTCGACGCCATCACCCCCGAGCTCTCTCGCTCTGGTGAACCTCCCGTGTCGTCATCGCCCGAGGCCGCTGCATCAACCTAAACGTACCAGAGCATTGCCCGCATCCGTTGCCTCACTTCCAGTATGCCCTTCTCCATCTCTTAGATCTATAGCTTAAGGTAATGAGTCCATGGAGTTCTTCAGTCTCCTAGAACGCGAGTTCTTCATAATGCCCAATGACATAATACCCCATGTATCTTGTAATGAATCTCTCCCTAACGCGGTAAACCTTAGGAAATCACCAATAATTCAAGACAGATTAGTAGTTGCTTCCTTCTACCATCCACGAATATCACCAGTTCCTTCGTTCATCGTTAGGTTTAGAATAAATATGTTTTTTCCTCTGTCCGTAGATCTATCACTGCAAAGATAACATGTGAATCCTGTTGTCCACACTGAGTTGTATTTTTCTCCATTGCCTGCAATGTAACCCGCCATTAAACTTCTGGCTTTCGCCATGAACTGCATGGGCGGCTTAGCTTTGTAGAACTTAGATTTCATCAGCCGCCCTTAGTTGTCTTTCACCTTCTAACTCGCCACGCATTGTTACTTTCCATAGTTTTTAAGACGCCATTATGCCTCGTGCGTCCAATTCCTGTAACTGAGTCGGCTCTGCCGTTTCCAAAGAGTTTTTGAAGGATTTTGTAGACGCGGGGACCTTGCTAAACAAAAACGTCATTCATTGGCGGGTTCCAGGCAATGAGAATAAACCCATCCCCCAAGAAGGTGAAGTGGTTATATTCGCAGATCACCTTGTAGGCGGTTTCAGCCCGCCCGGCTCAAAATTCTTCCGAGACATCCTTCACTTCTTCAAGCTACATCCTCAAGACATTGCACCCAATTCTGTCTCAAACATGCGCAACTTCCAAATTTTGTATGAAGTTTACTTACAAGAAGAGCCGTCGGTTGATCTCTTCCGTGAGTTCTTCTATGCAAACCGCCAGATAGAAGGAGCAGCCAGCCTAAGCTTGGAACTCGGCGGAATGTCCATTCAAAGAAGACGGGACATGACCTTTCCGTCTGTCTGTATGCCAAGCCACCCTAAGGACCGGAACAAAACCTGGTTTTACTTCAAAGATACGTCTCCAGAAGGAGAGCATCCATTACCGGTTTACTGTCCAATCCGGCTCCGCACCAATACTGAACTCCCTGGCTGGATGTCGGCCTCCGAACGGGCGAAGTATGCTCCGGCTTATGCCAAAATTAAATCCCTCATGGCCAATGGCCTGACGGGGATGGATCTAACCCGATGCTGGATCTCTTGGAGAGTCATGCCTCTGAGTCGGAGAAGCTGTCTTATGTGTGAATACACGGGTGATGCCAATGACCCCCTCTGCTTTTATCCTACCACGTTGTCAGAAGATAACATTGTTGCTACCATCAAAAGCCTTGTCCATGAGTCTCAAAGATCTTGCCGCGCCATTGGATTACCACCCTTCTGTGTTGCAAATCCGGCCCCAGACATAAGGGAGACTCTCAATCTCCTTACTTCCGTGTTACCAATTGATGTATGACTACAATCTTAACCTCTTCCGACGGCTTTACTTTCAGGCTAACTCCTACTGCTGGAAGAAGAAATACGTTCCTCCTCCAAAAAAGTCTAAGTAGAAGACCGTCGACCGAAACAAGAAGATTGTACCTCAAGAGCAACATGAGGTTGACAACTCAGAGGAAGCCTTGACTCTCTTAACTATCTCACTATGCACCTTACTGACAATAATAACTTCACAAGACGAGACGGAGACAAGCCACGCCAACGCTCCTGAGGTAACCTATGTCTCATCTGACTCAGAACATCTTGCACCGCAGAAGATACGGCGGGCCGTCCGAAAGGTCCCATTTTCTCATCCTCTTGCTTACTTAGACCCTAACTTTCTTTTGAAAAAGCAACAACAACTCTCGCGACACCAGACCCGTAGCGCCGGCTCTGAAGATCTTACAGCCAGGTTATCTCACTCTCCGGTTCAACGGAAATGGCCGGCTGAGGTATTTGTTTCACTTGGCTTAATTTTGTCAACCTTGACTTACAACTTCACTCTATCTTTATAATGCTTTAACTGCTTTCAGGAATCACCTCCTTCTTTAGGCGACTCTACGGCAACCAAGCTGCCGGCTCTGAAGATCAACCCAGAGTACGTGCTTTCATATTTGCATCCTATCCTTTGTCATCCTTTGGATTTTATATAATAACTTTCTATGCTTTCTAGGGATCAAGCAAAGCGAAGGAAAACCGTCGGCTCTACCTCGGCCACCACTTCCCAAGAACGGGAGGCTGCCAAGCCGGACTCTCCGGTTGCACATGCTGATCCTTCTTCTATCTCAAAGGATGCGCCCGAAGACGCTCGTCGTTCTACCGAGCCGGCAGCCCATGAGACGGCCACTGAGAGCCCTCAGAGGACCAACTCTAAGCCGCCAAGCCCGTCAACGACCATTAACAACTTGGATACTCCGGACGTCATCATTACCGGCACCGGATTTCAAACTCCTCAACCTCGTGTGTTGACAAAGCACACTGAGAAAACTGAAGCCTCTGACAAGCTGGACCTTGATCTCCCGATGTTGGAGAAGTTAACTGCTGATGAGCTACACGTCGGTTATATCCCAACAGTATGCCCTAGAAGGACGATAGCAATGTTCTTTCGAAACACATAGTGCGGGAGATCTACATCTATAGTTTGCATCTTGCATCTAGTTTCGTTTGGATCCGGAATACAGAAAAGTAAGATCTGCTTACACTAAGAAGATAGCTCGCAATTGCAAATGCCGAAGAACTCGAAGAACTTCTAGGAATGACGATGAACCCGCAAGATCTAGAATATAAACGGAGTGGATTCGAGGGACTTACATATTCGAAGGTGATAGCGGCAGACAACCTCACGACAGAAGACAAATGTTAGCTCCTCCGTGGGTGCTCCGGTGATGGCAGCAATGACGAGCACTAGTTTGCTGACTCCTAGGCACTTGAGCTCACGGGCACTCATAGGAAGAAGATGGGGCGAAGACGGTGAGGGAGAAATGGCCTCTGGGGTGCCTCCTCGTCTATTTATAAGGATATGTTGCAAAAACCGAGGCGTCTCCTCGATTAAAGTGGGATATACCGGATTTGTGGGGATTTGGATATCACTGTCCCGGATCACACACTTGATTTGTTATAGTTGTATGACATGTTACTATGAGAAGATCTAGGCAGGGCGAAAAAAATCTACTAAGTATGGAGCTTACCATGGATGCATCCAAGGTCACGTGGGGGCTAATGTTGAGGAGATTACCCTGGTATAAGACGGCTAGTCCAGGCCAGCTCACGTTGTGCGGTCCTGGACATAACCCATCCCATGAAGGGCAAGACCCCACGTGTCTCATCTGAAGACTAGGCGCAAGACTGCCAAGATCTTGGGTCGGCTTGCGTGTAGGTTGGCTCAGGAGCTCACGGCCCAAGCCGTTTTACGAGATGCCAATTTAGGATTTCAACTCTGATAAGGAGGAGAGGACAGGTGCGTTCCGGATTCATTGTAACCCCGGAGTCTTGACTCGTTATATAAGGCAAGCTCTGGGTTTCCCAAAGGACAGTTCCAAGTTAGATCTCTTGAGAGATAGGTAGTGAAAGCAACCCTTGTAACTAAGAACGAGTAGGGTTTTACCTCACCAGAGGGACCAAACCTAGGTAAATCGTCTCCCTCATTCCGATCGTGCCAAGGCTTTGCCTAGCCATCATGGCATCGCAACTAAGTTCTCTCATGAGAACACTTATCATGACAACCCTACGACAATAGTACTAGAAAAGGCCTCCAAATGGGATCACGGAAGAACAGAGACTTGCGGCGGCAGAAAAAAATTGGTGGATCTTTGATGTTTTTTGGATAATTGGGAATATATAGAAGTGGAATTAGGTGAGGAGGTCTCACGAGGGGTCCACGAGCTAGGGGCGCGCCCGACCCCCAAGGGCGCATCGGCCTAGCTCGTGGAAGCCTCCTGGGTCTTTTGGCCACCTCCCGAAGCTTCCTAGGTCTCTTCTGGTCCAAAAATAACTCTTGTAATTTTTTATCCAATTTTTACTCCATTTGGTATTGATTTTTTTGATAATTCTAAAAATGAAAAAAGAGAAATTGGCATTGGGAACGGTGTTAATAGGTTTGTCCCAAAAAGTATAGAAAATAACTTATAATTGCATATGAAGTATACAAAATTGATAACATAATAGCATGAAACAATCAAAAATTATAGATATGTCAAAGACGTATCAGCATTGACCAGAATTCAAGGGCCAAATACTCACAAGGAAAAGGGGTCAAAGGAACTTTTGTCACTAATGTCTAATATGCAACTTTATTCTTGTAGATTATGTTGGGCCTCCAAGCGCAGAGTTTTGTAGGACAGTAACATTTTCCCCTCAAGTGGATGACCTAAGGTTTATCAATCCGTGGTAGGTGTAGGATGAAGATGGTATCTATCAAACAACCCTACAATCAAATACAAGATATCTCTTGTGTCCCCAACACACCCAATACAATGGAAAATTGTATAGGTGCACTAGTTCGACGAAGAGATGGCGATACAAGTGCAATACGGATGGTAGATATAGGTTTTTGTAATCTGAAAATATAAAAACAGCAAGCTAGCAAGTGTAAAACAACGAGTAAAACATTGTATAAATGCTTGGAAATAAGGCCTAGGGTCCATACTTTCACTTGTGCAATCTCCCAACAATGCTAACATAGTTGAATCATATGATCATCCCTCAACATGCAACAAAGAATCACTCCAAAGTTCCTATCTAGGGAAGAACAATAAGATGAAATTGGTGTAGGTAGTAGAACCACCTCAAAGTTATTCCTTTCAATCAATATTTTGAGCTTTTCCTATAAGTGTCACAAACATCCCTAGAGTTCGTACTAAAATAACACCAATGGTACATATCAATCAACCCTAATGTCACCTAGATACTCCAGTGTCACCTGAAGTATCCGTGGGTAAATTATGCGACATGCACCAAACAACTTCAGATCTATCATATTCAATCAAACATAATGAACTTCAAGGAGCACCCCAAGAGTTCTATCGGAGAACGTGGTATCAAAACATGCAATCAACCCCTATGCATAGATCCCCAATGTCACCGGAATCCACAAGTTGATGCAATAACATATATCAAGTGACTAACTTGGATACCCCAATGTCACTACGGGTATCCGCATGCAAGACATACATCGTTCTCAAACCAAAATATTCAATCCAATAAAACGAGACCTCAAAGGGAAAGATTCAATTCATCACAATAAGGTAGGAAATGGATAACATCATATGATTCGACTTTATTAACAAAGCCCATGATACATCAAGATCGTGACATCTCAAGAACATGAGAGAGAGATTGAACACATAGCTACCGGCACATAGCCTCAGCCCCGAGGGTGAACTATTCCCTCCTCGTCATGGCCTCTGCCAGGATGATGAAGATGGCCACCGGATGATTATTTGCCTCTCTGACAGGGTACTGGAACGCCTCCAGATTGGTTTTTCGTCCATACAGAGACTTGCGGCGGCGAAACAGAGAGTCTCTATTTATTTCTGGAGTTTCTAGGATTTATAGGATTTTTCAGCATTGGAATCACGCACAATGGGGCCACGTGGGCCCCACAACATATTAGGGCGCGACCCCCCAATGTCGCTTCTTGATGGCTTGTGTCCCAAGGGTGGCTCCCCTTTGGTGGTTCTTTGCTCCAATATGGCTTATTTCCTCCAGAAAAATCACCAAAATGTTTTGGGCAATTCCGAGAACTCTCATTTTCCGCACAAAAACAACACCACGAGAATTCTGCTGAAAACAGTGTTAGTCCGGGTTAGTTCTAAATAAATGATATCAAGTGCATCAAAACCATATAAAAGTATTATAAACATAGGCAACCATGGCATGAATATTTCATAAATTATCGATGCGCTGGAGACGTATCAGTCACCAATATGGTACATCATAGGAACTTCATTCCCACAAGCCCAAGGGAAAGGATTATGTACAACAGAATACTGACTTTAACAGTAAGTAGATCTTCAAGAATAATAATAAGGGAGACGGTTACTTCACTTGTGGTTCGGAGGAACATTGGGCCAACAAGGGCCCAAACAAGTATAAGAAGCCAGGAAAGACTCCAAGTGTGCCGATATGATTGTGAGAAACAATGAGAGTGGTGCATTTGGGTATGTTAATTTATTTATTATATTTATAGTTTGTTAGTACATCAATTGGTTGGTGGAAATAGGTGCGAATATTCGTGTGTTGGCTAACATTTCATAGTTTTCTCTTACCAAGCCGCACGTGATGGGTCCGTATTGATGGGGAATGGCGCCAGTGCATCTGTTCTTAGTTTTGGCATGGTAGATCTAAAGTTTACTTCGGGGAGGATCATACAGCCGAAGAACTTGTAGCATGTCCCCGCCATCAATAACAATCTCGTTAGTGGATCTGAAGGGTACAAGTTGGTCTTCAAGTCTAATAAAGTAGTTGTTGTGAAAAATGGACTTTTTGTTGGAAAAGATTATGAATGCGGAGGTCGATTTCTTGTTTCCCTATAGTTTTTGTAATAAAGTCATGAACAATATTCATTTGAGTCTAAATGAATATGAAAGTTGGCATTCACTTATTTTTTGCACTATTTTTGGTGTTATGACGCGGCTAGCTATGTTGAATTTAATCCCGAGTTTCACAAGCAAAGCAACCTCACAAGCCTCACAAGGCTACGCACGAGAGACACTTGGCGCCATTAGAACTCATACATTATGATATGTGCGAGATGAATGGTGTGTTGACTAAAGGTGGAAAGTAATATTTCATGAAATTGATAGATGATTCCACTAGATATTGCTATGTGTATATGTTAATTACTAAAGATGAGGCTCTACACTACTTCAAACTCTATAAGGCAGAAGTTGAGAATCAACTTGAAAAGAAAATTAAATGAGTCTGACCAGATCGTGGTGGAGAGTACTTATCAAATAAGTTTGATTCATTTTTTCCGGAACACTGTATTATTCATGAGAGAACACCTCCATATTCACCCCAATCAAACGGGGTTGCCAAATGGACAAAACGTACTCTAACTTATTTGGTTAACGCCATGTTAAATACATTGGTTTTATCCAAGGCATGGTTGGGGGAGGTTATACTAACTTCATGTCATGTCATGAATACAAGTTTCGATAAAAGATAATGAGATCACCCCCTATGAGCAATGGGCAAAGAGAATAACTACACTCTCCTACTTACGTACTTGGGGCTGTTTGGCGAAAGTGAGTGTCGATTCCCAAATGAGATCACCTCCTACGAGAGACACTTGGACCTAAGACTGTGGACTATGTTTTTTATGGTTGAGACATTAGGAAAGGCTCCCAATACATGTATATTCATATATAAAGGAACACAGTTACAATACTACATTTTGTACAAGTGGTAGTGGGTAACAGTAGACAATACAAAGTAGAAGAGCTAGGGCTAAGGGAGGGAAGCGACGAGATAAGAGACCAAGTGTCTCTTGTGCACACGTAATCTAAATACAAGTCTGAGAAATATGTCTTGAATCTTTATCTCCATGAAGCAATGAAGGGCATGATATTCCTGAAGTAGCTTTGCGTTCCTTCCATAAATTCCACTCCACAACAAGGAAAACATCCACGATCATATTTTCTGGATGTTACTCTTTCATGTCCTTAATGAGTTCTAGTCTTTTATCAACTTTGGTCCAACGGACTCCTAGGACAATCGTGGCTGACATAGTAGTGGGAGAACCGATGCTCCACCTTTTTTAGTGTGTTCCCCAGAAACAAACAGTTCATATTGTCGCCTATGTTCTAGTGTCGTCCTTTGAGCATGTTTCATGTACTATGGACAGTGTTATTTGGGCTACGCTAAGAATAACATTGGCTATAGATTTCTAGTAGTGAAATCAGAGGTACCAGTCATGAAGGTCGGTACAATTATGGAGTCTAAGGATGCTATATACTTCGAGGATATATTTCCTATAATAGATATGCAAAACACTTTTAGACAAGAATCCAAGGAGACTCTCGAGCCTACCAGTCTATGGAATATTATGAATGAACACATGATGAAAATCCTAAGGATGATGATGAGGAAACCCTTGGTACGGTCAAGAGTCAAAGGACTGCAAAGACCTTCGATGTTGATTTCCTCGTGTACCTCATGGGTGATATTCCCACCTATAGATGTTGTGCATAGCGAGATGGATTCCATCACGGCTAATGGGACATGGGAAATAACTGAACGTCCCTATGGTTGCAAACCATTGGGATGTAAGTGGGTGTTCAAAAGAAGCTTAGTCCTGACGATATGATTGAAAAGTACAAGGCTAGGATTGTGGCCAAGGGTTATGCCCAAAAATAAGAAGATTGCTTCGATACTTATTCACATGTGGCCATACTGACCACCATTCGAGTATTACTCTCTTTGCCGGCCTCGCATGTTCTCTCGTCCAACAGATGGATGTTAAGACAACTTTCCTAAATGGAGAGCTAGACAAGGAAATCAGCATGCAACAACTAGATGGCTTTGTAATCGATGGTCATAAGTGAAAGGTGTGTAAGTAGATGAAATCTTTATATGGCATGAGCCAAGCACCTAAGCAATGGCATGAGAAGTTCAATACATGTTGACATATGTTAGCTTCGTTGTTAATGAAGCTGACAAATCTGTATACTATCACCATGGTGAGGGCGAAGGAGTTATATTGTGCTTGTATGTTGATGACATACTGATATTTGGAACCAACCTCAAATTGATTAACGATGTGAAGTAAACTTTATGTCAAAATTTGAGATGAAGGACCTTGGGGTGGATGATGTTATCTTGAACATCAAAGTATTGAGATATCATGAGGGCAGGATTACACTCCAACAATCCCACTATGTTGAGAAGATTTTGAGTCATTTTGGATATTCGGACTGCAAAGTTTCTCAAACACCATATGATCCTAGCGTGTTCATTCGAAAATTTAAAGGCACAACTAAAGATGAATTGAGATACTCATAAATTATTGGTTCACTCTTGTATCTAGCAAGCCCAATGAGTCATGACAATGTGTTTGTTGTGAGCAAACTTAGCCGGTTTGAGGCCAATCTGGGTGATGTACATTGGCATGTTGAAAGAATTATGCACTATTTGAAAGGTACTATGAACTAGGGACTTCACTATACCGTATACCCGTCGGTACTTCAAGGGTACAGTGATGCGAATTGGATCTCTGGTGCCAAGGAGATGAAGGCCACAATAGGGTATATGTTTACTCTTGGAGGTGGTGATGTTTCTTGGAAGCAAACAATCTTAACAAGATCGACAATGGAAGAAAAATTAACATCATTAGAAACATCTTGTGTCAAAGCAGAATGGCTTCATGATCTTTCTATGGACTTGCCCATTGTTGAGAAGCCGGTTCTGGCTATCCTTATGAACAGTGAAAATAAGCCACTCAAAGTAGAGAGTTCAAAGGACAACATGAAGTCCAACAAACATACAAGAACGAGACTGAAATATGTCAGACGTATAAGAAACTCTGGAGTGATAGCATTGGATTATATCCTAATGGCCAACAATCTGGCAGACCCCTTTACTAAAGAGCTATCATGTGTTGTGATAGAAAATGCATTGAGGGATATGGGTATGAGACCCACGTGAGTTGCCATGGTGGTAACTCATCCTATGTGATCGGAGATCCAGTGAAGTAGGAGCTGGGGGGAGCCAATATTGAACTGAGGAGAGTAACATTTCTCTAACACACTCCACTGGAGATGCAATACTCTAATATACTGTATGGTAGGAGGAATATTGTATTAATGTGTTCCATAGATTATATAAGCAAGATGTTCTCGTACAAAGCGATCATTTGAGGAATATGATACTTGTGATCGGCGTTGGCTTTTCCGCGAAGAGGAGCAGGTTATGTAGCACAATATAAATGAGTATTTCCCTTAGTGAGAACCAAGGTTATTGAACCAATAGGAGTAGCACACAACCCCCATATTCAACGACTGCACACAAAGAAGCAAATACTTGCACCCAACACGGGCAAGAGGGTTTTCAATCCCCTTGGACTCGTTACTTGCAAGCGAATGAAGTGTGTAGATCATAGTTGAAAATTATAAATTGTAAAATAAATAAAAAGTAAATAATGTCAGAAAGGTAATGAAAGCTTTTGTAAATATAAGTGGATAGATCTAGGGGATAGTTTTCCCTAGTGGCATGTCTCCTGTTGTAGGCATATGGCGGGTAAACAAATTATTGTTGGGCAATTGATAGAAAAGTGCATAGTTATGCAATATTTGTTCATGGAAACAAACATTACATATAGGCATCACATCCGTAAGCAAGTAGACTAACTCACGCATGTATCTACTACTATTACTCCACCCATCGCCAGCTACCCAACATGCATCTAGAGTATTAAGTAAAATAGAGTAATGCTTGGAGAACAATGACATGATGTAGATAAACTAAATCCAATTAATATGAATGAACCCCATCGTTTTATCCTTAGTGGCCACAATACAAAGATTTGTCTTGTCCGTTTATGTCATTGGGATATAGAGCACCGCCAGATTGAAGCCACTACAACGTAGCTCTCCACTAAAGAAATATCAATCTAGTTGCCCAAACTATTTCAATAGATTGGAGAGAATTACGAAGCTATCATATAATAATGCATATGTAAAGAAAGTCCATCAAGGAACTAAATATAATTTCATGAACAGTCTGAACATAAACCCACAATTCATTGGATCCCAACAAATGCACTACACAACGTGATTATATCGAATAGATCACCGCGAAGATGTAGTGAACTTTGTATTACAGATCAAGAGAGAGAGAGAGATAGCCATCTAGGTACTAACTACGGACCCGTAGGTATGTGGTAGACTACTAAAACATCACCGTGGGAGCAGCAAGGTTGATGTAGAGGGCCTCCATGATCGATCCCCCCTCCGGCAGGGCATCAAAACAGGGCTCCATATAGGCACACGGCAGAAAAGAGACTTCCAGTGGTGGAAAAAGTGTTTTGGGGCTCTCTCTCTAGAGTTTTCCCAATATATTAGAATTTATATGCAAGACAGGGGTGTCAGGAGACTTCCGGGGGAGCCAGTACACAACAGGACACGACCGCCCCCCTAGGCGCGCCCTGATGTGTGATGTCTCCCTCGTGCAACCTCCGGTCTCTTCCTGGAGCTTCCATGTCTTCTTTTGGTCCATAAAAATCATTAAAAAGTTTCATGGCAATCGGACTTCATTTGGTACTATAATCCTGAAAAGCCAAAAACATGCAGGAAACAACAACTAGCACCGGGCACTGGGTTAATAGGTTAGTGGTAAAAAATAATATGAATCATCAAACAAATGCTCCAAAGGCATCATATAATGCTAGGATTATAGCATGGAACAATAAAAAATTATAGATACCTTGGAGACGTATAAGCATCCCCAAGCTTAATTCCTCATTGTCCTCGAGTAGGTAAATGATAAAAACAGAATATTTGATGTGACATGCTACCCAACTTGTAATCTATTGCAGGTATGATCATTGAGAAACGATGAATTAATAAACATCAACATAGTAATATTCAAAAACATAAGTAACATAATCATAAAGTTTCAAAATATATGACTCTTAAAGAATGTTTACCGCCTATTCATTTTATCATATTAGCATGGCATGGCTGTGTCTTCACCACATAAATACAAATGTCTAGCACCATGGTGTTAAGTGAAGCAATTGGATCATACATTTTAATGCGCTTCAGCTTTTTATTACTCATTCAATACATGAGTGTGAACCATGGATATAGCATAAAGATGAAATAGAATATGGTGGTAGTTTTCAAAGGGGTAAAAGTGGAAAATAAAGTCTTGCATCAACTAGGCATATCAATAGGCTATGGAGTTGCCCATCAATAGATATCAATGCGAGGAGTTGGGCTTGCCATGAAACAGATGCATTAGAGCTATAAGTGTGTGAAAGCTCAACTGAATCTAAGTGGGTGTGCATCCAACTTGCTTGCTTAGAAGACCTCGGGCATTTAAGGAAGCCCGTCATCGGAATATACAAGCCAAGTTCTATAATGAGACATTCCCACTAGCATATGAAAGTGGCAAAACAAGGACTCTCTATATGAGGAACATGGTTCCACTTTGAGGCACAAGTGTGGAAAAAGAGGTAGTACCAATGTCCCTTCTCACTTTTCTCTCATTTTTTCTTTTTCTTTCTTTTATTTTTCGTCCGGAGTCTCATCCCGACTTGTGGGGCAGGCATTGTCTCCATCATCCTTTCCTCACTAAGACAGTGCCAAATATTATGATGATGATCACACTTTTATTTACGATACAACTCAATATGAAAGACTATAGTATGACTTTATATGAATGCCTCTGGTAGTGTACCAGGATGTGCAATGATCAAGTGTAACATGTATCAAAAAATGATGAACGGTGGCTTTGCCACAAATACTATGTCAGCTTATTTGATCATCCAAAGCAATATGATAATGAAACTACAAGTCATATGATGTAACGGTGGAAATTGTATGGCAATATATCTCTGAATGGCTATGGAAATGCCATAATAAATAGGTATGGTGGCTGTTTTGAGGAACATATAAGGTGGCTTATGTGAAATAAACTGTATAATGTCATGGGGTTTGGATGCACCGGCGAAGGTTGCACTAATCCTCGAGGTTAGAATGGGCAATGCATGTGTGAGAGCATGGCTTAATACGAATGATAGACTGCTCATATCAACAAGGAATTCCTTCTTTTTCGGAAGCCCACTCGGAAAGAGCTCCAAAGTTAAGCGTGCTTGGCTTGGAGTGATTCTAGGATGGGTGACCGACTGGGAAGTTGGTCCCGGGGGCGCACGAGTGAGGACAAAGTGCGCAGGAAAGACTAGTGTTGGTCTATGGGGCTAGTCTAGATCCCGCCAGGCGTAACGGGGTGTTACAATTGGTATCAGAGCCGACCCTTGCGGTTACACGGGCATTCACGGGTCAGGTGCATGGGCATGTGGCGCATGGCATGTGTGGCCCGTCGTGGCAGACAGCATGGCACATGTGCCGGACTGGACGTGCATACATGTGCCAAAAGGGAACGTTCCTGATGGGCTGACGAGGACGTCGGTTCCTTTGAGTGGGGGTGTATGTGAGAGCCTGGCTTAATAGGAATGATAGAATACTCATATCAACAAAGAATTCCTTCTTTTCCGGAAGCCCACTCGAAAAGAACTCCAAAGTTAAGCGTGCTTGGCTTGGAGTGATTCTAGGATGGGTGACCGACCGGTAAGTTGGTCTCGGGTGCGCACGAGTGAGGACAAAGTGCGCAGGAAAGACTAGTGTTGGTCTGTGGGGCCAGTCTAGATCCCGCCAGGCGTAACAGGGTGCTACAACATGGTACCGAAGAGGCTAGCAAATATGAGGTGGTGAGAGTATGTGTATCCATGGATTCACATTAGTCATAAAGAACACACATTATTATTGCAAGATTTTATTGGCTCTCTCAAAGCAAAGTACTACTTGCATTCCCCTAGGGAGGAGGTTGTGAGGAGTTAACCATCGCACGCCTCCGACTTAAACAACACTAGGATTTCAACGAGGAATAAGAATGCTCACACATCATCATCATGCCATAAAAATATTTAGATGAACAACAAGTTTGCACCCGCTAATTCATTATATACTTAATAACCAATGATCATGCACTCATGCCCTTTCACATTACCACAATAATATCATTAACTCACAATTTCTCTTTTATGTGCTACATGAAGGTTTTGATTATGCACTTGTTGAATACCTATTATTTTTGGAGTAGTCTTATAACCCATGCAAAATACTTCACTACTTATTAACTTTCAAACAAATATAAGTGAAGAACGAGAGTATAATTATTTCTTTAACATCTATACGTAACCTTGCTCTACAAGATATAAATGAAGTACTAGAGCAACTTCTTAGCTCAAAAGATATAAGTGAAGCACAAAGATTATTCTAATAAATCATGGTGATCTTGTGTCTCTCTCAAGTGGGTGTTTCTAGCAAACAATGATTGTGGAAAACTAAAAAAAGTGAACTAAGGCAAAGGATGCTCCAAGCAAAACTCATGTCATGTGATGAATAAAAATATAGCTCCAAGTGAAATACCGATGGATTGAGACAAAAGAGGGGATGCCTTCCAGGGCATACCCAAGCTTAGACGCTTGAGTCTTCCATCTAGGCACTAACTACGGACCCGTAGGTCTATGGTAGACTACTCACTCATTACCATGGGAGCATCAAGCTTGATGTAGAGGCCCTTCATTATCGATGCCCCCTCCGCCACGGCATCGGAATTGGGCTCTAGATGGGCACACGACGGAACAGTGACTTGCGATGGTGGAAAAAGTGTTTCGGGAGGCTCTCTAGAGTTTCCCCAATATATTAGAATTTATAGGCCAGAGTGGGGCGTCGGGAGACGCTAGGGGGAACCGACACACAACATGGCACGACCACCCCCCTGAGCGCGCCCTAATGTGTGCTGCCTCCCGTGTGCATCCTCCGGTCTCCTTCTGAAGCTTCCAGGTCTTCTTTTGGTCCAGAAAAAAACATCAAAAAGGTACATGGCAATTGGACTTCGTTTTTTACTATAAACCTGAAAAGCCAAAAACATGCAAAAACATCAACTAGCACATGGCACTGGGTTAATACGTTAGTGCTCAAAAATAATATGAATAAACAAATAAACTCCCCAAAACTATCCTAGAATGATAATATTATAGCATGGAACAATAAAAAAATATGGATATATTGGAGACGTACTAGAAAACACCTATACGTACTAGAAAACACCTATACGATCTAATATGGATATATTATAGCATGGAACACAATTTCAGAACATCTCTAAGGGCCCAAGTAGGTGTCATGAAAAGGGTGTGGTGGGATATTTAGTCCCACCCTGAGAGATGGAGAGGAGTTAGACCTCCTCATAAGGGATACTCTTCCACATGCTATTGGAGCTTAAGAAGATAAGTGTTCCTCGTGCACTCCTCATTTGCCGCCCATCTCGACACGCCATGCCTCCTCACGACGTGTAGCGCCATGGGTTGTGGGATTGAGCCGAGCCCAACTTATAACTATGCATTTATTTTTGCCGGTCAGGAATGAAGAGTCCGTAACAAACGCGTCATGTATCTCAAACGTTGGATTGTGGGTTTTCGCCGACTCAAACATGGGTACACCCCATGTCTCTCCACCTGGATGTGCACATGTATGTGAGGCTTTGGCCAACCCTAGCCGCCACGAGAACAGATCACATTTGCTCCACACGCACCGCCCATGTCGTTCATTTTGCTTGTGCTACTGTCAGTGAGTCCATCCTGTTCACCACATACATGGTTGACGGGAGAGCAAGCCTCTGAAATCCCGCCTCTCTCAATACTATAAGGGAGATGGGTTATTAGGTTTTTGGTGAGCGTCTCGTACGTAATTGCTCGCCGTCGTTCATCCATGTCCACTACATCATCTACGCCTGCTATCACCATGGCCATCGACATCGACCTTGTCGCCACTTACAAACTCGAAGCCGAGATGAAAGTCGTTCGGGATGTCGTTGCTGCCACCACCGCAGTCGTTGCCTCTCCCTGGCCGAGGCTATATCTCGTTTATCCCTCTCATGTTGATTTATGTTTTAGACATGCTATAGTTATATGTAGATGTATTTGCTATTAGTGTAGTATATGCTTGCCATGTTAGTGATCTTTTTTTGGATTAAATTGATCAAAAAATTACCTATTTACTCAACAATACAAAAACCTAACATGTGTAGTAATTTTTCGAGTATTGTCTTTGGAACTGTAATGAAACCCGACAAGTTTACTTATACGTACTTTAAGCGCTGGCAGACCAAAACCACCTTATGTCTCATGAGAATGAGCGTGTTCCAGACCCCCGGTGCTACTCCCACAAGAACGATCACTCTTGAATAGGAGAAAGCGTTTAGGGAGGCCACCGCCGTATTTCTCAGATTAGTTTTGAGCGTGATAGGAGATAACTTGGTTGACACATATTTACATATGTGGGTTGCCAAGGACTTTTGGGAGGTGATCAAATCTAATAGTACGTATGTCATCGATGCCGGGAGCTAGATGTATGTTATCAAACTGTGATACGTCTTTGTTGATTTGTGATTGTTTCATGTCGGTATTCTACAACTTTCATATACTTATGGCAACAATTTATATTATTCTTGGGTAACATATTGATCTAGTTCCCAATGCTAGTTCCTGGTTTTTGCATGTCTTTTGTTTTGTAGAAAATCCATATCAAACAAAGTCCAAACGCGATAAATTTTACGAATATTTTTTGGGATATATGTGATTTTTGGGAGAAACTAATCAATGAAAGACGATGCCCGAGGGGCCCACAAGCTCACACGATGCGCCCCTACCCTAGGGGATGCTCAGTGAGCTTGTGGCCACCCCGTAATTAGATTGGGAATCTCCTTCATCCTCAAGGAATCTAATATCTAGCTAAGAATGTCCTCTAAATTTGAGGCCAAATGGATTTATGGATCTTCAGAAATTTAAGAAACGACGAAGGGCCAGAAAGAGGGTCTCGAAACATAGAAGAAACAAAGAAAGATCTAGTCTCGAAGGGGGGATCCTCCCTCTGGGTGCCATGGTTGACGAGGATATGTACCTAGGGTAGGGTCTTAGGCCTAACCTACATACCCTACCTAAGGAAACTATATTGGAGGACTTAATGATTGCAAGAGAGTTTCCAACTGAAGTCATCATGGCGCGATAGTCACTCGACAATTAAGTCACTCGGAGGTTTCTCCCTCCACTCGACAGTCTCCTCTCACTCGGAAGAACTAACGACCAATTAACATCAGAAGACCAGAAGGCACCCCAGGGAGGCCAACAGGCAGGCGTTCGACCACTCGCCATTAGTAGCATTTATTGTATACGTTATCAGTAACGTACGCCTTTATTCCCACGGTCGAACCCTTGGTTGCCGGGAATTCATGAGGGGCAGAGCACTCTATATAAGTCGCCCCTCCCCTCTGGCAAAAGGGTTCGCACCCCTTGTAACACATACATTCCACACGACAAGAGATCCCGAGCACTGAGACATAGGGTTGTTACCTCCACGAGAGGGGCCTAAACTCATACATCTGTGTGTAAACACTCGCCGTAGCTAGGACTCTGCCCTCTCCTTTAGTACCCCTATCTTCTACTATCAGACTCGTTCCCATGACAGTTGGTTCCCACCGTGGGGCAGGCGTCTAAGCGACTTCCGACGAGGTTGCATTCTTTCCCCTTTGTCATGTCTTCTGGCAGTGGTTTGTTTCTGGGCCACGAGTGTTGGGGAACGTCGCATGGGAAACAAAAAATTTCTACGCACACGCAAACCTATCCATGGTGATGAGCATCTATGAGAGGGAGAGTGTATCTACGTACCCTTGTAGATCGCTAAGTGGGAAGCGTTAAGAAATGCGGTTGGTGTAGTCGAACTTCTTCGCGATCCAAATCCCCGAGCGTCCCGCGATCCAATCACGAACCGTCCCGCGAACACATCATGATCCGTCCCGCGAACTTATCACGATCCGTCTCACGATCTTGATCACGATCTGTCTCACGAACTCATTATGATCCGTTCCGTGATCACATCACGAACCGTCTCGCGATCTCGATCACGGTCCTTCCGATCTAGCGCCGAACGGACAGCACCTCCGCGTTCAGCACACGAGCAGCTTGATGATGATCTCCACCATCTTGATCCAGCAAGATGAAGTGGAGAAGAGAGAGAGTTCACCGGCAGCATGACGGCGCTCCGGTGATGGTGGTGGAGCAATTCCGGCAGGGCTTCGCCTAAGCGCTGCAGAAAACCGATCTAGAGGAGAAACTATGCACCGGTGGAACGGGTAGCACATGGCCGGAAATTCTGTCCAAAAACCACCCAATCCACTAGTATATATAGGAGGAGAGACGAGGAGAGGCAGCCAAGGCCTTTGGGTCGCCGAAATAGGAGGTGAGAAGCAATCCTACTTCACCTCCAATCCTAGTTGGAGTAGGATTGCCTCCTATTGGCTGATTTTCCACTTTTTGCTTTAGGACTTTCTCTCCTGCGCC
This sequence comes from Hordeum marinum, assembly GCA_022496015.1. Classification (NCBI taxonomy): domain Eukaryota; kingdom Viridiplantae; phylum Streptophyta; class Magnoliopsida; order Poales; family Poaceae; genus Hordeum; species Hordeum marinum. The sequence goes on from CM039677.1 coordinate 324,235,431, forward strand.
ATGGGCCTTTGTGGATGTTTTCCCAGACCACTAAGGGCTGGTTATTATTCTCCCACAGCCCATGGACCTCTTGGGGTCGAAATACCCTTCCCGGAGCCCTCCCGGTACACTACCGGCACTCCCGGTACACTACCGATGAGCCCGAAACTTTTCCGGAAACCAAACTAGGACTTCCTATATATGAATCTTTACCTCCGGACCACTCCGGAGCTCCTCGTGACGTCCAGGATCTCATCCGGGACTCCGAAAAAACTTCGGTCACCACCATACATAACTCTACACTACCGAAACGTCACCAAACCTTAAGTGGGCAGACCCTGCGGGTTCGAGAACTATGTAGACATGACCAAGACACTTCTACGACCAATAACCAATGGTGGGACCTGGACATCCACATTGGTTCCTACATATTCTACGAAGATCTTTATCGGTCGAACCTCTATGTCAAGGATTCAGTTAATCCCGTATAACGTTCCCTTTGTTCTTCGGTATGTTACTTGCCCGAGATTTGATCGTCGGTATCTCCATACCTAGTTCAACCTCGTTACCGGCAAGTCTCTTTACACGTTCCGTAATACAAGATCCCGCAACTAAAAATTAGTCAGATTGCTTGCAAGGCTTATTGTGATGTTGCATTACTGAGTGGGCCCCGAGATACCTCTCCGTCACACGGAGTAACAAATCCCAGTCTCGATCCATGGCAACTCAACAAACACCATCGGAGATACCTGTAGAGCACCTTTATAGTCACCCAGTTACGTTGCGATGTTTGATACACACAAGGCACTCCTCCGATATCTGTCAGTTGCATGATCTCATGGTCATAGGAACACATACTTGACATGCGGAAAACAACAGCAATAAACTGACACGGTCATATGCTACGTTTACAGTTTGGGTCTTGTCCATCACATCATTCTCCTAATGATGTGACCCCGTTATCAAATGACATCTCATGTCCATGGCTAGGAAACCTTAACCATCTTTTGATCAGCGAGCTAGTCTATTAGAGGCATACTAGGGACATGGTTTTGTTTATGTATCCACACATGCATCTAAGTCTCCGATCAATACAATTATAGCATGGATAATAAACGATTATCATGAACAAGGAAATATGATAATAACTAATTTATTATTGCCTCTAGGGCATATTTCCAACAGTCTCCCACTTGTAGTAGAGTCAATAATCTAGTTCACATCACCATGTGATTCGCATTGTTATGAATCTAACACCCAATGAGTTCTGGGGCTCGATCATGCTTTGCATGTGAGAGAGGTCTTATAGTCAACGGGTCTGCGATATTCAGATCCGTGTGTACTTTGCAAATCTCTATGTCAAATCGTAAACACTGCTACCATACTCCACTTGGTACTATTTCCAAATGGCTGCTCCACTATACGTATCCAGATTGCTACTACTAGTCATCCGGATAGGTGTTAAAGCTTGCATCGACGTAACTCTTTACGACGAACTCATTATCACCTCCATAATCAAGAAACATTTCCTTAGTCCTCTGGTTACTAAGGATAATTCCGACCGCTGTCCAGTGATGCACTCGTGGACCACTCTTGTATCCCTTGACAGACTCATGGCAAGGCACACACAGGTGCGGTACACAGCATGGCATAATATAGAGCCTATGGCTAAGGCATAGGGGACGATGTTCGTCCTTTCTCTTTCTTCTGCCGTTGTCGAGCTTTGAGTCTCACTCAACTTCACACCTTACAAATTAGACGAGAACTATTTCTCTGGCTGATCCATTTTGAACTCTTTCAAAATCTTGTCAAGGTATGCACTCATTGAAAGTCTCATCAAGCATCTTGATCTATCTCTATAGATTTTGATGCTCAAAAATTAGGTAGCTTTATCCAGGTCTTCCTTTGAAAAACACTTTTCAAACAACCGTTTCATGCTTTCCAGAAACTCTACATTATTTCAGATCAACAATATGTCATCCACATATACTTATCAGAAATTCTATAGTGCTCCCACTCACGTTATTGCAAATACAAGTTTCTCGTAAACTTTGTATAAACATCAAAACTTTGATCACCTCATCAAAGCGTATATTCCAACTCCGAGATGCTTGCTTCAGTCCATGGAAGGATCAGCGAAGCTTGCACACCTTTTAGCATCCTTAGGCCTGACAAAACCTTGTGGTTGTATCACATACAACCTTTCCTCAAGTAAACCGTTAAGGAAACGATGTTTTGACATCCATCTGGCAGATTTCATAATTGAAAACACAGCAACTACTAACATAATTGCAACAGACTTTAGCACCACTACGAGTGAGAAAGTCTCATCGTAGTCAACTCCTTGAACTTGTCACAAACATCTTTGCAACAAGTCGAGCTTTACAAATAGTGACATTCACCATCAGTGTGTGTCTTCATTTTAAAGATCCATTTGTACTCAACGACCTGCCGTCCAAAGAGCAAGTCTACCAAAGTCTACACTTGGTTTTCATACATGGATCCTATCTCGGATTTCATGGCCTCCAACCATTTGTCGGAATCCGGGCCCATCATCGCTTCTCCATAGCTCGTACGTTCATCGTTGTCCAACAACATGATCTCCAAGACAGAGTTGTCGTACCACTTAGGAGCAGTACACATCCTTGTCGACCTACGAAGTTCGATAGTAACTTGATCCTGAAGCTTCATGATCATCATCATTAACTTCCTCTTCAACTAACGTAGGCTTCACACAAACATCTTTCTGCGCTGCGCTACTCTCTGGTTGAACAAAGGTTTAACAACCTCATTAAGTTCTATCTTCCTCCCACTCAATTCTTTCGCGAGAAACATTTCCTCGAGAAAGGATCCATTTAAGCAACAAACACTTTGCACTAGGATCTGAGATTGAAGGTTCACCCAACTGATCTTAGGGTATTCTATGAAGATGCATTTGTCCGCCTTGGGTTCGACCTCATTAGGTGAAAACATTTTCCACACAAGTGTCACAGCCCCAAATATTAAGAAATGACAGCTTAGGTTTCTATCAAACCATAATTCGCACGGTGTCATCTCAACGGATTTAGATGATGCCCTATTTAAAGTGAATGTAGTTGTCTCTAATGCATAACCCCAAAAATTATAGTAGTAAAACGATAAGAGACATCATAGTATTCACTATATCAATAGAGCATGACTATGATGTTCGGACACACCATCACACTATGGTGTTCCAGGTGGCGTTAGTTGTGAAACAAATTTCACATTCTCTTAAGTTGTATGCCAAACTCGTAACTCAGATATTCACCTCCACGATCATATCGCGGTCACTTTTATCTTCTTGTCACGATGATCTTTAAACTTCACTCTGAATTTGCTTGAACCTTTCAAACGATTCAGACTTGTGTTTCATTAAGTAAACATACACTATATCTACTCAAATCATCAGTGAAGGTAAGAAAATAACGATATCCACTGCACGCTACAAGACTCACTAGATTGCATACATCAACATGTATCATTTCCAATGAATCACTTGCCCGCTCCATCCAATGGGGTCCTTTAGTCATCTTGCCCAAGAGGCATGGTTCGCACGTCTCAACCGATTCGAAATCGAATGAGTCCAAATATCCATCAGCATGGAGTTTCTTCATGCGCTTTATACCAATATGACACTTAGCGGTAGTGCCACAAGTATGTGGTACTATCATTATTAACTTTGTATCTTTTGACATCATTGTTATGAACATGTGTACTACTACGATCAAGATTTCAACAAACCATTCTCACTGGGTGCATGACCATTGAAGGTATTATTCATGTAAACAGAATAACCATTATTCTCTAACTTAAATGAATAACCATATTGCAATAAACATGATCTAATCATGTTCATGCTCAACGCAAAACACCGAATAACATTTATTTAGGTTCGTCACTAATCCTGAAGGTAGAGAATGCGTGTGATGTTGATCACATCAACCTTGGAAACACTTCCAACACATATCGTCACCTCACCCTTAGCTAGTTCTCCGTTTATTCCGTAGCTTTTAGTTCGAGTTACTAACATTTAGCAACCGAACTGGTATCCAATACCCAGGTGCTACTAAGAGTACTAGCAAGGTACACATTAATAACTTGTATATCAAATATACTTCTATCAATGTTGCGAGCCTTCTTATCTACCAAGTATCTAGGGTTGTTCCGCTTTAGCGACCGCTCACCTCATAACAGAAGCACTGACTCTCGGGTTTGAGTTCAACTTTGGGTTGCTTCACTCGAGCAGCAATTGACTTGCTATCCATGAAGTTTCCCTCCTTGCTCTAGCCCTTCTCAAAACTAGTGGTTTGATTAACCATCAACACTTGACGCTCCTTCTTGATTTCTACCTCCGCGGTGTCAAACATCGTGAACAGCTCAGGAATAATTATTTCTATCCCTGGCAACTTATAGTTCATCACCAAGTTCTAGTAGCTTAGTGATAGTGACTTGGAGAACAACATCAATCACTATCTTATCTGGAAGATCAACTCCCACTCGATTCAAGCGATTGTAGCACCCAGACAATCTGAGCACATGCTCAACGATTGAGCTATTCTCCTTCATCTTGCAGGCAAAGAATCTCGTTGGAGATCTTATATCTCGCAACTCGGGAACGAGCCTGAGATCACAATCTCAGCTCTTAGAACATCTCATATGTTCCGTGACGTTCAAAACGTTTCGGAGCCTCAATTCTAAGCCGTAATGCATGACGCACTAAACTATCAAGTAGTCATCGAAATGTGCCTGTCAGATGTTCACAACATCTACAGACGATGCTAGATGGGGTGGTGCACCGAGCGGTGCATTAAGGACATAAGCCTTCTGTGCAGCAATGAGGACAATCCTGAGATCACGGACCCATTCCGCAATTTTGCTACCAACATCTTTCAATTCTATTTCTCTAGGAACATATAAAAATACAAGGGAGCTACAACGCGAGCTAGTAATCTACAACATAATTTGCAAAGACACTATTGACTATGTTCATGATAATGAGTTCAATTAATCATATTACTTAGGAACTCCCACTCAAATTGACATCCCTCAGGTCATTCGAGTGATACATGATCCAAATTCACCAACTCAAGTCTGATCATCACGTGAGTTAAGGTGGCTTCAATGGTGAACATCATTATGTTGATCATATCCACTACATGACTCATGCTCGACCTTTCGGTCTCTTGTGTTCCAAGGCCATGTCTGTACATGCTAGGCTCGTCATGTTTAACCCGAGTGTTCTGCGCGTGCAAATCTGGCTTGCACCTATTGTATGTGAACGTAGAGTCTATCACACCCGATCATCACGTGGTGTCTCAACACGATGAACTTTCACAACGGTGCACACTCGGGGAGAACACAGTTCATCTTGAAATTCAAGTGAGGGATCACCTTATAATGCTACCTCCGTACTAAGCAAAACAAGGTGCATAAAAGGATTAACATCTCATGCAATTCATAAGTGACATGATATGGCCATGAACTTGTGTTTAAGATCTCCATCTTCGAAACACCGGCATGATCTCCATCGTCACCGGCACGACACCATGATCTCCATCATCTTGATCTCCGTCAACGTGTCGCCATCGGGGTTGTCGCGCCCAACATGCTTCTACTACTATTGCTACTGTAGTGATAAAGTAAAGCATTACATAGCGCTTAATGATTGACACGCAGGTCATACAATAATTTAAAGATAACCCTATGGCTCCTGCCGGTTGCCGTACTCATCGACATGCAAGTCGTGATAATCTATACATCACATGATCATCTCATACATCACATATATCACATCATGTAATTGGCCATATCACATCACAACATACCCTGGAAAAACAAGTTAGACGTCCTCTAATTGTTGTTGCATGTTTTACGTGGCTGCTACGGGTATCTAGCAAGAACAATTCTCACCTACGCATAAACCACAATGGTGATACACTAGTTGCTTTTCAACCTTCTCAAGGACCGCCTTTGTCGAATCCGATCCAACTAAAGTGAGAGAAACTGGAACCCGCAAGCCATCTATGCAACAAGTTGCAGCCGAGGGAACCAGTCTCTCATAAGCGTACGAGTAATGTTGGTCCGAGCCACTTCATCTCACAATACCACTAAACCAAAATCCGACCAAGGGAGGAAGCATTCTAAGCATCAACGCCCACAAACCATTTGTGTTCTACTCGAGATCTCATCTACACATAGACCTAGCTCATGATGCCACTGTTGGGGAACGTCGCATGGGAAACAAAAAATTTCCTACACACACACAAACCTATCCATGGTGATGAGCATCTATGAGAGGGAGAGTGGATCTACGTACCCTTGTAGATCACTAAGCGGGAAGCGTTAAGAAACGCGGTTGGTGTAGTCGAACTTCTTCGCGATCCAAATCGCCAAGCGTCCCGCGATCCAATCACGAACCGTCCCGCAAACACATCATGATCCGTCCCATGAACTTATCACGATCTGTCTCATGATCTGTCTCACGATCTTGATCACGATCTGTCCCGCGAACTCATCACGATCCGTTCCGTGATCACATCATGAACCGTCTCGCGGTCTCGATCATGGTCCTTCCGATCTAGTGCCGAACGGACGGCACCTCCGCGTTCAGCACACGTGCAGCTTGATGACGATCTCCACCATCTTGATCCAGCAAGAGGAGGTGGAGAGGGAGAGATTTCACCGGCAGCGTGATGGCGCTCCGGTGATGGTGGTGGAGCAATTCCGGCAGGGCTTCGCCTAAGCGCTGCAGAAAACCGATCTAGAGGAGAAACTATGCACCGGTGGAACGGGTAGCACGTGGCCGGAAATTCTGTCCAAAAACCACCCAATCCACTAGTATATATAGGAGTAGAGGAGAGGAGAGGAATCCAAGAACTTTGGGTCGGCCGAAATAGGAGGTGGGAAGCAATCCTACTTCACCCCGAATCCTAGTTGGAGTAGGATTGCCTCCTATTGGCTGATTTTCCACTTTTTGCTTTAGGACTTTCTCTCCTGTGCCATGGGCCATTGTGGCTGTTTTACCAGCCCAATAAGGGCTGGTTATTATTATCCCACAGCCCATGGACCTCTTGGGGTCGAAATACCCCTCCCGGAGCCCTCCCGGTACACTACCGTCACTCCCGGTACACTACCGATGAGCCCGAAACTTTTCCGGAAACCAAACTGGGACTTCCTATATATGAATCTTTACCTCCGGACCATTCCAGAGATCCTCGTGACGTACGGGATCTCAACCGGGACTCCGAACAAACTTCGGTCACCACCATACATAACTCTACACTACCAAAACGTCACCAAACCTTAAGTGTGCAGACCCTGCGGGTTCGAGAACTATGTAGACATGACCGAGACACCTCTACGGCCAATAACCAATGGCGGGACCTGGACGTCCACATTGGATCCTACATATTCTACGAAGATCTTTATCGGTCGAACCTCTATGTCAAGGATTCAGTTAATCCCGTATAACGTTCCCTTTGTTCTTCGGTATGTTACTTGCCCGAGATTCGATCATCGGTATCTCCATACCTAGTTCAACCTCGTTACCGGCAAGTCTCTTTACTCATTCCGTAATACAAGATCCCGCAACTAACAATTAGTCATATTGCTTGCAAGGCTTATTGTGATGTTGCATTACCGAGTGGGCCCCGAGATACCTCTCCGTCACACGGAGTAACAAATCCCATTCTCGATCCATGCCAACTCAACAGACACCATCGGAGATACCTGTAGAGCACCTTTATAGTCACCCAGTTACGTTGCGACGTTTGATACACACAAGGCACTCCTCCGATATCTGTGAGTTGCATGATCTCATGGTCATAGGAACACATACTTGACATGCGGAAAACAGTAGCAATAAACTGACACGATCATATGCTACGTTTGCAGTTTGGGTCTTGTCCATCACATCATTCTCCTAATGATGTGACCCCATTATCAAATGACATCTCATGTCCATGGCTAGGAAACCTTAACCATCTTTTGATCAGCGAGCTAGTCTATTAGAGGCATACTAGGGACATGGTTTTGTCTATGTATCCACACATGCATCTAAGTCTCCGATCAATACAATTATAGCATGGATAATAAATGATTATCATGAACAAGGAAATATGATAATTACTAATTTATTATTGCCTCTAGGGCATATTTCCAACAACGAGATCCGTCTCGGAGCGCTTACCTTCATCGCCGATGACTCGGCATGGCTCCAGGAGGCACCTCTAGATGTTGAGGGATCCAGATCCACGGGGCAGTGCACTTCCGAGCAAGCTCCTGTGGTATACTTCTGTGGTAGTCGTCAACTCTGTACATGTCAGCCGTCCCCACTGTTCGTCGCCGCAAGCGATCCGGTCGTTCGTGTATCCAGCGATGGGTGAGGCATGCAGCGGCTCACCAAACTTCATCCCCGTAGATTGTGGCTATTGAACCCAACAAATTACTTCACGACGTGTTTGACTCGGCGTCAGATCAGTCTGACGTTCCCTCCGAGTGTGAGAACTATGGTCCTGCGACTGAGGTTTTTATCGCTAGTTCGCATCAGAGCCCGCCGCCTGGCTTCGGCCGCGACAGGCTTGGGATGAGGAGTTCCTCCATATGCCCATCATCGGTGCGACTGCTAAGGCACAGGCCTTGGAGGTCGCGCGCCTTCGGCTCGAAGAGATCCAGAAAGAACTCGACGAGCGTGCTTGCCAGTGTCCACCACTTCCCAGTCGACCTCAGCGATAGTTGTTTGTGAGTGGTTCCTAGAACAACGTTGAGGTATACCGCACTCCAGTTTTAAATGTTGCAGCAACAGCTAGGATTGCAGATTCCATTGAGCCATCATGTTCAAAGTCTGGTAGAGGTTTGCTGCAGATTCGGGCATTCCTTGATGCAGCGCAGCGCCAGAACTCACTTGTTTCTTAGCCGCGCAATAGATTGCACATCAGTTCACCAAAGGCAGACATAGTTTAGTCGGCACATAGTTTAGGGTCACCTCTGCATCGCAGAGACGGAGGTTACCTAGTTGATCACTATCACGATCAGGGGCAAGATCAGTTCGCTCCTTATTCTCACCGTGATGACCACCGACGAGTGCCTACTCCTCCGTGGAGTGGTTCGTATGTGCCCTGGCACCATGACGAAAGGCGCCCTTTCGGTGACGAGTGGAACCCAGGGTTCGATGCGAGAGATTACCTCGCTCAAAAGCGGATTGACAGAGGCAGAGCCCACAGGGATGGTTATGACAGAGACTATCCAAGTGGAAGTGGCGTCGTTGTTTCTGGCCCCGAGTGTTTTAGCAGAGCCATTCGCTCTACAGAGATTCCCCACAACTTCAGGTTGGCGGCTGGAATAAGCAAGTTCTCCGGTGAGTCAAAGCAGGAAACATGGTTAGATGATTACCGAGTGGTTGTGCAGGTTGGTGGAGGTAACGACAATATAGCCGTGAAGCATTTGTCCTTTATGTTGGATGGTTCGGCCCGAGCATGGTTGAATCATTTGGATCCTTCTAGCATCTATTGTTGGGAGGATATTGCCCCAGTGTTCATCAGAACCAACGAGGGAACTTGCAAGCATTCGGCTGGTTTGATCAATTTGCAGCACTGTGTTCAGAATCCCAATGAGTCCTTGGGAGATTACACTTAGTGTTGGTCCACCTTGCATCACACAGTGTCGAACGTCTCCGAGCATCCAGTTCTTTGTGCTTTTAAGGCCGATGTGAAGTACAAAGAGCTTTAACTAAAGTTTGGGCGGACAAGTGATATTTCCCTGAGCAAGATGATGGAGATTGTCACTCAGTACACCAACAACGAAGAAGAAGACTGCCTCCACAGCGGCAAAGTAAAAGAAGTTGACAATGATGCCGGCGGCAATTCACTCGGAAACAGAAGTGCAAGGATGATGGCCCTGCTTAGGCAGTGGCAGGCGCTCTGGCGGTGCAAGGAAAAAATAAGGGAAGTCCAAAGGACAGTTTACCCCCAAGAAAGGAAAGAATTAGTGGGGAACTGATGTTTTGGATTTACCGTGTGCAATCGGCACGAAGAAAGACGAAGAAGGCAATTTGATACCGCCAAAGCATACCACTCGACAGTGTCGTTTACTGATCCAGCAGTTCAAAGAGGGTCAGTCAAGCGACAAAACTCTTGAAAAGGAGGATGATGATGACAAAGAAGATTTTCCCGAAGTCAACGCTACTTTGATGATTTTTGCTGATGTCGGAAGCAAGAGTCGACTGAAAGTTATCAATAGAGAAGTCAACATGGCCGTTCCTACAACCCCCACATACCTCAAGTTGTCTTGGACTGCTATCACGTTTGATTAGTCGGATCACCCTGCTCATGTTGCTACCCCCGGGCGGCAAGCTTTGGTGGTGGATCCTTTTGTGGGAGGCACTCGACTTTGTGAGGTCCTCATGGACGGAGGGAGCGGTTTAACATTATCTATGCGGATACCCTCAAGGGAATGGGCATTCCGATCTCTCGACTCAGTGAGAGCAACATGCAGTTACACGGAGTCATCCCTGTGAAGAAGGCCAAATCACTCAGCCAGATTGCTTTCGATATGGTGTTTGGCACCGATAAAAAAATTCGCAAAGCGAAATTGACGTTTGAAGTTGTGGACTTCCGGAGCGCGTACCACGCCATCCTTGGTCATCCTGCTTATGCCCATTTCACGACCCGTCCATGTTATGTATATCTCAAGTTGAAGATGCCCGGTCAAAGGTTGTGATCACAGTCACAGGGAATCGACACAGGGCTGAGGAGTGCCTTCAGCACGGCTCCAAAATTGCCGATCATCAGATGGTTGTGGTTGAGTTGGAAGAGTACAAGAAGAGTGCTAACACTGCTGATTTGATGCGTGCCAAGAAGCCTGCTTCTGAGTCATCTTTCAAGTCTATAGGCGAAGTAAAGAAAGTACACATTCACCCGACAGACCCCAATGTTGCCCCGACTAACATCTCAACAACACTCGACAACAAATAGGAAGCCGAGCTCATCGAGTTCCTCCGTGAGAACTGGGACATCTTCGCATGGAAGCCTGCTGACATGCCAGTTGTACCCATGGAACTGGCTGAGCACTGACTGAGAGTTGGTCCAAAGGCCAAGCCTGTGAAAGAGCACTCGCGTCGGTCGGCAGCGGAGAAGCGGAAGGCAATCGGCGAGGAGATGGCTCGTGTGTTGGCGGCAAAGTTCATATGTGAGATTTACCACTCCGGGTGGCTCTCGAATGTCGTCATGGTCCCCAAGAAGGACAAGTCACTCCGCATATGTATTGACTTCAAACATATCAATCTGGTCTGCCCGAAAGATCATTTTCCGCTCCCCCGCATCGATCAGATTGTCGACTCGACTGCGGGGTGCGAGCATTTCTCTTTTCTTGATGCATACTCCGGCTATCATCGGATCCATCTATTTGGTCCGAATGAAATAAAGGCAGCCTTCATCACCCCTTTCGGGTGTTTCTGTTATATCACCATGCATTTTGGTTTGAAGAATGCTGGCGCTACTTTAATGCGCATGATTCAAAAATGCCTACTTCATGAGATCCTCGGAATGTTGAAGCTTACATGGATGATATTGTCGTCAAGTCTCACAAAGGTTCCGACCTACTGACTGACTTGGCTGAGACATTCACCAATCTGAGGAGGTATGTTATCAAGTTGAACCCGGCTAAGTGCACTTTTGGTGTTCCTGGTGGCAAGTTGCTCAGTTTTCTTGTTTCCGAACAAGGAATCGACGTCAATCCTGAGAAGATCAGTGCAATTACCTGAATAAAAAGCCCTGAGTGTGTGCATGATGTCCAGAAGCTCATAGGTTGCCTGGCAGTGTTGAGTTGATTCATTTCTCGTCTTGGTGAGAAGGCATTGCCTTTATACCGACTGATGAAGAAGTTTGATACATTCGAGTGAACTCCATAAGCTGGAGCAGTGTTTGCCGAGCTCAAAGCCCTACTTTCCACCCAGCCAGTGCTTGCTACTCCGCACAGCAAAGAGTCCTTGCTCATGTACATCGCGGCCACTAATCAGGTCGTTAGTACAGTTCTCACTGTCAAGAGGGAAGAGGAAGGGAAAGCCTACAAAGTCCAACATCTAGTTGATTACATTTCTGAAGTGTTGACTCCTTCAAAGCAAAGGTACCCACATTACCAGAAGCTCATCTATGGTATATATGTGTCAGCGAAGAAGGTGGCACACTACTTTCACGATCACTCGATTTCAGTTGTCAGTGATGCTCCATTATCTGAGATCCTCAACAATCAAGATGCAACCAGTTGATTTGCCAAATGGGCTATTGAACTCCTTTACTTTGATATCAAGTTTGATGTGAAAAAGGCAATCAAGTCTCAAGCACTTGCGGATTTCCTGGCTGAATGGATAGAATAGTAGCAGCCAATTCAAATCCACTCGGTGCATCGGACCATGTTCTTTAATGGATCAGAGATGCTGAATGGGTCTGGTGTTGGCGTTGTATTGATCTCCCCCAAAGGTGACAAGCTCAGTTATGTCCTGCATATTCACTTTCATTCCTCCAATAATGAAGGTGAGTATGAAGCACTCCTATACGGGTTGTGTATGGCCATCTCACTCAGCGTCAAGCGCCTGATGGTATATGGGCACTCTGAATTAGTGGTTAATCAGGTGATGAAAGAGTGGGATGTCAGGAATCCTGGTATGAGTGGATACTGCAATGCGGTAAGAAATCTTGAAAAGAAGTTCGAAGGTTTGGAAATCCATCACGTTCCCCAGGTGAAGAATCAGGCAGCTGATGAGCTAGCAAAGATTGGATCCACTCGAAAGCCTATCCCCAACAATGTGTTTCTAGAACACCTACATTATCCTTCGATGCAATAAGGACCCTTCACTGAAGAGCCCCAACAAGTAATAAGTGCCTCCAATCTGACTGAAGTTGATGTCCCGGCAGTCATAGATCTGGTCATGGAGATTCTGGTCATCACGCCCAATTGGATAGATTGTTCGCAGATCCAAGGATTTTACTGTGATGGATGATCAACTTTACAGAGAAATTGTAACTGGCATGACACAGTGGTGCATCTCTCCTGAAGAAGGTCGACTAATCCTGGAGGAAATTCACTTAGGGACCTGTGGTCATCATGCGTCCTCCCGAACGATTGTCGCCAAAGTATACTGAGCTGGTTCTTCTGGTTGCGTGCCTACGAGATGGCTAAGGACATTGCTGATCACCGCGAAGGGTGTCAGGTCTACTCAAACTTGTCACAGAAGCCTGTGTCTGCCTTGAAGACTATTCCACTCGTATGGTCGTTTGCTGTCTGGGGTTTGGACATGGTTGGGCCCTTTCGGACGGGTCAGAGTGGATTTACTCACTTGCTTATTGCAGTCGACAAGGTCACTAGGTGGATTTAGGCCAAGCCTATAAAGAAGCTGAACTCGCACACTGCGATCAAATTCATGAGAGAGATAATGTACCGATATGGAGTTCCTCACAATAGCATTACAGACAATAGCTCAAACTTTGACTTGGAAGGGTTCAAACACTTCTGTTTCACTCAAGGCACTCGGGTGGACTATGCATCCGTTGTGCACCCTCAAACTAATGGTCAAGCTGAGCGAGCTAATGTCCTTATCCTTCAAGGGTTGAAGCCTCGACTCGTGCGAGATCTAGAACACGTAGCTGGAGCCTGGGTTACTGAACTGCCATATGTTCTGTGGGGCTTGACTATGACTCCTAATCGGTCAACTGGGCACACTCCTTTCTTCCTAGTGTACGGAGTCGAAGCCATTTTGTCGAGTGATCTCCTTCACAATTCCCCTCATGTGGATCTTTACTCCGAGGCTGAAGTGGAACAGGCATGAAAGGATGGCATAGATCTTCTGGAAGAGGAGCGGGAGATGGCTCTTATTCGGTCGACTGTGTATGTATCAGCAGGATCTGCGCCGCATTCATGCAAAACATGTCAAGAGTCGGTCGGTTCGTGAAGGTGATCTGGTGTTCCGAGTGGATCAACAGCGACCTCACAAGCTCGCTCCGGCGTGTCAAGGTCCTTTCGTTGTCACTGATGAGGATATGTACCTAGGGTAGGGTCCTAGGCCTGACCTACATGCCCTACCTAAGGACACTATTGGAGGACTTGAAGATTACAAGAGAGATTCTGACTGGATTCGCCATGGCGCTCAAGTCACTCAACAATTAATCTAGTCAGAGGCTTCTCCCACCACTCGACAGTCTCCTGTCACTCGGAAGGCCTCGCTACTAGTCGACGCTAGAAGACCAGAAGCCACCCTAGGGACGCCAACAGGCAGGCGTTTGGCCAGTCGTCAGTAGTTGCATTTATTGTGTACATTACAAGTAATGCATGTCTTTATTCCCACGATCGAACCCTCGGATGCCTAGCACTTATGAGGGGTAGGGTACTCTATATAAACCACCCCTCCCCTCTGGCACAAGGGTTCGTACCTCCTGTAACTCATACTATCCACACGTTAAGAGCTCCCGAGAACTGAGATGTACGGTTGTTACCTCCACGGGAGGGGCCTGAACTCATACATACGTGTGCTCATCCTTGCCGTAGCTAGGACTCTACCCTCTCCTTTTGTACCCCTATCTTCTACTATCAGACGCGTTCCCACGACAGTTGGCGCCCACCGTGGTGCAGGCGTCTAAGCGACTTCCAGCGAGGTTGCATTTTTTCTCCTTCGTCATGTCTTCCGGCGGTGGTTTGTTCCCAGGTCACGAGATCCATCTTGGAGTGCTCACCTTCATCGCCGACGATTCGGCATGGCTTCTGGAGGCGCTCCCGATCAACGGGGCGAAGCACTTCCATGCGAGCTCCTGCGGTGTTCTTCTGCGACAGCTGTCGACTCCGTATTCTACGACCCTCTCTGTTGTTCGCCGCCGCAAGTGATCCGGTCACTCACGGCTCCAGCACTGGGTGAGGCATGCGCTGGCTTGCCAAGTTTTGTCTCTGCAGATTGCGGCAATCGAGCCCGCCGAGTCACTTCACCGGGTGTTCGACTCGGAGTCAGATCACTCTGACATTCCCTCCGAGTGTGAGAGCTACGATCCCGCAGCGGAGGTTCTTATGGTTGGTTCACATCAGAGCCCGCCGCCTAGCTTCGTTCACGGCTGGTGACAGGCTAGTGGGGCGTCGAATGAGCAGCCGCACCGGGATGAGGAGGTCCTTCACATGGCCATCGTTGGTGCGACTGCTAAGGCCCAGGCCTTGGAGGCCATGCGCATTCGGCTCGAAGAGCTCCAGAAGGAACTCGACGAGCGCACTTTCCAGCGTCCATCACCTCCCAGTCTATGTCAGCGACAACTGTTTCCGAGTGGTTCTTAGAACAACATTGAGGTATACTACACTGCAGTCTTAAATGTTGCAGTAGCGGCTAGGATCGTAGATTCCATTCAGCTGTCATGTTTACAGGTTGGTAGAGGTTTGGTTTAGTTTCGAGCATTGCTTCATGGAGCGCAGCGCCAGAACTCATTCGTTTCTCAGTCACGCAATAGAATATACATCAATTCACCAAAGGCAGTCACATTTCAGTCGGCTCACAGCCCAGATTCGCCTCTGCATCGCAGGGGCGGAGGTTTCCGTGTGGATCAGTACCGGGATCAGGGACGAGGTCAGTTGCAGTGTGTTGACCACCTTGAGTGCCCACTCCTCTGCGGAGTGGTCCGTATGTGCCCCGGCACTAGGACGATAGGCGACCGTTTGGTGAGGAGTGGAACCCAGGGTTTGATGCAAGAGACATCCTCACTCAGAGGCGGATCGACAGAGGCAGAGCCCACAAAGATGGTTATGACAGAGATTACCCGAGTGGCAGTAGTGCCATTATTTCTGGTCCCGAGTGTTTCAGCAGAGCCATCCATTCTGCCGAGAGTCCCCCCAACTTCAGGTTGGCGGTGGCGATAAGCAAGTTTTCTGGCGAGTCGAAGCCGGAGACGTGGTTGGATGATTACCGAGTGGTTGTTCAGATCGGTGATGGTAATGACGACAGAGCAATGAAGCATCTGTCCTTGATGTTGGATGGTTCAGCCCGAGTGTGGCTGAATCATTTGGCTCCTTCTAGCATCCACTCCTAGGAGGATCTTGCCCGAGTGTTCATCAGAACTTTCGAGGGCACCTGCAAGTATCCTGCTGGTCTGATTGATTTGCAGCAATGTGTTCAGAATCCCAACGAGTCATTGAGAGATTACATTCAGCGTTGGTCCACTTTGCATCATAGAACAGAGAATGTTTCTGAGCATCAGGCTGTTTGTGCTTTCAAGGCCGGAGTGAAGTACAGAGAGCTTTACCTGAAGTTTGGGCGAACAGGTGATATTTCACTGAGTAAGATGATGGAAATTGGCACTCAATACGCCAACGGCGAAGAAGAAGACCACCTTCGCAGCGGCAAAGGAAAAGAAGTCGACAATGATGCCGTCAGCAATTCTAGTCGGAAGCAGAAGCGGAAGGCTTATGGCCCTGTTCAGGCAGAGGCAGCCGTTCTGGCGGCGCAAGGAAAAAATAAGGGGAAGCCCAAGGGACAGTTTGCCCCCAAGAAAGGAAAAAATCAGTCGGGAACTGATGTTCTAGATTTCCCGTGTGGAATCCACACGAGGAAAGACGAAGATGGTAATTTGATATTACCCAAACATACCACTCGATAGTGTCATCTACTGATCCAGCAGTTCAAGGAAGGTCAGTCGAGTGGGAAAACTCCTGAGAAAGAGAATGATGAAGACAAAGAAACTTTTCCCGATGTCAATGCCACTTGGATGATTTTTGCTTGCGTTGAAAGCAAGAGTCGATTGAGAGTTATCAACAGAGAAGTCAACATGGCTGTTCCTGCAACCCCCACACATCTCAAGTGGTCTCATACTGCCATCACGTTTGATTAGTCAGATCACCCTGCTCATGTTGCTACCCCCGGTCAACAGGGTTTGGTTGTGGATCCCATTGTGGGGGGCACTCGACTCCGCAAGGTCCTCATGGATGGAGGGAGTGGGTTGAACATTCTATATGCTGATACTCTCAAGGGAATGAACATCCCGATGTCCCGGCTCAGTGAGAGCAATATGCAATTCCACGGACTCATCCCAGGAAAGAAGGCCAAATCACTCGGCCTGATTGCATTGGAGGTGGTGCTTGACACCGATAAGAATTTTCGTAAGGAGAAATTGATGTTTGAAGTCGTGGACTTCCAGAGCGCATACCATGCCATCCTTGGTCGGCCAAATTATGCCCACTTCATGGCCCGTCCAAGTTACGTGTATCTCAAGTAGAAGATGCCTGGCCCCAGGGGTGTGATCACAGTCACTGGCAATCGACAGAGGGCTGAGGAGTGCTTCCAGCAGGGCTCCAAAATTGCCGATCATCAGATGGCTATGGTCGAGTTGGAAGACTACAAGAAAAGCGTTGATCCTGCTGAGTTGTTGTGTGCTAAGAAGCCTGCTTCAGAGTCAGCTTTCCAGTCAACACGAGAAGTGAAGAAAGTACACATTCACCTGACAGACCCCAATATTGCCCCGACAAACATCTCGATGACACTCGACGGCAAATAGGAAGCCGAGCTCACCTCCATGAGAACTGGCACATCTTCGCATGGAAGACAACTAACATGCTGGGGGTTCCTAGGGAACTGGCCGAGCACCAATTGAGAGTCGATCTGAAGGCCAAGGCTATCAAAGAGCACTTGAGTCGGTCGGCAGCAGAAAAGCGGAAAGCAATCGGCAAATCGGTGGCTCGTCTATTGGCGGCTAAGTTCATTTGAGATATTTACCACTCCGAGTGGCTCTTGAATGTCGTCATGGTCCCCAAGAAGAACAAGTCACTCCGCATGTGTATTGACTTCAAACATATCAATCGGGTCTGCCCGAAAGATCATTTCTCGCTCCCTCGCATTAATCAGATTGTTGAATCGACTGCGAGGTGTGAGCGTTTATCGTTGCTAGATGCATGCTCTGCTTACCATCAGATCCGTTTGTTTGGTCCGGATGAAATAAAAACAGCCTTCATCACCCCACTCAGGTGTTTCTATTATATCACCATGCCTTTTGGTTTGAAGAATGCCGGCGCTACTTTCATGCGCATGATTCAGAAGTGTTTACTCGACCAGATCCCTCAGAATGTGGAAGCTTACATGGATGATATTGTCGTCAAGTCCCGCAAAGGCTCCGACCTGTTAGCTGACTTGGCTAAGACATTCGCGAATCTGAGGGAGTATGATATTGAGTTGAATCCCGCTAATTGTACTTTTGGTGATCTAGGTGGCAAGTTACTCGGCTTTCTTGTTTCTGAACAAGGAATCGACGTCAATCCTGAGAAGATTAGTGCCATTACCCGAATGAAAAGCCCTGTGCGAGTGCACGATGTTTAGAAGCTCACGGGGTGTCTGGCGGCGTTGAGTCGATTCATTTCTCATCTCAGGGAGAAGGCATTGCCTCTGTACTGACTGATTAAGAAGTCTGATATGTTCAACCGGACTCCAGAAACTGAAGCAACGTTTGTCCAGCTGAAAGCGCTGCTTTACACCTAGCCGGTGCTTGCTGCTCTGCACAGTAAAGAGCCCTTGCTCCTGTACATTGCGGCCACTAATCAGGTCATCAGTACAGTTCTCTGTCTTGAGAGGGAAGAAGAAGGAAAAGCTTGCAAGGTCCAATGCCCAGACTACTATATTTCTAAACTTTTGATCCCTTTGAAGCAAAGGTATCTGCATTACCAGAAGCTCGTTTATGGTATTTATCTGTAAGCAAAGAAGGTGGCACTCTACTCTCACGATCACTCGATTTCAGTCGTCAGCGATGCTCCATCATTTGAGATTCTCAACAATCGAGATGCGACTGGTCGAGTGGCCAAATGGTCTATTGAGCTCCTCTACTTTGACATCAAGTTCGAAGCTAAGGCGATCAAGTCTTGGGCACTTGCTGATTTCTTGGCCGAGTGGGTTGAACAGCAGCAACGAGTCCAAATCCACTCAACGCACTGGACCATGTTCTTTGATGGCTCGAAAATGCTAAATGGGTCTGGTGCTGGCATAGTTTTGGTACCCCCAAAAGGCGACAAGCTCAGTTATGTCCTATAGATTCACTTTGATTCCTCCAAAAACGAAGCAGAATATGAAGCACTCCTGTATGGGTTGCGTATGGCCATCTCACTCGGCGTCAAGCACTTGATGGTTTATGGTGAGTCTGATTTGGTGGTCAATAAAGTGATGAAAGAGTGGGATGTGAGAAACCCTGCTCTGAACGGATACTGCAATGTTGTTAGAAAGCTTGAGAAGAAGTTTCAAGTCTAGGAACTCCATCATGTTCCCCGAGTGAAGAATCAGGCAGCTGATGAGCTAGCAAAGATTGGATCCACTCGGAGGCCTGTCCCCAGCAATGTGTTTCTCGAACACCCGCATGCCCCTTCAGTGTAGGAGGACCCCTTCACGGAAGAGCCCCCGCAAGCTATAAGCGCTACTAATCTGACTGAAGTTGATGTCCCTGTGGTCATAAATCTTGTCATGGAGATTCTGGTCATCACGCCTGACTAGAGTGTGCCTTATATTATGTATATCCTGAGGCAAGAACTCCTGAAGGACGAAGGTTAAGCTCGGCAGATTGTTTGTAGATCCAAGGCTTTCACTGTGATGGACGATCAGCTCTACAGAGAAAGTGTAACTGGTGTGACACAGCGGTGCATCTCCCCTGAAGAGGCTCGAATGATCCTGGAAGAGATCCACTCAGGGACTTGTGGTCGTCATGCGTCCTCCCGGACAATTGTCGCTAAAGCATACCGAGCTGGTTCCTTCTGGCCGCATGCCAATGAGATGGCCAAGGACATTGTTGATCACTATGAAGGGTGCCAGATCTATGCAAACTTGTCACACAAGCCTCCTTCTGCCTTCAAGACTATTCCACTCATTTGGCCGTTCTCTATATGGGGTTTAGATATGGTTGATACCTTTCGGACAGGACAAAGTGGATTTACTCATTTGCTTGTTGCAGTCGACAAGTTCACGAAGTGGATTGAGGCCAAGCCTATAAAGAAACTGAACTCTCGCAGTGCGATCAAATTCATGGGAGAGATAATCTACTGGTATGGAGTCCCCCATGATATTATCACAGACAATGGCTCAAACCTCGACTCGGAAGAATTTAGACATTTTTGCTTCTCCCAAGGCACTCGGGTGGATTATGCATCTATTGCACACCCTCAAACTAATGGCCAAGCTGAGCGAGCAACTGCCTCATACTTCAAGGTCTAAAGCCTCGACTCATGCGAGATTTGAAACATGCAGCCGGAGCCTGGGTGTCTGAGTTAGCATCTACTATGTGGGGCTTGAGAACAGCTCCTAATAGGTCGACTGGACGCACTCCCTTCTTCTTGGTTTATGGAGCGGAACCCATTTTGCCGAGTGATCTCCTTTCCCCTCGTGTAGATCTTTACTCCAAGGATGAAGTGGAACAAGCACGTCAAGACGACATGGATCTCTTGGAAGAGGAGCGCAAGTTAGCTTTAATTCGGTCGACTGTATATCAGCAGGACCTGCATCGCTTTCATGCAAAACATGTCAAGAGTCGGTCATTTCATGAGAGAGATTTGGTGCTCTGAGTGGATCAACAGCGACCTCACAAGCTCGCACCTGCATGGTAAGTTCCCTTCGTCGTCACCAAAGTACTGAAGAACGGAGCCTACCACCTCTACAACCTCAAGAAGAAAATCGATGAGCCTCGGGGGCTTAGCTGCGAACCAGTTTTCGCCTAAGTAAAAAAACCTTCCAAGTGGATAACATCATGTTCACTCGGAAACTTAGCTACGAATCAGTCTTCGTCGAAATTCAAAACTTCTCCGAGTGTTGAGCGATCCTCACACTTGGGGGCTTAGCTGTGAACTAGTTTTTGCCTAAGTAAAAAACCCTTCTGAGTGGATAACATGAGGTTCACTCGGAAACTTAGCTAAGAATCAGTCTTCATCTAAGTTAAAAACCTCTCTGAGTGTCGAGCGATCCTCACACTCGGGGGCTTAGCTGAGAACCATCTTTCGCCTAAGTAAAAAACCTTACGAGTGCATAACATCATGTTCGCTCGGAAACTTAGCCACGAATCATTCTTCGTCTAAGTTCAGAAACTTCTCCGAGTGATGTGCAGTTCTGTCACTCGGACGCTTAGCTACGAACCAGCTTTCGCCTAACTTAAAAACTCTACCCAAGTGATGAATGTTCTTCTCACTCAGGGACTCGGCAAAAAAAATTCAGTCAAACAAATGATTGAGAGCAAAATGCAGATAAATCCAAAGGTTCTAGTGCGAATAAAAAATGTGCACGCAAGGAAAGGTACTCAGGCTTAAGGCCTAAATGAAGTTTTACGATGATTACATCTCCACTCGGCATTCTGAGGCAAATAAAGTTTTCACTCCAAATAAAAAAATTCAAGCACACGGTGGACTTGCTAGCTCGATGAAGGTGTCCAAGTCTATCCCGTCTGCGATCCGAGTGGTCGCATCGATGAAGGTCTCCATGAAGTCTTGGAACTCAAGTTTCTTCGTTTTAATCACCCGAAGATCCTTCAACTTGTACTATCTCGCCTCCTTGCAATGGACTCTGACGAGCGAGAGCGCCACGTTGGCTCCGCAGCGAGCAGCTGATATCTTCCAAGCTTGCACTCGAGTGGGGATCTCATTGAGGCGAGTCATCATGGATGCAAGGTCAGTCTGGAGGGTGTCTTCGGACCACAGTTCCTTGTCAATCTTCTCCAGTGAAGCCTTCAGTCGAATGATGTATGCTTGAAAACCCGGGAGACGGACGTTGAGGCGAAACATGTTGATGGCCACATCATCTCCAACGGTCGACTTAGTGGGATCCAGATTCGGCTCGATTTCTTCGGTCTCTTTCTCAAAGTCCTAACAGAATTCTATATGAAGGAAGGAATGGAAAGATGGTTACATTACTAGCCTATGGCAATTAAGGAATTTCACTCAACAAGAAAAGTTACCGTCAAGCATGATGAACATCTCCTTCGTGAAATTTCCCAAATGCTTCTTCATACCATTGCTCCTGTTGGTCAGCTGTTCGGTCTTCTTGATAATGTCAGCCCGTTCCAGTTTCAGCTTGGAGTTTTCTTCCTCTATCTTCTTGACTACGGCAAGCTTCTTCTCGGCAGCTTGAGCCTTCTCCCTCGCCACCTTTTGAGCATCAGCAAGCACCTTATCCTTGTCCTCCAGCGCTTTATTCATGGTATCTAAAGAAATAGCATTGTTGAGTCGTGCTTGGAGTCGACGATTTTCATCATGCACGTCTCTTCGAGGGAGAGCACTTGGTTCAAAGGATGAAAGGTGAAAGTAAGAGTGCACTGGTTCGACAAGAATTACCTCCCAGGGTCTTCAACTCAGTCTGCGCACGTTCCGGGTTGTTCTTAGAGACTTCCAGATGCAATTAAAACTAGTTCTTCTCCTTCTCCAGGTCTTTGTACTGGGTGCCAAGTTCGCAAGCTCTCTAAAATCAAGAAAAGACAGTTCAGTCGACATGAAAATTTCTCCACCCCCGAGTGGAAAGGGTCAAGAACAGTCGACTAGATGGCGACCCGCCGCCCCACCCCACATGCCTGAAATAGCGTCATATGATGGTTGATGGAAATGATATCGATGAAACCTATCTCATATCATGGTTGATGGAAATGATATCCATGAAACCTGCAAGGTAGATTCAGACCTTTCCGTTCCTAAGGCAAACATTCAGGAGTGGAAACACTAAGGCAAAGAGTTGACTCGACACATCGAGTGGCAAGCGTACTCCGCGTACAAAAAAGGACCCTGAATCCAAGTTCTTAAGACTACTGCTCATCGTCAACGATCAAAAGTAGCCTTGGGGACTACAACCAGTGGGTGCACTCAGCGTGCCCCCACTTGTTTTGAAATCATTCGACCAGGTCCGCCCTGTCCGAGCAGAAAATGGTCTCTATCAGACCCCCACCGATGCAAGCACTCGATGACATTCTCGGGGACTACACCCAGTGGGTGCACTCAGCATGCCCCCACTAGATCTGCTAACACTCGACCTGTTGAGTGGCAAGCAAATAAAAAAATATGCGCAAGCATGTGAACATCATCTCTATTAAGACCCCCACCAATGCAAGCACTCGACAATGGTCTCGGGAACTACACCCAGTGGGTGCACTCAGCGTGCCCCCACTTGACCTTCTATCACTCGATCTGTCTAGCGGTTACCAAAAATTTTCTAAGACCCTTGCCGATGTCATCACCATTTGATAGTGATCTCGAGGACTACACCCAGTGGGTGCACTCAGTGTGCCCCCGCTGGACCAAAACCCACTCGACTAAGACCTAATCTATTTGAGAGGAGAACATACAAGTATTCAACAAAAGGAAAACACACAGTGGGTGTACAATCAAGAAAGATAGGAATTCAATTGGAAATTCACATACAATCGCACTTACTCAGACGTTGGTGCGAAGCGCCGTGATGGCATCATAAGCCAGCTTGCTTGCTTCGTACGCCTCCTTTGTGCGCAGCAGCATCTGTTGGAAATATGCCCTAGAGGCAATAAATAAAGTGTTTATTATTATATTCCTTGTTCATGATAATTGTTTATTATCCATGCTATAATTGTATTGGTTGGAAACACATTGCATGTGTGGATATAGAGATAACACTTTGTCCCTAGTGTGCCTCTAGTAAACTAGCTCATTGATCAAAGATGGTCAAGCTTTCCTAGCCATTGACATGATATGTCATTTGATGATGGGATAACATCATTAGGAGAATGATGGGATAGACAAGACCCAAACTATAAACGTAGCATATGATCGTGTCAGTTTATTGCTATAGTTTTCTGCATGTCAAGTATATGTTCCTATGACCATGAGATCATGCAACTCATGGACACCGAAGGAGTGCCTTGTGTGTATAAAACATCACAACGTAACTGGGTGACTATAAAGGTGCTCTATGGGCTGTGGAAGAAGGAATACCAGCCCTTGGTGGGCTGGCCGAAGTTCCACAGAAGGCCCATGCGGCTAGGGAAGAAAACCCAAGGTGGAAAGAAGACCAAAGTGGGGAAAGGGAAGAAGTCCTAATCCTACTAGGAGTAGAGGAGGAGGACTCCTCCCTCCCACTTCGGCCGAAGCAAAGGGCTGGCCCCTTGGGGTACAAGCCTCCTCCTCCCCTCCTCCTATATTTAATAGAGGTGTGAGGGTTTTTTGGACATAGAAAAACAGCCACGTGCTACCTCTCCTCTAGGTCGTGGTTTTTCCTCTAGATCGGTTTTCAGTGGTGCTTAGGCGAAGCCCTGCTAGAATAACTCCACCACCATCGCCGCAACGCAGCCGCGCTGCTAGAGAACTCATCTACCTCTCCCGCTCCCTCTTGCTGGATCAAGAAGGCAGAGATCGTCATCAAGCCGTACGTGTGCTGAACGCGGAGGTGCCGTCCGTTCAGCGCTAGATTGGGATGGATCGTGATTGGATCTCGGGATGCTCGGCGATTTGGATCACGAAGATGTTCGACAACATCAATCGTGTTTCTTAACGCTTCTCGCTTAGAAATCTACAAGGGTATGTAGATCCACTCTCTTCTCTCGTAGATGCTCATCTCCTAGATTGATCTTCGTGAAGCGTAGGAATTTTTTTGTTTCCCATGCAACGTTCCCCAATATCATCTGCTCTGCTTGAATCACGGCCTCCTTGGCAGCTCCAATTTCATGTTCCGGGACGTGATGCAGAGGAAAGACAGTCGCCGGCTGAATTGTTGCTACGGTTGGAGTAGCTGAGGTGGCCTGGAGTTGTCCGATTGGTATCGAGGCCACATTGGTTGAAGCAGCTGGTGGGGCACTCGACAACGGAGCCGTGAGCTTGGTTCTAGCTCAGGACTTGTCACCTATCCCTTGAGACGATGTAGCAGTCGACCTTTGAGGCATTTGCGCAGATGACGTTTTTCAGGCGTGTCCGTGCGGGGTGCCTGAGGTCACACCTTCACCCCCCCTGTACCCCGAGGTGGCTCTTCGTCGTCCTACAGTTGAATGATCTTTGCGACCACCAATCGATAGCATTAGCTTATTCACTCGGCGAATCATTTTCAAGAAAGAGACCTGACTAAAGATTTCTTATACCTTAGTGGGAAGTGGTCGCGTCAGCAGTATCCACATCCATTTGCTCCTCTCCATCCCGTGGAGGCGACGTTACTGATGTAGCGGCTGCGGTAGACCAAATTCCACTCGGTCAACAAGAATTTGAAGTCCTATACAACAGTGAAAGAAGAAAATGAACACTTACGTTGTGACAACGGGTACAACGAACTTCATTCGGGGCAAACCTTACGAGGTTTCGGCACGTCCGACCTGGGCTGCTTTGCGATCCGTTCACTCGACTCAACCATCAAGGTCTGGTCCCGCTCAAGGTTCCTGCCACTCGACGCCAAGGTCCTTCTTGGGGAAGTCACGGGGTCCTGATGCTGCTTGGAGCAGTGCTCAGTGAATGGAGGAGACTCGACTTCTTCTTTGTCCTCGTCCGAGCCCTCGTATTCGTCCTCGCTGTCGTCGGTGTAATCAAAATCCATGCTGCCACCCTCACTCTCCCCTCCGTCATCGGTCTGATTTCCATTCGGCACAGGCGAATACACGTTCGTCTACTCCTGAAAAATTCAAACAATAAAGTCAGTCGACCGAACACTCGGTCACTCGACAGAACAGTACGACAGTCGACAAAGATATAATTTACCAGATTCGTTGGTGGATTCTTAGTAGAGAAGAGCCTGATCCGCTTGGCTCCGAGGGTATTGTCGCAGGCTCCAGTGATGCTCCGAATCCACTGCTCAACAGTTTTCAATGGGACATCCTCTGGGTGCATGCGAGTCGTGTCCTCAGGACCTGAGTAGTGCCACATGGCATGGTCCCTTGCTTGGAGGGGCTGAATCCGTCGACTGAGGAATGTCTCTAGAAGATCCATGCCAGTCACTCCGCCACGAACAAGAGCCACTATGACATCCAATAAGATCGCCACTTGGACTTTCTCTCCTTCTAACACTGATAAGGATTTGGGAGTGGTGGGTCGATCTAGCGTGAAAGGCGAAAGACTAGTCGACATGTTGGGAGAGGCTACATCTTTGAAGTAGAACCAAGTCGACTGCCAACCCCTAACAGATTCTGGAAAGGTCATAGATGGAAAGGCTCTCCTAGCCCTCTTTTGGATCCCCAAGCCACCACATAAATGTACGACATGGGTGTTATCATCCTCAGGGTTGGCCTTTTTGACAGTCTGGGATCTAATGGTGAAGATATACTTGAACAAGCCCAATGGGGAGGGCAACCTGAGAAACATTCACACATAGTGATGAAAGCAGCGAGATAAGAAATGGCATTTGGAGGAAAATGGTGGAGTTGAGCTTTAAAGAAATTTAGAAACCCTCATGAGAAAAAAGGATGGGGGGCATGGAGAAACCTCGCTCGACGTGGGTGAGGAGAAAGACTCGCTCCCCCTTGCGCGGCTCCGGCTCGACCTCCCCCTCCGACAGCCTCCACGAGCCTTCGGCCATGAGCCCATCGACAACGAGGTTCTCGACGTCCGCCGCCGTGACCGTCGTCGGGAGGAAATCCCCCTGGATCCACCCCGTCGGCACCGTAAACCAGGCGCCGGGTGGCTTCTTGCCCTTGCCCTTGGTTGCTCCCTTCTTGGCACGCTCAAGCTTCTCAGTGTTGTTCTTCGTCATCGCGGCGGCGGTCATAGGGACGGAGCCAAGCGGCGCGTGTGGAGCGGCGAAGGAGAATGAGAAGAGTGGATTTGGGGGAAGAGTACTGTGTTGTCCGCAGTGTAGTGAAATATATATCAGCCGAGTGAGTCACTAACTTGCGGGCCCGCTAAATCTCCAGGTATCTCCATCACAGGACTCACACTGTACGTGTCGTAATTGGAGGCATGGTAATCGAGGCGTTGCGCCCCCACTTGCCCAGGTCGTTGTGATATCTCTACGCAGCACGCACTTCCCAAATTTTTCGGATCCTATGAAATCCGGGCCTCGCAGGGCAACCCGTTGCATCAGAAGATCCTGATGGTTCACTCGGAGCATATTTGAAGCTTCAAATCATTCAGACATTTATCAAGGTAGAATCGATGAGGGCAAATGAAAAAGATTTCAATCGACACAGATTTCCTTGAAGCCCCGAAGTACATTCGGAATTTCGGTGCCTCATCAGAGCTCGCATCGATTCCCTTTCTCACTCGAACCCCGATCCATTCGGGGGCTAATGACAAGGATATGTACCTAGGGTAGGGTCCTAGGCCTGACCTACATACCCTACCTAAGCACACTATATTGGAGGACTTGAAGATTACAAGAGAGATTCCGACTGGATTCGCCATGGCGCTCAAGTCACTTGACAATTTATCCACTCGGAGGCTTCTCCCACCACTCGACAGTCTCCTGTCACTCAGAAGGCCTTGCTACTAGTCGATGCTAGAAGACCACAAGCCACCCTAGGGAGGCCAACAGGCAGGCATTCAGCTAGTCGTCATTAGTAGCATTTATTATGTATGTTACCAGTAATGCACGTCTTTATTCCCACGATGAAACCCTTGGATGTCTGGCACTTATGAGGGTCAACGTCCTCTATATAAACCGCCCCTCCCCTCTGGCACAAGGGTTCGCACCTCCTGTAACTCATACTATCCACATGGCAAGAGCTCCCGAGCACTGAGACGTAGGGTTGTTACCTCCACGAGAGGGGCCTGAACTCATACATACGTGTGTACATCCTCATCGTAGCTAGGACTCTGCCCTCTCCTTTCATACCCCTATCTTCTACTTTCAGACTCATTCCTAGAGAGACTTCAGCTTGTCCTCCCTTGCCTCCTTGCAGTGGTCTCTGACGAGTGAAAGCGCCATGTCGGCTCCACAACGAGCAGTAGATTTCTTCCATGCTTGCACTTGACCGGGAATCACATTGAGACCAATCATAATTGATTCAAGGTCAGTCCGGAGGGTGTCCTCGGGCCACAGGTCCTTGTCAACCTTCTCCAGTGCAGCCTTTAGTCGAGTGATATATTCTTGAACACTCTTGAGACGGACCTTGAGACGAAACATGTGCATAGCCACAATGTCCACAACGGGCAACTTGGTGGGATCCAGATTTGGTTCAATCTCCTTAGTTTCCTTTTCAACATCTTGGTAGAATTATATATGAAGAGGGAATGGAAAGGTGGTCATGCTTCTGTCTTACGAGAATTAAGGAAAGTCACTCGGTGAAAGAAAGTAACCATCGAGCATGCCGAACATCTTGTTCGCAAAGTCCCCCGAGTACTTCTCCAGACCTTTGCTCCTCTTATTCAGCTGTTCGGTCTTCTTGATCTAGTCGGCATGCTCCTGCTTGAGTTTCACGTTCTATTCTTCTAGCTTCTTAGCCATTGCAAGTTTGCTCTTGGTAGCCTCAGTTTTGTCCCTCACCACCTTTTGAGCATCAGCGAGTGCCTTGTCCATGTCCTCCAGCGCCTTCTTCGTGGTATCTAAAAAACAACATAGTTGATTCGCGCTTGGAGTCGGTGATTCTCATCACACACGTCTGTTTGAGCGAGAGAACTCGGTTCAAAGGATGGAAGAAGAAAGCAACAGTGCTGTTGGTCGACAAAGATTACCTCCCAAAGTCCTTAGTTCAGCATGTGCATGGTCCAGATTGTTCTTGGATACCTCGAGATCCACTTGAAGCTGATTCTTCTCTTTCTCTAGTTTGATGTACCGAGTCCCAAGTTCACAAGCTGTCTGAAATCAACAAAGAAGTGGTTCAGTTGACATTAAAATTCCTCCACTCCCGAGTAGAAAGGAACAAGTTCAGTCGACTGGTGGGCGCCCCGCTGCCCCACCCCACCCCCCCTGAAAAAGCGTCATAACATGGTTGATGGAAATGATGTCCATGAAAACCGTGTCATATCATGGTTGATGGAAATGATGTCCATGAAACCTGCAGAGTAGGCTCGGACCTCTACTTCCCTCAGACACATATTCAAAAGTGGAAACACTAAAGCAAATAATTCACTCGATGAACCGAGTGACGAGCATACTCCGCGTACGACAAAGGACCCTGAGTCCAAGTTCTTAAGACTACTACTCATCGTCAACGATCAACAGTAGTATCTAGGACTACATCCTCTGGGTGCACTCAGCGTGCCCCACCGAATACGAAACCACTCGACCAGGTCCGACCTGTCTGAGCAAAAAATTGTCTATATCAGACCCCCGCCGATGCAAGCACTCGATGGCGGTCTCGGGGACTACACCTAGTGGGTGCACTCAGCGTGCCCCCACTGGACATGCTATCATTCAACATATCGAGTGACGAGCAACCTAAAAAAAGTGTGCAAGTCTGCAAACATTGTCTCTATTAGACCCCCGCCGATGCAAGCACTCGACGGCGGTCTCAGAGACTACACCCAGTGGGTGCACTCAGCGTGTCCCCATTGGACCTATTATCACTCGACTTGTCGACCGACTATCAAAAAATTCTAAGACCCCTGCCGAGGTCGTCATCATTCGACAGCTGTGACGCCCCCAATTTCGACCATACGCTAAGCCTTCACGCAATGTGTACGACCAAGATTAGGGACTCACTGATCAATATCACAACACAACTCTAGACACAAATTAAAGTCATACAACTTCATATTATAAGCTATGGGCCTTGAGGGCTCAAATACAAAGCTCGGCAAGCACGACTCAATGGAAGCAAATAATATCTGAGTACAGACATAAGTTAAACAAGTTTTGCCTTAAGAAGGCTAGCACGAACATAACACGGATCAAAAGAGGCGAGGCCTCCTGCCTGGAAACCTCCTATCCTAGTGCTGGTTGGGGGCCACCTCCACGTAGTAGTAGGCTCCTGTGGTGGTGTAGTAGTCGTCTCCGGCGCACTCCATCTCCTGGGCTCTGTCATCTGAATGCAACAATCGTATCGAGGGGGAAAGGGAAAGCAAAGCAGTGGTGAGTACTCATCCATAGTACTCACAAGACTGACATCAGAACTATGCTAAGTATGCATTAGTATCAAGGAATGGGGTTATATCTGGTCAGACTGTAGAAAGCAAGAAATAGGGGGAAGGCCTAGTCCTATCGAAGACTAGCATCTTCAGCATCTTGCAACATTAGAAGAGACTAGACTGGTAACTCACATATATCCATATTTTATTGTAGCAATTTTATTAAGTAACCACGCACAG
Organism: Hordeum marinum; assembly: GCA_022496015.1. Classification (NCBI taxonomy): domain Eukaryota; kingdom Viridiplantae; phylum Streptophyta; class Magnoliopsida; order Poales; family Poaceae; genus Hordeum; species Hordeum marinum. Next base: position 324,265,575 of record CM039677.1, read on the forward strand.
AGATTCTTCCTCGACTACCCGTGAGGAAGCAATCCGAGAGCCAACATTCATTTCTCAATTAAAGTCATAATTGTAGTTGTATAAGGTCAAGGTACAACTCCAAGTCGTCCTGTTACCATTGACACGACTATTCGAATAGACAATTTCTTCCCTACAGGGACGCACAACATATTACCCAACACGCTTCGATCACCTCTGGCCGGACACACTTTTTTGGGTCATGACCGGCCTCGGGATATCAAAACATCATCGCCGCACCTAGAATCAATGAAGAGGCCAGCCCGCCGGTCTAAATCCTAAGCGCGCAGGTTCATGGACCCACTTGCCCTTGCACTCGTGCACGATGCGTGGGCGGCCGGAAGCAGACCTAGTACACTTCAGTTCAAGAGTTGTACCTTCCAGTCCAATCCATGGTGCGCTGCTCAATTGGTGACGTCCGAAGAGATTCGGCTGATACAACGACAATAGGGTACCCATAACTTCTCCCACGTGAACGTTAGTGCGCATTAAGTCCAACGACCTAACTCAGATCCAGTACCCAGCCCATTAGCATTTTATTAATGTGGGGCAAGGGCGACCCATAAAGTGCGGTCTCGTCACCCCATCTCGAGGATGTGTGGCAAGGGCCTCCCCTGCCCGTCCACGCCTCATCATTATCAAACCGTGGGTACCCATAAGGGTCGACCCATCACCAACATGTTTGTGTAACAGGTCATAGTAACTGTGTGTATAAAACATCAAGGCGAGAACTGAGGAATCACCCTCAATGGTCCTCGCTCGATGTAACCGTCAAGGTGGACTTTAGAGGAATCACCCTCGAGGGTCCCACACTTGAGGGGTTGCATGACAGAGACATCGTCAGGAATGGTGAAGGAGGAATCACCCTCGATAACCATAACTGACTAGCTACACTACAGGGCTAGCAACATGACTACTTCACGAGAGGTCACCATCGATACTCAATAGTAGCACTGCAGAGCCGCACAACTAAGGGGTGTGCGGTGATGTGAGGGGTCTGGCTTGTCGGTCGGTTGACCGAGTCTTCGAGTTGTCGAGTCGTCGGGTCATCACCGAAGAAGCAAAGGCAACTGGGAGTAAGGGGACACTGGGATTCATTAACCAACCTATACTAAGCAGTTGGTATGGTTGTAGGTATAATAGCAGTTCATCCAAAAATAGGCTATGCATCAGAATAGAGCTAACTAATACAATAGCAAAAATCTAATGCAAGAATAAGAGGGAAAGGAATAGGTGATATCGGAATGCTCAAGGGGGAGGGGGCTTGCTTGCCTTGTTACTCTGTGGAAAAAGGTTGATCATTAAGGGTGTAGTCATACCCGGGAGTAGCGTTAGTCTCTGGGTCTACCGGTAAGAAGAGTGGGGAGAAACAATAAATATAAAGCAGACAAATGCATCACTATGCATGACATGACAATATGAAGAGCTAGGCATGCACTAACGCAGTATTACACGTCGCAGACGGATCGGAAGAATATCTAACGATATTTCTCGGGTCTCTTGGCTTTTACCAGACAGATGAAATCGATGGAAAAGTTCCATGTTTCCTATGATAGGAACACGTGACAGACGAACGGACTACGTATTCGGATTCGTGGAATTTTTCTGACCAACTATCATGTTCAAAACTTTTTCATCCGGATTACAGTTTAATTTATATTAATTTTTAAAGCTTAAACATTTCTGAAATTATTATTAATTAAATTACTTCAAAATTGTAATTATGACATCATCATGACGACAGCAGTCAACTACACTGTTGACGGGGTCAAACTGACGTGTGGGTCCAACCTATGAGTCACTTTTTAAAATTAATTAACTAAAAGATTAATTAACAGGTTAATTAATTAATCTAATTAGTCTTAATCATCTAATTTACTAATTAATTATCTAATTCATTAATTCACCAATTAATTATTTCATCTATTAATATATATTTTATTTTATATACTTACTTATTTATTTATTATTATTTTAATGTCCTGAGGGAGTGGGCCCTCTTTGTCATTGATAGTGGGGGGTTAGGCCCACTGTCGAGGCACACACACACGCAGGGCCACACAGGGCCACGTGCACGCACGTACACGCCACGCACACACGCACACAGGGGGCGGCGGCGGTGCTAGGGGGCGGTAGTCGTTGAGTGCGGCCGGCGACGGGTAGTGGGGCCGCGACGAGGTGGCAGTGCGCATGCGCCGCGTAGGCGCGGTGGATGGGGTAGTGGCATGCGGCGGCAGCGGGCGCGAGCGCGCAGCGAGGAAGCGGCAAGCCGGGGTTGCTAGCAGGCGCTGCCGGAGGCTGAGAATCGTGGACGCGGCGCGACGAGCGCGGGACGGGGCGGGCGTTGTTGGGGAACGGTGCATGGGAAACAAAAAAAATTCCTACGCACATGCAAGATCTATCCATGGTGATGAGCATCTACGAGAGGGAGAGTGGATCTACATACCCTTGTAGATCGCTAAGCGAGAAGCGTTAAGAAACGCGGTTGGTGTAGTCGAACGTCTTCGCGATCCAAATCTTCGAGCGTCCTGCGATGTCATCACGATCCGTCCCACGATCCAATCACGATCTGTCCCATGAACTCATCACGATCTGCCCCGCGATCTCATCACGATCCGTCTCGCGATCTTGATCACGGTCCTTCCCATCTAGCGCCGAACGGACAACACCTCCGCATTCAGCACATGTACAGCTCGATGACGATCTCCGCCTTCTTGATCCAACAAGAGGGAGCAAAGAGGTAGACGAGTTCCCCGACAGCGCGACGGCGTTGCGGCGATGGTGGTGGAGGAATTCCAGCAGGGCTTCGCCTAAGCACCGCTGAAAACCGATCTAGAGGAGAAACTACGATCTAGAGGAGAGGTAGCACATGGCTATTTGGGTTAGATTTTCCCTTTAAATCCTCTAGTATATATAGGAGGGAGGGAGGGGAGGAGGCAGCCTCAAACCCTCAAGGTTTGGTCGAAATTGGAGGTGAAGGAGTCCTACTCCAATCCTATTAGGAGCAGGATTCCTCCTTTCCACTTGGAAACTCTTTCCACCTCTCCACCTTTGGATTTTTTTTCCTTCTCAAACCACTCCAGCCGCATGGGCCCTTAGAGGAAGCTTCGACCAGCCCACCAGGGGCTGGTTTACCTCCTCCCACAGCCCATGTAGCCTATTGGGTCGAGACACCCCTCCCGATGGTCCCCCGGTACCCTCCCGGCACTCCGGTACACTACCGATGAGCCCGAAACTTTTCAGATGACCCAAACAGAACTTCCTATATATCAATCTTTACCTCTAGATCATTCCGGAGCTCCTCGTGACATCCGGGATCTCATCCGGGACTCCTAACAACCTTCGGTCACCACCATACATAACTCTATACGACTGAAACGTCACCGAACCTTAAGTGTGCAGACCCTGCGGGTTCAAGAACTATGTAGACATGACCGAGACACCTCTACGGTTAATAACCAATAGCAGGACCTGGATGCCATATTGGTTCCTACATATTCTACAAAGATCTTTATCAGTCGAACCACTATGTCAAGGATTCAAATAATCCCGTCTGTTGTTCCCTTTCTTCTTCGGTGTGTTACTTGCCCACGATTCGATCGTCGGCACCTCCATACCTAGTTCAACCTTGTTACCAGCAAGTCTATTTACTCGTTCCGTAATACAAGATCCCGTGGCTAACACTTAGTCACATTGCTTGTGAGGCTTATTGTGATGTTGTATTACCGAGTGGACCTGAGATACCTCTCCGTCACACGGAGTAACAAATCCTAGTCTTGATCCATGCCAACCCGATAGACACCCTCGTAGATACCTGTAGAGCACCTTTATAGTCACCCAGTTACGTTGCGATATTTGATACACACAAGGCAATCCTCCGGTGTCAGTGAGTTGCATGATCTCATGGTCACAGGAACAAATACTTGACATGTAGAAAAGAGTAGCAATAAAATGACATGATCATATGCTACATTTGTAGTTTGGGTCTTGTCCATCACATTATTCTCCTAATGATGTGATCCCATTATCAAATGACATCTCATGTCCATAACTAGGAAACCATAGCCATCTTTGATCAACGAGCTAGTCTATTAGAGGCATACTAGGGACAAGGTGTTGTCTATGTATCCACACATGTATCTGAGTTTCTGATTAATACAATTATAGCATGGATAATAAACGATTGTCATGAACAAGGAAATATGGTAATAACCAATTTATTATTGCCTCTAGGGCATATTTCCAACAGTCTCCCACTTGCACTAGAGTCAATAATGTACTTCACATCACCATGTGATTCGCATTGTTATGAATCTAACACCCAATGAGTTCTAGGGCTCGATCATGATTTGCATGTGAGAGAGATCTTTTAGTCAACGGGTCTGCGACATTTAGATCCATGTGTACTTTGCAAATCTCTATGTCATACTGTAGACACTGCTACCACACTCCACTTGGAGATATTCCAAATGGCTGCTCCACTATACGTATTCGGATTGCTACTCAAAGTCATCCGAATTGGTGTTAAAGTTTGCATCGATGTAACCCTTTACGACGAACTCTTTATGACCTCCATAATAGAGAAATATTTCTTTAGTACTCTAGTTACTAAGGATAATCCTGACCGTTGTACAGTGATCCACTCCTGGATCACATTTGTACACCTTGACAAACTCATGGCAAGGCACACACCAGGTGCGGTACACAGCCTGGCATAATATAGAGCCTATGGCTAAGGCATAGGGGACAACGTTCGTCCTTTCTCTTTCTTCTGCCGTTGTCGAGCTTTCAGTCTCACTCAACTTCACACCTTACAAATTAGGCGAGAACTCTTTCTCTGACTGATCCATTTTGAACTCTTTCAAAATCTTGTCAAGGTACGTAATCATTGAAAGTCTCATCAAGCATCTTGATCTATCTCTATAGATCTTGATGTTCAACAATTAGGTAGCTTTATCCAGGTCTTCCTTTGAAAAACTCTTTTCAAACAACCGTTTATGCTTTCTAGAAATTCTACATCATTTCTGATCAACAATATGTCAACCACATATGCTTACCAGAAACTCTATAGTGCTCCCACTCACTTTATTGTAAATACAAGTTTCTCATTAACATTGTATAGACTCAAAAGCTTTGATCACCTCATCAAAGTGTATATTCCAACTCCGAGATGCTTGCTTCAGTTCATAGAAGGATCACTGAAGCTTGCACACCTTTTAGCATCCTTAGGACTGACAAAACCTTCTAGTTGTATCTCATAAAACCTTTCCTTAAGGAAGGAAATGATGTTTTGACATCCATCTTCCATATTTCATAATTGAAAAATGCAGCAACTGCTAACATAATTCCAACAGACTTTAGCATCGCTATGAGTGAGAAAGTCTCATCGCAGTCAACTCCTTGAACTTGTTGGAAACTTATTTGCGACAAGTCGAGCTCTATAAATGGTGACATTTACCATCAGCGTCTATAATCATCTCAAAGGCCCATTTGTACTCGACGACCTGCCATCCAACGAGCAAGTCTACCAAAGTCTATACTTGGTTTTCATACATAGATCCTTCTTGGATTTCATGTCCTCTAACCATTTGTCAGAATCTGGGCCCATCATCGCTTCTCCACAGCTCGTAGGTTCATCGTTGTCCAACAACCTGACCTCCAAGATAGGGTTCTCGTACCGCTCAGGAGCAGTACACATCCTTGTCGACCTACGAGGTTTGATAGTAACTTGATCCGAAGCTTCATGATCATCATCATTAACTTCCTCTTCAACTAACGTAGGCTTGACAAAAACATCTTCATGCGCCGCGCTACTCTCTAGTTGAACAAAGGTTCAACAACCTCATCAAGTTCTATCTTCCTCCCAGTCAATTCTTTCGAGAGAAACTCTTTCTCGAGAAAGGACCTAGTTTTAGCAACAAACATTTTATGCTTGGATCTGAGATAGAAGGTTCACCCAACTGTTCTTAGGGTATTCTATGAAGATGCATTTGTCCGCTTTGGGTTTGAGCTCATTCGGTGAAAACATTTTCCACACAAGCGTTGCAGCCCCAAACATTAAGAAATGACAGCTTGGGTTTCTATCAAACCCTAATTCACAAGGTGTCATCTCAACGGATTTAGATCGTGCCCTATTTAAAGTGAATGTAGTTCTCTCTAATGCATAACCCCAAAATTATAGTAGCAAAACGATAAGAGACATCATAGCACGCACCATATCCAATAGAGTACGACTATGACATTCGGACACACCATCACACTATGGTGTTCTAGGTGGTGTGAGTTGTGAAACAACTTTCACATTGTCTAAAGTTATATGCCAAACTCGTAACTTAGATATTCACCTCCACGATCATATCGCAGACATTTTTATCTTCTTGTCACGATGATCTTAAACTTCACTCTGAATTTGCTTGAACCTTTCAAACAATTCAGACTTGTCTTTCATTAAGTAAATATACACTATATCTACTCAAATCATCAGTGAAGGTAAGAAAATAACGATATCCACTACACGCTACAAGTCTCATTGGATTGCATACATCAACATGTATCATTTCCAATAAATCATTTGCCCGCTCCATCCATATGGAAATGGGGTCCTTAGTCATCTTGCCCAAGAGGCATGGTTCGCATGTCTCAATCGATTCAAAATCGAATGAGTCCAAAGATCCATAAGCATGGAGTTTCTTCATGCGCTTTATACCAATATGACATTTAGTGGCAGTGCCACAAGTATGTGGTACTATCATTATTAACTTTGTATCTTTTGGCATCAATGTTATGAACATGTGTATTACTACGATCAAGATTCAACAAACCATTCTCGCTGGGTGCATGACCATCAAAGGAATCATTCATGTAAACAGAATAACCATTATTCTCTAACTTAAATGAATAACAATGTTGCAATAAACACGATCTAATCATGTTCATGCTCAATGCAAAACACCAAATAACATTTATTTAGGTTCGTCACTAATCCTGAAGGTAGAGAGAGCATGCGATGTTGATCACATCAAACTTGGAAACATTTCCAACACACATCGTCACCTCACCCTTAGCTAGTTCTCTGTTTATTCCGTAGATTTTATTTCGAGTTACTAACATTTAGGAATCGAACCGGTATCCAATACCCAAGTGCTAGTAGGATTACTCGCAAGGTACACATCATTAACACGTATATCAAATATACTTCTGTCGATGTTGCCAGCCTTCTTATCTACCAAGTATCTAGGGTTGTTCCGCTTCAGCGACCGCTCTCCTCATAATCGAAGCACTTAATCTCGGGTTTGGGTTCAAGTTTTGGTTGCCTCACTGGAGCAGCAACTGACTTGCTATCCATGAAGTTTCCCTCCTTTCTCTTGCCCTTCTCGAAACTAGTGGTTTGACTAACCATCAGCACTTGACGTTCCTTCTTGATTTCTACCTTCGTGGTGTCAAACATCGCGAATAGCTCACGGATCATTATTTCTATCCCTGGCATTTTATAGTTCATCACCAAGTTCTAGTAGCTTAGTGACAATGACTTGGAGAACTATATCAATCACTATCTTATCTGGAAGATCAACTCTCACTCGATTCAAGCGATTGTAGCACCTAGACAATCTGAGCACATGCTCACGATTGAGCTATTCTCTTTCATCTTGTAGGCAAAGAATCTTGTTGGAGATCTCATATCTCGCAACCCAGGCATGAGCCTGAGATCCTAATTTCAGCTCTTAGAACATCTCATATGTTCCGTGATGTTCAAAACATTTTGGAGCCTCAATTCTAAGCCGCAGTGCATGACACACTAAACTATCAAGTAGTCATCAGAACGTGCCTGTCAGATGTTCACAACATCTACAGACGATGCTCAAGGGGTTGGCACACCGAGCAGTGCATTAAGGACATCAGCCTTCTATGCAGTAATGAGGACAATTCTCAGATCACGGACCCAGTCCGCAATATTGCTACCATTATCTTTCAACTTTATTTCTCTAGGAACATATAAAAATTCAAGGGAGCTACAACACGAGCAACTAATCTACAACATAATTTGGAACGGCACTACTGACTATCTTCATGATAATGAGTTCAATTAATCATATTACTGAAGAACTCTTAGTCAAATTGACATTCCTTCGGTCATTCGAGTGATACATGATCCAAATACACCAACTCAAGTCCGATCATCATGTGAGTTAAGGTTATTTCAATGGTGAACATCATCATGTTTATCATATCTACTATATGACTCATGTTCGACCTTTCGGTCTCTTGTGTTCCGAGGCCATGTCTGTACATGCTAGGCTCGTCAAGTTTAACCCGAGTGTTCTACATGTGCAACACTGGCTTGCACCCGTTGTATGCAAATGTAGAGTCTATCACACCCGATCATCACGTGGTGTCTTGACACGATGAACTTTCGCAACGGTGCACACTCGGGGAGAACACAATTTACCTTGAAATTAAGTGAGGGATCACCTTATAATGCTATCATCGTCCTAAGCAAAACAAGGTGCATAAAAGGATTAACATCACATGCAAATCATAAGTGACATGATATGGCCATGAACTTGTGCTTTTGATCTCCATCTTGAAAGCACCGGCATATTCTCCATCGTCACTGGCATGACACCATGATCTCCATCATCTTGATCTCCATAAACGTGTCTCCATCGGGGTTGTTGCGCCCACCATGCTTCTACTACTATTGCTATCGTTTAGTGATAAAGTAAAGCATTACATAGCGCTTAATGATTGACATGCAGGTCACACAATAATTAAAGACAACCTTATGCCTCCTGCCGGTTGCCGTACTCATCGACATGCAAGTTGTGATATTCTATACAAAACATGATCATCTCATACATCACATATATCTCATCATGTAATTGGCCATATCACATCACAACATACCCTGCAAAAACAAGTTAGATGTCCTCTAATTGTTGTTGCATATTTTATGTGGCTGCTATGGGTATCTAGCAAGAACAATTCTCACCTACGCAAAAAGCACAACGGTGATGCATAAGTTGCTTTTCAACCTTCTCAAGGACCGCCTTTGTCGAATCTAATCCAACTAAATTAGGAGAAACAGGCACCTGCGAGCCATCTTTGTGCAACGAGGTTACACGTCAGTCGATGGAACCGGTCTCTCGTAAGCGTACGAGTAAGGTTGGTCCGGTCCGCTTCATCCCACAATACCACTGAACCAAAACACGACCAAGGGAGGAAGCAATCTAAGCATCAACGCCCACAAACCCGTTGTGTTCTACTTGAGATCTCATCTACACATAGACCTAGCTCATGATGCCACTATTGGGGAACGTTGCATGGGAAACAAAAAAATTCCTACGCACACACAAGATCTATCCATGGTGATGAGCATCTATGAGAGGGAGAGTGGATCTACATACCCTTGTAGATGGCTAAGCGGGAAGCGTTAAGAAACGCGGTTGGTGTAGTCGAACGTCTTCGTGATCCAAATCGCCGAGTGTCCCGCAATCTCATCACGATCCGTCCCACGATCCATCCCGCGAACTCATCACGATTGCCCCGCGATCTCATCACGATCCGTCTCGCGATCTTGATCACGGTCCTTCCGATCTAGCGCCGAACGAACGGCACCTCCGCGTTCAGCACACGTACAGCTCGAGGATGATCTCCGCCTTCTTAATCCAGCAAGAGGGAGCAGAGAGGTAGACGAGTTCTCCGGCAGCGCGACGGCGTTGCAGCGATGGTGGTGGAGGAATTCCAGCAGGGCTTTGCCTAAGCACCGCTGAAAACCGATCTAGAGGAGAAACTACGATCTAGAGGAGAGGTAGCATGTGGCTATTAGGATTAGCTTTTCCCTCTAAATCCTCTAGTATATATAGGAGGGAGGGAGGGGAGGAGGCAGCCTCAAACCCTCAAGGTTTGGTCGAAATTGGAGGTGGAGGAGTCCTACTCCAATCCTATTAGGAGTAGGATTCCTGCTTTCCACTTGGAAACTCTTTCCACCTCTCCACCTTTGGATTTTTCCTTCTCAAACCACTCCAGCCACATGGGACCTTAGAGGAGGCTTCGGCCAGCCCACCAGGGGCTGGTCTACCTCATCCACAGCCCATGTAGCCTCTTGGGTCGAGACACCCCTCCCGATGGTCCCTCGGTACCCTCCCGGCACTCCCGGTACACTACCGATGAGCCCAAAACTTTTCCGGTGACCAAAACAGGACTATCTATATATCAATCTTTACCTCCGGACCATTCTGGAGCTCCCCGTGATGTCCGGGATATCATCCGGGACTCCGAACAAAATTCGGTCACCACCATACATAACTCTATACTACGGAAACGTCACCGAACCTTAAGTGTGCAGACCCTGCGGGTTCGAGAACTATGTAGACATGACCGAGACGCCTCTACGATCAATAACCAATAGCGGGACCTGGATGTCCATATTGGTTCCTACATATTCTATGAAGATCTTTATCGGTCTATGTCAAGGATTCAATTAATCCCGTATGTTGTTCCTTTTGTTCTTCGGTGTGTTACTTGCCCGAGATTCGATCGTCGGCATCTCCATACCTAGTTCAACCTCGTTACCAGCAAGTCTCTTTACTCGTTCTGTAATACAAGATCCTGTGGCTAACACTTTGTCACATTGCTTGCAAGGCTTATTGTGATGTTGTATTACCGAGTGGGCCCTGAGATACCTCTTCGTCACACGGAGTAACAAATCCCAATCTTGATCCATGCCAACCCGACAGACACCCTCAGAGGTACCTGTAGAGCACCTTTATAGTCACCCAGCTACGTTGCGACATTTGATACACATAAGGCACTCCTCCGGTGTCAGTGAGTTGAATGATCTCATGGTCATAGGAACAAATACTTGACATGCAGAAAACTGTAGCAATAAACTCACACGATCATATGCTACATTTGTAGTTTGGGTCTTGTCCATCACATCATTCTCCTAATGATGTGATCTCGTTATCAAATGACATCTCATGTCCATGACTAGGAAACCATAGCCATCTTTGATCAACGAGCTAGTCTATTAGAGGCATACTAGGGACATGGTGTTGTCTATGTATCCACACATGTATCTCAGTTTCCGATTAATACAATTATAGCATGGATAATAAACGATTATCATGAATAAGGAAATATGATAATAACCAATTTATTATTGCCTCTATGGCATATTTCCAACAGGCGTGCGGCGACCGGAGCGCGCATGGTGTGGAGCGCTCGCAGGGCATGGCCGTGGACTTGGGACCGCGACGAGTGGGCTGAGGCGAGCGAGCATGGGAGGGGAGAGGGAGGCTGGTGGCCTCACCATACGTTTGCAGGGGAGGGGGCGGTGAGGCTCGATGAAGCTCGTTGGGGAGGCGGTCGGCGAGGGCGAGGTGGCCACGAGGGTTGAGGAGGAGGCGTGGAAGCACGATGGGGCAGCGTCGGCGTCGATGGTGGTGGGGCGCCGGCGTCGGTCTGGCCCGATCTGGTCCCGATCTAGATCGGGAGGGGAGGGTAGAGAGCGACGGGGGGCAAGTGGATCAGAAGGAGTGGGGGTCGGCTAGGGTTCGGTGGGTGCGGGGGCGGGTATCCCCAAGGAGGTGGGGTCGGCCGGTCGGGCTGGTTAGCTAGGCTAGGGGCCCAGTAGGGGTGGGGTGGGCTTTTATTTTTATTTTTATTTCTGTTTTAGATTTTGTTTTATTTAATTCTCTGCTTTGGTTTCATTTTAATTTAGTTAATTTAAATACTTTGTAATGAGTGTGGTTTCAACATGACAAATATCTAGATAATATTTGCCACACCTTGAACATTTTTGTTTTCACGTCAGTCAAAATTGAATTTTGACTTTAAATTTGAATTTGAATTTGATTAGGATTTGGATTATCGCGAGATTAAAAATAGTAAAAATGGTGACTTGGCATCATTAGCATAGATTTACTGTAGCTTAATTACAGAGATTACTGTAGCACAAAACCAGGGCATCACAATTCTCCCCTACTAAAAAGATTTCTCATCACGAGAATCAAGAAGTAGAAGGAAAGAGCCTGGGGTGCTCTGCACGAAGATGATCTTCGCATTCCCAAGTGGCCTCATCTTCAGAATGATTTTCCCACTGCACTTTGAAGAACTTGGTAACTTTCTGACAAGTCCGACGTTCAGTCTCATCAAGAATGCAGATTGGTTGCTCGGATAGGATCCTTGAAGCAGTGACGAAGCTGTCGCACATGTAACACATCGTGAACCTGAGAAAGGTTTGGCGATAGTTCCAGTTGATATGCCACTTTACCACGCGTTTCGAGAACAGTGAAAGGACCAATATAACAAGGAGCCAGCTTGCCCTTGATCCCAAAACTGTGTGCACCTCTTATTGACGTGACTCAAAGATAAGCCTTTTCGCCATGTCGATAGACCATATCTTTGTGATGACGGTCATAGTGACTCTTCTGACGAGACTAAGCAGTCTTTAGATTTGCATGAATAATGCGGACTTGATCTTCAGCATGTTGGATAATATCTGGGCCGATAAGTGTACGTTCCCCCAATTTCTAACCAATTCAGAGGAGTCTGACACTTTCATCCATATAACACTCCAAAGGGAGCCATCTTCAGACTACCTTGATAACTATTGTTGTAGGAGAACTCAGCATACGGGAGAGATTCCTCCCATTTCTTGCCAAAAGAAATTACACAAGCTCGAAGCATGTCTTCGAGAATCTGATTGACTCTTTCAACTTGTCCCTGGGATTGAGGATAAAAGGTTGTACTAAAAGACAAATGAGTTCCCATAGCCTCTTGGAAACTTTCCCAAAATCTCAAGGTGCATAAGCTGCCATGACCTGAACTAATCACCAATGGAATACCATGGAGTGAGACAACTCTGTACATGTATAGATCTTCCAGCTGACTAGCAGTGATGGTTTCATTGATGGCCAGAAATTGTGCAACCTTGGACAGTCGGTCAATGATGACAAGAATAGTGTCATTTCCTTGGACGGTGGATCAGGATTTACATACGAAGACAATGTAGCAAAAACGTTGGATTTAAAGATGTACAGGAGAGTCAGGTTTTGATCCCGTGGAACTTTGGGTTATAGGCCCACCATGCGGGTTTAAGAGTAGGAAGAGCGGTGACATCTTACACAGTCATGGTAGCAAGACCTGCCAGAGGAGAGCTTGTTAGTTAAGTTGGCAATAGTGTCGGTACCAAGGGCGGGGGATGAATAGAACTATTTTCCTGCTCGTTGAAATGAGGTGGACCAATAGGCAAAGTCCTCGTCCACCGACGGTTACCGGAATGTCATCAACAAAAGTAACAGGGTCTTACTGACAGAGCTATTCACCAAGGCGTTTACCTAAGTATGGAATTATTACTGCTTAGATCATATAATCTCAAGCAAGGTTAAACAGACCAATGGAAAAGACAAGGTGGTTATACCCAAGTATTAAGAGTATTACTTTCCCAAGGAAAAGCATAGCATGGTAGACATGACAGAGAAACAAATGCATAATCCTTTGGATAAAAGGAGCAAGGAGAACCATGACGTTTACCCATTCAATAATGTTTGGATAATTGATCAAGAAACCTTTCGTGTTGAGCTTCCAATGTTCTTGATTGAGGATCAGAGTACCACGGTCATGCTTCAGGGAAGCATCGACATGGTCATCAGGTAAGATCAGACGTTGGGGACACAAAGGATCCATGAGGCACAACTTATCACATAAGTCTTACAATTTTCTCATGGGAGATAGGCCAATCTTGCTGAACAAGATACTATAAGAATAGGGCTTCCGAGCAGGTGTGCTAGCCACATTATCACCTTACCGAGTAACATAGAGACCAAAGTCATAATTATCGGAAAAGTTCCAACCATCATATCTACTGAGGTTCAGATCTGGTTGGTGTCAGGATACTTCAGACATAGGAGGCCTGAGAAGAAAAGGATGCAACACAGATCTACGAGATGATTTGCAAGAATCTCGGAATGAACGACGAAAGCAAGCCCTGAATCATGAGTTGGAATGCAAGACATTTGTGTCCACATAGAAGTTTTTTGGGATGGAATGCAATCAAGCTCTGGTTGGGAACCATCATAGAGGATATCAAATATCCGTGTATAAGCCTGGATAGCTCTTACGAAGAACTCCTTTTCCCCAGATCAAATCAATCAGTGGCTTGGCGTGTTCGGAAATACATATGGAGTGAAGGTAACAAATCTATCAAACCATAGAATACATTGCACATGCATGAATGAATTGGACGATCCCAGAGGAAGCAAGACAGAATTCTCCCATAACCACGGGGCAAATGCACGTGAACTTAGAGAAGAACACTTCTTTTATCACACACATTCCTCATGAGCTAGGCACAAATATAACACATTCAAGGTTTCAAACACTAAAAAGATGATATATTGAGGTATGCCAGAAGAAAACATCCACAATTAACAGTTAATCAAAAAGGTGCACCCAAAATCGAGACCAAGTAGCACGACCAATGTTAGAATGTTGATTAAACGATCAACACACTAAGGATGAACATATTATTCATTAACTCCAAGGTAATGTAGTTGCTATGCCATAAGTATTGAATTTACACAACACAGTCCATTTGACGGTATTCCGGTTAGGAACAACACGAAAACCAAGAATGAAAGATGATGGCAGGAAGTATCATTATATCAAGAATTCTGAAGATGTGTGCAATTATCATGACATTCTTATCAAAAGATGGAAATACTCCAAGATAGAACATAACACAAGATGGCTAGCAAGGAACTTAAGGTTCAACCAAAGCAAGACCAAGTCTGCGTTTGCAAACAAGGCAAGGATGTTGTCAAGAACAATACCAATTACCAAGGGGCAAGGATGTTACTCATCATCATGAATCCAAATGATATTCTGGAAGAGCTGAGAATGTTGATGATGACCACGACACAATTGTCAAGAAATCTCTTGAAGATGTAATTGATCAGTGATGACATCAAGCAAAGAAATGGTGAAGCGAATGGTTCTTGAAACCACATGTTAGAGTGCTAGCTAAGAACCAGAATTGCCTTTCAAGGCAACCAACATGACGTTCAAAGCTCGATGTAAGCTTAATGCACTATCGGAATGGTGCTTCAGGGATGAAGGACATAGATAGTATGGTCAAGCTTTAGCATGACAATGATGGTGTAGACTAACAACTTGGAAAAGGCATGACTGAGTACAAACTCATAAGCAAAGAAGATTACTACGAGTTGTTTAATCACAATGCAGACTCGATCCTTGAGTGTCCAACAACTCAGAACACAAGGGAATTGGAATCAGTGAAGGAAACATAGCTGATGAGGAACTCATAAGAAGTTATAAAGCTTCATGATATTTATCAAGATACGAGGGATAATACCCGGAGGTAGATCAGAATAGAGGTTAGACTAGTGTATTGACCTGTGGAAGACAAGCACTTTAACCTGTCTGAGAATGAAATCAAAGTAGAACAACCTGGTCGGAACCACGATTGAAAAGGACAAGATCAAAGATACAAGATCAAATCATACAATGAATGATTATATGAAAGGAGAAGCTTCTATGATAAGATCAACATCATTTCCATGGCATGAATACAAGTTTCAAGGTTGACTCCCACTTCATCAATGCATCACCTTCCATTTAGACCTCACCTTTGGTAATGTTGTAGTTTTGAAAGATTATCTGGCAAATGACCAAAACAGTATGACTCGTAAAAACCGTCGGGTTCACATGAATTAAGGAAGGCATAGGTCCAACCCATTGGGGTATCTTAGGAACATATACCACAAGCTTCAAGAGTAATTAACACATGCTTGACAACAAAGCATGGCTGACAACACCATAGGATACAACTAATCAAAGGGAGAAGACACAATTTACCAATGACATCATGTATCAGGGGAAGAACACCACAAGAAATTAGAAGGTGAAGGATGCTATCAGATAATAACCAAATAATGGGTCTAGCGATCCACAAAGGACCTGATGTGAGTATCGGTACTCAATCAGAGGGAGAACTAACGCTAGGCATCACATTATATAACATCCAAATGATTTGATGCTTAAGTAACCAAAGGAATTAGTATTTCCAAATTCATGTACCGGATTCAGATGCTTCGATCAATACAGACAAGTTGAAGGAAACTTAGATGGACAATCAATCAAGGTTGACTTGTCGGGAACCAGCTCATGTTTAGAAAGACGTCTGAGCTGGACGGATAATTTATGGTAACCAACTGATGACTCGGTGCATCTACACACATGTTGAATCGATAAATTCAAATAAAAATCATAGAGGATTTTAAATGGATATTGCTCGACATATCGAATTAACCACCATGTAAGCAGGTGAGAAAGTTCAAGAGCAATAGGCTTCTCAGAATTTTGGAAGACCGGATAGCGTTTCAAAGAATCTTGTGGAAGACAAGAACAACTCGGGACAATCGAATCCTCGATAAGGATGAAGAGTTATCCGCAAAGGTTGGCGATGGAAGGAAATCGCAAAATCGATGAGCAGAAGTTCTCAGGAGAACATCAGAGAGTATCTTCAGAGTCTTCTGATGAATCAAGCCATCATCTAAAATGAGGGACTCTCCAGGGGAAGTAGTTACGAGAACCTAGAGTTAGAGTTCATAAAATCTTTAACCCGAAAGAGAAGAGAGATCATATCCTAGAGTATACAGGAGGAATAAAATATCCTAATACCACCCGATTAAGATGTGGGCTCGTAAGCCACACAACAATTTTAGTAAAAGTTTTTTCAAATACTAGACTCAATTTCGGCCAAGGAGATGGAAAGGGGGCTACCTACAGGCAGTCGGCTCTGATACCAACTTGTGACGCCCCCAATTTTGACCATACGCTAAACATTCAAGAAATGCGTACGACCAAGATTAGGGACTCACTAATCAATATCACAACACAACTCTAGACACAAATTAAAGTCATACAGCTTCATATTAAAAGCCATGGGCCTCGAGGGCTCGAATACAAAGCTCGACAAGCACGAGTCAGCGGAAGCAAATAATATTTGAGTACAGACATAAGTTAAACAAGTTTTGCCTTAAGAAGGCTATCACAAACATAACACGGATCGAAAGAGGCGAGTCCTCCTACCTGGGATCCTCCTATCCTACTGCTGGTCGGGGGCCACCTCCACATAGTAGTAGGCTCTTGCAGTGGTGTAGTAGTCGTCTCTAGCACACTCCATCTCCTAGGCTCTGTCGTCTGAACGCAGCAATCATATCGAGGGGGAAAGATAAAGCAAAGCAGCGGTGAGTACTCATCCAAAGTGCTCACAAGACTGAAATCAGAACTATTCTAAGTATGCATCCGTATAAAGGAATGGGGTTATATCTGGACGGACTGCAGAAAGCAACAAATAGGGGGAAGGCCTAGTCCTATCAAAGACTAGCATCTTCAGCATCTCGCAGCATTAGAAGAGACTAGACTGGTAACTCACATATAGCAATATTTTATTGTATCAATTTTATTAAGTAACCACGCCGAGAGATTCTTCCTCAACTCCATGCGAGAAAGCAATCTCGGAGCCAACATTCATTTCTCAATTAAAGTCACAATTGTAGTTGTATAAGGTCAAGGTACAACTCCAAGTCGTCCTGTTACCGTGGACACGGCTATTTGAATAGGTAATTTCTTCCCGGCATGGGTGAACAACATATTCCCCAACACGCTTGAATCACCTCCGATCGGACACACTTTTCCGGGTCATGCCAGCCTCGGGATATCAAAACGCCGTCGCCCCACCTAGACTCAACGAAGAGTTAGCCCGGTGGTCTAAATCCTAAGCGCGCAGGTTCGTGGTCCCACTTGCCCTTGCACTCCTGCATGATGCGTGGGTGGCCGGAAGCAGACCTAGCACACTCCAGTTCAAGAGCTATACCTTCCAGTCCAATCCGCCGCGCGCCGCTCCATTGCTGACGTCCAAAGAGCTTCGACTGATACAACGACGCTGAGTACCCATAAATTCTCCCACATGAAGGTTAGTGCATATTAAGGCCAACAACCTAACTCAGATCAAGTACCCAACCATTAGCATTTTATTAATGCAGGGCAAGCGCGACCCATAAGGTGCGGCCCCGTCGCCCCGTCTCGAGGATGTGTGGCAAGGGCCTGTCCTGCCCGTCCACGCCTCATCATTATCAAACAGTAGGTACCCCTAAGGGCCGACCCATCACCAACATGTTTCTGTAACCAGGTCATAGTAATTGTGTGTATAAAACATCAAGGCGGGAACTGAGGAATCACCCTCAATGGTCCCCGTTCGATGTAACCGTCAAGGTGGACTTTAGAGGAATCACCCTCGAGGGTCCCACCATTGAGGGGTTGCACGACAGAGACATCATCGGGAATGGTGAAGGAGGAATCACCCTCGATAACCATGACCGACTAGCTGCACTACAGGGCTAGCAGCATGAGTATTTCATGAGGTGTCACCCTCGGTACTCGATAGTAGCACTGCAGAGTCGCACAACTAAGGGGTGTGCGGTGATGTGAGGGGTCTGGCTTGTCGATCGGTTGACCGAGTCGTCGAGTCGTCGGGTCGTTGATGAATAACCAGGGGAAATTAGGACTAAGGGGTCACTAGGGATTCATTAACCAACCTATACTAAGCAGTTGGTATGATTGTAGGTATAATAGCAGTTCATCCAAAAACAGGTTATGCATCAGAATAGGAGCTAATTAATACAGTAGCAAAAATCGAATGCAAGAATAAGAGGCAAAGGAATAGGCGATATTGGAATGCTCAAGGGGGGGGGGGTTTGCTTGCCTTGCTGCTCTGCGGAAAAAGGCTGATCGTCAAGGGCGTAGTCATACCCGGGAGGAGCGACAGTCTCGGGGTCTACCAGTAAGAAGAGGGGGAGAAACAATAAATATAAAGCAGACAAATGCATCACGATGCATGACATGACAATATGCAGAGCTAGGCATGCACTAACTCAGTATTACATGTCGCAGACGGATCAGAAGAATATGTGACGATATTTTCCGGGTATTTGGCTTTCACCGGACTGATGAAATCTATGGAAAAGTTCCATGTTTGCTATGATAAGAACACGTGACACACGAACGGACTACGTATTCGGATTCGTGGAATTTTTCTGAGCAACTATCATGTTCAAAAACTTTTTCATCCAAATTACGATTTAATTTATATTAATTTTTAAAGATTAAACATTTTCGTAATTATTAATAATTAAATTAATTCAAAATTGCAATTATGACGTCAGCATGACATCAACAGTTAACTGTACTATTGACTGGGTCAAACTGACGTGTGGGTCCCACCTGTTAGTCACTATTTAAAATTAATTACCTAACAGATTAATTAACAAGTTAATTTATTAATCTAATTAGTCTTAATCATATAATTTACTAATTAATTATATAATTATTTGATTCACTAATTAATTAATTCATTTATTAATATATATTTTATTTTATTTACTTATTTATTTATTTAATATTATTTTTAATGTCATGAGGGAGTGGGCCCTCTTTGTCATTGACAGTGGGGGGTTAGGCCCACTTTCCAGCCACACACACATGCAGGGCCACACGCACGCATACACCCTGTTTAAAGCACAACATGCTCCCTTGCTGGTTTTGATAATTCATGACAACATACATTGTCTCTTGGACTAACATCTCTATCTAGTGTATTTCAGATAATAGTCCATGGAGAGTTGGGATGGCAAATGGATTGTGGAGATTATGGAACTACCCCAAGATGCAAGGAAATAGGTTGGCCAAGCTTCAAGCAAGAGGACTCTACATTTTACATTTGTGAGAAATCACTTTGAGTCCATAGGAAAGCCAATACTACTAAAAGGGGATAAGGTTTTGTTGGTGAACAAAATGCTCATACGTGCACAAGTGATAGTCACCAAAAACATCCACAAGCTCTCCCACCAAAGTCTGTCTCTAGCCAAACATACAAAATTTGTGCAACCAACATTCCTATCCCGGTGCCACCGATTCCAAACCCTAGACACACTCAGTCAGACCCTAGCCCCTTCGGTGCAACCGATTCCATACCGGTGCCACCGGGTTTAGGTTGCCAACTTTCTGTTACGCACATTCACATTTTCGGCCCCACCGAGAATGTTGGGTTGGCGTCACCGAGATTGGAAATCTGACCATTGGTCACCTTATTGTTGCAACCGAGATTCGTATATCGGTTCCTCCAGGATTCAAAAGTTGCCACCTTTTGGTCACTTTGGTACCACCGAGATTAACACATTGGTGTCACCGAGTTGGTCATTTTGTGTATAATCGTTGAATTTTTGGGGATGCCTATATATACCCCTTAACCACCACCCACTCGAAAGAGAAGCACTCAAAACTATTCCATACCTACCCTACTCAGTTTTCTGAGAGAGAGCCACCTACCCTTGTGTTCAGGTCAAGATCTTCCATTCCAACCATATGGATCTTGATTTCTAGCCTCCCCAAGTCACTTTCTGCCAATCCCATCTCTTCTACCAATCCAAATATGTGAGAGAGTGATTGTTGTGTGTTGAGGAGTCTATCATCTTCTAGCACAAGAGCAAGGAGTTCATCGTCATTACCGATCCTATTACCTTTTGGAGGGTGGTGCCTCCTAGATTGGTTAGGTGTCACTTGGGAGCCTCCTACTTCGTGTTGTGGAGTGAACCAAGAAGTTTGTAAGGGCAAGGAGATCGCCTACTTCGTGAAGATCTACCCATAGTGAGGCTAGTCCTTCGTGGATGGAAGCCGTATGGAATAGTCAAGGTTGCTACTTCGTGGAACCTTATGGGTGGAGCCCTCCGTGGACTCTCGCGACCGTTACCCTCCGTGGGTTGAAGACTCCATAAACATGGACGTATGATAGCACCACCTATCGGAACCACGGGAAAAATTCTTGCGTCTCCTATTATGTTCGATCTTCCTATCCCATCTCTTTACTTACATATGCAATGTCTTTACTTTCCACTACCATACATGTAGACATGCATGTTTAGGGCTGTTAGACTTGCTAGACTTGCTAATATAGTTAAAAAATGCCAACAAATTAACTTGGGAAAAGGTTTAGGTTTTAAATTCCTGATAGTAGTCTATTAACCCCCCCCCCCTCTAGACACTCTTCTATCGATCCTACAAGTGGTATTAGAGGATTGGTCTCCATGGAGGAAGATGGATGTGTCTATAGAGAGTTTGAGTTGTAGAGTGCCCATTCTTGATGGAGATTACTATAGTCAATGGAAGAATGCCATAATTGATCTATTTTATAAATTCCACTTGACAAAATATATTGAAAACCCCTATGTTCTCCCTATTGATCAATTGCATCCCACACACGAAGAGGAAATTAACATGCTTGGTAACCTAAGAACTGTCAATCGTATTGTTAGAAGTTTACCAAGATTCGTGCTTTCTCAGTTGAATAACTTTGCATGTGCCTATACCTTGTGGACTGATTTGGAGAAACGTTATCCAAATCTTCATTAGGAAATCTTGATGAAATACGTCATAAAACTGTTGCTTTTCATGAAATGAAGCCTAATGATCCAAACTTTGATAAATGCCTATTTGAGCTCCATGATCTTATGCATGCTAAAGGAGATGTCACCACTATCAACAACATTATCTTTGAAGCCATTCGCATTCATAAACTAGAACATTGTCGTGATCACTATTCTAAAGAATCTCTTGTTCTTTATGACGAGGATTTCCCACTTGATGATGACAATATGGAACATGGCTACTATGAAGAAGATGAGTTGTTCGACATCGAGCATGAGAATATCATGAAGAATCTGAGTCTTATGGCAAAATTTAAGGATTACATGTCTCGAGGAAAAGAGTGGATTCTCGATAGTGGATGTACGGATCATATGACTGGTGATAAAGACCTGTTCCAAGAGATCACGCCTAATCAAGGTCCTCGATGGTACGTGAACTTTGGAGACAACTCTAAGGTAATGTACTTGGCCCTGGTAAGGTGGCCATATCCCATGATAGCTCTATTCAAAATGTTATGCTTGTTGAATCCCCTGGTTGCAATCTTCTTTCTGTATCTAGACTTGCCGACTTCGGTTTCAATGTTTTATTCACGAAAGTAGATTGCCAAGTGTTTTGTCAAGATAATCATAAAATGGTCTTTACCGGTTTCCGTAGAGGTGATCTATACATTGTTGATTTCACTAAAAGATCCAAGCCTCGCACTTCTTTAATTGCAAAATCCTCTAAAGGCTGGCTTTGGCATAGAATAGCAGGACATGTTGGCGTGCATAATTTAGATAAGCTTATCAAAGGTGATCATATACTTGGTGTTAAAGATGTTATATTTGACAAAGATAGACTTTGTAGTGCTTGTCAAGCTGGAAAGCAAGTAGTTGGAAGTCATCCCGTTAAGAATATCATGACTAGTAGGAGACCACTCGAGTTACTTCACATGGATCTTTTTGGTCCCAATGCTTACAAGAGTCTCGGTGGAAATTCCTATGGTCTGGTTATAGTTGATGATTTTTCCAGATTTACGTGGGTATTCATTCTTGATGATAAGTTGCGGGTTCAAAAGATCTTCAAGAATTCCCTCGCATAGCGCAAAATCAGTTTGAAGTGAAGATCAAGAAGGTTCGGAGCGATAACAGATCAAAGTTCAATAACACCCATGTGGATACCTTTCTTGACGAACAAGGCGTCTCACATGAGTTCTCGTCTACGTACACACCTCAACAAAATGTAGTTGTTGAGAGGAAGAACCGGACGCTCATTGAGATGGCAAGAACAATGCTAGATGAATACAAGACGCCAAGACACTTTTGGGCAAAAGCCGGCTTAACAACATGTCATGCCACAAACCGACTTTACATGCACAAGCTTCTCAGTAAAACGGCATACGAGCTACTCACCAATAAGAAACCCCAAGTCGGATACTTTCGGGTATTTGGCTCAAAGTGCTACATTCTTGATAAGCATCGTCGTACTAAATTTGCTCCTAAATCTCATGAAGGATTCATACTTGGTTACGGATCGAACTCTCACACTTATCGTGTCTACAACAACTTCACTCGAAAAGTTGACGAGACGGTAGGTGTGAAGTTTGATGAATCTAATGGTTCGCAAGTCAAACAATTGCCAAATGATGTAGGTAATAAGGATCCTTCGGAAGCCATTCTAGATCTACCCATCGGCAAGATTCGTCCCATGGAGGTGAAGGAAAGTACTTCATCAACTCAAGTGGAAGCCCCCACTTCACGTCAAGGTGAACCTCAACACGACATGGAGGCATCCACAAACAGTACACGACGAGATGACGAAGAAGAGGAAGTGCATCATGAAGATCCACCACAACCACCTTCACCACCACCTCAAGGGAACGACCACTTCAACAACAACAAAGATGAACGACATGATGATGAAGAAGAAGAAGCTCCACCCTCCAACAATCGGAAGCTGACCTGAGTTCTAGCTCAAGTGACCAAGAACCATCGCCTAAACCAAATATTTGGTGATATACAAACAGGGAGAATCACTCGCTCTAAAAACCCGTCTGGCTAACTTTTGTGAGCATTATTCTTTCATCTCTAGCATTGAGCCTTTGAAGGTAGAACAAGCTCTTGAAGACGCGGATTGGGTGAACGTTATGCATGAAGAGCTTCACAACTTCGAAAGGAACGAAGTGTGGACACTCGTGGAGAAGCCCGAAGATGAACACAACATCATCGAAACCAAATGGGTGTTTCAGAACAAACAAGATGAAGACAGTCAAGTCGTGCACAACAAGGCTCGTCTCGAAGCCCAAGGATATACGCAAGTCAAAGGTATGGACTACGGTGAGACTTATGCCCCCCTCGCTAGACTTGAAGCTATCCGTATTCTTCTTTCTTATGCTAATCACCATGATATGACGCTTTATCAAATGGACATCAAAAGTGCATTTTTAAATGCTGAAATTGAAGAAGAGGTTTATGTTAAGCAACCACCTGGTTTCATGAATCCTAAGAAACCTAATCATCTTTACAAGCTTCGTAAAGCTCTTTATGGTCTTAAGCAAGCCCCTCGTGCTTGGTATAAATGTTTAACGAAGTTTCTCATCTAAAAAAGTTTTAAAATTGGTAAAATTGATGCAACCTTGTTCACTAAGAGAGTTAATGGACTTATTTGTGTGCCAAATCTATGTGGATGATATTATCTTTGGTTCCATTAACCCTCAATTTAGTGAAAGATTTGGAAGGTTGATGTCCGAGAAGTATGAGATGTCTATGATGTGTGAGCTGAAATTCTTTCTTGGATTGCAAATCAAGCAATCAAGAGAAGGAAATTTCATCGCTCAAACTAAGTATACCAAGGACTTGATCAAGAAATTCAACATGCAGGATTGCAAAGGTATGAAAACTCCTATGCCCACTAGTGGACATGTTGACCTTACCAGGGAGGATGAACCGGTTGATCAAAAGGTTTATCAATCTATGATTGGTTCATTGTTATATCTATGCGCATCTCGTCTCGATATTATGCTTAGTGTTTGCATGTGTGCTAGGTATCAAACTGCACCTAAAGAGTGTCATATTTTGGCTATGAAACGTATTGTGAGGTACTTGATACAAAGACCAAACTTTGGCATTTGGTATCCCAAGGGATCTTCTTTTAATCTTGTTGGCTATTCCGATTCGGACTATGCCGGTGACAAGGTTGATAGAAAGTCCACCTCGGGTACTTTTCAATTTTTAGGTAGATCTCTTGTGTCTTGGTCCTCCAAGAAACAAAACTCGGTATCTCTATCTACTGCCGAAGCTCGGTATATAGCTGCTGGATCTTGTTGTGCGCAATTACTATCGATGACACAAAAGCTTAAGGATTATGGAATTTATGTTAAAAATGTTCCATTACTTTGTGACAATGAAAGTGCTATTAAAATTTGACATAATCATGTGCAACATTCTCGAACTAAGCATATTCAAGTTTGACATCATTTGATTCGTGATCATGTTGCAGAAGGAGATGTCAATCTTAAGCATGTTCGTACTAACAAGCAATTGGCCGATATCTTCACCAAGCTGCTTGACGAGAAAACATTTTGTCATTTGAGGAGTGAGTTGAACATCAGTGATGCTTCAAACTTGATCTAGACTCATTCAGTTGCAAGCAAGGGCTTGAGCTTTCTTGTTATTTCCATGTTCTTGTAACTCGTTATCACATGCTGTGGAATTCTATGCTCCCTTGTATTGCATCTAACCTTTGGTAGGTACCTGTAAGAACTTCATTCCACAAGATTGCCATCAACTCCCATCATAAGCAATCTTATCGTTACCAAGTATCCACAACCCCTCTTTATGAAGGAAGGAAGAAGACAACCAAAACATATCCTTGACATATACTTGATCTTAGTTGCAAAATCTTAAGTAGTATCATGTCAATTGGATATATCCATTGTTCTTCCTTGCATGACTAACCTTTGTAGGTGACTAGTGTACTAGAACAAGAAGGATTGCTCCAAATTCAAGATGATCTTCATCAATCTCGAGCGTCCTCAACAAGTTCACCTATGAGCAACGTCATCAACATCACTCAAAGTTATGTACTCATATATTTGAAAAGGCTTTACTCCAAGTCATGGGCTAAAGCAACTCAAGTGATATGAAGACATCAAAATGCTTAATCGAAAAATGGTAACCCCATTTCGAGCTTAAACGATGAGTATGACCTATGATCAAGTATTATTGCTTGGCTCCTAAGTCAATATACTCTAATATAGGTGACCTAGTCATCGTCCATCGTTTAGTTAAGAATCTTGAGTGGTTTGCTCTCTATTTGCATGATCTCTCGTAACCACTCAAATCTTATTTATTTGATGTCCTTTGTAAAACTTTCGCATTTTTCTTTTTGAAACTATTTCGTTTGTCTCTGCGAAAACAAAAACTTGGTCGCTCATTCGGAGTCACCAATATAAATAACTCGGTTCCACCGAATTTGAAGATGAGCTGCACTACACAATCTCGGTACCATCGATTTATTTATCCCGGAGTCACCGGTTTTCTTTGCTTTCGAAATCTGTGTTTCTTTAATATTGTTTATTTGTTTTTGTTCTTGTGATATTCTTGTTCCTTCGATGACCCCTTCATTTAAAACAAACTATATATATATAGGGGGAGAAGAACAAACAACACTTCAGGGGAGAAATTCTTTATTCAAGGATCCCTATCTCCAAGGAGAAGAAAACTAAAATCTGCAAAAAGGGAGAGAAGTTACATTCAATGATCCCCTTGGGTCTTAATGAATTCTACTTTCAATGACCCTTGTTCTCAAGGATCTCTTCCTTGTCAATGATCCCTGTCACTACTCCCAAGTTTAACCTTTTTGATATTTTATGCCAAAGGAGGAGAATATCAAAGCTTCGTGCTAAAGGGAGAGTTACATGCTTATGCAAAGGGGGAGATATGACATAGCGGGAGAGGAAAATATCAAAAGTTCACACTTATATAAACAACGGGAGAACAACAATGTAGGGGAGAAAACTATTTTTGGAGAAAAGTCTCAAGTGAACAAAGGATTCCTTTTCTCACCCTATCCAATCCCAATATCTCCATGTCGAGATTCACGGGGGGGGGGGGGGGAGGATGTACTACCATTTTCATATCTAAGGGGAGAAAACATATAATATATTTATGCTAAAGGTGGAGACATATCAATCTTAATGATTATCATATTTCATATGTTCTCCATATTTTGGTATTCATTGAAGTCTATTGCTTTTGTTTAGTAGAATACTCTTGTGTTTCCTAACATTGTTTTCTCAAGTGTGTCTCTACTACTAGAATGCTCAAGAACTCAAGGTAAGTATATCCATCATATCTTTGATCAACATGATCTCTTGCTTCTTGCACATATTGTTTGCAAGAGTGAAGTCATGATCAAGGATATACATTTCATTCACATATATTGATGCATATAGCCAAGATACACATGACTCTTATATCCCTGTCATCCATATGTGTGTCCATGCATTCCAAAGCAACTATCCTTTAAAGGACTGCACACATTTAGGGGGAGCAAATCTAGGTCATGTGTTTCTCAAACTCTCCATTCCATCCATGCATATCTTTATTTGAAGCTTTGATTGTATGTTGTCATCAATTACCAAAAAGGGGGAGATTGAAAGCACAAGATACTCCCTTGGTGGTTTTGATAATTCATGACAAGATACATTGTCTCTTGGACTAGCATCTCTATCTAGTGTATTTAAGATAATAGTCCATGGAAAGTTGGGATGGCAAAAGGATTGTGGAGATTGTGGAACTACCCCAAGATGCAAGGAAATAGGTTGGCCAAGCTTCAAGCAAGAGGCTCCACATTTTACATTTGTGAGAAATCACTTTGAGTCCATAGGAAAGCCAATACTATTAAAAGGGGGTAAGGTTTTGTTGGTGAACAAAATGCTCATATGTGCACAAGTGATAGTCACCAAAAACATCCACAAGCTCTCCCACCAAAGTCTTTCTCTAGCCAAACATACAAAATCGATGCAACCAACATCCCTATCCTGGTGCCACTGATTCCAAACCCTAGATAGACTCAGCCAAACCCTAGCCACTTTCGTGCAATTGATTGCATACCGGTGCCACCGAGTTTAGGTTGCCAACTTTGTGTTACACAAATGCACGTTTTCGGTCCCACTGAGAATGTTGGGTCGGCGTCACCGAGATTGGAAATCTGACTGTTGGTCACCTTATCGGTGCAACCGAGATTCGTATATCGGTCCCTCCGAGATTCCAAAGTTTCCACCTTTTGGTCACTTCGGTACCACCGAGATTAACACATCGGTGTCACCGAGTTGGTCATTTTGTGTGTAACGGTTGGATTTATGGGGATGCCTATATATACCCCTTCACCACCACCCACTCGAAAGACAAGCACTCAAAACTATTCCATACCTATCCTACTCAGTTTTCTGAGAGAGAGGCACCTACCCTTGTGTTGAGGTCAAGATCTTCCGCGCCAACCATATGGATATTGATTTCTAGCCTCCCCAAGTTGCTTTCCACCAATCCCATCTCTTCTACCAAGCCAAAACTATGAGAGAGTGATTGTGTGTTGAGGACTCTATCATCTTGAAGCACAAGAGCAAGGAGTTGATCGTCATTACCGAGCCTACTACCTTTTGGAGGCTGGTGCCTCCTAGATTGGTTAGGTGTCACTTGCGAGCCTCCTACTTCGTGTTGTGGAGTGAACCAAGAAGTTTGTAAGGGAAAGGAGATCGCCTACTTCATGAAGATCTACCTATAGTGAGGCTAGTCCTTCGTGGACGGAAGCCGTATGGAATAGTCAAGGTTGCTACTTTGTGGACCCTTATGGGTGGAGCCCTCCATGGACACTCGCAACCGTTACCCTCCATGGGTTGAAGACTCCATAAACGTGGACGTACGATAGCACCACCTATCGGAACCATGGGGAAAATTCTTGCGTCTCCTATTGCGTTTGATCTTCGTATCTCATCTCTTTACTTACATATGCAATGTCTTTACTTTCTGCTGCCATACTTGTAGACATGCATGTGTAGGGCTGTTAGACCTGCTAGACTTGCTAATATAGTTAAAATCTTCCAACCAATTAACTTTTGAAAAGGTTAGGTTTTAAATTCCTGCTAGTAGTCTATTCACCCCCCCCTCTAGACACTATTCTATCGATCCTACAACTGCACACACAAACGCACACATGGTGCGGTAGCGGCACCGGGGGGCTCGCCGGAGGCCGGGGGCGGCGGTCGGTGAGTGTGGCCGACATCAGGTAGTGGGGCCATGACAGGGCGGAAGTGCACACGCGGGCGCGGTGGATGGGGCACTGGCAGCGGGTGCAAGCGCGTGGCAAGGGAGAGGCGAGCTGGGGTTGCGAGCGGGCGACGTCGGTGGGTGAGGAGCGCAGGCACGGTGCGATGAGCGCGGGACAAGGCGGGCGGGCAGCGACCGGAGCGTGCACGGTGCGGAGCACGCGCGGGGCGCGACCATGGACTTTGGGCCACGACGAGCAGGCTCAGGTGAGCGGGCGCAGGAGGGGAGAGGGAGGCCGGTGGCCTCACCGTATGTTTGTAGCGGAGGGGCGACGAGGCTCGATGGAGCTCGTCGGGGAGGCGGTTGGCAACGGTGAGGTGGCGACGATGGTTGAGGGGGAGGCGAGGAAGCATGGCGGGGCAGCGCCGTGTCGATGGTGAGGGGGCGTCGGGGTCGGTCTGGCCCGATCTGGTCCCGATCCAGATCGTGAGGGGAGGGGAGAGAGTGAGGGGGGCGTGTGGATCGGGGGGAGTGGGGGTCGGCTAGGGTTCGCTGGGGTGCGGGGGGAGTTATCCCTGGGAGG
Organism: Hordeum marinum; assembly: GCA_022496015.1. NCBI lineage: Eukaryota > Viridiplantae > Streptophyta > Magnoliopsida > Poales > Poaceae > Hordeum > Hordeum marinum. The sequence continues at coordinate 324,294,930 of CM039677.1, forward strand.
TGGGGTGGGCTGGTCGAGCCAGTTAGCTGGGCTGGGGTGCAGTAGGGGTGGGGTGGGCTTTTTATTTTTATTTTTATTTCTGATTTAGATTTTGTTTTATTTAATTCTCTGCTTCGGTTTTATTTTAATTTACTTAATTTAAATACTTTGTAATCATCGTGGTTTCAACATGACAAATATCTAGAGAATATTTGCCACACATTGAACTTTTTTGTTTTCACGTCAGTCAAAGTTGAATTTTGACTTTAAATTTGAATTTAAATTTGATTAGGATTTGGATTATCGTGAGATTAACAACAATAACAATGGTGACTTGGCATCATTAGCATAGGGTTACTGTAGCTTAATTACATAGATTATTGTAGCACAAAACCAAGGCGTCACAACAACGGTCTCGGGGACTACACCCAGTGGGTGCACTCAGCGTGCCCCCACTGGACCAGAAACCACTCGACTAAGACCTGATCTACTCGAGAAAAAAACAAGCAAATTTTCTTCAAAAGGGAAACACCCAGTGGGTGTACAATCAAGAAAAATAGGAATTCAATCGGAAATGAACTTACAATCGCACTTACTCGGACATTGGTATGAAGCGCCGAGCTGGCATCATAAGCCAACTTGTTGGCTTCGTACGCCTCCTTCGTGTGCAGGATGATTTGCTCTACTTGGATCATGGTCTCCTTGCGAGCTCCAGTCTGATTCTATGGGATGCAATACAGAGGAAAGGTAGTCGTCGGGTGAGTTGTTGTTGTGGCGGGAGTAGCTAAAGTTGCTTGAGGCTGCCCGATTGGCGTCGAAGCCACATTGGTCGAAGTGGCTGGCGGAGCTCTCGACAATGGAGCAGCAAGGTCAGTTCTAGCTCGAGATGAGTCGCCAAGACCTTGAGACGATGCGGCAGTCGACTTGCGAGGCGTCTACCCTGGTGACGTTCTCCGAGTGCGTACGCAGGGAGTGCTTGAGGTCACACCTTCATTCCCCGTACCTCGTGGTGCCTCTTCATGGTCCTCTAGTTGAATGACTTCTGCAACTACCAGTCAGCAACATTAGTTTGTTCAATCGGTGAATTATTCCCAAGAAACCGAACAGAGTGAGGGTTTGTTATACCTCGTTGGGAGGTGGCCACGTCGGCAGTGTCCACTTCCATATGCTCCTCTTCGTCCTGTGGAGGTGACGTCACCGAGGTAGCAGCTCTGGTAGATAGATCCCACTCGATCAGCAAAGGTTTGAAGTTCCACAACAACAAGGGAAAATGAAAATGAACACTCATGTTGAAACAACAGGTAGAACAATCTTCATGCGGGGCGGAGCCTTCCGAGGTTTTGGCGCGTCAGACTTGGGCTGTTTTGCGGCTCTCTCACTCGACTCAACTATTGAGGCTCGGTCACGCTTCGGGTTCCTACTGCTCGACATCAAGGTCTTGCTTGGGGCAGACGCGGGGTCTTGATGTTGCTTAGAACGATGCTCAATGCGCGGAGGAGACTGAAATTCCTCTTCATTCTCACCCGAGTCCTCGTAATCGTCTTCACTATCCTCAACATAATCAACATCTATGCTGCCGCCCTTGCTCTCCCCTCCATCTTCGGGCGGATTTCCATTCGGCACAAGTGAGTACATGTTCGTCAGCTCCTGCAAGATTCAAACAGTAAAGTCGGTCCACTGATGCGACCAATCACTCGACGAAACATCAAAGCATTTGACAAAGACTTAACTTACCAGATTTGGCGGTGGGTTCTCAGCAGAGAAAGGCAAGACCCGCTTGGCTCCCAGGGGATTGTCGCAGGCTCTGGTGATGCTCCGAAGCCACTGTGCAACAGTTTCCTCTGAGACTTCCTCTGAATGTGTCCGACTGGTGTCCTCATGGCCTGAGTAGTGCCACATGGCGTGGTCCCTCGCCTGAAGATGCTGGATTCATCGACTGAGGAATGTTTCCAGCAGATCCATGCCAGTCACTCCGCCACGAACCAAATTCACTACAACATTCACTAAGATTCGCACTTGGACTTTCTCCCCTTCTAGCATTGACAGAGATCTGGGGGTAGTGGGTCGATTTTGTGTGAAGGGGAAAGGCCAGTCGACATGTTGGGAGATGCAACATCTTTGTAGTAAAACCAAGTCGACTGCCAGCCCCGAACAGACTCAGAGAAATTCATTAACGGAAAGGAGCTTCTAGCTCTCCTTTGGATCCCCAAGCCACCACATTAATAAATGACATGGGTCTTATTGTCCTCTGGGTTGACCTTTTTGACCCACTGGGATCGGACAGTAAAAATGTGTGTAAACAAACCCCAATGGGGATGGCAACCCAAGAAGCACCCGCACAAGGTGATGAAAGCAGCAAGGTATGAAATGGTGTTCGGAGGAAAGTGGTGAAGCTGAGCTCTGAAAAAGTTCAGAAACCCACGGATGAAAGGATGGGGAGGCATAGAGAAACCTCACTCGACATGAGTGAGAAGGAGGACCCGCTCCCCTTCACGCAGCTCCGGCTCGGTTTCCCCCTCTGATAGCCTCCACGAGCCCGTCGACGACGAGGTTCTCGACGTCCCTCGCCATGACCATCAATGGGAGGAAATCTCCCTGGATCTACCCCGCCGGTGCCGCAAATCGGGCGCTCGACGGCTTCTTCGCCTTGGCCCCTCCCTTCTTGGCCTTTTCGAGCTTCTCCGTCTTGCCTTTCATCATCGCAGCGGCGGTCATCAAGGCGGTGTGGAGCGGTGCACGTGGAGTTGGGGAGGCAGAGGAAAAGAGAGGATGTGGGGGAGAACAAATGTGATGTCCGCAGCGTGGTCCGGTATTATATCAATCCGAGTGAGTCAATGACTTGCGGGCCAGCCGGATCTCTACATATCTCTGCCGCAAACGCCACGTATGTACATGGCGTAATAGGCGGTGCAGAAATCGAGGCATTGTGCTCCCACTTGCCCCAGTCGTGGCGGCATCTTCGCGTGGCGCGCGGTTCCCAAATTTTTCGAATCCTGTGAAATCCTGGGATGACGAAGCGACCCGTCGCATCCAAAGACCCCCTTGAATCACTCAGGTTTGAATTTGTGCTCTAATTCACTTTGACATTTATCAAGGCTGAATCGATCAGGGTGAATGATAAAGATTCTAGTCGACACAGATCTCCTTGAAGCCCCAAAGTTCATTCGGAATTTAGGTGCCTTGTCAGAACTGGCATCGATTCCTTTTTCACTCGAACCCTGATCCATTCCGGGGCTAATGACGAGGATATGTACCTAGGGTAGGGTCTTAGGCATGACCTACATACCCTACCTAAGGACACTATATTGGAGGACTTAATGATTGCAAGAGAGTTTCCGACTAAAGTCATCATGGAGCGATAGTCACTCGACAATTAAGTCACTCGGAGGTTTCTCCCTCCACTCGACAATCTCCTCTCACTTGGAAGAACTAACGACCAGTCGACACCAGAAGACCATAAGACACCCCAGGGAGGACAACAAGCAGGCATTCGACCAGTCGCCATTAGTAGCATTTATTGTATATGTTATCAGTAACGTACGCCTTTATTCCCACGATCGAACCCTTGGTTGCCTGGCATTCATGAGGAGCAGCGCACGCTATATAAGCCACCCCTCCCCTCAGGCACAAGGGTTTGAACCCCCTGTAACACATACATTCCACATGACAAGAGCTCCTGGGCACTAAGACGTAGGGCTGTTACCTCCATGAGAGGGGCTGAACTCATACATCTTTGTGTACACCATCGCCGTATCTAGGACTCTGCCCTCTCCTTTCGTACCCCTATCCTCTACTGTCAGGCTCGTTCCCACGACAATGGTGGCCAAGAACCAGAGGGGAAACCCTCCTCCCATCTTGGGAGGGGTCCAAGTATGAGGAATAAGGAGGGGTCCCCTCTCTTTCCGTGGTGTTGGAGCGTCTCTAGGGGAATTATCGTGGCAGCAATCTACACCAACAAATGTGTCGTCTTCCTCAGCACCACCATCACCTTCCTTCATCTATTTACAACGGTCCACTCTCCCGCAACCCAATGTACCCCCTAATTGAACATGGTGCTTTATGCTTCACATTATTATTATCCAATGATGTGTTGTCATCCTATGATGTTTGAGTAAATTATTCTTGTCCTATGTGTTGGTTAATGATCTTGATTGGTTTGAGTTGTATATTTTTTTGGTTTTGTCCTATTGTGCCTTTCGTGCCGCACGCACGTGGGGGATTACCGTTGTAGGGTGTTGCAATATGTTCATGGTTTTCTTATAGTGGGTTGCGAGGGTGAGGACAGCTTAAATCCGAGTAAGATAATTGTTGCATATGGGATAAAGCAGGCTTTATACTTAATGCTATGATTGGGTTTTACCGTAATGATCTTTAGTAGTTGCGGATGCTTGCTAGATTCCAATCATAAGCGCATACATCCAAGTATGGAAAGTTTGTTAGCTCATGCATCTCCCTCATATAAAATTGTAACTACGACGACCGATGTAGGTATCAATTGCCTAGGAGAATCTCACAAAACCTAACACCAATCTTCCACACACGCTAAACCAGACTAATTGTTATTTTATCTAAACATCCCCTAACTTTTATTTCTGTGTTCTTTATTATCTTGCAACCTATCCAATTAAACTTACAAACTAGTTTTATTTCTAGTATTGGGTAAATTGAACATTGTTGCACATATAGTTGTATCGGTGGTCAATAGAACTTAAGAGAATATTAATTCTACCTTAGATCCTCGTTGGGTTGACACTCATATTTATCAAAAAGGTTACAAGCGACCCCCTAGAGTTTTGGAGTATCAAGCAATTCCATGATTACAAAATGGCCGAGAACCATTCTATATTGGAACTAGCTCATGAGATAATATGCATCGCTAAGGAGCTTGAGCTTCTTAAGTGTGATTTACTAGAAAAAAATGACGCGGGATGCATAATTGCTAATCTCCCAAATTCATGGACAAACTATGCTACTACTGTGAAACATCAGAGGCATGAATTCTTAGTAGAGGATGTCATAGACCATGTGAGTGTTGAGCAAAATTCGGGGGAGCATGACTCGCATAGAAAAGGGGACGAACGAACTTCCATCGCCAATTTGGTATATCAGAGGAACTTCAATTCCCACAAGCCCAAGGGAACGAATTCTGTCTAATGGAATACCGACTTTAAGAAGGGTAAGAAGACATTCAAGAAGAATAAGAATGAAGATGGCTACTTCACTTGTTGTTCGGAGGAACATTGGGGCAACAAGTGCCCAAACAAGTATAAGAAGCCAGGGCAAGAGTCCAAGTCTGCCAATATGATTGTGAGCAACAATGAGAGTGCTGCATATAGGTACAATAATTTATTTACTGTAGTTTTAGTTTTTCAGACCATCGATTGGTGGGTGGACATAGGTGCAAATATTCATGTGTGCGCTGACATTGCATTGTTTTCTTATTACCAGGCCACATGTCACGTGTGTGTATTGATGGGGAATGGCATGAGTGCTTTTGTTGATGGTGTTGGCACGGTCCATCTAAAGTTTACTTGGAGGAGGATTGTGTAGATGAAGAACATGCAGCATGTCCCGGCCATCAAGAAGAATCTCGTTAGTGGATCACTTATGTGTAGATAAGGTAGTAAGTTGGTCTTCGAGTCTAATAAAGTAGTTGTTATGAAATATGGATTTTTATAAAGTTTATGAATGTGGAGGTCTATTCCGCCTTTCCCTTACGGATTTTTGTAATAAAATCGTGAACAATGTTCGTTCGAGTCTTAATGTATCTAAAGTTTGGCATGCACATATTTGTGACATTAGTTTAGGAGTTATGACGTGGCTAGCTAAATTGAATTTAATCTAGTGTTTCATTTCGCCAAAGGTTCTAAGTGCCATTTGTGCGTGCAAGCAAAGCAACCTCGCAAGCCTCACAAGGTTGCGTAAGAGAGACACTTGCCGCCATTAGAAGACATACATTCTGTTTTGTGTGATATAAATGGTGTGTTGACTAAAGGTGGAAATAAATATTTCATGACATATATAGATGATTCCACTAGATATTGGTATGTGTATCTGTTAAATAATAAATATGAGCCTCGATACTACTTCAAAATTTGTAAGGCAAAAGTTGAGAATCAACTTGAGAAGAAAATTAATTGAGGTCGGTCAGATCATGGTGGAGAGTACTTCTTGAATGAGTACGGTTTATTTTGTGCGTAACACAATATTATTCATGAGAGGATGCCTCCCTTTTCGCCCAAGTCAAACGGGGTTGCCAAACTGAAACCCCGTACTCTAACTAATTATGTTAATGCCATGTTATATACATCGGGTTTATCCAAGGCATTATTGGGAGGCTATACTGACTTCATAACATGTCCTGAATAAGGTTCCGACAAAACATAATGAGATGACTCCCTATGAGAAATGGACGAAGAGAAGAACGACGGTCTCCTACAAACATAGTTGGGGTTGTTTGGGGGAAAGTCAATGTGTCGATTCCCAAAAGGCATATGCTTGGACCTAAGACAGTGGATTATGTTAAGGCTACCCCAAGAACAGTGTTGGCTATAGATTTCTGGTAGTGAAATCTGAGGCACCCTACGATGAAGGTTGGTACAGTTATGGAGTCGAAGTATTCTACATTCTTTGAGGATATTTTCCTCTAAGAGATACGCAAAGCACTTCTAGACAGGAATCTGAGGAGACTCCTTAGCCTGATAGTCCTACAGAATATTATGAACGGACACATGATGAACATCAGGTGGATGATAAGGAAACCCTTGGTAGCGTCAAGAGACAAAGGACTGCAATGACCCTTAGTTATGATTTCATCGCGTACCTCGTGGATATTAATCCCACCACTATTTCAGAAGCTATGCATCTCCAAATGGTGACTACTAGAAACATGCGGTCCATAGCGAGATGGTTCCATCATGGCTAGTGGGACACGGGAAATTACCGAGTTTACCTATGGTTGCAAACCATTGGGATGTAAGTAGGTGTTCAAAAAGAAGCTTAGGCCTGATGGTATGATTGAAAAATACAAGGCTAGCCTTGTGGCCAAGTGTAGTGCCTAGAAAGAAGAAGAAGATTTCTTTGATACTTATTCACCTTTGGCCAGACTGACCACCATTCGAGTATTACTCTCGTTGGTGGCCTCACATGGTCTTTTCGTCCACCAGATGGATGGTAAGATGACTTTCCTAAACTGAGAGCTATACGAGGAAACCTACATGCAACTGCCAGATGGCTTTGTAATAGATGGTCAAGAAGGAAAGGTATGTAAGTTGCTGAAATCTTTACATGGCCTGATACAAGCACTTAAGCAATGGCATGAGGATTTCAATACAATGTTGACATTTGTTGTCTTCGTTGTTAATGAATTCGACAAATGTGTATACTATCGTGATGGTGGGGGGCGAAGGAGTTATAGTGTGTTTGCATGTGGATGACATACTGATATTTCGAACCAACCTCGAAGTGATTGAGGATGTTAAGTCATTTTTATCTCAAAACTTTGAGATGAATGACCTTGGGGTGGGTGATGTTATCTTTAACATCAAGCTATTATGAGATGATCAAGAAGATTTTGAGTCGTTTTGGATATTCGGACTGCAAAGTTTATCAAACACCATACGATCCTAGTGTGCTCATTCAAAAGTTTGAAGGCACAACTAAAGATCAATTGATATACCTTTAAATTATTGGTTCACTCATGTATCTAGCGAACGCAACAAGGCCTGACATCGTGTTTGCTGTGAGAAAACTGAACTGTCGCTTTTGCTGTGAGCAAACTCAACCGGTTTGTGGCCAATCCGAGTGATGTACATTGGCATGATGTGGAAAGAACTATGGGATATCTGAAAGGTACTATAAACTATGGGCTTCAATATACCAGATACCAGTCGGTATTTGAAGGGTATATTGATGCGAATCGGATCTTTGATGTTGATGAGATGAAGGCCACAATTGGGTATATGTTTACTCTTGGAGGTGGTGCTATTTCCTAGAAGTCTTGAAAGCAAACGATTTTAATGAGATCGACAATGGAATCAGAATTAACAACATTAGAAACATCTGGTGTCGGAGAAGAATGGCTCCGAGATCTTTTGATGAACGTGCTATTGGTTGAGACGTCGGTTCCGACTATCCTTATGAACTATGATAACCAGACAGTTATTATCAAAATAAAGTGGTCAAAGGACAACATGAATTCCATCAATCATATAAGAATGAGACTAAATCTATGAGACGTATAAGAAACTTCGGAGTGATAGCGTTGGATTATATCCAAATGGCCAAGAATCTGACAGATCCCTTTAGTAAAGGGCTATCACGTGTTGAGATAAAAAAATGCATTGAGGGATATAGGTATGAGACACACATGACTTGCCATGGTAGTAACCAACCTATATGATCGGAGCTCCCGTGATGCAGGACCTAGGAAAAATAAGCCAGTGGTGAACTGAGAAGAGTAACTTTACTAACCCACTCCGTTGGAGAGGCAATAATATGCGGATATTGTATGGTAGGATGACTACTGTATTAATGTGTTTGAAAGCTTATATAAGCAAGATGCTATCCTATAGAGCGATCTTTGGAGGAACACACCTATATGAGCCAGACTGCTGGTCACTGTCTATGATATTGGGGTGATCTCTAGCAAGCTCGTGAATAGTCGAGAAGTGTGACTAATATGCTCAACCCGAGGGGTCGGCCTTTGTCAGCCTAGTACTGATAAGACATGTGGTGAAACTTATTTACACCAAACTGATTCAAGGCATAGTCCATTGTTCAGTTGTGAAGGAGTGTAGCTACTTGTTTTAGGTGAAGTTCAACCTTAACAGGTCAGCACTGAAATACTGATATATCGAAACAATGGTTGGAACAAAGGACATAATGGTCTCTTGAGATCCGGTGGGGAATTGTTGAAATACTAGATGCGCTTTAGGCCCATCCAACAATTTCAGAAAATCTCTAAGGGCCCAAGTAGGTGTCATGACAAGGGGGGGGGAGTAACTTTCGTCCCACCCACGGATTTGGAGAGGAGTTGGACCTCTTTGTAAGGGATTATCTTCCAAATGTTATTGGAGATTGAGAAGAGAAATGGTCCTCATGCACTCGTCCTTGCCCACCTGCCTCGCCACGCCTCATCTGGATTGAGCCGAGCCGAGCTCATACCTATGCGCTTATTTCTCCATCCGGATGCACATATATATGTTAGGCGTCGGCCAACCTAGCTGCCATGAGAACATATCACATCTGCTCCATGCGCACAGCCCGTGTTGTTCCTTTTGCTGCTGTTGCCGCCGTCGACTTCATCCCATTCACCACGTACTTGGTTGTCGGGAGAGCAGGCCTCCAAAACTCCGCCTCTCTGAATCATGTAGGGAGAGGGGCGATTAGGGTTTTTGGGAGCGTCTCCTACGCGACTACTCGCCGCTGTTCGTCCACATCTAATGCATCGTCTACGTCCGCGCCGTCTTCATCATCACCATGGCCACCAAAGCCAATTGTGCCGCCGCCAAGAAACTCAAAGCCGAGAAGAAGGTCGTTGAGGACGCCGTTACTGCCACCATTGCAGACGTGGCTCTACCTGCCCGATTGGAGGGTATAACTCGTTTATCCCGCTCCTATAGATTTGTATTTTAGCCATGCTAGCATTATATGTAGATGTATATGCTATTAGCATAATATGTACTTGTGTGATCAAATATCAGCAAGTGTTTATTTCTGTCAATGACATGCTAGTGATTTATTCATGGACTAAAGTAACCAAAAATTGCTACATCTACGGGTCTGGGTGCTCCTCCCCGTGACATCGTCATAATACTGCATCCAGGCCGTCTGGACGTCGGCACATGTCGTTGGCTTTTCATGCGTGTCTATATTATTATGTTGACATATATTACGTCGTGTGTCACACAATACAACTTAAAGTCTAATTACAACCTATTACTTTATAGACTATATTCGACAAAATTCTAACCATTTATTCAGTGGGAGGAGACATTCCTAACGACTACAAGGCATGTGTGATGACTTTTTCATTTCAAAATGTTTTGCTAACTCAGTCTCGTGGATGCTCGTAGGGGTATAATATGTGTATGCGTTTATAACAATGAGTGCATGTGCATATGTGTCATCTTCTATTGGACGCTAAGAAAAATAAGAACACAAGAAAAAACTTTTGAAAAAGATGGATGACCAGTGAGTTGACGAGTGTACTGCCCATGATATGACATTATATACAGGTGTTGAAAATTCTTCCGCGGTTTTTGCCTAACCCGGCCTTGAAGGCAGGCAGACATTAACTCGGTGTATCATCATTCAACAAGCGAACTCGGCGTAATGTGTCGGTGGAGATAGTCCCCAATCTACGGAAAAACACACGTTAAATGCGGATCTCCCCTCATGAGGCAGTGGTGGGGACGAAAGGAGTTGATGACAGGTTGGTGAGAATTAGATGGATCTGGAGCAAATTGAATGCCGGTTTCAACCGGCAGGCGCGAAGCACCTTGCCTGCACTCGGCTGCTGGAGCATAGTCAGTTTTACTATTCTGATTTCTGCAGCATCCGATGGGAGAGAAAGTGATACAGAGAGGCTGAGGGGGGAGTGATGAGTAGTAGATGACAATGACATTGGCGTGGAAGAAGGAATTTATGATCCATCTGGGTGGGGCGGGGAGCATCATCAGTGACGCTACATCGGGGGACAGAAGGGAAGAATTTGGAGCAGCCTCGGCTTGCTTGCCGCCGTGCCCACGGTCCACAGCGAGCGACCCACGTCTTTTTGGCGCTTCCCCTCTTCTCTCTCTCTCTCAACTGCCGCTACTCCATGGTCGCAAGGTTGCTCTGCTCGCACATCATCAGGGCTGTGAGTAGTGCATCCACTGTTGTATCGGCATCCTAAGAAGCGTGACTATGATTCGGTTCTACTGTAACGGCGCACCGTGCATTCATGCCCTTTGTACTGCCGGCTACCATATGGTCAATGGATCCCAACAGGAGAGAGCATGCTAATGCTATAGGGCACTTCATTCGAACGCAAAAAATTAAAGGAACATTGTGAGGATAAGATTATACGAGTAGAAAACATAGAGACGATTTGAGGCATGAAAGTGCGGAGAACCCATCCCAATTCCCCGTGTACAGACAGAAGAAAAGGGGCGGCAGCACTCAAGTGGCGGGCAGCAAGGGCGGGGGCGGCAAGGGGGGCGCGGTCACCACTCTTAGACGCTCCGACGGATACATTGACCTCCCAAGTATTTTCGTTCGCGGTCATCACTCTTAGACGCTCCGACGGATACATTGACCTTCCAGTATTTTCGTTCGAAAGTTTTCTTACCAAGTACTCCCTTAGTCCCGAAACAAACAGTTTAACTTTGTAGTAATTTTAGTATAAAGTTAAGGTAATTTTAAAACAGACCCTCAGATTTATTGAATATGTTCTGGGTCACGATGTTTGGATCACTGTTGTCAATCAACTGAAACTTGTATATATCCTTTTAGTAGCCCAGACGTACGGATTTCGATAAAGCGGAGACAAAAGTGAGGAGGACATGCACTTGACCAATCATATGTATGTTCCTTTCTTCTCTCTCCTCCCATCCTCACATGCATGAGCTTTCTGTTCTCTCTCCTCTCAACCGGACACTAAACCATAAATATCTTCACCATATGCATGGTCCCTATCTATTTTTTTCTCCTCGTAGGCGTATCCGGATACTTTGTAATTAGCGTTCGACGGCTCCGTTCCGCATCATGTCCACAGACCATGTCCGGGCACAAACTGGACATATACTGGAGAAATTTACGGGTCCACATTGGAAATGGCCTTAGTGTAAAGTCGAGTCATTTGTTTTGGGAGAGATGTAGTACCTTCGAGGAGATCGCGTAGCCTTATTTGGTCTTTTGTCCCAGAGTTATCGTAACCCCCAAGTAGTTCGCTTTTGGTTTTAGTTTTCTTTCGGTTTCGGCATGTAACTATTTAAACATGTCATCTTGTACATATTTTTCCTTCTTAATGAAAAATTCCGCTCGCGTCTATTCCTCATAAAAAAACTTCATTTGCATATTCATGTTCCTCGTGCCAAGAGTTCTCAAATAAAACTATTTTTAAATATGTTTTCACCTCTTTAAAACTTCTCCAAATTTCAACTACGGAAACTTGTTACAATCAAATGACAAAATCAAGTTTCAGAAAACTAAAACTTGGTGCGCCTTCACGCGGAATCCAACAACTTAGCGGATATTGAAGCAATCATGTAACACGGCACAACTAGGCACATGAATGCCCCGCACCCATGTGTCCCAACGAATTTCTCGTAGAAACCCCATGATACAAAAAAGCAGGAAATAAAGCAAGACCATGTTATGAGGCAAATGAGTGAAGCTCCATTTTTCAATAAAAAAGCAGAAGAAGATAAGTTGCAATTTTGGATGATACATTTCATGTAGGAACTTTCCATACCAAAGGGGTTGGAAGAACACAATGCCCATAAGGGCATCTACAATGCTCACCCGCAAAATTGCTTCCGCATTCGTTTGTCGATACGAGATCAGTCCACGGATACGGATGCGGCAGACGGCCATCTAATGCTCTATGCATACATTTCAAACACCAGTTAAACTAATCGGATGAAATTCATGCAAACACTGTAGATTTCATTAAAGTTCAGATATAATTTATACAAAACGAACGATATTTTGATCGTTTAACCAAAAACTATGAAGAAAGCTAAGCCATATATCGGATGACCACCTTGCATGCGTGGCCGCTTTATCCTGTCGCACCGTTGTCGCCGTCCGTGCCATCGTCGTCGTTGTCCCTGCAACGTCGGAAGGGCGTTGAAGAGCCGCGACAGCCTTTTTCGGCAGCTCCCTGCCGCTCGCGAAGGAGCCTCTCCATCTCCTGTTCGCAGTGCGGAGGGCCACCTTGGCCACTACTGACGGCGCTGATGGAGCCCTGGAGGCGGCCTTGCCCCCGCCACCGTTGGTGGGGCAGTCACTAAGCGACCAGTCCTCATCGAACTTGGCGAGCTCACCGTCAAGGCGGCAACGGCACCTGGCGGCCGTCTCCGTGGTGGTGACGGTGTGATCGAGCACCCACGCGACGGCGAGGTCTCGGTCGTTGTGGACCCATTTTGACGCCATGCTGGTCTTGGCGAACGCAAAGCGGCGAGCGGCATTGTGTCTGTCGTGTCGAGTCTGCTGCCTCACAGCGCGCTCCTCCTTAGATACGACAGCCCTCGACCTCGAGGCGCCACCGTAACCGCCTTGTCTGAGGTAGAGGAGAATGTGGCCACGCGCCTTTGTGATCGTCGACAGATCCTCCTTTACCGACCGGCAGTGGTGGCGTGGCGACGACGAGGGCCCGTCAATGTGGGCATACCAATTGTGTGGGTAAGGGGCGATGTCAGCTCGTCCTTGATGTGGTGGATGTGCTGGGGAGTATCATCCGGAGTTGGTTTCTTAGGACGCGACGACTGCATTGAAGCGGCAACGCCCGAGAGGTCACGTCTGTTAGCGTTGCCCTCCCATCTAGTTAAATGAGAGCGTGATTATCGGCTGTTGCATGCTCTGGGCCGTCATGAATGCGGCACGACAAGCGGCGCATGCATTCAATGAAAATCATGGGAGAGGCTAGTTGGATTTTTGGGTCTGCCAGGGCACTCAAAAGCGGGCGTGGAAGCAGTTGGACGCACGCAACCCCAGCCCCTCGTTTTGTCTTCGGTTTGTGGGGAAAAGTATGTCCGAACCATCGAGCGGACCGATATAGGACCACGTTGGATGGAAAAACACGTCTGGACCGAGTGGTCCGGATGTATGCGGTCGGGTTGAGAGTTGGCGTTGGAGATGCCCCAAGGATACATGCCTACGTGATTGTTGTTGAGCAACTTTAGATGAAAAGGTAAATTGCACTGGTGGTATCTGGTATGCACATTGTTACCAGTTCTTTAAAAGACCTTGCTAATGCTCACTAAACTAGCTGATAGACCACACAAGTTCAAAAATCTCTCGTATAGTATCTCTACTTTTAAAGGGCTAGTTCGTAGACCCATCTCAATCCCACCAACACTATATTATGCGCACGTGTGTCCTATAGCCGGTCCATTTGATGCGTGCATTAACTCAATGAAACCGACACTTCCCAAAAATAATGTGATGCATTAGGTCAATAAAATCTTAAAATAAATCTCAACTAAATTCAAACATTCCTTGCCTTCCTCTACTCATAACCAAATCATATCAAATCTTACCAAAATATCAACTATAATCAAAGGTGGCCAACCAATTTGACGCTTGCATGCTTTTTCTTTTTTTTCTATGTTTTGTTTTCTGGTTTCCTTTTTCTGTTTCATTTTCTCTATGATTAACCTATTGTTTCGTGATCGGCATACTATCACAATCAACACAAGCTTGTACATCATGGTTAGTTGGTAGCGTCACCTCCATTCAGGTGAAACCTCCCCCACCGATTTTTCTACCCCACCAATTTGTGTAAACAGGTTTTTAGCCCAACAATCTATGGCATCCTGCTTTTATCCACCGAATTTAGTAATGTCATCATGGAAAGGAGTCAAGCACGCTAATCTCTAATCAGTCTTTAAATATCAAATCAATACTTGGTAACACAACGCAACGCTTATGAAGCGGAATCAACGTTTGATAAGACAACCCAACAACTTTTCAGTATAGGTTTGAACTCCTCCACTCCAGTTAACTACCCACAAACAAAGTAGCCAACCACATGGTTAAACTTTGCCTCACCGATTTAATTTCACCACACCTTCCACCCCCCCCTTCATGCTGGTTTTTTCTCCCCCACAGGTAATTTCCCTACCACTATCGACCAACTCATCCCTCTCTAAAAACAACCCATCCATATGTCGATATCTCCAGTTCTCCTTTCACCCGACCATATTTTTTCTAGGGTCCCTCAACATTGCCGCCATCCACCATACTTGCCACCACCAGCTGGTGGATGACAACAACCTCATCGGGCGTGGCCTGGTCGAGCCCCTGACTTGTGGGACAACGAAGCCGCCGCCATCGCCTCAACCTGGAGTAGGGCGTGTTTGCGACTGTTACGCGAGCAACGAGGAGCTTCACACAGGCTCTCCATGCACCCACCTCTACTCAGCCATGGATATGAACACTGTATCTCTACTCATAATGGGGGAGGTGACAGTCTCGCCTCACTCCCAGCAACATTACATTACGCCCACGAGCATCTTACAACCGTTCCATTTAATGCGTGCATTAACTCAATGAAATTGGCACATACCTAAAACAATGCCATGCAACTATTGGAAATATGCACTAGAAGAAATAATATTGTATTATTATATTTCATATTCGCTAGTGTATGATACTACCCTCATAGTGCATATTATCATAGAGTAGTATCATGTAAGATCATATTTATTGCCATACATGACACAAAGTAGCATAACATTTAACATGATATAGTATCTACCTATGTGTTACTCTAACCCTCTCTCTATTCTTTGATTCCCTGTCACATCAGCATGTTTTTTATTTCCAAACACATGATACCACCTAAGTTACCCCACTATGGCCAGGCTTAGGCTTGCGTGGCTGAGCAGGTGGAAGGGTGGATGGCTCCAAAGTGGAGTTTGCCGTCACCCTATAATTGATGAGAAAGATTAGAGGTGTCTCCTCCTTTTGTTTCCTAGGCTAGAAACAAAGAAAGGGAAGGAGATGCACGGGTGGAATGGAAGGAGATGCGCAGGTGGAAGAGGCCAAAGGAATTTTTAGCTTTATCCATTGGTTAAAAATAAATTGAAGATTGATCTGATGGATGCAATTTGTTAAACTTCAGAATTAACATGGAGTGTCGTATGATGCATCCAATTAGTAAACATAAGATAATGAAGAGTTTATATTCTATGCTATAACTGCTATTATCTTGGAATATGTGATTCAGTGGAAAACTCATATGCACGTGTGGAATGATAAACGGTAAAATTAGGTTCCTAGTTTTGCATCTAAGACTGGCCCGAGTGTTGTTGGTGATCATGTTTTCTAGATCGTACGATGTCGTTAAGTGTAAGGATAGTCCTAAAACAACATAGAGAGTATGACGTTGGAAAAATGATCATATTGAATTAACCCAAACTTGTTTGTTATGTTTTGAGATAATATCGTCTGAAATCAATTGTTATAATAGAGAGTGTTAACACATGTTTTATGTTCCTTAGACCATGGGAGCATCATAGTCGCTTCTTATCGTACAATGATCTTTGGGGTTTCTCAAACGTCATGTGTAACTAGGTGATCATAACGACAACTTATAGTTTCATCAAAAAGTTTGACAAGGGACTAGACAGCTCGAGAGAGGAATTTGCTCCTCCGACAATGGAGAGATATTCTTAGGGCCCTCTTGGTGTGATGAAATCTATAAGCGTGTATCCAGACACAAGTGACTATGTCATGGGGATGATAAAACACGTCAACGAGAATGAAGAACAAAACCAGTAATGAGGATAGTGGCATAGTGAGCATGTACATGACTCAAGAGGATACTGATGTATCTCAGGTTTTGTAAAGTATCGCGAAGCAAAGTTTATATAAAATTATGACCAAAGGTTCACTCGAAAATCATTTGTGTACTCATAGGGATCAATATGGACGTTATATTATGTACTAATAAATAATATATAGGTGGAAAATGTTTTGAGAGATGTTAAATTAACAATAAAAGTTTGTTATACTAGTTGCAATGCTTTTATAATTACTTTAATATCAACGGGCCTTCAAAGGCTAAGAGGTGAAAGGCAACTTGGGCCACAAGGGCCCAAGTGGAGGTGGCGCCCCCACTCCTATGGAAAGGAGAGGGGGATGCCGAATTTGATGGAAATATCTCCTTTTATTGGCCGGCCAAGATAGAGGTACTTTCACTCCCCTTATAGCATCCATCCTCTCCCCCTCCAGCTATATCTATTTGAGGATTTCCACTTTTTGGACACACGACTTTTGAAGTCTCCTCTAGTCCTGTAGTTCTAGTTCATCTTACTTGATCAATTATAGATAGGCCTAGATCCTCTAATCCTCATAATTAGAAGCCATGTGTGGTCTAATCTCCTCCCTCTAATTCTCTGACGACAATTAGCTCTTGATGGCGAAGCATTTTTGGATTGTGAAGATCGTTCGCTTGCAACCAAGTAGAGTGGTCATGTTGTCAGCCTTGTTTTCGAGGGATCGTTCATGGGCGGTTCGCAGGATGTTCATCTACGATTGAAGGGGCTTCAGCAACGATGTACATGGACTCGTCTTTTTCCGCTGCAACTCGGAGTTTGTAACAATACGATCCAAAATTTTATTGTATCTTCATAGTGTTATTGGTTGATTGTAGGGCAATTTTTTGTTTCTACTACGTTTCCCAACAGCGCAACATGAGCGGTTCTATGAGGAGATGCATGTTTCAATCTAGAGCACATGTGTATATGAGGGTTTGATGAACTTGCTATGCCCCCCTCGAGTGTTGCTTCGGTTCAGTTCATTAACGGCAGGATGTAGCTTTGTACAAAGTTCTGACAATCGATTGGCTCTGGCTGTTAATGATGTGCTAACAGTTCGTTGGGCTTCATCATAGTCAAGAATAGTGAACTATCGCAAACATGAGAGGGCGATAAATATGGACGATCTTCTAGGGGGGGCATGCGTTTTTGATGAAGTTTTGTATGGGGCTCAAGAATTTTTAATTAAGGCTCTTCCCTCACAAACCCCAAAAGTTAATATAGCAACAAGAATTATCGTCTTGGTTGTGGACGTAGGTAGCTAGCGTTATCCGTAAACCCTAGAAGCCACATAATTAAATTTTGACAAACTTACTAGAGGCCACCTAACTTGGTTTTGCAGGATTGCATGTGATGTGGTATAGCCTTCTTCATGATAATTAGTTTACGTATGAGATAGTTATATGTTGTAACATTAAGTAGCCTGCAGAACACGAATGATGACTGGAGCCACGGAATTGACACCTTAATGTAATAGTTGTAGAGATAGCTTACAGGTTACACAAAGGACAAGGTGGCTTCAACAGGTGCACAAGAACATGATGGTGGCTATGACATCACCCTGGAGTGCTTTCATGAAGACCATGGAGGATCATGAAGAAGTTCCCAATGCCAAGGGCTAAATCACATCATGCTATGAATTGACTGATATGTTTATCCCTTTGTTGTTTGCACCCTTTGATTGCACAGTAGTCAATTCTTAGGGTGATCTCCCACTGCAGATATCAAGTTCAAAGGTGATCTTCCTAGTGTTGCAACTATCTATATCACATATCTTTTCGGAGTCATGCTTGAGTACAAATAGATCGTGAGGTCTAAGGCGAGCGAGGTCTGACTAAGCAAGAAAATAACACTTGGTTTTCTTGAAGTTCTCACGGAATGATTCTAAGCTCGGAGCACAAAGCATCAAACAATGAAAAGGAGTCATATGGAGATATGATTGGCAAAGGATTGCCTATCGGTTGAAGTTCATGTCATGAGTGATCTCCACATCATTGATTGTGAATAAGATCAGAGTCCTGAATCACTTAAAGTCAATTATGAGATAGAGTGTTCGTACAATTACGAATTAATTATGTTTAATCACTAGTGCAATTAATTATGAACAATGTCTATCTGTAGTTTGCACTATAGTTGTAGAATATATGGTCACGGTTCCACCTTAGTTGTTGAAATTGGTTAGTTGTTATTTATCTTGCTAAATCTTTACGATTGGTAAAAGGTAATAATAGGATCATCCTCTAAAATTATAAAGAAGGATTTTGTCCTACTACATGCTTACAATACTTTATTAGTGATGCTATGGATGAGGAGACTCACGTCCTTCGATCCAAAAGGCTACAATTACATTACTATCTCCTTGCTTCCAAGAAACCCGAACTTGAAAATGTGTGGCATAGTTATGTGATATTCTTGTAACTTGATTTTTTTACCAATCAACAAACAAAGTCTAAAAGATATGTTATATCTAAATAAGTGTTTGCTTGCGAGTTCTATTGAAGTGTTCAGCTAAGTTTAAGACTGGAATGTATAGGACCCGGAAGAACACGAGTCATGAGTTGATGGTGAGAACTTAAAGAGAAGGAACAAATCCGAACGATGTAATGATATTTACATGCCTAGGGAAGTTCGTGTCTCACACCACTCTTAAAGTTGGATGCTTCTTCTGCGAGTAGGAGAAATTGGAAGTGAACCTGTAAGAAGTAAATGGCAGAAAGAAAAGAATACTCGAATGTCCAGCTCAGGTATGAATTTCATACAAGTTATGAGATGTAGATTAATTTTATTAAGTAAAGTATAATTCTTGGGGTTTATGATTAAATTTTTGATCACTAAATTCTTCGATATTGTGATTAAAAGTTGATGACAAGGATACCGACTCGATCGCATGTTGTTGCGAATCAATACAAGAACTACTACGACCTAAATGATCAACAAATAATGAAGTTAAATTATCTGATGGAAATTTTGTAAAATTTATAGTACTTCCCATCAACATATTACCTATGTAAATTATTGTCATAATTCATTTTAGATTTTTGAACACTCTAGCCCAATGCATAGAATTTGCAAGGAGGTTGCTCATGAGAGAACAATAGTTGTTCGATGTTAGGAACAAAGGGACATGCTCCTATAGTGAATAGGATGATTGTTATGAATATTGATAATAAAATTGACCATCCATAAAATTGAAGCTAAATTAATAAAAGAATACCACATATCTCTGGCACAATATTTAGTCACGTTGGAGAAACCCGCATGGAGAAATTCCATAATGATGGATTTTGAAGTCATATGATTTTGTATTATCTCACACATACACCTTTTGTCCAAATAGTGAAGTAAACTAAAATACCACTCACATGCCATAAAGAAAGAGCACAAAATAATTGGAAATCTGCATATTGATGGATGTATTCCAATAAGTGTTGCTGCAAGTAGTCGATTTGGTTATCTTGAAGGATGACTCAAGTATATTTATTTATTAGGACATAAATCTGGATCCTTTGAAATTTTTCAAAAGATTTTTCAGAATGAAGTAGAAATTAGTATCAATAAAATTATGTTTCTACATTTAGATTGCAGAAAAGAATATTTGAGTTTCATGTTTAGTGAATTTCTCATGAGCTATGAAAGAAATTATATATCTTGCACCTCCGAGAACACTACTAAGAGTAGAATGTTTTGAGTAGATGTAATAAAAATATATTTTAGGCATGGTAAGATCAAAGATGACATAAAATCAATTGCTAATATACTTTTTAATGTGGTGCTTTAGAGACTGTGGATTTTAGATTAGAAAAGGAATGCCATCAAAACTATTAAAACGACACCATATAAGATATGAAATGATAAAGTGCTACTTTGATGGTTATCCCAAAATTGTTGGCTATTCCTTTACCACTACGCGAGAGTGTGTAGATTTTGGAAGAAAATAATTTCTACAAAAGTGTGAATGGGAGGATAGTGCAAATCGATGAGATTACAGAATCTTCGTAATCAGGTCAAGCAAAAGAAACACCAAAAGTGGTTCTCGAATTTCCTACAATGCTGATACAAAAGCCACTATATGAGATTAGATGTTGGGTTCTACCGTAGGTGCATCGCATGCAAATTAAAAAATCCTACACGTAGAACATCCAAGGGAATGCTACGGAGATGGATCACTAATCGTTACCACTAGACGCGCAGTGTTGTGCAGTGGAAGTAGAGTTGGGGCAGCATGTTCGTGTGGTTTGTCTCCTCCTCGTCTAATCTCCCTCAAACAGTCGATCGCTGGATCCCATGTAAAGGGTTACTGGGGCGACGTAGGTGCACCGCCTCTAATGGTATCCGCGCATGTAGGAGGAACACCACGCGGCAGATTGCTAGGTCTGATCACACAATCGGCGGTGGCGAGTGGAGGTGGCTAATTACAACTCATGCAAAGCCCTAATGACGGTGCCAAAGAAATCAACCAGATGGGTGTGTCACACCTCCACTATACATAGGCATCCGGTGCAGGCTCAACTCTTGGGCCTCGCACGGATCCTAAATCCCACATGTTCCTTCCCTTAAGCATGCAACCCTTTAGGTTCTCCTTAACTTTGTCGTGGGTCAGATCACATTTGGCTCGACAAGTTGGTAGCACTCTAGCAAGGTGTGACGAACCCAAATGTCCGATGAATAGGTGAACCTGTACTTCACACTTTTGTTCCCTTTACCACACGATATATATTGTCGTGCACAAGGCGACATGGTCATCCATGTTGCAGCACGACCTGTTTCTCGTTCCGGTGAATCCGACCAAAATTCGGATTATCTCATAATCCTCATCGCATGTCCATGCTTATCCAAGTCGGACCACCCGAGGGGCCCAGAGTATATCTCTCCTAATCGGAGGGGAAAATACCATCTTGCTCGACCATGTCTCGCAGCATGGGTCTGGACAAGCCTGAAACCTAACTTTATAACTACCCAGTCACGGAGTAGCATTTCATAAGCCCAAAGCTAGTCTGTCACCATCCCGAGTACATGCGCCAGCTCAGGTCTTAGGACATAGAACATATGTTGTACTAGAGACTCACAGATGACCTATCGATGTGTCTCATAGTTGGGTATGTCCAACTCAGACCTTATCTCGACTCGGAACCGACTACGCCGAATCTGGCTAGATCTTTCTAACTCCATATTATCTGGCTAGAAACCAATGCTACATGGTCAGTGAGACCGAACCATCCACCATGTCATATATTAGTATAATTGGCTACACGTCCACACATCCCTTTTGACTAGGGACCATTTAGGACAATCATCATACAATGCATAGTCTCACAAACAAGTCACGTACTTGTTAATGCACATCATTGACAATGTCCAAGGACTATCTTTATTCATAAACACACGTAGGAAATGTAATCATACATGATTGCCTCTAGGGCATATCTCCATCAGTCTCCTACTTGCACTAGAGTCAATCAAATAGACATCGAATGCCCATAGCTCTAACGTGCCCATCATGCTTGGGTTGTGGAAGCGGCTTAGTCAATGGATCTGCAACATTTTCATCCGTATGAATCTTGCATAAATTAGTATCACCATTCTTTATGAGCTTTCCTATCAGGTGATACTTTCGGTCTATGTGCCTGGTCTTGTGGTGTTGTCTCGGCTCCTTGGCTGGTGTGATGGCACCTGAATTGTTGCAATACAGATCCAACGGTTTTGCCCAGCCCGGGAACACACAAAGATCCTCCAAGAACTTTTGAATCCAAACACCTTCCTTTGCGGCTTCACAAGCCGCAATGTATTCAGCCTCTGTTGTGGAGTTGGCCACCACATCTTGCTTGGAACTCGTCCACCTCACTGCTCCTCCATTCATGACATACATGAATCCAGTTTGAGATTGACAATCATCCCTATCGGTTTGGAAACTAGCATTAGCGTAACTCTTTACGCAGAGCTCCTCCTCACCTCCATAAACTAAGAACATCTCTTTAGTCCTTTTCAAGTACTTCGGGATAGTTTTCACCGCTACCTACTAACTCTCACCTAGGTCAGCCTAGTATCTCCTTGGTAAGCTTATTGCATAGTCAACATCAGGTCGAGTACATAGCATGGCATGCATGATGGATCCTTTTGCCGAAGCATACGGAATCCTACTCATCTAGTTCGCTCATCACAAGTTGTAGGACTCCGAGTCTTGATTACCCTTATACCATGTGAGATGGGCAAGAACCCTTTCTTGGCCTCACTCATGTTGAACCTCTTCAACAATTTGTCTATGTACATGCTCTGGCTTAAGCCGAGCAGCCTCCTCGATCTACCTCTATATATCTTGATGCCTAAAATTTACACTACCTCTCCAAGGTCTTTCATTGAAAACTTGACATTCAATGATTCCTTGACTGAGTTCAGCATCGAAACATCATTTCTGATCAGCAGTATGTCATCCACATACAAGATCAAAAATACTACCAAGCTACCACTAGACTTATTGTATAAACAATAGTCCTCTTCTTTATTAATGAAACCAAGGTCAACGATGACTTCATCAAAAGGATTGTTCCAACTCTGAGCTGCTTGCTTCAATCCATAAATGGATCTATTGAGCTTGCATATTTTACCAGCCTTAGTTAGATCAACAAAACCTTTGTGATGTATCATGTATACATCCTCTTTTAAATTTCCATGAAGGAAAGCCGTTTTGACATCCATCTGCCATATCTCATAATCGAAATATGCACCTATAGCTAGTATGATCCTTGTCGACTTTAGCATCGCTACCGACGAGTAGGTATTGTCATAGTCAATTCCTTGAATTGGTCCATAACCTTTAGCGGCAAGACAAACTTTGTGGATCTGAACATTTCCACCAACATCATTTTTCTTCTTAAAGAACCATTTGCAACCAATGGAAACTACACCAGGTGGCGGATCAACCATGTCCCAGACTTGATTGTCATCCATGGACTTTAACTCGGATCTCATGGCCTCTAGCCATGCCTCGGAATTTGGGATCACCATCGCTTCCGCATACGTGGCAGGATCGTCGTTTTCTAGCAACAACACATCATGCACTTTGCGCAATCTTTTTGACCTTCGTGGCTCCGGTGCCGACTCCACTATGGGTTCCCTCACAAACTCCAGTATGATCTCATCACCAACCGAGTTGTCCCCGGCTGGCTCTCGAATTTCTTCGGGTCGCACCATTCTCCCACTGGCCTCCCGACTGAGAAACTCTTTCTCTAGGAAAACCCCGTTCCGAGCAACAACCACTTTGTTCTCTTCTTGATTGTAGAAGTTGTATCCCAAGGTTTCCCTTAGATATCCCACGAATATGCATTTATCCGACTTCGGTGTAAGCTTTTCTAACATGAGATGCTTGAAAAATGCTTCACAACCCCAAATCTTTAGAAAACACAAACTAGCACTCTTCCCAGTCCACATCTCATGTGCTGTCCTATGTTCGGATTTTGATGGTACCCTGTTAAGTGTGAAAGCTGCAGTTTCTAGAGCGTATCCCCAGATTGATAAGGGTAAATCCGATTTGCTCATCATCGATTGGACCATGTCCAACGAGGTTTGATTTTCCATTCTGACTCCTGGGTGTACCCGGAGGTGTGAGCTGAGGTACTATACCTCAGCTTTTTAGATGCTCATCAAACTCCTGGCTCATGTACTCACCTCCACGATCTGATCGCAGAAGCTTTATCATCTTGCCAAGTTGATTCTCAACCTCGTTCTGAAACTCTTTGAACTTTTCAAAATTTTGTGACTTGTGCCTCATCAAATAGATATATCCAAACCTACTCAAGTCGTCGGTGAAAGTCATGAAGTACTGATATCCACCTCTGGCCGTTGTGCTCATTGGACTGTACACATCACTGTGTATAAGCTCCAACAGTTCGGACGCCCTTTCGCAACTCTTTGCAAAAGGAGACTTAGTCATCTTGGCTAGCAAGCATGATTCACATGTCTCGAACAACCCAAAGTCAGGAGAAGTTAGGAGTCCATCATCATGGGGCTTCTTCATGCATTTCAGACTAATGTGTCCAAGCCGGCAATGCGAGAACTATGGAGGATTTATCTCATTAGGCTTATGCCTCTTAACATTCACGTTATAGACTGGTTCCATTTCTAGATTCAAAATAAATAACTCATCGACAATGGGTGCACAACCGTGGAACATTCCATTCAAATAAAATGAACAACCATTATCCTTAAAATTGAACCCATAACCTTGACTCATTAACCATGAGGCAGAAATAATGTTCTGACTAAGTGGAGGAATGTAATAACAATTATTCAATTCCAAAATAAATTTAGAAGGAAGCTGGAGCTGCATCGTGCCGACCTCCAATGCAGCAACTCTTGCTTTGTTGCCGACCCTGATGTCAATCTCCCCTTGTTGCACACGCCTAGTTCTTACTAGCCCCTGCATCGAGTTGCAAATATGAACAACCGACCCGGTATCAAGTACCCAAGAGCTACTAGGTATGTCAGCAAGGTAAATGTCTATAACATATGTAACAAGTGTACCTTTTCCTGAAGAATCATCTCCGGCCTTCTTCCCATGCTCAGCAAGCCACTTGCTACAGTTCCTCTTCCAGTGACCAGCTTCCTTGCAATGAAAGCAAATGGTCTTTGAGTTCAGTCCAGACTTCGGCTCAACAACGAAGATAACCTTCTCCGTGCCCTTTGCCTTACCCTTTTTTCTTGGACCAACTCTTTTTGAACTTAGTCGAGTTCTGCACCATCAACACTTGATGTGTGCCTTTCTTATTATCTTGCTCTGCCACCTTGATCATCCCATGCAATTCAGTGAACTTCTTATCCATTCCATGCATATGATAGTTCGAGACGAACGTCCCGTAGCTAGGTGGCAAAGAACCCAAAATTGCATCCGTGGACAGCTTGTCCCCAAGTGGGAAGCCTAACCCATCAAAAGCATGCACATACCCGATCATCTTGATCACATGCGGGCTCAGTGGATCACCCTCTTTCAGCTTACAATCCATCAAGATTTGCCAGACGTTGAATCTTTTGGTTCTAGCCTACACCTGAAACATGCTCTTGATACTCTCCATCATGTCGAAAGCCTAAATGTTTTCGAAATGTTGTTGCAAATTGGGCTCCATACAAGCCAGCATGAGGCAGCTAATCTCGTTTGATCCATCAACTAGTTTTTGGTGCGTATTCTTGGTTGGGTCATTAGCATTCTCGATAGGTTCCTATGGAAGTGGATCCTCTAGAACATGTTCCTTTTTATCGTGCTTGAGAAAAATTCTCAAATTTCTATATCAGGTGGTAAAGTTTGTTCCATTCAGTTTATCCTTTTCCAGAATTGATTTTAGTGCAAAGTTGGGTTGAGCAGGTGGTCCATTGATCTACTACAAAAAATATGCAATCACTAAGCAATGTGTTTATGTAGAGTAATCAAGCCTTAAATAGAACTACTCCCACTGAAGTCAGCATCCCTTGGCAAACTCTCAGTGATTCAGGACCCGTCTACCATGAGCGACTAGTGAGATTTAGCATCACCTCTAGCCAACTTTCCTATTCGTTAAGCAACACCTTGCTAATCGTATCTCTATACCACTCGTGTTGGTCGGGTAGGTATCCTATACCCTGGCTCTAACCTACTTTGCCACAAGGCCCAAAACCATTTTGGTAGCCTTGCCAAGTTAACCTGATGCAGTGTATGTCGATGTCCGACACGAACCCTCCAGTTCAAGGACATCTAGTAGCACCTCAATTTTATGAGCCCACCACTAGACGTACTTGACGTGCGAGGGTGAAACATCCAGAATGGAAATATGCTTGATATTTACAAGGGATCTTTCTACCATTATAACATGCATAAAAAACAAGAAGAAATATCAATCACATATAAACATAAATATGTGAAATAGTATGGCTCCTTCATGGGCGTCCTTCCAGGCCGGCTCCAACTCTGATGACCAGGGCGGAACTTCATCTTGTTCGTCATGCTAGGACGCCAAACCCTCGATCTTGATCTCTATCCTCCAAGCACTACAACTAGTAATGAATTTTATAGAGAACCACAAGTCGATACGCAGGTCGTTATACAATATAATGTAGGATCGAAAGTAGGTCTATAGGGGGTGATTAGACTACTTGACCAAATAAAACTATGCTTTTTTGCAATTTTAATTCTTAGCAAGTTTTAGCATTCATAACATATCAAGTACACCCTACACATGGAAGTCTAATAGTATAGCAGCGGAAAGTAACAACCAACATGAGTAAAAGGATAGGGTAGGAAGATCAAACGCAATTGTAGACACGATGATTTTTCCTGTGGTTCCAATAGGTGGTGCTATCGCACATCTAGGTTCAGGGAGTCCTCAACCCACGGAAGGTAATGGTAACAAGAGCCCACGGAGGGCTCTACCCACTGAGGGTTCCATGAAGAAGCAACCTTGACTATACCATGACAGCCTACATCCACGGAGGACTAGCCTTACTCGGGGTAGATCTTCACGAAGTAGGCGATCTCCTTGCCCTTACAAACTTCTTGGTTCACTCCACAACACAAAGTAGGAGGCTCCCAAGAGACACCTAACCAATCTAGGAGGCATCACCCTCCAAAAGGTAATAGGCTCGGTAATGACAATGAACTCCTTGCTCTTGTGCTTCAAGATGATAGACTCCTCAACACACAATCACTCTCTCACAGATTTGGCTTGGTAGAAGAGATGGAATTGGTGGAAAGAAACTTGGGGAGGCTCGAAATCAAGATCCATATGGTTGGAGTGGAAGATCTTGACCTCAACACAAGGGTAGGTGGCTCTCTCTCTTAGAAAACTGAGTAGGATAGGTATGGAATAGTTCTGAGTGCTTCTATTTCGAGTGGGTGGTGGTGAAGGGGTATATATAGGCATCCCCAAAAATCCAACCGTTACACACAAAATGACCAACATGGTGACACCGATGTGTTAATCTCGATGATACCGAAGTGACCAAAAGGTGGCAACTTTTGAATCTTGGTGAGACCGATATAGGATTCTCGGTTGCACCGATAAGGTGACCAACGGTCAGAATTGCCAAACTCAGTGACGCCGATTCAAAATTCTCGGACGGACCGAAAGTGTGAACTTGCATAACATAAAGTTGGCAACCCAACTCGGTGGCACCGAAAGCAGTGTCGGTTGCACCAAAGTGTTAGGGTTTGGCTGAGTCTGTCTAGGGTTTGGAATCGGTGGCACCGGGATAGGACTGTTGGTTGCACCGATTTTGTATGTTTGGCTATATTTAGACTTTGGTGGGAGAGCTTGTGGATGTTTTTGGTGACTATCACTTGTGCAAGTATGAGCATTTTGTTCACCAACAAAACCTTAACCCGTTTTAATTGTATTGGCTTTCCTATGGACTCAAAGTGATTTCTCACAAATGTAAAATGTAGAGTCCTCTTGCTTGAAGCTTGGCCAACCTATTTCCTTGCATCTTGGGGGTAGTTCCACAATCTCCACAATCCTTTTGCCATCCCTATGATTGAACTTTTCCTGAAATATACTTGGTGGAAACATTAGTTCAATGACTCATATGTTGTAATTAATTACCAAAACCATCAAGGGAGCAAATGTGCTTTCAATCTCCCCCTTTTTGGTAATTGGTGACAACATATAGATCAAAGCTTCGGCAAAGATATAATCATTGAATATAATCGTCGCTCTAAGAAGTATGTGATATGCAAGAGCTCCCCCTAAATTTGTGCATTATTTTAAATTTGCGTTTGAATGCAAATGCACAATCAATTAGGTACATGGGTCACTTCTTACATGTCACATACCACTTGGTGGTGTGCGAGAGTAATTAGAATGAGCATCATAGCACAACACAATCAACCAAAGATGAATGATCATCACATAAGCATTAAGATGATATGAAATAGTAGAATCACACATTAAAGCGTATGATCAAACATCATCAAACGTATCATCAAACGTGTATGACAAGCAACCAAAAGTGTGTTACATCAACCAAAAGCAATTGTTTTTGAAAACAAGCAACAAAACACCAAACACTCTCTCACTCGAAGCCTAAAGATCTATATACACTTCTCCCCCTTTGGCAACAAGTTACCAAAAAGTTCAAAGGCATATATCTAAGCATTCTTGGGCTAATCTCCTCCAGTTGTTGATGAAGGAGTCGAGAGAATGGTGTCAGTCAAAATCTCTGCAGATGTCGTGGATGGAGCTGGAGTGGACACTGGAGGAACTGGAGCTGATGGAGTAGGAGCGTTGTTGACAATAGCAGGAGCTGATGAAGAGGGCCTTACGTCTGGTGCAGGTACTGTGACTGATCTATCCTAAGTAGTGAACTATGTGATCGGCCTGAGAGGTGATCCATCCTCATCATCACCATCATCATCATCATCATCTGAAGAAGTAGAAGAGACCCGAGGATGTGCATGGAGTCAACTTCCTTCTCATGCTCTATGACTATCTTGGTCACCTTGTCCACCTTGTCACCAAGAGTCTTGATCCTTGTCTCAAAGATCCTCACAAGACTATGCTGGTTGGCAAGAATGCCCTTGATATCCTTCTGCATGCCCCAAACTGCTGAGATCAAAAGATCCATTTGCTCGTTTCTAGGTCTGGGGGCTTGAGCACTAGCGGCTTGAACTGCTTCTGCCTCTGCCTGTGCTATAGCAGATGTGGGATGATCTGGGTCCATCACCGCAACATTATCCTCAAGCTTTGGCTGTAGGGGCAAATGTGGACGGTCTAGAGCAAATATGTGCTTCTCCAACTAAGAGTTGATAAGAATCTAGATGTAGGGTGCATAGCAGCAAGAGCGCTTCTGATCAGCAGCAACCCTCTCGATTGTCTCAACAATCAAATCCACCACTCTAATCCTGGTATGTCCATCAAGGTGGATCAACATGTTGATGGAGTAGCCTCAAATCATATTTTCATCTCCTGACTTGGGCATCAAGGTATGCCTTAGAATAGTGTTCATGGTACGGAGGCCTGCTTGCAGATAGTAGATGGATCCTACCTTGTGAGATTGCACTTTGTCTGCGGGGATAGGAGTATACACATCCTTCATGGCATTATGGCTCGCCTTGGATTGTGAGTATACATCTAGATCACCATCCTGAACCTCTGGAACTCCTAGAAGTGCAGACCACTCATCAATAGTGGATTCATACCTTGCTCCTTCAGTCATCCATACAATTCTTCCATCTCCGTAGAAATGTTCAGTGGAGTAGAATTGCATGATCATCTCATCGTTCCATGCAGTAAGCTCTCTGCCAATGAACTCAACAGACCAATGTAGTGGAAATTATCTTGGACACTTGGAAAGTAATCCTCATTCTCCTTAATGAATTTCCAATCAACATATCTCATATCACTAACAGCTGGGCTCTTGTCAAGCACCACTGTCTCATAAAAGTCATGTTGTTCTCTGGTGTAGAACCTGTAGTCAACAGAAGTTTTGTTTCTCTGGGCATAAGGATCTATAGCTCTCCAAGCTGTCAATCCTGAGTCTTTCCTCTTCTTCATATCTTCAACAACTAAGTGGCTGACATCATGTAATGGAAGATGTGATCTGAGCTTCATCAATGTAATCAAGTCATCATCATCTTGAAATTTGGAGGCAGTTCCTTTGTTCTTTTCAGAAGTTGGAATATCTCTGGTAGTCCTCTTGGACTTCTGTGCAGCAGCCTTCTTGGATGTAGGCTTGGTGCTCTTGGAAGTGCCAGTCTTTGGCATAGCATCAGCCATAAGCTTCTTGGCCTTCTTCTTGGGAGGAGCCTTTGCAGCTAGCTCATCCTCCTCTTCCTCAAGAGAAGCACGCGCAGCCTCCTCTGGATCTTCATACATGGAGGTAGGCCTGCCAATCACATGAATAATCCTCTTCCTGGTTTTCTTCTCCCCTGCCTTCTTAGGCATAGACTTCCTTGGGGGATCAACAGACATTGTGGCCCTAGCACTCTCTTGTGCTTTGATAGTTTCAGAGATGGCATAGACCTCGCTGACAACTCTTCTGGAAGAAATAGCTTCAGTAGCAGACTTCTTAACAGCCTTTTTCTTGCTTCTTGGAAAGAATCTGCTTAGGAACAAAGTCTGAATCTTCTTCATCAGAATTTAGCTTCTTCTTGGTCCTAGTGGAAGCCTTGGGCAACCCATGGGAGCTGGGGGTGCTTGGATCTGAAAATGAACTGGACTCTAGGATTGTGCCTCAACTCATGTTAGCACCCTGCTCTGGCATATTCTGACTGTCCTTAGCATCAAACATATTGATCCTGTGAATCAAGTATAGAAGAGCAGAAGTAGATGAGTCATCACAAAATGAGGCTGGTTTTTGAAAGTTTGAGCAATAGATTTTCAAAGTTTTTGCATTCTGTCAAATGAAAATCGGTACAGCCGAAGCAAGATTTTTGGTGCCATCGAGACTGATTGTCCCTTTTAACAGAACCTTGGCACTCTTTTTGATGAGACCGAAAAGAAGTACTCGGTTCCATCGAGACCGTTCTCAGCAACATAGAAAGACAAATCGGTGAGACCGATATGTTCGCTTCAGTTCCACCGAGTTCCATCGGGCGGATGACAAAACCCTAGAAAATCTAATATTCACTAAGCTATCAAAAGTTGGAGTGGATAGGAGTGCGTGCAACGATAGCCTTATAGATAAACTTCAATCCATTGCGCAAGAATCGGACGAGGAGCGCAAAAGCAGGTCGAATACGTACCCTAGATTGGCGCGGATCCGCTACGGCGGCGACGATGGAGAGGATTTCGTCGGCGACGGTGATTCCCAACGGCAGAGGAGCGCAGGGAGACAAGGGCGACGACCAGGTGTCTCATAGGCGGCAGCTTAGGGCTCTAAAGCGCAACGATTGAGATTGAATTTCAAAGCATCGGGGTCCACAGCTTATATACCCACCACTGTTGGTGTCACCATTCAAACTTTTCGGTGTTGCCGAGTTCCTCAACTGTTTGTTGACAGGGAAACTCGGTGTAACCGAGAAGATGGAGTCGGTGGTACAGAGATTGAAAACCATATCAACCCTAGGCATTCGGTGAGACCGAGATTTTGTGGTTGGTTCCACCGAGATGTACTTGGGAGGTTCTAATGGTTAGTCCTTGTCGATACGGAACTCCGAGTGCTCCACACACCCAGGGATCGAAAAGCATTTGTTCAAATTTTGTGATGCAGCATGAATAGAGTATGAGGTGAGAAAGCATAGATAGCTAAATAAGTGGTCCTAGGCATTTTTGTATATCCAATTGGCAAAAGATAAATCAAAAGCCAAATAGCAACAATTGGATATCCTCGAATGAGTAAATAAATGCAGACCAACATGCTCACACAATAAGATGTCAAACAAAATCATGGCAAACATGCACAAACACTCTAGCATCTAACAAGCACTTGGGCGATGACGAAGTCATCTATATATGAGTATTTGACTTAGGAGCCAAGTAAGAGTACTTGATCATAGGTCATCCTCATCGTTTAAGCACAAGTGGGGTTACCACTTTAACATAAAGCATTTAATGTTGTCACATACTAAGAGATGCGTTGACTCAAGTCTTAGAGTAAAGCTCCCCCTTTATGTGACACCCCCCCATAAGAGGGATAAACTAACCTTGGGTTTTGTCGATGAAGACTTCATGTTGGCGAGGTAGTGGTGGATGCTCAAAGTTGATGAAGATCACCAAGAGTTGGGAGCATCCATGTTGTTTCCTTACTCTTCTCACCTACATGGGTTAGTCCCAACACACAAGAGACAAATACAAGGATATCTATGGACATGGAGTGCAAAGCATGTGAGATGATGTCCATTGATTTGTTGATTACCTTTGAGGGAATGTGTGACTCCCTTATCTATTGCATAGGGTTGATGTTGATTGCAAATAGATATTGCCAATAATGAATATGAGTGAATTTCATTGGCGAAGTCACCCCTCAAGAACTCTCTAGTTCTTGTTCTTGGGAACCCACATCACCAAAGCTTGGGGTTCATCTTCATAAGAGTCAAAGTCCTCTTGGAGCTTGTTCTTGCCCTTGAGCTTGGTGTCTTGTGGTGGAAGGTAATCTTGCAACTTTGTTCACTTGGGAAGAGTATTTTCATACTTTTCCTTTTGAGGAACAAACTTGGGATTGGGGTATTGACCTTCTTCCCATTCAACTCCATTTGCGTTGAAGTAGCCAACACCACGATTCTTCTGGTATCCTCCATTTGGGACGCCCACGGTTCTTACAAGCTCTCTATGATCTTCAAGAGTAGATTCATGGGCTAACTTAAGAGTGTCGAGTTCTTTAGTTAGTACTTCTATTTTCATCTTATCATCGCCAATTGACTGATCTTGACTAGCATGAGAAATATCAAGTTTATTATGATCAACATCACTAGTTTTATCACATAGCAAGTCATCATCGTAAACCAAATCATCTTCATCACTACCGAAATCAAGAAATTTGGGGTGTGATACCTTGGGGCCTTTAGCCATGAAGTAACTTACACTCCCTTCATTTGGTGAATCAAATAGATCATAGGAGTTGATTGTCACTAGTGCAATTCCGGCAACACCATCATCTTGACTATAGTCGGAGTTGGAGTGATAGCTTCTCTCGAAGTGGTTGACGGAGTTAGAGCCGGAAACCCATTCACCAACATGAGCTTGATGTTTCCTTCTAGAGTAGCTCTTGGTGTGCTTGTCCTTCTTCTCTGAGTCCCTACTTCTCCTTGAGGGTCTACGTTCATAATGATCATCTCTACTCTTTCTCTCTCTTCGAGGTGATTCATCTCTTGAGCTTCATCTTCTAGGTGACTCTTCTCTTTGTTTGTAGGGAGCCGTGCACTCAATTGAGTAGTTTCCGGGCTTCCCACAATTGTAGCAGTTTTGGTCACGACTTGACGAACGCTTCTCTTCATGTCTTGAGTTGGATCTACGATCTTTTCTTCTATTCTTGTAGAACTTGTTAATTTTCTTGACCATGAGGCTTATCTCTTCATTTGTGACAAGGTTGTCGCTTGAGGTAGCGGGAGCATCACTTGTGGCTTTGTAAGCCCTGCTAGACTTGTGGTGAAGCTCTTCCATGTCTTTGAGTGTCATCTCATGAGCAACAATTCTACCAATCACTTCTGTTGGTTTGAGATCTTTGTAGTTGGGCATCATTTGGATCAATGTGCACACGGTGTCATAACTCTTATCCAAAGCTCGAAGTATCTTCTTGATGATGAACTTGTCAGTCATTTCTTCGCTTCCTAAGCCGGCAATCTCATTGGTGATGAGAGCTAGCCTAGAGTGCATTTCAGCGACTCCTTCACCATCCTTCATCTTGAACTTATCAAGTTGACCTTGAAGAACATCTAACTTGGCTTCTGTCATAGACTCAGTTCCTTCGTGCATATCAACCAAAGAATCCCAAATATCTTTTTCCTGTTCAAAACGTTTGATTTTGTTGAATTCTTCAGGGCATAGGCAGTTGAAGATAATGTCACATGCATGAGCATTGAGTTGCAACAACTTCAATTCTTCCGTCTTCGCTTCACGATCTAGTTCTCTTCCATCACCAAAGAATTCACCTTGCAAGCCAACACGAACAACGGCCCAAATGGCAGGATTATGAACAAGCAAATGCATTTTCATTGTATGCTTCCAACTAGAAAAATTAGTGCCATCAAAGTACCGACCTCTACAGTGATAATTTCCCTCACTAGATCCATACTTCTCCTAGGTTGTGAAACCAATGCAATGGAGACCAAAGCTCTGATACCACTTGTAGGATCGAAAGTAGGTCTAGAGGGGGGGTGATTAGACTACTTGACCAAATAAAACTATGCTTTTTCCCAATTTTAATTCTTAGCAAGTTTTAGCATTCGTAACATATCAAGTACACCCTACACATGCAAGTCTAAGAGTATAGTAGCAGAAAGTAACAACCAACATGAGTAAAAGGATAGGGTAGGAAGATCAAACGCAATTGTAGGCACGATGATTTTTCCCGTGGTTCCGATAGGTGGTGCTATCGTACATCCACGTTCATGGAGTCTTCAACCCACAGAGGTTAATGGTCACGAGAGTCCATGGAGGGCTCTATCAATGAAGGGTTCCACGAAGAAGAAACCTTGACTATACCATGACGGCCTACGTCCACGGAGGACTAGCCTTACTCGGGGTAGATCTTCACGAAGTACGCGATCTCCTTGCGCTTACAAACTTCTTGGTTCACTCCACAACACGAAGTAGGAGGCTCCCAAGCGACACCTGACCAATCTAGGAGGCACCACCCTCCAAAAGGTAATAGGCTCGGTAATGACGATGAACTCCTTGCTCTTGTGCTTCAAGATGATGGACTCCTCAACACACAATCAATCTCTCACGGATTTGGCTTGGTATAAGAGATGAGATTGGTGGAAAGCAACTTGGGGAGGCTAGAAATCAAGATCCATATGGTTGGAGTGGAAGATCTTGACCTCAACACAATGGTAGGTGGCTCTCTCTCAGAAAACTGAGTAGGATAGGTATGGAATAGTTCTGAGTGCTTCTCTTTCGAGTGGGTGGTGGTGAAGGGGTATATATAGGCATCGCCAAAAATCCAACCGTTACACACAAAACGACCAACTCGATGACACCGATGTGTTAATCTCGGTGATACCGAAGTGACCAAAAGGTGGCAACTTTTGAATCTCGACGAGACCGATATAGGATTCTCGGTTGCACCTACAAGGTGACCAACGGTCGGAATTGCCAAACTCAGTGACACCGATTCAACATTCTCGGATGGACCGAAAGTGTGAACTTGCATAACAGAAAGTTGGCAACCCAACTTGGTGGCACCGAAAGCAGTGTCAGCTACACCGAAGTGTTAGGGTCTGGCTTAGTGTGTCTAGGGTTTGAAATCGGTGGCATCGGGATAGGAATGTTGGTTGCACCGATTTTGTATGTTTGAATATAGATAGACTTCGGTGGGAGAGCTTGTGGATGTTTTTGGTGACTATCACTTGAGCACGTATGAGCATTTTGTTCATCAACAAAACCTTGCCCCCTTTTAATAGCATTGGCTTTCCTATGGACACAAAGTGATTTCTCACAAATGTGAAATGTAGAGTCCTCTTGCTTGAAGCTTGGCCAACCTATTTCCTTGTATCTTGGGGTAGTTCCACAATCTCCACAATCCTTTTGCCATCCCTATCATTGAACTTTTCCTGAAATATACTTGGTGGAAACATTAGTTAAATGACTCATATGTTGTTATTAATTACTAAAACCACCAAGAGAGCAAATGTGCTTTCATATAATGACAACACTTTGGTTCCTGCTGGCTGACAATCATGACACGTTGGTCATGTTAAGTTGCACACATGCATCACATACACATGAGCCATAATATTCACATCAAAGCTGCAAAACAAAGTTGTGCATAGAATCGCATTCTACCGGTTTGTGTGATCATTTTCAGAAATCACAGATCGAATATGTATTCCGATCAACCTGAATTTTCTGATCTGACCAATCCCATCGATCATCGTGAACCCAATTCGGATTTACGTTTCATAGTTAACCCCGATGGCGGAAACCGACCGGTAGGGGTAGGTTGTGTCACGACCTCTTCGATTCCGATTGATAGAAAACATAATCGAGATTACAAAGGACGATAGATCTCATCCGCCACCTCCACATATCAAATATGCATCCGATTAGAATCCAAATCCTATAGCAAAGGCTCGGATAGCACTGTTGGGTTCTACCGTAGGTGCATCGCATGCAAATTAAAAAATTCCTACGTGCAGAACATCTAAGGACATGCTATGGAGATGGATCACGGATCGTTTCTCCTAGACGTGTAGTGTCGTGCAGCGCAAGTAGAGTTGGGGCCGCATGTTCGTGTGGTCGGTCTCCTCCTCATCCGCTCTCCCTCGAAAAGCCTGTTACCGGATCCCACATACAGGTTCACCGGAGCAGCGCAGGTGCACCGCATCTAATGGTATCCGTGTGTGTAGGAGGAGCACCATGAGACAGACTGCTAGGTCCGATCACACAATCAGCGACGGCGAGTGGAGGTGGCTAGTTGCAACTCATGCAAAGCCCAAATGACGGCACCCAAGCGATGAACCCGATGGGTGTGCCACACCTCCACTATATATAGGCATCCGGCACTGGCTCAACTATTGGGCCTCGCACGGATCCTAAAGCCAAGTGTTCCTTCCCACAAGTGCGCGACCCTTTAGGTTCTTGTTCACTTGGTCGCGGGTCAGATCACATCTGTCTCGACCAGTCGGTAGCAGCCTCTAACAAGGCGTGCCAACTCCAAATGTCCAATGAAGCTGGTTAGGCGAACCTGTACTTCACACTTATGTTCCCTTTGCCACACGATATATGTTGTCGTGCACAAGGCGACATGGTCATCCTTGTTGCAGCATGACCTTTTTTTCGTTCCGGTGAATCCGACCAACATTCAGATTGTCTCATAATCCTCATTGCATGGCCATGCTTATCTAGGTCAGATCACCCGAAGGGCCCAGAGTTTATCTCTCATGATCGAACGGGCGAATCCCATCTTGATCGACCACGTCTCGGAGCATCGATCTGGACAAGCCCGAAACCTACCTTTGTAACTACCCAGTCATGGAGTAGCGTTTGGTCAGCCCAAAGCTAGCCTGTCACCATTCCGAGTACATGCGCTAGTGAGACCAAACCATCCATCATGTCATATGCTAGTCTAATTTACTGCACGTCCACACAGCCCTTTCTACTACGGACCATTTAGGACAATCATCATACAGTGCATAGTCTCACAAACAAGTCACGTACTTGTTAATACACATCATTGACAATGTCCGAGGACTATCTTTATTCATCAACACATAGGAAATATCATCATATATGATTGCCTCTAGGGCATATCTCCAATAATAGAGACTTATGTCGAACTTGCGGATGAACTCTATAGATTTAGTAAAATTCGTGCGAACCTTCATGGTGCGCAAAAAAAATATTATCGAAACAACTAATGACCTTATGGTACAAAGAGAAGCATTGGGTGGCCCTGACTCTGGAAATGGCTATATGCCAAAATAATATGAGATAGTATTGATGGGCCCTGGATACTTTATATGCATTTATAGGTCGTTTTATATCATTTTTGTGAACTAACCTATTAACCTAGTGCCAAGTGCCAATTGATGTTTTCTACTTCTTTTTGGCCTTTCAAGAATACTGTACCAAACGGAGTCCAAATGCCACAAATTTTTTTGATGATTTTTTCTGGACAAAAATAAGACTTGGAAGCTTCGGATGGACACCAAAGGCCACACGAGGTGGCGCCAAGCTAACAGGACGCTCCTAGGGGGTGGGCGTGCCCTCATGGATTGGCACCACCTCCCACGACATCTTGACCTAATTTTGCCTCTATATATTCTCTTAAATCAGAAAAACACCCGAGATCCAGCCAAAATACTTTTTCCTCCACCGCAAGTCTCTATTCCGACGGTAGGCCATCTGGAGTCGTGTTCCCGTGCCTTGCCAGAGGGGGGATCGGTCGTGGAGGGCCTCTACATCATCCTTGTTGCCTCCATAATGATGTGTGAGTAGTTTACCAAAGACCTATGGGTCTATAGCTAGTACCTAGATGACTCTCTCTCTTTCTCTATGATTTCCAATACAAAGTTCACCGCGATTCCCGTGGTGAACTATTTGATGTAATTTCCTTTGTAGTGTGTTTGTTGGAGTCCGATGAATTGTGGGTTTATATTTAGTTATTAATGAAAAATATATTGAGTCTTTACTGAATTCTTATATGCATGATTGTTATAGCTTCGCATTGCTCTTTGATCCATCAGTTTGGTTTGGTCAACCAGATTGCTTTATCTTCAACAAGAGTGGTGTGTTGTGATGGGTTTAATGTTGCGGTGCCCTATCCTCATGACAAAAGGAGTTAACAAACATATTATATTACTGTCATTAAGGGGAAAATTATGGGGTTTATTCATATTGATTGGACTTACTTTGTCTACATCATGTCACCTTGCTCCAAGCATTACTCTGTTTTCACTTAATACTCTAGTTGCATGCTGGATAGCGCAGTCGATGGGTGGAGTAATAGTAGTAGATGCGGACAGAAGTGAGTCTACTTGTTTATGGACGTGATGCCTATATACACGATCATTATCGTGAATAAATGTTGCGGAACTATGCACTTTTCTATCAATTGCCCAACAGTGATTTGTTTTGCCCACCGTATGCTTTCTTCAAGAGAGAAGCCTCTAGAGAAAACTATGGCCCCCGGGTATTCACAAAATATATATTATAAAA
The DNA here is from genome assembly GCA_022496015.1 of Hordeum marinum. Taxonomy (NCBI): domain Eukaryota; kingdom Viridiplantae; phylum Streptophyta; class Magnoliopsida; order Poales; family Poaceae; genus Hordeum; species Hordeum marinum. The sequence goes on from CM039677.1 coordinate 324,333,712, forward strand.
ACTCCAAAAATATTGCTTCCATTTAGTTAATATTATTTTATATTCATATTATCTATCACTACTTATCGCTTGCAAGTAACGAGTTCAAGGGGCTTGACAACCCTCTTGCCCGCCTTAGGTGCAAGTGCATGCTCTTTTCTGTGTAAGTAGTGAAGAAGAGGATTTGCGTGGTCCTCCTATTGGTTCAATAACCTTGGTTATCATTGAGGGAAATACTTTTCTCTACTATGTTTCATCTTCTCTCCTCTTCGGGGGAAATCCCAACACAGTTTACAAGTAGCAAGTATCCATATACCCGAATCAAGTCTAGAAATTGACGAACTCTTTGAAAGACTTAGAGTCAAATGTATGGTAATGGACCTATAAACTGGCAGAGATAAAAATGTTTTATAAAGCTTGAATTCTTCCAAATAGTTTATGATAAGATCAAGGAATTGACTATAATGATATTATCTCATCATAGCAATACTTAAAAGTTAGTTCAGATTAAACTAGCAATTACTACATATTTAAATTATGAGATATAATGGATGTAAAAACTATTTCCATGAGATGGAAATAGAACCAAGGTTGTGTATTTGATACGACCAAGTTAGTTTTGTTGATCCCGAGGATTCTAGTAAGTGTGCAAACTTCAAGAAATCCTATAATGGATTGAAGAAAGCATAGTGGAGTTAATTTTTTGTTCTAATGAAATGGTCAAATAATTTGATTTCATCGAGGAAAGCAAAGATGCTTATATTTTTTTAAGAAATTAATTGGGAGCATGATAATATTTCTAAACACTATGTGTGAAGGACACATTGTTGATTGGAAATTATATAAATTTCTTTGCACAAATTAAGACTTTATTGAAACTAGATTTTCAGTAAAATACTTAAGAAATATAGTCCTGTTAGTAGGCATAATAATCTATGGAGTTAGTAGTGTCTAAACTGAGATTTTCCAAAATACTCACTCCGTTCCTTTATATAAGGTGTATTTGTGTTTTCAAAAGTCAAACGAGTGCATGTTTGACCAAGTATTTAGAAAAATATATAAATATCCATATTATGAAATTTATATCATTTGATTCATCATGAAAAATAGATTCATATTTTATCTATTAGGTATTATAGATATTGTTATTTTATTCTATAATCTTGGTCAAACATTCAAATGGTTGACTTGCACGGAAACCAATACACCTTATATTCTGGAACGGAGGGAGTACATATTAACAAAATACTAAAGCAATATAGTATGAGAAAAAACAAGAGTTTCTTCTCGAAGTCACATGGAGGAGCTTTAAGCAAGAGTTAGTGTCCTGAAATTCTGATGAGTGAAATACATGATTTCAATCACACATGTGTTAATTATATTCTACGGTATGTAAATACCTATATATGTCTAGTACTCCAAGTAAGTTGTGAGTAGTTAACAGAACGGACAAATTATTAATATATGACAAACGTAAAAATGTCGTTAAGTACCGATGACATGTTTCTCGCATATGGAGAAATTGAAGAGATTGTTGTAAGGAATTACATCAATACATGCGCGTGTAAGTAATACATCAAAAAGAAATCTTCATCCATGCTCCAAATGATTTTTGATTCAAGAAAGTTGAATGATTTATGGTGGCACAGTAAGTTGAAATCGGTCCAAGAAAGTTGCCATGGTGAATTATATAACAGAAGGCTGAGTATATTGTCGCTTAGAAGCAACAACAGAGTATGATGAATCAAAAGTTCATTTACGAACTTGGTATGGTTCCTAGATGATTGTGCCAAATAAACACTATTCTTAAAAGTGGTTCAATAGCTCAGTCCAAGGAATCAAAAATTTACCAGTGATTCAATATATATAATGCTAGTTTCACAAAATTGTGAATTCTTGTAAATCATGGTAGATGCATTGAAATGCAAATGACACATGGATTTGAAGTTGTGAGATTCAATAGGACAAAGTATATACAGCAAGCAAAGCATGGACTGACATTACCATTGGTGTAAAACTAAAATGTGCTAAATAGATTATTGACTCTAGTGCAAGTGGGAGACTATTGGAAATATACCCTAGAGGCAATAATATTGTATTATTATATTTCCATATTCATAATTAAGAGTTTATATTCTATGTTATAACTGTTATGATCCTAGAATATGTGATTCAGCGGAAAACTCATATGCACGCATGGCATGATAAATGGTAAAATTAGGTTCCTAGTCTTTCCTCTAATACTGGCTCAAGTGTTGTTGGTGATTATGTTTTTGGATCTTAGGATATCGTTAAGTGTAACTATAGTTCTAAAACAAGATTGACACCATTTTGTTAGAAGAATGATCATACTGAATCAGCCCAAGCTTGTTTGTTATACTTTGAGATAATATCATAGTCACTTCTTATCGCATGATGAGATTTGGGGTTTCTGAAACGACATCTGTAACTAGGTGATCATAACAACAACTTACAGGTTCATCAAAAAGTTTGACAAGGGACTAGATAGCTTGAGTGTGGAATTTGCTCCTCCGATGATGGAGAGATATTCTTAGGTCCCTCTCGGTGTGACGTCATCTATCATTGTCTGGCTAGACATAGGTGACTATGTCACGGGATGCCGGAGCACGTCAATGAAAACAAGAACAAAACCGATAACGAGGATAACGATATAGTGCGCATGTGCATGACTCGAGAGGATACAGATTCATCTTGGGTTTTGTAAAGTATCACAAAGCAAGAATATCACATAATAACCAAAGGTTCACTCCAATATTATCCGTTTACTCATAGGAGATAGGGTCAATATAGACGTCCACGGTTCCGCTCTCGGTCATTCAACAAAGGGGTTTCATTCATATCTATGTGTTACTGAACCTACAGGGTCACAAGCTTAAGATAATCACGATATTTTGGGTGTTAATAGGATAGGATTTATGAGAATATAATTCTTATTTTTTTCATTAATATTTAAATAGTTTCAAGAGGAACTGGAAGCGTTCCACTGTCACCTGAAGGGTTTCAGAGACTATCGGGCTATACAGGGTATTATGGATAAATAATATACATGTGATTTTTTGGAGATGTTAAATTAATAATAAAAGGTTGTTATAATAGTTAGAAGGCTTGTATAATTAATTTAATATTAACGAGCCTTAAAAGGCCAAGAGGTGAAAGGCAACTTGGGTCACATGGGCCCAAGTGGAGGTGGCATACCCCCACTTCTATGGAAAGGAGGGAGGGGGCGAATTAGAAGGGAAGTTTCCCTCCCCTCGTGTCACCCTTCCTCCCCCCTCCACCTATATACACTAGGGGATTTCCACCCTTTTGGACACACAACTTTTGAAGTCTACTCTACTCCTCTAGTTCTCGTTGATAGTAGTTGATCAATTAGAGTTAGACCTAGATCATATAATCCTCATAACTAGAATCCTAGTGTGGTTCTAATAACCTCCATCTAATTCTACAGTGATGTTTAGCTCTGGACGGTGAAGAGGTGCCCAGTCATGAAAAATGTACGCTTGGAACCAAGTAGAGAGGTCATGCTTTTGGTCTTCTATTCGAAGGATCGTTCGTGGGCGGTCCGCGGGATCGTTCCGATCTAAATCGTAATTGTATCTTCATAATGTTCCTGGTTGATTATAGGGAAATTTTATTGTTTTCTACTATGTTTCCCAACATTAACTCAATCAAATCAAATCTTAAGAAAATCTCAACTAAATCCAAACATTTCTTGCGTTCCACTACTCATACCCAAACCATATCAAATCTTATCAAAACATCAACTATAATCAAAGTTGGCGGGCTCATTTGACGCGTGCACACTTTTTATTTGTTTTCTATGTTTCTTTTATTGGTTTCCGTTTTTTTTTCATGTTTTTATGACCAACCTATTACTTTGGGATAGGCAACTATCAGAATCAGTACAATTTGTGACCCCACTGATTTTTTCTATCCCGCCAATTTATTTAAACTCGTTTTCATCCCAATGATCTATGTAATCCTATTTTTATCTTCCAAATTTTGTAATGTCCTTATGGAAAGGAATCAATCACGCTATTTTCTAATTAATATTTAAATACCTTGAAGGAAATCAATGTTTGATAACACAAGGCAACGTTTATGGAAAGGTACCAATGTTTGATAACACACCAACTATTTTTCTGTATTGGTTTGAACTCCTCCACTATGGTCAGCTACCCACTAACAAAGTAGCCAACCAGGTGGTTAGTTTTGCCTCGCCGATTTAATTTCACTACACCTTCACACTATTTTTTCTACCTCGCACGTAATGCCGCTTCCTCTATCGACCCAACTCATCCCTCTCTAAAAAAATATCCCCCATCGATCTCTCTAGTTCTCCTGTAGCTCGAGCATCTTTTTCTAGGGTTCTTCAACATCATCACCACTCCACCGTACCTTCCACCACCAGCTAGTGGCCAACATCAACCTCATCGAGCAAGGCATGGTCGAGGCCCCAACTTATGGGATGACAAAGTCATCGTCATCGCCTCACGCAGTGCAAGGCATGTCTACGACCATGACATGAGTTGTGGGGAGCTCCGTAACGGCTCTCCATCCACCACACTCTACTCTTCCATGGCTATGCACATTGTATAGGCAACACTGCTCCACCCATCCGTGAGAGTCACCCGTCCTCCTCCACCTTCTGGGTGCCCCGAACCCCCACCCAGGACAGCTAGGGCGATCCTTCTGCCCATCCCATCCCTCACTGTCTCTGTCAGAAACACATCTTCCATTCACCTTTGTTGTTAACTTCCTTATAGATGAAGTCAACCCAGAATATATGTTTCTTGGAAGCATTAAATTTATTGTTTTTAGTCATGAATATATATATGTGTTCTTGATCCTATATTGCAAATTGTAGACACCTATTACGAGTTACGATCCGCATCCCCAGGGTGACAATAACTGGGATTCTTTCCTGTGATTACCGTAGTTTGAGGAGTCACTGTATTCACTAAGTGCTAATGCTTTGTTCCGGTTCTCCACTAAAAGGAGGCCTTAATATCCCTTAGTTTCCATTAGGACCCCGCTGCCACAGGAGGGTAGTACAAAAGATGTCATGCAAGTTCTTTTCCATAAGGATGTATGACTATATATGGAATACACGCCTACATTACATTGATGAATTGGAGCTAGTTATGTGTCACCTTACGTTACAACTGTTGCATGATGAATGTTATCTGACATAATTATCCATCACCGATCCATTGACTACGAGCTTTCCACATATTGATCTTTGCTAAGTTACTTCTCCGTTACTACTGTTACAATCGCTATCAAACTGCTACTGTTACTTTTGTCATCGTTACCGTTACCTCTATACTACTTTGCTACTAAATACTTTGTTGCAGATATTGTGTCTTTCAGGTGTGGTTGAATTGACAACTCAGCTGCTAATACTCAAGAATATTCTTTGGCTCCCCTTGTGTCGAATCAATAAATTTGGGTTGAATACTCTAGCGTCGATAACTGTTGCGATCCCCTATACTTGTGGGTTATCAAGACCTTATTGTGGCACCGTTGCTAGGGAGCATACCTCTATTCTTTGAGTCACTTGGGATTTATATCTGTTGATCACTATGAAGAATCTGAAAGATCCAAAAACCAAGATCTATCCCTCTACTACGAGGGGAGGTAAAGAACTGCCATCTAGCTCTGCACTTGATTCAGCTTCTGTTATGAGTAAGTTTGCGACACCACCACCTGCTAGTAATTCTGATATGTCACAAGTAATTGATGATGCCACTTCTTCTATACATGATGCTTATGATGATACTTTTCTTGATAATACTATGCACTTGTGAATTTCTAGATGAACAAATTGCTAGAGTCAATGTTGAAAATTATGATACTTCTAAAACTGATGAAATTATTGAAACTAAACACTTCAAGACACTTGCTAGACCTAGGTCTCCTAGATATGAATTGCCTGATATTCCTGAGGGTTATGTTATGGAAGGAGAGGTAGCTAGGGACTTTCTTGCTTGTAATGATAGAGATGACCTTAGGAAATTACTATGCAAGTGGAAAGAATCCTTGAATGCTAGAATGAAATATGATCCTACATTTGCTACTTCACCTATTTTTGTTACTGATAAGGATTATGAATTCTCTGTTGATCCTAAGTTAATTACTTTGGTTGAATCTGATCCTTTCTATGGCTATGAATCTGAAACTGTTGTGGCACATCTCACTAAATTGAATGATATAGCCACCCTATTTACTCATGAGGAAATAATTTGTTATTATTATATTCTCAAGTTGTTTCCTTTCTCGCTAAAGGGCGATGCTATGATATGGTTTAATTCACTTGCTCCTGGTTGTGTGCGTAGTCCCCAGTATATGATATATCACTTCTCTGAAAAATATTTTCCTACCGATAAGAAACAAGCTGCCTTGTAGGAAATATTTAATTGTGTAAATTTAAGAAGAGAGTCTCCCTCAAGCTTGGGGGAGGCTTATCCAATTACTAAATGCTTTGCCTAATCATCCTCTCAAGAAAAATGAAATACTTGATATCTTTTATAATGGACTAACCGATGCTTCTAGAGACCACCTAGATAGTTGTGTTGGTTGTGTTTTCAGGGAACAAACTGTTAAACAAGGTGAAATACTATTGAATAATATATTGAGCAATGATAATGATTGGACTATCCCTGAACCACCTCCAAAGCCAACTCCAAAGAAAAGAGGTATTCTATTTCTAAGTCCCGAAGATATGCAAGAGGCAAAGAAATCTATGAAAGAAAAAGGTATTAAAGTTGAAGATGTTAAGAATCTACCACCTATTGAATAAATACATGGTCTTGATAACCCGACACAGGTAGTAGAGGTAAATTCTCTTCAAAGATTTGATGAAAGCTATATTCCTTATAATAAGTCTTCTAGCCAATGCTTGGATGAGTTTGATAATTTTGTTGTTAAGCAAGAAAATTTTAATGCTTATGTTAGCAGACAATTGAAACATAATGATTTCATGCTTGATTGCTCAGGTGATTATATGAGTAGAACTATCAATGATAAACTGATTAGTAAACATGCTTCCATGGTAACTACTCAAGCAGAACAAGTACTTAAGGCATAGAATGATTTTCTTAATGAGATGAATAGTAAGAAGAATGATCATTCTGTTAAAGTTGTGACTAGAGGTGGAAGAATGACTTAGGAACCTTTGTATCCTGAGGGCCACCCTAAGAGAATTGAGAAAGATTCTCAAAGGGGTAACAATTATGCACCTAGTTGCTCTAGTAATAAGAGGAACAAGGATGATGATAGAACTTTGCATGCTGCTAGTGAACCTATTATAGATACAACTGAAAACCCAAATTATATTTCTGTTCTGATGCCGAGACACAATGTGTTGATGAACATGAGCCTAGAGATAATATTAATGATGATGTTCATGTTGATGCTCAACCTAGTAATGATAATGATGTGGAGGTTAAACCTGTTGTTGATCTTGATAAACCATGTCCTAAGAATAAAAGATTTGACAAAAGAGATTTTATTGCTAGGAAACATGGTAAAGAAAGAGAACCATGGGTTCACAAACCCATGCCCTTTCCTCCGAAACCATCCAAGAAAAAGGATGATGAGGATTTTGCGCGCTTTGTTGAAATGCTTAGACCTGTCTTTTTGCGTATGCACTTGACTTATATTCTAAAAATATCTTCTTATGCTAAGTATATGAAAGATATTGTGACTAATAAAAGGTAGATGTCAGAAGCTCAAATTTCCACCATGCTTGCTAGTTACACTTTTAAGGGTGGAGTATCAAAGAAATTTGGAGATCAAGGAATACCAACTATACCATGCTCTATAAAACGGAATTATGTTAAAACTGCTTTATGTGATTTGGGAGCTGGTGTTAGTGTTATGACTTTCTATTTATATCGTAGACTTGATTTGAATAAGCTGACACCTACTGAAATCTCTTTGCAAATGGCTGATAAATCAACTAGTCTACCTATCGGTATTTCTGAGGACGTACCTATCGTAGTTGCAAATGCTACTATTTTAATGGACTTCGTTATTCTCGATATTCATGAGGATGACAGTATGTCAATCATCCTTGGTAGACCCTTTTTGAATAATGCAAGGGATGTTATTGATTGCAACAAATGCAATGTCGCTTTTTATATTAATGGTAATGAGGATATGGTACACTTTCCGAAGAAACAACCTCAAGTTCATAGTATCAACTCCATTGAAAAAATTCTGACGATTATTATTGGAGACTTTGAATTCTCTCTTCCTAGTGTCAAGAACAAATATGATATACTTATTTTTGGGGACATGCATATCCCCATTGAGGTAACTTAGTGTTATTCGAAAATTCATCGGTTCCATGTTATTCTAAAGAAGTTCGTTAATAAGACTTGATAAACCTTATTGATGGATTCCTTTTGATGAGCATGAGATTGATGAATTTAGAAAGCACAACTTCCTATACCCAACTTTTACTTTCTGTTAGTTAGATGAAATTAAGTAAAAATCCTATTATTTTTCTGTTTTTTGAGTTTTCCATGCAATAAAAAAGTGACCTGGAAATAAAAGTTCTTCAAATGTCCAGAAAATGGAGTATGATTTTTTCTGGAATATTTAAAAATATCTGGCACTGAGCACACTACTGGGGGCTGCACTTGTGAGCCACAAGCGCACAAGGAACGACCACCCCCTGGCCATGCCTAGTAGGCTTGTGGGTCCCACGTGGCCCCCCTCCACTTATTCCAGCACCCATCCACTTCATATTCCTCCATAAAAAATCCCACCATTGCTCAAACCCGTGATCTACCTCATTTTGCTGCCATTTTCGATCTCATGGTGCAAAGCTTCATTCGCAAAACTGTTTTGGGAGATTGTTCCTCGGTATGTGACTCCTCTAGTGGTCCAATTAGTTTTTGTTCTAGTGCTTTATTGACTGCACATTTTCACTATTGTGGTGCCCTTGTTCTCGAGCTTGCATGTCACATTTGTATAGTCCCAATTAGTTCTGATGCATGATATAGCCTCTAGGCACTTGAGGGAGTAGTTGCTATGAGCTTTATTGAGTTTTGTGCACCTTTATTTTGAGTCACTAAAAATTTCAGAATTTTTTTAGAGAAAGAAATGTTGAGGAGATTGTTAAGAGGCTCTTCAAGCCGGAGTTCTAAGGAATATGAAAATGAGACAAGGGAGAAACCCAAGTATAATCTTGCTCGCGTCGTAGAAGTTCGACCATGTCAATGGCCGTGTGACACATTCTTGAGGGCGGCCAGCATTTACAAAGATTTATATTATTTGTCTGAGAATGCAGGCATCACCGACTTCCTCAATGATAAGTGTGACCAGTACATCTTTCTCACGAATACCTTTGTCCAAAATTTTCACTTTCGTTCTAGGGAAGACCCTCCTACAGTAGAATTTCACTTATATGATGTGCCTAAGAAAACGAACCTTTATGATTTTTGCAAAGTTTGCAAAATACCCTATGAGGGCAGCATCAAGGAACCACGTCCTAGAGACATGGAAGATTTTATTGCTGCAGTCACTATAGGGGAAGAGAGAGGTGTGTCAAAGGCAAGAGCAGCTAGTTTACACTTTCCTCTGCTATGCTATTATTCATTGTTTGTGGGAAGGTGTTTAGTTGGTCGCTGGGAGAGTGGAGGTCTTAGTGCCCCTGACCTTGCCATTCTTCACCATGCTTTATTTGCTAATAGAACCTTTAGTCTGGGCGCTATGGTGGCCCAACGTTTGAACACCAACCGTTCGAAGGGGCCCATATTCGGAGGTATCTATGCATCTCGTTTGGCTAAACATTTTGAGATACTCATTAGGCTTAATGAGAAAGATGAGAGGCTGCTATCCTCTAAGTTTTAGATTATGACCGTATGGTAGCTCATGATGTTATTAAGAAAAATGATGATAGGAGGCTGCTTTACAACTGAATATTTAGCCAGGGTACTTGTGAAATTATTACACTGCCTGCTTCTTCTTTGTTCGATATTCACTCAGGCAGGTACACCATTATGCCCGGAGACATTTACAGATATTGGGGCCTGACGCAACCCCCGGCTCCAGAGCCGACACCAGCCCTTGATCCGTACCCGAAGCCAGTTTTTCAGTGGGAGCCGCAGGAGCTCGCCAACCAATGGAATGCTGAGGATGCTCCTGAGTATCCGGGAGGGAGCTCTTTCCAGCCATGGCCCTAGACCAACTTAGGCCAAAATCCTAAGCTTGGGGGAGTACGTATTTCTCACCAACTTTACATTCATGTTCACACATCCATCTTAAGTAGTCGGTGTTCATACTCTTTCATTGTATCATCCATGGTAGTTTATTTCCTTGTTTCGGTTTCTTCTTGTGCATTTAATTAACTTTGAGAAAAATACAAAAAAAATAGTTCCAACTTTATCTTCTAGTTGCTTAGTTGTAGCATTAAAAATAAAACCCAAAAAGATTTTTTGTTCTTCTATTGTTTCTTGGGAGCTTTCCCGTGTAAGTAGTTTTTCTCGTTCATGTTTTGATTTTTCTCTCTTTGGGTCGTAAGGAGAAGACCACAATGAAATTGTCAAGTGGCTCTCACATGCATTATTGTTTACCTATTAGAGAGCCCATGTTACCTTGTCTTCTACTTTGAGTTATTGTTTGCATATTCCAGCTTAGTCCAGTGCACGTGCACTCTTATTATTATCCACACCGTTCGGTCGTGCAAGTGAAAGGCAATAATGACAATATTTGATGAAAATATTGAGATGGAGAAAAGCTAGTATGAACTCGACCTATCTTGCTTTTGTAAATATGATTAGCTCTCGTTCCGAATTCAGTTCATCATGGGTGAAACATATTTGCAATGACAATTAGAGATTATAGTTACTCGGGCCATGCTTAATTAGCTAAGAGTGGATAATAGTTTGTTTTGGGTGCCAACATGCATATTAAAATGGTTGTGATGTAGTATGATGGGATGGTATCCTCCTCTGAACGATTCAAGTGGCTCGATTTGGCACATGTTCATGCATGCGGTTGAAACAAAATCAACATAGCCTCTACAATATTTATGTTCATAGTGATTTATATCCTACTCATGCTTGAATTCAATGCTGGTTAATGTTAAAGCATGTTGATGACTGTGTCGCTCTCTAGTTGGTCGCTCCGCAGTCTTTTGCTACCCTTCATTTGTACTAAGCGGGAATACTGCTTGTGCATCCAATCCCTCAAACCCAAAGTTGTTTCATATGAGTCCAACATACCTACCTATATGCGGTATTTACCTGCCGTTCCAAGTAAATTTCCATGTGCCAAACTCTAAACCTTCAAATAAACATTCTGTTTTGTATGCCCAAATCGCTCATGTGACGACTGGGGGCTGTCAATATCTTCCATGATAGGTGGGTTATTCTCATGATAGGTGTTGATTCACTATCATTCACGAGAATGTGGCTGGTAATCAGGATGCCCAGATCCATGCTCGAAATAAAAGCATAATATAATTAAACAAAACTCCCCTAGGATTGTGTTTGTATGGACGGTACCCATGGATTCGGCCCGCCGTGGAGTGACTGATTGGTGGAGGGGGGTAAAAACTTTATCATTCTGTTTGGGAACCACGTATAATGTATCTAGCATGGAAGATGTTGAAAACATTTTGGTTGTTATGTCAGCAATGAAAGCATACCGCTCCAAAATTATTACTTACCTCTATTTTAAAAACTCGAGCTCTGGCACCTCTGCAAATCAATGATTTCCTCTGCGAAGGGCCTTTCCATTTACTTTATTGTTGAGTCATTCTCTTCTCATAAAAGGCACCAGTTAGAGAGCACCACTGTCATTTGTATGCTTTGCTATTAATTGATATTGAGTATGAGCATGACTGGATCTCTTGCACCATGAATTACAATGTCTAGTCAGTCCTTGTTCTTTAGAGGTGCTCTGCATTTATGTTTTGTGGTCTCAGAAAGGGCTAGCGAGATATCATTTCATCATATTGTATCATGATTGTTTTGAAAAAGTGTTGTCATCCAAGAGTTATTATTATTGCTCGCTAGTTGATTATGTCATTGATATGATAAAATGTGAAACCTAAATGTTATTGTGAATGTGGTTAGTCCATGATCTTTGCTGAAAATCTGAACATCAGTTAGACATATTTACAACAACAAGATCAAACAGAGTTAGTAAAAGTTTTTCTTTATCACTTTCAGTTTATCAACTGAATTTCTTGAGGACAAGCAATGTGTTAAGCTTGGGGGAGTTGATACGTCTCCATCGTATCCACTTTTCCATACTATTTTGCCCGTTTTTTGGACTCTAATTTGCATGACTTGAATTGAACTAATCCGGACTGACGCTATTTTCAGCAGAATTGCCTTTGTGTTATTTTTGTGCATAAATACAAGTTCTTGGATTGTCCTGAAAAATTATGGAGAATATTTTTGGATTTAATAAAAAATACTAGCGCAAGAATCAACCAGAGGGGGCACCTATAGGCCACAAGCCTGCTAGGTGTGGCCACCCCCCTGGCCGTGCCTAGCAGGCTTGTGGGGCCCATGTGGCTCCTCCGACCTCAACTCCAACTCCATACAACCCTATTTGGGGAGGAAAAATATTAGAGAGAAGAGTTCATCGCGTTTCATGATACGGAGCCACCGCCACCTCCTGTTCTTCCTCGGGAGACCAGATCTGGAGCCCGTTTTGGGCTCCGGAGAGGGGAAATCGACGCGATCGTCATCACCAACCATCCTTCATCACCAAATCCATGATGCTCCCCGCTGTTCATGAGTAATCCCATCATAGGCTTGCTGGACGGTGATGGGTTGGATGAGATTTATCATGTAATTGAGTTAGTTTTGTTAGGGTTTGATCCCTAGTATCCATTATGTTCTGACATTGATGTTGCTATGACTTTGCTATGATTAATGCTTGTTTCTAGGGCACGAGTGTCATGGTTTCAGATCTGAACCTATTATGTTTTCATGAATATATATGTGTTCTTGATATTATCTTGCAAGTTGTAGACACCTATTACGAGTTATAATCCGTATCCCCCAGGGTGACAATAACTGGGATTCTTTCCTGTGATTACCGTAGTTTGAGGAGTTCATGTATTCACTAAGTGCTAATGCTTTGGTCCCGTTCTCTACTAAAAGGAGGCCTCAATATCCCTTAGTTTCCATTAGGACCCCGCTACCATGGGAGAGTAGGGCAAAAGATGTCATGCAAGTTCTTTTCCATAAGCATGTATGACTATATATGGAATACATGCCTACATTACATTGATGAATTGGAGCTAGTTCTGTGTCACCCTATGTTATTACTATTGCATGATGAATGATATCCGACATAATTATCCATCACCGATCCATTGCCTATGAACTTTCCACATATTGATCTTTGCTAAGTTACTTCTCTGTTACTACCGTTACAATCACTATAAAACTGCTACTGTTACTTTTGCCATCGTTACCGTTACCTCCATACTACTTTGCTACTAAATACTTGGCTGCATATATTAAGTCTTTCAGGTGTGGTTGAATTGACAACTCAGCTGCTAATACTCAAGAATATTCTTTGGCTACCCTTGTGTCGAATCAGTAAATTTGGGTTGAATAATCTACCCTCAAAAACTGTTACGATCCCCTATACTTGTGGGCTATGAGGGTCCATATCACTAAGATGGGAAGACGGTTGCCGCCCTTGTCCCTTACCATGGGGCATCCACGACGACAATGATAACTGGCCAATTTAGAACACAACTTAATGAATAAGAGTGAGGATTGAGGATGAGCGGGATGAGGGCTTGGGTTGGTCTTTTCACTTACTTCTACCTAAGCAGGATAATTTCCCTACTTTAGAAAATGTGGCATATTGCATTCACTAGCATGGTTTTTAGCAAATTGGATGATCGAGTAGTTCATATTTATTTTTCGTCAATTCATACAGTTTTTGGGTTAGGATAGAAGGGTAAATGCATTGGTTGGTTTCTTCAAGAGTTAATAACATACGTTCTTTGCCTATGATTGAATGTAAATGCATTGGTTGGATGCTTGAAGAGTTAATAACAGACACGATGGTGTATCAGTTGCATGCCCACACCGGACGTCATATTTTCGTTTTGTGGTAATGCAGGACATTCAAAACTATGTTACAACGTGGCAATGCCTTAGGAGGCATTATATTTTCCTTCTTGGCTCGTGGCGAGGGGAGAGGGCGACACACACCTCCTCTGCCTTGATGGAGGTGATAGATCAACATGAACACGGGAGGAAGGATTAGGGCGGAGAGCGATACGCTTGGTGGGAGAGTCCTTCTTGGTTATCTATGGGGAAGTAAGGTGTGAGGGATAGACGACTCCATGGAAAGGGTGAGGTGGGCGTCATCTAGTTTTAAAGGAGAGGGCTCTAAAGAGAAATGTCCCGCTATGGCGAGAAACCGAGTAGGAAGTGGAGGGTCCTGTAGGAAAAGGGAAGTGTGTGTCGTGGGGTGAGTTTTTTGTGTTGGGCCCGTGTTGGGGAAACGAGGGCGGATAGTCCGAACAACCATATTTCTTCCGCACATATGAACTAGATCCGACGAAGCCCAGACTGTACATACGGTTGAGTTTTGAGGTGCCAACTCGATGCTTATTTGATGTCCAAAGACACCCAAACATATGAGGAAGAAATGAGCTTCCACCTTCGAGAAGATCTTAATCATTTGTTCGATTCCTTTATGTACATTGTAGCCCACAGCAACGCACAGACGTGCTACTAGTCAGATATTGTTAACAAAGCTATTTTTTGCAAAATATATGTTGTATTTACGAGAGTCTCATGAGATTGTCACAATCACCAATGGCGGTAGTGCAAACAATGTTCTCAAGAAAATGCCTCGTCTGTGACATTTATTCAATGATATGAGCCATCGAAGCTTGCCCGGACATACCAAATCAAAAGGAGCTTCTAAGTGTCAGAAACAATTCAATATTTTCTTCTCCCTAACTCCGGTTGCCACATTCTTCACATCGGTTGAACACATCATTAAACTACATTGTAGTTCCCCACAATCACACGACTATCCTCTTTCTACTCTGTCTCATAGAACACTCCACCACCCGGAGATCGTTGAAGTTGGCCACACGGTCCATGACCTATTGTCGATCTAGTTGCGGCATACATCAAGTAACTCTACTCAAATAATTAAGGCAGTGGTCATGCACATGCATGCTGGGAGGGACTTCTACATGGATATCCTTGACACAAACAACATGCACAATAGAGTGGCATTGTAACACCCCAAAAATTTCATCATGTTTTATTAATTAAAATTTTGCCAAGAATATTTATTTTCTATTTTTTTGGATTTCCTATTGATTTCAGAACCACTCTTTTTCTCTAAATTACAAAATTCTTCCCTCTTATCTGAAACTTTTTGAATAATGTTGTGTGACTTGAATGTTTTATGAAATCATATTATTTCATCTAGTAAAACGAGTGGAATTATTATTATAATAAAACTTGCCAAGTTTTAATTCTATTAATAGCATTTTCATTCTTTTAAAGGCCTAAGTTACACGACAACCACTTCATAAGTTCATCTATTAATTCCACAAAAATTCGTAGATGGCATGTGATGTTCGTGGATCACTTTTATGCAAAAACCCAACTTGGTGTTTTGGAATATTTGAGAAAATCATCCTCATTTTCATTCTGGTCCAGTTTGGCAGTTTGTACTGCAATCCTAGATTAAGTTTCTCTAGTGACCTTGTGATTTTCCTGCTTGTAATTCACCCTATCAAACCCTTAAGTCTAGGAGATCTAACAGTGTAGTGAACAGGGGGGTGTTCGCTACCCCTGGACACGCACCGGAAAGTCGCAGCCTCTAGGCGGGAAGGGCATGGCAGAGAAAAAATCCACTTATAGGACATATCCAGGACCCAGGTTTCCGGCAAGGATTACTTGCCAGGAACAGGTCAGCACATCACCAGCAAGCTCAAGGCCGGCAAGACCAAGATAGAGTTTCCGGGAAGCGAGCCTTCCTGAGAGAAGACCTCCAGGCAGGTCACCGAGAAGACCCAAGGCTGGGATCCCGGCAAGATCTTGGAGGGATGGCTTTTGGAGCCCCGGCAGGATCCACACCCAGCAAGACCACGCCAGCCTATCACCGCTCCAGCACATCGACCAGCTTGTCAGACAGGCCTTATCCTCCTGAGTATGTGTCAAGGCGCTAGCGATGATGGGGTTAAGCGGTGCTGATGGACAACCTCTTTTTTCGTCCCCAGAAAGCTAGGGACAACTAAACAGAGCATTTAATGCGCTTGTCCTATGCCGTCAATATTAGGTATGATAACACTATAGTAACTATACACCTCCCGAATGTACTGTGCGCCGCTGTTGGTGACCCATTGGAGATATAAAAAGGAGGTCCAAGGTGTAGCTATGGAGGGCATGACCTTCTGGCTCAGATGCACGCGTAGCAGCTATGTACTATTTGTCACATAGCGCTCCTGGAGCTAGAGCTCAAAGACTCATAATACACTAAACCAGGAGTAGGGTTTTACGCTGCTCAGCGGCCCGAACCTGGGTAAAAATCCTTTGCATTGCTCGTTAGATCTTCTCTTTGTGCACACTTTCTCCCTGTCAAACCGTAAAGGGATCCATGCGATCCCATAGGTGTCGTACCTCGACAAGATCAGACTCATTAGTATAATTTAATCCCATGCAATAACCTCCTATAGTTTCTGTCTAGAAATGGTTTTCTCAAAAACTTGCATTAACAAGTCTATGGTTTTCCCAAAATAGCTTTGCCATCATTCTTAGAACCCAACGAGACTCCATCCTGCCAAATTCCATTTTTAGAAAAAAACGATAGGTGGCTCTCTCATTTTGTCTAGCACCTGTAGTGCATATCTAGATTTGGCATGGTTCTATATTTGCATTCTGAGCTTGCCCCTCTAGCCAAACCAAGATGTCTCCTAGCCTATGCTCTGCATTTAACCTATCCCTGTTAATTTTCATTAGCACCCAAGCATCATTAGTCACCTTGGCATTTCATCAAGCATGTAGCGTGTATGCCCGGAGCGCGAGCATAGCATGAGTTTTGCACGTGCTCACGCCCGAGTCGGCGCGTCCCCTGGCCCCTCCCCAGCCGTAGAGCCACACACGTGCCCCCTGCACCTCGCCACGGCCCTGATCGCCCCCTCCCACCTTGCAGTGCCACCACCAGATCCCTCTTGGTGGCATGCCTGTGGCCACGACTGCCTCTGGCATGGTCGGTGACATCCAACCGCCCTCCGCTCGCCAACTGTCCCCTTCTACAGCCCCCACTTGTCCTCTAGACTCTGGCGTGCCTAGAGCCCCACCACATCGCTCCCGACAATAGTGGCGATGAACCGCCACATCCGACGCCATTCTTATCCTCGAGAGATCATGGAACCGACCTCGCCGGCTATAAAAGGGACCCCAGAGCGTTCCTATCCATCCAGACCTCCCCTCCTAACCCCTATGTGAAGCACTTCAGAACCAGAGCGACTGAAGATGGCCGTGTTCCTCAACTCCGGCCATGGAGTCCGCCTCCCCCTCGGACAAAATTAGCCCCCCTACGCCACCATTTCCATACCTCTCTTCACCTTAGCACTCCCACGAGCGCCGAAACCTTGGTAAGTCATCAATTTTTTCCATGGAGGTGCCGCGGGCAAAGGTCCCCTTTCGGTGTTCCCCGGACCTCCTCTCATATGCTCGCCATCGACGATGGGGTAGGCCCTGAAGACTGTCCAGCACACCGTTAGGATGGGCTCAACGGCCTGAGCCTGGCAGTGATCTCATATCAGGGAGGGCCACCGCCGTTTGCCGACAAGGGTCGCTGGAGATGGTGCCCGTGTGGCCAACGGAGGAAGACGGCGGGGAAGGACTTGTCAAACATTACCAATGGGCCAGGCAGGCCCACTGTCAGTGACCTAACACCGTTCAAGTGGAGGCGCATTCCCGTGAAGTACGTCTCCCCTTCCCTGGAAGCGTATTCTAAGCCGAAGCGTTTTCCTTTTCTTAATTTATTTAAAACAGAAAGTTGACCAATCTTTGACTAGCATTAACTTTCAAAATAAAACTCCAATGGACCTGATTCTTTTTTTGTTACTTCCCAAATTCCACCTAGTTTATTTTAATATTTATTTCAAAAAATTCCAAGGCAATATTTGGTACTGTTTTGGAATTGCGTGTTGATTCAAATATTTTCAAAAATAGGAAAGGGAGAGGAGATCAATCTTTCAACAATTTTTGGAGTGCACCTCACCTCTCTACACATGGAAGGCAAGCATCTTGAACACTGATATGACATAGTATGTGATTGATTGTTGTGTGGCATAATTTGCGTGGATATGTTGTGAAAGGAATTATGTTATTATGGTAACATTTTATGCATGGTTGCAATTGGTGAAAGTTGCATTTCCATGAAGTGCATGTGATAGCAGTCACCTCTTCATGCCACACATGCCTGTGCTAGCCAGAGGAACTCCGGAGAAGGGTTATGTCTTGGGTAGACACGACTACAGAACGGATATCCTGTTGTGATGGGGATGATCAATGGAGGCAGGGTGTGGGGTATGATAGGGGTGACTCTATTAGAAAAAATCTGAAGCATAAATGGTGAACTAACCTTGTAGGGAAAACATCAACCTCCTAAGTCGATCATAGATCGAGTCTTGTTCTAGCAACCCCCATATTTGTTTCGTACTACCACTTGTCCCTACCACAGGTAGGGTACGGTTCATTAAGTTGTCAACCCCTTTATTGGCACACACCATACAGAGGGGCCACAATGGAAGATACCGGAGGCATCCGGTAGGCATGCCACTTGGTCCGTGGGCATGGGTGTTTCGGTTGGACTGAGGGGTTAGCTTCCCTATTTGCGTGAAGTATTAACTTTTGTGATCCCATGCTAATGGAGATTGTGGTCTCCCCACTCAGACTTTTACTTAACGAGTGTCATGAGCGATTCCAGGCATCAGGAAGTTAAGTTGGTGTGTGTGGGTTAGGTGTGTTTTCAACTCAAAGACCGTAAGCAGAATTAGTCTCAGATTTACTAAATAAATCTGCTACTCATGGGTAAACTGTACAGCCTGTTGAGAGTCAACATATATTTGAATAGTCGTGTCTATGGTTAGGGACTATAGTTTGGGATGGGTCAAGTGTCGGTCTTAGTGTCGGTCTTTGGAGGAACTTCTAAACCTGAACATTGATCATGAAGTGCAACGAGTGACCTTGATGATTATTGTTGTTATGGACTAACCATCTATATTATGTGAATTGTTGAGTATCCCTGGGACGGTTCTACCTCCTGGATACCCATGTTATTATTTTTCCATATAAGCCCTTTCTGTGGCGTTGCTGAGATGCCCGACTACGGCAAAAATATTATTTCCTTTCTTTATATGCCCTTTATGTGGTGTCGCATAGACGCCCGACTATGGCATGCTTGTACTTACCTTCTTTATAAGGCCTTTATGTGGCGTCGCTGAGACGCCCGACTGTGGCAAGCATGTTATTTATTTTCCTTATAAGTCCTTTCTGTGGCATTGCTCAGACGCCCGACCGAGGCATGTTTCATATTCTCAACCTTTCGAGGCGTCGCTTCAGACACCCGATTGGTATTATTTATTTTTATTAATGAATTTTTATCTATATTTAATATGAATGACTTGGTTGCTTGCATCATGAATTTTATTTTGTGACTGACTGGATGATCATGAATTATTTCAGTGTTTGATCATCACGTGCTATATCATATCTGGTTTCATGATGTTTGCGAGTACATTAAAAGTACTCACTAGCTTGTCCGTGGCTATTGTCTTGTCCAGATTTCTTGCTTGAAGAGGAGCGAGATGACGACAGCCTCTAAACCTAGGCAACGGAGATATCAGCCACGTGAAGATAGGAATTGTCCAGGTCAGTTGTTCCTGTGGGAAATGAAGTCCCATAGATGCTAAAGATACACGAACCGCTTCCGTCATCAACCACTAGAAACCCTGTTGTAACCTAGACCATCATGGTTTTGTACTTCTATTTTTCTAATTTGCTTGGAATTCTGTATCAAGAATGTGTCCACCTGCTAACAATAATCCTAGGGCTAGTGAGCACAACGACCAGTTACTAGGAGATTAATATCATGGAAAGACGGTTCTGGCGAACTTGGTATCAGAGGCAGGCTGACTATTGGCTAATCCCATCTTAGTCGAGTCAAGAAAACCTAGGTTACCACCTACCCAAACCCTACCATAACCATAGCCGAGTCTATCCTATCAGATAGCACTCAGAGTGGCCCTAAAACCTCTCGGCAGTCGGTGCCCAACCTATCAACCAAGCCCAGTGATCACATGCCCATCACCGACATCTAAGTTGTCCCATTCGCAAGCGTGCGAAGGAAGACTCTGTTTCCTTTCTATAAAGGAAACATTTGCCCGGACCCAGTACACCGCAGCCCTCTATCCAAAAACCAATCCAAGATGCTTGGCGCCATTGTGCATAGTGGAACCACCGCGACCGACCTTGGAGGTTTTGTGACCATTCTACCCAACCTCACCCGTCGTGCCTTTGGATTAGAAGAGCCCCCAGAATATATTGTGTTCCAGGCACACACAAGTGATGCCATTCATCACTTTTGGGCCATGGTGCATGTTTTTGGCAGGGGTATCTCGCCAGAACGCCCCTATTGGTTCACCGGAAGGACAACTTCCCATGAACCGCAAGCCATCCAGCTAGCAGCTCGAGAGGCTATTGTTCAACTCCGGCACCTGTCGCCGAGGTTTAAATGCCGCTCGTTCTACTACTACCCTAGTTGTGAAGGATATAGTAGGTCTCCCCATGTCTCCATTGGAGACCATGAGGCAGACCCCGCCTTATTGCATCTTGTGCTCTACTTAAGGGCACAAGCGATGTTGTTTGATCAGGTCACCCTTGATCTGATTACAACTTGTGGAGAACTCGCTTGCCGAGCCCTGACAGGAAGAGAAGTTGTGCCCGACACCGACAACCCAGTCAAGATGTTCAGACAACCGATAGAGTCGTGGAGGCGTGCCCCTGCAACCAAGTGTAATATAATTGTATCCTGAGAGGACCTTCGTCGCCTTTTGGGGACACACTTCAATGGGATTGTGACTACCAACCCCTGCGATGGTCATCATCTCTACCCCGACCCTCCAACGTCACACCCTAACCCAGTCAACCCCAACGGTGAAGCTATGCGTATACCTTTTAACTATAGAATAAAATTATGAATGAGACTACCAGGAACCAACCTAGCCATCAACCACAACAATATGTGACTTTTTGTGAATTATATATGTGGCTCTGACCTGACCACGTTAGAGCAGAACCGACAACCAAAATTGCCTCCACACCATAGTATAACCCCTAGTGATATATAAGAGGCCACGCCATGACCTTACCAAGCATCCCTCACCTTGCACCGCCTTCACAGCCATTTTTCCATGTCACACTTTGGGATTCATATGAGGACCCCGGATGCAACCTCGGGGAATTTTGTTAATATAATTTTGGGATTTTAACCACGGTATCATGGATTCTCCCCACCCACCCCACTACGAGCTGTTCAAATAAAGGATCACTACCACCGCCTTGAAATATTGAGTAGTTGTGCACATCTCACCAGTAGACCCAATCCAAGACCCCGCAGAAGTCTCCTTCATCGGGGAATATTTTCTCATGACCTATAGATTTTATGTGTACCATAGGCACCATGATTGTATTAATTAGCATAGAGTTTGTTTGCCTAATGTGATATCGGTGTTATGTTTTATAATTTACTCTATGAGTATATTGTGTTGGTTGCAGTTGTTCGCTATGATTTAAATTGGAGTGTTTTTCATCACAACAAATCTTAGGGTGAGATTTCCTTAAGAGACCACCACAACAAAAAATGCTTTCCCAACAAATCTTTGATTTGCATGTCCTCGCGTTATGGGAGTCACAGGCCACGCCCATTAAATGCAAGACCATGCGCTCTTTTATCACCTAACCGATCACCTCGCTAGTACACATAGATGCACTAGCTGTCAGCAATTTTACTGTGACCCCGTCATATTGTGTGTGTGGATTATGTGTTTTTCATGTTAAGACTACCGTGCGGTAGGAGTAATCTTATTCTTGCAACGTCCTTAGCAAATCTCGAGGATGGGATTTTTTCTTAAGGGGGGTAGTGTTGTAACCGCCCAAAAAATTAATCATGTTTCATTAATTAAATTTTTGACACGAATATTTATTTTCTATTTTTTTGGATTTCCTTTTGATTTCACAACCACTCTTTTTCTCTAAATTATAAAATTCTTCCCTCTTATCTGAAACTTTTTAATAATGTTGTCTGACTTGAATGTTTTATTAAATCATTTTATTTCATTTAGTAAAACCAGTGGAATTATTTTTATAATAAAACCTGCCAAGTTTTAATTCTTTTAATAGCATTTTCATTCTTTTAAAGGCCTAAGTTACACTACAACCACTTTATAAATTCATCTATCAATTCCACAAAAAATTGTAGATGACATGTGATGTCCTTGGATCACTTTATGGAAAAACCCAACTTGGTGTTTGGGAAGATTTGAGCAAATCATCCTCATTTTCATTCTGGTCCAGTTTGGTAGTTTGTACTACAACACTAGTTTAACTTTCTCTAGTTACCTTGGGATTTTTCCTGCTTGCAGTACACCCTATCAAAAACTTTAGTCTAGGAGATAAGACTCATTAGGATAATTTAAGCCCATGCAATAACCTCTTGTAGTTTTTGTCCAGAAATTGTTTTCTCAAAAACTTGCATTAACAAGTCTATGGTTTTCCCAAAATAGCTTTGTCATGATTGTTAGAACCCAAAGATACGCCATCCTGCCAAATTTCATTTTTCGAAAAACCCCATAGCTGGCTCTGGCATTCTATCAAGCACGTGTAGTGAATGTCCAGATTTGGCATGGTTCTATATTTGCATTGTGAGCTTGCCCCGCTAGGGAAACCAAGATGCCTCCTAGATTATGCTCTGCATTTAACCTATCAATGTTAATTTTCATTAGCACCCAAGCATCATTAGTCGCCCTGGCATTTCATCAAGCATGTAGCATGCATGCCCCGAGAGAGAGCGGAGCATGCATTTTGCACGTGCTCACGCCCGAGAAGGCGCGTCCCCTGGCCCCTCCCCAACCATAGATCCACACACACACCCTGCACCTCACTAGCGCCGCCCCGATCGCCCCCCTCCACCTCACAGTGCCACCGCCAGAGCCATCTTGGCAGCATGCTTGCAGCCACGACTGCCTCTGCCATGATCGGCACCATACAACCACCCTCCGCTCGCCAGCTGCCCCCTACTACAACCCTCGCTCATGCTCTAGCCTCTGGCATGCCCCAGAGCCCCACCTCGTTGCTCCCGACAAAAGTGTCGACGAACTGCCATAGCCGTCACCACTCTTATCCTTGGGAGCTCCCGGAATCAACCTCGCCACCTATAAAAGGGACCCCAGAGCACTTCTATCCAGCTAGAACTCCCCTCCTAAGCCCTATGTGAAGCACCTTCAGAACCAGAGCAACCGGAGATGGCCATGTTCCTCAACTCCGACCATGGAGTCCGCCTCCCCCTCGACCAAAATTAGCCCCCCTATGCCACCATTTCCATACCTCTCTTTGCCTTAGCACTCCCACGAGCTCTGAAACCTCGATAAGTCTTCAATTTTTGCCATGGAGGTGCCACAAGCAAAAGTCCCCCTTTGGTGTTCCCCAATCCTCCTATCATATGCTCTCCATAGACGATGGGGTAGGCCCCGGAGACTGTCCAGCATGCCACTAGGACGGGGTCGACGCCTTGAGCCTGGCGGTGAGCTCATATCAGGGAGGGCCACCGCCATTTGCCGGTAAGGGTTTCTAGAGAGGGTGCCCGTGTGGCCAAGGGAGGAAGATGATGGGGAAGGACTGGTCAAACATGACCAGTTGGCCATGCGGGCCCACTGTCAGTGACCTGACATCGTTTAACTAGAGGCGCATTCCTGCGAAGTACGTCCCCCCTTCCTTGGAAGCGTATTCTAAGCTGAAGCATTCCCTTTTCTTGATTTATTTAAAACAGAAAGTTGACCAATCTTTTACTAGCCTTAACTTTGAAAATAAAACTCCAATGGACCTGATTCTTTTTCTGTTGCTTCCCGAATTCCACCTAGTTTATTCTAAGATTTATTTCAAATTTTTCCAAGGCAATTTTTGGTACTCTTTTTGAATTGTGTGTTGATTCAAATATTTTTGAAAATAGGAGAGGGAGAGGAGATCAACCTTTCAACAATTTTTGTAGTGCACCTCACCTCTCTGCATATGGAAGGCAAGCATCTTGAACACTGATATGACTTAGTATGTGATTGATTGTTGTGTGGCATAATTTGCGTGGATATGTTGTGAAAAGTATTATGTTATTATGGTATCATTTTATGGATGGTTGCAATTGGTGAAAGTTGCATTTCCATGAAGTGCATGTGATAGCTGTTGGGGAACATTGCATCGGAAACAAAAAATATTCCTACGCACATGCAAGATCTATTCATGGTTATGAGCATCTACAAGGGGGAGAGTGGACCTACATAACCTTGTAGATCGCTAAGCGCAAAGCGTGAAGAAACGCGATTGATGTAGTCAAACGTCTTCGCGATCCAAATCGTTGACCGTCCCGCAATCCAAATCGTTAACCGTCCCGCGATCCAATCACGATCCGTCCCGATCTAGCGCCGAACCGACGACACCTCCATGTTCAGCACACGTACAGCTCAATGAAAATATCCGCCTTCTTGATCCAGCAAGAGGGAGCGGAGAGGTAGATGAGTTCCCTGGCAGTGCAATGGCATGGCAGCTATGGTGGTGGAACTATTCCGCCAGGGCTTCGCCTAAGCACCGTTGAACTAGACTAGAGGAGAAAATCGATCTAGATGAAGTACAGGGAGCACGTGGCAATTAGGGTTAGCGCTCACCTCTAAACCTCTAGTATATATAGGAGGGAGGGGAGGGAGGCTTGCGCCCTAGGGCAGCCCCTTGCGGCTAAAGTGAGGAGGAGAGGGAGTTGGAGTCCAATCCTACTCCTAGTAGGACTCCTCCCCCACTTGGAAACTCTTCTCCCTTTTGGGATTTAGCCTTTTCCCTCGACCTCACCCGCATGGGCCCTTAGGGGGGATTCTGACAGCCCACCAGGGGCTGGTATGGCTCCTCTCATAGCCCATGAGGCCCCTTGGGTCGAGACACCCCTCCACATGGTTCCCTTGGTACCATCCCGGCACTGCCGATAGATTACCGATGAGCTCGAAACTTTTCCGGTGACCAAAACAGGACTTCCTATATATCAATATTTACCTCCGGACCATTTCGGAGTTCCTCATGACATCCAGGATCTCATCGAGGACTCCTAACAACCTTCGGTCACCACCTTTCATAACTCTATACTACCGAAACATCATCGAACCTTAAGTGTGCAGACCCTGCGGGTTCGAGAACTATGTAGACATGGCCGAGAGACCTCTACAATAAATAACCAATAGGGGCACATGGATGCCCATATTGGTTCCTACATATTCTATGAAGATCTTTATCGGTTCGAATCTTTATGTCAAGGATTCAATTAATCTCGTATGATGTTCCCTTTCTTCATCGGTATGTTACTTGCCCGAGATTTGATCATCGGTATCTGTATACCTAGTTCAATCCTGTTACCGGAAAGTCTCTTTACTCGTTCCGTAATACAAGATCTCATGGCTAACACTTTATTAACATTGCTTGCAAGGCTTGTTGTGATGTTGTATTACCGAGTGGGCCCTGGCATACCTCTTCGTCACACGGAGCAACAAATCCCATTCTTGGTCCATGACCACTCAATAGACACCCTCGGGGATACCTATAGAGCACTTTTACAGTCACCCAGTTATGTAGTGACGTTTGATACACACAAGGCATTCCTCTGGTGTCAGTGAATTGCATGATCTCATGGTCATAGAAATAGATACTTGACATGCAGAAAACTATAGCACTGAACTGACACGATCATATGCTATGTTTATAGTTTTGGTCTTGTCCATCACATCATTCTCCCAATGATGTGATGTGATCCCATTATAAAATGACATCTCATGTCAATGGCTAGGAAACCTTGACCATATTTGAGCAACGAGCCGGTCTACCAGAGGCATACTAGGGACACAATGTTGTCTATGTATCCACACATGCAATGTGTTTCCAATCAATACAATTATAGCATGAATAATAAACGATTATCATGAACAAGGAAATATATTAATAACTATTTTATTATTGCCTCTAGGGCATATTTCAAACAGTCTCCCACTTGCACTAGAGTCAATAATCTAGATCACATCACTATGTGATTTCCATTGTAATGAATCGAACACCCATACAGTTCTGGTGTTGATCATGTTTAGCCCTTGGAAGAGGTTTAGTCAACGGGTCTGCAACATTCAGATCCGTGTGCACTTTGCAAATATTTATGTCCTCCTCCTTGATGTACTCGCTGATGGAATTGAAGCATCGCTTTATGTGTCTAGTCCTCTTGTGAAACCTTGGTTCCTTGGCCGGAGCAATGGCACCAGCGTTGTCACAGAACAGATCCATTGGATTCAGTGCACTAGGCACTACTCCAAGATCTGTCATGAACTCTTTCATCCAGACACCTTCCTTCACTGCCTCTGAGGCTGTGATGTACTCCACTTCGCATGTAGAATCGGCTACCACGCTCTGCTTGGAACTGCACCAGCTTACCGCTCCCCCATTGAGAATAAATACATATCCAGTTTGCGACTTAGAGTCGTACGGATCAGTGTCAAAGCTTGAATCGACGTAACCCTTTACGACGATCTCTTGATCACCTCGACAAACAAGAAACATTTCCTGGGTCCTTTTCAGGTACTTAAGGATATTCTTAACCGCCGTCTAGTGCTCCATTCATGGATCACTTTGAAACCTTCCGGCCATACTTATGGAAAGGCTGACATCGGGTCTTGTGCACATCATTGCATACATGATAGAGCCTATGGATGAAGCATAGGGGATGGCACTCATCTTTTCTCTATCTTTTAGAGTCACTGGGCATTGAGTCTTACTCAACATCACACCTTGCAACACAGGCAAGAACCCCTTCTTGGACTGATCCATTTTGAACTTATTCAAAACTTTGTCAAGGTATGTGCTGTGTGAAAGTCCTATTAAGCGTCTCAATATATCTCTATAGATGTTAATGCCTAATATGAGATCAACTTCTCCTAGGTCCTTCATTGAAAAACTCTTGTTCAAATATTCGTTCATGCTTTCCAGCATTTCTATATTGTTTCCAATAAGCAATATGTCATCCACATATAATATTAGAAATGCTATAGAGCTCACTCTCACTTTGTTGTAAATCCAAGCTTCTCCGTAAACTTGTACAAACCCAAACACTTTGATCACCTCATCAAAGCGCAGATTCCAACTCCGAGATGCCTACACCAGTCCATAAATGGATCGTTGGAGTTTGCAAACTTTGTCAGAATTCTACGGATCGACAAAACCTTCCGGGTGTATCATATACAACTCTTCCTTAAGGAAACTGTTAAGGAACGCTTTTTGGACATCCATCTGCCAAATTTCATAGTCGAAATATGCAACTATTGCTAACATGATTCTGACGGACTTAAGCATCGCTACGGGTGAGAAGGTCTCATCATAGTCAACTACTTGAACATGTGAAAAACCATTTGCCACAAGTCGAGCTTTATAGACGGCGACATTACCGTCTGCGTCTGTCTTCCTCTTAAAGATCCATTTGTTCTGAATGGCCTTTCGACCTTCAGGTAATAGTTCCAAAGTCCATACTTTGTTTTCATACATGGATCCCATCTCGAATTTCATGGCCTCTAACCATTTCTCGAAATCCGGTCCCATCATCGCTTCTCCATAGCTCATACGTTCATTGTTGTCTAACAACATGACCTCTAAGACAGGGTTGTCATACCACTCAGGAGCAGTTGAGATAGAAGGTACACCCAACTATCTCTTTTGGGTATCCTATGAGGATGCATTTCTCCCCTTTGGCTTCCATCTTTTCAAGCTGAAGCGTTTTGACATAAGCATCACATCCCCAAACTTTAAGAAACGACAACTTTGGCTTCTTACCAAACCACAGTTCATATGGCGTCGTCTCAACGGATTTCAATGGTGCCCCATTTAAAGTGAATGCAACTGTCTGTAATGCATAACCCGAAAACGATAGTGACAAATCGGCAAGAAACATCATAGAACACACCATATCTAATAAGGTTTGATTACGACATTCGGACACACCATTACGTTGTGGTGTTCTAGGTGGTGTCATCTTTCCCATGAGGCATGGTTCACACATGTCAAGTGATTCAAAATCAAGTGACTCAAAAAGTCCATCAGCATGGAGCTTCTTCATGCATTTTACACCAATATGACCTAAACGGCAGTACCACAAGAAAGTGGTACTATCATTATCAACTCTACATCTTTTGGCATCAATGCTATGAACATGTGTATCATCACTATCGAGATTCAATATGAATAAACCCCTCACATTGGGTGCA
This sequence comes from Hordeum marinum, assembly GCA_022496015.1. Classification (NCBI taxonomy): domain Eukaryota; kingdom Viridiplantae; phylum Streptophyta; class Magnoliopsida; order Poales; family Poaceae; genus Hordeum; species Hordeum marinum. The sequence goes on from CM039677.1 coordinate 324,362,288, forward strand.
TGACCATAAAAGATATTACTCATATAAATAGAATAACCATTATTCTCTCATTTAAACAAGTAACCGTCTCGCAATAAACAAGATCTAGATATAATGTTCATGCTTAACACATGCACTAAATAACAATTATTCAGGTTCATCACTAATACCGATGGTAATAGAAGAGCCAGCGTGCCGACGATGATCACATCAGCCTTGGAACCATTTCCCACACGCATCATCACTTCGTCCTTTGCCATCCTTCGCCTATTCTGTAGCTCCTATTTTGAGTTGCAAATGTGAGCAACCGAACTGGTATCAAATACCCAGGCACTACAACGAGAGTTGGTAAGGTACACATCAATAACCTGTATATCATATATACCTTTTTTGATGTTGGTTGCCTTCTTCTCGGCCAGATACTTGGGGCAGTTCCACATCCAATGACTAGTTACCTTGCAATGAAAGCACTCAGTTTCTGGCTTGGGTCCGGCCTTGGGTTTCTTCACGGAAGGGGCAACTGCTTTGCCACTCTTCTTAGAGTTACCCTTCTTGCCATTGCCATTCTTCTTGAAACTAGTGGTTTTATTGACCATCAACACTTGATGTTCTTTCTGGATTTCAAACTCAGCAATTTTCAGCATCGTAAACAGCTCGGCGACTGACTTGTTCATCCCGTGCATGTTATAGTTCATCACGAAGCTCTTCTAGCTCGATGGCAATGACTGAAGAACTCTGTTAGTGATCGCCACCGGTGGAAGGGGCATCCCTAACTCAGCCAGACGTTTTGAATACCCAAACATTCTGAGTATATGTTCACTGACAGACCCGTTCTCCTCCATCTTACAAGCATGGAACTTATCGGAGGTCTCATACCTCTCGATCTGGGCATTGTTCTCAAAGATAAACTTCAACTCCTGGAACATCTCATATGCTCCATCACGTTCAAAACATCTTTGAAGTCCCGGTTCTAAGCCATACAACATTGCACATTGAACTATTGAGTGATCTCCAGAACATGTCTTCCAAGCGTTCTTAACGTCTTCGGACAACACGGGAGCGAGTGGGTCACCAAGCGGTGCATCAAAGACATAAGCCTTCTCGGAAGCTATGAGGATAATCCTCACATTACGGGCCCAGTCCACAAAGTTACTTCCATCATCTTTCAAGTTGGCTTTCTCTAGGAACGCATTAAAATTCAGGGGAACTACTATGTGAGCCATTGATCTACAACATAGATATGCAAAGGTTACTAAGACTATTGTTAAAGATAATGAGTTTAGTTAATAAAATTACTAAAGATCCCACTTAAATTGACACCCCCCTGGTCATCTGAGTGACACATGATCCAAATTCACCAACTCAAGTCCGATCATCACGTGAGTTGAGGTGGTTTAAATGCTGAACATCATCATGTTGATCATATCTACTATATGACTCATGTTCGACCTTTCAGTCTCTTGTGTTCCAAGGCCATGTCCGTACATGCTAGGCTCGTCAAGTTTAACCCGAGTGTTCTACATGTGCAACACTGGCTTGCACCCATTGTATGTGAATGTAGAGTCTATCACACCCGATCATCACGTGGTGTCTCGACACGACAAACATTCGGAACGGTGCATACTCAGGGAGAACACAATTTATCTTGAAATTTAAGTGAGGGATCACCTTATAATGCTACCATCGTCCTAAGAAAAACAAGATGCATAAATGGATTAACATCACATGCAAATCATAAGTGACATGATATGGTCATGAACTTGTGCTTTTGATCCCCATCTCCAAAGCACCGGCATGATCTCCATCATCACCGGAATGACACCATGATCTCCATCATCTTGATCTCCATCAACGTGTCTCCATCGGGGTTGCCATGCCGACTGTTGCTTCCATGACTATTGCTAACTCATAGCTATAAAGTAAAGCAAAAACGACGAAAATAATTAAAGACAACCCTATGGCTCCTGTCGGTTGCCGTACTCATCGACATGCAAGTCCTGATATTCTATACAAAACATGATCATATCATACATCACATATATCTCATCATGTAATTAAAAATATCACACCATAACATACCCTGCAAAAACAAGTTAGACGTCCTCTAATTGTTGTTGCAAGTTTTACGTGGCTGCTATGGGTATCTAGCAAGAACAATTCTCACCTACGCAAAACCACAACAGTGATACATAAATTTCTATTCAACCTTCTCAAGGACCGCCTTTGTTAAATCTGATCCAACTAGAGTAGGAGAGACAGACACCCGCCAGCCATCTTTGCGCAACATAGTTACAGGTCAGTCGATGGAACCGATCTCTCGTAAGCGTACGAGTAAGGTTGGTCCGGGCCGCTTCATCCCATAATACCGTTGAATCAAAAAACTACCAAGGGAGGAAGCAATCTGAGCATCAATGCCCACAAACTCCTTTGTGTTCTACTCGTGATCTCATCTACACATAGACCTAGCTCATGATGCCACTGTTGGGGAACGTTGCATGGGAAGCAAAAAAAATCCTACGCACATGCAAGATCTATCCATGGTGATGAGCATCTACGAGGGGGAGAGTGGATCTACATACCCTTGTAGATCGCTAAACGAGAAGCGTTAAGAAACGCAGTTGATGTAGTCGAACGTCTTCGCGATCCAAATCGGCGAGCATCCCACGGTCCAATCACGATCCGTCTCGATCTAGCGCCGAATGGACGGCACCTTCGCATTCAGCACATGTACATCTCGATGATGATCTCCACCTTCTTGATCTAGCAAGAGGGAGCGGAGAGGTAGATGAGTTCTCCGGCAGCACGATGGTGTGGCGGTAATGGTGGTGGAACTATTTCGGTAGGGCTTCGCCTAAGCATCGTCGAACTAGAATAGAGGAGAAAAACGATCTAGATGAAGTAGAGGGAGCACGTGGCAATTAGGATTAGCCCTCACCTCTCAACCTCTAGTATATATAGTAAGGAGGGGAGGGAGGCTTGCGCCCTAGGGCAGCCCCTTGCGCCCGAAGTGGGGAGGAGAGGGAGTTGGACTCCAATCCTACTCCTAGTAGGACTCCTCGTCCACTTGGAAACTCTTCTCCCTTTTGGGATTTAGCCTTTTCCCTCCTTCTCAGCTGCATGGGACCTTAGGGGGGATTCAGACAGCCCATCAGGGGCTGGTCTGGCTCCTCCCATAGCCCATGAGGCCCCTTGGGCCGAGACACCCCTCCCGATGGTCCCCGGGTACCCTCCTAGCACTCTCGGTACATTACCGATGAGCCCAAAACTTTTCCGGTGACCAAAACAGGACTTCCTATATATCACTCTTTACCTCCAGACCATTCTGGAGGTCCTCGTGACGTCTAGGATCTCATTCAGGACCCCGAACAACCTTCGGTCACCACCATTCATAACTCTATACTACCGAAACATCAATGAACCTTAACTGTGCAGACCCTGCGGGTTCGAGAACTACGTAGAGATGACAAAGACACCTCTACGGTCATTAACCAATAGTGGGACCTGGATGCCCATATTGTTTCCTACATATTCTACAAACATCTTTATCGGTTTGAACCTTTATGTCAAGGATTCACTTAATCTCGTATGTTGTTCCCTTTGTTCATCGGTATGTTACTTGCCCGAGATTCGATCGTCGGTATCTATATACCAAGTTCAATACCGTTATTGAAAAGTCTCTTTACTCGTTCCATAATACAAGATCCCGTGGCTAACACTTTAGTCACATTTCTTGCAACGTTTGTTGTGATGTTGTATTACCGAGTGGACCCTGAGATACCTCTCCGTCACACGGAGTAACAAATCCCAGTCTTGATCCATGCCCACTCAACAGACACCCTCGGAGATACCTGTAGAGCACCTTTATACACACAAGGCACTCCTCCAGTGTCAGTGATTTGCATGATCTCATGGTCATAGAAACAAATACTTGACATGCTGGAAGCTATAGCAATAAACTGACACGATCATATCCTATGTTTATAGTTTGGGTATTTTCCATCACATCATTCTCCCAATGATGTGATCTCGTTATCAATTGACATCTCATGTCAATGGCTAGGAAACATTGACCATCTTTAATCAACGAGCTAGTCTACTAGAGGCATACTAGGGGCACAGTGTTATGTCTCCACACATGCAATGTGTTTCCAATCAATACAATTATAGCATGGATAATAAACAATTATCATGAATAAGGAAATATAATAATAACTATTTTATTATTGCCTCTAGGGCATATTTCCAACAATAGCAGTGACATGTTCATGCCACACATGCGTGTGCTAGCCAGAGGAACTCCGGAGAAGGGTTACATCTCGGTAGACCAGACCATAGAACAGATATCCCATTGTGACGGGGATGATCAGTGGAGGCAGGGTGTGGGGTATGATAGGGGTGACTCTATCAGAAAATTTGTGAAGCATAAATGGTTAACTAACCTTGTAGGGAAAACATCAACCTCCTAAGTCAACCATAGATCGAGTCTTGTTCCAACAACCCCAATACTTGTTTCGTATTACCACTTGTCCCTGCCGCAGGTAGGGTACGGTTCAATAAGTTGTCAACCCCTTTCTTGGCACACACCGTACAGAGAGGCTACTACTTCTTGAACTTGCGTTGGTTTTCCCTAGAAAAGGAAAGGGTGATGTAGCAAAGTAGATAAGTATTTCCCTCAGTTGTTGAGAGTGAAGGTATTAATCCAGTAGGAGGAATAGGCTAGGCCCCAATTTATGCACCTACACAAACAATCAAACCCTTGCACCCAAGGCTATAAAGGGTTTGTCAATCCCTTCACGATTACTTGCAAGGATGAGATCTGATAGAGATAGATATACAAGATTGCGAGAAGTAAAAGTAAATAAAATTGCAGCAAGGTATTTTTGGTATTTTTGGTTTATAGATCTGAAAATATAATATGGAAAATAGATCCGGGGGCTATAGGTTTCACTATAGGCTTCTCTCTTGAAGGAAAATAATACGGTGGGTGAACAAATTACTATTGAGCAATTGATAAAAAAGCGCATAGTTATGACGATATCCAAGACAATGATTATGCATATAGGCATCATGTCCGTGTCAAGTAGATCGAAATGATTCTGCATCTACTACTATTACTCCACACATCGACCGACTCCTGCCTGCATCTAGAGTATTAAGTTCATGAAGAACAGAGTAACGCATTAAGTAAGATGACATGATGTAGAGGGATAAACTCAAGCAATATGATGAAAACCCCACCTTTTTATCCTTGATGGAAACAATACAAATACGTGCCTCGCTACCCCTACTATGTCATTGGGTGAGGACACCGCAAGATCGAACCCAAAACTAAGCACTTCTCCCATTGCAAGAATTACCAATCTAGTTTGCCAAACCAAACCAATAACTCGAAGAGGCTTGCAAAGATATGAAATCATGCATATAAGAATTCAGAGAAGATTCAAATAATATTCATAGATAATCTGATCATAAACCCACAATTCATTGTTCTCAACAAACACACCGCAAAAGAGTATTACATCGGATAGATCCCCATGAAGATCATGGAGAACATGGTATTGAAGAACAAAGAGAGAGAAAAAGCCATCTAGGTACTAGCTATGGACTCGTAGGTCTGTGGTGAACTGCTCACGCATTATCGGAGGGCAATGGAGTTGATGTAGATGCCCTCCGTGATCGAATCCCCCTCCGGCAGATTACTGGAAAAGGCCCCAAGATTGGATCTCTCGGGAACGGAGGCTTCCGGTGGCGGGAAAGTATTATCGTGTCTCTTTTTGTAATTGGGGGAATATTTTTGAATTTATAGGCGGAAGATTAGGGTTGGAGGATCTACGGGGGGGCCACAAGCCAGGGACGCCCCCTAGCCGCGCCAGGGTGGCTTGTGGCCCACCCGTAGACCTTCTTGCCTCTTCTCCAAGTCTCCTGGGTTTCTTTTGGTCCAAGAAGAATCATCGTAGAATTTTATTCCATTTGGACTCTGTTTTCTATTCCTTTTCTGCAATACTCAAAAACAAGGAAAAAACAAAAGCTTGCACTAGGCACTAGGTTAATAGGTTAGTCCCAAAATAATATAAAATAGCATATTAATGCATATAAAACATCCAAAACAGATAATATAATAGCATGGAACAATCAAAAATTATAGATACTTTGGAGACGTATCAGCCTCCCCAAGCTTAATTCCTACTTGTCCTCGAGTAGGTAAATGATAAAAACAGAATTTTGATGTGGAATGCTACCTAACATATTTATCCATGTAATATTCTTTACTGTGGCATGATTGTTCAGATCCGTAAGACTCAAAACAAAAGCTTAATGTTGACATAAAAATAGTAATACTTCAAGCATACTAACAAAGCAATTGTGCCTCTTCAAAATAACATGGCAAAAGAAAGTTATCCCTACAAAATCATATAGTCTGGCTATACTCCATCTTCCCAACACAAAGTATTTATATCATGCACAACCCCTATGACAAGTCAAGCAATTGTTTCACACCTTTTATGTTCTCAAACCTTTTCAACTCTCACGCAATACATGATCATGAGCCATGGATATAGCACTATAGGTGGAATAGGTTATGGTGGAGGTTGTGAAGAAAAAGAAGAAGATAGTCTCACATCAACTAGGCGTATCAACGAGCTATGGAGGTGTCCATTAATAGATATCAATGTGTGTGAGTACGGATTGTCATGCAATGGATGCACTAGAACTATAAGTGTATGAAAGCACAAAAAGAAACTAAGTGGGTGTGCATCCAACCCGCTTGCTCATGAAGACCTAGGTCATTTTGAGGAAGCCCATCATTGGAATATACAAGCCAGGTTATATAATGAAAAATTCCCACTAGTATATGAAAGTGACAAAATAGGAGGCTCTCTATCATGAAGGTCATGGTACTACTTTGAAAAACAAGTATGGAAAAAAGATAGTAGCATTGCCCCTTCTATCTTTTCTCTCATTTTTTATATATATATTTTTGGTGGGCATATTTGGCCTCTCTTTTTTTATTTGGGCTTCATTGGCCTCTTTTATTTTTCATAAAGTCCGGAGTCTCATCCCAACTTGTGAGGGAATCATAGCTTCCATCATCCTTTCCTCACATGGGACAATGCTCTAATAATGATGATCATCACACTTTTATTTACTTACAACTCAAGAATTACAACTTGATACCTAGAACAAAATATGACTCTATATGAATGTCTCCGGCGGTGTACCGACATATGGACACCCATGTTGGTTCCTACATATACACGACTATATTTATCGAGAAAATATTTTGTTTGCATATACAATTCCCTTTCATTTGCGATAATTAACAAAATTAGAGGCGAGACTTTTGTCGGTATCCTTGTGAAGCAACAACTTGATCATGATACCAAGTTATCTTCGTTATGAGTCTTGTTCTCTTTTCTCGTTTTCATATTCCGGTATCCATGTGATCATATCACGTTGTGTCTAGCCAGACAATGATGGATAACATCATATCGACAAAGTCCAGAGAGTATCTCTCCATTGTCAAGGGAACAAATCCCAATCTTGAACTATTGAGTCCCTAGACATACTTTTCGGATGTACTTGAAAGTTTTTGTTATGATCAATCTATTGCGGGTAAAGTTTGATAAACCCAAGGTAACCATCTAACATGAAGTTGTTCTAAAAAACCCAACATGAAGCTACACGACATTCCCATGATCTAAGGACGTGAGTATATGTTAACATTTTGTTGACTATACTTATAACATTGTAATGATATGATCTCGAAGTATATCATTTAGTTGGGTCTTTCCAACACATTATTCCTTCAAATATGTTCCCTCGTTGTTTTCAGCATCCTTGTTACTTTAATAGTTCTCTATGATCAGGAATACGACATCATCATATAATATATGAGCTAGTCTTAGATGGAGACTAGAGTACTACCTACTGTTTATGCTTCCACATATGCAATTGAGTTTCCTCTAAATCTCATATGTAAGAACCAATGAAATTCTAGCACGTAAATATAAAGATTAATTTCAAATGTGCTAATGAATAACAATAAATTTTTATTGTTACAAGGGCATATTTTGAACATCAGCATATTAGTCGATCCAGGTTGGTTTATTACATGGTCATGAGTATTGGTGGTGGTATGTTTTGCATTCGTTAACTGTGGGGACCACATTGGTTTCTCACAGAGCACTAGGTGGCACAAGTTTGGTATGATCAATTGTCAAGAAGGTAGTAGAACAAAGAGGAGCCGCATATTTTCATGGCCGGAGAGGTACCAAGGCCCGTCTCATTAAGGCGATGCAACAACGACACACTTGCATGCATCGACGAAGCTAGGAATCTCTAAAAGAGGGGGCCAAACACATTTTTTTGCTACTTTAAGTGAAACTTTGAAGGATATATGTGCAATTTTCTCTATCTTAGGGGCCATGGCCCCTCCCCCACCACTAGCTCTATCACTGCTTGCATGTCCTTTTATGGAAATCCAAACTGCTCGTGGAATTATATATTTGGTAATACATATGGTATTTTACACACATGCAAAAAATCAAAGATGGTATAAAAACACTCCAACCTTGTAAACAACACGGCATGAGTGGTGTAGTCAGAGTCGAAGATGAGTTTCTATAGTAATTTCCACATAAGTGAAAACACTATTGTGGATGTATCACTTTGATGCGATGTTGAGTCAATGAAATTCTTTCTATCCAAAAATAAAGCAGAGTGATAATAGTTTTGCCCATGATTGTAGTTCTACGTCAATTGTTATGCTTGTGTTACCTATTCATATTATCTTTGTTTGATCAAGGTGTCTCCCTTCTGGGTTAACATGTTGGGGGTTAACAAAGACAAAAGTTCGACATTTTTGTTTTGGATGCAAGCAGAAACTATATTCTCCAGTGATTTTATACTTGGACTAGGACTTCTCTTTGCCATTAGGGCTCCTCTCATTTGACTCAAATAATTTTCATAAAAAATGGATAACTTGGGTTCTTTTTCTATGTTGACCGTCTCACATGATTGGAATCCATAGGAATTTTTCTTCGGATTTATTTCAGAGACTAAATTTGACCTACTCAAACCTCTTGGTTGGGTTTCCTTGTTTTTCATGTGCTATCATACATTCTTTAATCCCAGTTCTGGTAGTTTTCTAATCTATAGGATCTAAGAGAACATAATGAGTCATTATTATGTTTTTCTCTTTCTATTTTAGATGCTAGGGAAATAATAACATGCGTTGTTAACGTATAGTGTAGATGGACCTAAGGTTTATAACCGTTTTTCTTTTCTTGACAAAGGGTATATTCGCCTTTTACAAGTATGTGAAGCCCCGTACTAGTGTTGGAGCTCGATCAGACTGCGTGCAGTCCGCAGATGCCCATTTACTGAGGACTCGGCTTAAATTTTACTGTACGTGCCAGTCATACAAAGCGGAGCATGTGCAGGCTCGGACTTAATGGGTCTGGTCAAGACATACGGCTGGTCAACGACCAGCTTTTCTGAAGATAAAATGCACGAAAACGATCGCAGGTTCGCACTAACTACACGGAGTGCACAAGTGACGAGCACCCGTTACATTTCCTGAAATAATCATGCAAAAGGAGCCACTATGTGACAGTAGCACCCACACCAATCCATTTTTAATCCAGGGGCATCACGTTAGACACGTCGAAGCTCTCTGCTGCGACCCTAAAAAGAGAGTGCTCCACACATTCTCTCCTCAATCACTCGTCTCAATCTGGATCCTGCCAAAGCCTACCCGGCTACGCCCCACCAACGTGACTTTCTGGCCGTGGCTGCCCCCACGCTCACGCAGTGACTTTCAGCAAACTATATACGTTGTGCGCAGTATAATCCTACTGGTAGTTCTGTATTTTTTTAGTAGAGTATCACCGAACTCTTGCTCCCAAAAGAACAATGATTTTTACTACCTCCTTTTGGCGGTAGAATCAAAGGCGGGGGTAGAAAGGAGCGCAGCATAGCACCCAAAGGAGTAGCTACGTTGTGTGCAGTGTAACAGATCAGATCTTATTTATTACTGATAGCACTACTAGAATAGCCATGGCTGGAGCTCTCATCTGGTATCAAATCCGTCAGATCTCCCACACGGCACACACAAAACGAACGCAGAGACCAAGAAGCACAATCTCGTCCGCCCATCACCCGCCGCCCACCCCTCGCGAGCCACAGCTTAACCCTAGCCGCCCACTGTGGTCTCTATAAATAGCACGCCCTGTAAAGGCCACTTCGCCATCAGAGAGCGAGAGAGTAGCTGTCCACGGAGGAGAGAGCTTTGGAGCAAGGAAGTGGTAGCACTGGTCATGTGGGCTTGCCAAAGGGGCGCTTACCGAGAGCTCTTTGGCATTCTGTCCACCTCCTTGTGAATCCCGCAGGGGAGATCTCACGATCTGCCGAGCTTGCCGGTTGCTTGGAGGTGGGCATACTGCCAATGGAGCTGTGTAGGCCTCCCTTTGCAAAACCCATATGGCACACATCAATCCGGGCTTCTTGCCTAGTTTTCTCCTGCACTGGAGGAGGTTAGTGCCACAGATATGATGATGATCTCTGTGAAATTCAAGGCTCCTATTCCGGTTTTCTGAGAGTTCTGGCTCTTGTTTCCTCGGTGGGCGTTGTGGTTCATCATGATGTGCCTTTTGGGGAAGATTCAGGGCAAGTTATGTCTGGCATATATGCTAGTTCTTGTCTGTTTTTGTTGCATCTTAACAGAAGTGGTTCTTACTTCAGCTCTTCCCGGGGGAGGAAAGTTTTTTTTTTTAACATGACTTTCTTCTGGATCTGCAGTTTCTCCCTATTTCCTATTGGCAAAGTTCTTTCATCCTTTGCTTGTTTTTCTTCCCATGCAGAGCCCTTCGTTGAAACTTTACTCGAGTCTTCTCCAACATCCCAGCATGTGACAATGAGAAGTTCTGTAAGTCGCCAAACTTTGCTATGATTGCTTCCGATTTGATCATTCGAGTGTTCTCCAACTCATGGGTTCTCTCCTTGGTTAGGGTTTTGTGCCTGTGAGAGACAAGTGATGGTAATCATGAGATGTGGTTTTCTTTTCCGTGCCTTATCATTTCCTCCATCTGTGCATCTGCCTCGTTATCATTATTGTATCGCGCTTGTACCAATAAGTTTTGTCGTAAATGCATGATGCATTGCAGTAGAAGAGCTTTCATGCGCCTCATGATTTCAGCCGTAGACCCTGCGTGCAATTGCTAGTAGTACAACTGTGTCTATGTATTTTATTTTTTCTTTGTTTTGTATTGGGTTGTTTTGATCGTACGTGTCTTTATATATAGCTTTACCCAACAGAGATTAATCATTATCAGCTCCGAAAATACAATGGGGTTCCTTTCTTCTTAGTGAATGACTTTGCATGGCATACTATTGTTCGATTGGTGATAGTACTTGAGTTGATCAACAAATTATATACTCGTCCAAGGGCGATGAATAGATCACTAGCTGAAGAAAAGAGAGAATTTTTCATCATCACCGCTGTATGAACTTGCACCCTGTGCATTGTGTTTCTTTTTTATCAGCATTGGATTTCAATCATCTGGATAATGGAATTTCCGTTCTATATATGCCATGTTTGGCGTCATCCGTACATACAATATTAGTAACTTAGTGATCCTAGCCTAACAACTAGGTGGTGCATCGTAGACTGTATACATCTACGTACCCTGTTCACATATTGCCGTGCCAATTCGTAATTTACCTGCATACAAATTTGGCCCAAATCAGCAGTTGGGTCTGAAGTTTTGCCCTCCTGTGGTGAGCATTCATTTTAAAGAAATGTGTGACCGTGTGAAGACTAGATATTTTCTTGGCCTATGTAGATCTTAACCTCAGTTAGCACTAACTGAATATTTTGTATTTGCTAATTTGCTTTTGCAAATATGCTATGTGGCGTATTAAGAAACAAGTTAAGGAACCTAGGCAATTGGGTATCTGATAAAATTTATTATGTGTTCGCTATTCCTTTATTTGAGCAGGTGATCCGTATATATTTGTATTGTAAATATTAATCATAAATGTTAACAATCTGACACCAGACGTTCAATTTCTGTGTCTGAGGACGCTAATGGCCTCTTCGATTCACAGGATTTTAAAAATGCAGGAATAGGAAAAGTTGGAGTGACATGTATTTAAACCCTATAGTATTAGTAGGGAATGGTTGGTGTCACGGGAAAAACAAAAATATTGTAAAAAGAGGTCGAAATGGATGTTAGATCTCTTATGAAATATAGTACAAAAGATTTCATACGAAAAAATTCTATGAGATTCAATTCAGAATAAGTTTCTATGGGATCCAATCCTATGAATTAAAAGACCAATGTAAAAAAAAAATCTAAGAATTTCAGTCCTAAAAATCCTATGAGATTCCTTTAAATCAAAGGAACCCTAAACAGTTTGCATAGAATGGCAATATGAGCAAACACATCTATAATGGCAAATTAATTTTTTAAAGCATGACAATTTTCACCACTTCCCTTTGATGTAGCGTGTCAATTTTCTTCCTCCGGCATGACAAACTCTGAGCAAGCACGGAATTCCTTTTAATAGGCTGGCAATTCTTCATGTTGCATCATGGCAAATCCCTAAAATCACATGGCAATTACTATGTTGTGATATGACTGACAACCTACCTGCTAGCATGACAATTTTTTCTTTACAACATAACAATCTTTGTACAATAACATGGCAAATATATCCGTGTTAGCATGGTAATTCTCAACCGTTTTCGTTGGGAGTTATTTCTGAGGGAACACTGCAGATCCGCTCGGTAGGGAATGTTAGCGCAAGGTTGGTGGTTAGGTGTCTTTTTGATTCGTATGTTTAAAAAACGTAGGAATTAGAAAAATATATGGTTGAAGTGGCATGTTCATTTAGTAAGGAGTGTTTGATGTCACGAAAAAAACAAAGAAATTATAGAAAAATGACTAAGGAAACGTTAGATTTCTATAAAATGTAGTATAAAAGATTTCGTAAGAAAAATTCCTATGAGGTTCAATCCTATGAATCAAAGGATGAATGTAGAAAAATTCTTACGGATTTCAATCCACTAAAAATCCTATAAAAGTCAGTTGAATCAAAGGATCCCCAAATTCTACAATTTTGTAACTGATTATGAAAAAACTAATGTGTATGCATGTATGCATCTCACAGACTCTGTCGTACGTATTACTATATCTTAGATTTGTGAAAAAAAAACTGTTATACAAAGTGGCTGCGATCTCTCTATGTTCTTTCATGTCAAAGCTAGCATGCAGAGAGTAGGGTCGTGCACCATGGGGGATTCCACCGTCGGGATCAGAACATTATGGACACGGGCAAGATTGAACAGCTGCAGTGCTAATAATGAAAGCCTGGCACCTTTTGGTCTTGGGTGCATGGAGAGTCAATGAAGGAGAGCTTGGGCAGCCAGGAGTCATCACTTTACATGTTTTAGGCTTACAGCCTGCCTGGTACTAGCTAGTACTATCACTCCTCTGCGGCCACTCCCTCCCTCTCTCTATCCAGCCAGGAGTACTACAAGGGGAAGTGAAACTGCCATTATCATCCTCCATGGCGACCCACCTGCCGTATGATCTATCCGTATGCTCAACGAACAAAAGCAATGGAGATGCGACCTGACCGGAAAAGAAAGCAATTCATACGCAGCGCTGGCTCGCTCGCTAGCTAGCCCTTGGGCGTTGGTTCCCTGGCGCAGATCAAATCAATACTTGCATGCAGCACAAAGTGTCGCTTCGTATCATACCAAAAGATCCCTTTGATGATGGCAGGGAGATTTTATGCCCGAACAAGGCACCCGGGCGGAGCATGAGGGGGTGGAGCGTACTGTGGCGGCATGCATCGATGGAGAGGAGTGGCAGTGATCGATGCCAGATGCCACCCCAGCCATCCGGAGGGGAGGGCATAGCCCCACAGTTTTCGCACGCGCCATGATGCCGCTTGCTCCGTCTGCATGCAGCGCCTTCTCTTTATCTCATCATCCGCGGCTGTACGTGGTTGCAGGCTTGCAGCTACGTGCGCTAGGCATGGCTATCGCGGGGAGAAGAGATTCGATCGGGCTAGGGCTAGGGGGTGGATGGATGGATGGATGGATGGATGATGTGCATCTGCATGCCATGCAGGATGGATCTTTTCTCGATGAGCAAAGCTAAAAGGTTCGAGCCTGCTAGCTTGTGGATTTTTGGGATGTTCTGCGGCAGGCTTTGGTGCTGTTGACCTGCGAGGGCAAATTGGCATTGGCATTGTTTCAGGGGTCGTATGGCTGTAAGGGGCTTCTGGCTTTATTAATAACCCAGTGGGTTCCTGCTTCTCTTTGTTGTGACCACTTAAACTGAACGGGATCACGAATGACTTTCATAATCAGCGGTCATCCCTTCTCTTAGATCAACTTTTAACGTGCCGACCCAAACGGACGGTGGTTTTGTTCCTTTTTTGTTCATTTGGATCGGTCCTTCGTTTGGTGTCCGCCCGATTTAACATTTGGATCGGCAATGCTCCTAACGCGCGCGACTCGTATTTGCTGGCGTGACCGTCCTTTTTTAAATTATTTGACAAAGAAATATATGAATAAAATAGCATAGTTTCATAACAAAATAAAACATAATTTATACATCTATTGATTGACAACATGAGCCCACATATGCTCAACCAAATCATTTTGCAGCTGCATGTGAATTCTCAATAACGCATTTCATGATGAAATTGGATGAACTGTTTGAACGTTGCCGCTCCCACATGCTCAGGCACAGCATTCTCACTCTGAAACTAAAATCCTCGATCGTGGATACGTTCCGGACACTCATCTTCTACGATCATATTCGTGCATAATCACACAATCTGTCATCACCTCCCATAGCTTCTTGGTGCTTCGAGTCCTAGCAGGATACCAAACAATGCCCCATCAAGATTGCAAAACAACAAAGGCACGCTCGATGTCCTTCCTAGCACTCCCTTGCTCTTGCGCAAATCTTTTCCTCTTCTCTCCGACAGGGTTGTGAATTGTCTTCACAATAGTGGTCCATCGAGGATAGATACCGTCGCCTAGGTAGTATCCTTTGTCGTAGTTGTGGCCGTTGATGGCAACATTCACCGGCGGGCTTTTGCCTTTCGCAAGCCTTGCAAACACCGGCGAGCGTTGAAGCACGTTGATATTATTATGTGATCCGGCCATGCCGAAAAAGGATGCTAGATCTAGAGATCTTGTGAGGCCACAACCTCAAGTATGACAATACAATCCCTAACATGGCCTATACTGCCCTTGCCAAGCAGAAGGGCAGTTTTTCCACTCCCAATGCATACAGTCTATGCTGCCAAACATTCTTGGGAAGCCCCTGCTGGCATTCATCGCCAACAAGCAGGTTTGTAGGATCGAAAGTAGGTCTAGAGGGGGTGATTAGACTACTGGACTAAATAAAAATTCTACCTTTTCCCAATTTTAAGTGTTGGCACATTTTAGCATTGATAGCAAGTCAAACACACCCTATACATACATGTCTACGAGTATAGCAACGGAAATTAAAGACAAGCATGAGTAGTAAAGGAAGGGTAGGAAGATCAAATGCAATTTGGAGACACGAATATTTTTTCCATGGTTCCGATAGGTGGTGCTATCGTACGTCCATGTTTATGGAGTCTTCAACCCATGGAGGGTAATGGTCGTGAGAGTCCACGAAGGGCTCTACCCACGGAGGGTTCCACGAAGAAGCAACCTTGACTATACCTTGATGGCCTATGTCCATGGAGGACTAGCCTAACTTGGGGTAGATCTTCACGAAGTAGGCGATCTTCTTGTCCTTCCAAACTTCTTGGTTCACTCCATAACATGAAGTAGGAGGCTCCCAAGCGACAACTAATCAATCTAGGAGGCACCACCCTCTAAAAGGTAATAGGCTTGATAATGTCGATGAACTCCTTGCTCTTGTGCTTCAAGATGTTAGACTCATCAACACTCAATCACTCTCTCACATATTTGTCTTTGGTGGAAGAGATTGATTGGGTGGAAAGCAACTTGGGGAGGCTAGAGATCAAGATTCATATGGTTGGAATGGAACGGAATGACCTCAACACATGAGTAGGTGGCTCTCTCTCTTAGAAAATCTGATAGGATAGGTGGGGATCTGTTCTGAGTGCTTCTCTTGCGAGTGACTGGTGGTGGAGGGGTATATATAGGCATCTCTAAAAATCCAACCGTTACACCTTAAGTGACCAACTCGGTGACACCGATGTGTGAATCTCGGTGGTACCGAGTTGCTCCAAAGGTAGCAACTTTTGAATCTCGGTGAGACCGATATAGAATTCTTGGCGGTACTGATCAGGTGTCCAACGGTCAGAATCCAAATCTTTGTGACGCCGATCCAAAAACTCGGAGCTAACAAAAAGTCGGCAAGATGAACTCGGTGGCACCAATGTGGGATCGGTTCCACCGATGTGATAGGGTTTGGCAGGGTTCTCGGAATCGGTGGGACTGAGTGGAGTGTGTTGGTTTCACCGATTTGCAAAAAATGGCTTAGAAAAAAATATGTGGGAGAGTTTTTGGGTGTTTTTGGTGACTATCACTTGTGCACGTTTGAGCATCTTGTTCACCAACAATACCTTACCCCCTTTTAATAGTATTAGCTTTTCCTATGGACTCAAAGTGATTTTCCACAAGGTAAAATGTAGAGTCCTCTTTGCTTGAAGCTTTGCCAATCAATTTCCTTGCATTAGGGGTTTCTCTACAATCCTTTTGCCAACCCATCATTGAAATTTTTCCTGAAATATGCTTAGTAGAAATATTAGCTCAATGATATATGTGTTGTTATTAATTACCAAAACCACCAAGGGAGCAAATGTGTTTTCAATTTCCTCCCTTTTGGTAATTGATGACAACATATAGATCAAAGCTTCAACATATGATATAATAAATGAATATAATCATCTCTTTGAGAAGTATGTGATAAGCAAGAGCTCCCCCTAAATTTGTCCATTATTTTGAATTTGTATTTGAATGCAAATGCACAATCGATTAGGTAAATGGGGCACTTCTTCCATGTCACATACATCTTGGTGTGCAAGAGTAATAAGAATGAATATCATAGCACAACACAATCAAGCAAAGTGAATGGTCATCTCATAAGCATCATAAGGATAGGAAATAGTAGCAACACACATTAATTGTATGATCAAACACCAACTAAGTTTAACATATCCAAACCAAAAGATATCAAATGTTTTGAAAAAGCGATAAAAACCAACTCTCTCTCTCTCTCGAAGCCCTAATGATCTATACAACTTCTCCCCATTTGGCAACAATTTACCAAAAAGTTCAAAGGTATAGAGCTAAACGCTCTTCTAGGGTTGATCTCCTTCGGTAGCTGAAGTTGGAGTCAAGAGAACGACACCAGCGAAGACTTCTGCTGGTGTCATGGACGGAGTTGGTGTAGCAACGAGAGGAACTGGTGGAGCTGATGGAGCTAAAGTGGCTGTAGTTGGTGCTGATAAAGACCGTCTCATCTTTGGAGCTATCACTGTGGGAGTCCTGACCCGAGTCCTGATCTGAGCATCGTCTTGAGAGGTGCACTATCTGTCGGTGTCAAAACCAGCGGATCTCGGGTAGGGGGTCCCAAGCTGTGAGACTAGAATCGATGGTAACAGGAGACAAAGGGGACAAGGTTTTACCCAGGTTCGGGCCCTCCTATGGAGGGAATACCCTACATTATGCTTGATTGTATTAATGATATATAGGTTACAGAGTCGATCTACCTCGAGATCAAAGAGCTAAACCCTAGATGAGTTGTTCTATATCTACAACCTAAAACCCTCCGGCTTATATAGACGCTGAGGGTATCTAGGGTTTACACATGGTCGGTTACACGCCGAAGAGATAAACATGCCTATTAGCTACATTAAACATGGAGGAAAAGCCACGATTCCTGAAGCTTCCTTCCTGGAGACAGGGCCTTCGATCGATCCAATGTTCGGCAAGCGGCCCATACAGTCCAGCCCATAAGAAGCAGGTCGGCTTTCCGAGGACCCATTAATCCAGGACTCCCTCAGTAGCCCCCGAACTTGCCTCCAATGCCAAGGGTCTTAGCTTCAATTGCTTCGTATAATCAGAGTCTTTGGCTTGTGAGGTGAGTTCTTCCCGTCGAGTTTAGTTTGGCCTCCGATGACATGTAGCTTTCCAAACAGAGGCGCATCCGAATATTGTGAATAGGTCGGACCTGAAGGCCAAACGTCAAGGGGTAAAATTGTTGGAAATATGCCCTAGAGGCAATAATAAATTGGTTATTATCATATTTACTTGTTCATGATAATCGTTTATTATCCATGCTATAATTGTGTTGATCGGAAACTCAGATACATGTGTGGATACATAGACAACAACATGTCCCTAGTATGCCTCTAATAGACTAGCTCGTTGATCAAACATGGCTATGGTTTCCTAGTCATGGACATGAGATGTCATTTGATAATGGGATCACGTCATTAGGAGAATGATGTGATGGACAAGACCCAAACTACAAATGTAGCATATGATCGTGTCAGTTTATTGCTACTGTTTTCTTCATGTCAAGTATTTGTTCCTATGACCATGAGATCATGCAACTCACTGACACCGAAGGAGTACCTTGTGTGTATCAAACATCGCAACGTAACTGGGTGACTATAAAGGTGCTCTACAGGTATCTCCGAGGGTGTCTGTTGGGTTGGGATGGATCAAGACTGGGATTTGTTACTCTGTGTGACGGAGAGGTATCTCAGGGCCCACTCGGTAATACAACATCACAATAAGCCTTGCAAGCAATGTGACTAAGTGTTAGTCACAAGATCTTGTATTACGGAACGAGTAAATAGACTTGACGGTAATGAGGTTGAACTAGGTATGGAGATACCGACGATTGAATCTCGGGTAAGTAACATACCGAAGAACAAAGGGAACATCATACATGATTAAGTAAATCCTTGACATAGAGGTTCGACCGATAAAGATATTCGTAGAATATGTAGGAACCAATATGGGCATCCAGGTTCCGCTATTGGTTATTGAGCGTAGAGGTGTCTCGGTCATGTCTACATAGTTCTCGAACCCGCAGGGTCTGCACACTTAAGGTTCGGTGACGTTTCGGCAGTATAGAGTTATGTATGGTGGTGACCGAAGGTTGTTCGGAGTCCCAGATGAGATCTCGGACGTCATGAGGAGCTCCAGAATGGTCCGGAAGTAAAGATTGATATATATAGGAAGTCCTGTTTTGGTCGCCGGAAAAGTTTCGGGCTCATCGATAGTGTACCGGGAGTGCCGGTAGTGTACCGAGGGACCATCGAGAGAGGTATTTTGACCCAAGAGGCTACATGGGCTGTGGGAGGAGGTAAACTAGCCCCTGGTGGGCTGGCCGAAGCCTCCTCTAATGGCCTATACGGCTGGAGTGGTTTGAGAAGGAAAAAATCCAAAGGTGGAGAGGTGGAGAGAGTTTCCAAGTGGAAAGGAGGAATCCTACTCCTAATAGGATTGGAGTAGGACTCCTCCACCTCCAATTTCGACCAAACCTTCAGGGTTTGAGGCTGCCTCCTCCCCTCCCTCCCTCTTATATATACTAGAGGATTTAGAGGAAAAAGCTAACCCTAATAGCCACGTGCTACCTCTCCTCTAGATCGCAGTTTCTCCTCTAGATCGGTTTTTAGCGGTGCTTAGGCGAAGCCCTGCTGGAATAGCTCCACCACCATCGCCGCAACGCCATCGTGCTGCCGGAGAACTCATCTACCTCTCCGCTCCCTCTTGCTGGATCAAGAAGGCGGAGATCGTCATCGAGCTGTACGTGTGCTGAATGCGGAGGTGTTGTCCGTTCGATGCTAGATCGGAAGGATCGTGATCAAGATCATGAGACGATTCGTGATTGGATCGCGGGATGGATCGTGATGGGATCACGGGACGGTTCGTGATTGGATCGCAGGCTAGATCGTGATTGGATCGCGGGATGCTCGGCGATTTGGATCGCGAAGACGTTCGACTACACCAATCGTGTTTCTTAAAGCTTCCCGCCTAGCGATCTACAAGGGCATGTAGATCCACTCTCCCTCTCGTAGATGCTCATCACCATGGATAGATCTTGCGTGTGCGTAGGAATTTTTTTTGTTTCCCATGCAACGTTCCCCAACAAAAATAACGTCTCCTAACGACCTTTCTGACGAAAGGCCATTGCCCACCATGACCGCTGAGCCAGTTGCAACAACTCGATTCGAGGCCGTTTTCATCAACATGTTCTATCAATGCACAGATCATGTCCCGTTTTATACGGGATATGTTTAATCATGCGCGTGAAACGACATGCACGTCTTGGGAATCGGAGGGATTCACGGTACAACAAGGGGAGGCCAAACAGCGATAAGCCTCATAAAAGGGAAAGAAAACCCCAAGACTTAATCACGCTCCCCATTCGCACCCTTTGCTTTCCCATCCTTCTGAGCTTCCACAACGCAGATCTAGGTCTCCTACCGCACCTTCTCCGAGCCAATCCATGGCGGGCTCCGGCTCCAATGGCAAGTGGGAGGTCTCCATGGTCACCGACCAAGACATACAGGACCTTAAGACCGCCGGATACCTCCCCGCCAACATCTTCCACCACGCGCCGGAGAAGGACCAGGTGATCCGCACCCCCAAGCTAGGCAAAAGGGTGGTATTTATTCCCCACTTCATCTAGGAATTGCACTTCCCACTCCACCCCTTCGTCAGGGGGCTCATGTTTTTCTACAGCCTCGACTTCCACGACCTCCCGCCGAACTCCTTCATGCACATATCGGACTTCATCCTTGTTTGCGAGGCTTTTCTGCGGGTCGAGCCACACTTTGGTCTTTTGCTCAAGGTGTTAACATCAAGCTGAAGTGTGTCGCAGGCGAACACGTAGATTGCGGCAAGGCTGTCATCGACAAGCTCACCCGCGTCGTATGGCCCTCCGGCACCTTCATCAACACCATCAAAGCATGGCAGAAGGAGTGGTTTTACATCACTGAGCCAATGGAGGAAGGCCAAGCTGCCCTCGCCAGATTCAGATCTGGTCCCCCTACCAGATTAACCTCATGGCTCCGAAAGGGCCTTAATTGGGGGGTCGAGCAAGGAGGTGAGCGACCTGTAGAAGCGCATCGTCTCCATGGTCAAGAAGAACATCGCGCTGACCAACGTGGTCCAGGTCATGCTCTGGCGTCGCATCCTCCCCTGTCAGCGCCGGGGTACTCCTTGTGGGCTTGTCAGCTCGATGATGAGCCCACAATTTGGCACCTCTTTCGCACTACTCGAGAGAAGCTATGGAAGGTTCTCTTCAAGCCACAGAAGGACTGGCTAGCCAAAGAGGAGGATCGGGGTCTACACGCCACCAAGCCTGCCTCCAAGGTACAACATAGCTCTGCATGATCGGCTCTATTTCTTGTAAAGAAGATTCTAAGACATCTTTCTAATCATTCCTTGCAGAAATGGCTGAGCAAAGCCACGGGCATTGACTACCCGGCGCCTCATCCCGACGACCCCAAGTCCGGGATGTTAGCGGAGATGCTCGTCGAGGCGCCTTACGAGGTGCCTGCGAAGAAAGAGAAGAAGAAAAAACCAGGCCAAGAAGGCATGGGCATCAAGGACCAACTAGAGGTTGTGTCCGAAGAAACCCATGCCTCCTCGAATCAAGAGGAGCGTGAGGATGAGGACGAAGACGAGGGGGGGTGATTCCCCCCTCGCAAGAAAGAGAGCAGCGTCATCAGATGCCGCAGAGGCGGTGCCCCCTCCTGCCTCGAAAAGAGCACGTCAGTCACAGGTAATCCTATTCGACAACAGTTTGGACTCGGATACTGAGTCCGATGACTTCAAGAGGGTTCCGCGAAGGAGCCTAAGGGTCAAGCCCCCCGCTCGAAGGTGAGGACCCGAAGACTCCTTTAGTTGTCATTGATAAGTTTATAGTTTAATAACATGCAGGCATTTATTGACTTTGCAGCCCACCATGCATGCTCCCCACCGACCAAGTTTCGGACAGGGAGACCCCGCCCGCCGAACTAGCGGAGAGCGGGAATGCATCGCATCCCTCCCCTTCGGGCGTCACAAAGGACACCGCGGAGGTGTTGCACCAACATGCCCCTATGGAGCTGGGCGCCGACGGTGGGGGAGATGACATCATGGCCGAGACTAACACCTTGATCACCAAAGAACGAGGGGAGGTACCCCACCCGGATACTGAGGAGGCCGAACGAGCGGCCGCTCAGTCCCTTCCAAGGGCATCTCTGGAGTGCACCACACCTCCGGAGGTACTGGTTCAGTCCCCGGTTGGTGATCGGGTTGGCCGATCACCACCGGTATCATCGACCAATGGGTGGCCGGTGATGGGGGGGCCTATCGTGCGCCTCCATCTCTGAGGAGCACCGCACTCTTATGGGTGCGGTATTGCAGAGCATTCAGTCCATCGACAATGGACTGAAGGAGGCCTTCAAGGGACTCCTGACAAGTTTTCAAGTTTATTTATTTTTATGATTATATACATGGCAACTCCTGAGCCCTAGGAGAGTTTGAAAAAACTTACCTAGGGGTCAATCATGGATCCTATTCCGAACTATATACAGACTGTGTGTTTGGAACGTTAGAGTGGTCCCTAAAAGGGCCGGACATATGATCGGATCGACGACAGTTCCGAAGTACTGAACCCATGTAACCTGACAAGGATTTGTGTGTTGCAGGCTTCATCATCGGCGGCGGCTGTGAATGGCGCCGAGCTAGACGAGCTGAATCGGAAGCTCAAAAGCTCCGAAGACGAGCTTGATGCTCTCAACAAAAGATTCGACGAGGCGCAAGGTAAGTCTGAATCAACATCCGAACACTTTTGTCGGAATACTGTCAATGCAGTTTTTCATAGTATTAATGATCAAACAGCCTCGGCGAAGGAGGTAGGAAAACTCAAGGCCAAGCTGCAGCAGACGAAGGATGAGGCGGTGGTTGAGAGGGTGGCCTCCGTACAAGCGGTCACCACTCTTTCGGCTTTGAGAGCCATCAGCGACAAGCACGAGGCGCGGGTGTAGGAGATCCAGCAGGAGCTCAAGGACGCCAGCCACAAGTGCAAGGTCCTTGAGCAAAAAGGCAAGGAGCATGCGACCGAACTATCCACCCTAAACGCCGATCTCCAAAAGGAGCGGGTGGATAGGCGGTTATGTGAGGAGCAGGTCTGCCAAGCAAAGGACATAACGGATGGTAAGCCGTACTTATTGCAGTGTGTCTTCGGGGATAGCAAGTTCGAGTTGCTTACCCAGGTGTGGCATTCCTCATGCACCTCCCCCGACCTCCAGAAGAGCGTAGCGGACGCCAATTAGTTGTATGCGTCACGGGAAGAAGGAGACAAAGCCCGTCTATTCTGAGCGTAGTTCGAAGCCCCCAAGCGCTCTCCTCTTCTTGCCAAGCAGCTGAAGCAGCTGATGGAGCTGCACCGGATGGTGGAGCCAGACATGAAGGAACTCTGCATCCGCTTATGTCATGATGAGCCACTACCAGGCAGCTACTTCGGCCTGGTGCAGAAGCTGATCGCCGCTTCGCCCCGCCTCAACGCTGTGAAGCACTCCTCCTGCATCGAGGGAGCGCGGATGGCCTTTGCAAAGGCCAAGGTGCATTGGCTAGGGATGGATCCAATGAAGATAGCCACCGCCCCGCCGCCTTCTGGGAAGGAACATAGGCGCCCCGAGCTATACTTCGCCGGAGTAATGGAAGGTGCTCAGGCGATAGCGTCACAATGTTCAAAAGATAACATGCATGAATAAGTTGCAATGTGTCTGAAGACATTTTAAAGCTTTAATGTTGTAATTTACCATGCTTTCAGTGTTTTGCATTCCTTTATAACTCCTGTGTGGCCGTTTGAAACTGAAAGATGCGAGTCATCAACTTCAGCCCCCATGTAGATACTACATGGGGTGTCTCTGCCAATGCACTATATCCCTTAGCCGAGTTATCGGAACCCGAAGGTGGTAGAGTGCGGTGGACCAGGCAATAAGACCATAGTAATTTATTTATTTCACTTACTCGTAGGGGCGCGAAAAGGACTGCAGGGGGTTGATGACTAGCCCCCGGAGTGTTGTGATATTCGGATGAACCGTGGCTAAGGCCAGCATCACATGGTTTGCATGAAGAACAAACCCCTCGTGTAACACGGAATATCCTCTGACAAGGATTTAAGTATAACACTTTAAGCTCGGATTCACAGACCAGCTCTCGCATACTATGACAGTCAGTTTTCGGGTTTCTCCCCTGAGGTGCTTGACCAGACTATCCGAAAACACAATTGCAGGGGTTCTCCCTTTGCCCTTTTAGCCCAATGAGCGGAACATAAAGGGGAAAGCACAGGAGCCGGGCAACCCAACTATTGACCCAAGACATAGTTCGGAATCGATGCATATAAAGTGAATTCCAAGACGCCGAACGCATAATAAGTTGTACATAAGGCGATTTGTTTTTAAACTTGAGCTCCCAGTCTATTACCCGGTTGCATCGCAACATAACGAACAGTTTTACGAGAAGAGGGAGAAAGAAAATATGTGCCAAAAAGAATAATAAGACATATATAGTGATGCTATATTATTCTTAACAACTCTTATTGCTCGGATTGCCGAAGCAACTACTTACAGATATGTGAAAAAGAGGAAGAAATTCTACACGAGTGGTTGTACTAGGGGTCTTCGATTGGGGACCTAAGTCCTCGATGTGCCCAGCCGCTTGTGTACTCTTGCGTCTTGGTGCACCTCAATGGGTGCTAATGTTCGGCGAACGGATCTTGCAAACAAGGTCTTGAGAAGTCGCCGAAGTGTCGATGAGCTTTACGCATTGTGCATGCCCTTTGATAGTCCCTGCAATATGTCCGAAGACGTCGTAATGGTAATAGTTCGGTCCAGCAGAACACTTATCCTTTTTCCCTACCGCCGCCCATGGAATTTTGAGTGTGAAGTTGTGCCTCCTTGGCACATACTTTGCTGGTCCTAGGGTTATGTGATGGAGGGAGAATCCCTATTTAAGGGGAGGGGAAGTTCTGAGAGTTTGGTCTAAAATCATGCTCGCTTCCCCAACTTGCCTGACTTTACGACAGATGTCGGAGTTTGCCGATCATTGTTGTAATTAAATTTGGCCGCTAGTGCTAGCGCATGTTCCTCAGTTCGGAGAGAGCGCTCCGTGTTGACGTTAACAGTAATGACCCCCTTGGGGTCGGGCATCTTGAGCTTGAGGTATGCATAATGCGGAACAACGTTGAAGCGAGCGAACGTTGTCCGGCCAAGCAGGGCATGATAACCGTTGCAGAATGGTACAATTTCAAAGATCAAGTCTTCATTGTGAAAGTTATCAGGTGAGCTGAATACTACTTCTAGGTTGATGGAGCCCGTGCAACGGGCCTCAACACATGGGATCACTCCTTTAAAGGTTGTTTTGCTGGGTTTGATCCTTGACGGATCTATTCCCATCTTTTTCATCGTGTCCGAGTAAATCAAGTTAAGGTTACTTCATCCGTCCATTAGGACTTTTGTGAGGTGATACCCATCTATGATGGCGTCTAGGACGAGTGTGGTCGTACCCCCATGACGAATACTGGTCAGGTGATCACGTCGATCAAAGGTGATCGGATATGCCGACCATGGGTTATACTTCAGGGTTACAGGCTCTACAATGTAGACCTCACGAAGGGCGTGCTTCCTCTCCTTCTTGGGTATATGGGTGGCGTATATCATGTTTACTGTTTTGACCTCTGGAGGGAATTTCTTTTGTCCGCCACCAATCGGACCCCGAGGCTCATCGTCATCCTCGCTGCGAGGGCTCTTGCCTTGATCCTCGGGCGGGAGCTTTCCTGCCTGTTTGAACACCCAACAATTACGGTGTGTGTGATTAGCGGGCTTCTCTTGAGTCCCATGGATTTGGCAAGGACTTTCCATGATCTTCTCCAGCGGGGTTGGTCCACCGCTATTGCCTTTAGGAGGCTTCTTCCGTTGCCCTGGTCGGGAGTTGCGGAAGCCGGCGTTAACGGTCGTGTCATCGGCATCGCTGTTGTTTTGTCGGCGCTTGGTTTTGTTGAGCTTTGGTTTCTCATTGCCATCCCGAACTTCAGAGGTTTTGGGGTCTTCGGAGTTGTGGCTGCGTCTTGCTAGCCAATTTTCTTCGCCCGTGCAAAAGCGGGTCATGAGGGATGTAAGGGCGGGCATAGTCTGAGGTTTATCTTGGCCGAGCTGGCGAGCCAGCCATTCATACCGAATATTATGTCGGAAGGAGGCTATTGCCTCAGCGTTCGGGAAATCGAGAATCGGTTTCTTCTTGGTCAAGAATCGATTCCAGAATTTCCACGCAGACTCTCCGGGCTTCTCAACGATGTTACTTAGGTCGGAGGAATCCGGTGTCCGAACATAGGTGTCTTGGAAGTTAGGTCGGAATGCATCCTCTAAGTCTTCCCAGCATCCGATGGAGTTTTTGGGGAGGCTGTTTAACTAGTGCCGAGCTGGCCCCTTGAGTTTCAGGGGGAGGTATTTGATGGCGTGGAGATCATCTCCTCGAGCCATGTGGATGTGGAGGAGGAAGTACTCAATCTATACGATTGGGTCAGTTGTCCCATCGTACTGCTCTATGTTCACGGGTTTAAACCCCTCTGGGAACTGATGCTCCATCACCTCGTGTGTGCAGCACGGTGGGTGAGTGGCGCCTCTGACCCGAGCTATGTCGCGCCTGAATTCAGCGTTTGTTCTAGCCTGGTTGCGTTCTCGGCCTCTGCTATTGCGGTCAAGCCATGGTCTCTACCCGTCCCGTCTATCGGGTGAGTAACCATTGGATCCGTAGATGCATCTTGTATGACCTGCTCTATAGTCTAGGTCATCTCGTAGGTCGAACCTGTCACTGGGCTCTAATGGCTCCTTTCCCCATCTTCGGGCAGCCGTCATGTCACGCTCGCGAGGAGGGCGGTCCGGCTTGTCGTATGGGGTATGTTTGGGTGACGGAGTATCAAGAAGCTCGTCGTCAAATTGTGGCAGCAGCCTTCTGTGTGGGTAGCTTTTGGGTTGGTCCGACAGACCGGTGTCATACCCTTCCTCAGCTGAAAGGACTCTCGTCCATCGATCATTGAGGTCTTCTTGTTCAGCTTTAAGTTGTCGTTCTTTTGCTTTCAGGCTGCGTGCCGTGGCTATGATCTGTTACTTCAATAGTTCCCGGTCCTTGAGATTATTAGGGATGTCGAGGTCATTAGCTTTCGGGATGTCCTCCTCCTTGATGACCCACAACTATAGGGGATCTATTGTAGTCCTTTTGATAAGTAAGAGTGTCGAACGCAACGAGGAGCGGAAGGGAATGACAAGCGGTTTCCAGTAAGGTATTCTCTGCAACCACTGAAATTATTGGTGCCAGATAGTTTTGTGATAAGATAATTTGTAACGAGTGACAAGTAACAATTGTAGCAAAGGTGCAGCAAGGTAGCCCAATCCTTTCTATAGGAAAGTACAGGACTGGACAAACTCTTATATGAAGCAAAGCGCTCCCGAGGACACATGGGAATTTTTGTCAAGCTAGTTTTCATCATGCTCATTTGATTCGCGTTCGTTACTTTGATAATTTGATATGTGGGTGGACCGGTGCTGGGGTGCTGACCTTACTTGGACAAACCTCCCACTTATGATTAACCCCTATCGCAAGCATCCACAACTATGAAATAAGAATTAAGGTAAACCTAACCGTAGCATGAAACATATGTATCCAAATCAGCCCCTTACGAAGCAATGCATAAACTAGGGTTTAATCTTCTGTCACTCTAGCAACCCATCATCTACTTATTACTTCCCAATGCCTTCCCCTAGGCCCAAATAATGGTGAAGTGTTATGTAGTTGACGTTCACATAACACCACGAGAGGAGAGACAACATACATCTCATCAAAATATCGAACGAATACCAAATTCACATGATTACTTATAACAAGACTTATCCCATGTCCTCAGGAACAAACGGAACTACTCACAAAGGATGTTCATGTTCAAGATCAGAGGGGTATTAGTTATCATAAAGGATCTGAACATATGATCTTCCACCAAGTAAACCAAGTAGCATCAACTAGAAGGAGTAATCAATACTATTAGAAACCCATAGGTACCAATCTAAAGTGTCGAGACAAAGATCGGATACAAGAGATGAACTAGGGTTTGGAGAGGAGATGGTGCTAGTGAAGATGTTGATGGAGATTGACCCCCTCTCGATGAGAGGATCATTGGTGATGACGATGGCTTCGATTTCCCCTCCCAGAGGGAAGTTTCCCCAACAGGAACGCCCTATCGGAGCTCTAGATTGGTTCTGCCCAAGTTCCGCCTTGAGACGGTGGCGCTTCGTCTTGAAAGCTCTCCTCTGATTTTTTTCCAGGTCAAAACACTTCATATAGGAGAATATGGGCATCGGAGGAGCCACAGGGGCCCCACAAGCCTGCTAGGCTCGGCCAGGGGGGTGGCCGCGCCTAGCAGGCTTGTGGCCTACTGGTGGCCCCCTGTGGTTAATTCGTGCGCCAGTATTTTTTATTAATTCCAAAAATATTCTCCATAAATTTTCAGGACTTTTGGAGTTGTGCAGATAGGTATCTCAGATTTTCTCCTTTTCCAGTCCAGAATTCCAGATGCCGACATTCTCCCTCTAATTGTAAACCTTGTAAAATAAGAGAGAAAAGGCATAAGTATTGTACCATAACATGTAATAACTGCCCATAATGCAATAAATATCAATATAAAAGCATGATGAAAAATGGACGTATCAACTCCCCCAAGCTTAGACCTCGCTTGCCCTCAAGCGAAAGCCGAGATCGATGAATATGACCACATGTTTAGATATAGAGGTGTCGATAAAATAAAATACGGACATGAGGGCATCATGATCAACTTTATAACAACAATACTGATTGTATGAGATTACTTATATTAGAGTAACAATTCATTCACACGATAAAGTATGAGCCAAGAACTCTATTGACAACCAACAAACTATGATCTCACTCATTGAAGCAATTGACAATTTATCATAACATCGGAAAGAGTCAATATAAGAGCTTGTAAAGCAAATCCACATACTCAATCATATTTTAGTCTTTCACAATTGCTAGCACTCACGCGATACCCACGAGGTCAAAGCTTCAATCAAACACAGAGAAAGATAGGGGCTTATAGTTTTGCCTCCCAACTATTCACCTCAAGGGTGATGTCAACAATAATAACTCATGAACACCCACATCCAAGTGGGTATATAAGTCTAGATCGTTCCCCCACACATAATTCTTGCCAAGAGAGACGGAATATAGGAAGTGGTGAAGAACAGCATGAATCTTGCATAAGGGTAAGTACTAGAAAGTAAAACTAAAAGTAATAGATAGGCCCTTCGCAAAGGGAAGCAGAGGTTGTCAAGCGCTTTTTATTTTTGGATGCACAAACTCTTAATACAGAGGAATGCTGCGTTGTATTGCCCTTTGTGATAGCAACCTTTATTATGCAGACTGTCACTTTTATTTCTTCACTATCACAAGTTCGTAGAATGCTTATTTCCCTTACAATAAAATATCACACATATTTAGGAGCAATTTTTATTGACTTTTTGCACCAATGACAACTTACTTGAAGGATCTTATTCAATCCATAGGTAGGTATGGTGGACTCTCATGGCAAAAAATGGGTTGATGTGTTTGGATGCACAAGTAGTATCTCTACTTGGTGCGGAAGTTTGGCTATTGTGAGGTGGAAGGAAGCACGACATGTTGGAGGATCTAAAACCATATAACTTCTATACAAATGCAAGCAAACATAACCTATTATGTTGTCTTCCTTGTCCAACATCAACTTCTTGGCATGTAATATTTTAATGAGTGGTCACAATCATAAAAGATGTCCAAGATAATATATTTATATGTGAATCTCTCTTTATTTATCACTTCCTTTCAATTGCACCAATGACCAATTACTATGTTTGTTAACTCCCAACAAATTTCAATCACCATACTTTTTACATGTGATGTCATTATTCCCCATAAGATCATTATGTATTCTATTTGCTTTAGTTCTATTATACTTTATTGCTTTCAAGAGCATAGTGATCTAGCAAAGCCCTCTCATCAAAACTACTTTTTATTATATAACTCTCGAACTTGCTTACATAAGGTGAGCAAGAGCAAAAAACTAAAAGGTAGATCATAGTAAAAACTTTTATTCTACTAGATCAAAGCAAAAACAAAAAGGATCGAACTAGGAAAGATAAAAAACAAAAGGTAAAAAGGGAAAGGTGTGACGTGATACGATGCCGAAGCACCTCCCCAAGCTTGGCACAAGACAAGGTGAGTGCCCATACCCATGTACTCAGGTGTCCTTCTTTGGAGGTGATGGTGGTGGAGTTGTTGATGAGGCTGTAAGCTTATTCAATTTCCTCTTGAGCATGAAATTTTGTTCCCTTAGGTCATCTACTTCCTCCTCGAGCTTCAATATCCTTTTACATAATTCTTCTTTACTCTCCTGCAGAAAACGAGAAGGGGTAAATAGAACTTTGGGTTTTCTCCTTGTGTTTCGGAGCCTTGATTTCCTGAACTCCATGTGCATGTCTCCCAATTGAGGCATAGGAGTCTCCTCTTCATCTAAGCTTTCTTCTTGGTACTTTTATTATTGTTCCTCCTCCAAGAATAATCCATAAGGATCCAGGTCCCCATAGAGCTTGGGATTGGCAAGATAATGCGATATGTAGCTCTCCCCATCAAACTCTTGAGACGACATCTTGCTCTAAATCTGCAGCATAAATGGCTCAAAACAAAAATAGGAGGTATCATCGTGATACAAAAGTCGAAACCTTCCAGATATTATATAATGAATTTTTGCCGACCCGAAGGGGTGTTCCACAAGAAAACGGAGTCCGGAGGGTGCACGGGGTGTTGACAAGCCCCCTAGGTGCGGGCAGGGGGGTGGCCGCGCCTAGTAGGCTTGTCGCCTCCCCATGCGTCCCTCAGACTGCTTTTAATTTTCCTATTTTTTTAAATATTCCAAAACTGAGTAAAATTTCTATTGAGAAAGTTTTGGAGTCGGTTTACTTACCGTACCACGTACCTATTCCTTTTCAGAGTCTGAAACGTTCTGGTAAGTCTCCCTAATATGTTGTTCGGGAGTTATGGTATTGATAACATTGGTTTCGACATTAATGGGAGTACCTTAAATATAGTGTTTGATTCTTTGCCCATTTACCACCTTAGGATTTGTGTCTTTAGCGTTGTTGATCTTGATGGCACCGAAACAATATACCTCCTCGACGATGTATGGTCCTTCCCATTTGGAGAGGAGTTTACCTGCAAAAAATCTTAACCGAGAATTGTATAGCAAGACATGATCACCTACATTAAATTCATGCTTTTGTATATTTTTCTTTAACCTTTTCTTTAAACAACTTGGAATTCTCATAGGCCTGGGTTCTTCATTCATCAAGTGAGCTAATGTCAAATAACCTCTTCTTACCAGCAAGTTTGAAATCATAGTTGAGCTCTTTGATTGCCCAAAAAGCTTTATGCTCTAGCTCTAGAGGTAAGTGACATGCTTTACCATAAATCATTTTATACGGAGACATACCCATAGGATTCTTGTAAGCAGTTCTATAAGCCCATAATGCATCTTCAAGTTTCTTAGACCAATTCTTCCTAGATCTATTAACCATCTTTTGCAAGATCAATTTAATTTCTCTATTGCTTAATTCTACTTGACCACTAGACTGAGGATGATAAGGAGATGCAGTTCTATGATTAACATCATGTTTGGCAAGCAATTTACGGAAAGCACCATGAATAAAATGTGAACCACCATCAGTCATTAAATATCTGGGGACTCCAAATCTAGGGAAAATAACTTCTTTAAGCATCTTAATAGAGGTGTTATGATCAGGACTACTGGTTGGAATAGCTTCTACCCACTTAGTAACATAATCAACAACAACTAATATATGAGTATACCCGTTGGACGTTGGAAAAGTTCCCATATAATCAAAACCCAAAACATCAAATAGTTCAATAACAAGAGAGTAATTCATAGGCATTTCCTGACGTCTACTAATATTGCCAATTCTTTGACACTCATCACATGACAAGACAAACTTACGAGCATCGTTGAAGAGAGTAGGACAATTAAAACCAGATTGTAATACCTTATGTGCAGTTCTATCTCCAGCATGGTGTCCTCCGTAGGCCTCAGAATGAACCTTCCATAGGATCTATTCTTGTTCATGCTTATGCACACAACGTCTAATAACACAATCTACTCCTTCTTTATAAAGTTGTGGGTCATCCCAAAAGTAGTGTCTTAAATCATAGAAAAACTTCTTCTTTTGTTGGTATGTGAAACTAGGCGGTATAAATTTAGCGACAATGTAATTAGCATAATCAGCATACCAAGGAGCATTATGAGAAGCATTTATGACATCTACTTGTTCATCAGGAAAGCTATCATCAATAGGTAGTGGGTCATCAAGAACATTCTCTAACCTAGACAAGTTATATGCTACGGGTTATCAGCACCCTTTCTATCAACAATATGCAAATCAAATTATTGTAGCAGGAGAACCCACCTAATAAGTCTAGGTTTAGCATCTTTCTTTTCCATGAGATATTTAATAGCAACATGATCAGTGTGAACAATTACTTTAGAATCAACAATATAGGGTCTAAACTTATCACAAGCGAACACAACTGCTAAAAATTCCTTTTCAGTGGTAGCATAGTTTCTTTGAGCACTGTCTAGAGTTTTGCTTGCATAATGAATAACATCTAATTTCTTATCAACTCTTTGTCCTAGAACAGCACCAACAGCGTAGTCACTAGCATTGCACATAATTTCAAAAGGTAGGTTCCAATCAGGTGGTTGAACAACAGGTACAGTAATCAAAGCATTCTTGAGAATTTCAAAAGCTTCTACACATCATCATCAAAAACGAATGGAACATCTTTCTGCAAAATATTAGTGAGAGGCCTAGAAATCTTAAAGAAATCTTTAATAAATCTCCTATAGAAAACAACATGACCAAGGAAACTTCGTATACCTCTGATATCCGTAGGACACGACATTTTTTCAATAGCATCAAATTTTGCCTTGTCAACTTCAATACCTCTTTCAGAAATTTTATTTCCCAAGAGAATGCCTTCATTCACCACAAAGTGGCACTTCTTCCAATTCAAGACAATATTAGTTTCTTCACATCTTTGCAAAACTCGATCAGGGTTGCTCAAACAATCATCAAAAGAAGTTCCGTAAACGGAATAATCATCCATGAAAACCTCAACAATCCTCTCATAGAAATCAGAGAATATAGCAATCATGCCTCTTTGAAAGGTAACAGGTGCATTGCATAAACAAAAAGGCATACGTCTATAAGCAAAGGTACCAAAAGGACAAGTGAAGGATGTCTTTTCTTGGTCCTCTTTTGACACATGTATTTGGGAGAAACGAGAATAACCACCTAGAAAGCAAAAATGTGTGTGTTTAGATAATCTTTCTAGCATTTGATCAATAGAAGGTAGAGGGTAATGATCTTTCCTAGTAGCTTTATTCAGTTTCCTAAAATCAATCACCATTCTATACCCTCTAACAATTCTTTGCGGGATCAATTCATTTTTATCATTAGGAACTACGGTAATACCTCCTTTCTTAGGGACATAATGAACTGGACTAACCCATCTACTATCAGCAATAGGGTAAATGATGCGTGCCTCCAGAAGCTTTAATATTTCATTTCTTACCACTTCCTTCATTTTAGGATTCAACCATCGTTGGTGATTAACAACTGGTTTAGCATCAGGATCCATTTTAATTTTGTGCTGACATAGAGTGGGACTAATGCCCTTAAGATCATCAAGAGTATATCCAATAGCAGCACGGTGCTTCTTTAGAGTTTTCAATAATCTTTGTTCTTCATGCTCTGAAAGGTTATCACTAATAATAACAGGATATATCTTGTTTTGATGAAGATAAGCATATTCCAAAGTATCTGGTAATTGTTTAAGCTCAAACACGGGATCACCCTTGGGTGGAGGAGGATCCCCAAGTATTTCAACAAGCAAGTTGTGTTTCAGAATAGGATGTTGATCAAAGAAAATCCTATCTATTTCTTTCCTTTCATTCATATGCATGTCATTTTCATGGTCTAGCAAATATTGCTCTAAAGGATCAGTAGGAGGAAAATCAATAGAGGAAAGACCAATAACTTCATCATTACTAGGCAGTTCTTTATCATGGGGTTGTCTACTAAATTTAGCGAAATTAAACTCATGAGA
This sequence comes from Hordeum marinum, assembly GCA_022496015.1. Lineage (NCBI taxonomy): Eukaryota > Viridiplantae > Streptophyta > Magnoliopsida > Poales > Poaceae > Hordeum > Hordeum marinum. Next base: position 324,396,549 of record CM039677.1, read on the forward strand.
CGTATCCCCAAAACTTACGGTAACCATTTCCTTCTCACAATCTATCCTGGCATTAACGGTGTTCAAGAAGGGTCTACCAAATATAATGGGACAAAAATAATCTTGTGGGGAACCAAGAACAAGAAAATAAGTAGGATATTTTATTTTCCCACACAAGACTTCAACATCTCTAATAATCCCAACTGGTGATATAGTATCTCTATTAGCAAGTTTAATTGTAACATCAATTTCCTCTAACTAAGTTGGTGCAATATCATTCATAATCTCTTTATATAAGGAAAAGGGAATTGCACTCACACTAGCACCCATATCACATTAGCCATGATAACAATGATCTCCTATTTTAACGTAACAACAAGCGTGCCAACAACGGGTCTATGTTTATCTTTAGCATCAGGTTTATCAATTCTAGCACCTTCATCACAAAATTGAATAACATGCCCATCAATATTATCAACCAAGAGATCCTTAACCATAGCAATACTAGGTTCAACTTTAATTTGCTCAGGCGGTGTAGGTGTTCTAGCACAGCTCTTACGAACCACAATTGAAGCTTTAGCATGATCCTTTATTCTAAGAGGGAAAGGTGGTTTCTCAATATAAGAAGTGGGAATAACAGGATCAACATTATAAGTAATTGTCTTCTCTTCAACTTTAATAGGTTCAACTACTTTCACTTCAATGGGAGGATGGTATTTAAACCACTTCTCCTTGGGGAGATCAACATGAGTAGCAAAATATTCACAAAAAGAAGCTACTATCTCAGAGTCAAGTCCATATTTAGTGCTAAATTCCCGAAAAGCATTGGTGTCTACGAAAGATTTAACACAATCAAACTTAAGGTTCATACCTGTCTCCTTACCTTCGTTGAGTTCCCAATCTTAGGAGTTGCGTTTAATTCTTCCAATAAATCACATTGAAGTCAATATCTTTCTTCATATAGGAACCAACACAAGAAGTATCGAGCATGGATTGATCATTACAAGAAAGTCGAGCATAAAAATTCTGAATAATAATTTCTCTCGAGAGGTCATGATTGTGGCATGAATATAACACTGACTTAAGCCTACCCCAAGCTTGAGCGATTATTTCTCCTTCATGAGGCCAAAAATTATAAATATAATTCCGATCACGATGAACTAGATGCATAGGGTAGAACTTCTGATGAAATTCCATCTTCAATCGGTTGTAGCTCCATGATCCAATATCATCACATACCCTATACTATATCAATGCCTTTTCCTTCAAAGATAAAGGAAAAGACTTCTTCTTAACGTGATCCTTGGGCAGACCTGCAAGCTTAAACAATCCACAAACTTCATCCACATAGATTAGATGTAAATCATGATGTAGTGTTGCATCTCCCGCGTAAGGATTACCCAGCAGTTTCTCTATCATACCCAATGGATTTTATAATAAATATTTTCAGTAGGTTCAGTAGGTTGAGGGAAAACTCTTTGTTTTCCGATCTAGGTGAAGATACCCCGAACAAGCCCGTCAAAGGATTACTTTCCATAGTGACAAGTGACAGCAAATTTCAGCACACTATATAAATTTTTCCTTACCAAAGGCGCTTCACTGCCCGGCAATAGTGCCAGAAAAGAGTCTTGATGACACACAAGTATAGGGTATCTATCATAGTCCTTTCGATAAGTAAGAGTGTCGAACCCAACGAGGAGCAGAAGGAAATGACAAGCGATTCCCAGTAAGGTATTCCCTACAAGCACTAAAATTATCGGTGACAGATGGTTTTGTGATAAGATAATTCGTATCGAGGAACAAGTAACAAGTGTAGAAAAGGTGCAACAAGGTAGCCCAATCCTTTCTATAGGAAAGGAGAGGCATGGACAAACTCTTATATGAAGCAAAGCGCTCCCGAGGACACAAGGGAATTTCTGTCGAGCTAGTTTTCATCATGCTCATTTGATTCGCGCTCGTTACTTTGATAATTTGATAGTGGGTCAACCGGTGCTTGGGTGATGCCCTTACATGGAAAAATCTCCCACTTATGATTAACCCCTATCACAAGAATCCGCAACTACAAAATAAGAATTAAGGTAAACCTAACCACAACATGAAACATATGGATCCAAATCAGCCCCTTACGAAGCAACGCATAAACTAGGGTTTAAGCTTCTATCACTCTAGCAACCCATCATCAACTTATTACTTCCCAATGCCTTCCCCTAGGCCCAAATAATGGTGAAGTTTTATGTAGTCGACGTTCACATAACACCACTAGAGAGAGACAACATACATCTCATCAAAATATCGAATGAATACCAAATTCACATGATTACTTATAACAAGACTTATCACATGTCCTCAGGAACAAATGGAACTACTCACAAAGCATGTTCATGTTCAAGATTAGATCAATATTAATTATCATAAATGATTTGAACATATGATCTTCCATCAAGTAAACCAACTAGCATCAACTACAAGGAGTAATCAACACTACTAGCAACCCGCATGTACCAATCTGAGGTGTTGAGACAAAGATCAGATACAAGAGATGAACTAGGGTTTAGAGAGGATATGGTGCTGGTGAAGATGTTGATGGATATTGACTCCCTCTCGATGAGATGGTCGTTGGTGATGACGATGGCTTCGATTACCCCCTCCGGGAGGGAAGTTTCCCCTGCAGGATCGCCTTGCCAAAGCTCTAGATTGGTTCCGCCCAAGTTCCACCTCGAGACGGCGCCGCTTCATCCCGAAAGATCTCCTCTGATTTTTTCCAAGTCAAAACACTTCGTATAGGAGAAGATGGGCGTCGGAGGAGCCACAAGGGCCCCATAAGCCTGCTAGGTGCGACCAGGGGGTTGCCGCACCTAGCAGGCTTGTGGCCTGCTGGTGGCCCCCTCTGGTTGATTCTTGCACCAGTATTTTTTATTGATTCCAAAAATATTCTCCATAAATTTTCTGGACTTTTGGAGTTGTGTAGAATAGGTATCTCAGATTTGCTCCTTTTCCAGTCCAGAATTCCAGCTGCCGGCATACTCCCTCTTCATGTAAACCTTGTAAAATAAGACAGAAAAGGCATAAGTATTGTACCATAATGTGTAATAACTGCCCATAATGCAATAAATACCAATATAAAAACATGATGCAAAATGGACATATCACTCCTCTAAGGGAGGGAGGTAATTATCATCCTCAGAATCGTTGAAGTCATCGGGGTTGCGCTGGTCTTCAGGCTTCTCTTGACCCTCTAGCGGGTGTTCGGGGATATAGGGATCGCCTAGGTCTCCCGAGGGATCTCTGTCCCCTGTGCTGGTGATGGATTTCCTTCCCTTTTTGCCTTTTGACCGCTTATGCAGTTTCCGGTGCCTTGACAGTGCGTCGCTCGATTTGTCGCCATCGTTCTTGGGCGTGTTTTCGCCATTAGCGGCAGGGGTGTCTACCATGTAGACATCGTATGTGTAGGTGGCAGCCCATCGCTCGGTATTGATGGGGGTGGGGGTGCAATCCTCTTCGTCCATGTATTCTGCCTCGTCGGAGGCATAGTCCAACTTGTCGGTTAAGTCTTCGACTGTGGCTATGAAGTGGGTGGTGGGTGGGTCAAAAAAATCGCCCTGACCTGTTTTGTGGCCAATCTGAGCACATATCGGGGTTAGATCATCGGTAATTTTCATGGATGAGATCCGATCTAGGGCCTCGTTCAATGTCGAGAGCTTGATCGGGTCAAACTACGCGGAGCTGTCGGAGTTGATCTCCGACGTGTCTAGACGAGTGGAGTGTTCGGCAAGAACAAGTATCCAGTCCTCTGGCACTATGAGTGGACCCAGACTAAGAGTCGGGCCATCGCCGGAGTTAATCTCGCGGGCGTGACCGAAAAGGGAGCGCGAGGTTAAAGCCTCAGAGTCTTCGGGTATGGCAGGCGAGACTGCGAGCCCGGTTAGTGACAAGTAACCCCTAGGATCCTCAGAGAACTCTAGGTTCCCGAATCTGATCTCTTCACCAGGGGCAAAGCTTCCGACACAGCCTAGAAGGCGGTCTGGTCGGCATGCAGCACAACATTGCCAAAGGTAAAGATCTGTGCGGGGACAAAAGTGTCCATGTTGCGGACCTCTTCGTTGATGACAAGGTGAGACATCGATTCCTTGGGTGATCACAACGGAACTCACAATGAAAGCACCAATATTGGTGTCAAAGCCGGCAGATCTCGGGTAGGGGTCCCGAGCTATGAGACTAGAATTGGTGGTAACAGGAGATGAAGGGGACAAGGTTTTACCCAGGTTTGGGCCCTCCTATGGAGGTAATACCTTACGTCCTTCTTTATTGTATTAATGGTGTATAGGTTACAGAGTCGATCTACCTTGAGATCAAAGAGTTAAACCCTAGATGAGTTGTTCTATGTCTACAACCTAAAACCCTACGGCTTATATAGAGGCCGAGGGTATCTAGGGTTTACACATGGTCGGTTACACGCCGAACAGATAAACATGCCTATTCGCTACATTAAACGTGGAGGACAAGCCATGATTCCCGAAGCTTCGTTCTTGGAGATAGGGCCCATATAGTCCAGCCCATAAGAAACAGGTCGGCTTCCTGAGGACCCCTTAATCCAGGACTCCCTCACTATCCTCATCACCATAATCGTCTATAGAGTGAGGGATAGGCACAACATCAACTTCCTTCTTGAGCTCACTGACAGTCACTATGAGCCCATGCACCTTGTTGTTGAGACTATGAAACTTGTCTTCAACAATCCTCACAAGGCTCTCTTGGTTCTTCAGGATGTTGGTGATGTTCTTCTACATGCTGAGAATTGAGATGATAAGTAGTTCTATCTGCTCACTCCTAGTCATGGGCATCTGAGCACTAGTGTCTCTGGCTGCCTCGGCATGTGCCTGTGTTGCAACTGATGTGGGATGATCTGGGTTCATCACCACAATGTTGTCTTCGAGATCCGGCAAGAGTCGCAAATGTGGTTGATCAAGAGCAAAGATGTGCTTCTCCAACTTACTATTGATGAGCATATGGATGTAGGGCGGATAGCAACATGAGGGCTTCTAATCAGCAGCAATCCTCTTCACAATCTTCACAATCATATCCATCACTCTGAATCTCGTATGCTGGTCTAGATGGAGCAGCATGTTGATGGAGTAGCATCTGATCATCTTCTCATCTCTAGACTTAGGCAACAAGGTGTGCCTCAAGATGGTGTTGATCGTGTGTAGACTAGCCTGGAGGAAATAGATTGATCCTAGCTTGTGAGACTTCTAACGTGCAGCAGGAAACTCCTTGTACATGTTCTTCATCTCATTGTGGCTTGCCTTGGGCTCAGAGTATACATCAATATCTCCATATTCCACCTCTGGGATTCCTAAGATGGCAGCCCACTCATCAACTGTGGACTCATAGCTGGCACCTTCAGTCATCCACACAATTCTACCATGTCCATAGAAATGGGCAGTGGATTAGAATTGCATGATCATCTCAGCATTCCAGGCTGTGAACTCCTTGTCAAAAAACTTATCAAGTCCAAGGCAGTGAAAGTTGTATTGCACACTTGGGAAGTAATCTTCATTGTCCTTGATGTACTTCCAATCCACGTATCTCATATCATTCATAGCAGGGCTCTTGTCAAGCAATATAGTCTCATAGAAGTCTTGTTGTTCTTTGGTGTAGAACCTATAGTCCACATCATTCTTCCTTCTCTGTGAGTATGAATCAGAAGCTCTCCAATCTCTTAGCCCTTGGTCCTTCCTCTGCTTCATCTCCTCAGCTTGCAGGTGGCTAGCATTATGTACTGGAAGATGTGGTCTTAGCTTCATCAAGGAAGACATAGCATCCTCCTCTGGATCTCTGGATGATGATCCCTTGTTCTTCTCAAAAGCTAGGATGTCTCTGGTAGTCCTCTTGGGTTTGGGAGTAGAGGGCTTCTTGGATCCAGCTGGCTTTCCCTTGGGTGCTGCTTGGCTGGGCATAGCATTACACAACAATTTCTTCTTCTTCTTGTGAGGAGCCTTTGTAGCTAGCTCTTCCTCCTCCTCCTCAGCAACAGCCTCTGTTGGGTCCTCAAACGTGTAGGTAGGCCTGCCAACAACATGGATGGTCCTCTTTCTGCTCTTCTTCTCTCTAGCCTTCTTGGGAATGGATTTCCTGGGAGGCTCAATGGTCATGGTGCCCCTGGAACTCTCAGGTGCTCTCAAGGTGTCTGAGGGGGCATACTCCTTCCTGACCACCTTCTTGGAAGAGGTAGCCTTAGCTGTGGGCTTCCTGATAGGCTTGTCATGCTTGGTCTTGGGAGGCACAATATTAGGAACAAAATCTTCATCCTCCTCATCTGAGTTGAGCTTCCTCCTTGCTCTGGTTTCTGCCTTGGGCAGATCTGGTGAGCTAGGTACATCATGAAAAGAGGATGAGCTCTTGTCTAGACTAGATCCTGAATGTGTGTCAACATTTAGCTCCTTGAGGTTGTTCTGGTAGTCGTTTGAAACTGACATCTCTGACCCTATGAATAGAGTATAGAGGAATAGAAGGGTTGAGTCATCACAAAATGTAGACAATTTTCAAAGATTGAACAAAAAAATTCTCAAGATGTGCATTCAGCCAAATGAATTTCGGTACAACCGATGCAGACTTTTCGGACCCGCAGAGAGAAACAACATGCATTACAGAAACTTGGCACCACTTTCGGTGAGACCGAAAATGGGCACTCAGTTTCACCGAGGTTGTTCTCAGTTGACCGAAAAAGTGAATCGGTGATGCCGATTCTTTTGCTTCGTTGTCACCGAGATTCAGGCTGCGGATGGCAAACCCTAAAAAATCATTCGTTCGCTAGTCTAATGAAGTTTCTAGTGTATAGATAGCATAGAAAACTGTGGATTATCGATAAATTTTTATCTATTGCACATGAATTGGACGGGGAGCACAAAGAGGGCCAGGTCCATACCATAATTCGGTGAAGGATCCACTAAGGCGGCGACGGTGGAGAAGATTCCATCGGTGGCGGCAATTCCCAACGGCGGAGACACACGGGGAGATGACAGCGATGACCAGGGGTCTGAAGAGGTAGCTTAGGGTTTTGGAGGAAACAACTTTTCCGGTTGAATTTCAAAAGTCGGGTCCGCCAGGTTATATACCCCTTGCTTTCGGTGACACCGGTTCTAAGTTTTCGGTGTAACCGAGTTTGTCAACTGTCAGCTGACAGGGAAACTCGGTGTAACCGAGGAAATGGAATCGGTGATACCGAGGTGAAAACCAGATCAACCCTAGGCATTCGGTGAGATCGATAATTTTGGATTGGTTCCACTGAGATGTACTTGGGAGGTTTTATTGGTCAGTCCTTTGTCGATATGGAACTCCGAGTGCTCCTCACACATAGGGATCAAAAAGTACTTGTTAAAATTTTGTGATGCAACATGAATAGAATGTGAGACGAGAAAGAATAGATAGCTCGAGAAGGGTCCTAGGCATTCTTGTCCATCCAATTGGCAAAAACAAAATCAAAGTCCAAATAGCAACAATTGGATGTCCTCGAATGGGTAAAGAAATGCATACCAACATGCTCATACAATAAGATGTCAAATGAAATCATGGCAAACATGCAAATACACACTAGCATCTATCAAGCACTTTGGCGATGACATAGTCATCTATATATGATTATATTGACTTAGGAGCCAAGTAAGAATACTTGATCATAGGTCATACTCATCGTTTAAGCACGAGTGGGGGTACCACTTTTACATAAAGCTTGTTAATGTTGTCACATTCTTTGAGATGCTTTGACTCAAGTCTTAGAGTAAAGCTCCCCCTTGATATGACATCCCCCCTTGAGAGGGATAAACTAACCTTGGGTTTTGTTGATGAAGACTTCATGTAGGTGAAGTAGTGGTGGATGCTCAAGGTTGATAAACATCACCATGAGTTGGGAGCATACTTGTTGTTTCTTACTCTTCTCACCTACATGGGTTAGTCCCAACACACAAGAGACAAATACAAGGATATATATGGACATGGAGTGCAAATCATACATGATGATGTTCGTGGATTTGTTGATTACCTTGTCCCTTTCTTATCTTTGAGGGAATGTGTGACTCCTTTAACTATTGCATAATATTGATGTTGATTGCAACTAGTTCTTGCCAATAATGAATGTGAGTGAATTTCATTGGTGGAGTCACCCCTCAAAAACTTATCTAGTTTTATTCTTGGGGATCCACATCAAGTTGATGGAGATCCTTGGTGTTGAAGTGGCACTTGTAGAAGTTGAGCTTGAAGTAGCCTTGGGAACCCACTTCACCAAAGCTTGGTATTCATCTTCATATGAGTCAATGTCCTCTTGAAGCTTGTTCTTGCCCTTGAGCTTGTGGTCTTGTGGTGCAAGGTAATCTTGAGGAACAAACTAGGGCTTGGGGTATTGACCTTCTTCCCATTCAACTCCATTAGCGTTGAAGTAGCCAATGCCATGGTTCTTTCGATATCCTCCGTGCTTGCGTACAATTTCCTCAAATTGCTTACACTCGGTAAGACTCTTGTAGGTACCTTTCTCTATAATCCCTTTCAAAAGTTTATTTTGATGCTCAAGTGCAACTTGGATAAGAGAAGTGTTAGTGGGATCAATAGAACTATTAGAAGCAATATCATTGGATTTATCATTTTTATTGCTACTAGTTGAAGAACCTTTCTTGCCGTTGTTACTAGTTTGGTTCGCCTTAACTTGTGGAATGAATGTAGACAAGAGAAGTCGTTTGTCTAGATAAGAGGAAGTCTTCTTTTGAAGATCGTCATTGCTAGCTTTAAGGAATTCATGCTCTTGCTCCAAATTGAGCTTCTCGAAGCGAAGCTTCTCATGTATCCTTTCAAGCTCTCTATGATCTTGTAGAGTAGACTCGTGAGCTAACTTAAGAGTGTTTAGTTCTTGAGTTAGTCATTCTATTTCCAACTTATCATCACACAACTTATCTTGGCTAGAGTGATTAATTGCAAGTTCATCTTGACTAACATTACTAGATTTGTCAAATAGCAAGTCATTAGCTCCTAATAAGTCATCCTCATCACTATTGAAATCGAGATACTCGAGGTGTGATACCTTGGGGCCTTTAGCCATGAAGCAACTTCCACTCCTTTCATTTGGTGAATCAAATATGTCGTAGGAGTCGGTTGTCACTAGTGCAAGTCCGGAAACACCTTCATCTTGACTATAGTCGGAGTTGGAGTGATAGCTTCTCTCAGAGTGGTTGTCGGATTTGGAGCCAGAAACCCATTCACCAACATGAGCTTGATGTCTTGTTCTTGAGTAGCTCTTGGTGTACTTGTCCTTCTTCTTCGAGTCCCTACTTCTCCTTGAGGGTGTTTGTTCATAACGATCATCTCTACTCCTTCGCTCTCTTCGAGGTGACTCATCTCTTAAGCTTCGTCTTCTTGGTGACTCTTCTTTCCTATTGTAAGGAGTCGTGCACTCATTGGAGTAGTGTCTGGGCTTCCCACAATTGTAGCAGTTTCGGTCACGACTTGACAAATGCTTCTCTCCATATCTTGAGTTGGAGCTTTGATCTTTCCCTCTATTCTTGTAGAACTTGTTGTATTTCTTGACCATGAGGCTTATCTCTTCATTTGTGACAAGGTTGTTGCTTGAAGTTGTGGGAGCATCACTTGTGGCTCTGTAAGCACCGCTAGACTTGTTGTGAAGCTCTTCCTTGTCCTTGAGTGTCATCTCATGAGCAACAATCCTTCCAATTACTTCTGTAGGATTGAAATCTTTGTTATTGGGAATTATTTGGATCAATGTGCACATGGTGTCATATCTATCATCCAAAGCTCGAAGTATCTTCTTGATGATGAATTTTTCGGTCATTTCTTCGCTTCCTAAGCCGACAATCTCATTGGTGATGAGAGCTAGCCTAGTGTACATCTCCGCGACTCCTTCACCATCCTTCATCTTGAACTTGTCAAGGTGACTCTCAAGAACATCCAACTTGGATTCTCTCACGGATTCGGTACCTTCATGCATATCAACCAAAGTATCCCAAATCTCTTTTGCATTCTCAAGACGGCTGATATTGTTGAATTCTTCGGGGCATAGGCAGTTGAAGAGAATGTCACATGCTTGAGCATTGTATTGAAACATCTTCAATTATTCCATGCTCACTTCACGATCCGGTTCCCTTCCATCCACAAAGAATTCACCTTGCAATCCAACACGAACAACAGCCCAAAGGGCGGGGTTATGACCAAGAATACGCATTTTCATCTTGTGCTTCCAACTAGCAAAATTTGTTCCATCGAAGTACAGACCTCTATGGTGATAATTTCCCTCACTAGCCGCATACTCTCCTAGGTATTGAAACCAATGCAATGGAGACCAAAGATTTGATACCACTTGTAGGACCGAAAGTAGGTCTAGAGGGGGTGATTAGACTACTTGACTAAATGAAAATTCTACCTTTTCCCAATTTTAAGTGTTGGCACATTTTAGCATTGATAGCATGTCAAGCACACCCTACACATGCATGTCTACGAGTATAGAAGCAAAAAGTAAACACGAGCATGAGTAGTAAAGGAAGGGTAGGAAGATCAAACACAATTTGGAGACACACAGATTTTGTGTGTGGTACCGATAGGTGGTGCTATCGCACGTCCACATTTATGGTGTCTTCAACCCACAGAGGGTAACGGTCGTGAGAGTCCACGAAGGATTCCACTAGGAAGCAACCTTGACTATACCATGAAGGCCTACGTCCAAGGAGGACTAGCCTAACTCGGGGTAGATCTTCACGAAGCAGGCGATCTCCTTGCCTGTACAAACTTCTTGGTTCACTCCACAACACGAAGTAGGAGGCTCCCAAGCAACACCTAACCAATCTAGGGGGCACCACCCTCCAAAAGGTAATAGGCTCGATAATGTTGATGAACTCCTTGCTCTTGTGCTTCAAGATGATAGACTCCTCAACAGTCAATCACTCTCTCACAGATTTGGCTTTGGTGGAAGAGATTGATTGGGTGGAAAGCAACATGGGGAGGTTAGAGATCAAGATTGATATGGTTGGAATGGAATGGCATGATCTCAACACATTAGTAGGTGGCTCTCTCTCAGAAAATCTGATAGGATAGGTGGGGATCTGTTTTGAGTGCTTCTCTTGCGAATGAGTGGTGGTGGAGGGGTATATATAGGCATCTCCAAAAATCCAACTGTTACACCTTAAGTGACCAACTTGGTGACACCAATGTGTGAATCTTTGTGGTACCGAGTTGCTCCAAAGGTAGCAACTTTTGAATCTTGGTGAGACCGATATAGAATTCTCGGCGGTATCGATCAGGTGTCCAACGGCCAGAATCCAAATCTCGGTGACGCCGATCCAAAAACTCGGAGCTTCCGATTTTGTGAATCGAGGTAACAAAAAGTTGGTAAGCTGAACTCGGTTGCATCGATGTGGGATCGGTAGCACCGATGTGCTAGGTGTTTGGCAGGGTTCTGGTGTTTGTGTCAAAACCGGCGAATCTCGGGTAGGGGGTCCCGAACTGTGAGACTAGGATCGATGGTAACATGAGCTGAAGGGGACACGAGTTTACCCAGGCTCGAGCCCTCCTATGGAGGTAATACCCTACATCATGCTTGATTGTATTGATGGTGTAAGGGGTTACAGAGTTGATCTACCTCGAGATTGTATGTCTAACCCCAGATGAGTTGTTCTGTCCCTATGCCCTAAAAAACCTCGGCTTATATATATGCCGGGGGTTCCCTTGGCTTACACATGGCCGGTTACATGCCAAAGAGATAAATTGCCTAACTACACCTAATAACTTGGAGAACACATATGGACTCCATGAAGCTTCCATCCCGGCGTAGATGGTCCTCGATCCTCCGATGCCTGCCTTGCGGCCCATATAGTCCGGCCCATGAATAATGGTCGGCTATCCGCGGACCCCTTAATCCAGGACTCCCTCAGTAACCCCCGGACTGGCCTTCAACTTTGATATATATATATATATATATATATATATTTGGTTCATTTCCTCACATCGTTGTCTTTGGCTTGTGAGGCGAGTCCCTCATCCTTCTTTGTTCAGCATTCGACCAGTCTTCGGTAAGATCCCAAGCATCGTGGGCACGGGTTATTATAATAACTGCACATGTTCCTCGATTTCCGTGCATCATGGGGAGGTGAGTGGTCAGTGATTTTTATTATCCTACCCCTCCGTAACGGAGGCACCAACCCATTTAACCAAACAAAATCATGATTCAAACCACATCTTCTTCCTCCCTATCGCCAGAAACTCCCAGCGGAAGCTCTACGCAAAAAATGGCTAGCGCTCCCAGTTTCTCAAAGCGCCCTTACGGCCAATGCCCAAGCGACTGGACCAGCTGCTCTATCACACTTCTGAGGCTCCGCAACCTGGAGACCTAGGGATACCTGCCATTATCAGATTTGGCGACAACCCGCGCTGGCCTAGTCGCTTATGGCGATGAGGTCTTCGACAAGCGCTTCCCCAATCCATACAGAGGGGAGCGTGTTTGCTTTGTTCCGTTCCTTCTCTGAGGCCTTGGATTCCCAATCCCATTCTTGAGGGGGTTACTAGAGTTCTACGGAATTCAACTCCACCATCTCACCCCGGGGTCGATCCTGCACATCTCGGGCGTCGTTGCCCTTTATGAGATGTTCTTAGGGTGCGAAGCTCACTTCCATATGTGGAGGAAATATTTCTGCCTCGTCCCCTGAACTCGGGACAAGGACATCTTAGAGGTCATCGAAGCCAAAGTATGTCGCATAGCGGGAATGGGGTATTCGGCTGGCACACCAAAGAAATCCAAAGAATGGACTTCGGAGTGTTTTATATTGAAGATATCCCCATGTTCGAGACAACTCTGACATGTCTGCCAGAATACTCCGACCTCCTCTCTCGAAGAGTTACAACTGGCAACCCAAGAGCTCTTAGGAGGAGAGCGCCGAAGTGCAATGATGGCCACGCAAGTGCAGATGCTTTCCCATCATTGGCTGACCATGATCGACGTCATGGCCGCTGCTATCTCCCGGTGCGTGCAGCCCCTCCAACAAAGGTTGCACCCCTTATGGCGATACAACGGAAGAAGCGATGCCACGTGTTCCTGAAAATTAGGTCATGCCAGTCCAACAGCACTGGCCACCGCACTTGCTGACCTATACAAAGGAGAGCAAGAGGACTTCATTCGGCAGTCAACCAAGGTGGGTTATTCGGCCCACAATCCCATCGAACAGGTAAACCTTCCTTCTTTTCAATCATGAAATAGTTCAGGGCTTCATTCCGCACTCTATTTGACCGAGGCCTTCATGTGAATAGGAATGGAGGAGCTTCGTCGAGACAGTCAACTGTCCGGCTCCTCAGCCTAAGAATCATTCACGTGACAACAATCCGGGCTTCAACGAGGACCCGGATCTTCATCTTGATTTCGAAAATAGAGTCTACTACCAGGACATCATCATCCTGACCCCGGTGGCAATAATAGTCAATTACCCCGAGTCATTCTCCATTCCGTCCACGGATAAGAAGAAAACCCCCTCCCGAAAGAGGCCTGCTACCAAGAGCGCTCCGGACGCGCCAGTCCCATCCAATAAGGCCGCCGATCAGCACGTCTTGCACCAGCAGCCGAGGCCACAGATGAGTCAGCGGCTGGCCAGGCCCCTGCATAGGAGCCAGACACGAGGATGAATCCGCCCATCCTCGCATCCCAAAGGTACATTGCTCAGATATCTGTTTCATCATTGTGCTCGGCAAAATCTTATAGCCGCTTGTCTTTTTACTAGGCAAAACACCCAATCTCCACCTACCGAGGGGGTCGCCCGGATGTCAGGAGACACCCGAAGCTCCCGGGCCACCGTCCATGCGGTTTCCGCTATGGAAGCCCCCATGGCCGGTCCGACGCCCGCTGAATCTGGCGATGGAGTATCCGTCACCAAATTGGAAGTGAAGAGTGCCATGCATCATCGGCACTGATGGCAGGCCATGCGGCACCCAGTTTTCTCCGACCAAGAGTTCGGCGCCCTATGCTCAACTGATGCACACCTCGGGACCGCCCGAGCTGGATTCGGTGAAGCTATGAAGCTGATAACAACCAGCATTCAGGTAAGTGGTCGGATTTGGTAGAGTCCATATACTTGTATAAGCCTAGTAGCCCCCGAGCCTTAATTTGATTTGGAAAAAAGGAATTAAGGATCTCACAACTGTTTGACTGCTAACACGGGCCTCAAAGCAACAGTCCGAGCAATTGGCCAAGGCCCTCGAGGAGAGTCATGCGAAGGTGCAGTCCGTGAAGGCCGAACTAGCACGAGTGAAAAGTTTCATGCGAGAGGCCCATGGTAAGTGTCCTTTTATTTCTTAATCAATAGGACATATGGATTTCATGCCTGGCATATGGATTTTGTGTAGCAGCCGAATCAATAGGACATATGGAAAGGCACCTGGAAGAAGCCCGTGATTCACAAAGGTATGCGGAATCCCAGCAACAAGCCGACTGTCTGGTTATACAAAAACAGGCCGACGAAATAAAGAGTTTGAAGAATCAACTAGCCCAAGCACAAAAAGAGAATCAAAATCTTCAGCGGGGCGTATTCGATAAATACAATTCCACTATGAGTAAGTATTTCTGATGTAGAGGATGATAGTAATCGCGCTTGTTATCTCAGGTGCAGGTCTCCTTACCGGACATCCTGAAGAGGAGATCGAATCGTACCAAGGGGACCTGTTGAAGGAGCTGACCTCTCTCCAGAAGCATGCTCAGAAAGCGATGAAAGTGATGGTGAAGGCACTATGGCCCACCCACCTGAAGGGCTAGCCAGACTTGTGGATCGATTCAGGGGGTCTGGGGATAGGTTCGAGCTGTGGAAGACTTCAACCTATCGCGAAGGATCACGGGAGGCACGGGCAATGGTCAAGACCTGTTTCACCGGACTCGGCCCCGAGCATATGGCGCGGGTTGGTCCTGTGGGATCGGATGGAAAAGAAGTGCCACCCCGCCTAGTGTATGACCAGGTGATGTCAGCCACCCGTCTCTCGCAAGCAGACTGCCCCCTCGACACAATAATCGATGATCTTGATCAGCAGCCGAATATGTAATTTGCATATACATGTGTAAAACAATATGTGTTGTAAACTTTGTCTTAACCGGCCATCGGCTTCTCCCTCCCGGGCGAAGAGCTTGGGAGTGTTCCTGCTTATTATTCCTTCGCTGAATAGTGAAATTGTAGTCAAGGAACTAGGCAATCTGTACATGTGGTGCGAATAGACAGAAAGCACACAGAAAGATATGTCATATTACGGCGGAGCGTAAGAAACATCTTCCGATGAACATAGTACCACTAACGATACCTTTCGCTAGCGTTCTATGAAGAACGTAGATGGGAATCCGCATACTTGAGACTAAGTGTCCTTTTGTAGTAAGAGACCCAAACAACAGAAAGAGCAACCAGGGCCGGATACGGTGTTTCCATCATAGCCGATCGATTGTCTACGTAAGATAGCTAGCTTTCGGCTTCACCCATCTAAGGCACGAGTCCGATGACCCGGTCGTAACAATCGCAGAGGTGCTCCCTTTACTCTCTAGCCGAACAAGCGGGAACGTAGAGAGTAACCATAGGAGCGAGGCAACCCATCTTGGCAAAGTCTTAGTTTGAACTGATGCATATAATGGCTAAAACATGAGAAAATAAACATGTGTGCAAGATAGGTGCGAGCGAAAAATTGCCATAGAAATGGATGGCCAATAAAAGCAGTTCCCATGTGCTGTGTTCGGATGTAACACTCTATGGTGCATGCTGATAACCCTAGTACAGGATCGGTTTAACCGAACATAGGAAGAAAAGAATCAATCCTATCCAACAGCAAAGTGGGAGGGAAAGAAAAATACAAAAAATTTAAAATTGTGCGGGGATTTGGACAGGACCGGTATATCCGCAGAAGCATCATAGACGAGCCGTGTTCCATGGGTTTGGTTCAAGGCGATTATCTGATGAGTTCTGAAGATGATAGGCTCCTCCCGCGAGTACTGCGTCGATTTTGAAGGGGCCCTCCTACTTGGGGTTAAGTTTATGCTTCTGCTTCTCCGGGAGTCGTAGGACGAGTTCACCTACATTGTATGCTTGTACCCTGACCTCCCTACTCTGGTAGCATCGTGCTTGCTGCTGATAAAGCATAGAGCGAGCCAGAGCTATGTCGCGTTGGCCTTCTAAGGCGTCCAGGTCGTCCTGCCGATCCAACTCGGCTTCCTTTTCCTCGTACATGCGCACTCATGGTGCGTCGTGAATAATATCGCAAGGGAGGACTGCCTCAGCCCCATAGACCATGAAGAATGGTGTGAATCTCGTTGATCTATTTGGGGTGGTGCGTAGGCCCCATAGTACGGAGTCGATCTCCTAAACCCAATGACAGTCGGACTCATGAAGAGATCAGGCTAAACGTGGCTTAATGCCGCTCATGATAAGACTGTTGGCACGTTCGACTTGTCCATTAGTCCACGGATGATAGACTGATGCGTAATCGAGCTTAATGCCCATTTTTGTGCACCAGTCCTTGACCTCTTGGGCCGTAAAATTAGATCCACTATCCGTTATGATACTGTGTGGTACGCCGTAACGGTGTACTATGCCGGATATGAAGTCTATAACTGGTCTGGAGTTGGATGATTTAACGAGTTTTGCCTCTATCCATTTGGTGAACTTGTCGACCATGACCAGTAGGTATTTGTTTTTCTTGGTCCCCCCTTTAAGGGGTCCGATCATGTCAAGCACCCATACCATGAAAGTCCAAGTGATCGTAATCGTCCGAAGAGCTGTTGGGGGCATGTGACTTTGATTTGCGAAAAGTTGACACCCCATGCAGTGCTTGACAAGTGACTATGCATCCGTCCAAGTTGTGGTCCAGAAGAAACCGACTCGGAGGGCCTTGCTGACTACAGCTCTTGCCACGACGTGATGGCCGCCCATGCCTGCATGTATTTCGGCGAGAAGCTGCCGCCCTTCTTCCTCAGATATGCACCACTGTAGTACACCAGTTGTGCTTTTCTTGTATAACTCTCCCTTGTGAATCTTGTAGGCCTTGGAGCATCGAACTATGTGCCGTGCCTCTGTCTGGTCGTCAGGGAGTTCCTTTCGAAGAAGGTACGCGAGGAAGGGCTCGATCCAAGGTGCAATTATTGCCATTAACTCATGAGCCGAAGGCATGTTGTTCATTACGGAGCCGTCGATTATATGTTCATCCAGTTCGTTGACAGGGGGGACAACCACGTACGGTGTATTCGGAACGGCACCATTGCCATCGTCCTGACACATGACGGAAAGCTTAAAAACCTATTCCAGAAAGGTGTTCTTTGGTACAGGATCGCGCTTGGCTCCTATACGAGCCAATATGTCGGCGGCTTGGTTGTTGTCGCGAGCAACATAGTGAAATTCTAGCCCCTCAAACCGAGCAGATATCTTGAGGACGGCGTTTCTATATGCTGCCATCTTCGGATTTTTAGTGTCGACTTCGCCGTTGATATGGGAGATGGCTAAGTTGGAGTCTCCCCGTACCTCTAGCCGGCATATGCCCATTGATGCAGCCATTCGGAGACCATGAAGTAGGGCCTCATATTCAACTGCATTGTTGGAGTCCACATACATGATTTGCAACACGTATCGCAAGTTGTCGCCAGTGGGGGATGTGAGGATAACTCCAGCCTCCAGTCCGGCCAAGGTTTTGGAGCCGTCAAAGTACATTGTCCAATGGGAGTATGCACTATATTCCTTGGGGAGTTAAGCCTCCGTCCATTCAGCCAGAAAGTCCGCGAGCACCTGTGATTTAATGGCACAGCGTGGCTTGTAGGTTATTTCTAAGGGGAGGAGTTCAATGGCCCATTTGGCACTGCAGCCGGTGGCATCCCTATTGTTGATTTTATCGTCCAAGGGGACCTCCGATGCTACCGTCATCGCGCACTACTGGAAGTAATGTCGGAGTTTCCTCGATGCCATGGAAACTGTATAGGAAATCTTTTGATAATGTGGATATCTTGACTTGCACTGCGTTAGCACCTCTGACACATAGTAGACCGACTTCTGAGTCCGGAATTTATGTCCCTCCTCATTTCGTTCAACGACGAGCACTGCACTGACGACTTTGTTGGTGGCCGATATATATAGCAACATGGGATCACCGACGCCTGGTGCCATGAGTATGGGGTTGGTTGCCAGTATTGGTTTGATTTCTTCCATCGCAGCCGCTGCTTCATCGATCCATTCAAAATTGTTGGTCCATTTCAGCAGCTTATAGAGCGGAAGAGCCTTTTCTTCGAGGCGGGAGATAAAGCGGCTTAACACCGCTACGCACCGGGATAGCCTCAGGACATGCTTCAGCTTCGTGGCGATTGCAAGCTCTGATAGAGCGTAGATTTTAGCTGGATTTGCCTCTATTCCTCTATGGGAGACGATGAATCCAAGCAGCTTTCCAGAGGGAACTCCGAATACACATTTTTCGGATTGAGCCGTATATCATATTCGTGTAAATTAGCGAAAGTTTGACGTAGGTCATCGATCAACTAGTCGATGTGTTTGGTTTTCATTACCACATCATCCACGTATGCCTCGATGGTCTTGCCGACCTGTGTAGAGAGGCAGGTTTGGATCATGCGCTGGTATGTAGCCCCAACGTTTTTTAGCACGAAAGGCATCGTGTTGAAGCAGAATGGCCTGTAGGGGGTGATGAAAGCCGTACAGCTTGATCGGATTCCTTCATTTTAATTTGATGATAGCCGGAGTAAGCATCGAGGAAACACAACACGTCGTGTCCGGCTGTGGCATCGATGATCTGGTCTATGCGTGGTAAGGGGAAAGGGTCCTTGGGGCATGCTTTATTAAGGTCTTTAAAATTGACACATAGCCGCCAGGACTTGTATTTCTTAGGTACCATCACTAGGTTTTCTAGCCACTCGGGGTGTTTAATATCCCAAATAAATCCTGCCTCGAGTAGTGTTGCTAGTTCTTCACCCATGGCCTACCATTTGGGATCGAAGAAGCGGCGCAGAGTTTGTTTCACGGGCTTAAAGCCTAGAATAATGTTTAGGCTATGTTCGGCTAGCCGTCGTGGGATTCCAGGCATATCGGAAATATGCCAGGCAAAAATGTCCCAGTTCTCGTGGAGGAAATTCTGCAAAGCTTCATCCATAAGGGTATCTAGCTGGGCTCCAATGTACGTCGTCTTATTGGGGTCCATTGGATGCACCTAAAATTTAATGATTTCTTCTGTAGGTTTGAAGGATGTAGACTTGGGTCTTTTGCTAAGGATCACATCGTCTTTATTGACTGTCAACCGTAGAGCGGTCAACTCTTCAGCGGCGAAAGTTTCTGCTAGTGCCTCGAGGGCGAGCGCTGCCGTTTTGTTTTCGTCCCGAAGGGCTATGTTTGGATCACTAGTGATCGTGATCACTCCTTTTGGTCCTAGCATTTTTAGTTTCATGTACCCGTAATGGGGTATAGCCTGGAATTTTTGAAGGCGGCCCGTCCCAATAGGGCGTGATAGCCACTTGGGAAGGGGACTATGTGGAAGGGAAGTTCTTCGGATCGGTAGTTTTCGAGTGTGCCGAACACTACGTCCAGGATGATACATCTGGAACAACGTGCCTCCTTTCCTGGGATAATTCCCCGGAATGTTGTGTTGCTACGTTCGATGCGGGATCGATCGAACTGCATTTTTTCTAGAGTGGCCTCGTATATGAGGTTAACACCAGTGCCACCGTCCATTAGCACTTTATGTAGCCTTTATCCATCGATTATGGGATTCAAGACTAGAGCGGATGGTGAATGACCAGGAAGAATGGGCGGGCGGTCAGTGTCTCCAAAAGTAATCGGTATGTCTGCCCATGGCCTAGTGGATGCCATGTGGTAGACTTGCTTGTGTTCCTTAAGAGCTCTCTTGCGTCTGCTCCTCGAGGGGAAGATTTCGTAGACGGTCAGGACTTCGGCATTAAATCCGGGCGGCAAATAAGAACGTCTACTCGATAGGGGTGTGTCGAGGATGGCCTCGCCGCTTTTTGCAACTTGCCTAACAACCCAGCAAGCTCGAACGCTGTGCGTTGGGTTCTTGTTTAGTAATACGGAATGTATGGGGCAGGGTTTATCGAAAAGCCCGTCAAGGACAGTGCAGGCCCCCGAAAGGGGCTTGTTTCTTTTTTCGGCGGGTTCATACCTAGCCGGCCGATTTTAGGTATCCTCTTTTTCCGAGCTCCTATAGGGTGTTCAGAGGGTATTGGTTCCGAGAACAGCCACTCGGATTGCCAGACGCTCTCCATGGCACAGTACTTCTATACCAGTTCGGATAGCTCCGAGAAATCGCTTATGCGTCGGCAGGCTAGGGCATTAAGAATACCCTCATCATGGCAATTGCGAATGAAAATTGCCGTTAAATCTTGGTCGCTAAGACCTTTTACTCTGCTTCTAGCGAGTAGGAGTCTTGCCCAAAAGTGGTGGAGTGATTCTCCCCGCAGTTGTTTTATATCTTGGAAGTCCGGCAATACGGGCTTTGGTGAAAAACTGGGATTATCATCCTGGGTGGTGGGTGGGCAAAAGCTGGATTCTACGTCACATTGGGTATTCACGGATACAAACTCCAGACCGTGGCATAGATCTGGGACCGATGACGGTTCGGTTCTGAGGTAATCCCCGACGCCTGGCTCGTCTGCTAGATGGTCGGACACCGAGGTGTAAATTGTTTTCAATTCGGCCATCGGGACAAATCCGCAGCCGGACACTCGACAATAGTGACAAGGTGGGTGATAGGAGGGACATGAATTTCCCTATCATCGGGTTTAATCCCTAGCCGATCATATATGGGAACCTGGTCATCTGGTATACGCATTGCTTTGAGCCAATCGATCAATGTGTTTAAGAACGAAGTGATGGCAGGGTGCGTGTCGCTGATACGGGTGGATTCGTCAAGTGGGGTGACGGTTCCAGAGTCACGCCAAAGCGGATCTACGTTACGTTCCCCCACGGGACCTGATGACTCGGACATCAAAATATCCGGACTTGCGGGTCTTTCCTGAAGGTTGAGGGTTCCATTGGAACGAGTGTCCCCCGTGAATCAGCCACGAACTCCAGGGTTCCGAATTTGATACTCTAATTTGAGGGAAACCTTACGATCTGGCCATGATGGCTGATCGGGTTAGCATGTGACAAGATGTCATTGCCAGTGAAACTCTGATCGGGGGCAAAAGTCCCCTCAATGCATATCTTGTCACATGCGACGATGCAGGACATCGATTCCTTCGGCTCTCATACTGGAATTCTCCATGAAAGCACCAATGCCGGTGTCAAAACCGGCGGATTTTGGGTAGGGGTCCCGAACTGTGAGACTAGGATCGATGGTAACAGGAGATGAAGGGGACACGAGTTTACCCAGGTTCGATCCCTCCTATGGAGGTAATAACCTACGTCCTGCTTGATTGTATTGATGGTGTAAGGGGTTATAGAGTTGATCTTCCTCGAGATCGTATTTCTAACCCTAGATGAGTTGTTCTGTCCCTACGCCCTAAAACTTTTCGTCTTATATAGATGTTGGGGGTGCCCTTAGCTTACACATAGTTGGTTACATGTCGAAGAGATAACTTGCCTAACTACAGCTAATAACTTGGAGAACACATCTAGACTCCATGAAGCTTTCATCCTGCCGCAGATGGTCCTCAATCCTCCGATACCTGCCTTGCGGCCCATATAGTCCGGCCCATGAATAATGGTCGGCTATCCGAGGACCCCTTAATCCAGGACTCCCTCATGTGGGAATCACTAGGACCGAGTGGAATGTGTTGGTTTCACCGATTTGCAAAAAAGGCTTAGACAGAATATGTGGGAGAGTTTGTGGGTGTTTTTGGCGACTATCACTTCTGCACGTTTGAGCATCTTGTTCACCAACAATACCTTACCCCCTTTTAATAGTATTGGCTTTTCCTATGGACTCAAAGTGATTTATCACAAGGTAAAAGGTAGAGTCCTCTTTTCTTGAAGCTTTGCCAATCCATTTCCTTGCATCTAGGCGTTTCTCCATAATCCTTTTGCCAACCCATCATTGAACTTTTCCTGAAATATGCTTAGTGGAAATATTAGTTCAATGATATAGATGTTGTTATTAATTACCAAAACCAGCAAGGGAGCAAATGTGCTTTCAGGGTTGTATCTTCAGGAGTCGGCTCTCTCAAGTACTCAGGGCCAAACACAACAATCACAACATTGCGAAACCTGTACATGGACTCTAGGCATGTAGACTCGGTCATGCGAACGTACTCATCAATGAGATCACCAGGCACTCCATATGCAAGCATCCGGATTGCTGTAGTGCATTTCAGATAAGAGAAGCCAATCTTTCCAAGGGCGTCCTCTTTGCACTCGAAATAGTTATCGTATCTGACCAACCCCTCTCGAATACGGTTGAAAACATGCCTAGCCATACAGAAACGCTGTCGGAATTTCTGATGTTTGAACAAAGGGTTGGTAGTGTCAAAGTAGTCCTTCCAAAGAAGGAAATTGCCGCTCTCTCGGTTGCGATTCAACGCCGGAAGTTGTCTCGAGATCAAGCCACAGAATAACGGCCGCTGGCTATTAAGGTGGCGATGGACCAAAACAACAACCAAAATCTCCTCTTCATCATTGGACGAGGGATTGTCAGAGTCGCAACGGAAATTATGGAAAAATAACTCGTTGGCTTAATCCATTTTATACCTTGGCAAACTGTTAAATAAGTTACGAGCGTCGTCGAAGGAGCTAAATTTTCAAGAGGCAGGCGCCTCCCTTGGACCAGGTAGCTGGCCTGCAGACATCCGACGAGCGGGTCGGCATCTGGATGGAGGATATGACGCGGAGGTGAGACAGCTTCCTGCCCACGACAGCGTTGGGCGGTGGTGGGAAGCTTCGATGCCCCAGCGGCAAGGTGGCGACGTTTGCACGCCGGGGGGGGTGTGAGGGCGGAAATGGCCATACGGTGCCACCGGCTGCTGGCAGGGCACCGGTAAATGGACAGCGGCGACAACGCGGCAGAGGCCTGCGAGGGATTGCCATCAATCTGGGGTGGGAGAGGATGGCGAATGTGCCATCGACTGGCGGACGAAGGGAAGGTGCTGGCGGGCGCTGCACGCGTCCGTCGTGTGTCCGCACAGACGCAAATCAGGCTCAAAAATGGGCCTGGAATGGGTCGGCAGGCGGACAAAAAGTGGACGTGCGTCCGTTTGGGTCCATGAGTTGGACCAACTTTTCTGTCCACCGTGACTCAAACAGACGTGCGCGGACGAAATGGGTCGGCTCGTTGGAGTTTCCCTCAAGTGTTCATTTTTCACTAAGAAAGAAATATGGGCCGTCCGTTGGACTAGATTGAACGACCCAAATTAAATGAAGACTTGAGGGGAATTTTCTAGGCGCATTTTTTCGTAAACAACACAGGCGTATGCTCTGAAAACAATTTGAAGGGTATTTTGATACAATTTTATTCATTTCATTTGTGTTCCAGTCACTCCCATCACTTCAGTCCTATCCTACACCACAGTGGCACTAGGGTTTGACCCTCGTCGCCACGCATTTGCCCTCACACCCATCCGCCACTCCCCCATTCCCTCTTGGACTTCCACTCCATGGAAAGAACACGAGCAGAGGTCATCCTTCCTCGTCGTGGCCGCCACTAGCCGACGATCGAGTCAACACCATCCCACCACCCTAGTCCTCTATGTGTGCACCTCTAGACACGTGGTGACCCGCAACCTCTTTCCCCCCTTTCCAGGTCATTGCTTGCGTCCTCTAACTAACCTCTCCACCATGGCCGCAGATTGCTCTGGCCATGCATGTCCTCTAAGGGGAAACAGTGGTTCTGCTCTAGGTATACCTGGGCATCTCCAGCCCGGCCCGGTCGGCCCACCCAGGCCCGGCCTCAAAATCCAGGGCCTAGGCCCGATGGGCATGCCCGTGGGCCGGGCTTGGGCCTCAGTTTTGAGCCCACCCGTAGGGTCGGCCGGGCTTGGGCTTGGCATATTGGGATTTTAAGGAAGAAGCCCGACCCATGGCCTCAAGCCTGACAGGCTTTTCAGGGATTGGCTTCAAAGTAGGCCCGACGACAGGGCCTGAGCCGGGCCTGAGCCTCAGTTTTCTACTATGGGCTTTTTAGGGCCCATCCCAAGCCCGGGCCGGCCCGGCCCATGGCCAGATATAGCTCTAGGTGACATTCTTGTTGTTGTTGGCCTACCGCGGGACTAGGATGAAGCCAACCAGCCTAGATTGGGGTAATCTATGAGACATTATGTACGAGTGATTGATTGGCTTTGACACGTGGTTTGTATAATTTTTAGATTCTAAGGGCATACCTACTATTCTAGGATTAGTGTAAATTCTTTTTTTGCGGGGCGTGTACATCCTTATTATGGTGATTTAGCTTCGTAACACTGATTATTGAATTGGATAGCCCATTGAATGATGTTGTCGTTGGAGATTTTATTTGCAACAAGAGAGGATTGAGCATGAAAAATCTTTTGCGCTCACCCTTACATCCACGTATATTAATTTATGCAAAACTGGTAAATTTGTATGTTACTTATTCTTATGACTATATGTGATCAACTCATTAATACGCCCAACAGCTGGTGTTGTGACGCAGTGGTTCGCCCTGGTGCTTCCTCACTACACTCTACTTATGGTACCCAAGATGTGTGTGAGGCGGTTGTAGTGCGGCATCCCTGCCATGCCACATATACCTGGGCAGATCTCGGGCTGGACCGGGCCTCGGGCCGGGTCAAAAAAAGCTCGATGCTAAAAACTGAAGCCCAAGCCCGGTCGTCGGGCCTAGTTTTTTAGCCCGAGCCCGGCCCGAGCCAAAAAAAGTCTGGCCCGGCCCGACCACCGGGCTTAAAATCTAGGTCTGAGCCCGACCCGTGGGTATGGTCTGACCGGGCCAGATCGGGCTTTTTCGGGTCAGGCCGGCCAGGCCGGGCTGCCCATGGCCAGGTCTGATGCCACACCATGATGGTTGCAGCGTCATTGGCCCCCTCCACTACTTGCTATACCTTTTCTTGTTTGTTTTGTATTATTCGTTCCCATGCTATGTGAAGTGATACTGGTTCATAGCCGCCGACCATCGTGGCATGGTGTCAACTGGCCTGAATTTGTCAAGACTCGCTTAATTTAATTTGGCTGATATGTGATACTTGATTGAATTGGGTTGGTAAGCTGGAGGAGGGTAATCTATTTATTTTGGATTGGATGTAATCGATGAGACCCTATCTATGATTGGTTGATGCACTTTGATAAAATATCTAAACATGTAGATTCTGAAAGTCATAGATTCAAAGAAGACATGCACTATTTGAGGAAGTGTAAATGCTTGTTTTTATTATTTAGCTTAGCATTGATTAATGAATTGATTAGTCCATCGGAAGAAAATGTTGCATGAACGAAGGAATGAGCATTGGATTGTTAAGACTGTTGCATTGGATTCTTGGAATATTAGCTATGTGCAATGCCTTTTATTGGAATACTTGTGACAAGGTGAGAGCCTAGTGTTGCTATAAGATAGAATACATGCACAAATTATTTTTTGCAAAAATTAAAAGGTTTCATGTTACTTTTTCTTCCGTTTACACCATGAACAGAACTCCGAAAAAAAGTATATTTTCCTTTTGTTTTGCAGGGCTGTGACATCACATGCTATGTGATTCCCGACCCTTAGTGCTTCTAGTGGTCAAGATGGAGGTGTGATGGTTGTACCGTGGCCACCCCGTCATGCTCCCGATGGTGGGTACCACCTCGGCAATCCCTTCATGGCAAGGCACACCCTGTCGTTCAACACCATGGTTATTGTTAGTGTTGCGGGCCCCTTCTGGTATGTGCTTCTCTGTTTATTGGCTTTGTGTCCTGACCTACGAGACATTGGTTGTGACATTTCTTGGGCTAGCTGGGATAGAGTGACACCAATGGAGTATTTTACTTTTTGCAGTGAAACTATACATGTCATTGCATCTCTGTTCTTGGATGTTCGTTCTGATGTCTTTTTCCTCTCGTGTATGTGAGATTATATCTCGTTTGAAAAGTTACTTCGAGCAAATTTTGTTTCTCATAGCCTAGTCTATTAAAACTAAGGCTCAAACGGGAGGATCTATCTGATCTTGCTCAAGAAGACACAACATTGTACAACTTAGAGAAATTACAATTGGTCTTGTCATAGCGGCATAAAATTTGTAAAAATTGCAATTTATATCCGATGGACTTCTTCTAGCTTTGTCCATGCATTGCACTACTGGTCTGAATTTGTCCTGACTATGACGAAACAGAGCTATTAGCACACACTTAAATGTCTATAATTCAGATTTGAGTTTCACTTTCCTAATTTTGAAATAGAAGGTGTGGATGTAAAAAGCAAATATATATTTGTAGGTGTTCCTATATAAACAAAACTTATTGTAATAAAAAATTGCAACCAAAATTGTGAAGTGTTACAATTCAAGTAATCCATAGAGGACGCAAACATGACATGTAAACCTTCTACGAGGCGAAAACCTCACCACACCCAAGTCTATTGCTTTATACCCAAGTGGACACTCCTCACCCATAGTTGGACTAAGTGCTTTCTTCTGTATCATATTAATTTGCAGCTGCATCTGATTGCTTTGTTGACTCCTCTGGACCTGCATGGTATATTTTGAGCCTTTTCATGGGTTTCAATTTGTTGTGAGCTGAATTTGCAAGGACAACAGATAATTGTCATATGTACTTGTCGATGTAGTCCTGCATGGCAACATATGTTAGTATTGTTCTCTAGTTATCGAAAATTGACATATAGATAGGTGTTATTGTATGTACTTGGTTATATTCTGGTGTCAACTCTTCTTTCGTAAATAATTCAATGTTCTTTAACATGTAGATTTCACACGAATAATTGGAATATTTAATTGTGTTAGCAGCATGTCTCGTATTAACAATGAAAAGAAAAAGGAAAAGCTAATATTGTTGACCAACCTGTCTTTTGGTGTTCGCATGGAAATAATTCTTACCGTCCATTTGGTCATGTTAATGTCTTTCCATGTAGAGTTGGCCATGGGGTGGGGCTAGAAGGATGGCAACCTAGGGGCCCCGACCGTGGGAAAACTTTATTTGTCGCCCTCTGCGACCAATTGTCGCCGCTTCGCACAAGGAGGCGCACTAGCGAAGCGACTGGGCTGACCCATTTGTCCATTTCGTTCCTAACGGTTTTGAATGTTTTTTTAATTTTAGCTCTTTTTTCCTTTTCCTTCTGTTTGATTTCATTTCCTTTTTCTGTTTTCAAGTTTATTTTCATTTTTTCAAATAATCTTTTGGAAATTTCAAATATTGTTCGGAACTCAAAAATTTGTTCCTATTTTCATATTATCTTCATAATTTCCAAAAATGTTTGCTAATTTGGAAAATTGATTGAAATTTCAAATAAATTACGTTTTCTAAATATTTTGTTTGAGAATCACAAAAAATGTTCAAAATTTTAAAAATATTCTTTTTCAAAAATTGTTCATTAATTTTAAAAAAATCCCTGTTCTTTAAATTTGTTCATAAATTCAAAAAAAGTTCACTTTTATTTTTTGAAAACTTGTTCATGATTGTAAAGTATTGTGTGAAATTTTGAAAATGCTTCATTTTTTAGGATTTATTCACGAATGCAGAAAAAGTTTGTTTTTCAAAAATTCTATTGCTCATATAAAATGTTCGCATTTTCAAAAAAATTCTATATTTTCCAAGTGTTCTCATTTGAAATTTTTTGCTCCGAATTTAAAATTTTATCCTTGATTTCAAAATTCGTTCTCCAACTAAAAAACGTTCGCGTTTTCAAAACATGTTCTGGAATTTATAAAAATGTTCGAGAATTTTCAAAAAAAGATAGTGTTTCCAAACATTGGTCACGTTCTTTTGTTTGTTTCACAATTTCAAAAAATATTTGCTATTTCAAAAAACTTGCATGTTGCCAAAAGTTTCTTATATCCAAAAGTTTTGGCGAGTTTTCAAAAATGCTCATGTTTTCTGATTTTATAAAGATTTTTCAAATATTTTTTGCGTTTGAAAATATGTTCATATGTTCAATATAATTTAGTCGTTTTCAAAAAATGACCTTGTTTTTAGGAAAATATTATATTTTCAAGAAAATTAGAAAAGTATTCTGCTTTCATAAAAAAATCAGCTTTTAATAAACAAATTAGATTTCTATAATCCTAATTATGAAAAATTATTCTGCTTTCTATAAATCAGATTATATAAAATAGAAAAAATGGGAAACTAATCTGGTATCATATATTGGTTTCAAAAAAACTCCTGTATTTCAACAAAAGTTTAAAAATTCAGAATAGTTAAATTATGAAAATATTTCGACTTTTTACTTTGCCACAAATTCAAAAATGTTCGTAGATTTCAAAAACTATTCCTCTTTTTGAAGAAATATTCTCATATCCAAAATGAATATTTATCAAAAATAAAATATTATTTACATTATTTTGATTTTTTTAAATCTTTCAACATTTTCTAAAAGTAAATATTTTAAAATTTTGATTTGAAAAAATATACAATTTTGGGAAAGAAGCGAAAAAACAAAAAACTCAAATAAAAAATAACAAAAAGAAGAAAAATAAAAATAAAAAAGAATAAGAAACAGAAAGAACAGGAAAAAGGTTCGGAGAACCTTCTAGAAGGTTACGAAAACTAGTAAAAAAACAGACATAAACCTGCGAGTAGGTTCCCAAAACCGAAAGAACAAATTAGGAAACTGGGCCGGCCCAATGCACTCGATCCTTATGCGTTTGGTTGATTTTTTGATGCAATGAGCATCATATAGGATTTTGCTTGACGTTGTGCATAATTTTACTACTAGCTATAACATACAACCCAACGTTTACTTGCTTTTTAAGTGGGCGGACCAAGAATTATCTAGATTAAAGGAATCCCATGAAAGAGCTCTCGAGGCGGTTAATGATTTTAGAACTAAAAATGATAAGCTTGAAGCTGCACATGCTAAACTCCTTGAGGACTTTGAGCACCTCGAAAATGGCTCAAGGGTCGTTAAGAGTTCGCTCATTGAACTCACCGAGTCTCATGCTCAACTTAAAGTTTCATATGCTAAAGAGCTTGCCAAGTTTCCTTCTCCTCTTGTTGTTAATGATGATGTTTGTGCTACTAACTCTATTTCTTGTGAAGCATCCATATTAAAGGAGAATGTTGAGTTAAGGGCTCAAATTGAGTTGCTATCTAGAAATTATGGGAAATTGGAAGAAAGTCATGAAAAGCTTTCTAGATCTCATGGCGATCTTCTAGTATTTCATAATGTGCTAAAGATAGCTCATGAGGTTAGTAGTACTAAGGTAACATCTAGTGAGCCTCGTGTAGAAATTAGCACTACATCTAGTAGAAATGCTTTATTGCCATGTGCCAGTCCTCGTAGTTCATCTACTCATAATGTTGGTACATCTTGTGATGAATTACTTTCCTTGCCTTGTTGCTCTAACAATGAAGCTTATACTTCCTCTAGCACTTGTGTTGATTCTAACCATGTAGAGGAAATCAATGAGCTCAAGGCCCAAGTCACTTCTTTGAAGAAAGATTTGGAAAAGTGTCATGAAGGGAAGTCCACACTCAACAATATCTTGTGTGGGCAAAAATCCCCAAATGACAAAGGTGGACTTGGATTCAACTCCAATAAGAAGAAGAAGTCCAAGAGAAACAACAAGAAGGGCCAAGATCAAGTCAAGAACTCGGCCAAGATTGTTTGCTTCAAGTGCAAAATAGAAGGGCACCATGTTAGATCTTGCCCATTGAAGAAGAAGCCCCATAGTGACAAGCAACAAGGGAAGCGGCCACAAGTTCAATCTCATGCTTAGCGTCAAGTTGAAGAAAGGCCACTTCCCAAGAAGACCCAAGTCAACGCTCCTCAAGTTGAGAAATCAATTGAGAAGAAAGTAAAGGGTAAATGTTGCTACTTATGTCGTGAGAAGGGTCACTTTGCTTCTTCATGCACTAATGGTAACTTATCCAACCCAATCATTATTGATGATATATATTCTCTTGGGAAGGATAAGGCTGGCAATGTGTGTGCCAAGTTTGATGGTACTCAAAGTGGTGTCAAGAAAAGACCCATTTGGGTAGCCAAGTCTATTGTGACTAACCTCTTAGGACCCAACTTGGTTGGGGACCAACAAGCTCAAACTTGATCAATAGGTATTGTTGGAGGGCATTGGTGACTTGGATACATCATGAAGAATTGAGGAATCTTCATCATGCATATTATCTCAAGCCAAGTCATGTGGATTATCAAGTTTCTCACTTATATCCAATGTTCCTCCTTACAGTAACATGTACTTAAATTGAATACATTGTTAGTTACTTGCCCCTTTGCATGTTGTGGTTTTGTACCTTGCATGCGTTTGTATATGTTGTGCTTCCTATTTGTTTATCTTGAGAAATCAAGTCGGTATGATGGGTTGCACATCATGTATGTGTGAGTCTTGTGTTGAGCCTTTTTGCATCTTGTCTTATCTTAGTTGGCTCTCTTGAGAGGTTAATGGATTATCCCATTTTGGGGGAGTGATGTGCTTTGTGCACTTCACAATCCTAAAAATGTGTGTACATGAGGAATACCACATAATATTGATATTCCAAGATTATCTAGCATCTATGTGGTATGTCGTCTCATGAGAAATTCAAATTCTAGAAGGTCCATTAATCATCTCCTGTTGTAGTTCATTTGGCACTTGTTATTATTGTTGGGTTACCACATTATGGGGGAGTAATATGCTATGTGCATATTACAATCCCAGAGAATGTGTACATTTGAGATATTGCCACTTAGATTTGATATTATAATTTATCTTGTTCCTAGGTGGCATGTTAGCTCTACAAGTGTCATTTGCTTATGATTGAGGTGTAAAGATGATGTTGGATCTATTTGCAATCTACCAATGGGAATGATTTCAAAATACTTCTTGTTCATGACAATTGGTATTCCGTTTAAGTGGTAGAGATTGCTAATCATCTTTACAGAGGATTTTATTTATCGTTTGTCTTCCTTGCCTCTTGTGGATCTTTTTTTAGCATGCCTAGTGTTTCTATAGATATAGGGAAAGTGATGATCCCATCCTGTGCTTTTGTATTCAAATGCAAATTCTATATAATGTGCATCTCTTGGGGAAGTTATCCTATTGTCTGTAGAACACTCTGTTTATGTGTTCATCATAAAATCTTTTGATCTTCATCAAGTGTGCATTGGTGGGAGGCAAGCCTTCTTTCTATGGTGCTTTGTGCCATCATGAAAATTTGCAGAGGGTTTGGTTTGTTTGCAACTGAGCTCTCTCTTGGGAACATGATACCTCTTGTTTTCCTTCAATTGGTATCTTGTTTCCTTCTATTTGGCATGTGTCAATGGATATCTCATTCCTTCATGTATCTTTTAGTTGGTATCCGTCTAGTGATAATTTTTCGTTTGGTATCTTATTTTCACTTGATATTTTTTTTGGTATCTTATCAACCGTGTGTTGAGTTGATTCTTGAAAGCTTTAAGCATGCATATTTACTACATATACTTTCAGTGGCATGTTCTCTTTCCTTGACCCAATATATAGGGGAAACTCCACTATGACATAAATTGGCTAAAGTGTGCATGAAATTCAATTTCATATCTATATGCACAAATTTATGTGGAGGTTGTCCTATATATTGTTGTTCCACTAACTTTTGGTCCCTATAAGTTTGGGTACCACTTTGTTTGTGGTGTTGTTCTAGGAACAATTGGAGATACATTGGACACTCGGCTCACATACAAGGAAGGTGTTGACACCATGTGCTTATTGGAGCCCTGCTAGGATGATCGGAG
The DNA here is from genome assembly GCA_022496015.1 of Hordeum marinum. Lineage (NCBI taxonomy): Eukaryota > Viridiplantae > Streptophyta > Magnoliopsida > Poales > Poaceae > Hordeum > Hordeum marinum. The sequence continues at coordinate 324,428,349 of CM039677.1, forward strand.
AACCACTGTCTACTACATCAATCCAATGCTATCTCGGTAACAAGTATCTTCTTCTTGCATACATTTCTCGCATTAAACCTTGTATAGGCTGCATCATGGCATGAAGTTCTTGATTCATTCTTGTGGTACTTGTTTCCTTTCTCAAAGCATCTCAACGATGATGTCATATTGCTAGTTGGGATATCTTTGATGTTCATGTATTGGGAGTTCATTTATGTACAATAAGAGAACATTAGGCTATGTGCTATGCTTTCAAGCAAAGATCTTATTGGTTTATTTATGTCTTCCTTTTGGATATCATGTTTGCTCCTTCTTGTAACTATTTCGTGTGTACATTATTCTTTGTGGATATATCATCATGATTGCCTTCTACCTAGAATCTTATACACATGAGAGAAGTTACATCTCTAGTTGATATCCTCTTTTCTCTCTCATCCACCGTTAAATTTCCTTATATTTACTTGGTGGTTTCTTGAAAGAATCTTTCTTGAGTGCGGGTCTTATATCCTTACATTTTGATGCACTCCTTGGTGGTGAAGATTATTTTCCTCATGCTTGTCTTCACGAGGGTTTCAATTGGTATTCCTCCTCTTGACTAGGCTATCATGTTCATATCTTCACTAGGGTTTGTCACAAGCTTTGGTTTTTAATTTCCCTATTAGTAAGATTGTGAACCCTTTTGCTAGTGGCTTGTGTGTGGGTAGAATATGGTTTGCACTGTGTGTCTCTCTTCATCAAGATTATGTTGATGCTTTATGCTCATCCTTATACTAGTCTTCTCAAGTGCATTTCCATGACTCACACACATCATTTTGGTTGAGCCTTTTCTTAAGATTACCTCTTTTTCATGTTGCTCAACCATACGTTCAGTGCAAGTACTATGCTCTTTGTCTTATCCACTTGCTTGCACTTGTGGTGTGTTTATATGGACTTTGGGGGAGTCATGATCCTATTTGGTGCACTTGTATTCAAATACAAAAAATATTATTTGTGCACAAATCATGGGGAGCTCCTCTAGTTTCTTCATAAACACTCTTTTGCCCATATCATAATATCTTTTATTCATGTGGCTCATTGGTCCATGTGATTGATTGTTCCTTCTAGTATCTTTTGATTGATTGCTTCACTCTGGTCTGTCTTTGTCACATACGATCCTTTGTCCAATCTTTGGGTTCTCAATATAGTTTGTCTTCCTCCAACTACTTATCATTGGATTTGTGTATTTCTTTGCACACGTATTTTGTAATAAACAAACTTCTTGGAGGAACACCTATTATATTGGCTTTCTAAACTCTTTGTCCATTTTGGGAATCGATGCCAATGGGGGAGAAGTTTAGAGAGTTTAGTTTGTAATGCTTTGAGAGTTTTGCTTTTGTTGTTAAGCATTTGCATCTCACATCCATGCATTGCATTTGTGTGTTGTGCCTATTTTCTTGTATAAACTCTCTTGAAAGTGGTTGTCATCAATTACCAAAATGGGGGAGATTGTAAAAGCACATTTCTCCATGTGTGGTTTTGGTAATTGATGACACCCCTATGGACTAATGGTTGCCTTGAGTTATATTCGAAGGATTTGTCCATAGGCACTTCTTGAAGTCCATCTGTTGGGTTTCAAGGAGTTTATATGATGACCAAGGTGGTATTCAAGGTTTATCCTAAGTTTGGTCATGTGAGAGTTGAGCTTATTGCAATCATGTCTTGAAGAAGAAGATAGTGTGAGCATTCATGATTACCTTCAAGACATCATCTTTATGAGGAGAGAAGATAAGATACAAGGTTGATCAAGACTAAGTCAAAGAGTGAATCAAGTGATCAACACACAAAGCGTACAAGATGTACCGAGAGGGATCAAGTGATCCCATGGTATGGTAAGCATTGTCCATTATGCTTTGTGTACTAACCCATTTCCTTGAGAGAGTTCCTTGTGGGGTTAGGCATATTTCCATGGGATTGCATCAAGAGGAAGATACCATACAACCCATGGAAGATGACATCAAGTGGTGATCATTATCAAGGTTGCGGTGTGCAAGTACAAGTGAAACATCACGGAGAGATCAGACTTGAAGCTTGCCGTCCATTGTGGTGACAATGGACTTGTGAAGATGTGCCGCATAGTAGCTCACCCATAGTGGAGTATGGGGGAGCAATCATCTAGTCTTCATCAAGCCAACGCAATCAAGAAAGGTGGTCCATCTTGAGGAAGTCAGGATCGTCATCATCTAGATCAAGTGGACTATGCGCAAGGCTAAGGTTTGACCTTGATAGGGTTTTCTATTTTACCGGTCTCATAGTGGTAGTTGGGAGACTGGGTTATAGGGTAGGTAACCGTGCTATCAAGGGGGCTCTCAATTGAGTAGCTTGATCATATCGTTCGTTGAGAGCTCAGACCATTGCATTCTTGGCATCATCATCTTTCTTGGTTCTTGGTTGGTTTTTCTCTTTGAGGTTTCTTGAGGTTATGGTCAACTTCATGACTAGCTCAAGTTCATTGAAAACGGAGTCCATATGCATATTCTATGATGTTTTCGATGTTGGAGTTATTGCTGATTCTTCATTGTATTCTCATCGCTGTTGGATAGCTCTTGTCAGCCTGAATCCAACAAGCTTGAGTTTGCTCAATTCGGAGCTCGCTTGCAGAAGTTGTGACAGTTCTGGTGTTGCTGTTCTGAGGTTTGCGGTAGTACCGCTCCTCCGAGCGGTAGTACCGCTCCCCCGAGCGGTAGTACCACAAGTGGCACGGAAGTAATTTTTTACTTCCGCCCCGAGGGCGGTAGTACCGCATGTTGCATGGATGTAATTTTTTACATCCGCCCTGTTGCGTTAGTACCGTGATTCCTGCACGGTACTACCGTGCGGACTTTTTTCGCACAGTTTCCTATGCAGAGGTTGGCACGGAAGTAATTTTTTACTTCCGTGCGCCTCCAGTACCTGCCTCTGCCGAGCCGTGCGGTAGCACGGGCTCGCGGTAGTACCGCTGTGGCGGTCCTACCGCTAGCGCCGTAGTGCTATTTGGCCAGAGCCAGGTACTTCCGCACAAGCGGTAGTACCGCACTGCCCTGCGGTAGTACCGTAAGCCATCACGGTAGTACCATGGGTTCTGCGGTACTACCGTAATGTGTGGGGCTGGCTAGTGGGTAACGGTTGGATTTTTCCCCACCTATAAAAGGGGGTCTTCTTCCCCATTGAACCTCATCCTTAGAGCTCATGTTTGCCCCCCATTGTTGACCTTCTTTGAGCTTGCTATCTCTCAATCCCTCCAATGATTCTTGCTCCTTTTTGAGGGAAAAGAGAGAGGAGATCTAGATCCACATTTCCACCAATCACTTTCTCCTCCAAGTGAGGGGAACCCCTTGGATCTTGATCTTGGAGTTCTTCGTGTTCTTCTTCGTTCTTCCTCTCATTTCCTCCCTAGCATTAGTTGCTTTGGTGGGATTTGGGAGAGAAGGACTTGGGTACTCCGTGTTCCCTTGCCATTGCATTTGGTGCATAGGTTTGAGTTCTCCACGGTGATACGTGGAAGTGAGAAGTTGAGAATCTATTACTCTTGGGTGCTTTTGCACCCTAGAGCTTGTTCCTCTTGGGTGCTTTGGCGCCCTAGATGGTTGGTGGTGCCTCGGAGCTCAATCATTGTGGTGCAAAGCTCCGGGCAAACTTCGGGGTCTCCAATTAGGTTGTGGAGATTGCCCCGAGCATTTGAGGTCACCTCGGAGCCACAATCCATTGTGGTGAAGCTTCGTGGTGTCGTTGGGAGCCTCCAATTCAGTTGTGGAGATTGCCCCAACCTTGTTTGTACGGGTTTGGTGACCACCCTCAAGGGTCCCTTAGTGGAATCACGACATCTTGCATTGTGCGAGGGCGTGAGGAGATTACGGTGGCCCTAGTGGCTTCTTGGGGAGCATTGTGCCTCCACACCGCTCTGAACGGAGATTAGCATCCGCAAGGGTGTGAACTTTGGGATACATCGTCGTCTTCGCCTGCCTCGGTTATCTCTTACCCGAGCCCCTTTACTTATGCACTTTACTCTGTGATAGCCATATTGTTTCTTGTTATATATCTTGCTATCACCTAGTTGTATATCTTGCTTAGCATAAGTTGTTGGTGCACATAGGTGAGCCTAGTTGTTTTAGGTTTTGTGCTTGACTAATTAAATGATAGTTTTATTCCGCATTTTTCAAGCCTAAACCGTAATTATTTTAAAGCGCCTATTCAACCCCCCCTCTATGCGACATCCACGTGCTTTCAACAGGGAAGATCCTCAGCTTGGTGTCGGCACCGTATTCCAGTCGATGGTGCACTACCGTAAAGCAGTGACTACATACCGCATTCTCACACAAAATACATATGTGATCGAAAGGAGTGAGCCAGCAAGGTTCACTGTTTGTTGCCCATATGATCAGTGTAGATGGAGGTTGCATGCATCACGTATGTTGATGAGCAAGTTCATTCAAGTTTGGGCATTTCGATATATACATATTTTATGTTCAGATCATTGTGTAATGTTTCCGGATCATATTTTTTAGATAAAAAGGAACCTACACCAGCACACTTGTCCACCTGGAGGGGGAGGGAGGAAGGCTAAAACAAAGCTAGCAAAGAGTAGATGGGTGGCAGATGCAATTTTGGATTGGTTGAGAGAAAACCCAACACTTGGTCCAACACAACTCCAACAGAAGATATTTCATAAGTATAATATTGTTTTACATTACATGAAGATTTTTTATGGTAAGGAAATAGCTCTTGACAGGATTAATGGTCCTTGGAATGAGAGCTTTCAGTTGCTATACACATTTAAAGCTGAAGTGGAAGCTGCTAGTCTAGGGAGTGCTGTAGAGATTGAGAAGCATACAGTTCCATACAAAATAAAAGGGGAGTCATTTGAGAAGGAGTGCTTCGGGAGGGATTTTGTTTGTTTCAAGGCTTGTTGGTAGGGGTTTCTGGATGGTTGCAAGACCTATTTGGCTATTGATGCAACTGCTTTGAATGGAAGGTGGAGAGGACAACTGGTGGCAGCTTCTGCAGTTGATGGGCACAACTGGCTATTCCCAGTTGCATTTGGTGTGGTGGAGGCAGAGTCCGAGGAAAGTTGGTTCTGGTTTCTCCAGCATTTGCGCAACCTTATAGGTACACCCCCAGGTTTATCTATACACACAGATGCTTGCAAGGGGTTGGAGAGTGCAGTGAAAATTGTACTCCCTGGAGTGGAGCATAGGGAATGTATGCGACACCTAGCACAGAATTTCAGAACCAAATTCAAAGGTAAAGTTTATGCTGATAACTTATGGCCAGCATCATACACATGTAGTTAGAGGAAGCATGCGCATCATTTGAGAGTGTTGTACGCTCACAATCCTCTGGTGAAGGAGTACCTAAATGCACATCACGGAAAGTTGTGGTCAAGAAGCAAATTCAGTACAATATGCAAAGTGGACTATGTGACCAGCAACCTGGCAGTGTTTTTCAATGCAAAGATTAAGTCATTGACAAGGCTTCTAATATGGAAAATATTTGATAAGATTCGACATATGATCATGATAAAGATGGATCTTCATAAAAGAATTGCAGAATCAGAATATGTTGACCATCTCATGCTCCCATCTCTTATTAAGGCATTGCATGCTAAGGCAAGAGGACTGAGTAGAATGAAATGCATTCGAGCGGCAATGCACAAGGCTGAGGTGACATATATTGACAGTAAAAATAGGGAATGGAGGTATGCAGTTAACCTAGCAACTAGGAAATGCAGTTGTAGGCAATGGCAGCCCCGTGGAAAGCCATGCATACATGCCTTACATCTGATGACTGTTATCGGTGGTGATGATGATGAAGTTGATCAATACATCTCCGAATATTTTTCTGTTGCGAGATTTAGTGCTACTTACGCTTCCAATGTGCCCGCGCTCTTGGGAAAAGAACAATGGAACATAGTAGATCCAAGGTTCAAACTACATTCTCCTGTACTGACTAGGCCACCAGGAAGACCAAGGAAGAACATGATCAGAAGAGGTGAAGAGGGTCATGTAAAAAGACACTGTAAGTGCAAAAAATATGGAACCCTAGGGCACATTCCTAGGAAATGTACCAATCCAGTGGATGCATCATTTGGAGAAGAGGAACAATGGGCAGCAAGAAATGCAGAGGATAATGCAACATTAGAGCAGATTGCAGCTAATGCAAGGGGGATGCAACATTAGAGCAGATTGCAGGTAATGTAGGGGATGCACCATTAGAGCATATTGCAGCTGATGCAAGGGAGGATGCAGCCTTAGAGCAGATTGCAGCTAATGCACAGGAGGATGAAGCATTAGAGAAGATTGCACCTAATCCATAGGACGATGACGCAATAGAGCAGGTTGCAGCTAATCCAGAAGATCATGCAACATTAGAGGAGAATGAAGCAACTGAATTAAGACTGTCGGCAGTTCAGTATGTGTGCCCCAACCTTCCCTTTTTTGCATTTCTTCTGTTTTATATCGATGGCTTATAATCTTTTTTATGTTTGATCTAGCTCTAGGGAAATTAAAGGAAAAGGAGAGAAAAGGCCAGCACCTCGACAGCCACCAACCAAAGTGAAGAAGCAGAAAAGGGTGGATATCCTAGCTAGGGAAACGAGGAGCAAGTCAGTTAAACCGTCTAGGAACACAAGGAGCAAGGCAAATATGTGAACTTTGAACGTTGAATGCAAGTTGTAAACTTTGAATTTAAGGATTTGTAATAATTCAAAATTGGGTCCCTTCAAAATTAGAGGTGAAATTTGAATCTGAACTAACCTTTCAATTATAAGGATTTGTAATAATTCAAAATTCGAGACAACATTTCATGTCCATTTGTGATGCGATGTTTGCAAAATTTGAATTATTGTTTGGGAATAAAGGCTTTGTTGTTGTTGATGATGATGATGTCGGCAAATTTTGAATTATTACACATGACGAAATTTGGATAATGATAAAATAAGTTCAGATCCTTCTTATTGATACTGAGATGAAGCTTTGGTGATTTTTTAGATTTTTTTAAAATCACAAACCTAAACCCAGTAACACTCTCTTCTTGAACTCTATACAACCTCGTACGTCTTAGCTCATTTTTGTGAAGGAATTTTCATGAAAATGTTCATAAAACCAATGTTATTATTTGGTTATTATTTTTTGTCATAACCATGTCACATACAAAGACATTGTGCGCAGGTCTTCCTTTTTTGTTTTTTTTAATTAGTTATGATCATTTGAGCTTGGAAGTGGTAGCTCACCTCAAAAAAAGATAAAAATGACCCTAAACCAAGTTTATATTTTTAATGGTAAATATGTCTTATAAAACGATGACCCGCAAAGGTTTCATATTTTTTGATTTAGTTAAGGTCATTTGAAAAGTTGGTTGATACGTCTCCAACGTATCTATAATTTATGAAGTATTCATGCTATGTTTCCAGTAATTCTATATGATTTTGGTATGATTTTATTAGAACTAACCCGGACTCATGATATTTTCAACAAAACTACTGTGGTGTTGTTTTTGCGCAGAAATAAAAGTTCTCGGAATGGGCTGAAAAATTATGGAGATTATTATTGGAAAATATAAAAAATACCGGAGCGAAAAGATACCGAAGAAGAGTCCTGAGGGAGTCACAAGCCACCAGGGCGTTGCCATCCCCTAGCCGTGCCTAGGCGTCTTGTAACCTCCTCGGGAACCTTCTGGACGTGGGACCAATGCCAAATACTCCTACAAATACGCAAACCTCCAAAAAGAAACCTAGATCGGGAGTTCTGCCACCGCAAGCCTCTAGATCCACGAAAACACAATCGGGAGCCCGTTTTGGCACCTTGCCGGAGGGGGAAACCATCATCGGAGGCCATCTTCGTCATCCCGATGGTCTCCATGACAAGAAGGGAGTAGTTCACCCTCGGGGCTGAGGGTATGTACCAGTAGATATGTGTTTGATCTCTCTCTCTCTCTCTCTCTCGTGTTCTTGAGATGACACAATCTTGATGTACCGCAAGCTTTATTGATATATATATGAATCATATGGAGTTTTCCCCTTTCTATCTTCTTGTGATGAATTGAGTTTTCCCTTTGAAGTTTTCTTATCGGATTGAGTCTTGAAGGATTTGAGAACACTTGATGTATGTCTTGTGATGGGATATTCGTGGTGACAATGGGATGTTCTATTGATCCACTTGATGTATGTTTTGGTGATCAACGTGCGGGTTCTGTGACCTTGGGAATCTATGCATACGGGTTGGCACATGTTTTTGTCTTGAATCTTTGGTAGAAACTTTGAGGCACTGTTCGAAGTTCTTTGTGTTGGATTGAACATGATGAATCTGAAATTGTGTGATGCATATCGTATAATCAAGCCTATAGGTACTTGCGGTGACATTGGAGTATCTAGGTGACATTAGGGTTTTGGTTGATGTGTATCTTAAGCTGTTATTTTAGTACGAACTCTAGGGCTGTTCGTGACACTTATAGGGATAGCTCATAAGATTGATTGGAAAAGATAACTTTAAGGTGGTTTCATACCCTACAACAATTTCTTTGTTAGTTCTCTGCTCTTTGTGACTTTGGAGTTCTCCGCTCATAATATTGATTGTTGCGTGAGAGGTATTTACATATGATTCAACTATGTGAGTATTGTTGAGAGAAATTGCACTAGTGAAAGTATGAACCATAGGCCTTGTTTCTAAGCATTGCAATACCGTTTGTGCTCACTTTTATCATTAGTTCCCTTGCTGTTTTTATATTTTCAGATTAAAAAACCTATATCTACCATCCATATTACACTTGTATCACCATCTCTTCGTTGAACTAGTGCACCTATACAATTTGCCATTGTATTGGGTGTGTCCGGGACACAAGAGATTTCTTGTATTTGATTGCAGGGGTGTTTGAGAGAGACCATCTTCATCCTACACCTCCCACGGATTAATAAACCTTAGGTCATCTACTTGAGGGGAAATTTCCACTGTTCTACAAAACTCTGCGCTTGGAGGCCCAACACGAGTCTACGAGAAGACGGTTGTGTAGTAGACATCATTGGTCAAACCTAAAATAACCCCGGTGACTAGGTCAAAACCCCACAACATCTCTCCAAACCCTAGCGTCAAACTTCAGCTGTCTGATCATACCCTAGGACCAAGCGTCAACCCTTAGATATGACCTTCTTTGGATCACATGGACTGCTCCGCATCGTTGGATCATTGGGTGATCCGCGAGATGGTGAGAGGTTGGTTCTGCTCACCCACCAATGCGGCATTGCCTCCCCTTTCCTCTGCTTCTTTTTCTGCGACGACAACTGAAGCCCCCCATCTGCTTCGTCTTCCCCGGCGATGAGATATGTCAAGATCCACCTTAGTCTCCCACCCCGCATGGACCCAGTATGGTCAACATCCAATGCATCCATGTCCCTACTGCCCACGCACCGCGCCACTGAAATAGTTGACTTGGAAGGAGGAGAGGAACGACAACTTTGGGCGCGAGTTCATGAAATGCGAGAGCAAGCCAGAGGGACAGGTTAGATCTCATGGTTTTCCTCTTTGCTTTTAATTCTTTTTTGCTGGATCTGGGATTTAGGACTCATGATTTCATTTCAGATCGTGAAGAAGTGCACACATTTTGAATGGCTTGATGACTATGTTCTAAGGTTTCGAGGGGAGGGCTTGATTCAATTCAATGGGGCAGCAACCTGGGAGCTCAATCTCCCGTTAGCCGTGCGGAATTTGGTCTTTGAAAGTGCTGCTCCGACAGTTGGGGATGCGCATCTGAAGGGAGAATTAAAGAAGATGAATAAGAACTTGAGGCAGATGATTCAATTGAACAAGCATGCGAATCTGATAGCTTTCGGGTTTTATTTTTGTATAGTTTCCCTAGGTTTTGCTTACTTGTTGGTCATCACTCGTTAGAGATGTTATTAGTGTGGTGTAAGATTAATTTGTGGATCATGTGCTCTCTGGGTTGCTAAAACTATGTCACTGTCTCCAGCCCTGGTTGGGTCGCCGCATGGCGTTGGATGTCGAAGGCCCAAAGAAAAACGAGGCCTACAAAAAAGTGCACGCGCTGGCTCTATTTTTTGGCTTATAGATTTGATCGTGCACGCGCTTTCTCCTCGTTCGCCTTGGGGACGCGTGGCAGCCTTCCAACTACACCCACAACCCAAAGTAAATGCGCACGTGGGGCGAGCGCCGATAGTCAGCCACCCATGTTCGGGTCGTCGTTCCTCTTTGAGTGGAAACCGTGGACAGTAGTCCGTCCAGGTGCATAACTTAATGGTATGGTATGGATTAGATTGAAAACATTAATTAGCATGTGTTTTTACGTGCACTTACTAAACTATTTTGGGACAATGCACCACCGATAGGCATCCAACCACCAAGCGTTGTTGTTTGCATAGACATGTGTTTAAGCGTTGCCGTGGCATCCACAGGTTGTATGCAAGCGACTGGACAGAGGGAGTAGCTTCCACCCTTCCAAATCCCAGCATGTGGTTGTCCCCTCCACCCCCCGGTAGGATCTACAAACCTAGACTGCCGGCGACAATTCAAAAAATTTAGCTTTTTTTATTCTTCTTTTCAACATCGACACAACTCATTTTTATCATTTTGACACTTCAACTAACCCATTAGCCACGCGTGCCAAAAGGTTTTATGCGTTGATACGGTGATGTATTGATACAGTGAGGGAACATGTTTTATCATTTTTCAAGAAGAGGACTCCTCTGCTTGATGTTTTGATACGGTGAGGGAACATGTTTTATGCGTTGTTTGAAGCCAAGGTCTAAATATCACCGAATGGGGTACAAAATAACAAAGAAAACTAGCAAGTAGAACATAGATAGATAGTTCTTCATTTAGGGTAGAAACCATAACATAGATAGATAGTTCTTACATAAAACATTATATAACACGACATACATAAAATAACCTAGAAATAAAGCCCTAGGGTCTAATACCCTAGGACAAGGCAAGCTTCTCCACGCCTCCTCTTCGCTGCTCCACGCCTTCTCTTCACTCCTCTGCCTCCCTGCTGTTCTCGTCGAGGAGAAGATCAAATCCACATCCGTGAAGATGTTGTAGGTTGTGAATGCGATGAGTTCACACCCACACCATAACACCTTCCCGAGCAGGTGGAACGCATCGAACCTATTGTTGAAGGTGGCGATGAGCCCTGACGGTGGAGAGCTGGAGTTTGGACAAAGTTCCTCAAGTCTTCTCGACGACGACGCTACCACCTCTCCGGCCTAACTGGTGGCATTTGTAAGGTGGGGCCGTAGTACTACATCTTCACCTAGCTTGGAGAGTGCTCTAGATTGGGGTGAAGAAGACAAGGGGAGCAATGCAAATGGATGTGTGGAGAATAGGTGGAGGGGTGGGCGGTTTAAATAAGGGCATTTCTCGCATGCTTCCTATGTTCAAATGCCATACGTCGATCAGTATGCCCTAGACATTAATTGCCATGTTGAATTGATGCTTTGGAGGTCAAAGGCTGAGACAGTGTGAACTGTGAATCGATTGAGGAGGCGCGTGCGAGAAGGGACGAACCGACAGTAGCAACAGACGCTGCGTCCATGTCGGCTCACAGGAAGGCTGTGTGTGTGGCGGCGTGCATCGGCGCATGCAGGCATGTAGGCTGGATCATGTCGCGCATGCATAGCAGGCTTATCGTGGCGGCGTGCATCAGCGCATGCATGCCGGCATGCGTTTAATGCAACAGCCTAAACAAAACCATGGCCCAACGGTCCAACCAACATCATCGTCCAACGTGACCCCACTTGGCAGGTCCAATGGGCGACACAGGCTTGTGCGGCCCCACATGTCAGAATGGTTAAAGGAGAGTGACACAGTCCAATGCGGCCCCACTTGGCACGTCCAACGGGCCACATAGTCCAGCGCAGCCCCACACACCAGAGTTAACGGTCAAACCATTGACCCGACGACATCCCCTCGTGTGACCATTTCTGAGGGTTTCAGACTACGGAGTGGGGAAAAGTTTGCAAAAATTAAGAGCGTGGGGATGAATGAGTACAACTAAGGAACCATGGGCACAATAATAGAAACACCAAGTTTTTATTATATCCCTCTTGAATATCTATCATTTTGGGACTAGTTTCATATATTGCAATTGCTTTTGATAAGCTCACATGAATATAAGTGTAGAACATGAGCATACAAGTTTCATATCTCAAAATAATAAAGTGAGGCTTGAGAGGATTTCTTGAAAATTACTAACTCTCAAATTAATATAAGTGAAGCATGAGATCATTTCTTCAAACATGTAAAAGCACGCCGTGCTCAAAAATATATAAGTGAAGCACTAGAGCAATTCCTTTGCTGAAAAGTTTTAAGTGAAGCATAAAGAGCAATTCTAACAAATAATATCATATTTTGGCTCTCTCAAATAGGTGTGTGCAGCAAGGATAAAAGCAAATAAAATAAAGATACAAGACGCTCCAAGCAAAACTCATGATATGTGATGAATACAAATATAGTTCCAAGTAGTATACCGATGGTTGGTAGAAGAAACAGGGGATGACAATCGGCGCATCCCCAAGCTTAGTTGCTTGTTACTAATTGGATATTACCTTGGGGTGTTGTAGCTTACAGCTTTGACTCTTCTAACTCCTTATTCCTTCATCCATCGTGATCTCACCAAAAACTTGAAAACTTCAATCACACAAAACTTAACAAAATTGTCGTGAGATCCGTTACTATAATAAAGCAAATTACCACTTTAGGTACTATTGTAAACCCATTACTATTTTATAATTGCATTATACTTACTGTATTCTAACTTTACCATGACTTGTACCCCCCGATACAAGCCATAGATTCATCAAAACAAGCACACAATGCAACAAAAACATAATCTGTTTCAGACAGGACAGTCTGTAGTAATCTGTACTCCACCCATACTTATTCAACTCTATAAATTCTTAAAAAACATTACAACTCAAATAATTTGTATAGCAATACTGTGTTAAAATTTCAGCTCAATATCACGTTCCAGTAAAAAAATATAAATTCGTGCACTCGGAACAAAGTTTCTGTTTCAGATTCAACATTGTTTCTACTCATCTCATTGATCACCCTAAATGCATTACTTGGCACATACACTAAATAAAACATAAAAACACAATCATAAAATAATCATAATTGTGCAAAACAGTCAAAACATAAAGCAAAAATATAAAAATAATTTATTCATTGGGTTGCCTCCCAACAAGCGCTATCGTTTTACGCCCCTAGCTAGGCAGAACACATAGATTCAAGTAGTGTCATCCTTCTTCATTTTATTCATAGATGAATTTCCAGCAAAGGGTTTTGTGAATACAACTTGGAACACATTATCCATATAAATTTTGGGATTATCAAGTTGTCCATCTATATATTCCTTTTGATTACCGGCTACGATCCAAGAGTACTGTTGATTGACATCATTAAAAGTTTGTTGGGTCACATCTAAAACGGGAACTTCCTTACTAAGATTCTCATAAAAAATTGATTATTCCCAAGCAAATGCCTCAACACATAATCACTTTCATAAAGGATTTCATCTATTACCAGTTTTTCATGACTCTTACCAAAATGATCAAACATTTCCCTAGCTTCTCGCATGATATGATCAAATTCATTCATAAGAACAAGGGTAGCTAACTTTTTAACTTTAGGATCTTTTAAAACAGGTAGATCATAAAACAATCTTTGCAAGGTAGGATGTGTGCAGATAAATCTATTTTCAAGTTTAAGAACTAATGTTGAGATAACTTACGCATAAGTTTTAGTTCTTTTAAGTATATGAGCATCATCAAGAGTCAAGTTTCCAACACAATTGAAAAATTCCTGGATAGTTCCTTTTCCTATAATGTTCAATTGCCCAAAACAAAAGTTTTAGAATCCAGATTACCAGAACATCCAATTTTAGGATTCATGTCATCATCCATTTCTGCCATACCAAAACCACTCATGATGACAAACCAACAAGAGAAATAATGAGAAAAAGGCAAAAAAAAGAGAGGGCGAATAAAACGGCAAATTTGTGAAGTGGGGGAGAGGAAAACGATATGAAAATGGCAAATAATATAAATTCCAAGGAGATGAGATTTTCGATTAGGAACCTGGTAGATAAGATTGCTTCCTCCACAACAACGGCACCATCAATTCCTTTGACGTGGCTTGAGACTGTGTCGGTATTTCCCCAAAGAGGAAGGGATGATGCAACACAACGACGGTAAGTATTTCCCTTAGTTTATGAAACTAAGATATCAGCCTGTAGAGGAAGATCACGCACCCACGTAAACAACACTTGCACACAAACAACAAATACTTGTAACCCGACGCGAAAGAGAGGTTGTCACGCTCTCTACGGTAATAAGATAGATTAGGTAATGATAGTTTTGGAAAATAGATCTCGCAGGAACACAAAGTAAAATAAATAAACAAAAAGTGCAAGAAGGTATTTTTGGTTTTTTTGGATTAATAGATCTGAAAACAAAAGATGCAAATAGTAGATCGGCAAGCAATATGTTGGAAAAGTAGACACAGGGGCCGTAGGTTTCACTAGTGGCTTCTCTCATGAGTATAGCACACGGTGGGTGAACAAATTACTGTTGGCCAATTGATAGAAGATCAAATAAATCATGATGATATCCAGGCAATCATCATTATATAGGCCTCATGTCCAAGATAAGTAGACCGAAATGATTCAGCATCTACTTCTATTACTCCACACATCGACCGCTATCCAGCATGCATCTAGTGTATTAAGTTCATGGGAAAAACAGAGTAATGCAATACAAACGATGGCATGATGTAGACAAGATCTATTCATGTAGGACTAGACCCCATCTTCTTATCCTTAATGGCAACAATACATGCATGTCTTGCTGCCCTTTCTGTCACTGGGAAAGAACACCACAAGATCGAACCCATCACAAAGCACCTCTTCCCATGGCAAGAAAAATCGATTTAGTTGGCCTAACTAAACCAAAGATTCAAAGAAGAAATATGAGGTTATATGTAATCATGAAAATAGGAGATCAAATAAGACTCAAATCATATTCATGGATAGAAACTAATCATAAACTCAAAATCCATCGGATCCCAACAAACACACCGCAAAAGTCATTACTTCAAATAGATCTCTAAGAGACCATTGTATTTAGAAACATAGAGAGAGAGGAAGCCATCTAGATACTGCCTACGGACCCGTAGGTCTATGGTGGACTAGTCACACATCATCGGAGAGGCACCTATGAAGAATAGGAACCCCTCCATGATGGTGTTAGATTGGATATCAAGGTTCTAAAACTTGTGGTGGCTGGAATAGTGTTTCATCGACTCCCCTAGGGTGTCGGTGCACTAGAGTTTTGGGGCCATCTAGTGCCCCTTTACTGGTGCACGGGCAGTAGTAGCTGCCCCGACAACAAGGCCTAGCAAAGACTTGTCAAGCATCAGCACAGAAGACTCAAGACTATCGGCAATACCTTGCCAGGAGGGCTGTAGAGCCTCTAGGTGAAGCAAGGCCCCCGAAAAGGTAAGGCCTCAACAAGCATCGCCAGAACACATGCCAGATGTCGATCCACCTGGACGCGTGTTGTGGCGTCGACGTTGGAGGGAGCTAAGCGGCGTCGATGGGACGGGGGCCCATCCCGTCGCACTAATAGACTGAGGCGCCTGATGGTGCATTGAATGCTCTTGTCCTACTCCGTGAAAGTTAGGTATGATAGCACTATAGCACTGTGCATCCCATGTACACACTGTACGCCACTGTTGGGATCCCCTTAGATATAAAAGGAGGACCAGGGCATTACTGAGAGGAGTTTAGACAGTTAGACAATCAGATAGTTGGGCAGTTAGACAACCGGACAGCCCGACAGCTAGACAACTGGAGGTTACCAAGCTCACATAGCAGTCGTTCATGGCGCTCCTATAGCTAGAACCCTAGAACACGATCAATATAACCAAGCAAGAGTAGGGTTTTACGCATTCGTGTGGCCCGAACCTAGATAAAAACTCATGTGCGCTGCTTACTAGACCGTCTCTTTGTGTGAGTCCGCCCCCTGCCGAACCAAAAGGGATTCCAATGATCCCATAGGTGCTTGTTCCCATGACATCTTTGCGCACCAGGTGGGGGGGTGAGTGAGTGGTGCGAACCCGTTCTGGTAATCCGCGCCCCAGCTTCATCATCACCATGGCTCCCAAGAAGAAGGGTCTAATAGAAGTCGGCCCATCCACGTCTGCCGTCTCCTGTCCGTCCCTATATCTACGCAGATAGGAGACGGCATAAATGCGGATGGAGGAGGAGGAGGTGGAGGTTCGGAACTTCCGCGACGCTCCGGTGACCAAGGCCAAGCAAGCGGCAATGCCTGCAGCGGAGATGCCCATGGCAATGGTGGGAACCCCCGCGCCCCCGGGTCTCAGGACGGAGCAGAACCGCCTGCGGGTGGTACGGCAAACTCCGAGCGTGGAAGAGTGTCTTCCAGGACACCCATGCCGGCGCCTACACTGCGACCTTCTCAGGACACACGTGTAGAGCCGCGCCACGGTGCTCGCAGTTCTCAACATCCCCACGGAAAAGCTCCTGCGCATCATTCCCAAGATGCGTGGGACCAGCATGCAAGCGAGAGCGGCATGCCGACACGGGACCGTGGTGGTGCTCCCTCTAACACAGTTAGGAGTCAGAGCACCTCGCGTTCCTCTCGCCATTCGCTGCCGACCATGTCGGAGGAAGCGTTGGCGTGAGCGTAGCTACTCTTGAACTTCCCTTCTGCTGCCAAGAAGCTCGACGAATGGAGAGCCACCATTCAGAGCCTCCTCAGCCTCGCAGATTAGCTTCAGTCAATAGGGCCGCCTCAGACCAGTGGTGAAATGCACGGAGTCGGTGCGACCTCGGCGCACTCTCCTCTGCGACAGCATCGCGGGTCGCCGACCCGACGGACCGACGCCTACGACGGTTAGTTAACGGTGTCATCTGACCCACGGATGCGCCGCAATCAGCGTCATGTTCTTTGGGAACGTGGTAAGGAAGACGCCCGAACCGCGATCGAACGACGAAGGGAAGCACGCCTCCAATAAGACGGGCACGCGGGGCCGCTGTAGACAAGCCCGCGCCAGGGTACCCTGTCAGCCTACCTTACGTGGTGGGCTATCCAACGTTTACTCATGAGGTGCGGCAAGTCCAGTGGCCCAACTCCCGCATGTTCAAACCAGAAATCCCAGAGAAGTATGACGGCAAGACCCATCCATCAGAGTTCCTGAGCGTCTACACCATTGTGGTGCAAGCTGCCATGGCCGCGATGACAAGATATTGGCAAACTACTTTCCATTGGTGCTTAAGCCCAACATCAGGTCATGGCTGATGCACTTGCCGGAGGGGTCTATCGCTTCCTGGGCTGACCTGTGGCACGAGTTCATTGGCGCCTTCACTGGAGGTCATCAAGCTCCTGGCTAGGAGAGCGATCTACACATCATCCCCTAGAAGGAAGGCGAAACTCTACGCAAGTACATCCAGAGGTTCAGCCGTGTTCACCACAACATCCCAAATGTTCACCCTACCACTGTTATCAGCGTGTTCCATTAGAACGTGCGCAACCACAAGATGCGGGAAGAGCTGGCGATGAACAGAGTCAGGGACGTCGCCGAGCTTTATGCTTTGGCAGACAAGTGCGCTCGCGCTGAAGAAGGGAGAAGACTCCCCAGCAAAGATGCCGACGTAGAGGTCGACTCCCAAGACGAGGATATTGTTGTCCCGGCA
The DNA here is from genome assembly GCA_022496015.1 of Hordeum marinum. Lineage (NCBI taxonomy): Eukaryota > Viridiplantae > Streptophyta > Magnoliopsida > Poales > Poaceae > Hordeum > Hordeum marinum. Next base: position 324,446,088 of record CM039677.1, read on the forward strand.
AAGAAGGGCCGACAGCGGAACAAGAAGCACAAGGGCAAGACCGTGCTAGCCGTCGAAAGATCCAGCAACCTCGGCGCCGCCAAGAAAGGCAAGGTCGATGACCCCGGCAACGATGTTGCCGGGTGCACCTCCTGTCACGCCCTCGCGGCTGCCGGGAAGCCAGAAGACTCCGACAAGCAGTATTGCAAGATCCATCACACCAAGGGCCACAACCTCCAAGACTGCCGGCAAGTTGAGCAGCTTGCCGAGAAGCAGAGGGCCGAATATGAGAGGCGAGACAAGAAGAAGGGTCAGGATGGTGCAAAGGGGTCCGACAAGAAGCGTGTTGGCCGAGGCGGTCGCCGCGGCAAGCCGAAGCGACAGAAGGACCGGCCCGCGCGTGGCCGCAACAAGCAAGAAGTAGAAGAGGACGATGAGTCCAGTGAGCATTGATACATCTCCAACGTATCTACTTTTCCAAACTCTTTTGCCCTTGTTTTGGACTCTAATTTGCATGACTTGAAAGGAACTAACCTAGACTGACGCTGTTTTCAGCAGAATTACCTTGGTGTTATTTTTGTGCAGAAATAAAAGTTCTCGGATCGTTCTGAAAATTTACGAAGAATATTTTTGGATTAATAAAAAATACTAGCGCAAGAATTGACCAGAGGGGGCCCACCAGCATGCCACAAGCCTGCTAGCTGCAGCCACACCCCTGGCCACGTGGAGCAGGCTTGTGGGCCCCTCGTGGCTCCTCCGACCTCCTATCCATCTTCATATAACCCTCTTTGTCGAGGAATAAATCAAAGAGAAGAGTTCATCGTGTTTCACAATACGGAGCCACCGCTATCACCAGTTCTTCCTCGGGAGAGCAGATCTGGAGTCCGTTTTAGGCTCCGGAGAGGGGAAATCGATGCCTTCATCATCACCAACCATCCTTCACCACCAATTCCATGATGCTCCCCACCGTTCATGAGTAATCTCATCATAGGCTTGCTGGACGGTGATGGGTTGGATGAGATTTATCATGTAATCGAGTTAGTTTGGTTAGGGTTTGATCCCTAGTATCAACTATGTTCTGAGATTGATGTTGCTATGACTTTGCTGTGCTTAATGCTTGTCACTAGGGCCCGAGTGCCATCATTTAAGATCTGAACCGATTATGTTTTCATGAATATATGTGTGTTCTTGATCCTATCTTGCAAGTTGTATACACCTATTATGAGTTATGATCCGCATCCCCCAGGGTGGCAATAACAGGGATTCTTTCCGGTGATTACCGTAGTATGAGGAGTTCATGTATTCACTAAGTGCTAATGCTTTGGTCCGGTTCTCTATTAAAAGGAGGCCTTAATATCCCTTAGTTTCCAATAGGACCCTGCTTCCACCGGAGGGTAGGACAAAAGATGTCATGCAAGTTCTTTTCCATAAGCACGTATGACTACATATGGAATACATGCCTACATTACATTGATGAATTGGAGCTAGTTCTGTGTCACCCTATGTTATAACTGTTGCATGATGAATGAAATCCGACATAATTATCCATCACTGATCCATTGCCTACGAGATTTTCATATATTGATCTTTGCTCAGTTACTTTTTTGCTGCTACTATTACAAACACTACAAACTGCTACTATCACTTTGCTACCGTTACTATTACTACCATATTACTTTGCTACTGAACACTTTGGTACAGATATTAAGTCTTTCAGGTGTGGTTGAATTGACAACTCAGCTGCTAATACTCAAGAATATTCTTTGGCTCCCCTTGTGTCGAATCAATAAATTTGGGTTGAATACTCTACCCTCGAAAACTGTTGCGATCCCCTATACTTGTGGGTTATCAAGACCTTTTTTTGGCGCCGTTGCCGGGGAGCATAGCTTTATTTTCTTAGTCACTTGGGATATATATATCTATTGATCACTATGAAGAATTTGAAAGATCCAAAAAACAAGATCTATCCCTCTACTACGAGGGGAGGTAAGGAACTGCCATCTAGCTCTACACTTGATTCACCTTTTGTTATGAGTAAGTTTGCGACATCACCACCTGCTAGTAATTCTGATATGTCGCAAGTAATTGATGATGCTACTTCTGCGATGCATGATGCTTATGATAATACTTATGCTTTGTTACAGATAAGGATTATGAATTCTGTGTCGATCCTGAGTTAATTACTTTGGTTGAATCAGATCCTTTCCATGGTTATGAATCTGAAACTGTTGTGGCACATCTTACCAAATTGAATTATATAGCCACCCTATTTACTCATGAGGAAAAAATTCGCTATTACTATATTCTTAAGTTATTTCCTTTCTCATTAAAGGGTGATGCTAAGAAATGGTTTAATTCTCTTGCTCCAGGTTGTGTGCGTAGTCCCCAGGACATGGTTTATTACTTCTCTGGAAAAAAAAATCCAGCCCATAAGAAACAAGCTGCCTTGTAGGAAATATTTAAATTTGTGCAAATTGAAGAAGAGAGTCTCCCACAAGCTTGGGGGAGTCTTCTCCAATGACTTAATGCTTTTCCTGATCATCCTCTCAAGAAAAATTAAATACTTGATATCTTTTATAATGGACTAATTGATGCTTGTAGGGACTACCTAGATAGTTGTGATGGTTGTGTTTTCGGGGAATGAACTGTTGAACAAGCTGAATTACTATTGAATAATATATTGAGCAATGATAATGATTGGACTATTCCTGAACCACCTCCAAAGCCGACTCCAAAGAAAAGAGGTATTCTATTCCTTAGTCGTGAAGATATGCAAGAGGCAAAGAAATCTATGAAAGTAAAGGGTATAAAAGCTGAAGATGTTAAGAACCTACCACCTATTGAAGAGATACATGGTCTTGATAACCCGACATAGGTAGTAGAGGTAAATTCTCTCACAAGATTTGATGAAAGAGATATCCCTTATAATAAGCCCGTGAATTTGATGATTTTATTATGAAGCAAGAAAATTTCAATGCCTATGTTAGTAGACAATTGAAACATACTACTTATATGCTTGATTGCTTGGGTGATTATTTGAGTAGAACTGTCAATGATCTTAAGATTATTAGTAAACATGATTCCATGCTAACCACTCAAGTAGAACAAGTACTTAAGGCTCAAAATGATTTGCTTAATGTGATGAATAGTAAAGACAATGATCATTCTGTTAAAGTTGTGACTAGAGGTGGTAGAATGACTCACGAACCTTTGTATCCTGAGGGCCATCCTAGGAGAATTGAACAAGATTCTTAGAGAATTAATACTGATGCACCTATTCCTTCCAATAAGAGTAGGAAAAGGAATGATGATAGTACTTTGCATGCTACTAGCGAACCTGTTGTAGACACATCTAAGAATCCAAATGATATTTCTATTTCTGATGCCGAGACACAATCTGGTGATGAACATAAGCCTAGTGATAACATTAATAATGATGTTCATGTTGACGCTCAACCTAGTAATGATAATGATGTGGAGATTGAACCTGCTGATGATCTTGATAACCCACAACCTAAGAATAAAAGATATGATAAGACATATTTCATTGCTAGGAAACATGGTAGAGAAAGAGAACCATGGGTTCAGAAACCCACGCCCTTTCCTCCTAAACCATCCAAGAAAAAGGATGATGAGTACTTTGAGCGCTTTGCTGAAATGATTAGACCTGTCTTTTTACGTATGCTCTTGACTGATATTTTGAAAATGTCTCCTTATGCTAAGTATATGAAAGATATTGTGACAAATAAAAGAAAGATACCGAAAGCTGAGATTTCCACCATGCTTTCTAATTATACTTTTAAAGGTGGAATACCTAAGAAACTAGGAGATCCAGGAGTACCTACTATACCATGCTCTATTAAAGGAAATTATGTTAAAACTACTTTATGTGATCTTGGAGCTGGTGTTAGTGTTATGCCTTTCTCTTTATATGTAACGACCCGACCTGAAAGGTCAAGTCTCTGGTGTTTCCGTACCATCCCAAGATCATGCTGGTACACACACGGTACATCAATGTATATATCAAAGGGAAATCACACAGCAAATATATTAATCGAAATCTCATTTTGAGTCCTTTATTACAATAAAAATTACAATAAAGTGGCTAAAAGCCAACTCATGAGAATATCTATATCTTGCGGAAGCGTCGAAGGTAGATGAGTCCATCTGACTCCAAGGGCATCTCACTGAGCATAGAACGTGTCCTCACTCCTGGTCGGAAAAGTACTCTGCAACATGATACGTTGCAGCCATGTAGGTCAGCATATGGAATATGCCGGCAAAGTCACAAGAGAGGGGTGAAAAGATAATCATCTAGTCTATATGCATATATGGCAGGTGGGGTGGTAAGTTTTTGCGTAAAGCCAATTTTTCCTACATCAAGAGAGGGATAAGCAAAAATATTACTAAGTTGGTTGATTAATGAGATGGTTCCACCAACCAATTCTCATTCCCAAATTATTAATACCCACATCCTCATTATTAATTGTGTTGAGAGTTCCGGAAGTTTCAGTTCCTTTGGCTCAAGTCGTCCATGACCGTGGACACGGCTAATCGATTAGGTTTTGAGTACTCTGCAGAGTTTTGCACACGTTCCCCACAAGATTTGGTCGCCTCCGTTTGATTTCTCGCACTTCCGGGTGTTTGAGAAACGGATGACCAAAACATGGTCTTCCAAAGGGTTTCCCTGCGACTCTGACGGTGCCCATCCTTTCCTACCGTTCTTCTACATCTCGTAGCACCGCCTGTCCAGGGTCCCCACGATGTCCAACCAAGCCAGAGCCCATAATGACTTGTGGCTGTGCAGGTAAGCCTTGGGTTTTAAAGCATCCATCCATCTCTTTGTGCCTGGGTGGATCTTTCCGCGTGAATACTGGCCATCTCCAGCATCACCTAGGCAAATCCACTGGTTTCTCCAGGGTGCCGTTCAACCATCATCCACCCAGAGGTATGTTGAAAACTCGGAGTCTTAAATCTTGATCATTATGTAGGTCTTGAAATTATTAACTCCCTCAACTCTCATGAATCACACAACCAACCCCGTCTACTAATAGCATAGCAAAAAGTAAAACAACGTTTCCCAGGGCCAATGTGTCAAAGAGTTTGAGGGGGGTACCTACCACATGATACTACTACAATGTAACCAAGTTTCCAACTAACCTATCTTGCATTCAATTTGGGGAGATGGTAGAACTAATGCATATATAACATGGGTAATCATGATCAAAGTGACTTGCCTGATTGATGATCTTCGTACGTGAGTGACTCTAAGTAACAAGCTTCGCACTCCGGATAATCTAACGAAGCAAACAAGAGCACTCAAATAAGCATACAACCAAAATATTGTAACTCACAAACACCAACCAAGAACTAGTAAAAAAATCAAGACAAAACAATGCACAATTCACAAGTAAGTGAAACACACAAAGTTTTGCTTACTAGGAGATGAGTGATACAACACTACTACATAATAAAACTATTTTGAAATAACAAAACAATTGTTGACAGCAAGGAAACAATAGAATATTTTATTAATAAACAGAATAAAATCAATTTAAGTTTGTTGGGAAAAGTTTAGTAAAGTTTATAAAAGTTTTGATAAGCACTATATGAATCAACTATAGTTATACTAACAAAAAGAATGAAAAACTAAACTTATTATTTATTAGCAAAACATGTTCTTAACAGAAAATAATTTACAATTAAACCTGTCTTAGAAAGCAGAATTAAATTATATAAAACTTTGTTTGAAAGCAAAACTATTACTAGTTAGTTGTTTTAATCAAATTATGCCTATTTGAAAAGAAGTTGTGATTCCTATGTTAAATAAAATTAAACTAAGCAAATTTATATTTTTATTAACAGTGAGTGAAAACACTAAATGTTTACTAACAGAACCTAATAAACAAATAAAACCAAATTGTAAATTTAAACTAATTAAAACTAAGTATATAAAACTATATTATAATACTAGGCAGATTCTGTTTTTGGTTAAAACACTAATCAAATATATCCTGAAAATCCTCAAACTAAACATGAGATAGTCCTAAATAATACCAAACAGTAGCAAAAAGATTCATATCAAAATCTATTTTCAAACTCTAGTTATTTAGATTTGAAGATTTTGAGCAAATTTGATTAAATTTAAATTTTATAGTTCAAATTTGAAATTTAAAAGTACAGGGTGAAACTACATGAAAAATGTGAGCTATTGAAAAGAGAATCAACTCAAAACACTAAATAGATTAAAAGATATAGCTAAAACAAATTTTGAAATCATTCTGTTAATTAAAACAAAAACAGAAAAGGAAAAATTGATTTGCGACGGTCAGGGGGCTACGTGGCAGCACGCGAGTGGCTAAGGGGGGTGCGCGCGCGAGGGTTACGGGCGGGCGACCGGTCGGTAGAGGATACCGGTTCGGATTTAAATCCGTTCTAATCTGGATCGTCAGATCCAGATCGAACGAGTGGGGATGCTCACAGTGTTAAGAGGTCGCCGGCGAGGGATCTCCGGCGAGTCCGGAAGCGGCGAAGATGACGGCGAGGTTCTCCGGTGGTCGAGGGAGGCAGCGAAATGGTCCGGGCGACGGCGACGGGTCTTCGGAGTCGACTGGTGGCAACGGTGGGGCAAGCGGTGGACGGAATCGGTGGCTACGGTCAACGGGAGCTCCGGTGGAGGTGGGAATTCCGGCGAGGAATTGCGCCGCGTCTAGGCGAGGGATAGAGGGGGCTCGGGGGGAAAATGAATGCGGGGAGTGGCCGGCTTATATAGGAGTGCGGGGAGCGAGAGGGAGTTAACAGAGGAGAGAGATCCGTGGTGGGGTGAAACTGCCAGCGAGGTCCGGCGCGTGCTGGAGGAAGAGGGCGACCGCGCGGGAGAAACAGTCGGTCGGGGTGGGGTCCAGCGTCAGTGAGAGAGGAGGTGTCCGTTGCGCGTCGGCCGGCCGGTCGGTAATAAATGCGCGAATAACTGCCGTGGGCCGGCCCGTTTAATACTAACCGTTACCGTTTTTCCTTTAATGATTTTCCAGAGACATTCAAAAGCTTTTAAAGCATTCAAACCATTTATAAATATAGGGGTATTATATATTAAAATTAACAGAATAATAAATTCTATTTAATGAACATTTTTATTCTGTCATTTGAACACTTTGAAAAAATTAATATTTTCAGAAATTGCCTAATTGTTTTTAAACCCTTTTTGCAAAAAAAATCAAAATAACTCCTGGTTATTTTTGTTAAAATAGGTCACCAATTTGTCCCTGGTGTGGAGTGTCATGTTACTCCCCTCTTATTTTGAACATTTAACCAAAATTTCCAATAGGTGAAAGCAACATAGGGAAAAGTAGAAGGGACTTTCAGAAATTTATAGAAGGCATTTCAACAAACACATACATTCGAGAAATGATAAGGATAGATGCATAGCTATATCATAACATTCCAAAATGGAATTTTGGGATGTTACAAACCTACCCACCTTAAGATGAATCTCGCCCTCGAGATTCGGGTTGGCTAGAAAATAGGTGCGGGTGGTCTCTACGAAGATCTTCTTCGCGTTCCCAGGTGGCTTCTTCCTCGGTGTGATGACTCCACAAAACCTTTCAGAACTTGATGATCCTGCTGCGGATAACTCTGTTGGCTGTCTCGAGGATTCTGACAGGCTTCTCCTTGTAGGTCAGATCATTGTCAAGTTGTATGGCCTCTAGGGGCACTGTATCTCTCAAAGGGATATCAGCCATCTCAGCATGACATTTCTTCAGCTGGGACACGTGGAACACATTATGAACTTTGGATAATCCTTCCGGCAATTCCAGTTTGTATGCAACTTCGCCTCTATGTTCAAGAATTTTGTAGGGGCCTATGAATCTGGGTGCTAACTTTCCTTTAACACCAAACCTCTTGATTCCTCGAAGCGGGGACACACGAAGATATGCTCGGTCTCCCACTTCATACGTTACTTCTTTACGTTTGCTGTCAGCATAACTCTTCTGTCGAGACTGAGCTATCTTGAGTCTATCGCGAATCAACCTGACTTTCTCTTCAGAATCTTGGATAAGGTCGGAACCAAAAAGTTGTCGGTCTCCAACACCATCCCATGTCAACGGTGTTCTACACCTCCTTCCGTATAAAGCTTCGAAAGGGGCCATCTTCAGACTGGTCTGATAATTGTTGTTGTACGAAAATTCTGCGTAAGGTAAGTTTTCATCCCAACTAGATCCATAATCTAGCGCACAAGCTCTCAACATGTCTTCCAGAATCTGGTTGACTCTCTCAGTCTGTCCATCGGTCTGCGGATGAAAAGCTGTACTGAACTCTAACCTCGTACCCAAAGTTTCATGTAACCGATGCCAAAACTTTGAGGTAAATTGTGTTCCTCTATCTGACACGATACTCCTCGGAACCCCATGCAGACATAAGATCCTGGTCATATATATCTTGGCTAGCTTTGCACTGGTATAGGTGGTTTTCACTGGAATGAAATGAGCTACCTTGGTCAAGCGATCTACCACTACCCAGATGGAATCATAACCTGAACGGGTCCTGGGTAATCCTGTGATGAAGTCCATACCAAGCTTTTCCCATTTCCACTCGGGTATTGGCAAAGGTTGGAGTAACCCTGCTAGTTTCTGATGTTCAGACTTTACTCGCTGACAAACATCACATATTGCAACATGTTCCGCAATATCTTTCTTCATACCTATCCACCAATAACTTTCCTTTAAATCCAGATACATCTTGGTATTGCCTGGGTGTATCGAGTAAGGTGAATCATGGGCTTCCTGAAGTATCAACTTCCTGAGCTCTGGGTCATTGGGCACATAGATTCGGTTCTCAAACCACAAAGTTCCGTGTTCATCCTCACGAAAACCTTTAGCTTTACCATCTTCCATTCTCTGCTTTATCTCAGCTATCTCCTTGTCTGATTTCTGAGCTTCACGAATTCTTTTGGTCAAGGTGGACTAGATCTCTAGTGTACCAACGTATCCTCTTGGGACTATCTCTAGCTTGAGCTCTCTGAGATCATCGGCTAACTCTTGGGGTAATCCTCCCGCTGTGAGGGTGTTTACATAAGTTTTCTGACTCAAGGCATCGGCTACAACATTGGCCTTACCTGGATGGTAATGTAATCTCATGTCATAGTCCTTGATTAACTCTAACCATCTCCTCTGTCTGAGGTTCAACTCCTTCTGAGTGAAAATATATTTCAGGCTCTTATGGTCGATGTAAACATCACAACTATTTCCGATAAGAAAATGTCTCCAGGTCTTGAGTGCGTGCACTACGACTACTAGTTCCAAATCATGGGTGGCATAATTCAACTCATGAGGTCGTAGTTGTCTGGATCCATAAGCTACAACCTTTCCATCTTGCATGAGTACTCCTCCAAGTCCTTGACGTGAAGCATCACAATAAACCTGGAAGTCTTTCCGAATATTGGGCAAAATCAACACTGGGGCTGTGACCAAACGTTTCTTCAACTCCTGGAAACTGGCTTCACATTCCTCAGTCCAAACATACTTGGATTCTTTCTTCAACAACTCTTTCATGGGCTTGGCAATCTTTGAGAAATTCTCAATGAACCTCCGGTAATATCCGGCAAGTCCGAGGAAACTGCGGATCTCCTTAACTGAGGTGGGTGACTTCCACTCGGTGACGGCTTCAACCTTAGCAGGGTCCACTGCTATTCCATCTCCGGAAATAATATGTCCAAGGAATCCCACTTCCGTCAGCCAAAATTCACATTTGCTGAACTTGGCATATAGCTGGTGCTCTCTTAGCTTCTCCAGAACTAAACGCAGATGTTCCTTATGCTCTTCCTCGTTCTTGGAGAATATCAGAATGTCATCGATGAACACCACAACAAACTTGTCTAGGTATTCCATGAATACTTTGTTCATCAAATTCTTGAAGTAGGCAGGAGCATTAGTCAAACCAAAGGACATGACAGTATACTCATACAAACCATACCTTGTGGTGAAAGCTGTTTTGGGTATATCCTGTTCACGAATCTTCAGTTGGTGATACCCTGATCGAAGATCGATCTTAGAGAATACTTTGGCGCCTACTAGCTGATCCAACAAGTCATTAATCATCGGCAGAGGGTACTTGTTCTTGATAGTCACCTCGTTCAAGGTAGGATAATCGACTACCATTCTCAAGGTTTTATCCTTCTTCTCCACCAAAAGAACTGGGGCTCCCCAAGGTGAAGAACTTGGGCGTATATAACCTTTGTCCAATAACTCCTTAATTTGCTTCTTGATTTCCAACAGATCATTTGCGGGCATCCGATAGGGTCTCTTGGAAATTGGTGTTGTCCCTGGCTGTAACTCTATTAGGAACTCAATCTCCCTATCTGGTGTCATGCCTGGTAATTCTTCCGGAAATACATCCAGAAAATCTTTTACCACAGGTACTTCCTCCCGAACAACTCCTGTGAGGGCATTTAACCGAGCACTCATACCTGTGTGTCGGGATACATACTTAATCCTCTTGTTCTCCGGGGTGGTGAGTGAAACAGACTTGCTGAGGCAATCAAGATTTCCTTCATACTTGGTCATCCAATCCATGCCTAGGATTACATCCAATCCTTGTGACTCTAAGACGATGAGGTCGGTGGGAAAAACATGTTTTCCTATATTGAGTTTCAAGGCATGGCATCCTATCCCTGTCATCATCATACCTCCTGGGGAACTGACCTGAATAGGCTGGCTAAGGGTTTTGGTGGGCAAACCATATTTTTCCACAACTACCCTTGATATGAATGAATGAGTTGCACCGGAATCAAAAAGTACCGTAACAGGACGTGAATGCAATAAAAACTTACCAACCACAGTCTCGGGTTGATCATAGACTTCTTCCACATCAATGTGGTTCACTTGAGCACGGGGAAATGGATTGGGCTTCTTAACCGCTGCATTGCCGTTTTTGTTGCCATTTCCATTGCCTTGCTTGCTCTGGGGACACTCAGTAGCATAGTGCTCTGTCTTCTGACACTTGAAACAGGTAATGTGACTCAGATCCTTCTGAGCAGTAGCGTGACGGTGCTGGTTGTTGTTCCCATTCCCATTGTCACTCTTGAAGTTACCATGGTTGGGACGGTTGTTCCCATTTCCTCCATGATGGTGGCCTCCATGGTTGTGCACAGCATGAGTGTGCTTTCCAACTTACTGTTTCCTGATCCGGTATTCCCTGAGTACGGGGAGTAGCGAAGCTTCTAATGAGCTCCAGAGTTGAACTTCCCCTGAGTGTACTTCCGCTTGCGGTTCTCAATCTGCTATTGTTTACCTTCCAAAATGAGGGCCTTATCCACCAGCTCTTGGTAGTTGTTGAAAGTAGCCACTACCAGCTGCATGCTCAACTCATCGTTGAGTCCTTCCAGAAATTTCTCTTGCTTGGCCGCATCATCGGCCACGTCTCCTGGTGCATAACGGGCCAACATGCTGAACTCTTCCACATATTGGGCCATGGAGCGATTACCCTGGCGCAAGTTGCGAAACTCGTGCTTCTTCAGACTCATGGCTCCAGCTGAAACATGTGCGGTGCAGAAAGCTTGCTGGAACTGCTCCCAAGTTACATCAGCAATAGGATATGTGGTGGTGTAGTTCTCCCACCATGAAGCTGCTGGTCCTTCCAGTTGATGTGCGGCAAATCGCACCTTCTCAGCATCAGTACATCCAGCGGTGACAAGTTCTCTCTCCATCTTACGGAGCTAGTCATCTGCCACAATTGGCTCAGTGCTGCTGGAGAAAGTTGGAGGGTTCAACCTCAGAAAACGGGTGAGATTGTCAGTCTGGGGTGGATGTTGGTGGTTGTTGTTGTTCTGGTTGTTGGTCTGATTCTGAATCAATAGCTGCATCAGTGCATTCTGCTGTTGAAGGAGTTGCGTGAGTTCCGGTGGGAAGGTGAAGTCGGTCTCACGTCGTGGAGGCATCTTGCTGTTTTTCAGAGGGGTGAGAATTAGAATAGAACAAGGGCCTAAAAGGAGAAATTCACTACCCATATGCAATGCAATGCAACAAACATATCACACCAAACACTCATTCATTTATTCAATCAATGTCAAACATCGGGAATACAAATCTCAAACAACTAAGCATCGACCTACGCTTTTAACGTTGAAAAATAAAAGGTACATGGAGGGCATAACTAAAGTTTTTCCTCAGAAGTACATGGTAACTGAGTCTCCTCCAGTGGTGCTCTCCTCATAGTCATCATCGTCGCTGATGAAAGGAGCCAAGTCTCCCTCAGGATGAAGATTTTCACCCATGTCCATCTGTTCCTCCAGAGTGGCGATGCGAGTGTTCAGCTTGTCGATCCTCTCTAAGAAATCCTTCACCTCATACTCATGCTCGTACTCGGCTTCCCGTAAGTCAGCTTCAAGGTCAATCTCGCGGTTCATCAGATTCTTGATTGTCGTCGTATCAGCACGAACTCGAAGCTCCAGAGTCCTGATGAGAGTCTCCAGGGTCTGGATATAGGAAATGGTGGAGTCTCCAGTGGGAGGAGTTATGATGTTTCCATTGGCATCTCTGCGACAAACCCCGCTAAGTCCTGGTGAAATGGTTCCACCTCTGTATTCCTCCTGAATACGTCCAAGGGCACGATGAATGGCCATGTCTCTTCCAAGTATCCAGCTGGGTGCCACGAACTTGAAGTCGATGGATTTCTTCCGATTCCCAAAGGTCTTCCCTGGGATGTGCACCTCGATCCTGTAGCGTCCATCTTGTGGAAATGACATGATAGTAGTCCCGGTGATGCTCGGCAAAGCAATCCTCACGTCTTTGACGATCCTCATCAGCTCCTTACCAAAAGGCATCATTGTGTCAGGCTGGCAAAACTCCGTGATCAACACGGGAATGAAGGTGGCCATCTATAAATTTTGAAATAATCGGAGAGAAATCAGAAATGAGTAGATGAGAGTATAAGAATTTTAAAGACAAAGAGAAACAATCCTAAGGCTTTCCAGTCCTAGAGGTTACGTCCTACGGTCAGCGTGTGCTCTGATACCATTTCTGTAACAACCCGACCTGAAAGGTCAAGTCTCCGGTGTTTCCGTACCATCCCAAGATCATGCTGGTACACACACGGTACATCAATGTATATATCAAAGGGAAATCACACAGAAAATATATTAATCGAAATCTCATTTCGAGTCCTTTATTACAATAAAAATTACAATAAAGTGGCTAAAAGCCAACTCATGAGAATATCTATATCTTGCGGAAGCGTCGAAGGTAGATGAGTCCATCTGACTCCAAGGGCATCTCACTGAGCATAGAACGTGTCCTCACTCCTGGTCGGAAAAGTACTCTGCAGCATGATACGTTGCAGCCATGTAGGTCAGCATATGGAATATGCCGGCAAAGTCACAAGAGAGGGGTGAAAAGATAATCATCTAGTCTATATGCATATATGGCAGGTGGGGTGGTAAGTTTTTGCGTAAAGCCAATTTTTCCTACATCAAGAGAGGGATAAGCAAAAATATTACTAAGTTGGTTGATTAATGAGATGGTTCCACCAACCAATTCTCATTCCCAAATTATTAATACCCACATCCTCATTATTAATTGTGTTGAGAGTTCCGGAAGTTTCAGTTCCTTTGGCTCAAGTCGTCCATGACCGTGGACACGGCTAATCGATTAGGTTTTGAGTACTCTGCAGAGTTTTGCACACGTTCCCCACAAGATTTGGTCGCCTCCGTTTGATTTCTCGCACTTCCGGGTGTTTGAGAAACGGATGACCAAAACATGGTCTTCCAAAGGGTTTCCCTGCGACTCTGACGGTGCCCATCCTTTCCTACCGTTCTTCTACATCTCGTAGCACCGCCTGTCCAGGGTCCCCACGATGTCCAACCAAGCCAGAGCCCATAATGACTTGTGGCTGTGCAGGTAAGCCTTGGGTTTTAAAGCATCCATCCATCTCTTTGTGCCTGGGTGGATCTTTCCGCGTGAATACTGGCCATCTCCAGCATCACCTAGGCAAATCCACTGGTTTCTCCAGGGTGCCGTTCAACCATCATCCACCCAGAGGTATGTTGAAAACTCGGAGTCTTAAATCTTGATCATTATGTAGGTCTTGAAATTATTAACTCCCTCAACTCTCATGAATCACACAACCAACCCCGTCTACTAATAGCATAGCAAAAAGTAAAACAACGTTTCCCAGGGCCAATGTGTCAAAGAGTTTGAGGGGGGTACCTACCACATGATACTACTACAATGTAACCAAGTTTCCAACTAACCTATCTTGCATTCAATTTGGGGAGATGGTAGAACTAATGCATATATAACATGGGTAATCATGATCAAAGTGACTTGCCTGATTGATGATCTTCGTACGTGAGTGACTCTAAGTAACAAGCTTCGCACTCCGGATAATCTAACGAAGCAAACAAGAGCACTCAAATAAGCATACAACCAAAATATTGTAACTCACAAACACCAACCAAGAACTAGTAAAAAAATCAAGACAAAACAATGCACAATTCACAAGTAAGTGAAACACACAAAGTTTTGCTTACTAGGAGATGAGTGATACAACACTACTACATAATAAAACTATTTTGAAATAACAAAACAATTGTTGACAGCAAGGAAACAATAGAATATTTTATTAATAAACAGAATAAAATCAATTTAAGTTTGTTGGGAAAAGTTTAGTAAAGTTTATAAAAGTTTTGATAAGCACTATATGAATCAACTATAGTTATACTAACAAAAAGAATGAAAAACTAAACTTATTATTTATTAGCAAAACATGTTCTTAACAGAAAATAATTTACAATTAAACCTGTCTTAGGAAGCAGAATTAAATTATATAAAACTTTGTTTGAAAGCAAAACTATTACTAGTTAGTTGTTTTAATCAAATTATGCCTATTTGAAAAGAAGTTGTGATTCCTATGTTAAATAAAATTAAACTAAGCAAATTTATATTTTTATTAACAGTGAGTGAAAACACTAAATGTTTACTAACAGAACCTAATAAACAAATAAAACCAAATTGTAAATTTAAACTAATTAAAACTAAGTATATAAAACTATATTATAATACTAGGCAGATTCTGTTTTTGGTTAAAACACTAATCAAATATATCCTGAAAATCCTCAAACTCAACATGAAGATAGTCCTAAATAATACCAAACAGTAGCAAAAAGATTCATATCAAAATCTATTTTCAAACTCTAGTTATTCAGATTTGAAGATTTTGAGCAAATTTGATTAAATTTAAATTTTATAGCTCAAATTTGAAATTTAAAAGTACAGGGTGAAACTACATGAAAAATGTGAGCTATTGCACAAAGAATCAACTCAAAACACTAAATAGATTAAAAGATATAGCTAAAACAAATTTTGAAATCATTCTGTTAATTAAAACAAAAACAGAAAAGGAAAAATTGATTTGCGACGGTCAGGGGGCTACGTGGCAGCACGCGAGTGGCTAAGGGGTGTGTGCGCACGAGGGTTACGGGCGGGCGACCGGTCGGTAGAGGATACCGGTTCGGATTTAAATCCGTTCTAATCTGGATCGTCAGATCCAGATCGAATGAGTGGGGATGCTCAGAGTGTTAAGAGGTCGCCGGCGAGGGATCTCCGGCGAGTCCGGAAGCGGCGAAGATGACGGTGAGGTTCTCCGGTGGTCGAGGGAGGCAGCGAAATGGTCCGGGCGACGGCGACGGGTCTGAGGAGTCGACTGGCGGCAACGGTGGGGCAAGCGGTGGACGGAATCGGTGGCTACGGTCGACGGGAGCTCCGGTGGAGGTGGGAATTCCGGTGAGGAATTGCGCCGCGTCTAGGCGAGGGACAGAGGGGGCTCGGGGGGAAAATGGATGTGGGGAGTGGCCGGCTTATATAGGAGTGCGGGGAGCGAGAGGGAGTTAAGAGAGGAGAGAGATCCGGGGTGGGGTGAAACTGCCGGCGAGGTCCGGCGCGTGCGGGAGGAAGAGGGCGACCGCGCGGGAGAAACGGTCGGTCGGGGTGGGGTCCAGCGTCAGTGAGAGAGGAGGTGTCCGTTGCGTGTCGGTCGGCCGGTCGGTAATAAATGCGCGAATAACTGCCGTGGGCCGGCCCGTTTAATACTAACCGTTACCGTTTTTCCTTTAATGATTTTCCAGAGACATTCAAAAGCTTTTAAAGCATTCAAACCGTTTATAAATATAGGGGTATGATATATCAAAATTAACAGAATAATAAATTCAATTTAATGAACATTTTTATTCTGTCATTTGAACAATTTGATTAATATTTTCAGAAATTGCCTAATTGTTTTTAAACCCTTTTTGCAAATATTTTCAAAATAACTCCTGGTTATTTTTGTTCAAATAGGTCACCAATTTGTCCCTGGTGTGGAGTGTCATGTTACTCCCCTCTTATTTTTAACAATTAACCAAAATTTCCAATAGGTGAAAGCAACATAGGGAAAAGTAGAAGGGACTTTCAGAAATTTAGAGAAGGCATTTCAACAAACACATACATTCAAGAAATGATGAGGATAGATGCATAGCTATATCATAACATTCCAAAATGGAATTTTGGGATGTTACATTATACCGAAGACTTGATTTGAATAAGTTGACACCTACTGAAATCTCTTTGCAAATGGCTGATAAATCAACTGCTCTACCTATCGGTATTTGTGAGGATGTACCTGTCGTAGTTGCAAATGCTACTATCTTGATGGACTTTGTTATTCTTGATATTCCCGAGGACGATAATATGTCGATCATCCTTGGTAGACCCTTTTTGAATATTGTAGGGGCTGTTATGATTGCAACAAGGGCAATGCCACTTTTCATATTAATGGTAATGAGCATACGGTACACTTCCCGAAGAAACAACCTCAAGTTCATAGTATCAACTCTATTAAAAAAATCCAACAATTATTATTGGAGACTTTAAGTTCCCTCTTCCTACTGTCAAGAAGAAATATGATATACTTATTGTTGGGGAAATGCATATCCCCATTGAGGTAACTTAGTGTTATTCGAAAATTCTTCGATTTCATGTCATTCGAAACAAGTTCGTTAATAAGACTTGATCAACCTTATTGATGGATTCCTTTTGAGGAGCATGAGATGGATGAATTTAGAAAGCACAACTTCCTGCACCTAACTTTTACTTTCTGTTACCTATATGAAAATAAGTAAAAATGCTATTATTTTTCTGTTTTTTGAGTTTTCCGTGCAATAGAAAAATGACCTGAAAATAAAAGTTCCCAGAATCCCCTGAAAATTTAGTATGATTTTTTATGGAATATTTAAGAATTTTTGGCACTGAGAATGCATCAGGGGGCTGCACCAGTGGGCCACAAGCCAGCAGGGCGCGGCCACCCCCCTAGCCGCGCCTAGCAAGCTTGTGGGTCCCACGTGGCCCCCCTCCACTTATTCCAGCACCCATCCACTTCATCTTCCTCCAGAAAAAATCCCACCATTGCTCAAACCCGTGTTCTAGCTCATCTTGTCGCCATTTTCGATCTCCTTGCTCAAAGCTCCATTTGCAAAACTTCTTTAGGGGATTGCTCACCGGTATGTGACTCCTCCAGTGGTCCAATTAGTTTTTGTTGTTTAATGCCTGATATATTGCAAAATGTTTCTGCTGTGGTGACCTAGTTCTTGAGCTTGCATGTCAAATTTTTATGGTCCCAAGTAGTTTTGATGCATGATATGGTCTCTAGGAACTTGAGGGAGTAGTTGCTATGAGTTTTGTTGAGTTTTGTGCACCTTTATTTTCACTCACTAAAAATTTCAGAAATTTTTCAGAGAAAGAAAAGGTGTGGAGGAGAATGTACCAAGGTGGTTCCTCGAGCAAGAAAGCCCCGAGACGCATGCTACGTGAGCCTGATTTTGAACTACCCAGGGAAGCTCGAGTATTTCCTTGTGAATGGTTGTCAGATCAACTCATGGAAAACACCAGATTTAAGGAAGAGTTTTATGCATACATAAGGAATGTTGGCCTTGAGGATTTCATTTTAGATCGATGCAAGCAATATTATCAACTCACTGACTCTTTCGTGCGGAGGTTTGAATTTTCATCTAAGCGTAATTCTCATTCTGTTCTATGTGATCTTTATGATAAGACCTATACCATGGACCTAGAAGATTTTAATGATGCATGGAAAATTCCATAGTAGGGTAGTTGTAGCAATCCTAATAAAAATGAATATAATGATTTCCTTGCTAGCATCACAGTGGGAGAAACTAGAATCATTACACAAGCTAGTTTAGGGAGCATTCACTTTTCGGCTATACATTATTTTGTTGTCTTCATAGGTAGATGTATTAACGGTAAACTTGAGCATGACCATCTTTGCGCACCTGATCTGAGCATCCTTAAGGGTGCGGTAATGGCAGATAGATGATATAACTTGGGGGCTATTCTTGCCAGGAAGTTACATCATAATGCTAAGGATGAAGATTTCTTTGGTGGAATTTATGCCACCCGTGTAGCTAAGTACCTTGGGGTACCCATAAGAGGGAATGAAATTGAATTACCCCTGCTTTCCTTGATTATGAGGCTTTGGTGCGCTTTCAGTTTCTTGAAAGAAATGAACAATCCCTGCAGTACCGACTAATTTTTGACAGGCAACGTGTTGTCCATGTTATCCTTCCTACTCCTTCCATCTTTAATTTTCAGAAAAACCAGAGATATTTTATAACCAGGGAGGAGGCAAACGAGTACGAGTGGAATGCAGAAACCGCTCGCCTTCATGCTGTAGTGGTACAAGCGGTAGCCACCGCAGCCTAGTACAACCCCAACTATGACTTCAGATATTATCCAGGCCAGCCATGGCCCTAGACCAACTTAGGCCAAAATCCTAAGATTGGAGGAGTACGTATTTCTCACTGACATTACATTCATGTTCACACACTTATTTTAGTTGTCGGTGTTCATACTTTTTCATTGTACTATCCATGGTAGTCTATATTCTTGTTTTGCTTTCTTCTTATGTGTTTAATAAACTTTGAGAAAAATACAAAAAAATAGTTCTTACTTTATTTTACTAGTTGCTAAGTTATAGCATTAAAAATAAAACCCAAAAAGATTTCTCGTTCTTCTTTTTTCTTGTTGGGAGCTTTCCCGTGTAAATAATTTTCCTTTCTTTTCTTTGGGTCGTAAGGAGAAGACTACGATGACGTGTTGAGTGGCTCTCATATGCACTATTGTTTATCTTACAAAGAGCCCATATTGCCTTGTCTTCTCCTTTGGTTTATTATTTACAGATTCCAGCTTAGTCCAATGGACGCGCACTCTTATTATTATTCACATCATTCGGTCGTGCAAGTGAAAGGCAATAATGACGATATTTGATGAACAGATTGAGATGGAGAGAAGTTGGTAAGAACTTGAACTATCTTGCTTTTGTAAATATGATTAGCTCATCGTTCCGAATGCAGTACATTATGGGTTGACCATGTTTGCAATAACAATTAGGTATTATAGTTATTCATGCCATGCTTAATTAGCTAACAGTGGATAATGGTTCGTCTTGAGTGCCAACATGCACATTAAAATGGTTGTGGTGTAGTATGATAGAATGGTATCCTTCTCTGGATGATTCAAGTGGCTTGACTTGGCACATGTTCACGCATGTAGTTGAAACAAATCAACATAGCCTCCACGATATTTATGTTCACAGTGAATTATATTCTACTCATGCTTGCATTCAATGTTGGTCGCTCCCCAGTCTTTTTCTAGCCTTCACTTGTACTAAGCAGGAATACTGCTTGTGCGTCCATCTCAATAAACCCAAAGTTGTTCCATATGAGTCCACCATATCTACCTATATGCGGTATTTACCTACCGTTCCAAGTAAATTTGCATGTGCTAAACTTTAAACCTTCAAACAAACCTTCTGTTTTGTATGCCCAAATCGCTCATGTGACGACTGGGGCTGTCAGTATGTTCCATGCGAGGTGGGTTATTCTCATGATATGTGTTGATTCACTATCATTCACGAGAAAGTGGCTGGTAATCGGGATGCCTAGTTCCATGCTCGATATAAAAAGCAAAATATAATTAAACAAAATTCCCCCAGGAATGTGTTTGTATGGACGTTACCCGTGAATTTGGCCCGCCGTGAAGTGTGATTGATTGGTGGAGGGGGAGTAAAAACTTTACCATTCTGTTTGGGAACCGCCTATAATGTATTTAACATGGAAGATATTGAAAACCTCTTGGTCGTTGTGTGAGCAACGAAAGCATACTGCTCCAAAATCATTACCTATCTCTGTTTTAAAAGCTTGAGCTCTGGCACCTCTGCAAATCAATGCTTCCCTCTACGAAGGGCTTGTCTATTTACTTTATTGTTGAGTCATCATCCTCTTATACAAGGAACCAGTTAGAGAGCACCATTGTCATTTGTATGCCTTGCTATTAATTGATGTTGAGTGTGAGCATGACTGGATCTCTCTCACCGTGAATTAAAATGTTTAGTCAGTCCTTTTCTCCAGAGGTGCTCTGCATTTATGTTTTGCGGTCTCAGAAAGGGCTAGCGAGATACCATTATGTCATATTGTATCATGATTGTTTTGATAAATTGTTGTCATCCGAGACTTGTTATTATTGCTCGCTAGTTGGTTATGCCATTGACATGAGTAAATGTGAGACCTAAATGTTATTGTGAATGTGGTTAGTTTAAAATCTTTGCTGAAAATCTGAACATAAGTTAGAAATATTTACAACAGCAAGATCAAACAGAGTGTGTAAAAGTTTTTCTTTATCACTTTCAGTTTATCAACTGAATTGCTTGAGGACAAGCAAAGGTTTAAGCTTGGGGGAGATGATACGTCTCCAACGTATCTACTTTTCCAAACTCTTTTGCCCTTGTTTTGGACTCTAATTTGCATGATTTGAATGGAACTAACCCGAACTGACGTTGTTTTTAGTAGAACTGCCTTGGTGTTATTTTTTGTGCAGAAACAAAAGTTCTCAGATCATCCTGAAAATTTATGGAGAATATTTTTGGAATTAATAAAAAATACTGGCGCAAGAATTGACCAGAGGGGGGCCACCAGCAGGCCACAAGCCTGCTAGCCGCGGCTACCCCTGGCCGCATGGAGCAGGCTTGTGTGCCCCTCATGGCTCCTTCGACCTCATCTCCAGCTCCAATAACCCTATTTGTTGAGGAAAAAATCAGAGAGAAGAGTTCATCGCGTTTCACGATACGGAGCCGCCGCCGTCGCCAGTTCTTCCTCGGGAGACCAGATCTGGAGTCCGTTTTGGGCTCCGGAGAGGGGCAATCCACGCCTTCGTCATCACCAACCATCCTTCATCACCAATTCCATGATGCTCCCCACCGTTCATGAGTAATCTCATCATAGGCTTGCTGGACGGTGATGGGTTGGATGAGATTTATCATGTAATCGAGTTAGTTTGGTTAGGGTTTGATCCCTAGTATCAACTATGTTCTGAGATTGATGTTGCTATGACTTTGCTGTGCTTAATGCTTGTCACTAGGGCCCGAGTGCCATCATTTAAGATCTGAACCGATTATGTTTTCATGAATATATGTGTGTTCTTGATCCTATCTTGCAAGTTGTATACACCTATTATGAGTTATGATCCGCATCCCCCAGGGTGACAATAACAGGGATTCTTTCCGGTGATTACCGTAGTATGAGGAGTTCATGTATTCACTAAGTGCTAATGCTTTGGTCCGGTTCTCTATTAAAAGGAGGACTTAATATCCCTTAGTTTCCAATAGGACCCCGCTTCCACCGGAGGGTAGGACAAAAGATGTCATGCAAGTTCTTTTCCATAAGCACGTATGACTACATATGGAATACATGCCTACATTACATTGATGAATTGGAGCTAGTTCTGTGTCACCCTATGTTATAACTGTTCCATGATGAATGATATTAGTCATAATTATCCATCATTGATCCATTGCCTATGAGATTTTCATATATTGATCTTCGCTCAGTTACTTTTCCGCTGCTACTGTTACAAACACTACAAACTGCTACTATCACTTTTGCTACCGTTACTATTACTACCATATTACTTTGCTACTAAAAACTTTGCTGCTGATATTAAGTCTTTCAGGTGTGGTTGAATTGACAACTCAGCTGGTAATACTCGAGAATATTCTATGGATCCCCTTGTGTCAAATCAATAAATATGGGTTGAATACTCTACCCTCGAAAACTATTGCAATCCCCTATACTTGTGGGTTATCAAGCATGAGTTTCAGAAGGCTATGGAGATGATGTGCATAGAATGAGGAGCCTCATCGCATTCCTCTCACCGCCAACTTAAACAGTGGGCGTGCAAGGTTAACGCGGTGGAGCCCTCTTTTGGTGCCTAGAAACCTCTGAAATGGTCCCACACTCATATCATCTTTGACGCCGAGGATCACCCTGATCGCATAACTGCGGTCGAGTGCTTGCCTTTGTTGGTATCCCCAACAATCCACAACCTCAAGGTGATGACGATGTTAGTCGATAGTGGGGCCAGCCTGAACCTGATCTCACTCGATGTCATTCAGAGGCTGCAGATTCCCGATGAAGATCTCGAGCCGACAGGCGGTTTCAAGGGGTCAATTCGGGAAGGATTCAACCGAAAGGCAAGGTCATGCTGCCGGTGACATTTGGCAGCAACATCAATTTTAGAATGGAGAGGATCGTTTTTGACGTTGACGAGATCTTGTTGCCATAAAACGGCATTCTTGGCCGTCCGGCACTAGCCAAGTTCATGGCGGCCACTCACTTTGCTTACAATGTGCTAAAGATGCCTGGACCAATGAGCGTCATTACCATCCACTTTCACAAGAAAAGCACGCTTATCTATGCCGACCAACTCTTTTGGGGCGCAGTCGCAGCACCTGCCACAAAGGCACTTGCTCCTGCCGCTAAAGCTCTCAGGGGGGGAGAAGACCGGCAAGGCCTCTGGCGCACAGTCTAGCAAACGCACCTCTTCAGGGTGTCGCGCTACTGTTAAGGATGTGCCAGAGAGCTCCACCGGCAAGATCAAGAAGTCCAGGTAGCTCCATCAGGGACCAAGAAGGTGCCTGCCAAGGAGGATGGCACGGGGGGAACTTTCACCATAAGTTCCACCCTTGATGACAAATAGGAAAGCACGCTCGTCGCCTTCCTATGGGCGAATGTCGATGTGTTTGCATGGCAACCATCTAATATCCCTGGTGTTCCCAGGAAGGTGATTGAGCACCACCTTGCTGCCTGCCCACACACGCGGCCTATCAAGCAGAAGGATCGGAAGCAAGCTTTGGAGCGGCAACTGTTTATTGTCGAAGAAATCAAGAAGTTAGAGGCATCTGGCCTGATCATAGGAGTACTCCATCCTACGTGGTTGGCCAATCCAGTCATAGTGCGTGAGGCGAATGGGAAGTGGAGGCTATGCATTGATTTCACAGACATCAACAAGGCCTGCCCCAAAGATCGTATTCCCTTGTCGCACATCGACCATATTGTGGATTCCACTGCCGGTTGCGACTTACTGTCTTTCCTTGACGCCTATTCAGGCTATCATCAGATTTTTATGGCCAGGGAAGACGAGGAGAAGACCGCATTTATCACCCCATGTGGTACGTATTGCTTTTTGCGTATGCCTTTCGAGTTGAAAAGTGCTGGTTCTACCTTTGCAAGAGCGGTCTAGGTTGGTTTTGAGCCCCAGCTACATAGAAATATGGAAGCTTATATGGACAACATAGTGGTCAAAACCAAGGATAAGGCTACGCTCATTTCAGACTTAGAAGAAACATTTGCAAATCTGCGCAAGATCAACATGAAGCTCAATCCCGAGAAATGTGTGTTCGGCGTCCCATCCGGCAAGATTATTGGGTTCTTTGGGTCTCAATGAGAAATAAAATCAAATCCCGACAAGATCAAAGCAATTGAGAAAATTGAGGCACCAAGATGAGTCAAGGACGTGCGACGCCTTGCCGGCTGTATTGCTGCTCTGAGTAGGTTCATCTCAAAATCTGCTGAGCGCACCATGCCGTTTTTCAAAATCTTGAAGAAGGCAGGTCCAATGAAATGGACTTCGGAAGTGGAGGCAGCGCTGCAGGATTTGAAGAAGTACCTTTCCTCTCCGCCAGTCCTAGTCGTGCGAAAACCACAAGAGTCGTTGCTACTGTACTTGGCGGCAACGAATCAAGTGGTGAGTGCTGCACTAGTGGTTGAAAGAGAGGTTGACGAAGAAGCAGCAGCGACGGCAGGGATGCCAAGCGACGAGCCAGGACGTTCCCCGGCAGGGTGGTGTCGGCAAAGAAGGATCTACATAGTTGACAGAGATAGTCCCGGAGAAGAAAGTGGTGCAACGACCAGTCTATTTTGTCAGCTCCTTGTTGCAGGGGGCTAGATCAAGATATTCTAGCGTGCAAAAATTGCTCTTTGACCTTCTTATAGCCTCAAGGAAGCTGCGCCATTACTTCCAAGAACATGAGATAACCGTTGTCACCCGCTTCCCATTACAGCGGATATTGCGAAACCGACAGTATTGTGGAGTGGGCCCTAGAATTATGAAGCTTTGGTCTTAAATTTGAAAGCACTTCGACCATTCAGAGTAGGTCCTTGGCGGAGTTCATTGCAGAATGGACCCCAATGCTCGATGAAGAGATTCCAGAGTCAACTCTCCCCAGCAAGGAGACTGATCGAGACTGGTCATGTATTTTGATGGAGCTTTCTCGCTGCAGGGCGCTGGTGCCGAAGTGCTGCTAGTCGCACCCACCGGAGGGCACGTCCGATATTTGGTACGGATGCACTTTCCCCGGGAGAGATCAATGAACAACACTGGTGAGTACAAAGGGATGCTTGCCGGTCTCAGGATCGCGATGGACCTCGGGATCAAGAAACTTATTGTCAGGGGTGATTCTCAACTTGTCGCCAGGCAAGTGAACAAAGATTACCAGGGCCCATTCATGGAAGCCTATGTAGAGGAAGTGAGGAAGTTGGAAGAACGTTTTGATGGCCTACAAATGGAGCATGTTCCACGTGGAGAGAACAGCGTTGCCGATGGCCTGTCAAAGTGTGATGCCCTTAAGTTACCAGTGGAACCAAGAACTTTCATGCTCCAACTAACTCAACCCTCCATGACACCATCAACTGGACAAGAGAAGAGAAGAAAGTTAAGTTCCAACAAGTACTTCCCGGCAAAGATCCCCGAAGCCGCCGGCGAGAAGGTTACCAGAGGGAACGGCAGGCTTGTCGGTGAGTACTATGCTCCGGCAGGGCCCCCGGCTCTTGCCGTAGAAGCATATGCTCCCGCTAGGCTTGCCGAGGCGCGGCAGACTCCGGTAGGCCCTCTGGCCCTTGTCGTTGAGGCAAATGCTACCCCGGCAGAGGATATGCCCTTAGTCCTTGTTGTCAAGCCCAGGCTCTAGCATGGGCACAACACATTGTCCAATTCCTTCAAACAGGAGAACTCCTCGAGGAACAAGAGGAAGAAGCGAAAGTAGCCCGCCGGTCTCACATGTACCAGTTCGTAGACAACGCCGTGTACAGAAAGAGACCGAATGGCGTGAAACTCAAGTACATTTCTCCGGAGGATGGACTAGAGCTGTTGGTAGAGATACACGGAGGCATATGTGGCTCCCACATAGGATCAAGAGAACTTGTCGGAAAGGCATTCCGACAAGGTTTCTTTTGGCCCACTGCCCTCTAGGATGCGATCGCGTTAGTAACCAAGTGTGAAGCATGCCAGTTTCATTCAAAGAAACTAGATCAACCATCTCAACCCCTTCAAACAATCCCTCTCTCGTGTCCATTTTTGGTCTGGGGGCTCGACATCTTGGGCCCCTTTCCCCGTGTCGCCAAGGGCTTTGAATACTTGTATGTAGCGATTGGCAAGTTCACAAAATGGCTGGAAGTGGAAGAAGTGAGAAAGGTGACAACACAATCAGCCGTCAAGTTCTTCAAAGGACCAGTTTGCTGATTTGGTGTCCCAACAGGATCATCACTGACAATGGCACACAGTTCATGAGCCGCACCTTCATGCAGTACGTACAAGACCTTGGTAGCAAAATCTGTTTTGTTTCTGTTGCCCACCTGAGGAGCAACGGCCAAGCGGAAAGGGCTAATGCTGAAGTCTTGCGTGGCCTCAAGACAAGAACTTTTGAAAGGCTGCACAAGTGTGGAAGGCACTACATTGATGAGTTGTCGGTGGTTCTTTGGTCAATCAGGATGACACCAAATCGAGCTACCGGCCAGACACCCTTCTCCCTAGTCTATGGGGCGGAGGCAGTTCTCCCCATGGAACTCATATACGGGTCTCCTCGAGTGCTCGCTTATGATGAGTTCGAGGAAGAGCAGTTGCGACAAGACCACGCGACACTCCTTGAGGAAGACCGTCTTCAGGCTGTTGTAAGAGCTGCGCGCTACCAGCAAGCCTTGTGCCACTACCATAGCCGCAAGGTCAATGCCAGAAGTCTTGAGGAAGGCGACCTTGTTCTTCGGCAAGTTCAGTGCGCCAAGAATCCAAACAAGTTGACGCCGAACTAGGAAGGCCCTTATCGAGTAGTACAAGTCACTAGGCCCGGCGCAATCCGCCTGGAGACCGAGGATGGCGTTCCGGTGAGCAACTCCTAGAATATCGAACATCTTCGAAAGTTCTACCCATGAGGCGTGGTTGCCGGGTCAGCCCAGGCAACCACCATTTGTACAAGTCTTGCCGTTGAAGCATGTAATCCTTGGTACAAAGCCAGACTCAGACCCTGTGCGTAGTTAAATAAAGATAAGTGTTCTGCAATCCTGTTCGATCCATGTTTACTTATATGCATGTTTATCTGAAGTGTTGCATTGCACTTAATCCCGACAAGGACTAACGGACCGCCAAGGTTCCATATCCATATTCTCTATTTTTTCTTTTTTCTCAAAGGATAGAAGGATCCCTTGCATGCATATTACCTAGGGGCGAATGGTAGTACGGATACCTATGAGCGACGTCTCAAAAAAAACTTGCAGGAAGGAGAAAGGCAACAAAAAGATAAGATGCTAAAACCCCATGTCAATCCTTGTCGTAAAGTTATTTTCCTTGAGCGATTTCGTCTTCTGTATGGAAAACCTGCACACGCGGAAACCTTGTCGCGATTGGATGCGCCCTCACTGCGTTCGGGACCACTAAACGGCTTAAGTGGCTTCACCCATGCTCCTTGTTTTGTTTCGAGTCCGCTCAATGATCCAAGTGATAACGCTCGCACCCTTATTGCATTTTCGAGTAAGGCCGACGCCTTGAACGGCCACGCCAAGGACGCCAAGGTATCTTGCTGGCAGTGGCACCGCTAGCAGGCTGCTAAGGACCTGTTCCTTAAAGCACTTGCGGTAGGGTATACACGTCGGCAAGATTCTTCTAGAAAGGGCGTAGGGAAAATTCCATACACAGATACAGTTTAACTAGGAAAATAACATAGCAATCGTCCAAGGCATAAGAAGATAGCATTACATCGGCCTTGCCGAGACTCTAACACAAAATAAATTGTTCTTGGCATGTGCAATGACGAGGAGTGGGGGAACTAATCTCGGCGGTCACCCTCGACCCGCTTGACCTGGCTTACCTGCTCGACGATGGGCGCGGTGAGTTCCTCGAGAGCCTAGACGTCCACACCCTTCAGCAAACTGTCAAGGATGTTGGCAAGGTTGAGGCCGAGATTCCTGTATGCCACCTTGACGAGCACCTTGTGGAGGACAAGTTGGCAGAGCTTGCGCGATTCATTGGCCAGGTGGGCCGACCGGTCGAAATGGAACTGCTCAAGGGCCCCGAGTAGGCTGTCGAAGAACATGGTCACCTTGGCACTCGTGGGAACCCTATCGTCAAGAGAATACGAGGGACCCTGTAGGCCCATGGCAAGTAGTTGTTTGGCGAGCACCTCCACGACGTCGACGAGCTTCTCGGTCCAGACTTAAACTCCACGCACATAGTCGTTGTGGGAGACGGCGGTGCTCTTGACAAGCTGCTTCTCATCGTGGAGCTCCTTGACCAGAGCCTTCTCCCGAGTCTTGGCGGCCTCGAGAGTCCCAGTCAGCATGGCCAACTTCACGGACAGATCGTCAATGGACTCGTTGGCCACGAGAGCTGCTTAGCCTTGTCGGAAACAACGACTTGCGCTTCCATTAGGCTGGCAACGGCTTTGTTCCGCTTGGCCTCGAGTGACGAGACCTTCGCGTCTTGATATTCAAGGGCCGCCTCTAGTTCCTTCACCCTTTCCTCCAGTGAGATTTTGGTGGTCTCCGCAGCCTCGGCTGCATTGACGGCCTCCTTTAGCTTGCCGGCGTGGTCTGCCGCCAGGGCTCCGAGTGCCTCCTTGTGCCCCCGCTCCAACACCTGGGTCCTCCGCGCAACAAGATCCTCAAGCTCTACTTCCTTGCCGTGGAGCTTGTCAGCGAGTGCCTTCTTGCGAGTGATGAGGTCTTCCTCTTGGGCGTCAAGAAAAATGCGACACTCCGTCAGACAAGCGTCCTCTACAGCGGCCTGTTGTTTCGCCTCCTCCTGCGCCTGTTCGGCGTCAGACTGCTGCATGTAGAGTTGGATCCAGCCTTCACTCAGTTGCGACTGGCTAGTCTATAGGTCCTTGAAGGCTTGGGCATACCAAGCCTGGGTCTCCTCGATACGTTCCTGCAAACTGTCCTCAGCAACTTCGATGACCACAGCCTTGGAGTCGAGTTTCTACTTCCATGCGCGGTGAAGCACCTGAAGCTTTTGGAAGCCGTCGCCCATGGACGGGAGGAGCCGCTCCTCCTGGGATTTGCTGTCGGCGTTCGGCTCGTCAATGATGTCGAGCCCGGCGGCGATGATGGCCTCCTCAACAAGGACTCCCTCCTCAGGCAGCGCCCCAACGCTTACCGCACCGGGGATGCTGACGAACAAATTGTCGCCAACCTTGAAGTATCTACTCGACGAGGGAGCCTTGGACGGAGGCGGCCGGTCCTCGACGGCCGCCTCCCCGGCAGCCGGGGGCTCAGTGGTCGGCGTAGCGCCTAGCGCTCCTACAGCAAGGATGCCGTCAGTACGACCACTGCCTCCCCACCGGCCTTCTCGGCAGACTCTTTGGCGGCCTCCTCGGCGGACTTCTTGGCGGCCTCCTCCCTCTATGCCGCTTTGGCTGCCTTGGCACTAGCAGCCTCGGTGGCAGCATTCTTAGTGGCCTCAGCAGCATCGTTCTTAATGGCCTCAACCTCAATGCTCTTAACGGCTTCTTCGGCGGCGATCTTGTCAGCCTCGGCGGTAGCGTCCCTTGCTGTCTCCTCGATGACAGTGTCGACGTCCATTCCCTCCGCCATGGGAATGTCTGAAGACTAGGGAGGCAAACCAAGCAAAGCTAAGGAGGAAGTTCAAGAAGAGAAAAAAGGGGGGATACCTTCACCTACGATGATTACCGGTGGAGACCCACTGATGCCTGAGCTTGTCGACCATCCCTCCCCACGATAGAGCATGCTGGAGGAAGTTCTGACCGGAGAAAAATCCTTGGGCGGTGAATCCGGGGCGGTCGCCGATGACTCTCCTTGTGGCCGTCCTCCCCTACACGTCTGGTGATGTTAGTAGTAAAGATGCGCACCCTAGTGCCTGCCAGCGGGAAATGAGTAATGAAATCACGCTGGGGGCTCCACCGGGGGCTTAGTCGGGGACTACGACACAGGCGAGTCTCCGGATTGGCGGTGGTCTCCCTTGGCGCGCCTGAGGCGCTTGTCGACGACCCCTCAACCGTTAAGGTCTTCGCCCTGTTCGTAACCCGCTGCGCCAGCGTTTCCATGTACCTATGGAAAAAAACCAAGACGGATTAGACAAGTAGAGAAAGAGAACCGAGGGTTGGGAAAATACGGTTGGATCCTTACTCTTCTTCTTCCTCCCCCGAGCTAAGGGCAGAAAGGTCAAAGGCGACCTCTGCCATGGAGCCTTTGGGAGGAGGTGGAGGGGTGCTCCTAGATCGCTTGGCCATGGCAGGCGCGGGCTGTTGGTGGACTTCGCGTCGCCGCATAGTCTTGTCGATTTCCCCCTTGCCGGGGGTTGTGCTACTCAAAGAGGCTTCCCGAGATGGGAGCCCGGAGGCAGCGTTCCTAAGGACGCACCTTTTCCTTTGGATGAGGGGGGAGACCTCCTCAAGCGGCTCCTCTTCGGATGCGTCTCCGGCAACGTGGCCTGAGGGAGACGTGTCGCCTCGCTCCTCGGTGATCCTGCCCTGCCCAGCAAGATCCTCACCCGGTGGTACTTCCCCTTCCCCGGCTTCGTCTTCCAAGAAGTCGATGCTACCGGCCTCCTCACCACCGCTGCTTCTTCCGCCCTGTTGGCAATGTACGCCTGCTCCTCTTCAGTGGTGTCGTGGACGAGCCCCTCGTCGTTGCGGATGGCCGTTTCTGATAGGTTTTCAAAAAACTTTTGCACCTCCTCCGCGGACAGCTCCATGTAGGTTGCGTCAAGGCTATGGGCATCAAGCACCGGCATCTTGGCAATGATTCTGTCCAAGGCTGAGTTATTGCACAAGGGGATTACGCCCGCCGGTAGCTCGATCGCCATGATGATCCTGAACAACTTCTGGTAGAGGGCCCCGTGCTGCATGATGGTCAGATTGTGGTTTAGCCCATGGCGTAGCCTCATGATGTCAGCCATATTCTTGAAATCCCAGGCCGGCCTCCCCTTGTTCTACAAGGGGACGATGCGCCGGCGAAGGAAGTCAGCACCTATCATCTCTACGGAAATGCCGGCGTCCCTGAGGTGGTGGATCCTGGTGGTCGCGACCATGAGCTTCTCATCCCAAGGGTCGAGGGCGCTCTAGTCATCGCCGCACACCATCTTGGTCTGCTGCGACATACAAAAGGGCTAGGGCTTCTCCTCGCGGAGCCAGCATCACTTGCCCTGCCACTCGTCCCATCTATCGTAATAAGCCCCTTCGGGGTAGACCTCCTTGGTTCCTGTCCGAGGAATCCAAGTGACGGCGCCAGAAAGGGCTCCTCCTTGATGGATGCGGGGGTAAAATAGTGGCGGAAGAGACTGGTGCCAGGGGTTAGTCCAGCAAAGTTTTCGCAGAGGTGTGCAAAAACCGCCATGGATGTCACAGCGTTCAGCATGAAATCTAGGAGTTGGAAACCATAAGTAAGCATAAGGTCGATTAAGAAGTCTGAGTAAGGGGGACAGAGCACGCAGTAGAAGTAATCGGTAAAGAAAGGGTATTTGCTTGGACCATCCTCGAAAGGACCCGGGCTCACGCAAGTGGCGGGGTGCCCGCCATCGCCGTCGCCCACATCCACCGATACCGCCTCTTCAGGTCGTCCACACTGAGCCTCAGCGGGAAAACGACATGCTCCCTCCGCATCTTCGCCGCCTTATTCTCCGAGACGACCTCCGTTTCCTTGCCCTTGGTGGGTTTGGGCGGCATGGTGATGGCGGGGATGGAGTCCGAGGAAGAAGAGTGGGCGGGGGTGCTAACGGATGCAAGAGGCTCTGCCTTGGGCTCGAGGAGGAAGACAATGGCGGTTCTCAGATTGGGAAAGGCGAGAGGTAAATGGTTATCAGCTCTGCAATCCCCTCTTTATGGGGAAGGCGCGGGGCGGTCTCTTTTTATCAAAAGCAATATACTATAGAAATGTTCCGAAGGGGCACTACTGTAACGGCCGCGCCACGCATGTATCCCCACTACCCTCATTCAATGGGCATCGTGGGGAAGTGCAGCAAGCGCAATGATCACAACTGCAAAGCCCTGCGATGCACACCCATGCACTGGTTGGGCCGAGCCCAACAACGTCTTGCGACTTGTATGGCCTAGGTCCGGGGGCTCCTGTCGGTGCCTAGAGTTTTTGGGCCATCTAGTGCCCCTTTACTCGTGCACGGGTAGTACTAGCCACCCCGGCGACAAGGCCCAACAAAGACTTGTCAAGCATCAGCATAGAAGACTCAAGACTATCGGCAAGACATTGCCAGGAGGGCTGTAGAACCTCCAGGTGAAGCAAGGCCCCCGGCAAGCACCGCCAGCACACAGGCCAAGTGTTGATTCACCTGGACGCGTGTTGCGGCGTCGATGTTGGAGGGAGCTAAGCAGCGCCGATGGGACGGGGGCCCGTCCCGTCCCACTGACGGACTGTGGGGCCTGACGGTGCATTGAATGCTCTTGTCCTACTCCGTTAGAGTTAGGTATGATAGCACTGTAGCATTGTGCATCCTGTGTAAACACTGTACGCCACTATTGGGATCCCCTTAGATATAAAAGGAGGCCCAGGGCATTAAAGAGAGGAGGTTAGACAGTTAGACAATCAGATAGTTGGGTAGTTAGACAACCGGACAGCCCGACAGTTAGACAACTAGAGGTTACCAAGCTCATAGCGGTCGTTCATGGTGCTCCTGTAGCTAGAACCCCAGAACACGATCAATATAACCAAGCAGGAGTAGGGTTTTACGCTTCTGTGCAGCCCAAACCTGGGTAAAAACTCCCGTGCGCTACTTACCAGATCGGCTCTTTGTGCAAGTCTGCCCCCTGCCGAACCAAAAGGGATTCCTATGATCCGATAGGTGCTCGTTCCCACGACATAGGGATTTTGGATTTTCTGGGAATTTATAGGCTCGATAGTCGGTTGAGGGGTGCCCGAGGTGCCCACCCTCTACCAGGCCATGCTAGGGACATCTGGCGCGCCCTGGTGGACAGTGGCCACCCTGGCCCCCCTCTTCTCGTATTGTTTGGCGCATGTGCTTCTTCTGGTCCATAGAAGATCCACAAAAATCCCCGCATCTTATGGGCTCCGTTTGGTAGTGATTTTCTGCGAAGTAAAAAAAGGAAAAAAATAATTGGCACTTTGGCACTATGTCAATATATTAGTGTCAAAAAATGATATAAAGTTGCTATAAAATGATTGTAAAACATCCAGATTGATAATATAACAGCATGGAAAAAGCAAAATTATAGATACGTTGAAGACGTATCAATGCCCATGGAAACTTTGTGAATATTGATTACACCAAATTTTCAACAAAAATAATTTTACCCTAGTATAAATACATTGTATTATAAAAATAATGTGCCAATATTTACCTTTAGGATGTTTAAATTGCTTGTTTGATATGTGCTATGTAAAAACAGAAACTTTGTCTATAGTGTTTGATTTTTCATATTTTACTGAAACGTCAAAAGATTCTGACATTTTTACACAATACTTTTATACAATTTTTTTACAATTTCCTTATTTTTCAGAATTTTTTGAGTTACATAAGTATATGTATCATTTGCATCTTTACAGACTGTCCTGTTTTTCACAAATTGCTATTATAGTTTCTTTGTATGCTTATGTTTTAATTCTTGTTTCCCATTGACTTGGGAGCCATAGGATTGTGATATCATATAGTAGGTAATGTTATATTATAATTATACAATAATGTTATGGTAGAACATAATGGGATTTGATGTGATATGTACTAACCTTTCTGATGAAAGTTTGTCAAGTTTTGTGTGGATGAAGTGTTCGAAGATCGAGGAGGTACCGATATGGGAATAATAAGGAGAGAAATGATTTAAAGCTTGGGGATGCCCAAGGAAACTCAAGTAAATATTCAAGGAGACTCAAGCGTCTAAGCTTGGGGATGCCCCGGAAGGGATCCCATCTTTCTTCTTCAACAATTATCGGTATGTCTCTGTTTTTCTTTTATTGACATGATATGCTTAAATTCCTGGAGCGTCGTGTGCCTTTTATTTTACTTTTAGAAATGCACCATGATGGTATGGAAAAGTCCGTGGTTGATTTATAGAATGCTCTTTACACTTCACTTATATCTTTTGAGTATGGCTTTATAGAATGCTTCATGTGCTTCACTTATATCATTTGAAGTTGGATGCCTGTTTTTGTACATATACAAACCGTTATTTGTAGAATGCTCTTTTGCTTCATTTATATTTATTATAGCATGGTCTTCTATAGAAATAATTAAATTCTCATGCTTCACTTATAACTATTTAGAGAGTCAACAGGAATTGGTCATTTACATGGTTAGTCATAAAATCCTACATAAAACTTGTAGATCAATGAATATGATATGTTTGATTCCCTACAATATTTTTACAATATTACGATGGTAATATGTGGGGCTAATAGTGAATGATTGTGGTCTAGTAAGAATATTGATGTTAAGGTTTGTGATTCCAGAAGCATGCACATATAGTCTCTAGTTATGCGATGAAGTTGAAGCATAATTTATCCTTGATTCAAATCCTTTGTGTTGTTATAATCAGGGGCGCATGATGGTTAACTCCTACCAATCTACTCCCCAGGGGCATGCTTGTAGTACTTTGCATTGAGGGAAATAATAAAACCTTGCGATAAGTATATAAGTTCTTTATAACTAATGTGAATCCATGCATGTATGCACTCTCACCTTTCCACATATTTTCTAGCCTGTTCGGTACCGTGCATTGCCCATTCTCACCTCGAGGATCGGTGCACACTTCACCGGTGCATCCAAACCCCACAACATGATACACTATCTTGCACATAAGCCTCCTTATATCTTCCTCTAAACAACCACCCTACCTACCTATCATGGCATTTCCATATCCATTCCGAGATATATTGTGATGCAACTTCCAGCGTTGCATCACATGACTATTCATCATCATATTGATTTTCATGATCATATAGCTGACATAGTATTTGTGGCAAAGCCATGGTTCATCAGTGTCTACACGTTATGCTAAATCATTTGTAGGATCAAAAGTAGGTCTAGAGGGGGGTTATTAGACTACTTGACCAAATAAAAATCTACTTTTTCCCAATGTTAATTCATGGCAGATTTTAGCATTCATAGTATGTCAAGTACACCCTACACATACATGTCTATGAGTATAGCAGCAGAAAGTAAAGACATTGCACATGTAAGTAAAGAGAGGGTACGAAAGCAAACAAAATTGGTGACACGATGATTTTTCCCGTGGTTCTGATAGGTGGTGCTATCGTACATCCACATTCATGGAGTCTTCAACCCACGGAGGGTAACGCTCGTGAGACTCCGTGGAGGGATCTACCCATGAAGGGTTCCACGAAGAAGAAACCTTGACTATACCATGACTGCCTACGTCCACGGAGGACTAGCCTTACTCGGGGTAGATCTTCACGAACTAGGCGATCTCCTTGCCCTTACAAACTTATTGGTTCACTCCACAACACGAAGTAGGAGGCTCCCAAGCAACACCTAACCAATCTAGGAGGCACCACCCTCCAACAGGTAATAGGCTTGATAATGCTCTTGTGCTTCAAGATGATAGACTCCTTAACACACAACCACTCTCTCACAGATATGGCTTAGTAGAAGAGATGGGATTGGTGGAATGCAACTTGGGGAGGCTAGAAATCAAGATCCATATGGTTGGAGTGTAAGATCTTGACCTCAACACAAGGGTAGGTTGTTCTCTCTTAGAAAACTGATGGTATAGGTATGGAATGGTTCTGAGTGCTACACTTTCGAGTAGGTGGTGGTGGAGGGGTATATATAGGCTTCTCCAAAAATCCAACCATTACACACAATAAGTCAGACTCGGTGACACCAATGTGTTAATCTCGGTGGTACCGAAGTGACCAAAAGGTGGCAACTTTTGAATATTGGTGAAACCGATATAAGAATCTCGGTTGCACCGATAAGGTGACCAACGGTCTGAATGCTCAATCTCGGTGACACCGATTCGACAATCTCTGAGGGGCCAAAACTGTGAGCTTGCATAACAGAAAGTTGACAGCCCAACTCGGTGGCACCTAAAGCAGTATCGGTTGTACCAAAGTAGCTAGGGTTTGGCTGAGTCTGTCTAGGGTTTGGAATCGGTGGTACCGAATGTGGAATGTTGGTTGCACCGATTTTGAGTATTTGGCTTTGGAGAGACTTTGGTGGGAGAGTTTGTGGGTGTCTTTGGTGACTATCACTTGTGCACGTATGAGCATTTTGTTTACCAACAAAACCTTACCCCCTTTTAATAGTATAGGCTTTCCTATGGACTCAAAGTGATTTCTAACAAATATAAAATGTAGAGTCCTCTTTCTTGAAGCTTTGCCAATCCATTTCCTTGCATCTTGGGGTATTCAAGAATCTCTTTTTCCAACCCATCATTGAACTTTTCCTGAAACATACTTGATGGAAACATTAGTTCAATGACTTATATGTTGTTATAAATTACCAAAACCACCAAGGGAGAAAATGTGCTTTCATCATTGCATATCCAGGTACACTGTCGGAGGCATTCATATAGAGTCATATCATATCATCATTGAGTTGTTATATCAAGTTGTAAGTAAAAAAAGAGTGTGATGATCATTATTATTAGAACATTGTACCAGTGAGGAAAGGATGATGGAGACTATGATTCCCGCACAAGTCGGGATGAGACTCCGGACGAGAAATGAAAAAAATGGGGGAAGCGAAATGAGCCCACCAAGTAAAAAACAGAAAAAGGGAAAAAAGAAATGAGCAAAAAAGAGAGAAGTGACTTGCTACTATACTTTACCCCACTTGTGCTTCAAGGTAGCACCATATTCTTCATAGAGAGAGTCTCCTTATTTGTCATTTTCATATACTAGTGGGAATTTTTCATTATAGAACTTGGCTTGTATATTTCAGTGATGGGCTTCCTCAAATGCCCAAGGTCTTCATGAGCAAGCAAGTTGTATGCACACCTACTTAGTTTGATTTGAGCTTTCATACACTTACAACTCTTAGTGCATCCATTGCATGGCAATACCTACTCCTCGCATTCATATTGATTGATGGGCATCTCCATAGCCAGTTGATCCACCTAGTTGATGTGAGACTTTCTTCTTCTCCACTTTTACCCCTTTGAAACCTTCCACCATATTCTGCTCCATATATATGCTATGTCCATGGCTCACGCTCATGTATTGAGTGAGGTATAAATGTGGAAGGGCATTTAAAAGTATGATCCAATTGCTTGGTTTGACACCGGGGTGCTCATGATTTATTCTTTATGCTAGGAAGACCTAGCATGACAAGCTATATGATTATGTAGGGATACAGTTCTTTAGCATTGTTATTTTGAAAGGACATGATCGTTTGGGAGTAAACCTGAGTATTGGTATCTTTATGTCAAATGCTGGACTATTGCCTTGCATCACTGATGACCCAGAAGTATAGGGGATCTATAGTAGTCCTTTCGATAAGTAAGAGTGTCGAACCCAACGAGGAGTGGAAGGAAATGACAAGTGGTTTTCAGTAAGGTATTATGTGCAAGCACTAAAATTATCAGTAACAGATAGTTTTGTGATAATATGATTTATAACAAGTAACAAGTAACAAGTGCAACAAAGGTGCAGCAAGGTAGCCCAATCCTTTTTGTAGCAAAGGACAGGCCTGGAAAAACTCTTATATGAAGCAAAGCGCTCCCGAGGACACATGGGAATTTCCGTCAAGGTAGGTTTCATCATGCTCATTTGATTCGCGTTCGTTCCTTTGATAATTTTATATGT
This sequence comes from Hordeum marinum, assembly GCA_022496015.1. Classification (NCBI taxonomy): domain Eukaryota; kingdom Viridiplantae; phylum Streptophyta; class Magnoliopsida; order Poales; family Poaceae; genus Hordeum; species Hordeum marinum. The sequence continues at coordinate 324,483,457 of CM039677.1, forward strand.
GGGTGGACCAGTGCTTGGGTGCTGCCCTTACTTGGACAAACCTCCCACTTATGATTAACCTCTCTCGCAAGCATCCGCAACTACAAAAGAAGAATTAAGATAAATCTAAACATAGCATGAAACATATGGATCCAAATCAGCCCCTTACGAAGCAATGCATAAACTAGAGTTTAAGTTGTGGTCACTGTAGCAACCCATCATCTACTTATTACTTCCCAATGCCTTCCCTTAGGCCCAAATAATGGTGAAGTGTTATGTAGTCGACGTTCACATAACACCACTAGAGGAGAGACAATATACATCTCATCAAAATATCAAACGAATACCAAATTCACATGATTACTTATAACAAGACGTATCCCATGTCCCCAGGAACAAACATAACTACTAACAAAGCATGTTCATGATCACATTAAGAGGAGTATTAATTATCATAAAGGATCTGAACATATGATCTTACACCAAGTAAACCAACTAGCATCAACTACAAGGAGTAATCAACACTACTAGCAACCCACACGTACCAATCTGAGGTTTGAGACAGAGATTGGATACAAGATATGAACTAGGGTCTGGACAGGAGACGGTGCGAGTGAAGATGTTGATGGAGATTAACCCCCTCTTGATGAGAGGATTGTTAGTGATGACGATGGCTACGATTTCCCACTCCGGGAGGGAAGTTTCCCCGGCAGAATAGCTCTGCCAGAGCTCTAGATTGGTTATGTCCAAGTTCCACCTCGAGATGGTGGTGCTTCATCTCGAAAGCTTCCGTATGATTTTTTCCAGGTCAAAACCCTTCATATAGCAGAAGATGGGAGTCAGGGACCTGCCAGGTGGGTCACAAGCCCCCTAGGCGTGACCAGGGGTGGCCTCACCTAGCAGGCTTGTCACCTCCTGGTGGCCCCCCTCTGGTATTTGTTTTGCCCAATATTTTTTATATATTCCAAAATAATTCTCTGTAACTGTTTAGGACTTTTGGAGTTGTGCAGAATAGGTCTCCCAAATTTGCTCCTTTTCCAGTCCAGGATTCCAGCTGCCGACATCCTCCCTCTTCATGTAAACCTTGTAAAATAAGAGAAAAAAGGCATAAGTATTGTACCAAGACGTTTAATAACAGCCCATAATGCAGTAAATATCAATATAAAAGCATGATGCAAAATGGATGTATCAACTCCCCAAGCTTAGACCTTGCTTGTCCTCAAGCGAAAGCCGAGATCGATAAATATGTCCACAAGTTTAGAGATAGAGGTGTCGATAAAATAAAATGAGTTCATGAGGGCATCATGATCATCTATAGAACAAAAATACTTAATTGTGTATGATTTCTTATGCTATATTAACAATTCATTCACAAGATAAAGTATGAACAAAGAACTCTATTGACAACCAACAAACTATGCTCTCAGTCATTGAAGCAATTATCAATTTATCATAACATCAGAAAGAGTCAATATACGTGATTGTAAAGGAGATCCACATACTCAATCAGCTTTTTAGTCTTTCATAATTGCTAACACTCACGCGGTACCCATGATATGAAAGCTTTAATCAGACACTAAGAAAGACAGGGGCTTATAATTTTTTCCTCAACTATTCACCTCAAGGGTGATGTCAACAATAATAACTCATGATCACCAACATCCAATTGGATATATGCGTCTAAATCATTCTCCAACACATAATGCTTGCCAAAAGAGAAAGGCGAAATATAGGAAGTGGTGAAGACCACCATGACTCTTGCATAAAGGTAAGTACTAAAAAGGTAAAAGTAACACATAGACCCTTCACAAAGGAAAGCAGAGGTTGTCATGCTCTTTTTGTTTTGGGATGCACAAACCTTTAATGCAAAGGAATGCGGCATGGTATTGCCCTTTGTGATAGCAACCTTTATTATGCAGTCCGTCACCTTTATTTCTTTGCCATCAAATTCATACAACGCTTATTTCCCTTACAATAAAGATCAAACATATTTAGGAGCAATTCTTATTGCTTTGTGCACCGATCACAACTTACTTGAAGGATCTTATTCAATCAATTGGTAGGTATGGTGGAATCTCATGGCAAAATTCGGTTGAGGGTATTTGGATGTACAAGTAGTATCTCTACTTGGTGTGGATGTTTTGGCTAGTATTAGGTGGAATCAAGCACTACATGTTGAAGGATCTATAACCATATAACTTCTATTCGGAAGTAAGCAGACATAACCCATTATGTTGTCTTCCTTGTCCAACATCAACTTCTTAGCATATAATATTTTAGTGAGTGCTCACAATCATAAAAGATGTCGAAGATAATATATTTATATGTGAATCTCTCTTTCTTTGTCACTTCCTTTTTAATTGCACCAATGACCAATTGCTATGTTTTTCAACTCCCAACAAATTTCAATCGACATACTTCTTATATGTAAAGTCATCACTCCCCATAAGATCAATATATATACTCTTTGCTTTTACTCTATTCTTCTTTTATTTCTTATTTATCTCAAGATCATAGAAAGCAAGCAAATCCCTCATATCAAACTACCTCTTATCATATAACTCGCAGGCTTGCTTACATAAGCGGAACAAAAAGCAAAGACTCAAAGCTAGATCTAAAATTTTATTCTACCAGATCAAGAAAAAATTAAGGATCGAACTAGGAAAAACAAGAAAAGGAAAAGGTGTGATGGTGATATGATACCGGGGCACCTCCCCCAAGCTTGGCACAAGCCAAGGGGAGTGCCCATACCCATGTGCTTAGATGTCCTTCTTCGGAGGTGATGGTAATGGAGTTATTGATGAGGTTGGAGGCTTATCCTCGGTCTTCCAAGGCATAGGCTCACCAACGTAAAAATATGAATGAGTCTCCGGAATCCTCAAATCTGTAGCCAAACTCATTCTCTTAAATATGTATTCATACTCACAGTTTTGGTTTTGCAGATCATAGATCTGGGCTTGGAGATGCTCGATTTTCTCGTAAAGCTTGAAGATGTGTTCCTCGGTGTCCTTGGTGTCCAGCTTGTGTTTATGGGTAAACTCTAAGATCATCATATGATTGGCATTAAGTCCACGTTCTACCATCCCTTGGCACTTGAAGACTTGCTACTCCATAGCTTCGAGCCTTGTTTCCATGCTTCCCGTCTTCTTTGGCCCCTAACGTCATGGATGTGCAGCACCCCCTCACACATCTGAATTGTTTGAGGGTGTCCCAACACCTCCGCAAGATAGGGATTGATGACCTTCTTGAAGAACTTGTCCTTTGGGGCACTTGGGGACACCATGACGATCTAAATCTGTAGCAGAAACAGCTCAAAACGAAAACATGAGGTATTGTTGTGATATGAAAGTCCAAACCTTTGAGAGATTATATAATGAATTTTTGTCGACCGAAAGGAGTGTACCACAAGAAAATGGAGTCCGGAGGGTGCACGGGATGGTGACAAGCCACCTAGGCGCGGCTAGGGGGGTGTCCGTGCCTTGGAGGCTTGTCACCTCCTCGTGCATTTTTCAGACTACTTTTAATTTTCCTAATTTATTAAATATTCCAAAACGGCGAAAAATTGATATTGGGAAAGTTTTGGAGTCGGTTTACTTACCGTACCACATACCTATTCCTTTTCGGAGTCTGAAACATTCTGGTAGGTCTCCCTAATATACTCCTCCGGAGTTATGGTATTAATAATATTGTTTCAACATTTATGGGAGTACCTGAGATATAATGTTTGATTCTTTTCCTGTTTACCACATTCGGATTTGTGCCTTTGGCGTTGTTGATCTTGATGGCACCGGAACGATATACTTCCTCGACAATGTAAGGCCCTTCCCATTTAGAGAGAAGGTTTCCTGTAAAAAAATCTTAAACGAGAATTGTATAGCAAGACATGGTCACCTACATTGAATTCACGCTTTTGTATCCTTTTATCATACCATCTCTTAACTTTCTCTTTCAACAACTTGGCATTCTCATAGGCATGGGTTCTCCATTCATCAAGTGACCTAATGTCAAATAACCTCTTCTCACCAGCAAGTTTGAAATAATAGTTGAGCTCTTTGATTGCCCAATAAGATTTATGTTCTAGTTCTAGAGGTAAGTGACATGCTTTACCATAAACCATTTGATACAGAGACATATCCATAGGGTTCTTGTAAGCAGTTCTATAAGCCCATAATGCATCATCAAGTTTCTTAGACCAATTCTTTTTTAGGTCTGTTAACAGCCTTTTGCAAGATCAACTTGATTTCTCTATTGCTTAATTCTACTTTACCACTAGACTAAGGATGGTAAGGAGATGCAATTCTATGATTAACGTCATACTTACCAAGAATTTTATGGGAAGAACCATGAATAAAATGTGAACCACCATCAGTCATTAGATATCTGGGGACTCCAGATCTAGGGAAAATAACTTCTTTCACCATCTTAATAGAGGTGTTATGATCAGCACTACTAGTTGGAATAGATTCTACCCACTTAATAACATAATCAATAGCAACTAGAAGATGAGTATACCCGTTGGATGTTGTAAAAGGTCCCATATAATCAAAACCCCAAACATCAAATGGTTCAATAACAAGAGAGTAATTCATATGCATTTCCTGATGTCTACTAATATTGCCAATTCTTTGACATTCATCACAAGACAAGACAAACTTACGAGCATCCTTGAAGAGAGTAGGCCAATAAAAACCAGATTGTAATACCTTATGTGCAGTTCTATCTCCAGCGTGGTGTCCTCCATAGGCCTCGGAATGACATTTGTGTAGGATATGTTACTGTTCATGCTTAGGTACACAACGTCTAATAACACCATCTACTCCTTCTTTATAAAGGTGTGGGTCATCCCAAAAGTAATGTCTTAAATCATAGAAGAACTTTTTATTTTGTTGGTATGTGAAACTAGGCGGTATAAATTTAGCAAAATTGTAATTAGCATAATCAGCATACTAAGGAGCATTACGAGAAGAATTTATGATAGCTGGTTATTCATTAGGATGTTGGGGAACGTTGCATGGGAAACAAAAAATTTCCTATGCACATGCAAGATCTATCCATGGTGATGAGCATCTACGAGAGGGAGAGTGGATCTACGTACCCTTGTAGATCGCTAAGCGGGAAGCATTAAGAAACACGGTTGATGTAGTCGAACGTCTTCACGATCCAAATCGCCGAGCGTCCCGCGATCCAATCACGATCCGTCCCGATCTAGCACAGAACGGATCGCACCTCCGCGTTCAACACACGTACGGCTTGATGATGATCTCCGCCTTCTTGATCTAGCAAGAGGGAGAGGAGAGGTAGACGAGTTCTCCGGTAGCGTGATGGTGCTGCGGCGATGGTGGTGGAGTAATCTCAGCAGGGCTTCGCCTAAGCACAGCTAAAACCGATCTAGAGGAGAAACTACGGACTAGAGGGTAGGGTTGCACGTGGCTGAAAATCTTGTGCCAAAACCCTAAAACCCTCTAGTATATATAGGAGGAGAGGAGGAGGAGGCTTGGCGCAAGGGCCAGCCCCTGTAGGCTTCATCCGAAGTGGAGAGGAGGAGTCCTCCTCCTCCACTCCTAGTAGGATTAGGACTCCTTCCTTATTTCCACCCTTTTTGCCTTTTTCAACCTTTTCCACTTAGGAATCGCTTCCCAGCCGCATGGGCCTTGTGTGGGACTTTGTCCAGCCCACTAAGGGCTGGTATTAGTCCTCCCATAGTCCATGTAGCCTCTTGTGTCGAAATACCTCTCCCGATGGTCCCCCGGTACACTACCGGCACTCCCGGTACACTACCGATGAGTCCAAAACTTTTCCGATGACCAAAACAGGACTTCCTATATATCAGTATTTACCTCCGGACCATTCCGGAGCTCCTCGTGACATCCGGGATCTCAGCCGGGACTCCAAACAACCTTCGGTCACCACCATACATAACTCTATCCTACCAAAACGTCACCAAACCTTAAGTGTGCACACCCCGCGGGTTCTAAAACTATGTAGACATGACCGAGACACCTCTACGGTCAATAAGCAATAGCGGTACATGGATGACCATATTGATTCCTACACGTTCAACGAAGATCTTTATCGGTCGAACCTCTATGTCAAGGATTTAGTTAATCCCGTATGATGTTCCCTTTGTTCTTCGGTATGTTACTTGCCCGAGATTCAATCGTCGGTATCTCCATACCTAGTGCAACCTCGTTATCAGCAAGTCTCTTTACTCATTTCTATAATACAACATCATGTGACTAACACTTAGTCACATTGCTTGCAAGGCTTGTTGTGATGTTGTATTACCGAGTGGGCCCTGAGATACCTCTCCGTTACACGGAGTAACAAATCCAAGTGTTGATCCATGCCAACCCAACAGACACCCTCGGAGATACCTGTAGAGCACCTTTATAGTCACCCAGTTACGTTGCGATGTTTGATACACACAAGGTACTCCTCCGGGTCAGTGAGTTGCATGATCTCATGGTCATAGGAACATATACTTGACATGTAGAAAACAGTAGCAATAAACTGACACGGTCATATGCTACATTTGTAGTTTGGGTCTTGTCCATCACATCATTCTCCTAATGATGTGATCCTGTTACCAAATGACATCTCATGTCCATGACTAGGAAACCATAGCCATCTTTGATCAACGAGCTAGTCTATTAGAGGCATACTAGGGACATGGTGTTGTCTATGTATCCACACACGTATTTGAGTTTCCGATCAACACAATTATAGCATGGATAATAAACGATTATCATGAACAAGGAAATATGATAATAACCAATTTATTATTGCCTCTAGGGCATATTTCCAACACAGGAAAGCTATCATCAATAGGTAGTGGGTCATCAAGAACATTTTCTAACCTAGACAAGCTATCCGCCATGGGGTTATCAGCACCCTTTCTATCAACAATATGCAAATCAAATTCTTGTAGCAGAAGAACCCATCTGATAAGTCTAGGTTTAGCATCTTTATTTTCCATAAGATATTTAATAGCATCATGATCAGTGTGAACAGTTACTTTGGAATCAACAATATAAGGCCTAAACTTATCACAAACAAACACAACTGCTAAAAATTGCTTTTTAGTGGTAGCATAGTTTCTTTGAGCATTGTCTAGAGTTTTACTAGCATAATGGATAACATTTAATTTATTATCAACTCTTTGTCCTAGAACAGAACCAACGACACAGTCACTAGCATCACACATAATTTCAAAGGGTAGGTTCCAATCAGGTGGTTGAACAACAGGTACAGAAATCAAGGCGTTCTTAATAATTTCAAATGCTTCTACACAATCATCGTAAAAAAGGAATGGAATGTATTTTTGCAAAATATTAGTGAGAGGCCTAGAAATCTTAGAGAAGTCTTTAATAAACCTCCTATAGAAACCAACACGACCAAGGAAGCTTCTTATACCCCCTGATATCCGTAGGACACGGCCTTTTTTCAATAGCATCAACTTTGTCTTTGTCAACTTCAATACCTCTTTTGGAGATTTTGTGTCCGAAGGAAATATCCTCATTCACCATAAAGTGGCGCTTCCCCCAATTCAAGACCATATTAGTTTCTTCACATCTCTGCAAAACTCGATCAAGGTTGCTCAAACAATCATCAAAAGAAGTTCCGTAAATGGAAAAATCATCCATGAAAACCTCAACAATCCTTTCACAAAAATCAAAGAATATAGCAGTCATACATCTTTGAAAGGTAGCAGGTGCATTGCATAAACCAAAAGGCATACGTCTATAAGCAAAGGTACCAAAGGGGCAAGTAAAAGTTGTCTTCTCTTGGTCCTCTTTTGACACAGGAATTTGAGAGAAACCAGAATAACTGTCTAGAAAGCAAAAATTTGTGTGTTTGGATAGTCTTTCTAGCATTTGGTCAATAAAAGGTAGAGGATAATGATCTTCTCTAGTAGCTTTATTTAATTTCCTAAAATCAATTGCCATTCTATATCCTATAACAATTCTTTGCGAGATCAATTCATTTTTATCATTAGGAACTACGGTAATACCTCCTTTCTTAGGAACACAATGAACGGGACTAACCCATCTACTATCAGCAATAGGGTAAATGATACCTACCTCCAAAAGCTTTAATATCTCATTTCTTACCTCTTCTTTCATTTTAGGATTTAACCGTCATTGGTGATCAACAACTGGTTTAGCATCAGGCTCCGTATTGATTTTATGCTGACATAGAGTGGGGCTAATGCCTCGGAGATCATCAAGAGTATATCCAATAGCAGCACGATGCTTCCTTAGAGTTTTAAATAATCCCTTTTCTTCACGCTCTGAAAGGTTAGCACTAATAATAACATGATATATCTTCTTTTCATCAAGATAAGCATATTTCAGAGTATTCGATAATTGTTTAAGCTCAAACACGAGATCACCCCTGGGTGGAGGAGGATCCCCAAGTATTTCAACAGGAAAGTTGTGTTTCAAAATAGGATGTTGATCAAAGAAAATCTCATCTATTTCATTCCTTTCATTCATATGCATATCGTTTTCATGGTCTAGCAAATATTGTTCTAAGGGATTAGTAGGAGGCACAACAATAGAAGCACGACCAATAATTTCATCCTTACTAGGCAATTCTTTTTCATGGGGTTGTCTACGAATTTTAGAGAAATTAAACTCATGAGACATGTCTCCAAGACTTACAATAAAAGTTTCCTTCTCACAATCTATCCTAGCATTAACAGTATTCAAGAAAGGTCTACCAAATATAATGGGACAAAAATCATCTTGTGGGGAACCAAGGACAAGAAAATCAGTAGGATATTTTATTTTCTCACACAAGACTTCAACATCTCTAACAATCCCAACTAGTGCTATAGTATCTCTATTAGCAAGCTTAATAGTAACATCAATTTCCTCTAACTCGGTTGGTGTAATATCATTCATAATTTCTTTATATAAGGTAAAGGGAATTGCACTCACAATAGCACCCATATCACAGAAGCTAGGCTAACAATGATCTCCTATTTTAACAGAAACAATAGGCATGCCAACAACAGGTCTATGTTTATCTTTGGCATCAGATCTAGCAATTCTAGCAGCTTCATCACACAATTGAATAACATGCCCATCAATATTATCAACGAAGAGATCTTTAACCATAGCAATACTAGGCTCAAGTTTAATTTTCTCCGGGGGTGTAGGTGTTCTAACACAGCTCTTACGAACCACAGTTGAAGCTTTAGCATGTTCCTTTATTCTAACAGGGAAAGGTGGTTTCTCAATATAAGCAGCAGGAATAACATGATCAACATTATAAGCAATAGTTTCCTCTTCAACTTTAATAGGTTCAACTACTTTCACTTCAATGGGAGGATGATATTTAAACCACTTCTCCTTAGGAAGATCAAGATGAGCAGCAAAAGGTTCACAACAAGAAGCAACTATCTTACAGTCAAGTCCATATTTAGTGCTAAATTCACGAAAAGAATCGGTGTTAAGAAAGATTTAACACAATCAAACTTAAGGTTCATACCTAACTCCTTACCTTCGTCGAGTTACCAATCTTCAGATTTGTGTTTAATTCTTTCCAATAAATCCTATTTGAAGTCAATATCTTTCTTCATATAGGAACCAGCACAAGAAGTATCGAGCATGGATTGATCATTACGAGAAAGCCGAGCATAAAAATTCTGAATAATAATTTCTCTTGGGAGCTGATGATTGGGGCATGAATATAACATTGACTTAAGCCTCACCCAAGTTTGAGTGATTCTTTCTCCTTCACGAGGCCAAAAATTATAAATATAATTCCGATCAGGAATTCCATTTTCAATCGGTTGTAGCTCCATGATCCAATATCATCACATAGCCTATACCATGTTAATGCCTTCTCCTTCAAAGATAAAGGAAATACCTTCTTCTTGACGTGATACTCAGGCAGACCTACAAGCTTAACTAATCCACAAACTTCATCCACATAGTTTGGATGCAAAACAGGATGTAGTGTTCCATCTCCTGCATAAGGATTAGCTAGCAGTTTCTCTATCATACCAGTAGGAATTTCAAAATAAATATTTTCAGTAGGTTCAGTAGGTTGAGGGGCAACTCTTTGTGCTTCCGGTTGAGGTGAAGATACCCCGAACAAACCCCTCGAAGGATTACTTTCCATAGTAACAAGTGACAGTAAATTTCAGCACACTATATAATTTTTTCCTTACCAGATTCCACTTACCAAAGGCGCTTCACTCCCCGACGACGGCACCCGAAAAGAGTCTTGATGACCCAAAAGTATAGGGAGTCTATCGTAGTCCTTTAGATAAGTAAGAGTGTTGAACCCAACAAGGAGCAGAAGGAAATGACAAGCGGTTTTCAGTAAGGTATTCTCTGCAAGCACTGAAATTATCGATAACAGATAGTTTTGTGATGAGATGATTTATAACGAGTAACAAGTAACAAGTGCAGAAAAGGTGCAGCAAGGTAGCCCAATCCTTTTTGTACCAAAGGACAGGCCTGGAAAAACTCTTATATGAAGCAAAGCACTCCCGAGGACACATGGGAATTTCCGTCAAGCTAGGTTTCATCATGCTCATTTGATTCGCGTTCGTTACTTTGATAATTTGATATCTGTGCGGACCGGTGCTTGGATGCTACCCATACTTGGAAAAACCTCCCACTTACGACTAACCTCTCTAGCAAGCATCCGCAACTATGAAAGAAGAATTAAGATAAATCTAACCATAGCCTGAAACATATGGATCCAAATTGGCCCCTTACGAAGCAACGCATAAACTAGAGTTTATGCTTCTGTCACTCTAGCAACCCATCATCTACTTATTACTTCCCAATGCCTTCCCCTAGGCCCAAATAATGGTGGAGTGTTATGTAGTTGACGTTCACATAACACCACTAGAGGAGAGACAACATACATCTCATCAAAATATCAAACGAATCCCAAATTCACATGATTACTTATAACAAGACTTATCCCATGTCCTCGGGAACAAACATAATTACTCACAAAGCATGTTCATGTTCATAATCAGAGGAGTATCAATTATCATGAAGGATCTGAACATATGATCTTCCACCAAGTAAACCAACTAGCATCAACTACAAGGAGTAATCAACACTACTAGCAACCCACAGGTACCAATCTGAGGTTTTAGACAAAGATCGGATACAAGATATGAACTAGGGTTTGGAGAGGAGATGGTGATCATGAAGATGTTGATAGAGATTGACCCCCTCTCAATGAGAGGATCGTTGATGATGACGATGGCTACAATTAGCCACTCCGGGAGGGAAGTTTCCCCGGCAGAACACCTCTACCGGAGCTCTAGATTGGTTCTGCCCAAGTTCCGCCTCGAGACGGCAGCGCTTCGTCCCGAAAGCTTCCTTATGAATTTTTCCAGGTCAAAACCCTTCATATAGTAGAAGATGGGCGTTGGGGACCTGTCAGGTGGGTCACAAGCCCCCTAGGCGTGGCCAGGGGGTGGTCGGGCTTGGCAGGCTTGTCACCACCTGGTGGCCCCCCTCTGGTATTTTTTTCACCCAATATTTTTTATATATTCCAAAATAATTCTTCGTAACTTTTTAGGACTTTTGGAGTTGTGCGGAATAGGTCTCCCAAATTTGCTCCTTTTCCAGTCCAGAATTCCAGTTGTCGCCATTCTCCCTCTTCATGTAAACCTTGTAAAATAAGTGAGAAAAGGCATAAGTATTGTACCAAAACATGCAATAACAGCCCATAATGCAATAAATAGCAATATAAAAGCATGATGCAAAATGGACGTATCAATCACGTGTATCTTGATATTCATGCCCTGATTAGAAATTTGTTCAAGATTATGTTAGGTAGCATTCCACATCAAAAATTATCTTTTTATCATTTACCTACTTGAAGATGAGTAGGATTTAAGCTTGGGGATGTTGATACATCTTCATCATTTCAATAAAAAAATTATTGTTTCATGCCAATATTCTACAACTTTCATATACTTTTGGCAACACTTTATATTATTTTTGGGACTAACTTACTTATCTAGTGCCAAGTGCCACTTCCTATTTTTTTGTGTTTTTTGTTTCACAGAAAATCTATATCAAACAATGTCCAAACATGATAAAAATTTACGGAGATATTTTTTGAAATATATGTGAATTTTGGGAAGAAGAATCAACGCCACATTGTGCCCGAGGCTCTCACAAGCCAACATGGCACGACTAGGGGGGTGGTTGCGCCCTGATAGCTTGTGGCCACCCCTTAAGTCGTTTGGGGCCCTTCTTTCATAGCAAGAAATATACTTTAACGATAAGAATCCCCTCTGAATTTCATCCCAATTGGAGTGACGGATCTCCAGATATTTAAGAAACAGTGAAGGGCCAGAAAATAGTCGCGAAAACAGGTAAGAAACAAAGAGAGATCCAATCTCGGAGAGGCTCCCGCCCCTCGGGAGCCATGGAAGCCATGGACCAGAGGGGAAAATATGCTCCCATCTAGGGGGGTACCAAGGAAGAATAATGAGGAGGGAGGCTCTCTCCCCCTCTCTCCCGGTGGCGCCAGAACGCCGTCGGGACAACCACCGTGACGACGATCTACACCAACAACTTCGCCACCGTCACCACCATTACCTTCCCTCGTATATTTACAGCAGTCCACTCTCCTGCATCCTGCTGTACCCCCTACTTGAACATGGTTTTTTATGCTTCATATTATTTTCCAATGATTTGTTGCTATCCTATGATGTTTGAGTAGACTCCTTTTGTCTTATGGTATGATTAATGATCTTTATTGGTTTGAGTGCCATGGTTTATTTTGGTGTTGTCGTATGGTGCCTTCCATGCCGCACACACATGGGGGATTCCCGTTGTAGGGTGTTGTAATATGTTCATGATTCTCTTATAGTGGGTGGCTATAGTGACATAAGCTTACACCCGAGTAATGGGGTTGTTGCGTATGGGAGTAAAGGGGACTTGTTACTTAATACTATGGTTGGCTATTACCTTAATTATCTTTAGTAGTTGCGGCTACTTGCTAGAGTTCCAATCATAAGTTTATATGATCCAAGTACGTAAAGTATGTTTGCTCATTCATCTCCCTCATATAAAACTGCAATAATGATTACCGATCTTGTTATCAATTGCCCAGGACAATCTCACAAATCCTACCACCACTTTTCTGCACTCGATATATTTACTTTATTATTCTTTTATTAAAACAGAACCTAACTTTTATTCCCACGTTCTTTATTATCTTCCAAAACTATCTACACAGTACTTCTAGTTTCCTTCCTGCAAAATAGTTTCATACTTGTTCTAAGTAAAGTAAGCGTTAGTGTGCTTACAGTTGTATCAGTGGTCGATCAAACTTGAGAGAGTATTAATTCTACCTTTAGCTCCTCATTTGGTTTGACACTCTTACTTATCAGAAAAGGCCACAAATGACCCCCTACACTTGTGGGTTACCAGACGCTCCAAGAAAAACACGTATCATGTGACGAATAAAAATATAGCTCCAAGTGAAATACCGATAGATTGGAGACGAAGAGGGGATGCCTCGTAGGGCATACCCAAGCTTAGAAGCTTGGTCTTCCTTGATTATTACCTTTGGTTGCCTTGGGTATCCATAGACTTAGGGTCTTGCTGCTCCTTATTCCTTCATCTATAGTTGTCTAACCACAAACTTGAAAACTTCAGCACACAAAACTCAACAAAACCTCATGAGATATGTTAATATAATAGACATATCAAATACTTTATGTACTCTTATAAATTGATCAATATTTTATTATTGCATAATAGTTACTATATTCTAACATCTCCATGGCTTATACCCCCTGATACAATCCATAACATCATCAAAATAAGAAAAACTAGAATATGTATGAAACAAAGCGGTATGTAGTGATCTATACTAAAACCATACTTATGTAACTATGTTTTTTTTTGAAAAATAGGAAAACCTAGGTCATTTGTATACAAATACAACAACAACAAAAAATCCTTTAGTCCCAAAAAAGTTGGTGGTAGGCTAGACATGAAACCTATAAGATCTCGTGACCAACGCTTGAGGTTTTGGCACATGGATAACAACCTTCCGCGCACCTGTGTCCATGTCTAGTTCTTTGGTGATACTCCAGTGCTTCAGATATCTCTTTATGGACACCTCCTATGTCAAGTTCGGTCTAACCCGACCACTTTTGACATTACTAGCAGTCTTTAGCCGTCCACTATGAATTGGGGATTCTAGAGGCCTACGCTGAATATGTTCAAACCATCTCAAACGATCTTGGACAAACTTCTCTTCAAAAAAACGTTCTAGTAAAATCAGTGAAATTCATCACAGGACGTAAAAGTTTCTGTTTTTGCACAACATCAATTCTATTATCTTCCAAATCACCCAAAAGGCATTACTTGGAACAAAAACCAATTTAAATATAGAAACACAATCATTACAGTAGGAATAATCATGTCAACACATAAAAACAGAAAGTGAAACAAAAAAATTAAGATAATTATTGGGATGCCGCCCAACAAGCGCTATGTTTTTATGCCATGTCTAGGCATAATGCATAGTATCAAGTATTGTGATCCTTCAAATTGATTCCATAGGTGGCCCTCATAATAGATTCATAAGGTCGTTTAATTATCTTTGTAGGAAAATGTTCCATCCCTTTCTTTAATGGGAATTGGAATCTTATATTACCCTCCTTCATGTCAATAATATCACCTATAGTTCGTAGGAAAGGCCTACCAAGTATAATAGGACAAGACGAGTTGCATTCAATATCAAGCACAATGAAATCCATGGAAACATAATTTATATTAGCAAGAATAAGTACATCATTTGTTATACCCAATGGTTTCTTAATAGTAGAATTCGCTAAATGCAAGTTAACGGAACGTTCATTTATATCGGTGAGACCTAGCACATCACATAATGATTTAGGTATTGTAGAAACGCTAGCGCCAAGATCACACAAAGCATTGCATTCATAATCTTTAAGCTTAATTTTAATAGTAGGTTCCCATTCATCATGCAACTTTCTAGGTATTGAAACCTCCAAATCAAGTTTCTCCCCATGATCTTTTATCATAGCTTAAACAATATGTTTTGTGAAAGCTTTATTTTGTTCATAACAATTACGTGAGCCAATCATGGATTGCAACAAGGAAATAGATTCAACTAAATAGCAAATTTCATAATTAAGGTCCTTGTAATCGAAAGTAGTGGGTGCATCACTATTTAAAGTTTGCACCTCTCCAAACCCACCTTTTTGTTTTATCAACAAGATTATCACCCTCCAAACAAACAGAATGCCTTCTAGCTAAAGTTAACTCATATCCAGTCTCTTTTGTAGGATCAAAAGTAGGTCTAGAGGGGGGTTGATTAGACTACTTGACCAAATAAAAACCTAACCTTTTCCCAAGTTAATTCGTTGGTACATTTTAGTAATTCTAGCAAATCAAGTTCACCCTACACATGCATTTCTACGACTATTGCAACGGAAAGTAAAGACAAGCATATGTAAGAGGATAGGGATAAGAAGATCAAACGCAATTTGGAGACACGAAGATTTTTCCCGTGGTTCCGATAGGTGGCGCTATCGTACATCCACATGTATGGAGACTTCAACCCATGGAGGGTAACAGTCACGAGAGTCCATGGAGGGCTCCACCCATGAAGGGTCAACGAAGTAGCAACCTTGTCTACTCCATGATGGCCTATGTCCACGGAGGACTAGCCTTACTCGCGGTAGAACTTCACGAAGTAGGCGATCTCCTTGCCCTTACAAACTTCTTGGTTCAACTCCACGATCACGAAGAAGGAGGCTCCCAAGCAACACCTAACCAATCTAGGAGGCACCACCCTCCAAAAGGTAATAAATGTGGTAGTATGATGAACTCCTTGCTCTTGTGCTTCAAAAGATAGTCTGCTCAACACTCAATCACTCTCTCACAAGTTTGGCATGTGTAGAAGAGATTGATTGGATGGAAAGCAACTTAGGGAGGCTAGCAATCAAGATCGATATGGTTGTTGATGATTTTGATCTCAATACAAGGGTAGGTGGTTCTCTCTTAGAAAATTGCGTTGATACGTCTCCAGCGTATCTATAATTTTTTATTGTCCCATGCTGTTATATTATCAATCTTGGACGTTTTGTATTCATTTTATAGCAACTTTATATCATTTTTTGGGAGTAACTTATAGACATAGTGACAAAGTGCCAGTTGTTGTTTTTTGCTTGTCTTTTACTTCGCAGAAAATAGTACCAAACAAAGCCCAAACACCGTGAAACTTTTTGGTGTTTTGGGCCAGAAGACACCTGATGGGCTAGAGAAGTGCCGGAGAAGAAGGCTGAGGTGGGGAACACCCACCAGGGCGTGCCAGAGGACCCTAACGCGGCCTGGTGGGTGGTGCCCACCTTGGGACCCCCTCCATCGACTATCGCCTCTATAAATCCTCAAATATTCAGAAAACCCTAGGGGAGTCGACGAAACACAATTCCAGCCGCCGCAAGTTCCAGAACCTTGAGATCTAGTCTAACACCATCACGGAGGAGTGCATTGTCTTCATGGGTGCCTCTCTGATGATGTGTGAGTAGTCCACCATAGACCTACGGGTCCGTAGGCAGTAGCTAGATGGTTTCCTCTGTCTCTTTTGATTCTCAATACAATGGTCTCTTGGAGATCTATTTGATGTAATGACTTTTGTAGTGTGTTTGTTGGGAGCCGATGAATTTTGAGTTCATCATCAGTTTCTATCCATGAATATGATTTGAGTATTATTTGATCTCTTATTTGCATGATTACTTATAGCCTCATATTTCTTCTTCAAATCTTTGGTTTAGTTAGGCCAACTAGATCAATGTTTCTTGCCACGGAAAGAGGTGCTTTGTGATGGGTTCGATCTTGCGGTGTTCTTTCCAAGTGACAGAAGGGGCAGCAAGGCACACATGTATCATTGATATTAAGGATAACAAGATGGGTTCTACCCCTACATGAATAGATCTTCTCTACATCATGTCACTGTTCTTATTACCTTACTTCGTTTTTCCATGAACTTAATACACAAAATGCATGCTGGATAGTGGTTGATGTGTGGAGTAATAGAAGTAGATGCAAAATCGTTTTGGTCTACTTATCTTGGACGTGATGCCTATATAATGATCATTTCCTGGATATCGTCATGATTATTTGATCTTCAATCAATTGCCCAATAGTAATGTTCACCCACCGTGTGCTATACTCATGTGATAAGACACTAGTGAAACCTACGCCCTCCGGGTCTACTTTTCCAACATAATGCTTTCCGATCTACTATTTTACCGTTTTGTTTTGAGATCTATTAGTCCAGAAAAAATCAAAAATACCTTGCTGCACTTTTTATTTACTTCTTTTATTTTGTGTTATTGCGATATCTAGTTGCCATACCTATTGGAATCAAATCTATCTTATCATCGTTGAGAGCGTGACAACCTCTATTACGCGTCGGGTTGCAAGTATTTGTTATTTGTGTCCAAGTGTATTTTACATAGTTGCTTGATCTTCCTCTATGGATTGATACCTTGGTTTGTTAACTAAGGGAAATACTTACCGTTGTTGTGTTGCATCATCCCTTCCTCTTTGGGGCAATACGGACACAGTCTCAAGCCACGTCAAAGGAATTTCTAGCACCATTGTCGGGGAGGAAGCAATCTCTCCGCGTGCTAATCTTGGTGACGGGGAGACGTCATCAACACCTATCAGGATCCTAATCGCAAATCTCGTATCCTTGCAATTTACATTATTTGCCATTTGCCTCTCGTTTTCCTCTCCCCCACTTCACAAATTTTCCATTTTATTCGCCCTATGGTTCGTTTGCCTTTTTCTCGCTAGATCTCTTGTTTGCTTGCAATCTTGTTTGCATAGTCATGATGTCCTAACGAAAGTATTATGATGTTCCTTATCCCAATATTTTTCTTGAGATTGAGGAGAGTACCAACGAATATATGACTACACCATTTGAGCATAATAAGTATTTCACCGAGGATCTTAAAGAACACTCTACCGCACTAGACACCATAACCAACTTTATGATATTAGTATAGAAGTTTCTAATATCCAAACTAAGTATGCTCATGCCGAAAATATGCTAGGAAAAATATCTGATGCACAAGCCACTTTAGTGAATCTAATGGCCGCTAAACCAATTTCTCTAGAGGATAAAAATGATGAAGATCTTAAAATGATTAGTGTTTGCTCTATTGATCCCTTGTTTAGTAATGCTAAAATTAATGATAAATGGACTGAAGAAGAATCAATTTTAGCTAGAGGGCGTCCCAATAATTTTGAGGGTGAAAATCTTGACGAAATTTTTGATAAAAGTGGGTTTGGAGAGGTCAAAACTTTAACTAGTGATGTGCCGACTATTTTTAATTACAAAGACTTTAATTATGAGAGTTGCTCCTTGGTTGATTGAATTTATTTGCTGCAGTCCATGGTAAATTCACCCCAAGCTTATGAACAAAATAAAGGTTTCACTAAACATATTGTTGACGCCATGATGAAATCCTTAGAAGGAAAGTTGGTATTGGCGATTTAAATTCCTAGAAAATTGCATGATGAGTGGGAATCAACCATTAAAGTCAATATTAAAAATTATGAATGCTTTTCTTTGTGTGATTTGGGTGCTAGTGTTTCCCAAATTCCGAAATCTCTATGTGATGTGCTTAGTCTTACAAATATTGAAGAATGTTCTCTTAATTTGCACTTGGCGGATTCTACTATTAAAAAGACTTTGGCAAGAATTAATGATGTTCTTATTCTTGCAAAATAGTAACTATGTGCCCATTGATTTTATTGTTCTTGATATCGATTGTGATCCATTTTGTCCAATCATACTTGGTATACCAATTTTACGCACTATAGGCATTGTGATTGATATGAAACAAGGCAACATTAAATTTCAGTTTCCACTTAGAAAGGGTATGGAACACTTACCTAGAACAAGAATTACGCCACCATATGAATCAATCACGAGGGCCTTCTATGAAGCAAAAACTAAAGATGACAATATTTGAATCTTAGTTATGCCTAGCTAGGGTTGTAAAACGATAGCGCTTGTTGGGAGGCAACCCAATGAATAAATTATTTTTATCTTTTCCTTTCTATTTTTGAGTGTTTTCACAATTATGCATATTTTATGATTGTGTTTTTATCTTTTAATTAGTGTTTGTGCCAAGTAAATCCTTTAGGATGATTCATAAGCTGAGTAGAAAAATTGTTGAATCTAAAACAGAAACTTTGTCTCTAGTGCACGAATTTTCATTTTTTACTGGAATGTGATAATGAGCTGAAGTTTTAACACAATATTTCCATACAAATTCTTTGTGTTGTGCTAATGGTTCAGAATTTTTGGAGTCATAGAAGTATGGTTAGAGTACATATTACTACAGACTATTCCGTCTGAAATAGATTCTGTTTTCGTTGCATTGTGTGCTTGTTTTGATGAATCTATGGCTTGTATTGGAGCGTATAAGTCAGGGTAAAGTTGGAATGAAATATATATAATCCAATAATAAAATATGAATGGGTTTTTAATAGTACTTAGAGTGGTAATTTTCTTTATATACTAATGGATCTCATGAGAATTTTGTTAAGTTTTGTGTGATTGAAGTTTTCAAGTTTTTGGTCAGATCACGATGGATGAAGGAATAAGGAGTATTAAGAGCCTTAGCTTGGGGATTCTACAGCACCCCAAGATAATATCCAAAGAGTAAAAATGTAATTAAGCTCGGGGATGCCCCGAGTGGCATCCCCTCTTTCTTCTAACAACCATCGGTATTTTACTTGGAATTATATTTTTATTGGTAACATATCATGAGTTTTGCTTGGAGCGTCTTGTATGTTTGTTTGTTTTGCTTTTTATCCTTTCTGCACACACCTATTGGAGATATCCAAAATTATGCTATGATTTGTTAGAATTGCTCTATATGCTTCACTTAAATCTATTGAGCTATGAAATTGCTCTAGTGCTTCACTTATATCCTTTTGAGCACGGCGTGCTTTTACATGTTTGAATTAATGATCTCATGATTCACTTAGATTATTTTGAGAGTTATTAAATTTTGAATAAATTATATCATGCTTCGCTTATATTATTCTGAGAGATGAAACTTTTATGCTCATGATCTTCACTTAAATCTATTTGAGCTTGTCAAAAGCAATGGCAATATATGAAACTAGTCCCAAAGTGATAGATATTCAAGAGGGATATAATAAAAACTTCCATGAAGATTATTGGACAAATTAAACTTGATTCTTTGTAATACTTTTGAGGCATGACGATAGTAATATGTGAGTTACGTTAGTGAGTAATTATGCTTAGTAAGAATATTGATGTTAAGGTTTGTGATTCTCTATGCAAGCACGAAAGTTAATAGTTATGCAATGAAATTACATCCTACTTATGCTGAATTATTCAATGTTTGTTATGCTTAATGCTCTCTTATGTGATTTTTCGTTTCTTGGTTGGATGCTTCTCAATCTATTTGCTAGCCTTCACTTGTACTAAGTATAAATACTACTTGTGCATCCAAAATCCTTAAACCCAGTCTTGCCATATGAGTCCAACATACCTACCTATATGGGGTATTTCCATGCCGTTCCAAGCAAATTTTTATATGCCAACTCTAATTTTCAAAATAAATTTTCCTTTTTGTGTGCTCGTACCGCTCATGAAATGGTAGGGGATGACCAATATTTTTCCATGCTAGATGTGTTATTCTCAAGATGAGTGCTTATTCACTTGTCATTGCACAAGAGTATGGCGGTAATAGGGATGCCTAGTCCCGAAATGAGAAGATAAAAAATAAAATTTACCTTATGTTGTTACATAATAAATTATTTGGAAAGTGTTGGTATGGAAGGCAACCATGGATTCAGCTAGCCATGGGAAGTGAAAGTATGGTGGAAAAAAGGAATAAGCTTTATTTTCGGTTTGGGAACCTCTTATTATGTATCTAGCATGGAAAGGTATTAAAATCTCTCGGTCATTTTCGGTGACATGAAAGGCATGCCACCCAAAATATTTTTCTCTATCAATTTAAACATTGAGCTCTAGCACCTCTACAAATCCCAACTTCCCTCTACGAAGGGCCTATCTATTTACTTTATGAAATTTTTATTTTGAGTCTCCATCTTCTCTTATAAAGCACCAAGTAGGAGGCACTATGATCATACTTGAGCATTAGGTGTAGCTAATATTTGAGTGTGTTTCATGAATGGATCAATGATTGATAATGATGGGCTAGGGGTAACTTGTTTTAGTGTTGATATTTCGAAAAACATGGTTGCTTGTTGATATGCTTCAGTATTAAAGTTTTCCTGTCAAAACTAGACTATTGCTTTGAGCAACCTACAAGTCCAATTGTCCATGCTACAAAGAAGATAACATGTGATGATCATGTTAGGCAGCATTCCACATCAAAAAATCTGTTTTTATCATTTACCTACTCGAGGATGAGTAGGAATTAAGCTTGGGGGTGCTGATATGTCTCGAACGTATCTATAATTTTTATCGTTCCATCCTCTTATATTATCAATCTTGGATGTTTTATATTCATTTTATAGAAACTTTATATCATTTTTGGGACTAACCTATTGAAGGGACAGCAAGGCACGCATGTATCATTGCCGTTAAGGATAACAAGATGGGGTCTATTCCTACATGAATAGATCTTCTCTACATCATGTCGTAGTTCTTATTGCATTACTTTGTTTTTCCATGACCTTAATACACTAGATGCATGCTAACGATGTGTGGAGTAATAGTGAACGATGTGTGGAGTAATAGAACTAGAAGAAGAATTGTTTCGGTCTAGTTATCTTGGACGTGATGCCTATATAATGATTATTTCCTAGATATCATCATGATTTTTTGATGTAATATCAATTGCCTAACAGTAATTAGTTCACCCACCATGTGCTATACTCATGAGAGAAGCCACTAGTGAAACCTACGGCCTCGGGTCTATTTTTCCAGCATATTGCTTTTTGATATACTATTTTGACATTTTCTTTCAGATGTATTAATAAAAAAATACCTTGATGCACTTTTCATTTACTTCTTTTATTTTGTGTTCTTGTGAGATCTATTTGTCATGCCTATTGCAATCTAATCTATCTTATCATCACTGAGAGCATGACAACCTCTCTTACATATCGGGTTGCAAGTATTTGTTATTTGTGTGCAGTTGTTGTTTACATAGTTGTTTGATCTTCCTCTACAGATTGATCCTTGGTTTCTTAAGTGATGAAAATACTTACCATTGATGTCCTACATCATCCCTTCCTCTTTGGGGAAATACCGACGCAGTCTCAAGCCAAGTCATGGATATGGCAACTGGGTGTGTGTTCTGAGTGCTTCTCTTGTGAGTGAGATGTGGTGGATGGGTATATATAAGCATCTCCAAAAGTCCAACTATTACAACATTATTGCCCAACTCGGTGAAACTGGAGTAAAACTCGGTCGCATCGACTAGTGCAAAATGTGGAAACTTTGGCCTTTTTGGTGAGACCGATATATATAAGTCTCGATGGTACCAATATGGGTTACCTAGGAAGTTTCCAAATCTCAGTGTCACCAATTCCTTAAACTCGGTGGTACCAATTTTAAGAAATTGGTTAACAGAAAGTTGGTCACTAGTTTTCGAATGCACCAAATGAAAACATGGTAGTACCGAGATGCTCTGGTCTGGCTAGGTTTCTGTCTATGGTAAAACTCGGTGGATCCGAATGGGAAATATTCGTGTCACCGAATTTTGACTTTTGGCTTTGGATAGAAGGTTTTTGTGGGAAAGTGGGTGAGTATATTTGGTGGCTAATCTCTAAGCACTTGAGCAACCAGATCATCATAATTCATCATCCTCTTTTAATAGTATTGGCTTTTCTATGGACTCAAAAGTGATTCCTCACCAAATGTAAAATGTAGAGTACTCAATCTTGAAGCATAGCCAATCCAATTCCTTCCTTTCCTTGGGGAGGTTCTCCACATAGACCTTTAGCCAACCCATCATTGAACTTTTTCATGAGATACACTTGGTGGAAACATTAGTCCAATGAAATATATGTTGTTTTTAATTACCAAAACCACCTAGGGAGAAGTTTTTCTTTCACCTTTATCATCAATTTTCAGATTATTAAACAAGGATTGAATAGGAGAAACACCAATCATTTTAACATGTTCGTCATGATTACGATAAAAACCGTGAGGAATCATTTTTTCTAGGAATTCTTGCTTAGCTCTCAACCTAGTGGTCATCTAGGATATTTGGATGGATTTCATAGTTGATTTAATGGTATTATTAATATCATGCTTTGATGGAAAAGTTTTACTTTTAGGAGTTTCCACATCCCGTGCAATCCTATCCATGTGTCTAGCCATATCGTCAACTCTATGTAGTTTTTCTTCTATCATAGTATTGAAAATCTTTTGACAACTAGGAAATTCTTTATTGGTGTTCTCAATATCATAGGGCATCCTATTATTATTGGAAGAATTTTCATAGGAATTGCCATAAGACTTGCCATAATTATTAGATAAATTACCAGGTTACAATATAGGATTGGAATTACCTTTATAACCATTGTTATAGAAAATATTTCAAGAGAGAAAGTTCATATTAATAGCACCATTATTTTGTTAAATCTAAGTATATAGTGGCACACCACTGGGATCAACATGATCATTCTTATTTGAAACCATATTCATAAGAGAGTCTAACTTATCACCCAAAGTAGCGATTTCTTTAACAAAATTTACATTCTTACCAGTTGGAGCTCGTTTGGTATGCCATTGAGAATAATTTGTCATGATATTATCCAGTAATTTTGTATCTTTTCCTAATGTAATTTCCATGAAGGCACCACTTGCAGCAGAGTCTAGAAGATTTCTTGACACAAAGTTTAGTTTCACATGGAAATTTTGGATTATCATCCATAAACTTATGTCATGAGTGGGACAATTTATAATCATCAATTTCTTTCTCTCCCATGCTTGTGCAACATGTTCTTGCTCATGTTGTTTAAAATTCATAATTTAATTTTGGAGAGAGATAATCTTAGATTGAGGAAAATACTTGGCAATAAAAGCATCCTTACACTTATCCCATGTTCCAATGTTATTGCGAGGCAAGGATCAAAACCAAGTGTTTGCTTGACCTCTTAGCGAGAAAGGAAATAATTTAAGTTTAACCGCATCATTATACACATCTTTTTTATTTTTATGCCACATAATTCAACGAAGGTATTAAGATGTGGAGCAACATCCTCATTAGGACTTCCCATAAATTATTCTTTCATAACAAGATTCAACAAATCAACATTTATATCAAAAGCTTCCGCACTAGTGGTGGGTGGTATTGGAGTACTAATAAAATCATCATTATTATTAGAAATTTAAAAATCACACAATTTGGTATCTTCTTGAGACATAGTAAAAAATCAAGTAAACTAGCAAGCAAACAAGTAAACTAGATAACTAAGCAAACAAGCAAATAAAAATATTTTCATGTTACTATTTTTTATATAAACAAAATATAATGGTAAACAAAAAGTATAACTTTTGAATTAATCCCACCATAAAAGAAGTTGAATATTAAGAAGTCGGGATAATGATGTTCAGGGCATGCAAGGAGTATTTGACGATACCTTATATATCCATCTACTCACTTCTCACCTTCCCGCTGTCCAAAACTGCTCATCTTCCTCCTGATTCTATATAGCTTCCCTTCAGGAAAATAAAAAAATGCAGCCAATAACTTTGGCCAACTTGTATTCATATATTGGCATCTTAGCCATGTTGTAGTTGCTCCCTAGAGAGAATAGGGAAATACTTTTGCTTTACTCTCATCATTAGTTAAATCCTGCAACTAAAGAGTTCTGCATGCAAGATTAAAATTGTCAATATGCACATAAGGACATTCAGACGCATCATCTCGGAATATTTTTTGTTTTATCATAGTAATTAACTGAGGGTTTATCTCATATACTTACCAGGTAAGTCATGACCAGTTATTACAAAGTTCTCTCCTCGAGTCGGTCCTTCTACTAACTCAACACCTACATGATAAACTTGTTCTTGAAGGACCATGGGTGCTCTTAATCTGCAAAACCTGTTAGATCACAAAATAATTCAAAACTTAGGGAAAGGCCCAAAAGCACTCAGTTCCCCGGCAACGGCACCAGAAAAAGCTTGCTAGCCTACAAGTGCACATGGTTTGGTTGTAGCCTTTTCGAAGTAAGAGTATCGATCCCAGAGGAGAACATGAATTAGACTTTTGCCTCTAATAGATAATTATGTAACTTTTTGCCTGCAGATAACTGTAGACTACTAGCAGAGTGAGGGCGGATTTAAATAAGGATTTTAGTAAAATGGTGGCTTGTAACTAAATGACATAAAAGTAAATTAAAGACTGGAATTGTAATAACAGTGAAACAAACAAATTAAAAAGGTGTTCTCAGGGATTCCCCTTTGGTATGTTTCTAGTACTATTATGCATAAACATAGCATGGAATGGATACATGAGCCACTGTTGACGATTATGCTGAGCGGAGCCGGGTACAGAACACATTCTACTTGTAGTAGACTTCGTGCCACACACGCCACCATCATAGTCTCCTCCCGTGGGTTACAACTCATGATGATTAAGGGTTCCCCCCATGGATGCAGCCTCACTAAGGCTTCTCCGTAAATCCCCAGTCACTTGTAAAGGTTAGGAGCAGTAGCCTTTTATAGCCACCTTGAATTACCTCAACATCCTAAACCTATGCAAAGACAGTGATATACTTCATGGCCAATAAAGGCGCAAATGCTGAGTGGGGCCCGTTCATAGGATTCACGAAGTTATTAAACTAAGAATTCAATAGAGGATCTCATATACATAATAAACATTTGACATCCTACACATACCAAGGTTCATCCATATCCCCGAGAAGTAGGGGTCTACTCACACATGAGCACAACAATCATCGTGGTAATAGTAATGGAATACATGGGTGAATGATTCAACCAATTCACCGAAGGATCCACTAGGGTTCTTGATGTTGTAGATGATAAGGATGCGGATGATGATGATGATGATGATGATGATGATGATGATGAAGGTGGTGATGTTGGGGATATTCCCCAAGGTTTGACCCAGTCAGGAGGTATGACCCGGTCCATCATTTGGCAGCTCATGGGTCACCTCGCTTACCGGGTCGACCTTGATGACAAAGCCTAAGGCCCATTGTGCAACCCGGGGAAAGGCGGCTTACGAAGAGTCCTGGATGGTCGGCTCGAGGAGTAGAAGTCTAATTAAGGGAAGCAAGACCCGCACTAGGATTCATCTTGTAATAGAAGAAAGACTAGTCCTAATCCTACTAGGACTCTATATGTAAGCCTGCCCCTTCAACTTATATAAGGTGGGGAAAGGCACCCCAAGAGGGGAGAAGTTAAATCATTAGAGATAGACAGATTAGAAACCCTCTAGATAGAGGTAGCAAAGGAGCACCCTTGTAATCGAGATCATCATCATCATCAATAGCAATCAAGAAGGATGTAGGCTTTTACCTCCACTGCGAGGGGCCAAAACTGTGTAAAAATCGCGTCTCTCGACTCTGACGAGTTGTCGGTGTCAAAATCGGCGGATCTCGGGTAAGGGGTCCCAAGCTGTGAGACTAGGATCGATGGTAACATGAGACGAAGGAGACGATGCTTACCCAGGTTTGGGCCCTCCTATGGAGGTAAAACCCCACGTCTTGCTTGATTATATTGATGATGTGTAGGTTACAGAGTTGATCTACTTCGAGATCGAATAGCTAAAACCCTAGATGAGTTGTCCCCTACAACCTAAATCCCTCTGGCTTATATAGAAGCCAAGGGAACCTAGGGTTTACACATGGTCGGTTACACATGGAAGAAAAAACATGCCTATCCACTATTCCAATCTTGGAGGACATCCCACGATTCCCGAATCTTCCTTCCTAGAAATAGGGCCTTCGATCAATCCAATGCTCGGTAGGTGGCCCATATAGTCCGGCCCATGAGAAACAGGTTGGCCACTGATACGTCTCTAACGTATCTATAATTTTTGATGATGGCATGCTATTATATTATCTGTTTTGGATGTTTTATATGCATTAATATGCTATTTTATATTGTTTTGGGGACTAACCTATTAATCTAGAGCCAAGTGCTAGTTTCTGTTTTTTTTGTTTTTTTTAGTTTTGCAGATATGGAATATTAAACGGAGTCCAAACGGAATAAAACCTTTGGAAGGAATTTTTCTGGAAGGAAACAAGTCATCCAAGCTTGGAGTGCACGTCAGGGGAGGAGCCAAGCGCCACAAGCCTGCTAGGCACGGCCCCCTAGCCGCGCCTAGCAGGCTTGTCGCCTCCTGGCAAGTCTTCTAACCCTAATTCTTGGCCTATAAATACCCAAATATTCCCTCAACATAAAAAGATCCACACAAATACTTTCCCGCCGCTGGAAGCCTTCATTCCCGAGAGATCCAATCTTGGAGCCTATTTCGGTAATCTGCCGGAGGGGGTGTTGATCACAGAGGGCATCTACGTCAACTCCATTGCCCCTGCGATGATGCGTGAGTAGTCCACCACAGACCGACGGGTCCATAGATAGTATCTAGATGGCTTATTCTCTCCCTTTGATCTTCAATACCATGTTCTTCATGATCTTCATGGAGATCTATTCGATGTAATCCTCTTTTGTGGTGTGTTTGTCAAGATCCGATGAATTGTGAGTTTATGTTTAGATTATCCATGAATCTTATTTGAATATCCTCTGATTTCTTATATGCATGATTTCATATCCTTGCAAGTCTCTTAGAGTAATTGGTTTGGTTTGGCCAACTAGATTGATAACTCTTGCAATGGGAGAAGTGCTTGGTTTTGGGTTCAATCTTGCGGTGTCTTCACCCAGTGATCTAGTAGTGATAGCGAGGCACATATTGTATTGTTGCCATCAACGGTAACAACATGGGGTTTTCATCATGTTGCTTGAGTTTATCCCTCTACATCATGTCATCTTTCTTAATGCGTTACTCCGTTCTTCATGAACTTAATACTCTAGATGCAGGCATGAGTCGATCGATGTGTGGAGTAATAGTAGTAGATGCAGAATCATTTTGGTCTACTTGTCACAGACGTGATGCTTATATGCATGATCATTTCCTTGGATAACTACATGATTATGCGCTTTTCTATCAATTGCTTGACGGTAATTTGTTTACCCACCATGATATTTACCTTCAAGAGAGAAGCCTCTAGTGAAACCTATGGCCCCCGGGTCTATTTTCCATCATATATTTTCAGATCTATACCTTGCTGCAATTTATTTATATTTTACTTTACACACTCGTTTACATCTATCTCTTTTAGATCTAATCCTTGCAAATAACCGTGAAGGGATTGACAACCCCTTTATAGCGCTGGGTGCAGGAGTTTGATTGTTTGTGTAGGTGAAACCATTGGTGACTTGCTTGTTCCTCCTACTGGATTGATACCTTGGTTCTCAACAACTGAGCGGAATACTTATCTACTTCGCTGCATCACCCTTTCCTCTTCAAGGGAAAACCAACGCAAGCTCAAGACGTAGCAGCCACCTGAGGACCCCTTAAACTAGGACTCCCTCAGTAGCCCCAGAACTAGCATCCAATGCCAAGGGTCTTAGCTCCAGCTTCGCTTGATCAGAGTCTTCGGCTTGCGAGGCGAGTTCTTCTCCTCAGTCAGTGATCGGCCGAGTTCAGTTTGACCTCCAATGACATGTAGTTTTCCCGATCAGTGGATCGCCCAAATACCATGAATAGCTTAGCCCTGAAGGCCAAGTGTCAAGGAGCAAACAGTGTTCCCTGACAACCTTCCTGACGAAAGGTCATGGCCCACCATGACCGCTATACCAGTTGCAAAAACTCGATTCGTGGTTCGAGGCCATTTTTCATCAGCACGATCCATCAATGCATAGATCGTGCTTCGTGTCACACGGGATATGATTAATCATGCGCGTATAACGGCACACACATCTTGGGAAGCAGAGGGATCCGCATCATAGTAAAGGGAGGTTAACAGGCGACCAGCCCCATAAAAGGGGAAAACCAAGGCCAAGCTAGACTTCCCATTCGCATCCTCTGCTTCCCCAATCTCCTAAACTCCCAAAGCCCAGAACCAGTTCTTCCACGAATCTTTCTCCTAGCTCGGCCATGGCTGGTTCTGGTTCCAATGGCAAGTAGGAGACTTCCACGGTCACCGACAAGGATATCCGGGACCTGAAACAGGACGGATACTGATACGTCTCCAACGTATCTATAATTTATGAAGTATTCATGCCATGTTTACAATAATTCTATATGATTTTGGTATGATTTTATTAGAACTAACCCGGACTAACGCTGCTTTCAGCAGAACTACCATGGTGTCATTTTTTGTGCAAAAATAAAAGTTCTAAGAATGGTCTGAAAAATAAGTATGATTTTTTGGACCGAAAGAGACCCCCGAAGCATTGGAGTTGGGCCAAAAGAGCCACGAGGAGGTCACAAGCCTGCCAGGCGCGGCCACCCCCTGGCCACGCCTAGCAGGCTTGTCACCACCTCGTGGCCCCCCTTGACGTGAGATCGACGCCAAAAATTCCTATAAATATAGAAACCTTCGAAAAGAAATCTAGATCATAAGTTCCGTTGCCGCAAACCTCTAGAGCCACGAAAAAAATCAGGAGCCCGTTTCGGCATCCTGCCGGAGGGGGAAACCATCACCGGAGGACATCTTCATCATCCTGGCGGTCTCCATGACGAGGAGGGAGTAGTTCACCCTCGGGGCTGAGGGTATATACAAGTAGCTATGCGTTTGATCTCTCTCTCTCTCTCTCGTGTTCTTGAGATGGCACGATCTTGATGTACCGCTGAAAGCACAATTGCTCCCTTGGTGGTTTCGTTAATTAATAACAACATCTAAGTCATTGAACTAATGTTTCCACTAAGAACATTTCAGGAAAAGTTCAATGATGGGTTGGCAAAGAGATTGTGGAATACGCCAAGATGCAGGGAAATAGGTTGGCAAAGCTTCAAGCAAGAGGACTCTACATTTTACATTTGTGAGAAATCACTTTGAGTCCATAGGAAAGCCAATACTACTAAAAGGGGTAAGGTTTTGTTGGTGAACAAAATGCTAATACGTGCACAAGTGATAGTCACCAAAGACACCCAAAAACTCTCCCACCAAAGTCTGTACAAAGCCAAATACTTAAAATCGGTGCAACCAATATTTCCATCCTGACGCCACCGATTCCAAACCCTAGACAGACTCAGCCAAACCCTACATTTTCGGTACAATCGATACTGCATTCGGTGCCACCGAGTTGGGCTGCCAACTTTATGTTACACAAGTTCAAAGTTTTGGTGCCTCCGAGATTGTTGGATCCACGTCACCGAGATTGGACATTCTGACCGTTGGTCACCTTATCGGTGCAACAGAGATTCCTATATAGGTCTCATCGAGATTCAAAAGTTGCTAACTTTAAGTCACTTTAGTACAACCGAGATTCACATATCGGTTCCACCGAGTTTGAATTATTGTGTGTAACGGTTGGATTTTTGGAGATGCCTATATATACCCCTCCTCAGAACCATTCCATACCTATCCTATCAGTTTTTTGAGAGAGAACCACATATCCTTGTGTTGAGATCAAGATCTTCCACTCCAACCATATGGATCTTGATTTCTAGCCTCCCCAATTTGCTTTCCACCCAATCAATCTCTTCTACCAAGCCATATATGTGAGAGAGTGATTGTGTGTTGAGGAGTCTATCATCTTGAAGCACAAGAGCAAGGATTTCATCGCATTACCGAGCCTATTACCTTTTGGAGGGTGGTGTCTCCTAGATTGGAAGGTGTTGCCTGGGAGCCTCCTACTTTGTGTTGTGGAATGAACCAAGAAGTTTGTAAGGGCAAGGAGATCGCCTACTTCGTGAAGATCTACCCCGAGTAAGGCTAGTCCCACGTGGACGTAGGTCGTCATGGTATAGTCAAGGTTGCTTCTTCATGGAACCCTCCATGGGTAGAGACCTCCGTGGACTCTCGTGACTGTTACCCTTCATGGGTTGAAGACCATGAATGTGGATGTACGATAGAACCACCTATCGGAACCACGGGAAAAATCATTGTGTCACCAATTGTGTTTGATATTCCTACCATGTCTTTACTTTCATTTGCAATGTCTTTACTTTCCACTTCTATACTCTTAGACATGCATGTGTAGGGTGTACTTGACATACTATGAATGCTAAAATCTACCAAGAATTAAAATTGGGAAAAATTAAATTTTATTTGGTCAATTAGTCTAATCACCCCCCCCCCTCTAGCACTACTTTCGATCCTACAAGTGGTATCAGAGCTTGGTCTCCATTGCATTGGTCTCACAACCTAGGAGAAGTATGGCGTCTAGTGAGGGAAATTATCACCATAGAGGTCCATACTTTGATGGCACTAATTTTGCTAGTTGGAAGCACAAAATGAAAATGCATTTGCTTGGTCACAACCCCACCATTTGGGTTGTTGTTCGTGTTGACTTGCAAGGTTAATTCTTTGCGGAAGGAAAGGAACCCAATCGTGAAGCGGCCGCGAATGAGTTGAAGATATTGCAACTAAATGCTCAAGAATGTGACTTCTATTCAACTGTCTATGCCCCCAAAGAATTCAACAAAATCAGTCGTCTTGAACATGCTAAAGAGATTTGGGATACTTTGGTTGCTATGCATGAAGGACCTAAGTTTGTGAGAGAATCCAAGTTGGATGTTCTTCAAGGTCAGCTTGACAAGTTCAAGATGAAGGATGGTGAAGGAGTCGCTGAGATGTACTCTAGGATAGCTCTCATCACCAATGAGATTACCGGCTTAGGAAGCAAAGAAATGACTGACAAATTCATCATCAAGAAGATCTTCAAGATTTGGATGATCAATATGACACCGTTTGCACATTGATCCAAATGATGCCCAACTACAAAGATCTCAATCCAACGGAAGTGCTTGGTAGGATTGTTGCTCATGAGATGACACTCAAAGACAAGGAAGAGCTTCACCACAAGTCCAGCAGTGCTTACAAAGCCACAAGTGATGCTCCCGCTACCTCAAGCGACAACCTTGTCACAAATGAAGAGATAAGCCTCATGGTCAAGAAATTCAACAAGTTCTACAAGAATAGAAGCAAAGGTCGAAGCTCCAACGTAAGATATGAAGAGAAGCGTTCGTCAAGTCGTGACCGAAACTGCTACAATTGTGGGAAGCCCGAACACTACTCCAATGAGTGCACGGCTCCTAACAAGAGGAAAGAAGAGTCACCAAGATGACGAAGCTCAACAGACGAGTCACCTCGAATAGAGAGAAGGAGTAGAGATGATCGTTATGAACGAAGACCCTCAAGGAGAAGTAGAGACTTGGAGAATAAGGACAAGTACACCAAGAGCTACTCAAGAACGAAACATCAAAATCATGTTGGTGAATGGGTTTCCGGCTCTGAATCCGACAACCACTCCGAGAGAAGCTATCACTCCAACTCCGACTATAGTCAAGATGAAGGTGTTGCCGGACTTGCACTAGTGACTACCAACTCACATGATATATTTGATTCACCAAATCAAGGGAGTGGAATTTGCTTCATGGCTAAAGGCCCCAAGTTATCACACCCCGAGTATCTTGATTTCAATCGAGATGAAGATGACTTGCTATTTGACAAATCTAGTAATGATAGTCAAAATGAACTTGCTAGTACTCACTCTAGTCTAGATAAGTCATGTGATGATGATAAATTGGAAATATAATGACTAACTCAAGAACTAAAAACTCTTAAGTTAGCTCATGAGTCTACTCTACGAGATCATAGAGAGCTTGAAAGGACACATGAGAAGATACGCTTCAAGAAGCTCAACTTAGAGCAAGAGCATGAGTTCCTTAAAGCTATCAATGACGATCTTCGAAAGAAGACTTCCTCTTATCTAGCCAAGCAACTTCTCTTATCCATATTCATGCCACAAGTTAAGTCTAAGCAAGCTAGTAACAAAGGAAAGAAAGGTTCTTCAACTAGTAGCAATAAAAATGATAAAACCAATGATATTGCTTCTAGTAGTTCTCTTGATCCCACTAACTCTTCTCTTAGCCAAGTTACACTTGAGCAAGAAAATGAACTCTTGAAAGGGATTATAGAGAAAGGTATCTACAATAGTCTTGAAGGGTGCAAACAATTTGAGCAGATTGTACGCAAGCACGGAGGATACCGGAAGAATCATGGTGTTGGCTACTTCAACGTTGATGGAGTTGAATGGGAAGAAGGTCAATACCCCAATCCCAAGTTTGTTCCTCAAAAGGAGAAGTATGAAAATACTCTTCCCAAGGGAACAAGAGCTTAATTTGACCTTCCACCACAAGACACCAAGCTCAAGGGCAAGAACAAGCTTCAAGAGGACATTGACTCATATGAAGATGAATACCAAGCTTTGGTGAAGTGGGTTCCCAAGGCTACTACAATCTCAACTTCTACAAGTGCTACTTCAACACCAAGGATCCCCATAAACTTGATGTGGGTCCCCAAGAAGAAGAACAAGAGAAGTTTTTGAGGGGTGACTCCGCCAATGAAATTCACTCATATTCATTATTGGCAAGATCAATTTGCAAACAACATCAACTCTATGCAATAGTTCAAGGAGTCACACATTCCCTCAAAGGTAAGCAAGGGATAAGGTAATCAACAAATCAATGGACATCATAACATATGCTTTGCACTCCATGTCCATAGATATCCTTGTATTTGTCTCTTGTGTGTTGGGACTAAGCCATGTAGGTGAGAAGAGTAATGAAACAACAAGGATGCTCCCAACTCTTGGTGATCTTCATCAACCTTGAGCATCCACCACTACCTCACCAACATGAAGTCTTTATCGACAAAACTCGAGGTTAGTTTGTCCGTCTTATGGGGGGATGTCACATCAAGGGGGAGCTTTACTCTAAGACTTGAGTTAAATCATCTCTTAGAATGTGAAAATATTAAATGCTTTATGTAAAAGTGGTAACCCCACTTGTGCTTAAATGATGAGTATGAACTATGATCAAGTATTCTTACTTGGCTCCTAAGTCAATATACTCATATATAGATGACTCTATCATCGCCCAAGTGCTTATTAGATGCTATTGTGTTTGTGCATGTTTGCCATGATTTCATTTGACATCTTATTGTCTGAGCATGTTGGTCTGCATTTATTTACTCATTCGAGGATATCTAATTGTTGATATTTGGCTTTTCATATTTATTTGCCAATTGGATATACAAGAATGCCTAGGACCACTCCTTTCGCTATCTATGCTTTCTCACCTCATACTCCATTCATGCTGCATCACAAAATTTGAACAAGTACTTTTCGATCTCTCTGTGTGAGGAGCACTCGGAGTTCCGTATCATCAAGGACTGACCATTAAAACCTCCCAAGTGCATCTCGGTGGAACCAACCCAAATTCTCGGTCTCACCGAATGCCTAGGGTTGATCTAGTTTTCTTACCTCGGTAAGACCGATTCCATATTCTCGGTTACACCGAGTTTCCCTGTCAGCTGATAGTTGTGAAACTCGGTGACACCAAAAATGTAGATTTGGTGTCACCGATAGTAATGGGTATATATGTTGTGGACCCCGACGCTTTGTAAATCAATCTTAAAACGTCGCGTCTCCGAACCCTAACTACCGAAGGAGGACACCCTGGTCATTGCCCTTGTCTCCCCGTGCTCCTTTGCCGCTAGGATCTTCATTGTCGACGGGAATCAACACCGCCATCCACGCCGTAGCGGATCCATCACCGAGCTAGGGTATGGATTTGACCCTTCTTGTGCTCCCCGTCCAAATCTTGTGCAATGAAGCTTATTCCATCAATAATCCACCATTTGCAAGATGTTCCATCCACATAAAAACTCCATAGTGTAGAGAAACATGGATTTTTAGGGTTTTGCTGTCCGCCAGATGAAACTCGGTGGAACTGAAGCAAGCAAATCGGTGTCACCAATTTGTATGTCTGTGTTGCTAAGAACATTCTTGGTGAAAATGAGTACACCTATCGGTCTCACCGAAAGGGGTGCCAAGTTTTAGTTAAGGAGAATGTTTGTCTTGGTAGCTCTGATATTTTTAGTTCGGACGTACCAATTTTCATTTGACAAAATACAAAACTTTGAAAATCTTTTGTTCAAACTTTCAAAAAATCAGCCTCATTTTATGATAACTTGTCCTATTATACTCTATTCGTAGGGTCATCATGTTTGGTTTAGATAGTCAGAATTTTCCTGAGCAGAACATCGAGATGAGTTTAGGCACGAGTCCTGAGTCCAATTCTTCCATAAATCCAGGCACTCCCAGCTCTCATGGGTTGCCAAAGGCTTCCACCAAGACAAGGAAGAGACTCAACTCAGAGGAAGAAGACTCTGATTTTGTCCCAGAAGAAATTCTTGCTAATAAGCAAGAGAAGGCTGCTAGGAAGGCTGCCACTGAGGCCACCTCATCTAGGAGGGTGGTTAGCAAAGTTTATGCTCCTCCAAAGACCTTCAAAGCACATGAGAGTGCTAGAGCTACAATGTTTGTTGTGGTACCCAAGAAAGCTTTGCCAAAGAAGACAGCCAGGAAGAGGATCATCCGTGTGCATGGTAGGCCTACCTCAATGTATGAGGATCCAGAGGAGGCTACTGCTGCTGGTGCTGCTGCTGCAGAGGAGGAAGAGGAGGAACATGCTGCTTAGGCCCCTCCTAAGAAGAAGGCCAAGAAACTTTTGGCTGATGCTATACCCAACTCAGGCACCTCCAAGAGTACCAAGGCAACTTCAAAGAAAGCTATTGTACAGAAGTCCAAGAGGACTACCAGAGACATACCTGCTGCTGAGAAGAACAAGAAGTCCACTTTCAGAGAAGCTGATGATGATGATGCTATGATAGTTCTGATGAAGCTCAGACCTCACCTTCCAGTTCATGATGCCATCCACCCAGTAGCTGAGGATGTGAAGAAGAGAAAGGATCCAGGCTTGAGGTCATGGAGAGCTATTGATTCATATGCCCAGAGGAAAAAGACTGTTGTGGACTACAGGTTTTACACCAAAGAGCAGCAAGACTTCTATGAGACAGTTTTGCTAGACAAGAGCCTTATAGTTAGTGACATGAGATATGTTGATTGGAAGTACATCAAACATAATGAGAATTACTTTCCATGTGCCCAAGACAACTTCCATTGCATTGGCCTTGATCAATTTGTTGGGAAGGAGTTAATTGCTTGGAACGATGAGATGACCATGCAATTCTACTCCACTGCACATTTCTATGGAGATGGTAGGATTGTCTGGATGATTGAAGGAGCAAGATATGAATCTTCTGTTGATGAGTGGGCTACCATCTTAGGAGTCCCAAAGGTTTAGGATGGAGATTTGGATGTCTACACAGAATCCAAGGAGAGCCATAATGCTATGAAGGATATGTATAATCATATCCCTTTAGATAAAGTGCAATCCCACAAGCTTGGATCTATCTATTTTCTCTAGCCAGGCCTCCGTACCATGAACACTAACCTAAGGCATACCTTGATGCCCAAGTCTAGATACGAGAAGATGATTCGTGGATACTCCATCAACATGCTCATCCATCTTAATCGTCACACCAGGATTCGAGTGATGGACTTGATAGTAGAGACTGTGAAGAGGGTTACTACTGATCAGAAGCGCTCATGCTGCTACGCACCCTATATCCAAATGCTCATCAATTCTCAGCTTGAGAAGCACATCTTTGCTCTGGACAGCCCCCATTCGCCACTTAAGCCGGACTTTGAGGATAACGTTGTGGTGATGGACCCAGACCATCCTACATCAGCTGCAGCTTGGGCACATATAGAGGCAAAAGCAGAGGCAGCTTGAGCCACTAGTGCTTAGGTTCCCAGGTCCAAGAACGAGCAGATGGATCTTTTGATAACTACTGTCATGGACATGAAGAAGGATGTCAAAGGTATACTAGACAATAAAAACGGTCTTGTGAGGATATTTGAGGATAGAGTGAAGACCCTCAATGACAAGGTTGATGGGCTGACTAAGACAGCCAATGAGCTCAAGAAGGAGGTTGATGAATCCCCAATCCGTTGCACCTCTTCAGAGTTTGAGTCTTCTGATGATCAGGAGGATAGTGCACCTGTCAGGACGACTACCCAGTTCATGACTAACGCCAGAACTCCTACAGTATCAACTCTAGAGACGAGGCCTTCATCTTCCGCACTAGCCATAGTATCTTCAGCTCCATCAGCTCCAGTGCCTCCAGTATCTACTCCAGCTCCATCCAGGACTTCAGTAGAACTCTTTGCCGACACAGTTCTCTCGACTCCGACATCGACGACCAGAGGAGATGAGCCGTGGAATGATTAGCTATATCTCTTTAAACTTTTTGGTAACTTGTTTCCAAAGGGGGAGAAGTTGTATATAGATCTTAGGCTTCGAGTGAGAGAGCGTCTGTCTTTATTTGCTGGTTTTACAAACATTTGTCTCTTTTGGTTTGACGTGAGATACTTTTGTGTTTGTGTGTTATCACACGCAGTTATGTGTGTTGCTAGTATTTCCTATCTTTTGATGATTATGTGATGGTCTCTCACTTTGCTTGTTATGTTGTGCTATGTTGATTAACTCTTATTATTCTCGCACACCTCCAATTTGTATGTGACATGGAAGAAGTGCCCCATCTACCTAATCTATTGTGCATTTGCATTCAAACGCAAATTTAAAATAATGCACAAATTTAGGGGGAGCTCTTGCTTATCACATACTTCTCAAAGCGATGATTATATTCATTGATTATATCATATGTCGAAGCTTTGGTCTATATGTTGTCATCAATTACCAAAAAGGGGGAGATTGAAAGCACATTTCCTCCCTTGGTGGTTTTGCTAATTAATAACAATATATAAGTCATTGAACTAATGTTTCCACTAAGAACGTTTCAGGAAAAGTTCAATGATAGGTTGGCAAATAGATTGTGGAATACCCCAAGATGCAAGGAAATAGGTTGGCAAAGCTTCAAGCAAGAGGACTCTACATTTTACATTTGTGAGAAATCACTTTGAGTCCATAGGAAAGCCAATACTATTAAAAGGGGGTAAGGTTTTGTTGGTGAACAAAATGCTCATACGTGCACAGGTGATACTCACCAAAGACACCCACAAACTCTCCCACCAAAGTCTGTCCAAAGCCAAATACTCAAAATCGGTGCAACCAACATTTCCATCCCGGTGCCACCATTTCCAAACCCTAGACAGATCAGCCAAACCCTACATTTTTGGTACAACCGATACTTCATTCGGTGCCACCGAGTTGGCCTGCCAACTTTCTGTTACGCAAGTTCACAGTTTCGGTCCCTCCAAGATTGTTGGATCAGTGTCATCGAGATTGGACATTCTGACCATTGGTCACCTTATCAGTGCAACCGAGATTCCTATATCTGTCTCATCGAGATTCAAAAGTTGCTAACTTTAAGTCACTTCGGTACAACCGAGATTCACATATCAGTTCCACCGAGTCTGACTTATTGTGTGTAACAGTTGGATTTTTGGAGATGCGTATATATACCACTTCACCACCCCATACTCGAGAGAGAAGCACTCAGTACCATTCCATACCTATCCTATCAGTTTTCTGAGAGAGAACCACATATCCTTGTGTTGAGATCAAGATCTTCCACTCCAACCATATGGATCTTGATTTCTAGCCTCCCTAACTTGCTTTCCACCCAATCAATCTCTTCTACCAAGCCATATTTGTGAGAGAGTGATTGTGTGTTGAGGATTCTATCATCTTGAATCACAAGAGCAAGGAGTTCATCGCATTACCGAGCCTATTACCTTTTGGAGAGTGGTGCTTCCTAGATTGGTTAGGTGTCGCTTGGGAGCCTCCTACTTCGTGTTGTGGAGTGAACCAAGAAGTTTGTAAGGGCAAGGAGATCGCCTACTTCGTGAAGATCTACCCCGAGTAAGGCTAGTCCTCCATGGACGTAGGCCGTCATGGTATAGTCAAGGTTGCTTCTTTGTAGAACCCTCCGTGGGTAGAGCCCTCCGTGGACTCTCGCGACCGTTACCCTCCATGGGTTGAAGACTCCATGAGCGTGGATGTATGATAGAACCACCTATCGGAACCACGGGAAAAATCATCGTGTCACCAATTGCGTTTGATCTTCCTACCCTCTCTTTACTTTCAGGTGTAATGTCTTTACTTTCAGCTGCTATACTCTTATACATGCATGTGTAGGGTGTACTTGACATACTATGAATGCTAAAATCTGCCAAGAATTGTAATTGGGAAAAGTATATTTTCTTTGTTCAAGTAGTCTAATCACCCCCCACCCCCTCTAGCACTAGTTTCGATCCTACAACCACGAGCTTTATTGATATAGATGAATTATATGGAGTTTTCCCCTCTCTATCTTGTTGTGATGAATTGAGTTTTCCCTTTGAAGTTTTCTCATTGGATTGAGTCTTTAAGGATTTGAGAACACTTGATGTATGTCTTGCAATGGGATATCAGTGGTGACAATGGGATGTTCTATTGATCCACTTGATGTATGTTTTGGTGATCAACTTGCAGGTTTCGTGACCTTGGGAGTCTATGCATAGGGGTTGCCACACGTTTTTGTCTTGACTTTATGGTATAAACTTTGGGGCACTCTTTGAAGTTCTTTGTGTTGGATTGAACATGACGAATCCGAAATTGTGTGATGCATATCGTATAATCAAGCCCATGGGTACTTGTGGTGACACTAGAGTATCTAGGTGACATTAGGGTTTTGGTTGATGTGTATGTTAAGGTGTTATTTTAGTACGAACTCTAGGTCTGATTGTGACACTTATAGGGATAACTCATAAGATTGATCAGAAAAGATAACTTTGAGGTGGTTTCGTACCCTACAATAATTTCTTCGTTTGTTCTCCTCTATTTGTGACTTTGGACTGAACTCTTTGTCGTACATGAGGGATTTACATATGATTCAACTATGTCAGTATTGTTGAGAGAACTTGCACTAGTGAAAGTATGAACCCTAGGCCTTGTTTTCAAGCGTTGCAATACCAATTTTGCTCACTTTTGTTAATTGCTACTTTGTTGTTTTCATAATTTCAGATTACAAAAACCTATATCTCCCGTCCATATTGCACTTGTATCACCATCTCTTCACCGAACTAGTGCACCTATACAATTTACCATTGTATTGGGTGTGTTGGGGACACAAGAGACTCTTTGTTATTTGGTTGCAGGGTTGTTCGAGAGAGACCATCTTCATCCTACGCCTCCCATGGATTGATAAACCTTAGGTAATCCACTTGAGGGAAAATTGTCATTGTCCTACAAAACTCTGCGCTTGGAGGCCCAACATGAGTCTACAAGAAGAAGGTTGCATAGTAGACATCAGATACCTCCCCGCCAATGTCTACCACCGCACCGTCAGGCCCAATCAGGTGGTTCCCACTCCCAAGCCCGACGAGAGTGTGGTGTTCGTCCCCCACTTCATCCGGGGACTTAGCTTCCTGCTCCACCCCTTCATCGGGGGGCTTATGTTCTTCTACGGGCTCGACTTCCACGATCTCTCAACGAACTCCTTCATGGACATATTGGCCTTCATCATCGTCTATGAGGCCTTATTTCGGGTTGAACCACACTTCGGGCTATGGCTCAAGGTGTTCAACATCAAGCCGAAGTGTGCCGCACGCGAACACGCAGACTGCAGCAGGGCAGTCGTCAGCAAGCTCCATTGCATCAGATGGCCGTCCGGTACCTTCATCGACACCATTAAGACTTGGAAAAAAGAGTGGTTTTATATCATCGAGCCAAGGGAAGAAGGTCAGGCTGCCCCGACCGAGTTCAGATCCCCCCCCCCCACACACAAGATTGACCTCATGGCTCCGGAAGGGCCTCGACTAGGGGTCGGATGCGTAGGTGGATAACCTGCAAAGGCGCATTGCCTCAATGATCAAAGGCGAGATCAAGCTAGCCAATGTGGTCCAAATCATGCTTTGGCGGCGCATCCTCCCCTGTCAGCCTCGGGACTCTCCCATGTGGGCTTATCAGCTTCACGATGAGCCTGCTGTTCGCCTGCTCTACCACACCACTCTGGAGAAGTTGTGGAAGATGTTGTTCAAAGCTCAGGAGAGTTGGCCAGCTATCGTCATTTTCTCACGGGGGGTCTCGTGAGACGGCAGATGCCATAGGTAGGCTTACCGAGGTGAGAGCAAGGTTGTCTTGGATGATCCGGGACGGGTATGCGAATAGTATGCGGTGGTTTACCCAGGTTCGGGGCTCTCCGGAGAGATAATACCCCTACTCCTGCATATCTGTATATCTGTGGAATATCTACTACATTGTTGCTCCTGGAGCTGTATAGGGGAGGACAGCCATGAGGCTTCTTGCCTCATGTGAGAGTGTGTATGTGACAGCATGTGATGGAAGCTAGCCCCTCATATGTGGTGGGCATTGAAAGTGCGTTATATCGACTAGAGGGGGTGAATAGGTGATTTTTATAGATTCATCACTTGAGGAATTTGAAATGTGATGAATAACTAGCGGCGGATTAAGTACTCAAGTGCATGAGAAACATAGTGACAGCATAGTCATCATGATGAAATGAAACATGCACAAATTACAAGTAGCGTGATACAGGATAAGCAGGTGAGGAACAAGGTAACTTGAAGAATTTGAGGTGAGGAAATTGGGAAAGTCTTCAGTCAAATTCGTCAAACGGTAAAGATCAATTTCATCAACAAGTATACGAGGAATAGAGGGGTTGAGGAAATAGAACTAGGTAGCTCGATGAAGACAATGGTTTGATGACCCAGTTCCAACTGCTATGACAGTCATACGTCTGGTTTGGAGCGGCCTAGTATTTAAACCAGAGGACACACAGTCCTTACCGTATTCTCCTTGAGCTAAGGTCACAAAGTCCTCGCCCAACACTTGTGGTAAGTCTTCAGGGTAGACTTCCAAAACCCTCACAAACTGGTCACCTAGCGATCCACAATTGGCTGCTAGATGCTCTAGACAAAGGTCACTCCATGATCCCCAATTGACTGCAGGATGCACTAGACCATGATGCCTAACCGTCTGGAGGATACACAATCCTCAAAGGTAACAAGCGTCGGTTCCACACAGGAACAATTTCTTCAGTGATGCTCAATCACTTTGGGTTTGGTGGTTTGGGTTTGGGTTTTTCCTCACTGATGATTTTCTCTCAAAGTCCTCGGAGGATGGGTTGCTCCCAAATGACAAGTGTTAGTTTTCTCTCGGAGCAGCCAACCAACTAGTGGTTGTGGGGGTGGCTATTTATAGCCAGGGTGCAACCTGACATGATAAGACATAAATGCCCCCCAATGATATGACCGTTATGTGGATAAGATGATTGGGGACAGCTGGCACTAAGCACAGCAACGGTCGGAATTTTGAACTATGAAAGTCCTCAAGCTTATCATGTTCCTCACTTGTAGGCAATTCGCACTGGCAAAATCCTATCTCCTCAGTCAGATCAATTTCATCAGAGACTAGAAGAACATCGTCTCTATCACTGAAGAACTTGACTGAACTGCAAGAGATTTCCAAAGGCTTCACTAGAAGGATTGGATAGGTTGAGGCTTTTGGAGTTGAGCATCAGTTGGAGATTTTTCTTAGTATTACCTCGGTCCCATTTATCAGTACGGTGTTTCCTATGACTCAAAGAAAGGAAATGAAACTATGAAAATAGAAGTCTTCACGCTTCATAGTCCTCATTCATATCTTCAAGGTCACACCAACTTCTTCATGATCAAGGTCTTCAGCAAAGTCTTCACCAAAGTCTTCAGTTAAAGACATACATTTTTAGGGGTCGGTAATCTCCAAATATATCAAACTCCTCATCGACTTATAGAGCGTGTGTATACTCATAAACACATTAGTTCCTTAACCTATAAGTCTTCAATACACCAAAATCACTAAGGGGCACTAGATGCACTTACAATCTCCCCCTTTTTGGTGATTGATGACAAATAGGTTAAGTTTTCAACGGGGATACACATATGAAGTGTAAGTACCGAGTTTGAGGAATTTGATTGCAAGATATAGAAGAACTCCCCCTAAAGATGTGCATAATTGAGTAATTTGCTTTGGACTGCAAATGCACATGGCGGGTTAAAAACATGGAGAACTCCCCCTATATCTTGTAATTCATACACGCATTTAACATACGATATGAAGTATTTGAAATGCATGATGAAAAATGGTGTCTGATGAAATCCAGCATGCATGCATTAAGGTGCTTTGAGGAAATAAGCCTGCGGAAAGCAGTTTAAAAGAGTCATACCACCATCGGACTTAAGTTTGCAACTCAAACAACAAAAACTTCAGAAGAGCGAGAGTTGTAACTTAAACAAAAAACAGCCCATTTATACAGACCCGCTTGAAGACTAACTCAAATTTTCTCCCTCTTTGTCATCGAAGACCAAAAGGGATGAAAAAGTGAGGACTAACGCCCCTTGAAGAATTTCATCTTGTTGGTGAGGAAGGAGCGCCAGCGTTGTCAGGATCGTTTGTCGATGCAGGGCATGTCGTAGTGTCATCAACGTCCTCAGCTTCATCCGTCTCACGCGATGAAGAATATGAACTTGTAACCATCTAAGGGGCTTGAACCTTCTTGAATTTCTTCTAAGGAGGATGAGACCAGTCAAATTTTGCTGAAATTCCATGTCTTTGAGTTCCTCAGGAGTCTTGAGATGTGCGAGAATGGCCCATGCACGATCGAAGATTTCGTGCACATAGTAGTGATTTTTCCTCACAAAGTTATGCGTCACAGTCATGTTCTGAACAATGGAAGCCAACTGACGCTTCACCCACTTGCGATTGCGATCAACCTTCTGACGAAGACTTATGAGAAGCTCTCGATCAGTCATCACACGAGGGGAAGACTCTTGAGGATTTTGCACTGAGGCTTTTGCAGCAGAATCATAGGTAGCAGTGTCATCATAGGTGGAGTAAGATGCAGCTTTGCAAAACTGACCATCCAATGGACGAGTGCCTTCATCAATGATAGCTTTGCCTTTTCCTTCAACTGAGGCAATTGTGCTTTTGAGGACTTCAATCGGGAGCAAAAAGCCGAAGTGATTTTGGAAGTTCGCCTTGAAGGGAAATGAAGTCCTTGATCTGATGAATTTCATGATGCAGGGAGCATAAGGCTTCAGTTCAAATGAGGC
This sequence comes from Hordeum marinum, assembly GCA_022496015.1. Lineage (NCBI taxonomy): Eukaryota > Viridiplantae > Streptophyta > Magnoliopsida > Poales > Poaceae > Hordeum > Hordeum marinum. The sequence goes on from CM039677.1 coordinate 324,527,668, forward strand.
AAGTTCTGCATTTGCCAATGTCCTCATGAAGAAATCATGGAAGTTGATGGGAATCCCATGAATGATTTTCAATAGCATGTTCTTCATGACTCCCTCCACTTCTTCGTCGTCAGAGTTGTAGCCCTTCTGAGGACATACGATGTTAGTGAGAATGCGATGGACCGTCCTGGGCACATAAAGCAAATCCTTCACAAGGAAGTTTGTCCTTTGAGGTTTTCCAGGAGCCAACAGCTTCATCGGCACTTGCATCAGTTGGTTGGTTAGAGCAGGTTCATCAAACAGGCAGCGAGCTTCTTCTGAAGTAATTGGAACTAGGACTGACCGAAGAAATTCAGAGGCTGCAGCAGTGAGGTGAGTAGATCCAGTCATCCAGTCCAAGACACAGGAGTTGATGTCAGAGGCATCACCTGTCATGTGCAGAGTGGCATAGAATTGAAGAATTAGTTCTTCATTCTAGTTGCAGATATCCACACAGAATGGAAGAATTCCTGCATCGTGAAGAACTGAGGGCACCGGTATGAAGGATCAAATTGTTTCCATATCCACATGTGGAATTTGATGGTGCTCGAAGACTTTCTTCTTGTCAAACAGTACTGATGCATAATAATTCATCTGTGTTGGAGTCCAGAATCTGGTGCGACTGCCCCTTAGTGAGTCATATGGATTTGGTCCAGTGAAGAAAATGTGCTCATTGAAGAAATTTGACTTGAGGAATTTGGGGCGCTTTGAGCCTTTGAATGGCATCCTCGGCTTTGGCTGAAGGTTTGGGTTGAAACGGCCCACAATCTCCTTAGGCATAGGAGGAATTTCTTCAGAGTGAGGAATTTGCAAAGCAGTTTCGTCAGTGGAAGTTGGAGCAGCAATGTCATCAGCTGATGCAGCTGGAATTTCTTCAGTGACTGTAGCGGCCAAGTCATCAGATCCTTCGTGAATTTCTTCAGTCTGGGCTGGGGACTGGGGAATATGTGACAGAGGTGTGGTCTTTGTGGAATTTGGGTGTGCAGCTTCCCAATATTCATAATTTATGATAGGTGTTGTGTTGCCAATGTCCACGTCCTCATCAATTTTTCAACACCGGCCTCCTCAGCAGTCAACTGAGGCTGGGGCGATGATACCTGTGGAGTTGCAGCATTAGCTTCCACTTCAATTTCGTCATCAATATGCTCTGAGGTAGCAACAGATTGATCCTTTTCTTCTTGAGCTTCATTTGGTATGACATAGTCAACACCAAATGGCACAATTTCATAGGTTGGCATGGAGCTGATAGGGGTTGCATCAAACGGTTCTGTTGAAGAACTTGGTTGTGCCTTCAATTTCTTCGCAGCTGAGGAATCTGAAGTTGATCCTTTCCGTTTCAATGCCTTATTCTCAGCAGCCTTGGTCTTCTTCGCTTCTGATGCAGAAGGAAGGTTGATTGTCTTCACCCTTGAAGATTTTCTGATTTCAACAGAGGGTGAAGGGTTAGCAGTTTCTTCAAGCATCACTGATGCAGTCATCCTTGTGGGTTCAATTACATCAGGCGCGGCAGTGGAGGTTGCCCTGGCAGGTTCTTCAGCGGTCTGACTTTCTTCCACTGTGCTCGTAGTTTATTCAGCAGGCTGAGCAGATTCTTCAGCCTGAGGATTTTGTGGTTGCAGATGATCTACAACCCTTGAGTTGTGATCATTGATGACTTTATCAGCTACATTGACGAAGCAAACCGTGGCGCCTTGCCAATCAGCATAGTTTCTATTAAATTCCTCATTGAGGTCTTTGATCTTAGACTGCATCTTCACAAGTTCCTCAGGAGAAAGCTTCAGAACATTATTCTTCAAGAAATGCTCTTTCTTGTACTGAGCCTTCTTGGTTTGACTGGCATTCTCGTACTTCCATTTTTCTTCAGCAATGAAAGCAGTGAGGACATGATCAGGACTAGGAGGCAGCTTCAATTCATCAATTGGCGTTTTGGGATCCTTGTGCCACATGTCAATGAAGTTCAGCACCATTTTTGGATCTAGCAAAAGAGGAAATTCAGTGCCCTTCGCTTGAGCCACTCGTTCTTGCTTGTTTCTGATGATTGCAGCCAGTTCATCATCATCAGCTTCATCTGAGGAATCTGATGGTATTGTGAACGCCACCTTCTTGGGTTGAGGACTTGGTCGAATGCATCGTCCAGCAGTTGCTTTCATTTTCATCAGTGAAGGACTGGACGAGGACTGAGCATGGGCAGAGGAACTTGCAGAAACCCCTGAAGCAATTGAAATGCCCTTAGTCCTTTGACATGTTGCAAGGTGCACTGGTGTTGAGGATTTTGAGGCAGTAGCTAATGATTGTGCGGCTATAGAGCCCATAGCTGGGGCCTTTGAAGACTTTGCTTGAGGAATCTGCTATGAGGATTTTGAAGTTGAGGACTTTGATTTCTCAGCAGACTTCTTCATAGTGATTTTCTTCGCAGCACTGGCAGAGGCTCCGGTAGAGGCAGCAGCAGCAGAGTCTTCGTTGAATTTCCTCACAGCTTCTTTTGCTTTCTTGGCTAGCTTAGCTTGTTGTTTTTCCCATTCATGAGGAAAGTCATTACCAGTTTAGAGGCTAGTGGGATTAGCAATTTGATTGGGAGCCAAGGGAGGCCTGGTGCACGGGGGTTTGACAGCGAATTTCCTCATGTAGAGTGACATAGCGATACCCTTTCCACTCTCGTGCCCATCTCCTCTCAATTTTCTGTATGCGGATCTTTCTCTTCTTTGTCGTTTCTTTGCTGTGAATTTATTCATCAGACGTGCAATATTCCTCATACAACTCATCCGGTATCTCAAAAGCAGTTTGCACATTAGGTTTCTTTCCACCTTTCTGTGGCTTCTTCCCATCAGCCATTTTCTTTGGTTGAGGATTCTGAAGAAGTGCATAGTTTTTCCTCAAGAAACATTGCAAATGAGTTAAGTTAATGAGAACCTAGTGATTCATCAGTGGACATGTTTGTACCTGTGAACAGAGTATAGGTGCGAGGAATTTGAAGAGGTCATATGTGTTCTCTGAAGTTTTCAATAACATCAAGTGTGAGGAATTTGACCATGGGTGTCTTGAGGATTTTCACTAAGTGTTCTTTGTCTTAGGTTCCAGAGTTATGCAAATTTTGAGGATCCACACAATTGAGGAATCTTGAAGAAAATCATAACTTAGGGAAAAACATCAAGTGTATGGACATGTAAGGTGCTTTAGAATGAGATTCTTGAAGAATAAACACCTTTGAGAGAATTGAGGAATAACTTGAAGATCAAACAACGGTAGTAAAAATAGATTTTATTTACCCTGATGAAGAGCACGACGAACTATGAGAAGAAATCAAGGAAGTTCATCAGTCCAGATCTCCCACGCCCTAGCTTGGCAGAGGGAGACAACTACAGCGGCGGCGGAGTAAAGACTTCCGCGGCCGATGCGAGTACGACGATGGCGAGGTTGAGGCAGTGAAGCTCTTCCACACTGGCGGCGATGATTTTAGCGGTGGCGCTAGGGTTGATCTCGGGAGAGAGTAGAAGTGAGGAGTAACCAAGCACAGTGTAAGGGGAGGGGTATTTATATCGGAGGTGAAAACCAATCTATTCGAAGATTTTGGACAGGATTGCCCCTGAACCTTCATCTCCATGCGACATGTGTCACCCACGTACTGAGAAGTGGCGATAGTGGGGGGTCGTGCGTTATCCATTCGTGGGAATCGGACAGTTTGAGCGGGAAACGTCAAAAATTTTGATAGTGAAAATTTTAAAGTTTTCATTCACAAGTTCTTCAGTTGTCAAGGACACAGTGAAGACTTTGAACGAGTTTCAAAGTAGAATGCATATGAAGAATTTCTGAACAGACTGGGTTGAGTTTATCATAGAGGGGAAAAGGGTCCGATCACATTCACTTAGATGAAAATCAACTTGAAGAATTAGCAATAAGTGAATGTTGTTGAGGACATTGAAAACTCAAATATATATATATATAGTCAATGAAGAACATAAGTTTCATAGTTTGAAGAATTTGAAAAGTTGAGGAATTTGCAAACTTGAGGAATTTGAATATTTGAAGAATTTGCAAAATGACGAAAAACTCAACTTTGAAGAATTTCAACTATGGTTGGTGGCGTGACCCACCGTATAAGAATGATGACTTCAGACACCGCGTACAATTGTCGTAGGGTTCTTAGAATCAAATTCTTCATTAATTTCTTCACACTTAGAGGGTTATTCTTCATTGATTGAAGAAAAACGTTACTTCGTGTGTTGCACATCTAAGTCATCAATTTTGCATAAGTGTTAGGATGTGTGTCCTTTTTCAAAGAACATTCGAAGATTCTAAGATATTTAGCTCACAGCGCAGCTTGCACAATCTCTTTTCATCCAAGGGCTTTGTGAAGATATCGGCCAGTTGTTCTTCAGTGGGGATGTGGTTGATGGAGATGTCGCCCTTGAGTACATGGTCTCGAAGAAAATGATGACGAATTTGGATGTGCTTGGTCTTGGAATGTTGAACTGGGTTGTAAGCAATCTTGATGGCACTCTCATTGTCACAGTAGAGAGGCACATCCTTCAACTTGATGCCATAGTCCTTGAGGGTTTGCTTCATCCACAACAACTGAGCGCAACAAGAACCAGCAGTAATGTGCTCAGCTTCAGCAGTAGATAGTGACACGCAGTTCTGCTTCTTCGAGGACCAATAGACTAAGGATCGTTCGAGGAACTGACATGTGCCTAAGGTTGACTTGCGATCTACACGATCTCCAGCATAGTAAGCATCAGAGTATCCGACGAGGTGAAGATTTGAGCCCTTGGGATACCATAATCCAAGCGTTGGTGTGGGAGCTAAGTATCAAAGAATATGTTTCACAGCCTTATGGTGTGATTCCTTCGATGTTGCTTGGAATCGGGCACACATGCAAACACTCAGCATAATATCAGGCCTAGATGCACATAGATACAATAATGAGCCAATCATGGAGCGATATACCTTCTGATCGAAATCTTTACCATTTTCGTCAGTGCCGAGGTGGCCTTTTGAAGGCATTGGAGTTTTGATGCATTTGGAATCTTGCACGTCGAATTTCCTTAGAACATCCTTGAGGTATTTCTCTTGAGATATGAAGATGCCATTGTCTTGCTGATGAATTTGAAGACCTAAGAAGAATTTCAACTCTCTCATCATAGACATTTGATATTCTTCACTCATCATATAGGCAAATTCATCACTTTAACGTTTGTTAGTACAGCCACAGATAATAACGTCTATGTATATTTGGCATATGAACAGTTCATTGTCATAGGATTTTGTGAAAAGATTTGGGTCGAGTGAACCGGGTCTGAAGCCTTTCTTCATGAGGAACTCCTTCAGAGTGTCATACCACGCCCGAGGGGCCTGCTTGAGGCCATAGAGGGCCTTGTTGAGTCTGAAGACTTTGTCAGGATGCTTAGGGTCTTCAAAACCTGGGGGTTGAGCAACATATACTTCTTCCTCAAGCTTACCATTGAGTAATGCACTTTTCACATCCATTTGATATAATATGATATCATGATGGTTAGCATAAGCAAGCAATATGTGAATAGCTTCAAGTCTAGCAACAGGTGCAAAAGTTTCATCAAAGTCAATTCCTTCAACATGTGTGTAGCGTTGAGCTACAAGACGAGCCTTATTTCTTACCACAAGGCCATTTTCATCTTGCTTGTTGTGGTAGATCCACTTGGTACCTATGATGTTATGCTTGCGAAGATCTGGCCGCTTGACAAGTTCCCACATGTTGTTGAGCTTGAATTGATGCAGTTCCTCTTGAATAGCTTGAATCCACTCAGGCTCCTTGAATGCTTCATCAACTTTGGTGGGATCTATGATTGAGACAAAGGTAAAGTGCCCACAAAAGTTAGTCAAATGTGAAGCTCTTGAGCGAGTGACGGTACCTGGTGCATTGATGTCATCGATGATTTTGTCAATCTGCACTTCATTTGCATCTCTTGGGTGAGCAGGTTGACGTGGCTAAGGATTTTCTTTAGCACCATTTTCTTCAGGTCTATCAGCATGAATGTCTTCATCCGTTAGAATGACTTCCTCAGTGGGTATGATGTCTTTAGTAGCCTTCAGCTTAATGGATTCCTCATGAGACTGTTCATCTAGCACAAAAGGCAGGTGCTCTCTTTGCGAGCCGTTAGTTTCATCGAACCGCACATCTACAGTTTCAACAACCTTGCGGTGGTAGGTGTTGAAGACTTACATTAGGTTTCTTACCAATCATAAGTTCATACGAAGTCTTCTTGAAGAATTTGTGAAGATATACCCTGTTGATGATGTGGCATGCAGTATCAATTGCCTCGGGCCAGAAGCAACGAGGAGTCTTGTATTCATCAAGCATGGTGCAAGCCATCTCAACAAGAGTCCTGTTCTTGCGCTCCACGACGTCGTTCTGCTGAGGAGTATAAGTGGCAGATAACTCATGAGTAATACCAAGTTCATCAAGATATTCATCAAGATTGGTGTTCTTGAACTCGGTTCCATTATCACTCCTGATATGCTTGATCTTGACGCCGAAGTTTGTGGAGGCCCTTGAAGCAAATCATTTGAAGACATATTGCACTTTAGACTTGTATAGAATAATATGCACCCAAGTGTAACGAGAGTAATCATAAACAATGACAAAGCCATACAAACTTGAAGAATTTGTTAGTGTGGAGTAATGAGTGGGGCCAAAGAGATCCATGTGAAGAAATTCAAAGGGTCGAGTCATGGTCATGATTGTCTTTGAGGGATGCTTGGATCTGGTCATCTTCCTAGACGCACATGCACCACAGAGGTGGTCCTTGAGGAATTTGAAACCTTCAATGCCAATGACGTGCTTTTTCTTCACGAGTGTGTGCAAGTTTCTCATACCAGCATGTCCAAGTCGTCGATGCCACAACCAGCCTTCTGAGGACTTTGCAAGTAGGCATGTGGCAGGCTGAGGACCTGTAGAGAAATCAACAATGTACAAGTCTCCTCTCCTAAAGCCTTTGAAGACATTGGAATTGTCAGATTCCATGATGACAACACAACGATATTTTCCAAATACGACAACTATATCAAGATCACAAAGCATTGAGACAGACATAAGGTCGAACCCAAGGGATTCGACAAGCATCACCTTATCCATGGTTCGGTCCTTTGAGATTGCAACCTTACCTAGACCCAATGCCTTCCTTTTTCTTTTGTCTGCGTAGGTGATATGCTTCAGATGAGATGGCACAAGTGGCAAGTTCATCAGAAGACTCGTGTCACCAGTCATATGGTTTGTGCATCCGCTATCAAGGACCCACTCAGTAGCTTTTGGAGGTTCATCCTGCAGATGAATTAGTAAAACTTACGAACTCATATGCTTCAGAGTGAAGAATATGACATCAATTTCATCAGACAGAATTTCATCATAAAATGTAGTAAGTAAAGCAGTGTGAGGACGTGAGAAATGAGGAATTCATTTCTACATGGTTAGCTTGCGTCCTTTCAAGCATTTCCTCAGGTCTCCAGCAAATTCATCAAACGTTCAAGTTCATCTGGAGACCTGACCCTACATAAGAAATTAGTTCAATTTCTTCACCACCCACATCTGGAGGGGTGGCAAAGAGTTCATCATTCTTCAAGCACCATAAGAGAAGGGAGGCATTGAAGCAAGTGCGCTTTGTTTCATAGGGCGACGCATATGAATAAGCAGAGAAATTCTTCGAGGACTTATGAACATAATGATTTGAAGAATAATGCACATATTCAGAACTCTTAGATTTTCGCTGCGAAATAGATGCATTAGCACAAGAATGATATTTTTGACAATTTGAGGAATTTGGTCCAAGTGAAGACTTTGGTCCATATGAGGACATTCACTTGAAGATTTTGTAGGTAGCTCTTGGGAACCTAGATTTTCTTCAGAGGAGAACCGTTCCTGCAGTTAGTTCCAAGAAATCTGGCAAATACTTCACCTTTTTTATTTTTGAAGAATTTGTAGTTGGAGTCAAGTGACTCATCAAAGGAATATGAAGTTTCACAAGTAAAGCCATATAAAGTGGATGGATCAACAGGAGGTCCTTTTGCAGCAACCCATTAGGTTTTGGGGTACTGCTCACGAGTCCAGTAGGATCCATGAGCATTGATATTCCTCTCAAAGGCAATGCCCTCTTTCCTAGGGTTCCTGTTCAGAATCTGCTTTTTGAGGACATCGCAAAGGGTTTCATGCCCTTTGAGACTTTTGTACATGTTGTCACATACAATTCCTTCAACCCTACATTTTCCTTAGTGATACTTGTGGTATCCTCAAACAAGGAATTTGTGACCATTGGAATAGTTGAAGAATTTGCAGCAATAGAAGCATTTGAACATTTAGGTGAAGAATTAGCAGTTTCACGTTTGATGCATTTCAAACAAGGTGGAACAAATTCTTCCTGAGCGGTATTGATCTGTTGAGCCATTAAGGAATTGTTTCCCTTTGGAGATCCTCATGTGACACCCTTAGTTTCTCAAGATCTTGCTTTCTTTGAAGAAATTCATAAGAAAGCTTATCATGATTGGCTAAGAGAACATTATGATGACTCTGAAGGTTATCATACTTTGTCTGAAGACTTTTGAGACCGCCAGACAGAGTTTGAGTCTGATCCACTTCCTCATTCAACAGATCATCGCTTTTGTCTAGCATTTTCTGAAGCTTTTCAAGTGCACTTTGTTGCTTAGTGGCAATATTAGCAAGTTTGGCATAGATAGGTTTCACATATTCATCATATTCACAATCACTTTATTCAGAGGAGGAGTGATGCTTATGTACCTCAGAACCTTTTGCCATAAGACAAAGTGAGGAAGATGAATCAGGATCTGGTTCTTGGGTTTTGAGGATTTTCTTGAGTTCGATGAACATCGGGTCTTGACGAGTGCGATAGCCTTCATTCATGTCCAAGATCCTATCCTAGATGAGCTTGGCATTTTGAAGATGACAGATGCCCTTGAACATGACGCTTGATAGGCTTGAGCAGATGATGTTCCTTGCCTCAGCATAAGGTGAGTGTACTTACGAATTTCCTCCCCATTTTCCATCTTGCAAAGTTTAGTCAGTCCAAGTTTTGTAACAGTCCATAGCTCATTGTTCATAGCCATCAGGTGCTTCTTCATCAGAACCTTCCACCTAGGATATTCAATGTCATCAAGATTGGGACATTCTATGATTGACTTGGCGCCTTTTTCCATGAAATAGTAAGTAGGAGCATATTCATCATTGACTCCGTTAGAGTCGTTGGAGTAGTCATTTTCTTCATCGTTGAATATGGACTTGCTGACGAAGGCAGTAGCGAGAGCAAGGCTAGCGACACCAGATTCAAATTCCACCTCAGATTCTTCCTCTTCTTCATATTCTTCAGATTCTTCTTCTGAGTCCATTTCCTTGCTAATGAAAGCCCGAGCCTTTTTGGAACCATTCTTCTTGTGCATTGAGGACTTTGAAGATGAGGACTTTGAAGATTTCTTCTTTTTCTTCAAGTCATCAGAATTGTCGTCTTTGTACTTCTTCTTCTTCTTCTTTGATTCTTTTTCCCAGAGAGGACAATCAGAGATGAAGTGACCAAATTTCTTGCATTTGTGATAAGTTCTCTTCTTGTAGTCATCTGAGGAATCTGATTTCCTCAAACCACTTTTTGATAACTTTCCAAATCCACCTCTCCTTGAGAACTTCTGGAATTTCCTCACGAACATTGCTAGCTCCTGACTCAGTTCTTTAAGATCACCAAGGCTACTATTAGAATCTTCACCTTTGGATGAGGAAATTGCTTTTGCCTTCAGAGCATGAGATCTTCCATAGCTTGGCCCGTAGAGGTCTCTCTTCTCAGCTGTTTGGAATTCATGAGTATTGAGTCTCTCAAGAATATCAGCAGGATCAAGTGACTTGTAGTCTCCATGTTGTTGAATCATCAAAGCCAGAGTATCGAATGAGGAATCAAGAGATCTTAGCAGTTTCTTCACCACTTGATGGTCGGTGATATCAGTGGCACCCAGCGCTTGAAGCTCATTGGAGATATCAGTGAGACGATCAAAAGTTTGTTGAACATTTTCATTGTTGAGTATCTTGAAGCGGTTGAAGAGATTGCGAAGAACGTCAACATGAGAGTCACGTTGAGTGGAAACATCTTCATTGACTTTGGACAACCTATCCTAGATAAGCTTAGCAGACTCCAAAGCACTCACTCTACCATACTGACCTTTGCTCAGATGGCCATAGATGATATTCTTCGCTTGAGAATCGAGTTGCTTGAATTTCTTCATATCAGCAGCAGTGACAGTCGGAGAAATGTAGGGAACACCATTTTCCACAACGTACCAAAGATCGTTGTCAATAGCCTCAAGATGCATGCGCATCTTGTTCTTCTAGTAGAGGTAATCCATCCCATCGAAGGTAGGACACCCGGTGGAAACCTTGATCATACCTGCAGTCGACATAACTAGAACTCCAGGTGGTTAAACCAAAATCACATAGAACAAGGGAGTACCTTGCTCTGATACCAATCGAAAGTGCGTTATATCGACTAGAGGGGGTGAATAGGCGATTTTTACAAATTCATCACTTGAGAAATTTCAACATGAGGAATTTGAAATGTGATGAATAACTAGCAGCGGATTAACAACTCTCAAGTGTGTGAGAAACATAGCGACAGCATAGTCATCATGATGAAATGAAACATGCACAGATTACAAGTAGCATGATACAGGATAAGCAGGTGAGGAACAAGGTAACTTGAAGAATTTGAGGTGAGGAAATTGTGAAAGTCTTCAGTCAAATTGTTCAAACAGTAAAGATCAATTTCATCAACAAGTATACAAGGAATAGAGGGGTTGAGGAAATAGAACTAGGTAGCTCGATTAAGACAATGGTTTGATGACCCAATTCCAACTGTTGTGATAGTCGTACGTCTGCTTTGGAGCGGCCTGATATTTAAACCAGAGGATAGACAGTCCCAGGACACACAGTCCTTACCCTATTCTCCTTGAGCTAAGGTCACAAAGTCCTCGCCCAACACTCACGGTAAGTCTTCAGGGTAGACTTCCAAAACCCTCACAAACTGGTCACCCGGCGATCCACAGTTGACTGCTAGATGCTCTAGACCAAGGTCACTCCGTGATCCCCAATTGACTGCAGGATGCACTAGACCATGACGCCTAACCGTCTGGAGGATACACGGTCCTCAAAGGTAACAATCGTCAATTCCACACAGGAACAATTTCTTTAGTGATGCTCAATCACTTTGGGTTTGGTGGTTTGGATTTGGGTTTTTCCTCACTGATGATTTTCTCTCAAAGTCCTCGGAGGATGGGTTTCTCTCAAATGACAAGTGCCAGTTCTCTCTCGGAGCAGCCAACCAACTAGTGGTTGTGGGGGGTGGCTATTCATAGCCAGGGTGCAACCTGACATGATAAGACATAAATGCCCCAATGATATGACCGTTATGTGGGTAAGATGATTGGGGACAGCTGGCGCTAAGCACATCAACTGTCCGAATTTTGAACTATGAAAATCCTCAGGCTTATCATGTTCCTCACTTGTAGGCAATTCGCACTGGCGAAATCCTAACTCCTCAGTCAGATCAATTTCATCAGAGACCAAAAGAACATCGTCTCTATCACTGAAGAACTTGACTGAACTGCAAGATATTTCCAAAGGCTACACTCGAAGGATTGGATAGGTTGCGGCTTTTGGAGTTGAGCATCAGTTGGAAAATTTTCTTAGTATTACCTCGGCCCCCTTTAACAGTACGATGTTTCCTATGACTCAAAGAAAGGAAATGAAACTACGAAAACAAAAGTCTTCATGCTTCATAGTCCTCGTTCATCTTCAAGGTCACACCAACTTCTTCATGTTCAAAGTCTTCAGGAAAAACCAAAGTCTTCAGCAAAGTCTTCACCAAAGTCTTTAGTTGAAGACATAAATTTTTAGGGTTCGATAATCTACGAATATATCAAACTCCTCATCGACTTATAGAGCCTATGTATACTCACAAACACATTAGTTCCATAACCTATAAGTCTTCAATACACCAAAATCACTAAGGGGCACTAGACGCACTTACAGGCATGAGGCCTCTTATATAGGCATGGACGGGTAGCTTGGGATGTAAGCTACCATGAGTAGCTTACATGTCAAGCAACATGTAGCTTGTGGACTAAGCTATGTCTATCCCCTGGTGCACTTTATAAGTCAGTACCCAGGGGACGGGTTACACTTTAGATTGTACTGTGTGACACACTTAAAGTGCACTACTGCTTGCCAATAGTGCACGTCCACGAGATATGGTCGTCTAGTCCGCGCGTGTCCGATGGGACGCCGGGAGCTGACTTTGTCGGGCTGCAGCCGACCAGGAGGAGCCGACCAAGAGGAACCGGCTAGGAGTAGCCAGTCGGGAGGAGCCAGCTGGTTGTAGCCAGTCGAGAGTAGCCAGCCGGGCATAGCCTTCCGGGAGTAGCCAACCGGGAGTAGCCAACCGGGCGTAGCCAGCCGGGAGTAGCCGGCTGGGAGTAGCCTGCCGGGAGTAGCTAGCCATGAGGAGCCAGCTGGGCGTAGCCAGCCAGGAGTAGCCAGTCGGGAGTAGCCAGCCGGGAGTAGCCAGTCGGGAGGAGCCATCCGGGTGTAGCTAGCCGGGAGTAGCCAGCTGGGCATAGCTTTGTCTTCACTTCTTCGTTTGTCTTGTTGGTTCGTTGGGCTTGGCATACCGGGGGTGGTCCCTGGTGTTTTAAAATGTTGAGTCATCTCCTTGAGCCTACCCGAGGGTAATCCCCCTGACAGTAGCCTCCAAGCCTCCGGGCGACTTGGAAAGTTGGGCAGAGGGTTTTTACCGTCGGAGTTGCAGAAGTCGTTGATGTCGCAGAAGTTGTCATTGTCGGTCGATCACGGGCTGAGGACGACGCAGCTTGCTTCCAGCGGGGGCGCGCCAGCGCACCCGCTGGATGTAGCCTCCGAGCCTCTGAGCGATTCGAAGAGTCGGGCGGAGGGTCTTTGTTGTTGTTGAAGTAGATGGTGGCGTCGAGGACGTCGGGCGTGAAGACGGAGTCTGCCGACTAAAGGGCGCGAGGCGCTGCCGGGGACAAACGTGGAGTCCGCCGGCTGGCGGCTTCCAGCGAGGGCGTGCCAGCGCACCCGCTGGGTGTAGCCTCCGAGCCTCTGGGTGATTCGAAGAGTCGGGCAGAGGGTCTTTGCCGTTGCAGAAGCAGATGGTGGCGTCAAAGATGTTGGGCGCAGACGCGGGGTCTGCCGACTGAAGGGCGCAAGATATGCTGCCGGGGGCAGACGTGTGATCCGTCGGCTGGCGGTTTCCAGCGGGGGCGTGCCAGCGCACCCGCTGGGTGTCGCCTCCGAGCCTCTGCGATTGAAGAGTCAGGTGGAGGGTCTTTGCTGTTGCAGAAGCAGACGATGGCGTCAAAGATGTCGGGCACGGACGCGGAGTCCACCAACTGAAGGGCGAAAGATGCTGTCGGGGGTGGACGCGGGGTCCGCCGGTTGATGGGCATGAGGCGCTGCCGGGGGCAGACGCGTGGTCTGTTGGCTGATGGGTGCGAGGCGCTGCTGGGTGTCGACACGGAGTCCACCGGCTGATGGGCGTAGAGCCCTACCGAGGGCGGGCGCGGTGTCCGCCAGCTATCGAGCACGAGGCATTGTCGGGCACGGACGTATGGTCTGCCGATTGATGGGCGTGGAGCCCTGCCGAGGGAGGACTCGGGGTTCGCCGGCTATCGAGCGTGAGGCGTTGCAGGGCGCGGACGTATGGTCCGCCGGCTGATGGGCGTGGAGCCCTGCCAAGGGCAGACGTGGTGTTCGCCGGCTGTCGAGCACGGGGCGCTGCCGGGTGCAGACGCGGGGTCCGTCGGCTGATGGGCGCGAGGCCCTGCTAGGCGCGGACGTATGGTCCGTCGGCTAATGGGCGTGGAGCCATGCCGAGGGCGGACGCAGGGTCCGTCGGCTGTCGAGCGCGAGGTGTTGTGGGGCGCGGACGTATGGTCCGCCGGTTAATGGGCGCGGGGCCGTGTCGTTGTAGCCTCCGAGCGGGGAGGTTCCTCACGGAAATGATAGTGCAAAATACAATGTTAAGTCGGCGCAGATATATCAAATATTTGATTTGGGTAGTGCATGTCTATGCAGAGGGTGCCGGCTCGGTTTTGTCTGAGCCCCTTAAGTCTTTTTCATGTTCTCTCCGCTATTTGCCTTTTTCTCTTGCTAGCCAGACAGCCAGGAGCCGGTCTGTAGCTGAGATGAAGAGTGGGCCATGGAATGGAGCGTACAATACTCGGACTCTGGGTGCAAACTCGACTGAGTAGATACTCACAAATGAAATGACCAAGTTACCCAAGCCGTTTTCTCCTTGGACGCTTTTCACGTGTGGTGACCTCTAGCTTTTGCTCTCGCTAGCCGGACAGTCGCGGTGCGGTCTGTAGCTGAGACAAAGAGTGGTCCTTCGGTCCCATGCACGCTACTAGGTCGTCTCGTGGGAACAAACGTATCGGGCCAAGCGGCCAACCCCAGGCCGAGACTAGCTGGCGCCGGAGTGAACAGTAAGGAAGCAGAATAAATGCAGAGATGGCCCTCGAGGGTCGCTCAGGGTTTTTTTTGTGTATGGTGCAAGGGTATGTGTGTGGATATCTCACATTGCTTTTGGGTGTTGGCAAGGCGGTTTTGTCGATGTCAGCCAGCGCGGTTTTGTCGACGTGGTCCGGCTGAAGCGTGCGAGGCGTTGTCGGGCGCGGACTTGGGGTCCGTCGGCTGATGGGCGCGAGGCATTGCCGGGTGCGGACGCGTAGTCCGTCGGCTGATGTGCACGAGGCGCTGCCAGGTGCGGATGCGGGCTCTGCCTGCTGATGTGCGTGAGGCGCTGTCGAGGGCATATGCGGGGTTCGCCGGCTAATGAGAGTGAGGCACTGTCGAGGGCGAACGCGGGGTCCGCGAGCTGATGAGCGCGGGGCGCTGTCGAGGGCGGACGCGGGGTCCGCTGATTGATGAGCGCGAGGCGCTGCCGAGGGAGGACGCGGGGTCCGCCGACTGATGAGCGGGAGGCGCTGCCGGGAGCAACCTCCGAGCCTCCGAGAGAGGGGGCTCATTGGTTTTTGGTGCCGGCGAGGCAGTTGTCGTCGATGACAACCGGTGCGTCTTTTCATCAGCGGAGCACACCGATGCATCCACTGGGTGTAGCCGTCGAGCCCCAGGCGTTCGGCGGGTGTGCCGGCCGGACTTCAAAACGGGTGGGAAGCTAGAGCTGGCCCGGTGTCGAAGTAGACAGGCAGACCAACCGGCCAGACAACAACGCAGGTCGGCCGTCCGAGTGGGAAAGGGGGCAGACGAACGGTGCCTTCCCTTCTTCTTCTTTTTTCTTTTTTTTTGGGGGGGGGCTCCCACTTTTCTTACTAACCGGCTCCTCCACTTTCTGTCCCCGCGTGGAGCGGGAGGAGCCGTCCGAGGCGCTCGGGGGCTGGCCAGGGCGGCGGCTGGGCGCAGCCGGCAACCGTTGAATGGGAGTAGGCGGGGGCACAGCCGACCGGGGCGACGGGGCGCATGGGCGCGGAGGAGCGGACACAGCGCCGACATGTGGAGGTAGGAGCCGGGAGCACGCGCGCAGGGGTGCTAGCAGTGGAGACCAGCAACGATAGGAGCCAGCCGGGACGACCGGCAGGAGCCAGTCGGGGCGGCCACGAGGAGGCGGATGCGGGCCGGTGCTGACGTGCGGCTGGACTAGGGACGCGGTATAGCAGCGGGGGGAGCAGCGGCTGGGGGCACACGCAGGCACACGCGCCGGATACGGTATGAGGCAGATAGTGGAGCCGGACGGCCGGATGGTGGCGTGGCAAAGGGGGCCATCAGCAGGGGAGAGGCCGTTGTGTGCGGGGCGTGTGGAGGCGCAGAGGGGGCGCCCGGCAGCAAGGAGGCAGGAACACGTGCGGGCGCGCGCGCGTGCAAAGGCAGGGCACACGACCGGAGCCGGCAAGGCATACAGGGCCGAGGCGCCGGAGGTGGCCAGCCGGCAGGCTCGGGCGCGTGGCGGAGCCATATGCGCGGGCAGCCATAGAGGGGAGGCCTCGGGCCAAAGCAGGAAGAGGAAGGCGCGGTGCAGAGGAGGCCAGGACGGGCGCCGCCGGCCGCGGGAAGAAGGCGGACACAAAGCAGGGTGGCACGGAGGTCGGACCACCTGAGACGGATGTGGGCGCGGAGCCAGCGAGCGCGCTCACAGCCGGCGGCAGCAGCAAGTGGTAGAGCCAGTGCGGAGCATGATGGCCCCATGTGACTGAAGCGGGGCATCGCGGGCGCTTAGGAGCGCCGGGGTCTGAGCATCGCGGTGCAGGAGGCTGGGGCGCCGTTGTTAGGGCGACGACGTGGGAGGTGGAGCGAACTGGCGGAGGAGTGGGCGGAGTCAGCGTGGTTGCCCGGCGATGGAGCGTGAAGCTAGGGAGGCGGGTGAGGATCTGGACGTGTGGCCGCGCGGAGGAGCTCCTCGGACGCTGGCGGCGCCGCGCGACGGGGTGCGGCGAGGATTAGGGCCCTCCAAGGATGAACTTGGCGATGTTGATCAAAGGATGTCGCGCGTGGCATAGCCCCTAGCACGGCTACGGCGAGCACGGATGCACGAGACGAGGCCCGAGCGAGGAGGCACAGGGAGAGGGAGCAGGCGAGCAGCATCGGAGAGGCTCACGGACGCGTGCCTCCATGCGCCCTTCTATGACTCCGGGAGAGCCCTATCCCCGCGCCGAGCAGGCTCTCGTGAGGGTGCGCTCGGGGGCTGGGAGCTCCTGGATGAGCTACAGTCGAAGGTGCACCGGAGGGCATCCTCGGCCATGGGAGCGTGCAGGCGAGTACGGTGGTTGCACTGTAGACGCAGCCGAGCACGAAGCCGCCGTTGGTGCCACAGTAGTTGGGTCATGCGACCATGCCGGTGGAGGCACGTCGGTACCGGTGCCCAGACGGCATGGCCATGTGGTGATGGAAGCGTCGGCCACGCCGCGACGTAGAAGTGCTGGGAGGTCGACGTAGCGTGCGTCGCGCCGGTGCAGCGATGCGGCGAGGGCGACGTGTGGACGTCGGCCGACCGGCGTCGTGGGTGTCGCGGCGGTGATGACGAAGACGGTCCCACCTGGACCATGATTCCAGTGGCAGCTAGCCCCACGGTGAGCGCCAACTGTCGTTGTTTTCTCATGAGGGGTCTCGCGAGACGGCAGATGCCATAGGTAGGCTTATCAAGGTGAGAGCAAGGTTGTCGTGGATGATCCGGGACGGGTATGCAAATAGCGCGCGGTGGTTTACCCAGGTTCGCGCGCCAATTGTCGATGCAGTATGGTTATATGTTCGATGCTTACACAGCCTCGACAAAGTAAATTGAGAAGCTCAAGGCCGAGCTGAAGAAGGCGAAGCAAGAGGCTACAGATGAGAAGGCAACTTCCGAACAAGCGGCTGTCGCGCTTTCTTCTTTAAAAGCCACAAGCGCCAAGCATGAGGCTCGAGTGGAGGAAATCCAGCAGGAGCTCAAGGACGCCGGCCAGAAGTGCGAGGACCTTGAGCAGAAAGTCAAGGAACAGGGCACCTAACTATCCACCCTGAAATCCGATCTCCAAAAGGAGTAGGTCGACAGGCGGTTCTTTGATGAGCAAGTCCGCCAAGTTAAGGATATCATGGATGGTAAGTCGTAGTTACCGCAGTGTTTCTTTCGTGATAGCAGGTTGGCATTGCTCACCCAAGTGTGGCATTCGTCGGGCGCCTGCTTGGACCTGTAGAAGATCATAGCGGAGGCGAACCAGTTATATGCTTCGCAGGGAGAAGGAGGTGAAGCTCGGCTATTCTGGGCGCAATTTGAAGCCTCCGAGCGCTCTCCTCTCTTAATCGAGCGGCTGAACCAGCTAATGGAGCTGCACCGGATGGCGGAGCCGGCCATGCAGGATCTCTGTATCCGGCTATGGCCCAATGAGCCATTGGCGGGCAGCTACTTCGTCTTGGTGCAGAAGCTGAGTGACGCCTCGCCTCGGATCGACGCGCTAAGGTGTTCCTCTTGTATCCAGGGCGCTCGGATGGCCTTTGTAAGGGCCAAGGTGCACTGGTCGGGGCTTGATCCGACGAACATAGCCACCACCCCTCCGCCTCCTGGGAAGGAGCATAGGTGTCATGAGCGATACTTCTCTGTAATGATGGAGGGTGCTCGGGCGATAGAGGCTTAGTGTTCGAAAGAAAACATTTATGAGTAGATGCGCTGTAATATGTCCGAAGACCTTTTAATGCTTTTATTACTATGATGCATGGTTTATCATGTCTTTCGTATTTTGCATTCGTTATAACTCCTGTGTGGCCGTTGAAACTGAAAGTTGCTAGTCGTAGGCTTCAGCCCCCATGTATATACTACGTGAGCTGTCTCTACCTACGCACTGTGCCCCTTAGCCGAGCTATCGGTACCCGAAGGCAGTAGTGTGAGGTGGACATGGCAATCATACCATAGTGCTTTATTGCCTTCACTTAGCCGTAGGAGCGCAAAAAACGAATGCGGGGGCTGATGACTTGCCCCAGTGATTTGTGATGTTCGGATGAAATACGGAAAAGCCGGTATCACATGGTTTGTAAAAATACCAAACCCAACGTATGACACGGAATAACCTCTAATGAGGCTTTCTTTAGTATAACACTTAAGCTAATCGCAGACCGGTTCTTGCATACAATGACAGTCAGTTTTTGGCTTTCTCCCTTGACGTGCTTGACCGGGCTAGTTGGAAACACAAACGCAGTGGTTCTCCCTTTGCCCTTTTAGCCGAACGAGCGGAACGTAAAGGGGCAAGCACAGGAGCCGGGCAACCCAACTATTGATCCAACACATAGTTCGGAACCAATGCATATAAAGCAAATTCCAAGACGCCGAATGCACAATCAATTAGGCTTAGGATGATTTTCTAAATTCGAGCCCCCGATCTATTATCTGGTCGCATCGTAATGTGTACCGAACAGTTTCGCAAGAAGAGGGAGAAAATAGAGTATGTGCCAAAAAAGACAGTGAAGCGACCATGTATAATGGTTTTATATTTTGCTCAACAACTCTTATTGTTCAAATTGCCAAAGCAACTATTTACAGGTATTTGAAAACGAAATATAAATTTTATAGGAGTGGTTGTACCAGGGGTCTTTGATGGGTGACCTGACGTCCTCGATGTGCCATGTCACTTGTCCGCTCCTGCGCCTCCTAGGGAGTTGTGTACCTCGATGGGTGATGCTGCTCGGCGAGCGGACCTTGGAAAGAAAGTCTTGAGAAGTGGCCGAAGTGTGGATGATTTTTACGCTTTGGCAGCTCCTTGATGGTGCCTGTAGTGTTTCCGAAGACATTCGATTGTAGCAGTTCGGTCAAGTCGAACACTCTACCCTTTGATAGTTGCTCCCCACCACCGCCCATGGAATCTTGAGCGCGAAGTTGTGCCTCCTCGACACGTACTTTGCTGGCCTTAGGGTTGTGCAATGGGGTGTGGGTCCCTATTTATAGGGAGAGGAAGGTTCTGGGAGTTCGGGCTAAAATCAAGCTCGCTTCCCAACCTTACGTGCCTTTACGGCTGAAGCCGACGTTTGCCGATCATCATTGTAATGGAATTCGGCCGCCAGGGCCAACGCATGTTCCTTAGTTTGGAGGGAGCACTCCGTGTTGCCGTTGACAGTAATGACCCCCTTAGGGCCAAGCATCTTGAGCTTGAGGTGTGCGTAGTGTGGGATGGCATTAAAGCGAGCGAACGTTGTACGGCCTAGCAGGGTGTGATAGCCACTGCGGAAGGGTACAATGTCGAAGATCAAGTCTTCGCTTCGGAAGTTATCGGGTGAGCCAAACGCTACTTCCAGGCTTACAGAGCCCGTGCACCAGGCTTCGACACCTGGTATCACTCCCTTAAAGGTAGTGTTGCTGGGTTTGATCCGTGACGGATCTATGCCCATCTTTTTCACCGTGTCTGAGTAAATCAGATTAAGGCTACTTCCTCCGTCCATTAGGACTTTAATGAGGTGGTACCCATCTATGATGGGGTCTAGGACGAGGGCGGCCGAACCCCCATGACGGATACTGGTCCGGTGGTCACATCGATCGAAGGTGATCGCATACACCGACCATGGGTTATACTTCAGGGCTACAGGCTCTATGACGTAGACCTCTCGAAGGGCGCACTTCCTCTCCTTTTTGGGTATATGAGTGGCGTATATCATATTCACGGTTTTTACATGTCAAGTATATGTTCCTATGACCATGAGATCATGCAACTCATGGATATCGGAGGAGTGCCTTGTGTGTATCAAACATCGCAACGTAACTGGGTGACTATAAAGGTGCTCTACATGTATCTCCGATGGTGTCTGTTGAGTTGGCATGGATCGAGAATGGGATTTGTTACTCCGTGTGACGGAGAGGTATCTCGGGGCCCACTCGGTAATACAACATCACAATGAGCCTTGCAAGCAATGTGACTAATTGTTAGTTGCGGGATCTTGTATTACGGAATGAGTAAAGAGACTTGCCGGTAACGAGGTTGAACTAGGTATGGAGATACCGACGATCGAATCTCAGGGAAGTAACATACCGAAGAACAAAGGGAACATCATACGGGATTAACTGAATCCTTGACATAGAGGTTCGACCGATAAAGATCTTCATAGAATATGTAGGAACCAATGTGGACATCCAGGTCCTGCCATTGGTTATTGACCGTAGAGGTGTCTCGGTCATGTCTACATAGTTCTCGAACCCGCAGGGTCTGCACACTTAAGGTTTGGTGACGTTTTGGTAGTATAGAGTTATGAATGGTGGTGACCAAAGGTAGTTCGGAGTCCCGGATGAGATTCCGGACGTCACGAGGAGCTCCGGAATGGTCTGGAGGTAAATATTCATATATAGAAAGTCCTATTTTGGACTCCGGAAAGATTTCGGGCACTTTCGGTAGCGTACCGGGAGTGACGAATGGGTCCCGGGGGTCCACCAGTGGGGCCAACCTACCCCATGGGCCAAAGTGGCGACCCACCAGCCCCTAGTGGGCTGGTGGGGTCGGCCAAGGTGGCCTAGGCGCAGGAAGAGAAGGCCCAAACCGAATTGGGGTGGAGTCCTCCCCAAGTTCCACCTCTCGTGTGAGAGGTGGACTCTCAGGTGGAGGAGGACTCTCCCTCCACCAGTTCGGCCGAACCAAAAGGAGAGCCCTCCTTTGGGCACAGCCTCCTCTCCCCTCCTCCTATATATATGAGTGGTTTTAGGGCTTTTTGGACAAGGATTTTCAGCCACGTCTAAACCCTACCTCTATATCAAGTTCCTCTAAACTAGACTAGTTCGGCAGAGCTTAGGCGAAGCCTTGCCGGAACAGCTCCACCACCATCGCTGGAGCGCCGTCACGCTGTCGGCGAACTCTTCTACCTCTCTGCTCTCTCTTGCTGGATCAAGATGGCGGAGATCGTCATCAAGTTGTACGTGTGCTGAATGTGGAGGTGCCGTCCGTTCGGCGCTAGATCAGAAGGACCGTGATCGAGATCGCGAGACGGTTCGTGATGAGATCGCGGAACGGATCGTGATGAGTTCGCGGGACAGATCGTGATCAAGATCGTGAGACGGATCATGATGAGATCGCAGGACGGATCGTGATGAGTTCACGGGATGGATCGTGATTGGATCGCGGGACGGATTGTGATGAGATCGTGGGACAGTCGGCGATTTGGATCGCGAAGATGTTCGACTACACCAACCGCATTTCTTAACGCTTCCCGCTTAGCGATCTACAAGGGTATGTAGATCCACTCTCCCTCTCATAGATGCTCATCACCATGGATAGATCTGCGTGTGCGTAGGAAAATTTTTGTTTCCCATGCGACGTTCCCCAACAGTGGCATCATGAGCTAGGTCTATGTGTAGATGAGATCTCGAGTAGAACACAAAGAGTTTGTGGGCGTTGATGCTTAGATTGCTTCCTCCCTTGGTCGTATTTTGGTTCAGCGGTATTGTGAGGTGAAGCGGCCCGGACCAACATTACTCGTACGCTTACGAGAGACCGGTTCCCTCGACGCAACTTGTTGCATAGATGGCTTGCGGGTGCCAGTTTCTCTCACTTTAGTTGGATGGGATTCGACAAAGGCAGTCCTTGAGAAGGTTGAAAAGCAACTAGTGTATCACCGTTGTGGTTTTTGCGTAGATGAGAATTGTTCTTGCTAGATACCCGTAGCAGCCACATAAAACATGCAACAACAATTAGAGGACGTCTAACTGGTTTTTGCAGGGTATGTTCTGATATGATATGGCCAATTCCATGATGTGATATATGTGATGTATGAGATGATCATGTGATGTATAGCTTATCACGACTTGCATGTCGTTGAATACGGCAACCGGCAGGAGCCATAGGGTTGTCTTTAATTATTGTATGACCTGCGTGTCAATCATTAAGCGCTATGTAATGCTTTACTTTATCGCTAAACGGTAGCAATAGTAGTAGAAGCATGCAGGGCGTGACAACCCCGATGGCGACACATTGATGGAGATCAAGATGATGGAGATCATGGTGTCATGCCGGTGACGATGGAGATCATGCCGGTGCTTTCTAGATGGAGATCAAAAGCACAAATTCATGGCCATATCATGTCACTTATGATTTGCATGTGATGTTAATCCTTTTTATGCACCTTGTTTTTCTTAGGACGATGGTAGCATTATAAGGTGATCCCTCATTTAATTTCAAGATAAATTGTGTTTTCCCCGAGTGTGCACCGTTGCGAAAGTTCGTCGTGTTGAGACACCACGTGATGATCGGGTGTGATAGACTCTACGTTCACATACAACGGGTGCAAGCCAGTGTTGCACATGCAGAACACTCGGGTTAAAATTGACGAGCCTAGCATGTACAGATATGGCCTCGGAACACAAGAGACCGAAAAGTCGAACATGAGTCATATAGTAGATATGATCAACATGATGATGTTCACCATTGTAGCCACCTCAACTCACGTGATGATCGGACTTGAGTTGGTGAATTTGGATCATGTATCACTCGAATGACCGGAGGGATGTCATTTTGAGTGGGAGTTCTTAAGTAATATGATTAATTGAACTCATTATCATGAACATAGTCAATAGTGTCTTTGCAAATCATGTTGTAGATTACTAGCTCGCGTTGTAGCTCCCTTAATTTTTATATGTTCCTATATAAATAGAGTTGAAATATGATGGTAGCAATATTGCGGACTGGGTCCGTGATCTGAGGATTGTCCTCATTGCTGCACAGAAGGCTTATGTCCTTAATGCACCGCTCGGTGCGCCAACCCCTCTAGCGTCGTCTGTAGATGTTGTGAACATCTGACACGCACGTTCTGATGACTACTTGATAGTTTAGTGCGTCATGCATTACGGCTTAGAATTGAGGCTCCAAAACGTTTTGAACGTCACGGAAAATATGAGATGTTTCTAAGAGCTGAAATTAGGATCTCAGGCTCGTGCCCGTGTTGTGAGATATGAGATCTCCATCAAGATTCTTTGCCTGCAAGATGAAAGAGAATAGCTCAATCGTTGAGCATGTGCTCAGATTGTCTAGGTGCTACAATCGCTTGAATCAAGTGGGAGTTGATCTTCCAGATAAGATAGTGATTGATATAGTTCTCCAAGTCACTTTCACTAAAGCTACTAGAACTTAGTGATGAACTATAAAACGCCAGGGATAGAAATATTGATCCCTGAGATGTTCGTGATGTTTGACACCGCGAAGGTAGAAATCAAGAAGGAGCATCAAGTGTTGATTGTTAATCAAACCACTAGTTTCAAGAAGGGAAAGAGCAAGGAGGGAAACTTCATGGACAGCAAGTCAGTTGCTGCTCCAGTGAAGCAACCCAAAGTTGAACTCAAACCCGAGACTAAGTGCTTCTGTTATGAGGTGAGCAATCGCTGAAGCGGAACAACCCTAGAAACTTGGTAGATAAGAAGGCTGGCAACATCGACAGAAGTATATTTGATACAATGAGTTATTGATGTGTACCTTGCTAGTACTCCTAGTAGCACCTGGGTATTGGATACCGGTTCGGTTGCTAAATGTTAGTAACTCAAAATAAAAGCTACGAAATAAACGGAGAACTAGCTAAGGGTGAGGTGACGATATGTGTTGGAAATGTTTCCAAGGTTGATGAGATCAACATCGCACGCTCTCTCTACCTTCAAGATTAGTGACGAACCTAAATAAATGTTATTTGGTGTTTTGCGTTGAGCATGAACATGATTAAATCATGTTTATTGCCATACGGTTATTCATTTAAGTTAGAGAATAATGGTTATTCTGTTTACCTGAATAATACCTTCAATGGTCATGCACCCAGTGAGAATGGTTTGTTGAAATCTTGATTGTAGTAATACACATGTTCATAACATTGATGTCAAAAGATACAAAGTTAATAATGATAGTACCACGTACTTGTGGCACTGCCGCTAAATGTCATATTGGAATAAAGCGCATGAAGAAACTCCATGCTGATGGATCTTTGGACTCATTCGATTTCGAATCGGTTGAGACATGTGAACCAGGCCTCTTGGGCAAGATGACTAAAAAAACTCGTTGGATGGAGCGGGCAAGTGATTCATTGGAAATGATACATGTTGATGTATGCAATCCAGTGAGTCTTGTAGCATGCAGTGGATATCGTTATTTTCTTACCTTCACTGATGATTTAAGTAGATATACTGTATATTTACTTAATGAAACACAAGTCTGAATCGTTTGAAAGGTTCAAGCAGATTCAGAGTGAATTTTAAGATCATCGTGACAAGAAGATAAAAATGACTGCGATATGATCGTGGAGGTGAATATCTGAGTTACGAGTTTGGCATACAACTTAAGAAAATGTGAAATTTGTTTCACAACTAATGCCACCTGGAACACCATAGTGTGATGGTGTGTCCGAACATCATAAGTCATAATCTATTGGATATGGTGCGTGCTATGATGTCTCTTATCATTTTACTACTATAATTTTGGGGTTATGCATTAGAGACAACTATATTCACTTTAAATAGGGCACCATCTAAATCCGTTGAGATGACACCATGTGAATTATGGTTTGATAGAAACCTAAGCTGTCATTTCTTAATATTTGAGGGGCTGCGACACTTGTGTGGAAAATGTTTTCACCTAATGAGGTCGAACCCAAGGCGGACAAATGCAGCTTCATAGAATACCCTAAGAACAGTTGGGTGAACCTTCTATCTCAGATCCAAGTGCAAAGTTTTTGTTGCTAAAACGGATCCTTTCTCGAGGAAAAGTTCCTCTCGAAAGAATTGAGTGGGAGGAAGATAGAACTTGATGAGGTTGTTAAACCTTTGTTCAACTAGAGAGTAGCACAGCGCAGAAAGATGTTTCTGTGAAGCCTACGTTAGTTAAAGAGGAAGTTAATGATGATGATCATGAAGCTTCAGGATCAAGTTACTATCGAACTTCGTAGGTCGACAAGGATATCTACTGCTCCTAAGCGGTACGACAACCCTATCTTGGAGGTCATGTTGTTGGACAACGATGAACCTACGAGCTATGGAGAAGCAATGATGGGCCCGGATTCCGACAAATGGTTGGAGGCCATGAAATCCGAGATGGGATCCATGTATGAAAACAAAGTATGGACTTTGGAAGTATTACCTGAAGGGAAAAAGTCCATTCAGAACAAATGGATCTTTAAAAAGAAGACAAACACTGATGGTAAATGTCACCATTTGTAAAGCTCGACTTGTTGCAAAGATGTTTGTGACAAGTTCAAGGAGTTGACTACGATGAGACTTTCTCACTCATAGCGATGCTAAAGTCTGTTGGAATTATGTTAGCAGTTGCTGCATTTTTCAAATTATGAAATCTGGCAGATGGATGTCAAAACATCGTTTCCTTAACGGTTTACTTGAGGAAAGGTTGTATGTGATACAACCAGGAGGTTTTGTCAGTCCTAGGAATGCTAAAAGGTGTGCAAGCTTCAGTGATCCTTCTATAGACTGAAGCAAGCATCTCGGAGTTGGAATATACACTTTGATAAGGTGATCAAAGTTTTGTAGTTTATACAAAGTTTATGAGAAACTTGTATTTACAATAAAGTGAGTGGGAGCACTATAGAATTTCTGATAAGTATATGTGGATGACATATTGATCGGAAATAATGTAGAATTTCTGGAAAGCATAAACGGTTGTTTGGAAAGTGATTTTCAAAGGAAGACCTGGATAAAGCTACCTAATTGTTGAGCATCGAGATCTATAGAGATAGATCAATATGCTTGATGAGACTTTCAATGAGTACATACCTTGACAAGATTTTGAAAGAGTTCAAAATGGATCAGTCAGAGAAAGAGTTCTCGCCTGATTTGTAAGGTGTGAAGTTGAGTGAGACTCAAAGCTCGACAACGGCAGAAGAAAGAGAAAGGACGAACGTCGTCCCCTATGCCATAGCCATAAGCTCTAAATTATGCCATGTTGTGTACCGCACCTGTGTGTGCCTTGCCATGAGTCTGTCAAGGGGTACAAGAAGTGGTCCAGGAGTAGGATCACTGGACATCGGTCAAAATTATCCTTAGTAACCAGAGGACTAACGAGATATTTCTCGATTATGGAGGTGATAAAGAGTTCTTCGTAAAGAGTTACGTCGATGCAAGCTTTAACACCAATCCGGATGACTCATAATAGCAATCTGGATACATATAGTGGAGTGGCCATTTGGAATAGTACCAAGTGCAGTGTGGTAGCAGTGTTTACAGTTTGACATAGGGATTTGCAAAGTACACACGGATCTGAATTTTGCAGACCCATTAACTATAAGACCTCTCTCACATGCAAAGCATGATCGAGCCCCAGAACTAATTGGGTGTTAGATTCATAACAATGCGAATCACATAGTGATGTGAACTAGATTATTGACTCTAGTGCAAGTGGGAGACTGTTGGAAATATGCCCTAGAGGCAATAATAAATTATTTATTATCATATTTACTTGTTCATGATAATCGTTTATTATCCATGCTATAATTGTATTGATCGGAGACTTAGATACATGTGTGGATACATAGACAAAACCATGTCCCTAGTATGCCTCTAATAGACTAGCTCGTCGATCAAAAGATGGTTAAGGTTTCCTAGCCATGGACATGAGATGTCATTTGATAACGGGATCACATCATTAGGAGAATGATGTGATGGACAAGACCCAAACTACAAACGTAGCATATGATCGTGTCAGTTTGTTGCTACTGTTTTCTGCATGTCAAGTATATGTTCCTATGACCATGAGATCATGCAACTCACGGATATCGGAGGAGTGCCTTGTGTGTATCAAACGTCGCAACGTAACTGGGTGACTATAAAGGTGCTCTACAGGTATCTCCGATGGTGTCTGTTGAGTTGCATGGATCGAGACTGAGATTTGTTACTCCGTGTGACGGAGAGGTATCTTGGGGCCCACTCGGTAATACAACATCACAATGAGCCTTGCAAGCAATGTGACTAATTGTTAGTTGCAGGATCTTGTATTACGGAACGAGTAAAGAGACTTACCGGTAACGAGGTTGAACTAGGTATGGAGATACCGACGATCGAATCTCAGGCAAGTAACATACCGAAGAACAAAGGGAACATCATACGGGATTAACTGAATCCTTGACATAGAGGTTCAACCGATAAAGATCTTCGTAGAATATGTAGGAACCAATGTGGACATCCAGGTCCCGCCATTGGTTATTGACAGTAGAGGTGTCTCGGTCATGTCTACATAGTTCTCGAACCCGCAGGGTCTGCATACTTAAGGTTTGGTGATGTTTCGGTAGTATAGATTATGAATGGTGGTGACCGAAGGTAGTTCGGAGTCCCGGATGAGATCCCGGACGTCACGAGGAGCTCCGGAATGGTCCGGAGGTAAAGATTCATATAGGAAGTCCTGTTTTGGACTCCGGAAAGATTTCAGGCACTTTCGGTAGCGTACCGGGAGTGACGAATGGGTCCCGGGGGTCCACCAGTGGGGCCAACCCACCCCATGGGCCAAAGTGGCGACCCACCAGCCCCTAGTGGGCTGGTCGGGTCGGCCAAGGTGGCTTAGGCGCAGGAAGAGAAGGCCCAAACCGAATTGGGGTGGAGTCCTCCCCAAGTTCCACCTCTCGTGTGAGAGGTGGACTCTCAGGTGGAGGAGGACTCTCCCTCCACCAGTTCGGCCAAACCAAAAGGAGATCCCACCTTTGGGTGCAGCCTCCTCTCCCCTCCTCCTATATATATGAGTGGTTTTAGGGTTTTTTGGACAAGGATTTTCAGCCACGTCTAAACCCTACCTCTAGATCAAGTTCCTCTAAACTAGACTAGTTCGGCAGTGCTTAGGCGAAGCCCTGCCGGAATAGCGCCACCACCATCACCGGAGCGCCGTCACGTTGCCGGCGAACTCGTCTACCTCTCTGCTCTCTCTTGCTGGATCAAGACGGTGGAGATCGTCATCAAGCTGTACGTGTGCTGAACGCGGAGGTGTCGTCCGTTCGGCGCTAGATCAGAAGGACCGTGATCGAGATCGCAAGACGGTTCATGATGAGATCGCAGAACGGATCATGATGAGTTCGCAGGACAGATCGTGAGACAGATCGTGATGAGATCGCGGAATGGATCGTGATGAGTTCACGGGACGGATCGTGATTGGATCGCGGGACGGATCGTGATGAGATCGCGGGACACTCGGCGATTTGGATCGCGAAGATGTTCGACTACACCAACCGCGTTTCTTAACGCTTCCCGCTTAGAGATCTACAAGGGTATGTAGATCCACTCTCCCTCTCGTAGATGCTCATCACCATGGATAGATCCGCATGTGCGTAGGAAAAATTTTGTTTCCCATGCGACATTCCCCAACAGCTATTGCCTCGGCGTCCGGGCAGTCGACGATCTGGTTTTTCTTGCTCAAGAACCGATTGCAGAATTGCCTCGTGCACTCTCCTGGCTTCTGGGCGATGTTTTTCAGGTCGGAGGAGTCCGGTGGCCAAACATAGGTGCCCTGGAAGTTAGGTTGGAATGCATCTTATAGGTCATCCTAGCACCCAATGGAATTTTTGGGGAGGCTGTTTAACCAGTGCTGAGCTGGCCCCTTAAGCTTTAGGGGTAGATACTTGATGGCGTGGAGATCATCTCCTTGTGCCATGTGGATGTGGAGGAGAAAATCCTTAATCCATACGGTTGGGTCAATTGTCCCATCATATTGCTTTATGTTTACGGGTTTAAACCCCTCTGGGAACTGATGCTGCATCACCTCATCAGTGAAGCATAGTGGGTGGGCAGCACCTCTGACCCGAGCTATGTCACGCCGATAGTCGGCATCTATTCTGGCTCGGTTTCGTTTTTGTCCTCTGTTGTTGCGGTCGAGCCAAGGTCTATACTATTCCCGTCGATCGGGTGAGTACCCTCTAGATCCGTAGATGCATCTTGTAAGACCTGCCCTATGGTCCAGTTCATGTCGCAGGTTGAACCTGTCATCGGGCTCTATTGGCTCTTTCCCCCGTCTTTGAGGTATCGTTCGCCTATAACCGGTGTCGTCAGCCATCCTATCTCGTCCTTGAGGAGGGCGGTCTGGCTTGTTGTATGGGGTATGTTTAGGAGACGGCATATCAGTAAGCTTGTAATCGAATTGTGGTAGCAGTCTTCGGCGTGGATAGCTTTTGGGTTGGTCCAATAAACCGGTATTGTATCCTTCCTCAGCTGATAGGACCCTCGTCCATCGATCGTTGAGGTTGTTCTGTTTGGCTTTAAGATGTTGTTCTTTTGCCTTCAGGCTGCGGGCCATGGCCATAAGTTGTTGCCTGAACAGTTCCTGGTCTTCGACGGTATCGGGGATGGCGAAGTTGTCGCCTTCCGGGATGTCCTCCTCCTCAACATGAGGGAGGTAATTGCCGTCCTCGGAATCATTTAAGTCATCGGGGTTGAGCTGATCTTCTGGTCCCTCCTGCCCTCTAGCGGGTGTTCGGGAATATCGGGATCGCCGAGGTCTTTGGGGGCATCTCCGTCCCCGGTGCCAACGATAACTTTTCTTCCCTGTTTTCTCTTCGATCGTATATGCGGCTTCCGGCGCCTTGACGGCGCTTCACCTAATTTGTCGCCATCGTTTCTAGGTGTATGCTCACCATTAGCGGCTAGAGTGTCCACCATGTAGACATCGTACGTGGAGGTAGCAGCCCATCTCCTCGTAGGCATAGTCCAACATGTCGGTTAAATCCTTGACGGTGGCTATCAAGTGGGTGGTGGGTGGGATGAAAAAATTGTCTTGACCCGCCTTGAGACCGATCTGAGCATAGATCAGGGTTGGGTTGTCGATAATTTTCATCGACAAGATCCGATCTAAGTCCTCGTTGAGTGTCGAGAGCTCGATCGGATCAACCTTCTCGGAGCGTTCGGAGTTAACCTCCAGCGCGTCCGCACGAGGAGAATGTTTGGCAAGAACGGGTATCCGGGCATCTGGCACTATGGACGAATCCGGACTAAAATTCAGGTCGTCTCCAGGGTAGATCCCGCGAGTGGGACCGAGAGAGGAATCCAAGGTTAAAGCCTCGGAGTCTTCGGACGTGGCACGCAAGACTGCGAGCCTGGTTAGCAAAAGATCGCCCTGAGAGTCTACGGAGAACTCTAGGTTCTTGGATCTGACCAATTGATCAGGGGCGAAACTTCCGACCCGGCCTAGATGGCCGGTCGGGTCACCATGCAACACAATGCTGCCGAAAGCGAAGATCTGTCCGGGGACAAAAGTGTCCATGTTGCAGACTTCTTCATTGACAACAACGCGAGCCATCGATTCCTTTGGCGATCACAGCGGAACTCTCAATGAAAGCACCAATGTCGGTGTCAAAACCGGCGGATCTCGGGTGGGGGGTCCCGAGCTGTGAGACTAGGATCGATGGTAACAGGAGATGAACGAGACGATGTTTACCCAGGTTCGGGCCCTCCTATGGAGGTAAAACCCTACGTCCTGCTTGATTATATTGATGATGTGTAGGTTACAGAGTTGATGTACCTCGATATCGAATAGCTAAAACCCTAGATGAGTTGTACCCTACAACCTAAAACCCTCCGGCTTATATAAACGCCGAGGGTACCTAGGGTTTACACATGGTCGGTTACACATGGAAGGAAAAACATGCCTATCCACTATTCCAATCTTGGAGGACACACCACGATTCCCAAAGCTTCCTTCCTAGAGACAGGGCCTTCGATCAATCCAATGCTCGGTCAATGGCACATATAGTCCAGCCCATGAGAAACAGGTCGGCTACCCGAGAACCCCTTAAACCAGAACTCCCTCACCAACCCCTTCAAGCCGCCATCTAGTTACGATGGCCTCACATCCTAAGTTCTCTCATGAGGACATCTGTCGTGACAAAACCACGAAAGTAATGGTAATGGAATACATGGGGTGAACGATTCAACCGATACACCAAAGGATCCACTAGGGTTCTTGATGTTGTAGATGATAAGGATGCGAATGATGATGATGATGATGATGATGATGAATGTGGTGATGATGTAGATGTTGATAATGATGAAGGTAGTGATGATGTAGATATTTATGATGATGTTGTCCCTCCCGCGGTGAGAGGAATTCACTTCTTTTCCCGGTCGGTCCTCCCTCCGGATGGGCTCTGGAGGCTAGGATTGTGCCTTCTGGATGAGTTTCTGGAGTCTCTGTTCGTCCGATTCACGATCCGCTTTGATGGGGTGAAAATAGTTGGTCTCCCAGATGCGGGGGCGCTCCAAATGACTGCTCATGCGAGCGCGCGCGGTAGCATGGAACGTTGTCGTTCGCTCTGGAAGCACGACGACGGCTGCTTTTTGGCCTTCTTGTTTGATTTTTTTAATGAAAAGTGTTTATCACCTTTAATATGTGATTCCACTGCCATTTTTGAGGATTTTCTCCATTAAATGAATATTGCTCCAAAAGACGTTACCTGAGGGATCACTAATAAAAAAGTGCGCAAACATGGTAAGGTTCCATAAATCCCACCTTGTAGGCACAAGATATGTAGGAAAACGTCACGTAAATTCGACGCATCAACCTCCCTGACCGGCGTGTCCGGTGGTGTTGGGCGAAGTGCGGCGCATCTGTTGGCTGCATTGCGGCAGGCTGGATGTAGTGAACCTCGTGGTGGCATCCTGGTTCGGCTCTCGAGTCGATCCACTGGTGCTGCAAGCTGTGCTCTGGCCAGGATGTGAGGAGCTCCAGGCTCCAGATCTGAAGATGGGGTGCGTTAGGGACGTTGTCCTTGTGTAGGTGTGTAGTATCTCCGGACGAAAGTCCTACTCATGGTCGGTGAAGACAATGCTTGTGGGTGTTGTATCCTTGTTGGAGGCGTCACCGAGGAGATTCAGCCCCTTTCGTGTCCTCGAGCTCTACTCTTAGGGTGAAAACCAAGATCTACCTCGGTGGATTGGAGATGGCGACACCCTTGGCGTCGTTTCTTCGTTGAAAGCATCGTTGTTGGAGAGTTGGCCTCTTGGCAGGAGCACCTGGTTTGCGGTGAAGTGGTTGGTCGGGAGCTGGCGGTGGGGAGGTGGGGTTGGTGGCTACGGCGGCGAGTCCGTCTGGGGCTGGCTGTTAGCCGGCGGTGTTGGGCACTTCAAACACACTTGACATGGTTGCAGTGTCTCACGAGCCATGTTTCGGCGTCCTCTCATGCTCGGAGCGGCACATGTTCGCTCCTCTTTCTTAGGATATGTCTTATCTCTCCGGTGTCGATGATATTGTCAAACATACTTGTGGCGGCCTTGTCCGATGCGACTTAGTGGTGCTCATTGGCAAAGTTGAAGCGAACTCAAACTCGTCGGGCCGTGAGTGTGGTTGGTGATGTAGAATGACACTTCTTTTGTCAGCGATGTGCTTTTTTTTTCATGTTATGGTTTTCGGTCTTTCGGTGTCCTGTTGTGTTTCAGCCCTAGCTCTGCTAGGGGTGGTGTGATGTGCCCTCTATATAGATTTTAGCTTAGTTTTCCTAAATCAACCGAGCATCGGTTTCTTTACGGCTTCTTCTATCAATGAACAATAGCAGCTCTCCTGCTATCTTTCAAAAAAAATCTCGATAAAATTTGCCGTACAAATTCCATATCCATGTAAAAAGAAATTTATAACCCAAACACAGATGAATTGGAGTAAGTATTATCGCCGTGCATGTGGGTACGTAAGACAGTGTTTCTATAGCCGCTTGATTACCCGGTAGCCCTATATCATCTGACTACTGCTTATTTAGTACTACTCGTATTAAGGAGAAGACAGAACATATCGCCATAAATTTTGCGCACAAGCACGGTCACAGCTTGGTCAGTTGGAGGACGTTGATGGGGTTGACGAACGTGTGGTTGCCGACGAACAGTGTCTGCGCGGCGATGGTGGACACGGCCTGCGTCGGGTGGTTGGCGTCCCAGAACAGGTAACTGTCGCGGTTGCCGCACAGGGGCACCGTCTGGTTACACCCTGATGCCCCGAACGGCCCCTCGCCGCAGCACGCCGCCTCAAGCTCCGTGAAGCCTACAAGAGCAGGCGAAACGACAGTTAAAAAAGATCCACGGGGATAGGCAAGGAGCCGTGCCATGGCAATTTGCTTACTCCAGTCGTTTGTCTGTGGGTTGGCGAAGACGAAGGAGACCATGGTGAAGGCGTCTCCGAGGGAGTAGGCCATGCCGGGCAGCTCGTGGGCCAGCTCCTCCAGCATCGCGGCCAGCAGCGGGTACGACCCAAGCGAGAGATCGTTGAGTGGATCGAAGCAGCCCTGTGTGCCCATCTGCGCCAGCCGGCGCAGCCTCTGCGACGGAGTGCAGCCCAGCGGCGGGATGCTCACGATGCTGAACTTTCTCGCGCCCAGATGGTACAGTGCCTGCTCAGAATTATACAGGTTCAGTACTTCAGTTTGCAGTTCCTATGGTTCGTCTGATGCTGTGGGGATGAACACAGCTGCTGATTAATTGGTTAGCTGAGTGCGTAGTGGTACCTTCAGATAGTACTTGTAGGAGGTGACGAGGCTGGCCAAGAACTTCCTGTCGTTGCTACGGGAGAAAGAGTATTCGAACATGTCGTTGCTGCCCGTACTGATGAAGAAGATGGACTTGGAGAGGAGACGGGCCGTTCTCTTCGAGCCTGAAATCTGGCACATGTGCTTGACAACCGTCGCGAAGTACTCCACCTGCTGGGTCATCGTGATGACCTCACCAACCTGCACAT
The DNA here is from genome assembly GCA_022496015.1 of Hordeum marinum. Classification (NCBI taxonomy): domain Eukaryota; kingdom Viridiplantae; phylum Streptophyta; class Magnoliopsida; order Poales; family Poaceae; genus Hordeum; species Hordeum marinum. Next base: position 324,561,841 of record CM039677.1, read on the forward strand.
GATGTTCAGATCAGTCATATGGTTGAAGTGGAAGTTAATACGTAGTAACGGCTAACAATGTAGGAGTACCACTAGACGACCGGTGTGATCCCCAAGTCCGGACCCTGCTGAGGCGAAGTTGAGGCCCTTAAACATCTGCGATCTGATGGTACGCCTCGTCAGGGAGAGGTGGGCCGGCGGGCTCAAGGGGAAGCCGAGGAATTGAGCTGTTCATCATCGAATCGTGTCAGCTGTTAAGCATTGCCGATCGAGCTCGTGCTGAAGGAAGTCACCGCGGATCGAACAGCTGCAATGCAGCACTTAGTAGTATTACCTAGCCGGTCTGCCGTGTTGAAGCCATTGCTGAACCGGCCGGTGGGCTTGGAGGTCGGGAAGTCCACGCCGTACTGCGGGAAGTTGGCTCTGCCCGCCTTGCGCGTGCCCAGGAAGTTGTTGTTGCCGACGTCGACGGTGGAGTCGCCGAACACGAAGATCGCGGGGACGAGCCGGGGCTGCTTGGCCTCGGCGTGGTTCGCCACGAGCACGAGCAGGCACAGAGCCACGACCACGTATGAGGCGGTTTGGCTGGCCATCTGGACGCTCTGGAGCTTCCTGTGCTTGGGACTCTGCTTCAGGTGCTGAGTGTTTCATGGTACGTCATGAGGAATATATAGGTCCCAGGGAACAGAAACAACCCAGCAGTTTTCATCGAACTTCTCGCCCGCTAGCTGGTATTTTGGAGCGTTATCTACTTGTAATTTCAGCCGACTGCGTGTCTTCATTATCCATCTTTTAAAGTGGTTATATGAAAGCTGTAAGGTACGGCAGTATAATCAAACGGAATCAACCAAATTATGTTCCAGATCGTCGTTAAACAAGCCCAGGCCTGCAGAACGGTCTCTGGCTGGAGGCCAGAGACCAGGAACCGCGACGGAGACGACCGGCAGCCACACACACGCAGCTGGTGCGGCTTAGGACGGACCAGCTGGTGCATGGGACCAAATCGGCATGGCCTGCGTAACTCTAGTTACACGTTTGGACCTTGCGTACGGATTTAGCATCCCAATTTAGTTTTGGCGCTTCAGGCGTCACTTACAGCCGTTTTTGCAAATGGCACACCCTCCCAGCACCTACGTAGGAAATGGGCCGGCCCATGTAAGTTGAGTTATTCTTTTTATGGAAGCTGCATCATCCGGTTTTGTGAAACTTCTAGAAGCTTTTCAACCGGTTTTGTAAAGCCTCCAACAGGGGTTTTCCTAGTTGTTGTTTCTTTTTTCGTTTTCGTTTTCTTTCTTAAAATCCGTAAACTTTCTATCAAACTCGTGAATTTTTCGAATTCGCAAACGTCTTTTGAAATCCATGAATGTATTCCGAAATCATGAAGATTTACAAATTTGTGACAAACATGAAATCCACAAACAATTTTCAAATTTGTGAATATTTTTCAAACCCAAGAACCTTTTTCCAACTATGTGAACAATTTTTAACCACTATTTTATTTTTCAATTTCATAAAATTTTCTCATTTTTTTTATTTGTAAAAATACTTCTCTCGTGACCTTCGTTTCAAATTCATTAACCTTTTCAATTTAACAAACTTTGTAAAATTATTATTTTTACAAATCCGTGAACTTCTTTTCAAATTCATACTTTTTCGAATTTGTGATTTTATTCAGTTTTTAAAAAAAAATCGGATCCATGGTTTTTTCTCAATAGTTGAAAGTCGATGGTTAACCGGTCAATAGTAAACATCAAATCAAAGGTCGAGGCGATCCAAGTGAACCAGTGGCTCGAGTTGGTGGGTTGCGGCCTAGCTAGTATCCTCCAAACGACAGTTGAGATTTCAAGCACTTAAGGCGCCAATTAGGAGGCATCCTTCGTCATTGCCACCCAATCGGACCCACTATACGCAGCCCAACACATCCGGTTTGTCTCGCACCCCCATAACCTAGCCCATATATTGGGCGTATATGAGGACGCCCGGACATGTCCGTCATGTCGGACTGAGGGACGAGGCCTGCAGTAAAACCCATCAGTCCGTTGGGGAATGTATGTCAAGTTAATTGGGTAAACATCGATAAACATCCATGCAAAGTATATTAACATGGCCTTCACTTCTAGGCTAACCCTCGATACAAGATTGGATAAAATCACTTGTTGTATGTTTGCTCTATTTCACAATCTCTGAAATTCAGAATTTGAGTGCAAGTATGACTTTATGCCCTAATCAAGGCAAAGAGAAAATAATATTGGGAGTTGAAAGAAGGGAAAAACAAGAAAGTCTTGCAACATTGAAACTGAGCACTAGGACAAGAGGAAGACCTTACAATTGATATTTTGTAAGGAGGAGGAATTACCATGCAACTAGGATACACATAGAGCTATATGTGAATGAAAAACTCTCATATGAACTAATGGGGATGCATCCAACTTGCCTGCTCACCAAGACCTAGAGCTCATTAATTTGAGGAGGCTCGATATTGGAATATACAAGTCATGTTATGCAATGTGAAGTTCCCCACTAGTATACATGAAACTCATGAACTCTCAAAAATGCAATGCAATGAAGATGTGCTACTTTTAAACACTTATGAAATTTTTCTACAATGAACATTTAGTGCTAACTTGAAGCATTTTACATGTGTATTTTAGAAATGATAATGGTGTTGCTCCTTTTCTCTCTCACTTTTTTGTTCCTACTTGGCACATCTTTTTTTATCCTCTCTATCTCACTCTTTTTGGATCTTTTTCTCTCAAGGTAGAAGCAACAACTTACAATAATGATCACTAATGAAATCAAATCCAGCAGGGTCCTGAACAGATGCCTTGATATGATCGTAACAGGGACAAAATATTTTACCCAGCTCTAGTCTCTCTTGAAGAGATAGTATCCTACGTTTTGCTTTGATTGTATTGATTTCTAGGGATTACAAAGTATATGTTGATCTACCACAAGATCGTGTGTATGAGTCTATCATCTCTGAGTCCTACCCCTCGATTTATGTAGGCAGTGAGGGTGTTAAGGGTTTACACATAGGTGGGTTACATCTAGGGTAATCGTGGTGTAAACACCTCTAAGTCTTGGAGTAGGCGCCAAGTCTTCGAAAGTTTTCATCTTGGCGTTTCTGGGCCCAACGAACATGGCCCATTGGTAAATTACAAAGGGGGTCCTCGGACCGTCCATCCTGGTTGGGAGATGATGTGGCAAGCATCCTCCTAATCCAGGACACCATCAGTAACCTCTAAACCAGTATTGGAGTCGAAGACACTCTCGGTTCTTCTGAGATGCTCTTCGTCTTCGGTCATCGTTCTTGACATATTGGATATTGTTTTGAAAATGTCGTCGAGATGGATTTAATAATGAAAATGGATTTATAACCGGATTTTTTATTTAAGAGATAAAATATTTTAACCCCCCCCTCCCAAAGAAAACGCTGACATCATCTGTTTTGTTGTGTATGCATGCATAAGATGATGTTGCAAGATGGATGATAATAGAAAGGTTGGGACCAAGTTGCTAAGTGTTACACACGTATCACTTATCATAGAGGCGATGGCTCAAAATTAATAAATGATGTAAAAATACAACTCCCTTGTATAGACGATGCGTCAATTGATTCGGACAAGAGGCAGTAGAATAAATTTAATTAAATTTTAGTTCATTCGGATATACTCCCTCCTTTTCTAAATATTTGTCTTTTTAAAAATTCAACTATGAACTACATATAAAACAAAATGAATGAATCTATACTCTAAATTATGTCTATATACATCTGTATGTAGTTCATAATGAAATCTTTACAAAGACAAATATTTAGAAACGAAGGAATACTACGTACGAACCTCGAGAAGTAATTAACCTGCGTAACAGAGATGCCACCATTTCGATCTTTAGAATCCACACTACGCCACGCCCCCATCTAATAACACACAAATGAAACCAGAGCCCAACACCACTGTGCATACATATCCTACACACAAACATCACCATCATAGACACGTAAAAGCAAACCTACAACTCAGCAGACACGATCGCGCACGCGGCGGCGCTCTATCTAGCACTGGTCCTCCGCTAGCTGCCTGAAATTTATGGGCGCTGCGAAGTGCAGCGAGCCGTTGTAGATGGCCGCGGCGGCGAGCTTGGACGCGGCGTGCGTCGGGTGCAGCAGGTCCCAGAAGAGGTACTCGTGCCGGTTGTCGCACAGCGTGGCGTTGGGCGTGCAGCCGGACTTGCCGTTGAACTTGCCGGAGCCGCAACACGCCGTGGTCACCTCCTTGAATCCTGCAAAAACGAACTTGCCATCAGCCTGTGAAGTCTCAACTTTTGGCCTGACGAACGCGTTTGTAACGACCAGTTCTCGTGCCGTAAATTATTAAGTTGATGTACCTAGTCTTTGGGGGTGCTTCATGATGCTCTGCACGACGGCGTGGGAGCTCCCGATGGAGTACTTGAGGCCACCAAAGCTGACGCTGAGGGCATGCATGGCGTCCTTGACGCCCTTGTTGAGCCCACGGGTCAGCTCGTTGAGGACGTCGATGCAGGCACCCAGAGGGTGCAGGCTTCTCGGGTAGGGGCAGCACCCGATCGGCGGGACGTCGATCACGGCGAACTTCCTCGCCCCGAGGCCAAACAGAGCCTGCCATGCAGTACACGCTCATTCCGGTGAGATCTTAGGCCGACACTGCAATAAGTTATTAATGTGGTGGCAAGAAGAGGCTGGTAAACAAATCTACCTTCACATGGTTTTTGTACTGCGAAACGAGGTCGGCGGTGAACATCTGCTTCTGCGCGGCCGTCGGCGTGCTGTTGGCCGAGAAGAAGGCGAAGATGTCGTTGCCGCCGGTGCTGATGAGGAACAGGGACCTCGACAGCACCTTGTCGGCCGCCTCTTTGCCGATGCGCGCAGAGATGTTGCACCGGAGAGTGCCGAACTGCTCGAACTGCTTGCTCATCGCGACGATGGAGTCCCCCTGCACGAAATCATGGCCTGAACGTTCACTACTTTGGGTAGCGTCTACCATTCGGTATGAATGGTGACTTGTCTCGAAAACGATGAACTTAGGGTGGCGTCTTTACCGTCGTGTCAAGAATGCCTGATCCTGCAGAGGCGAAGTTTGCCCCCAGCAGCCCTCGCGTGATCTGCCTGTTGGTTCTGTTGGCCACCGAGAGGAACGGCGGGGGGCTGCGCTTGAATCCCATGTTCAGAGCTGCCAAGGTCCAGAGAATTTTGGTCACCAGTTGCGTACCAAAACACATGCTACTTTAGAATTGTACCCATATACATACATCGGAGGTTTCAGTGGAGATTTTAGTGGATGTCATAGTTGTTGACTCAAAGAATTTTGGGACCGCCAATCCATCAGGTAATAAATTTGCATCAATCACTTCTACTATTACCAGCCTTTGGACCAGGGATGAATGGTTAGATCTCCTTCCTGCTCCTCTAATCGTTCATGTTCATCTACTTGCTACAATCCCCCGTTCGACCCAGCCCTAGCCGTCTGCCTCCACCTCCCGTGGCCGCCGGCTATCGCTGCCTTGACACCAAGTCCCCGCTTGAACCACCCCCCCCCCCGTCCCCTCCGACACCGTCATGCTGGCCGCCACCCCGGCCATCCCTCTTTATTGAAATGTGGCAAAAGATTTACCACATTCATTAAATAAGAAAGAAGTGTCACATAGAAATCGCACAAGTGCAAAAAAAAAAAAAAGTTCTTCTCTCGGTATTATCACACCCAAATGCTTCGCACCGGCCGATCCCCTAAGATAGATATTGAAGTTGTTCCTTCCCCTGAAATAAATAATGAGGCTACTTCTTCTCCAGCGAGGTTGCTTCTTCCCCAACGAGATCCTGCTTACCCATCTCGTGCGCTCGAGAAGACGGGGAAAGGTGACCGAGGAAACAAACGCGGGTCTGCAATTTGTGCATGCTCTAAATTCTAAACCGAACGATACTCCACCCGCCAAAAAAAACTGAACGATAGTTGTACTGAAAGACTGTACTCCGACTGTCTCATTTATGCGCCCTGAGCAAACTGGTCAGTGATAGCGCCAAACGATCCATCTACTCTCGAAAAGAAGGACCGGTCCTTTCACTGCGCTGCGGAACGCTGCCACTGCGAGCTCTTCCTCGCACCGGGAAGCGAGACGCGGCCACAATGATTAGTGAGGAATGCTACATCAACGAACAATTACATAACGTTTACGGGCTGATGCTTATCTGGCAGATTTTAATTGGATTAAGATGGAGAGAAGAGCCCCACCCTGATGAAATCAAGGGGCGGCGAAGATTATTTAAGGAAGGGCCTGTAACCTTTTGTAGCAAGTCCGTATATGTAGCATTTTTGATGATTAGGTGCAGGCCAGTTTTCTCCGGCCTTTGTTTTCCAATCTTTTTCTACTCTTTATTTTGCGCGGGAAGAAACCTTTTCTAAACATATACAGTAAACTTCTTCTACTTGTATGTTAAAATGAGGTAGCACGCCACCGGATCAAATTAGTTAGATTAGACAAAACAAATATACATATAATGAACTTGCTCACGATCACACAAGCATTTTTATTTTTATTTTTTTGCGAGGCACCATTACACAAGCTAGGAACGGACGGAGGCAATATTCAGTTCCGGTTTATCAAAGCGGCGGCACCCTCTCAGCCCTCTGTTTCCCATCAACTCAGCGTTTGATTCATCGTTCACAATGAACTGAAACGGCCGATCCAAGCTCTCGTCCGCCAAAATGCTAGTAGCGCACACCAATTTCAGAGCCGATGTTGATCGTGAGATGCAGAAGAGAAGCTCGAACGCTTGGCAGTTCACCGGTTGGGCAGCTATATATGCAGACATGGCGCCGCCACCGCAAGCTACTCCAAGCCGGTGTAAGCTGCAGCTAAGCTGGTTGCGGTGCACATTATTCAGAACACACGCACACACGTACCTAAGAAGTCGATCCCGTTGTAGCCGTTGCTGAAGCGGCCGGTGGGGCGCGAGGTGGGGAAGTCGACGCCGTTGTGCGGGAAGTTGGCCCGCGGCACCGCGCTGCCCGGCAGGTAGTTGTTGCTGCCGACGTCGGCCGTGGAGTCCCCGAACACGTACATCGCCGGCACTTTCGCTGCTGCCTCCGCCGCCGCGGAAAGGGCGGCGAGAGCAAGCAGCGCCGGCACTATCCGCGCCGCCCACGCCGTGGCCATGGCTGGAAGGTGGTGGCTGTCTGATACAGCGATACTCAAACTCCGCTAGCCTAGAGCTGCTCGGTGCAGCACTGCGGTGTGCTTGATGGCTGGCTATATCCTTCTTTCTTTAGCTTTGGGAGAGGGCCGACGAGTCTGGCAGGCCACTTTAAAGGGCGGAGATGGCAGTGGCAGGCTATAGTGGAACCCTTTAAGATCGGTAGGGTACTGATAAGGCGTGGCACGGCACTAGCGCCGGTAGTAGGAGCAGTACAAAGTTGGCTTTGGTAAAGAAAGACGCCACCGCCGTGCTCCGGGGGGGCCTCGACTTGACGACGCAGTCATCGTCGACGGAGGGCTCCAGTATATTCTACACGTACCACTCATGAGATCTGGTTTTCTGTTGCCACAGAGGAATTGCAAACGGAAAGAACAGAGCAGGGATGGGAATGGGATGGCGATCTTGTACTACGTGCGTTGAAAGGCGTATCTCGCGACATACTCCTTGTCCAGCCAACTTCACGATGGGTTTTCATTCCGTGATGTTTCAGTCCCTGTCAATCCGACGTTGTAGTTCTACGTCTTCATATACGGTCCTGACAAGATACTAGAAAATAGCCAGGCTACTTGTGAGAGAAGATCCCCAGAACCATGCCGGTAGCTTGGCTTAACTAGAACTTATTGCTTCTATCAGTACCCTTGTCATTAAGAACAATATTCTGCTAGCACCTAACATTCTTAGGCAGATTCGGCCTCATCGGCTCGTCTGTGCAGGGGCAGCTAGCTACACGTTTACAAGCCTTCAAGGATGGGAAAAACACCCGGAATCTAATGCTACAGCGGTTAATTAATTTCGAGGTGTGTGAGTGCAGCATCTGAATAATTGAAGCAAGCTGGAGCACCCAGCCCATTCTCCTACGTTTAAAGCATCTAATAATTCTCTCTTTACGCTTGGCTGTTTTCATATTGTTCTTACCATTACTTACAACTGAAGCTAGGAGCGTTAGATGCGGCGGACTCAGAAAAGAAGATCCTGTGCACATATACTTGCGTCGCTTTTCTTTCCTTTTCGAAAGCAACAAAAATAAAACGACAGCAGTGGACAGAGCGACCTTTTCCTTTCGAGATTTGATTGAGGTAATCTCTGCCTCACTTTCAGATGCTGCGATATCTGCACCAAAGCCTTTTAACCGTCATGTTTATTTTTTTTTAACAGTGCTGCCTGGGGCTTCATCCACGCCGCTGCCGTTTTGACAAGCATGCAGTAAATAAAACGATGTGATGAAAGCTCGAGTGATCGAGTCATCGTCCCATCGAGTATGTGGTGGGTTGTTTTATGCCTGAATCTAGTTGGCACAACTAGTGTCAGGAGAACTTGGCAAGGTCCAGCTCTTTTTCTTGGAGAGTCAAGTTTATGCTCTGCTTTTTTCTCCACTTCTCAAAGGCACATGATCGTATGATTTGTATCCACCGGGTTATGATCGAGCCGTTCTCTTTGGCATCTCGTTATACTTTTCCATAAATGTTATAAGAGCATCTACAGCAGGATTTGATAAATCCGGCTCCTCAAACATTCGCTGACTAGCCCGAACGCGCCCGCGAGCACTGACCGGACACCCCTTAAATTAGTCACTCCGCATCCGGACACCTCAATTAACATATGTCAAATCCATACAAACTCATACAACTACGTCTACACACACGGATCGTCCGGCTACTCCATTACAGTACACTAAACTTGTCATCGGACTACCAAAATTTGACATGTTTGGCATGGTGGACTTCATCCACGGCTGCTCTTGCCCTTCCTTGCGTCCTTGATGGCCTTCTGCGGAAGTACCGCTCGAAGACGCAGTACGGATCCAGCCGGATATGCTCGTCGTCAGAGTTGTCCTTGCCGTCGTTGTCCTTCTCCTCCTTCGATGGCAGTCCGGCCATGGCCCGGACCGCCTGACTCTGCTCTCGGGCGAGGGCGCGTGTGTTCCTCCGCTGTCGTTTCTTCACAATGCGGACGCAGATGGCTTCCTCCTCTACGGCCGCCCGCGTCGCTGCAGCAGCCGCCTCCGCCTCCGTCATATCCGTCGCGAGACGGGCCTCGATGGCCCTTGCCCTCTCCTTCTCACGGTGTGCCGCCCAGACCCGGTACGACTCATAGTCTATCGGACCGGTGATGGGGATGGAGTGGTGTTCCAGCTGCCGGGCCCGCAAGGATCCAGCACCGCCGGACCCGAGCGGCCAGTGAGCCAATGCTAGGGCCTCGCGGCGGACGAATGCGTCCCTCGGTCGGCTGCTTTCCTCTCGGGACCAACGGAGTGCAATGCGAACTGCCATGGGGACGAATATAAGTGGGGTAGGGATGGGCCAGCATGGGTCGACTCCGACGTGACGGACATGCCCGGGCACGCCCGGGAGCCCCATATCCGCTCCATATTTGGGCTGAATATGAAGGATATCGGTCAGCCCGAACGTTTGAGGACCGTTAGAGGGATCCGTCTGGATAAAAAAAAAACGACCTGTCCGGACGTATGAAAAGGGTTTGAGAGGTCTGACTATATATGCTCTAAGGTAGGTAGACCTGGTCTTGCGCTCGTCCGGCTAAGTGGCACATTGTGTCAAGTGTTTAAACCGTTGGCTGATCTCAGTGTATCGCTTCATACAGATATGTTAATTGAGAAAACAAACAGCTACATAGAAGCTCTATGGTGGACTATCAGCAGCAAGATCGAATGGCTTAGCGCATCCTGTGCTTACTGGACCTGGCTTTGCTGGATACTTTGACAGACTAGTCAAACGGTAATAGCTTAGTGGTTGTACCTGCTTGTCGATTGTTGTTAAGAATATGAGTCGTGTTGCTGTGGAAACTGTTGATAGAACATTAGTTCGATAACATGAGTATTAAAACTAAAAATACATATTGCACATTCTTGCATCGCTCATCTTTGAGGCATCGAAAAGAAAAAAAATGAAAGGTCCTTGAGGCCCTCATGTGGAACGTGTGGATCTTCAAGATCAATCACAACACGATTGTCTCTGTCGCTCATATTCGAGAAATTTTCACTCTATGGATGCTTCTAAATGATGTCCACCTCCATGAGCAAACTGAAGATGTCATCATTGGGAAGCAGTAAACGATGGAACATATACGGCGGCCACCGTGTACGGGCTAAATTCCTACGCATGACTCTCTCCCTTTTGGATCGCATGGTTTGGAAGGCATGAGCACTTTCAAAGGTTTTGTTTTGCTTGATTGGCGTTGCAAGATAGGATTTAGACCGCCATTCGCTTGAGCGGCGTGGTTGGCCAAATTACGGCCTTTGCAAGCTTTGCAATAGGGAGCAAGAAACGGGATCCCACCTTTTTTTCAAGTGGCGATATAAGATTCGGCTATGGAAGTCTATCATCGAAAATCTTGGGCTCGCGTACATGGAAACATCCGAGTGGCTCACGGTTGAATCTGTTTACGGGTGGTGGGGCAAGAGAACCGACAATCGCAACCCCAACCGGAAAGCTATGTCCTTCCTCACCATGCTTGTCTCGTGGACCATTCGGAATGAAAGAAATGCATGGGTGTTCCGTCATTAGAGCGCGCCACCGACCACGTTGCTCTCCTCCATTGTCGAGGTGGCCAGTCTTGGAAAAGGATAGGTGCTTATCTAGCACTCCTAAAGAAGACTTCAAATATTATATGGTATATAATTCTTCACGAATTTCTTCTTAATTAAGCATGGCTTATGATTTTTGCTTTAACGTGTAATTTCCGGTTTTTATAATTCGACTAGTGCATCCCTTGCTATTTAAGACATTATGTCCTAGGGAAGCTCTATTTGGATTACATGGATAAGGTTGATAAGAGGACCACTTACCTTAAGGCGAAACATGGTTTCTTTTTAAAGGCTATGATCTACAATGAAGTAGGTCACACATATTTTGCTTCTACAAATTGAAGAGGATTATGAAAGTCTTACAAATTTGGGGAGGGTATGAGCATAACCTTCGATATTGGCACCGTTCCTCAATATAATCCAATCAACTTTTCCCTATATGATAAAGACATCTAGGTGGATCTGGACATGATTCCAATTCTTCCTTCATGTGATTTTTTTAAAAAAAATTTGTTAAATATTCTATATTGCTTATTTAAAAATAGTTGTTATTCACCCCTAACTTAACTTGTTTATTTATATTAGCAACACATTTTCTATCTTTAATAAATACACATAATACAGTAGACGAGACCTATTACACTGCTGGCTCAGAGCTTACTTGGGAGGAGAAGAATTATCTTGCCTCCTTGGTTAGTGAGTTCTTATTTGAATTTGGAGTTTATATTTTTTTTTCAAGACTATTTAAATAATTGCCAATATTAATAGGAAAGAGTGGATGATGGTACTTCTCCAACAATAGTGTTGGACATATTCAATATAAGCCTCATTACAGTTGGAATATTTCAAAACCATTTGAGGTATTTATTAAACCATGTAGTTTATTTTACAAATTTTATAAATGCATAAATGATCTTTTTGCAAAATAAAATTATTTTTGAAATCTTTGTTCGGGCTGGAAATAACTTTCCAAGGTCCCGCATATTTATTTTTATTTACTAAATGTTTAGGGAAGGATTGGTTATTAAATAAAATAAAAACATATTCCTGCTATTAGAAAAAAATTAGCCAACCCTGGCTCAAGTTCTTATCTTTTCCTCTATCTCCTGCACATGTGTGTCGTATCATTGGCCCAACTACGAGCCAGTCGAGCCAGCCCACGCTTCTTCTCACTCACCAAAGTTGTAAACAAATGACATTCTATACCTCGAGACAACCAAGTGGTATCCCTGTGGCTCGCCATGCATGTCGGAATCGGGGCTCCACAAAACCCAACAAGGTTCGAACACTAGGGTGCGCTCGTTCTGCAGTCCCAACCTACCTCTTAGCTTCATGATAGTTCTCGCAAGGGAAACAAACAAACGCCCGCGATTTTACCCAGGTTCAGGCCACCTTGCGGTGTAAAACCCTACTCCTTCTTGTGGTGGATTGGCCTCATGAGGAGGCTAGGGATGAACTAGTGTAAGGGCATTCTCTAACCTTGGTGTTTTGGCGATGATGACAACTCACTATGATCTAACCGTGTGTCAAGTTATACAGGTATTGTATGTGGGACACAAGACGGTTAGATGGTTCCTCCAAACGGAAAAGATCGAAGACGGTGTTCTCTACGTGTTTATTCTCTTTGGTCGTAGGGATCCTATACTATTAAGAGGGAATCCACATTGGAAGGTCTTGGGTGAATCAGTTCTTTCGCACATCCTTCTACACCCAACTCACTCCTCCGCATCCTAGAGAGAGAGAGGCCCCTCTTTCCTTACTTGCTTGCCAGGTGTATCGTTGTCCCGACGTAATGCACTGCTCGCTCTAAGCTTCCGGTTTGACCACCATTTCAGGGGTGATACCCTGGAGGTGCTGCCACTGAGTTGTCCCCAGCGATTGTATTGCTGCCCTCGGGCGGTTGTACCACCAAATACTGGGTGACCCAGGGTGGCAGCTCTGGGCGGTTAAACCGGCACAGCACCGGGCTTCAACCGGACTTGGTCCTGTTGAGATCCGGTTGTTGGGAGGACCTGGACCCGTTGTACCGCTATATTCATATTTCCCGGTACAACCGGGGTCCCGAGCGGTTGTACCGCTTAGGGCTTTGCCTAGTCCAGGTCTTTGGTCGGGCTGGTGCATTCGGGCCACCGTTCTGTTGAGGTCCGGTGGTAGGGCGGTTGTAGACCAATTGTACCACTATTTTCACATAGCCCGATACAACCGGGGTCCCAAGCAGTTGTACTGCTTAGGACTTTGCCTGGTCCAGGTGTCTGGCCAGGGTGCTACTTCTAGGGCACCTCTCTGTTGTGGTCCGGTGGTAGGGCGGTGGTTGGCTGGTTGTACAGATCTTACCAGTTATACTGGTTGTACCGCCCGCCACTCCAATTGTAGCGCTCCATGCAATTCTGCCAGCAATGGTTGGAAAAGGGGGGGCCTATATAAGGAGGTGGTTCGTCAACCTCTATCTTATCTCTTATCTCTCTCTCTCTCCACCATTGATGCCCATTGAGTTGTCCTTCTCGATCTCTCTCTCTAGCCATCCAAACTTGTTGTCTTGCTAGGGATTGAAGGAGGAGATCTAGATCTACACTTCCACCAAAGGAAAATTAATACACTCATACTTTCTTCTGTGGATTTTGTTACTCTTGGGTGTTTGAGCACCCTAGATGGAAGAGGTCGCCTCGAAGCCATATTCCATTGTGGTGAAGCTTCGTGGTTTCATTGGAAGCCTCCAATTAAGTGGTGGAGAGAGCCCCAACCTTTTTTTGTAAAGGTCCGGTTGCCGCCTTCAAGGGCACCACTAGTGGAATCACGGCATCTCACATTTTGTGAGGGCATGAGGAGAATACGGTGGCCCTAGCGGCTTCTTGGCGAGCATTGTGCCTCCACACCGCTCCAACGGAGACGTACTTCCCTTAACCGGGAAGGAACTTCGGTAACACATCCCCGTCTCCATTGGTTGCACGTGTGGTTACTTCTTACCTTTACTTTGTGCAAGCTATTTGTATTGTTTATCTCCTTGCTTGTATTGTTATTATTGTTAGCATCATATAGGTTGCTCATCTAGTTGCATAACCAGACAACCTTTATGTTGCTAAGCCTTAATTGTTAAAAAATATTAAAAAGTGTTAGTTGCCTATTCACCCCCTCTAGTTAACCATATCGATCCTGTCATTTGGTATCAGAGCAACATCTCTTTATTAAGGGTTTCACCACCTGAATAGTATGGTTGGCGACGGGGAGCAGTCGTGAGAACTTCCCGAGGCCGTGGGAGTGAACACGGTCTCTCGCGAGGATTTGAATGAGGCTATGACCTTGCTTAAATCATCCATGACGAACGAGGTCAAATCCGTGTTTAAAGATTTCCTTGATACTCTTAAACTCGACATCGGATGTCAACTCCGGTAAGGAGGGGGCTAGTACTGATACTGATAATCGTTCTCAAGGAATTAATGGGTCGGGGACCTTTGCCTCGGTTCCCCCTCCCTTAGTCTATTAAGGACGAGTGCACCCACCTCATATAGTTAATCTCGGTCCTCCTCCTAAACTTGTTAAGAATGATTTTGCTAATTGGATTTTTCGTATCAAGTCTCATTTGGATCATAGCTCAATTCAACTCGTGTGAGTCACTGAAGATGGATACTATCCTCGTGATCCATGCAACCTCACTCCAAGAGAAGAGGCGGATAAAGAGCTAAACTCCTCCGCCTTGTTCATAGTCCAAGCTACTGTTCCTATCGAAGACCTACCTCACGTGCGACCCTTCACTATTGCTAAAGAGTGTTGGGAACACATTGTCACCATGTACAAGGGCATCTCAAGCATTCAACGATCAAACTATGAGGTTGTACTTGATTAGTCAGATGAGTTTGTAATTATATAAGATGAGGAACCGCGTGAGCTCTATAGGAGGGTGACTACTCTTGTCGTTGCCCTCCAAGATCATGGCAATAAGGATGTGGATGACACATGGGTCAAGCGTAAGTTTCTAAAGGCCATCATGCCCTACAACAAGGCCATGTCCGCCATCATCCATCAAAGACCAGACTTTCACACCTTGTCCTCTGGCGATATGTTGGATGAATTTACTGTAATGAAAATATTGAACACGACCGCAGACAATGCCCTTGCTCGTGTGCAACGGTCAAAGAAATCAACTCGCAACCTTGATTTGAAGGTCAAGGTCAGTCAAGTGGAAGAAGAAGAAGAAGAATAAGAAGAATAAGAGTTGCCCCGAGGACACCAAATATGCTTACCATGAGCATATAGCTCTAGCGTCCAGGAAATTTTGGGGCAACAAGAGAAACACACATCCTAGCTTCTCCAAGAACAACTCAAGTGGGTCAAAGGGCAAGCAACTCATGAGGACATGCTACAGTTGTGGTAATGTGAGACACTTTGTGGTGGTTTGTCCATATGAGAAGAGCGAAGACAATGGTGTCAAGCTCATCCGCAAAGATAAGGCCAAGTCTTTCCCCAACAAGACCAACTTCACCAAGAAGACTCCTCACAAGGTGTTGGTGGCTCAAGAAGAATATGCATCAGATGATTATGTTGATGACGATGACACAAGTGGTGAAGGAATGGCAATGGCATCTATGGCAATTGCATCCTCTACCCTGGCAAAGGTGTCACTCTTCAATGCCACCAACGAGAACCATATCGCTAGGTACCTCATGGCACAAGGTATCACCAAGGTAACCTCCAACGCCAAAACCTCAAACATTAAGACTTCCATTTCTTCTACTACATCTTTGTTAGATTGTGTGGATGAACATGAGGAGGCTAAAGAGGGTGAAAATGAGTTTGACAAGTTCTTGTGTAAACTCAAGGGAGAATCCAAGAAGCACTTTGTTGCTCTCTTGGAACAACTTGGTGAGGCCAATGACACTATTGAGTCTTAATAAGAATACCTTGAGGAGTTGAGAGGCCATAGTCGTGATTATGCCGACGAGATATCAGATCTTTCTATTGCTCTTGAGGAAGAGCGAGGTCTTCGTATGAGTCTTGAGGAGTCACAAAAAATGATGACCTTGCTAAATTACGTAAAGATTGTGATCATGCTATCGTTCTTAAACGTGTGCTCAAATCTGAAAAGGTTGCACTTGGGGTTGTCCATGATCGACTCAAGGATGAGAGTGACTTACTTGACAATGCTCACAAGGCATTGAAGAGTTCTCATGCTTCTTTTAAGGAGTTGCATGATCAACTCCAAGTAAAACTCACTAAGGAAATTTCCATGTGCCCTCCTTTTGTTTTAATTGATAATGCATCTGCTACTAACCCGTGTTGTGAGCATGCACATCTTGTGGAGGAAAATGCTAAGCTGAAAGAGCAGCTTGAGAAAGGCCTTGTGACATGTATCCAAGGTGAGAAGACTCTCAATGATCTTTTGAGCAATCAAAAGGAAGTGGTTTCAAAGGAAGGAGTTGGGTTTGCACCCAAGTCCAAAAACAAGAAGAAGGTGAAGACCAAGCATGCTCCCCCGCTCATGGAAACTTTTGTCAAATCAAGGGGGTCTACTCATGAGAAGAAAAAGGACAAGGGTGTGGGTGGTAGTGCCAAGAAGGGCAAGACCACTCCCTGCAACAGGGCCAGGGACTTTAATCCCTCTTATATCTTATGACATGCCAGTGATGGGCATGTTTATGCCAAATATGTTGGGTCTTCTTATGATTATATTGAGTGGGCTACTTGGGTTCCTAAGACCCTTGTATCTAACATGAAAGGACCCCTTAAAGAATGGGTAACTAAAATCAAGCATTGATCTATTGTAGGAGTTTGCTTTCGGTGGAGTGTGATGGTTGCTCGATAGTGGAGAAACAAGTCATATGATCGGAAGCAAGGACTTGGTGGTGGACGTTTGACCCGACAAATCCTTGGCTAAAGTATCCTTTGGCGATGACACAATCTCAAAGGTATTGGGTATTGGCAAGGTGGTTGTCTCTCCAATCTTAACCATTGAAAATTCATGCTTGTCAAGACTCTTGCATACAATTTACTTTTCGTTCATCAACTTGCACTTACGAGTTTTAGTACTTTCTTTGTCATTGACACTGTGACCCTTTGTGGAGCAAGACTCTTAAAGTAGCCTTTGTTGGGCATGTCGAAAACGGTCTCTATGTGGTTAACTTCTCGAAGCGACCCACTAAGACCGTGACATGCCTAATGGCTAAAGTTGATGTGGGGTGGCTTTGGCATCGCTAACTAGCCCATGTCAATATGAGATATTTGCAAAGTCTCCTCAAAGGGGATCACATCCTTGGACTAAAAAATGTGAGTTCTGCCAAAGATCGTGCTTGTAGTACATGTATCGAAGGAAAGCTACATAAAAGGCTCATCGTCCAACTACCACAATCTACTCGAAGAGGACCTTAGAGCTCCGTCACATGGATCTCTTCGGGCCTCCATCTTTTGACAGCCTTGGAGGTAGAAGGTGTTTCTTGGTGATTGTGGATGATTACTCAAGATACTCATGGGTATATTTCTTCAAGAGGAAGAGTGAGACCCAACAGACCGTCATCAGTTTTGCAAATGAAGTCCTACATCAACATGAAGCAAAGATTTTGATAATTAGAAGTGACAATGGCACATAACTACACCCTAGATGAGTTTCTCAGTGATGAGGGGATAAAGCACCAGTATTCCACACCTTACACCCCTCAACAAAACGGTGTTGCGGAGAGGAAGAACCGGACGTTGATGGATGTGGCAAGAACTATGATGATAGAGTTTAACTTTTGTGTCGAAGCCATCAACACCACGTGTCATGCATCAAACTGGTTCTATCTTCATAAAGTCTTGAACAAGACTCCGTATGAGATTCTTACCGGGAACAAGCCCAACCTCAAGTACTTTCGGGTGTTCAGTTGTAAGTGTTTCATTCTCAAGAAAGGTGTTCGTTTGTCAAAATTTGAATCTAGAGCTGATGGGGGCATATTTGTTGGTTATTCTGCAAACTCTCATGCTTACTGTGTCCTCAACAAGTTCACCGGACTAGTTGAGGAGACGAGTAACGTGGAGTTTGATGAGAATAATGGCTCCCAAGTGAAGCAAAGTGGTCTTTGTGATGTAGGTGATGAAATTCCTCCCCAAGCCATAAGAAGAATGGGAGTGGGATACTTCCTACCCGTTGAGGAACTCCTTGTGGCTGAAAGAGAAGGAAAATGTTCCACTCAAGTGGAACCATCACCAACACATGACCCACACGCTTTCGAAGAACAAAGTGAAGGCCCTCAACCCCGTGATCAAGATTAAGAGCAATATCAACTTATTGATGATGATTCTTCATCACACGATGCTTGAGATCTTGCTCACACCCCCGTGCAAGCTCAAGATCAAGATGAAGCTCTGGACCATGATCAAGCTCAAGATCAAGGTCAAGCTAAAGATCAAGATCATACTCAAGAGCAAGAGCAAGACGCTTCTAGTACCGAAGCTTGTCAAGCTACCAAGTCCCATGCAATTCTGGCAGTAACGGTTGGAAAAGGGGGGCCTATATAAGGAGGTGGTTCTTCCACCTCTATCTTATCTCTTACCTCTCTCTCTCCACTATTGATGCCCATTGAGCTTTCTTGCCCGATCTCTCTCTCTAGCCACCCAAACTTGTTGCCTTGCTAGGGATTGAAGTAGGAGATCTAGATCTACACTTACACCAAAAGAAAATTGATTCCCCCATACTTTCTTGTGTGGTTGTTACTCTTGGGTGCTTAAGCACCCTAGACGGAAGAGGTCACCTCAAAGCCACATTCCATTGTGGTGAAGCTTCGTGGTTTTGTTGGGAGCCTCCAATTAAGTTGTGGAGAGATCCCCCAACCTTGTTTGTAAAGGTCCGGTTGCCGCCTTCAAGGGCTCCACTAGTGGAATCACGGCATCTCGCATTATGTGAGGGTGTGAGGAGAATACGGTGGCCCTAGCGGCTTCTTTGGGAGCATTGTGCCTCCACACCTTGCCAGGATGTGGAGGCACAATGCTCCCCAAGAAGCCACTAGGGCCACCGTAATCTCCTCACGCCCTCGCACAATGCAAGATGTCGTGATTCCACTAAGGGACCCTTGAGGGTGGTCAGCGAACCCATACAAACAAGGTTGGGGCAATCTCCACAACTTGATTGGAGGCTCCCAACAACACCACGAAGCTTCACCACAATGGATTGTGGCTCCAAGGTGACCTCAAATGCTCGGGGCAATCTCCACAACCTAATTGGAGACCCCAAAGCTTTCTCGGAGCTTTGCACCACAATGATTGAGCTCCGAGGCACCACCAACCGTCTAGGACGCCAAAGCACCCAAGAGGAACAAGATCTAGGGTGCTCAAACACCCAAGAGTAATAGCTTCTCAACTTCTCACTTCCACGTATCACCGTGGAGAACTCAAACCTATGCACCAAATGCAATGGCAAGGGCACATGGAGTGCCCAAGTCCTTCTCTCCCAAATCCCACCAAAGCAACTAATGCTAGGGAGGGAAATGAGAGGAAGAACGAAGAAGAACATGAAGAACTCCAAGATCTAGATCCAAGGGGTTCCCCTCACTTAGAGGAGAAAGTGATTGGTGGAAATGTGGATCTAGATCTCCTCTCTCTTTTCCCTCAAGAACTAGCAAGAATCGTTGGAGGGATTAAGAGTTAGCAAGCTCGAAGAAGGTCAACAATGGGGGAAGAACACGAGCTGAAAGGATGAGGTCCATTGGAGAAGAAGACCCCCTTTTATAGGTGGGGAAAAATCCAACTGTTATCCACTCACTCAGCCCCGCGTATCGCGGTACTACCGCAAAAGTCACGGTACTACCGTGACGGCTTGCAGTACTACCGTAGCCTTCTGCGGTACTACCGCTAGCACGGGAGTAACCGGCCCTGGTCGTTAGCACGGGGACACAAGTGGTAGAACCGCCGGAGTGGTACTACCGCGAGCCCGTGCGGTACTACCGCACGGTCGGCAGAGGCAGCCACTGGAGGTGCACGGAAGTAAAAAATTACTTCCGTGCCAATCTCCGCAGAGGGAAACTCTGCAAAAAAAGTCCGCACGGTAGTACCGGAAGTCATTTGCGGTACTACCGCCCGAGGGGCGGAAGTAAAAAATCACTTTCGTGCTTGCGGTACTACCACTCTCGGGGCGGAAGTAAAAAATTACTTCCGTGCCACTTATGGTACTACCGCTCCGAGGAGCGGTACTACCGCAATCCACTGAACTGCAGCACCTACAACTACTCGGCTAGAAGAACGGAAGAATACAGTCAAAACCAGAACTGCCACAACTTCTGCAAATGAGCTCCGAATTGAGAAAACTCAAGCTTGTTGCATTCAGGATGACAAGAGCTATCCAACAGTGACACGATGAACTTAAGGTATAGAGATGAAAAACCTCTTTCTATGAAGAATCGGCAATAACTCCAACATCGAAAACATCATAGAATATGCATATGGACTCCGTTTACGATGAACTTGAGCTAGTCATGAAGATGACCATAAGCTCAATAAACCTCAAAGAGAAAAACCAACCAAGAACCAAGAAAGATGATGATGCCAAGAATGCAATGGTTTGAGCTCTCAACGAACGATACGATGAAGCTACTCACTTGAGAGCCCCCTTGATAGCACGGTTACCTACCCTATAACCCAGTCTCTCAACTACCACTATGAGATCGGTAAAATAGAAAACCCTATCAAGGTCAAACCTTAGACTTGCGCATAGTCCACTTGAGCTAGATGATGACGATCTTGACTTCCTCAAGATGGACCGCCTTTCTTGATTGCGTTGGCTTGATGAACACTAGATGATTGCTCCCCCATACTCCACTATGGGTGAGAAACACTTTGGCACATCTTCACAAGTCCATTAACATCACAATGGACGGCAAGCATCAAGCCTGATATCTCCGTGATGCTTCACTTGAACTTTCACACCGCAACCTTGATAATGATCACCACTTGATGTCATCTTCCATGGGTTGTATGGGATCTTGCTCTTGATGCAATCCCATGGACATAATCCTAACCCCACAAAGAACTCTCACAAGGAACATGGGTTAGTACACAAAGCGTAATGGACAATGCTTATCATACCATGGGATCACTTGATCCCTCTCGGTACAACTAGCATGCTTTTATGTGTTGATCACTTGATTCACTCTTTGACTTAGTCTTCATCAACCTTGTATCTTATCTTTTCTCTTCATAAAGATGATGTCTTGAAGGTAATCATGAATGCTCACACAATCTCCTTCTTCAAGACATGATTGCAATAAGCTCAACTCTCACATGACCAATCTTTGGATAAACCTTGAATACCACCTTGGTCATCATATAAACTCCTTGAAACCTAACAGATGGACTTCAAGAAGTGCCTATGGACAAACCCTTCGAATATAACTCAAGGAAACCATTAGTACATAGGGGTGTAATCAATTACCCAAAACCACACATGGAGAAATGTGCTCTTACATGTGTCTATTGTTTCAATAAAGTGCCAAGTAAAGCGTTTGGGATAGTGTGGATACTTGCTTGTTTGATTTTGTGCAAAAACAGAAAGTTCTGCGTCCAGTATATGAATTATATGATTTTACTTACGCGTCCAAAAATTCTGAAATTTTTACATAACGTTTATATGCAAATTAATTGTGTTTTCCTAATTTTCAGAATTTTTAGAGTAAGATAAGTATGGTGATCATTCGGATCTTTACAGACTGTTATGTTTTTGACAGATTCTGTTTTGCATCCATAGTTTGCTTGTTTTAGTGTTCCATAGCTTATATTCGGTGATATAAATTGTGGGAATGATGTAATACAGTATTTATTATGTGATAAAAATTATGAATCTTGTATTGAAAGTACCTAAGTGAATGATCTATATTTATTACACTAACCCTTCTCACGAAGTTCTATTAAGTTTTGTGTGATTGAAGTTTTCAAGTTTTGGGTGAGATATCGGTATGAGGAGAATAAGGAGTGAAAAGAACCTAAGATTGGGGATGACCAAGGAACACCCAAGGTAATATCCAAGGAAGACTCAAGCGTCTAAGCTTGGGGATGCCCCGGAAGGCATCCCCTCTTTCGTCTTCAACACTATCGGTATATCTCACTTGGAGCTATATTTTTATTCGTCACTTAATATGAGTTTTGCTTGGAGCGTCATTTTATTTTGTTTTTATATGTTAGGTTTTATTTATAATCTTGTTTTTCAATAAAATTTCCAAGAATTTCCATAGGATGCTTGCATTGCATGTTTTGATACGTGGTGGGTAAAAACATAAATTTCTGCTATGGTGTTTGAATTTTATTATTTTACTGTAAAGTCTAAAGTTGATGAAATTTTTACACAGTGTTTTCATATAAATTTTATAGCATGTCCTAAATTTTTATATGTTTTGGATTTACATAAGTACACTGGTTTAATAGATTCCTACAGACTGTTCTGTTTGGACAGATTGCTGGCATAGTCTTGTTATCTACTTGTCCTATAGTTTCCATAGCCTATATTGGTAGATATAAATTGTGGAAATGATAGTATAAAGTACCTAATGTTTGAAAATTATTGTTCAACTTGTCTTGGCAGTACATGAAGTGTTGATTTGTTCTTATGTGTACTAACCTATCTCACGAGTTCCTTTTTGAGTTTTGTGTGGATGAAGTTTTTTAGAATAGGTGAAACCATGATATGAGAGGATTGAACAAGATGCAGAAGCTCAAGATTGGGTATGTACAAGGCACCCCAAGTAAATATTTCAAAAATTCTCAAGCATCTAAGCTTGGGGATGCTACGCATCCTACCTCTCTTTGTCAACTAGGTTAGCCTATGTTGAGCCTAAATTTTTATTTGTTCACATGATGTGTGCTATTCTTGGAGTGCTATTTTTGTTTTGCTTGATGTTTAAATAAAATACTCAGATCTGAAAATCTTTATTGAGATAGATAGAGAGAGAGAGAGAGTCCTCACATATCTACTTAATTGTTTGACTACTCATTGATCTTCACTTGTATGTTTTGGAGTAGTTCTGTCATTTACTCTCGTGCTTCACTTATATCCTATGAGTAAATGGTTGAATGAATTGAATATCATAAATCTGAAATTATATATGTTTTATATGCTTATCTCATTGGGAGTAATGACTTCACATATAAGGAGTATAGGTGGTAAAATTTATTGAAAGTTAGCAAACACCGCATTGGTCACTTGAACCATTCATGAAAGAATATCGAAGGAAGAGAGATTTCACATATAAATATACTATCTTGGACATATTCTATGATTGTGAATACCCATTAATTATTTTCAAACTTGCGCAAATTAGTTGAAGTTGGACAAGGAAGACAACGTAATGAGTTATATTTGGGTATATTTGTATAGAAGTTATATTGTTATGGATCCTCCAACATGTGGTGCTTGCTTCCACCTCATACTAGCCAAAACTTCCGCACTAAGTAGAAATACTACTTGTGCATCCAAACACCTTTAAACCCAAAGTTGTTCCATATGAGTCCACCCTACCTACCTATATGCGGTATTTACCTACTGTTTCAAGTAAATTTGCATGTGCCAAACTCTAAACCTTCAAATAATATTCTATTTTGTATGCCCAAATTGCTCATATAGTAACTAGGGGCTGTCAGTATCTTCCATGCTAGGTGGGTTATTCTCACGATATGTGTCGATTCACTATCATTCATGAGAAAGTGGCTGGTAATTGGGATTCCCAGTCCCGAAATCAAAGAAAACAAAAATGCAAATAATTAAACAAAACTCCCCCAGGAATGTTGTTGGGTATGGACGGTACCCCTGGATTCGGCTCGCCGTGGAGTGTATTGATTGGTGGAGGGGGAGTAAAAACTTTACCATTCTGTTTGGGAACCGCTTATAATGTATCTAGCATGGAAGATACCGAGATCTCTTGGTTGTTATGGTGACAATGAAAGCATACCACTCAAAATTATTATTCATCTCCATTTTAATAGTTCGAGCTCTGGCACCTATGCAAATCAATGCTTACCTCTGTAAAGGGCCTATCTTTTACTTTCCAGTACTTACCTTTATGCAAGAGTCATGGTGATATTCACCACTTCCTATATTTCGCCTTTTTCTCTTGGCAAGCATCATGTGGTGGGGAAATGTCCAAGCATATATGGCCATTCAAATATATTTGATCATGAATTATTATTGTTGACAATTATCTGTATGATAAATAAGTTGGGAGGCAAAACTTTAAGCCCCTATCTTTCTCTGTGTTCGACGGATGCCAATTGCTCTAAAAATATGCTTTGAGATTTAGCAATCATGGAAGACTATATGATAGTTTGAGTATGTGGAATTTTCTAAATCAAAGCTCTTACATAGACCCTTCCTAAAAATAAGATGAATTGCAATTGTTTGGTGACTGAAACCATAGTTTGTCAGTTTTCAAGAAACTTCATAGTCTGTACTTTAACATGTGAATAGCTTGTTACTTTATCATGAAAAGTTTTATGAGATGAGCTATTGTTTATGATATATAATGATGCTATAAAAAGTGTTTGGAACTATCATTGATCAAATTTATGCAGTATGCTAGCATTCACACTTCATAAATTATTTCTTTTATCATTTACCTACTCGAGGACGAGCAGGAATTAAGCTTGGGGATGCTGACACGTCTCCAACGTATCTATAATTTATGAAGTATCCATGCCATGTTTACAATAATTATATATGATTTTGGTATGATTTCATTGGAACTAAGCCAGACTGATGCTTTTTTCAGCAGAACTACCATGGTGTCGTTTTTTGTGGAGAAATAAAAGTTCTAGGAATGGGCTAAAAATTTAGTATGATTTTTTTGACCAAAACAGACCCCCGAAGCATTGGAGTTGGGCCAGAAGAGACACGAGGAGGTCACAAGCCTACCATGCACAGCCACCCCCTGGCGCGCCTAGCAGGCTTGTCACCACCTCATGGCCCCCCTTGATGTGAGACCGATGCCAAAAATTCCTATAAATACCCAAACCTGCAAAAAGAAACCTAGATCAGGAGTTCCGCTGCCGCAAGCCTCTAGAACCACGAAAAACCAGTCGGGAGCCCGTTTCGGCAACCTGTCGAAGGGGGAAACCATCACCGGAGGCCATCTTCCTCATCCCAGCGATCTACATGACGAGGAGGGAGTAGTTCACCCTTGGGGCTGAGGGTATGTACCAGTAGCTATGTGTTTGATCTCTTTCTCTCTCTCTCGTGTTCTTGAGATGGCACGATCTTGATGTATCGCGAGCTTTATTGATATAGATGAATCATATGGAGTTTCCCCCTCTCTATCTTCTTGTGATGAATTGAGTTTTCCCTTTGAAGTTTTCCTATGATTGAGTCTTTAAGGATTTGAGAACACTTGATGTATGTATTGCGATGGGATATCCATGGTGACAATAGGATGTTCTATTGATCCACTTGATGTATGTTTTGGTGATCAACTTGCGGGTTTCGTGACCTTGGGAATCTATGCATAGGGTTTGCCACATGTTTTTGTCTTGACTTTCCGGTAGAAACTTTGGGACACTCTTGAACTTCTTTGTGTTGGATTGATTATGATGAATCTGAAATTATGTGATGCACATCGTATACTCAAGCCCATGGGTACTTGTGGTGACATTGGAGTATCTAGGTGACATTAGGATTTTGGTTGATGTGTATCTTAAGGTGTTATTTTAGTATGAACTCTAGGGTTGTTCGTGACACTTATAGGGATAGCTCATAAGATTGATCTGAAAAGATAACTTTGAGGTGGTTTCGTACCCTACAATAATTTCTTCGTTAGTTCTCCGCTATTTGTGACTTTGGAGCGAACTCTTTGTCGCACGAGAGGTATTTACATATGATTCAACTATGTCAATATTGTTGGGAGAAATTGCACTAGTGAAAGTATGGACCCTAGGCCTTGTTTCCAAGCATTTATACAACGTTTTGCTCGCTGTTTACTATTTGTTACCTTGCTGTTTTTATATTTTCAGATTACAAAAACCTATATCTACCATCCATATTACACTTGTATCACCATCCCTTCACCAAACTAGTGCACCTATACAATTTACCATTGTATTGGGTGTGTTGGGGACACAAGAGACTCTTTGTTATTTGGTTGCAGGGTTGTTCGAGAGAGACCATCTTTAACCTATGCCTCCCACGGATTGATAAACCTTAGGTCATCCACTTGAGGGAAAATTGCTACCTTCCTACAAAACTCTGCGCTTGGAGGCGCAACACGAGTCTACAAGAAGAAGGTTGTGTAGTAGACATCAATCAACCTTGTATCTTATCTTCTCTATGACCAATCTTTGGATAAAACCTTGAATACCACCTTGGTCAACATATAAACTCCTTGAAACCAACAAATGGACTTCAAGACGTGCCTATGGACAAATCTTTCGAATATAACTTTAGGAAACCATTAGTCCATAGGGATTGTCATTAATTACACAAAAACACACATGGAGAAATGTGCTCTTATAGAGGGTCCGTGAGGTGGTCGATGAGGAGGTGGCATAGACCCACAGAGTTCTCGCCCAAGACTATCGCAAGAAGCTGAAGCTTCAGGAATCCCGCTTCTACAAGCGGTGCAACGAGCTGAAGGCTAAGATGGACGACCTCGGGAAAAGGCTGGCAGCGGTGGAGCGGCGCGAGAAGGCCACGGTAAACGCCCACACCACTCCCAAGGCCGAGCTATCCTTCCTCATCTCGTAGGTGGAGAATGTCGCTTCCCATGCAGAAAAGGCCTCTGAAGAGGAGAATCGAGCTCGGGGGCTTCAACACACACGCTCTAAGATGTTCCAGGCCCTCGAGGGGAGGGCCAATCGGGCCTTGATGACCCATAAGTATAGGGGATCAATCGTAGTCCTTTCCATAAGTAAGTTTGTCGAACCCAACGAGGAGCAGAAGGATATGATAAGCGGTTTTCAGCAAGGTAATTTCTGCAGGCATTGAAATTGTAAGTAGAAAGTAGTTTCATAGCAAGGCAATTTGTAACGAGCAAGTAACGGTAACAACAGGTAAGGTGCAGCAACGTAGCCCAATCTTTTGTGGCAAAGGACAGGCCAAAAGTATTTATTATGATGAGCAAAGTGTTCTTGAGGGTACACGGGAATTTCATCTAGCCACTTTCGTCATGTTGGTCTGATTTGTGTTCACTACTTTGTTAATTTGATATGTGGGTGGACTGGTGCTAAGGTGTTGTTCTTACTTGAACTAACAACCTACTTATGATTAACCCCCTTGCAAGCATCCGCAACTACGAGAAAAGTATTAATATAAAGTCTAACTATAACATTAAACATGTGGACCCAAATCAGCCCCTTACGGAGTAGCGCATAAACTAGGGTTTAAGTTTGTGTCACTCTCGCAACCCATCATATAATAACTACTCCACAATGCATTCCCTTAGGCCCAAGGATGGTGAAGTGTCATGTAGTTGACGTTCACATGACACCACTAAGGGAATTACAACATACATATCATCAAAATATCGAACACATATCAAATTCACATAAGTACTTGCAACATGATTTCTCTCGTGACCTCAAGAACAAGGTAACTACTCACAAATAATATGCATGCTCAAGATAAAAGGTGTATTGAATAGCATAATGGATCTGAACATATAATCTTCCACCAAATAAACCATATAGTAATCAACTACGCAAGGTAATCAACACTACTACTCACCACACGTACCAATCTGAGGTTCCGGTACAAAGATTGAACACAAGAGATGAACTAGGGTTTGAGAGGAGATGGTGTTGTTGAAGATGTTGATGAAGAATGGACTCCCCAAGATGAGAGGATTGTTGGTGATGACGATGGCTTCTATTTCCCACTCCGGGAGGGAAGTTCCCCCGACAGAATCGCTCCACCGGAGGGAAAAAGTGCTCCTACCAAAGTTCCGCCTCGAGGCGATGGTGCTTCGTCCCGAAAGTTCTCCTCTGATTTTTTTCTAGGTTAATTGGGGCTATATACCAGAAGATGGGCTGCGAAGGTGGGCCTGGGTGCCCACCCTTCACCAGGGCGCGGGAAGGGGGCCAGGCACGCCCTGGTGGAGGGTGGTCACCTGTTGCCCCCCTCCGGTAGTTCTTTGCTCCATAAATTCTTATTTAATATAAAAATATTCCCCGTGATGTTTTAGCTTCATTGGAGTTGTGCAGAATAGGTATCTCTGACGTGCTTTTTTGGGGTGCTGAATTCCAGTTGCCGAAATTCTCTGTCTTGATGTAAACCTTGGAAATTATGAGAGAAAAGGCATTAGGATTACTCCCCAAAGCATTATTATGCATAAACACATTATAAATAACAGTAGTAAAACATGATGCAAAATGGACATATCAGGCCTTAAGTAGCATCTGCGACGAGAGCGTCCCAAGCCCGCTCGTTACCGAAGACGCCGGCTACCTTTGCTTCTTCACCAAGATCATGGAGCGTTGTGAGGGTGGTGCAAAGAAGGTCCGCTAGCTCACGGAGAAGAAGAGCCGTGACCTCCTTGCGTGGGCGTCTTCATGTGTCTTTAGCCACCTTCTTTGCTTCGACCCCAACTTCAATTTCGAGTCGTGTCAGCCCCCGTGCCCGAGGTGATTCGGGGTGCCCTGGAGGACTGGGTGGAGGATCACGTGTATGACTCGATTGTGGAGTTTGCCGCTGCTGAAGGCGAGGACCACCCCGCCATCGGGGGGCATGAGTCTAGTGACGGTGGCAGTGGTGGTGATAGTGATAGCGGCGGTGGCGCCTCTTCTTAAGTTGCCCTTCCCTATTTTCCTGTAAAGATTTTGAACATGACCCCACGGGGACGTGAATGTATGTCAGGAGGAACTCCTTTTATGATGTATTAAGTAATATTGTACTCCCTTGCGCCATGTTCCCTTGCTTGTTGCGTGCTCATGGGCCCTAAAGAGGGCGAATGTTCGACGGAGCCCCCGTGCCACATACGCTTGCTGGCTTGCCCAAGGGAGACACAAGGACGCGAAAGCTCAACGCTTGGCGAGGCACGCGCATGGGTTGATCCGTGATAGTCATGTCCGCGGGCCCCGGGCAGGAGCCCTCGAGGCTTCCCTTACTACCTATGGGGTGGCCCAAATGTGCTCATCGTGATCAGCTCCCTCTCATGAGGCGCACGAAAAGGAAGAGATTGGCATCTGCCAATCTCTTAAAAATGGGACTCAAGATACAAACACTGCACGGAGAAAAGTCCCCCCTTTTCCAAATAAGACGCAAAAACTTCAACTTCATTCCAAAAGATGGAAAGTTTGGTTACAAAAGAGAGCGAATAACAGCCGCGTCTGACGCCTAGACTAGTCTTCCCCCCAGCGCGGAGCGTAGGGCATCCACTAGGCATGGGCATAGTCGTTGAATGACATTGTTGTCCGCCAGCACGGAGCATGGGGCTTCCACTTGGGCATGGGTGGGAGCCCCTCCGCAGCCTCGTACGGCGCTCCTCGGGGGGCTTTGGGCATGTACAACCCACTCATTCTTACGTGAGAGTGTCACGGTTGGAGATAGTTGGACGGGTACCCCACGCGCAAGGCCTTAGAGTTCCGACCGGGTTCTTGAGTCACCACGCATATTTAGGCGTGGTTGTGCACTCCCATAGCCCAAACTTGAGCGCATTCTTCCGCACACAACCGCGGGATTGCGCTCCCGCGGCCCAAACATGGGCGCAACACACCCCGCGTGACTGTGGGAGTATTGTGTTGGTGTAGCTGCCTCGGGAGACATCATGGCACCAGCCAGGCCCCGCCCCGGAGGCCTCTCAGTCCCCCAAGCTTCTAGGGCCTCGCCAGCCCCCTGGGCATGGCGCCAGTGCTCCTCGCGTCACGGGGTGTGCGGGGCCCGGTGGAGCGTGACTCCGCTAGCGTAGCGTCCTCGCGGCGCCGGTCGTGGGTGGCCCGCACTGCTCGAGCCTTGTTGATCCTTGGGGCAACAAGCTCCTATAGTCCCATTGCTCGATGTTGTTTTCCCTGCTCGTGAGGGCGTCCGTTTTGGTGCATCCTCATGCGACCGAGGTTCCCCCTCGTCATGCCGACCTGACCAGGTGCTCCCATGGTGGAAGCCCCCGTGCTTGACTTGACGTGCGGCACCGGGTGTGCCCTCCTACGCTTGGAGGGAGTTGGTGCCCGCGGCGCTGGCATTCGCCACAGCATCGCCTGGGGTGTAGGCCGCGGTGTGAGGGCCTAGGTTCCCTACTAGTACCTCGCCCGATGCCCGGGGGCCAAATTCTCTAGGTAGTGGTGTGATGCTTGTTGGGGAACGTCGCATGGAAACAAAAAAAATCCTACGCACACGCAGATCTATCCATGGTGATGAGCATCTATGAGAGGGAGAGTGGATCTATGTATCCTTGTAGATCGCTAAGCGGGAAGCGTTAAGAAACGCGGTTGGTGTAGTCGAACATCTTTGCGATCCAAATCGCTGAGCGTCCCGCGATCTAATCACGATCCGTCCCGCGATCCAATCACGGTCCGTCCCGCGAACTCATCACGATCCGTCCCGCTATCTCATCACGATCCATCCCACGAACTCATCATGATCCATCCCGCGATCTCATCACGATCCGTCTCGCAATCTTGATCACGATCCTTCCGATCTAGCGCCGAACGGACAACACCTCCGCGTTCAGCACATGTACAACTCGATGACGATCTCCGCCTTATTGATCCAGCAAGAAGGAGCAGAGAGGTAGAAGATTTCTCCGAAAGCGCGACATCGCTTCGGCGATGGTGGTGGAGCTATTCCGGTAGGGCTTCGCCTAAGCACTGCAGAAATCCGATCTAGAGGAGAAACTATGCACTGGAGGAACGGGTAGCACGTGGCTGAAAATCTTGTCCAAAACCCTAAAACCCACCAGTATATATAGGAGGAGAGGAGGAGAGCCTTGGCGCAAGGGCCAAGGCTCCTATGGTTCGGCCGAACCTACTAGGAGAGGAGGACTCCTCCTTCAATCCTAGTAGGACTAGGATTGCTCCTTTTTTTTGCCTATTTCCACCTTTTCCTATTGGGTTTTCTTCTCCAGCCACATGGGCCTTGTGTGGGAGTTTCCACCAGCCCACTAAGGGCTGATATTCACTCTTACACAGCCCATGAAGCCTCTTGGGTCGAAATACCCCTCCCGATGGTCTCCCGATACACTATCGGCACTCCCGGTACACTACCGATGAGCCCGAAACTTTTCCGACGACCAAAATAGGACTTCCTATATATCAATCTTTACCTCCAGACCATTCCGGAGCTCCTCGTGACGTCTGGGATATCATCCGGGACTCCGAAAAACCGTTGGTCACCACCATGCATAGCTCTATACTATCGAAACGTCAGCGAACCTTAAGTGTGCAGACCCTACGGGTTCGAGAACTATGTAGACATGACCGAGACACCTCTACGGTCAATAACCAATAGGGCCTGGATGACCATATTGGTTCCTACATATTCTATGAAGATATTTATCGGTCGAACCTCTATGTCAAGGATTCGGTTAAAATCCCGTATGATGTTCCCTTTGTTCTTCGGTATGTTACTTGCCCGAGATTCGATCGTCGGTATCACCATACCTAGTTCAACCTCGTTACTGGCAAGTCTCTTTACTCGTTCC
Organism: Hordeum marinum; assembly: GCA_022496015.1. Classification (NCBI taxonomy): domain Eukaryota; kingdom Viridiplantae; phylum Streptophyta; class Magnoliopsida; order Poales; family Poaceae; genus Hordeum; species Hordeum marinum. The sequence continues at coordinate 324,593,150 of CM039677.1, forward strand.
GTAATACAAGATCCCGCAACTAACACTTAGTCACATTGCTTGCAAGGCTTATTGTGATGTTGTATTACCGAGTGGGCCCTGAGATACCTCTCCGTCACACGGAGTAACAAATTCCAGTCTTGATCCATGCCAACTCAACAGACACCCTCGGAGATACCTGTAGAGCACCTTTATAGTCACCCAGTTACGTTGCGACGTTTGATACACACAAGGCACTCCTCCGGTATCTGTGAGTTGCATGATCTCGTGGTCATAGGAACATATACTTGACATGCAGAAAACAGTAGCAATAAACTGACACGATGATATGCTACGTTTGTAGTTTGGGTCTTGTCCATCACACCATTCTCCTAATGATATGATCCCGTTTATCAAATGACATCTCATGTCCATGGCTAGGAAACCTTAACCATCTTTGATCAACGAGCTAGTCTATTAGAGGCATACTAGGGACATGGTTTTGTCTATGTATCCACACATGCATCTAAGTCTCCGATCAGTACAATTATAGCATGGATAATAAACGATTATCATGAACAAGGAAATATGATAATAACTAATTTATTATTGCCTCTTGGGAATATTTCCAACAGTCTCCCACTTGCACTAGAGTCAATAATCTAGTTCACATCACCATGTGATTCGCATTGTTATGAATCTAACACCCAATGAGTTCTGGGGCTCGATCATGCTTTGCATGTGAGAGAGGTCTTATAGTCAACGGGTCTGCGACATTCAGATCCGTGTGTACTTTGCAAATCTCTATGTCAAACCGTAAACACTGCTACCACACTCCACTTGGTACTATTCCAAATGGCTGCTCCACTATATGTATCCAGATTGCTACTATGGGTCATCCAGATTGGTGTTAAAGCTTGCATCGACATAACTCTTTACGACGAACTCTTTATCACCTCCATAATCGAGAAACATCTCCTTAGTCTTTTAGTTACTAAGGATAATCTTGACCGCTGTCCAGTGATCCACTCCTGGATCACTCTGTACCCCTTCACGGACTCATGGCAAGGCACAGACAGGTGCGGTACACAGCATGGCATACTATACAGAGCCTATAGCTAAGGCATAGGGGACGACATCGTCCTTTCTCTTTCTTCTGCCGTGGTCAAGCTTTGAGTCTCACTCAACTTCACACCTTACAAAACAGGCGAGAACACTTCTCTCTGACTAATCCATTTTGAACTCTTTCAAAATCTTGTCAAGGTATGTACTCATTGAAAGTCTTATCAAACATCTTGATCTATCTTTATAGATCTTGATGCTCAACAATTAGGTAGCTTTATTCAGGTCTTCCTTTGAAAATCACTTTTCAAACAACCGTTTTTGCTTTCCAGAAATTCCACATTATTTCTGAATAGCAATATGTCATCCGCATATACTTATCAGAAACTCTATGGTGCTCCCACTCACTTTATTGCAAATACAAGTTTCTCATAAACTTTGTATACACTCAAAAACCTTGATCACCTCATCAAAGTGTACAGTCCAACTCCGAGATGCTTGCTTCAGTCTATAAAAGGATCACTGAAGCTTGCACACCTTTTAGCATCCTTAGGACTGACAAAACCTTCTGGTTGTATCACATACAACCTTTCCTCAAGTAAACCGTTAAGGAAACGATGTTTTGACATCCATCTGCCAAATTTCATAATTGAAAGTGCGGCAACTACTAACATAATTTCAACAGACTTTAGCATCGCTACGAGTGAGAAAGTCTCATCGCAGTCAACTCCTTGAACTTGTCGTAAACTTCTTTGCAACAGGTCGGGCTTTACAAATGGTGACATTTACCATCAGCGTGTGTCTTCATTTCAAAGATTCATTTGTACTTAACGACCTGCCGTCCAACGAGCAAGTCCACCAAAGTCTATACTTGGTTTTCATACATGGATCCTTTCTCAGATTTCATGGCCTCTAACCATTTGTTGGTTTCCGGGCCCATCATCGCTTCTCCATAGTTCGTAGGTTCATCGCTGTCCAACAACTTGACCTCTAAGACAGGGTTGCTGCACCACTCAGGAGTAGTACACGTCCTTGCGACCTACGAGGTTCGATAGTAACTTGATCCGAAGCTTCATGATCATCATCATTAACTTCCTCTTCAACTAATGTAGGCTTCACAGAAACAACTTCCTACGATGCACTACTCTCTGGTTGAAACAGAGGTTCAATACCTCATCAAGTTCTATCCTCCTCCCACTCAATTCTTTCAAGAGAATCTTTTTCTCAAGAAAGGACCCAGTTTTAGCAACAAACATTTTATGCTTGGATCTGAGATAGAAGGTTCACCCAACTGTTCTTAGGGTATTCTATGAAGATGCATTTGTCCGTTTTGGGTTCGAGCTCATTAGGTGAAAACATTTTCCACACAAGTGTCGCATCCCCAAACATTAAGAAATGACAGCTTAGGTTTCTATCAAACCATAATTCACACGGTGTCTCTCAACGGATTTAGATGGTGCCCTATTTAAAGTGAATGTAGTTGTCTCTAATGTATAACCCCAAAATTATAGTAACAAAACGATAAGAGACACCATAGCATGCACCATATTCAATAGAGCACGACTATGACGTTCGGACACACCATCACACTATGGTGTTCCAGGTGGCGTGAGTTGTGAAACAATTTTCACATTGTCTAAAGTTGTATGCCAAACTCGCAACTCAGATATTCATCTCGACGATCATATCGTAGACATTTTTATCTTCTTATCACGATGATCTTAAACTTCACTCTGAATTGCTTGAACCTTTCAAACGATTCAGACTTGTGTTTCATTAAGCAAATATACACTATATCTACTCAAATCATCAATGAAGGTAAAAAATAACGATATCCATCGCATGCTATAAGACTCATTAGATTGCATACATCAACATGTATCATTTCCAATAAGTCACTTGCCCGCTCCATCAAACCAGAAAACGGGGTCCTTAGTCATCTTAACCAAGAGGCATGGTTTGCATGTCTCAACCGATTCGAAATCGAATGAGTCCAAAGATCCATCAGCATGGAGTTTCTTCATGCATTTTATACCAATATGACATTTAGCGGCAGTGCCACAAATATGTGGTACTATTATTATTAACTATGTATCTTTTGGCATCAATGTTATGAACATGTGTATTACTACGATCAAGATTCAACAAACCATTTTCACTGGGTGCTTGACCATTGAGGTATTATTCATGTAAACAGAATAACCATTATTCTCTAACTTAAATGAATAACCGTGTTGCAATAAACACGATCCAATCATGTTCATGCTCAATGCAAAACACCAAATAACATTTATTTAGGTTTGTCACTAATCCCGAAGGTAGAGAGAGCGTGCGATGTTTATCACATGAACCTTGGAAACATTTCCAACACACATCATCACATCACCCTTAGCTAGTTCTCCGTTTATTCCGTAACTTTTATTTCAAGTTGCTAACATTTAGCAACCGAACCGGTATCCAATACTCAGGTGCTACTAGGAGTACTAGCAAGGTACACATCAATAACACGCATATCAAATATACTTCTGTCGACGTTGCCAGCCTTCTTATCTACCAAGTATCTAGGGTTGTTCCGCTTCAGCGACCGCTCTCCTCATAATCGAAGCACTTAGTCTCGGGTTTGGGTTCAACTTTGGGTTGCTTCACCGGAGCAGCAACTGACTTGCTATCCATGTGTTGGGGAACGTTGCATGGGAAACAAAATATTTCCTACGCACACGCAAACCTATCCATGGTGATGAGCATCTACGAGAGGGAGAGTGGATCTACGTACCCTTGTAGATCGCTAAGCGAGAAGCGTTAAGAAACGCGGTTGGTGTAGTCGAACTTCTTTGCGATCCAAATTGCCGAGCGTCCCGCGATCTAATCACGAACCGTCCCGCGATCTCGTCACGATCCGTCCCGCGATCCAATCACGAACGTCCCGTGGCCTTGATCACGATCCTTCCGATCTAGTACCGAACGGACGGCACCTCCGCGTTCAGCACACGTGCAGCTTGATGACGATCTCCACCGTCTTGATCCAGCAAGAGGAGGTGGAGAGGAGGAATAGTTCACTGGTAGCGTGACGGCGCTCCGGCGATGGTGGTGGAGTGATTCCGACAGGGCTTCGCCTAAGCACTGCGGAAAACCGATCTAGAGGAGCACCGGTGGAACGGGTAGCACGTAGCCGTAAAATCTGTGCAAAAACCCTCTATTCCACTAGTATATATAGGAGGAGAGGAGAGGCAGCCTTGGCACAAGGGCAAGGCCCTCTAGGAGTTGGCCGGCCAAGGTGGAGGAGTCCTACTCCTCCAATCCTAGTAGGAGTAGGATTCACCCTTTTCGCCTTTTTTTCCACCTTTTTCTTTAGACCTTTTTCCTCCTGGCACCATGGGCCTCTTGTGGCTGTTCCACCAGCCCACTAATGGCTGGTTATTATTCTCCCACAGCCCATGGACCCTCTAGGGTCGAAATACCCCTCCCGGAGGTCCCCGGTACACTACCGGCACTCCCGGTACACTACCGATGAGCCCGAAACTTTTCCGGCGACCAAACTGGGACTTCCTATATATGAATCTTTACCTCTGGACCATTCTGGAGCTCCTCATGACGTCCGGGATCACATCCGGGACACCGAACAAACTTCGGTCACCACCATACATAACTCTACACTACCGAAACGTCACCAAACCTTAAGTGTGCAGACCCTACGGGTTCGAGAACTATGTAGACATGACCGAGACACCTCTACGGTCAATAACCAATGGCGGGACCTGTATGTCCACATTGGTTCCTACTTATTCTACGAAGATCTTTATCGGTCGAACCTCTATGTCAAGGATTCAGTTAATCCCGTATGATGTTCCCTTTGTTCTTCGGTATATTACTTGCCCGAGATTCGATCGTCGGTATCTCCATACCTAGTTCAATCTCGTTACCGGCAAGTCTCTTTACTCGTTCAATAATACAAGATCCCGCAACTAACAATTAGTCACATTGCTTGCAAGGCTCATTGTGATGTTGTATTACCGAGTGGGCCCTGAGATACCTCTCCGTCACACGGAGTAACAAATCCCAGTCTCGATCCGTGCCAACTCAACAGACACCCTCGGAGATACCTGTAGAGCACCTTTATAGTCACCCGGTTACGTTGCGACGTTTGACACACACAAGGTACTCCTCCGATATCTGTGAGTTGCATGATCTCATGGTCATAGGAACATATACTTGACATGCAGAAAACAGTAGCAATAAACTGACACGATCATAAGCTACGTTTGTAGTTTGGGTCTTGTCCACCACATCATTCTCCCAATGATGTGACCCCGTTATCAAATGACATCTCATGTCCATGGCTAGGAAACCTTAACCATCATTCAATCAACGAGCTAGTTCACTAGAGGCATACTAGGGACATTGTGTTTGTCTATGTATCCACACATGTATCCATGTTTCCAATTAATACAATTATAGCACGGATAATAAACGATTATCATGAACAAGGAAATACAATAATAAACACTTTATTTATTGCCTCTAGGGCATATTTCCAACAGTCTCCCACTTGCACTAGAGTCAATAATCTAGTTCACATCACTATGTGATTTACATTGTAATGAATCGAACACCCATGCAGTTCTGTGTTGATCATGTTTAGCCCTCGGGAGAGGTTTAGTCAATGGGTCGGCAACATTCAGATCCATGTGCAGTTTGCAAATATTTATGTCTTTCTCCAAGATGTAATCGCGGATGGAGTTGAAGCGTCGCTTTATGTGTCTGGTCCTCTTGTGAAACCTTGGTTCCTTGGCCAGAGCAATGGCACCAGTGTTGTCACAGAATAGGTTCATTGGATTCAGTGCACTGGGCACTACTCCAAGATCCGTCATGAACTGCTTCATCCAGACACCTTCCTTCGCCGCCTCCGAGGCTGCGATGTATTCTGCTTCACACGTAGAATCAGCTACCATGCTTTGCTTGGAACTGCACCAGCTTACCGCTCCCCCGTTAAGAATAAATACGTATCCGGTTTGCGATTTAGAGTCGTCCGGATCAGTGTCAAAGCTTGCATCGACGTAACCCTTTACGACGAGCTCTTCATCACCTCCATAAACGAGAAACATTTCCTTAGTCCTTTTCAGGTACTTAAGGATATTCTTGACCGCTTGCCAGTGCTCCATTCTAGGATCACTTTGAAACCTTCCGGCCATACTTATAACAAGGCTGACATTGGGTCTTGTGCATAGAATTTCATACATGATAGAGCCTATGGCTGAAGCATAGGGGATGACACTCATATTTTCTCTATCTTCTGCAGTTACTGGGCATTGAGTCTTACTCAACTTCACACCTTGTAATACAGGCAAGACCCCTTCTTGGACTGTTCCATTTTGAACTTCTTCAAAACTTTATCAAGGTATGTGCTCTGTGCAAGAGCTATTAAGCGTCTCGATCTATCTCTATAGATCTTAATGCCTAATATGAAAGCAGCTTCTCCTAGGTCCTTCATTGAAAAACTCTTGTTCAAATATTCCTTCACGCTTTCCAGCATTTCTATATTGTTTCCAATCAGCAATATGTCATCCACATATAATACTAGAAACGCTATAGAGCTCCCACTCACTTTCTTGTAAATACAAGCTTCTCCATAAACTTGTATAAACTCAAACGCTTTGATCACCTCATCAAAGCGCTTATTCCCACTCCGAGATGCTTGCACCAGTCCATAAATGGATCGCTGGAGTTTGCAAACTTTGTCAGCATTCTCTGTATCGACAAAACCTTCGGGTTGCATCATATACAACTCTTCCTCAAGGAAACCGTTGAGTAACGCTGTTTTTACATCCATCTGCCAAATTTCATAGTCGAAATAGGCAGCTATTGCTAACATGATTCTGACAGACTTAAGCATCGCTACGGGTGAGAAAGTCTCATCGTAGTCAACTCCTTGAACTTGTGAAAAACCCTTTGCCGCAAGTCGAGCTTTATAGACGGTGACATTACCGTCTGCGTCTGTCTTCTTCTTAAAGACACATTTGTTCTGAATGGCCTTTCGCCCTTCAGGTAATACTTCCAAAGTCCATACTTTGTTTTCATACATGGATCCCATCTCGGATTTCATGGCTTCTAACCATTTCTTGGAATCCGGGCCCATCACTACTCCTCCATAGCTCGTAGGTTCATCGTTGTCCAACAACATGACTTCCAAGACAGGGTTGCTGTACCACTCAAGGGTAGTACGCGGCCTTGTCGACCTACGAGGTTCAATAGTAACTTGATCCGAAGCTTCATGATCATCATCATTAACTTCCCCTTCTACCATGGTAGGTTCCACAGAAACATCTTTCTGCGCTGCGCTACTTTCTGGTTGAAGTAAAGGTTCAATAACCTCATCAAGCTCTATTTTCCTCCCACTCAATTCTTTCGAGAGAAACTCTTTCTCAAGAAATGTTCCGGTTTTAGCGACAAACACTTTGCCTTCGGATCTGAGATAGAAGGTATACCCGACTATCTTTTTCGGGTATCCTATGAAGATGCATTTCTCCGCTTTGGGTTCCAGATTTTCAGGCTGAAGCTTTTTGACATAAGCATCACATCCCCAAACTTTAAGAAATGACAACTTTGGCTTCTTGCCAAACCACAGTTCATATGGCGTCGTCTTAACGGATTTTGATGGTGCCTTATTTAAAGTGAATGCAGCTATCTCTAATGCATAACCCCAAAACGATAGTGGCAAATCAGCAAGAGACATCATAGAACGCACCATATACAATAAGGTTCGATTACGACGTTCGGACACACCATTACGCTGTGGTGTTCCGGGCGGTGTCAACTGTGAAACAATTCCACACTGTCTTAAGTGACTGCCAAACTCATAACTCAGATATTCACCTCCTCGATCAGATCGCATGAACTTAATCTTCTTGTTACGATGATTCTCAACTTCACTCTGAAATTGCTTGAACTTTTCAAACGTTTCAGACTTGTGTTTCATTAAGTAAATATACCCATATCTACTTAAGTCATTAGTGAAAGTGAGAAAATAATGATATCCACCACGCGCTGTAACATTCATCGGACCACACACATCAGTGTGTATGATTTCCAATAAGTCACTTGCCCGTTCCATTGTTCCAGAGAACGGCGTTTTAGTCATCTTGCCCATGAGGCATGGTTCACATGTGTCAAGTGATTCAAAATCAAGTGACTCCAAAAGTCCATCAGCATGGAGCTTCCTCATGCGTTTTCCTCCAATATGACCTAAACGACAGTGCCACAAGAAAGTGGTACTATCATTATCAATTCTACATCTTTTGGCATCAATGTTATGAACATGTGTGTCATCACTATCAAGATTCAATATGAATAAACCCCTAACATTGGGTGCATGACCATAAAAGTTATTACTCATATAAATAGAACAACATTTATTCTCTGATTTAAATGAGTAACCGTCTCGCAATAAACAAGATCCAGATATAATGTTCATGCTTAACGCAGGCACTAAATAACAATTATTCAGGTTCATCACTAATCCCGATGGTAATCGAAGAGAGAGTGTGCCGACGGCGATCACATCAACCTTGGAACCATTTCCCACGCGCATCGTCACTTCGTCCTTTGCCAGCCTTCATTTATTCCGTAGTTCCTGCTTTGAGTTGCAAATGTGAGCAACCGAACCGGTATCAAATACCCAAGCACTACTACGAGAGCCAGTAAGGTACACATCAATAACATGTATATCATATATACCTTGTTTGTCGTTGGCCGACTTCTTGTCAGCCAGGTACTTGGGGCAGTTCCGCTTCCAGTGACCAGTTCCTTTGCAATGAAAGCACTCAGTTTCTGGCTTGGATCCATGCTTGGGCTTCTTTGTAGGAGTAGCAACTGCTTTGCCATCCTTCTTGGTTTTACCCTTCTTGCCCTTGCTTTTGACTTTGCCATTTTTCTTGAAACTAGTGGTTTTATTGACCATCAACACTTGATGTTCTTTCTGGATTTCAGACTTAGCAACTTTTAGCATCGCAAACAGCTCAGCGACTGACTTGTTCATCCCGTGCATGTTATAGTTCATCACAAAGCTCTTGTAACTAGGTGGCAGTGATTGAAGAACTCTGTCAGTGATCGCCTCTAGCGGAAGGGCAATTCCCAACTCCGCTAGACGAGTTGAATACCCAGACATTCTGAGTATATGTTCACTGATAGACCCGTTCTCCTCCATCTTGCAAGCATAGAACTTATCGGAGGTTTCATACCTCTCGATCCGGGCGTTCTTCTAAAAGATAAACTTCAACTCCTGGAACATCTCATATGCTCCATGACGTTCAAAACGTCTTTGAAGTCCCGGTTCTAAGCCATACAATATTGCACACTGAACTATTGAGTAATCTCCAGTACGTGCCTCCCAAGCGTTCTTAACGTCTTCGGAGGTCATGTCTTCTGGTTGGTCACCAAGCGGTGCATCAAGGACATATGATTTCTGGGAAGCCGTGAGGATAATCCTCAGATTACGGGCCCAGTCAACAAAGTTACTTCCATCATCTTTCAGTTTAGCTTTCTCTAGGAACGCATTAAAATTCAGGGGTGCTACTGCGCGAGCCATTGATCTACAACATAAATATGCAAAGTTCACATAGACTATTGTTCAAGATAATGAGTTTAGTTAATCAAATTACTATAGCTCCCACTCAAATTGACATCCCTCAGGTCATCTGAATGTCACATGATCCAAATCCACCAACTCAAGTCCGATCATCACGTGAGTTGAGGTGGCTTCAATGGTGAACATCATTATGTTGATCATATCTACTATATGACTCATGTTCGACCTTTCGGTCTCTTGTGTTCCGAGGTCATGTATGTACATGCTAGGCTTGTCAAGTTTAACCCGAGTGTTCTGCGCGTGCAACACTAGCTTGCACCCGTGGTATGTGAACGTAGAGTCTATCACACACGATCATCACGTGGTGTCTCAACACGACGAACTTTCGCAACGGTGCACACTCGGGGAGAACACAATTTTATCTTGAAATTAAGTGAGGGATCACCTTGTTGGGGAACGTCGCATGGGAAACAAAAATTTTCCTACGCACACGCAAACCTATCCATGGTGATGAGCATCTACGAGAGGGAGAGTGGATCTACGTACCCTTGTAGATCGCTAAGCGGGAAGCGTTAAGAAACGCGGTTGGTGTAGTCGAACTTCTTCGCGATCCAAATCGCCAAGCGTCCCGCGATCCAATCACGAACCGTCCCGCGAACACATCATGATCCGTCCCACGAACTCATCACGATCCGTCTCACGATCTTGATCACGATTTGTCCCGCGAACTCATCACAATCCGTTTCGTGATCACATCACGAACCGTCTCGCGATCTCGATCACGGTCCTTCCGATCTAGCGCCGAACGGACGGCACCTCCGCGTTCAGCACACGTGCAGCTTGATGACGATCTCCACCATCTCGATCCAGCAAGAGGAGGTGGAGAGGAGAGAGAGTTCACCGGCAGCATGACGGCGCTCCGGTGATGGTGGTGGAGCAATTCCGGCAGGGCTTCGCCTAAGCGCTGCAGAAAACCGATCTAGAGGAGAAACTATGCACCGGTGTAACGGGTAGCACGTGGCTGGAAATTCTGTCCAAAAACCACCCAATCCACTAGTATATATAGGAGGATAGGAGAGGAGAGGCAGCCAAGGCCTTTGGGTCGGCCGAAATAGGAGGTGGGAAGCAATCCTACTTCACCTCCAATCCTAGTTCGAGTAGGATTGCCTCCTATTGGCTGATTTTCCACTTTTTGCTTTAGGACTTTCTCTCCTGCGCCATGGGACTTTGTGGCTGTTTTCCAAGCCCACTAAGGGATGGTTATTATTATCCTACAGCCCATGGACCTCTTGGGGTCGAAATACCCCTCCCGGAGGCCCTCCCGGTACACTACCGGCACTCCCGGTACACTACCGATGAGCCCGAAACTTTTCCGAAAACCAAACTGGGACTTCCTATATATGAATCTTTACCTCCGAACCATTCCGGAGCTCCTCATGACATCCGGGATCTCATCCGGGATTCCGAACAAACTTCGGTCACCACCATACATAACTCTACACTACCGAAACGTCACCGAACCTTAAGTGTGAAGACCCTCCGGGTTCGAGAACTATGTAGACATGACCGAGACACCTCTACGGTCAATAACCAATGGCAGGACCTGGACGTCCACATTGGTTCCTACATATTCTACAAAGATCTTTATCGGTCGAACCACTATGTCAAGGATTCAGTTAATCCCGTATAACGTTCCCTTTGTTCTTCGGTATGTTACTTGCCCGAGATTCGATCGTCGGTATCTCCATACCTAGTTCAACCTCGTTACCGGCAAGTCTCTTTACTCGTTCCGTAATACAAGATCCCGCAACTAACAATTAGTCACATTGCTTGCAAGGCTTATTGTGATGTTGCATTACCGAGTGGGCCCCGAGATACCTCTCCGTCACACGGAGTAACAAATCCCAGTCTCGATCCATGCCAACTCAACGGACACCATCGAAGATACCTATAGAGCACCTTTATAGTCACCCAGTTACGTTGCGACATTTGATACACACAAGGCACTCCTCCGATATCTGTGAGTTGCATGATCTCATGGTCATAGGAACACATACTTGACATGTGGAAAACAGTAGCAATAAACTGACACGATCATATGCTACGTTTGCAGTTTGGGTCTTGTCCATCACATCATTCTCCTAATGATGTGACCCCGTTATCAAATGACATCTCATGTCCATGGCTAGGAAACCTTAACCATCTTTTGATCAACGAGCTAGTCTATTAGAGGCATACTAGGGACATGGTTTTGTCTATGTATCCATATATGCATCTAAGTCTCCGATCAATACAATTATAGCATGGATAATAAACGATTATCATGAACAAGGAAATATGATAATAACTAATTTATTATTGCCTCTAGGGCATATTTCCAACAGTCTCCCACTTGCACTAGAGTCAATAATCTAGTTCACATCACCATGTGATTCGCATTGTTATGAATCTAACACCCAACGAGTTCTGGGGCTCGATCATGCTTTGCATGTGAGAGAGGTCTTATAGTCAACGGGTCTGTAACATTCAGATCCGTGTGCACTTTGCAAATACCTATGTCAAACTATAAACACTGCTACCACACTCCGCTCGGTACTATTCCAAATGGCTGCTCCACTATACGTATCCAGATTGCTACTATGAGTCATCTGGATTAGTGTTAAAGCTTGTATCGACGTAACTCCTTACGACGAACTCTTTATCACCTCCATAATCGAGAAACATCTCCTCAGTCTCTTAGTTACTGAGGATAATCTTGACCGCTATCAAGTGATCCACTCCTGGTTCACTCTTGTACCCCCTGACGGACTCATGGCAAGGCACACACAGGTGCGGTACACAGCATGGCATAATATAGAGCCTATGGCTAAGGCATAGGGGACGACGTTCGTCCTTTCTCTTTCTTCTGCCGTTGTCGAGCTTTGAGTCTCACTCAACTTTCACACCTTACAAATCAGGTGAGAACTCTTTCTCTGAATGATCCATTTTGAACTCTTTCAAAATCTTGTCAAGGTATGCACTCATTGAAAGTCTCATCGAGCATCTTGATCTATCTCCATAGATTTTGATGCTCAACAATTAGGTAGCTTCATCCAGGTCTTCCTTTGAAAAAAACTTTCCAAATGACTGTTTTATGCTTTCCAGAAACTCTACATTATTTCTGATCAACAATATGTCATCCACATATACTTATCAGAAATTCTACAGTGCTCCCACTCACTTTATTACAAATACAAGTTTCTCGTAAACTTTGTATAAACATCAAAACTTTGATCACCTCATCAAAGCGTATATTCCAACTCCGAGATGCTTGCTTCAGTCCATGGAAGGATCACCGAAGCTTGCACACCTTTTAGCATCCTTAGGCCTGACAAAACCTTCTGGTTGTATCACATACAACCTTTCCTCAAGTAAACCGTTAAGGAAACGATGTTTTGACATCCATCTGCCAGATTTCATAATTGAAAACACAGCAACTGCTAACATAATTCCAACAGACTTTAGCACCACTACGAGTGAGAAAGTCTCATCGTAGTCAACTCCTTGAACTTGTCACAAACATCTTTGCAACAAGTCGAGCTTTACAAATAGTGACATTCACCATCAGTGTCTGTCTTCATTTTAAAGATCCATTTTTACTCAACGACCTGCCGTCCAACGAGCAAGTCTACCAAAGTCTACACTTGGTTTCCATACATGGATCCTATCTCGGATTTCATGGCCTCCAACCATTTGTCGGAATCCGGGCCCATCATCGCTTCTCCATAGCTCGTAGGTTCATCGTTTGTCCAACAACATGACCTCCAGGACAGGGTTGTCGTACCGCTTAGGAGCAGTACACATCCTTGTCGACCTACGAAGTTCGATAGTAACTTGATCTTGAAGCTTCATGATCATCATCATTAACTTCCTCTTCAACTAACGTAGGCTTCACAGAAACAACATCATGCGCTGCGCTACTCTCTGGTTGAACAAAGTTTTAACAACCTCATCAAGTTCTATCTTCCTCCCACTTAATTCTTTCGAGAGAAACTTTTCCTCGAGAAAGGATCCATTTTAGTAACAAACACTTTGCACTTGGATCTGAGATAGAAGGTTCACCCAACTGATCTTAGGGTATTCTATGAAGATGCATTTGTCCGCCTTGGGTTCGACCTCATTACGTGAAAACATTTTCCCTACAAGTGTCGCAGCCCCAAGTATTAAGAAATGACAGCTTAGGTTTCTATCAAACCATAATTCACATGGTGTCATCTCAATGGATTTAGATGGTGCCCTATTTAAAGTGAATGTAGTTGTCTCTAATGCATAACCCCAAAATTATAGTAGTAAAACGACAAGAGACATCATAGCAAGCACCATGTCCAATAGAGCATAACTATGATGTTCGGACACACCATCACACTATGGTGTTCCAGGTGGCGTTTAGTTGTGAAACAACTTTCACATTGTCTTAAGTTGTATGCCAAACTCGTGACTCAGATATTCACCTCCACGATCATATCACGGTCATTTTTATCTTCTTGTCACGATGATCTTTAAACTTCACTCTGAATTTGCTTGAACCTTTCAAACGATTTAGACTTGTGTTTCATTAAGTAAATATACACTATATCTACTCAAATCATCAGTGAAGGTAAGAAAATAACGATATCCATTGCATGCTACAAGACTCACTAGATTGCATACATCAACATGTATCATTTCCAATGAATCACTTGCCCGCTCCATCCAACGGGGTCCTTTAGTCATCTTGCCCAAGAGGCATGGTTCGCATGTCTCAATCGATTCGAAATCGAATGAGTCCAAATATCCATCACAATGGAGTTTCTTCATGCGCTTTATACCAATATGACATTTTGCGGCAGTGCCACAAGTATGTGGTACTATCATTATTTAACTTTGTATCTTTTGACATCAATGTTATGAACATGTGTATTACTACGATCAAGATTTCAACAAACCATTCTCACTGGGTGCATGACCATTGAAGGTATTATTCATGTAAACAGAATAACTATTATTCTCTGACTTAAATGAATAACCGTATTGCAACAAACATGATCTAATCATGTTCATGCTCAACGCAAAACACCAAATAACATTTATTTAGGTTCATCACTAATCCTGAAGGTAGAGAGAGCATGCGATGTTGATCACATCAACCTTGGAAACATTTCCAACACACATCGTCACCTCACCCTTAGCTAGTTCTCCGTTTATTCCGTAGCTTTTATTTCGAGTTACTAACATTTAGCAACCGAACCGGTATCCAATACCCAGGTGCTACTAGGAGTACTAGCAAGGTACACATCAATAACTCATATATCAAATATACTTCTGTCGATGTTGCTAGCCTTCTTATCTACCAAGTATCAAGGGTTGTTCCGCTTCAGCGACCTCTCACCTCATAATAGAAGCACTTAGTCTCGGGTTTGAGTTCAACTTTGGGTTGCTTCACTGGAGCAGCAACTGACTTGCTATCCATGAAGTTTCCCTCCTTGCTCTTGCCCTTTTCGAAACTAGTGGTTTGATTAACCATCAACACTTGACGCTCCTTCTTGATTTCTACCTTCGCGGTGTCAAACATCGCGAACAGCTCAGGGATCAATACTTCTATCCATGGTGTATTATAGTTCATCACTAAGTTCTAGTAGCTTTAGTGACAGTGACTTGGAGAAATATATCAATCACTATCTTATCTGGAAGATCAACTCCCACTTTATTCAAGCGATTGTAGTACCCAGACAATCTTAGTACATGCTCAACGATTGAGCTATTCTCCTTCATCTTACAGGCAAAGAATCTTGTTGGAGATCTCATATCTCGCAACACAGGCACGAGCCTGAGATCACAATCTCTGCTCCTAGAACATCTCATATGTTCCGTGACGTTCAAAACGTTTCGGAGCCTCAATACTAAGCCGTAATGCATGACGCACTAAACTATCAAGTAGTCATCGAAACGTGCTTGTCAGATGTTCACAACATCTATAGACGACGCTAGAGGGGGTGGTGCACCGAGCGGTGCATTAAGGTCATAAGCCTTCTGTGCAGCAATGAGGACAATCCTCATATCACGGACCCAGTCCGCAATATTGCTACCAACATCTTTCAACTCTATTTCTCTAGGAACATTTAAAAATTAAAGGGAGCTACAGCGCGAGCTAGTAATCTACAACATAATTTGCGAAGACACTATTGACTATGTTCATGATAATGAGTTCAATTAATCATATTACTTAAGAACTCCCACTCAAATTGACATCCCTCCGGTCATTCGAGTGATACATGATCCAAATTCACCAACTCAAGTCCGATCATCACGTGAGTTAAGGTGGCTTCAATGGTGAACATCATTATGTTGATCATATCCACTATATGACTCATGCTCGACCTTTCGGTCTCTTGTGTTCCGAGGCCATGTCTATACATGCTAGGCTCGTCAAGTTTAACCCGAGTGTTCTGCGCGTGCAAATCTGGCTTGCACCCGTTGTATGTGAACGTAGAGTCTATCACACCCGATCATCACGTGGTGTCTCAACAAGACGAACTTTCGCAACGGTGCACACTCGGGGAGAACACAGTTCATCTTGAAATTCAAGTGAGGGATCACCTTATAATGCTACCGCCGTACTAAGCAAAACAAGGTTCATAAAAGGATTAACATCTCATGCAATTCATAAGTGACATGATATGGCCATGAACTTGTGTTTAAGATCTCCATCTTCGAAACACCGGCATGATCTCCATCGTCACCGGCACAACACCATGATCTTCATCATCTTGATCTCCATCAATGTGTTGCCATTGGGGTTGTGGCGCCAGCCCTGCTTCTACTTCTATTGCTACCGCTTAGCGATAAAGTAAAGCATTACATAGCGCTTAATGATTGACACACAGGTCATACAATAATTAAAGACAACACTATGGCTCCTGCCGGTTGCCATACTCAACGACATGCAAGTCATGAAATTCTATACATCACATGATCATCTCATACATCACATATATCTCATCATGTAATTGGCCATATCACATCACAACATACCCTGCAAAAACAAGTTAGACGTCCTCTAATTGTTGTTGCATGTTTTACATGGCTGCTACGGGTATCTAGCAAGAACGATTCTCACCTACGCATAAACCACAACGGTGATACATAGATTGCTTTTCAACCTTCTCAAGGACCGCCTTTGTCGGATCCGATCCAACTAAAGTGAGAGAAACTGTCACCCGCAAGCCATCTAAGCAACAAGTTGCGTCGAGGGAACCGGTCTCTCGTAAGCGTACGAGTAATGTTGGTCCGGGCCGCTTCATCTCACAATCCCGCTAAACCAAAATCCGACCAAGGGAAGAAGCAATCTAAGCATCAACGCCCACAAACCTTTTGTGTTCTACTCGAGACCTCATCGAACCATCAACCTAGCTCATGATGCCACTGTTGGGGAACGTCGCATGGGAAACAAAAAAATTCCTACGCACATGCAAACCTATCCATGGTGATGAGCATCTACGAGAGGGAGAGTGGATCTACGTACCCTTGTAGATCGCTAAGCGGGAAGCGTTAAGAAACGCGGTTGGTGTAGTCGAACTTCTTCGCGATCCAAATCGCCGAGTGTCCCGCGATCCAATCACGAACCGTCCCGCGAACACATCATGATCCGTCCCGCGAACTCATCACGATCCGTCTCACGATCTTGATCACGATCTGTCCCGCGAACTCATCACGATCCGTTTTGTGATCACATCACGAACCGTCTCGCGATCTCGATCACGGTCCTTCCGATCTAGCGCCAAACGGACGGCACCTCCGCGTTCAGCACACGTGCAGCTTGATGACGATATCCACCGTATCGATACAGCGAGAGGAGGTGGAGAGGAGAGAGAGTTCACCGGCAGCGTGACGGCGCTCCGGTGATGGTGGTGGAGCAATTCCGGCAGGGCTTCGCCTAAGCGCTGCAGAAAACCGATCTAGAGGAGAAACTATGCACCGGTGTAACGGGTAGCACGTGGCCGGAAATTCTGTCCAAAAACCACCCAATCCACTAGTATATATAGGAGGAGAGGAGAGGAGAGGCAGCCAAGGCCTTTGGGTCGGCAAAAATAGGAGGTGGGAAGCAATCCTACTTCACCTCCAATCCTAGTTCGAGTAGGATTGCCTCCTATTGGCTGATTTTCCACTTTTTGCTTTAAGACTTTCTCTCCTGTGCCATGGGACTTTGTGGCTGTTTTCCATGCCCACTAAGGGATGGTTATTATTCTCCCACAGCCCATGGACCTCTTGGGGTCCAAATACCCCTCCCGGAGGCCTCCCGGTACACTACCGGCACTCCCGGTACACTACCGATGAGCCCGAAACTTTTCCGGAAACCAAACTGGGACTTCCTATATATGAATCTTTACCTCCAGACCATTCCGGAGATCCTCGTGACATCCGGGATCTCATCCGGAACTCCGAACAAACTTCGGTCACCACCATACATAACTCTACACTACCGAACGTCACCGAACCTTAAGTGTGAAGACCCTGCGGGTTCGAGAACTATGTAGACATGACCGAGACACCTCTATGGTAGATAACCAATGGCGGGACCTGGACGTCCACATTGGTTCCTACATATTCTACAAAGATCTTTATCGGTCGAACCTCTATGTCAAGGATTCAGTTAATCCCGTATAACGTTCCCTTTGTTCTTAGGTATGTTACTTGCCCGAGATTCGATCATCGGTATCTCCATACCTAGTTCAACCTCATTACCGGCAAGTCTCTTTACTCGTTCCGTAATACAAGATCCCGCAACTAACAATTAGTCACATTGCTTGCAAGGCTTATTGTGATGTTGCATTATCGAGTGGGCCCCGAGATACCTCTCCGTCACAAGGAGTAACAAATCCCAGCCTCGATCCATGCCAACTCAACGGACACCATCGGAGATACCTGTAGAGCACCTTTATAGTCACCCAGTTACGTTGCGACATTTGATACACACAAGGCACTCCTCCGATATCTGTGAGTTGCATGATCTCATGGTCATAGGAACACATACTTGACATGTGGAAAACAGTAGCAATAAACTGACACGATCATATGCTACGTTTGCAGTTTGGGTCTTGTCCATGACATCATTCTCCTAATGATGTGACCCCGTTATCAAATGACATCTCATGTCCATGGCTAGGAAACCTTAACCATCTTTTGATCAACGAGCTAGTCTATTAGAGGCATACTAGGGACATGGTTTTGTCTATGTATCCACACATGCATCTAAGTCTCCGATCAATACAATTATAGCATGGATAATAAACGATTATCATGAACAAGGAAATATGATAATAACTAATTTATTATTGCCTCTAGGGCATATTTCCAACACACCTTATAATGCTACCGTCGTACTAAGCATAACAAGGTGCATAAAAGGATTAACATCACATGCAATTCATAAGTGACATGATATGGCCATGAACTTGTGCTTTAGATCTCCATCTTGACAGCACCGGCATGATCTTCATCATCACCAGCACGACACCATGATCTCCATCATCTTGATCTCCCTCAACGTGTCGCCATCGAGGTTGTCATGCCCTGCATCCTTCTACTACTATTTCTACCGTTTAGCGATAAAGTAAAGCATTACATAGCACTTAATGATTGACACGCATGTCATACAATAATTAAAGACAACCCTATGGCTCCTGCCGGTTGCCGTACTCATCGACATGCAAGTCGTGAAATTCTATACATCACATGATCATCTCATACATCACATATATCACATCATGTAATTGGCGAAATCACATCATAACATACCCTGCAAAAACAAGTTAGACGTCCTCTAATTGTTGTTGCATGTTTTACGTGGCTGCTACGGGTTCCTAGCAAGAATGATTCTCACCTACGCATAAACCACAACGGTGATACATAATTTGCTTTTCAACCTTCTCAAGGACCGCCTTTGTCGAATCCGATCCAACTAAAGTGAGAGAAACTGCCACCCGCAAGCCATCTAGGCAACAAGTTGCATCGAGGGAACCGGTCTCTCTTAAGCGTATGACTAATGTTGGTCCGGGCTACTTCATCTCACAATACCGCTGAACCAAAATCCGACCAAGGAAGGAAGCAATCTAAGCATCAACGCCCACAAACCTTTTGTGTTCTACTCGAGATCTCATCAAACCATCAACCTAGCTCATGATGCCACCGTTGGGGAACATTGCATGGGAAACAAAAAATTTCCTACGCTCACGCAAACCTATCCATGGTGATGAGCATCTACGAGAGGGAGAGTGGATCTACGTACCCTTGTAGATCGCTAAGCGGGAAGCGTTAAGAAACGCGGTTGGTGTAGTCGAACTACTTCGCGATCCAAATCGCCGAGCGTCCCGCGATCTAATCACGAACCGTCCCGCAATCTCGTTACGATTCGTCCCGCGATCCAATCACGAACGTCCCGTGGCCTTGATCACGATCCTTCCGATCTAGTACCGAACGGACGGCACCTCCGCGTTCAGCACACGTGCAGCTTGATGACGATCTCCACCGTCTTGATCCAGCAAGAGGAGGTGGAGAGGAGGAAGAGTTCACCGGCAGCGTGATGGCGCTCCGGGGATGGTGGTGGAGTGATTCCGGCAGGGCTTCGCCTAAGCACTGCGGAAAACCGATCTAGAGGAGCACCGGTGGAACGGGTAGCACGTGGCCGTAAAATCTGTGCAAAAACCCTCTATTCCACCAGTATATATAGGAGGAGAGGAGAGGCAGCCTTGGAGCAAGGGAAAGGCCCTCTAGGAGTTGGCCGGCCAAGGTGGAGGAGTCCTACTCCTCCTCCAATCCTAGTAGGAGTAGGATTCACCCTTTTTGCCTTTTTTCACCTTTTTCTTTAGACCTTTTTCCTCCTGGCGCCATGGGCCTTTTGTGGCTGTTCCACCAGCCCACTAAGGGCTGGTTATTATTCTCCCACAGCCCATGAAGCCTCTTGGGACGAAATACCCCTCCCGATGGTCTCCCGGTACACTACCGACACTCCCGGTACACTACCGATGAGCCCGAAACTTTTTCAGTGACCAAAATAGGACTTCCTATATATCAATATTTACCTACGGACCATTCCGGAGCTCCTCGTGATGTTCGGGATCTCATCTGGGAGTCCGAACAACCTTCGGTCATCACCATGCATAACTCTATACTACTGAAACGTCACCGAACCTTAAGTGTGCAGACCCTGCGGGTTCGAGAACTATGTAGACATCACCGAGATACCTCTATGGTCAATAACCAATAGCGGGACCTGGATGCCCATATTGGTTCCTACATATTCTAGGAAGATCTTTATCGGTCGAACCTCTATGTCAAGGATTCAGTTAATCCCATATGATGTTCCCTTTGTTCTTCGGTATGTTACTTGCCCGAGATTCGATCGTCGGTATGTCCATACCTAGTTCAACCTCATTACCGGCAAGTCTCTTTACTCGTTCCATAATACAAGATCCCGCAACTAACAATTAGTCGCATAGCTTGCAAGGCTCATTGTGATGTTGTATTACCGAGTGGGCCCTGAGATACCTCTCTGTCACACGGAGTAACAAATCCCAGTCTCGATCCATGCCAACTCAACAGACACCCTCGGAGATACCTGTAGAGCACCTTTATAGTCACCCAGTTACGTTGTGACGTTTGACACACACAAGGTACTCCTCCGATATCTGTGAGTTGCATGATCTCATGGTCATAGGAGCATATACTTGACATGTAGAAAACAGTAGCAATAAACTGACAAGATCATAAGCTACGTTTGTAGTTTGGGTCTTGTCCACCACATCATTCTCCCAATGATGTGACCCCGTTATCAAATGACATCTCATGTCCATGGCTAGAAAACCTTAACCATCATTCAATCAACGAGCTAGTTCACTAGAGGCATACTAGGGACATTGTGTTTGTCTATGTATCCACACATGTATCCATGTTTCCAATTAATACAATTATAGCATGGATAATAAACGATTATCATGAAAAAGGAAATACAATAATAAACACTTTATTTATTGCCTCTAGGGCATATTTCCAACACCATGAAGTTTCCCTCCTTGCCCTTGCCCTTCTCGAAACTAGTGGTTTTACTAACCATCAACACTTGACGCTCCTTCTCGATTTCTACCTTCGCGGTGTCAAACATCGCGAACAACTCAGGGATCATTATTTCTATCCCTGTCTTTTATAGTTCATCACCAAGTTCTAGTAGCTTAGTGAAAGTGACTTGGAGAACAATATCAATCACTATCTTATCTAGAAGATCAACTCCCACTCGATTTAAGCGATTGTAGCATCGAGGCAATCTGAGCACATGCTCAATGATTGAGCTATTCTCCTTCATCTTACAGGCAAAGAATCTTGTTGGAGATCTCATATCTCGCAACACGGGCACGAGCCTGAGATCCTAATCTCAGCTCTTAGAACATCTCATATGTTCCATGACGTTCAAAACGTTTTGGAGCCTCAATTCTAAGCTGTAATGCATGACACACTAAACTATCAAGTAGTTATCAGAACGTGCCTGTTAGATGTTCACACCATCTACAAACAACGCTAGAGGGGTTGACGCACTGAGCGGTGCATTAAGGACATAAGCCTTCTGTGCAGAAATGAGGACAATCCTCAGATCACGGAGCAAGTCCGTAATATTGCTACCATCATCTTTCAACTCTATTTCTCTAGGAACATATAAAAATTCAAGGGATCTAAAGCGTGAGCTAGTAATCTACAACACAGTTTGCAAAGACACTACTGACTATGTTCATGATAATGAGTTCAATTAATCATATTACTTAAGAACTCCCACTCAAATTGGCATCCCTCAGGTCATCTGAGTGTCACATGATCCAAATCCACCAACTCAAGTCCGATCATCACGTGAGTTGAGGTGGCTTCAATGATGAACATCATTATGTTGATCATATCTACTATATGACTCATGTTCGACCTTTCGGTCTCTTGTGTTCCGAGGCCATGTCTGTACATGCTAGGCTCTTCAAGTTTAACCCGATTGTTCTGCATGTGCAACACTGGCTTGCACCCGTTGTATGTGAACGTAGAGTCTATCACACCCGATCATCACGTGGTGTCTCAACACGACGAACTTTCGCGACGGTGCACACTCGAGGAGACCACAATTCATCTTGAAATTTAAGTGAGGGATCACCTTATAATGCTATCGTCGTCCTAAGCAAAACAAGGTGCATAAAAAGATTAACATCACATGCAAATCATAAGTGACATGATATGGCCATGAACTTGTGCTTTTGATCTCCATCCTGAAAGCACCGGCATGATCTCCATCGTCACCGGCACGACACCATGATCTCGATCATCTTGATCTCCATCAACGTGTCGCCATTGGGGTTGTCGCGCCCATCATGCTTGTACTACTATTGCTACCGTTTAGCGATAAAGTAAAGCATTACATAGCACTTAATGATTGACACGTAGGTCATACAATAATTAAAGACAACCCTATGGCTCCTGCCGGTTGCCGTACTCATCAACATGCAAGTCGTGATAATCTATACATCACATGATCATCGCATACATCACATATATCACATCATGTAATTGGCCATATCACATCACAACATACCCTGCAAAAACAAGTTAGACGTCCTCTAATTGTTGTTGCATGTTTTACGTGGCTGCTACGGGTATCTAGCAAGAACAATTCTCATCTATGCAAAAACCACAACGGTGATACACTAGTTGCTTTTCAACCTTCTCAAGGATCGCCTTTGTCGAATCCGATCCAACTAAAGTGAGAGAAACTTGCACCCGCAAGCCATCTATGCAACAAGGGAACCGGTCTCTCGTAAGCGTACGAGTAATGTTGGTCCGGGCCGCTTCATCTCACAATACCGCTGAACCAAAATCTGACCAAGGGAGGAAGCAATCTAAGCATCAACACCCACAAACCTTTTGTGTTCTACTCGAGATCTCATCTACACATAGACCTAGCTCATGATGCCACTGTTGGGGAACGTCGCATGGAAACAAAAAAAATTCTACGCACATGCAGATCTATCCATGGTGATGAGCATCTATGAGGGGGAGAGTGGATTTACGTACCCTTGTAGATCGCTAAGCGGGAAGCGTTAAGAAACG
Source organism: Hordeum marinum (assembly GCA_022496015.1). NCBI lineage: Eukaryota > Viridiplantae > Streptophyta > Magnoliopsida > Poales > Poaceae > Hordeum > Hordeum marinum. The sequence continues at coordinate 324,616,899 of CM039677.1, forward strand.
CGGTTGGTGTAGTCGAACATCTTCGCGATCCAAATCGCTGAGCGTCCCGCGATCTCATCACGATCCATGTCGCGATCCAATCATGATCCATCCCGCGAACTCATCATGATCCATCCCGCGAACTCATCACGATCCGTCCCGCGATCTCATCATGATCCGTCGCACGAACTCATCACGATCCGTCCTACGATCTCATCACGATCCGTCTCGCGATCTTGATCACGATCCTCCCGATCTAGCGCCGAACGGACGACACCTCCGCGTTCAGCACACGTACAGCTCGATGACGATCTCCGCCTTCTTGATCTAGCAAGAGGGAGCAGAGAGGTAGAAGAGTCTCCGGCAGCATGACGGTGCTCCGGCGATGATGGTGGAGCTATTCCGGCAGGGCTTCGCCTAAGCACTACAGAAATCCGATCTAGAGGAGAAACTATGCACTGGAGGAACGGTTAGCACGTGGCTGAAAATCTTGTGAAAAACCCTAAAACCCACCAGTATATATAGGAGGATAGGAGGAGAGCCTTGGTGCAAGGGCCAAGGCTCCTATGGTTCGGCCGAACCTACTAGGAGAGGAGGACTCCTCCAATCCTAGTAGGACTAGGATTGCTCCTTTTTTTGCCTTTTTCCACCTTTTCCTATTGGGTTTTCTTCTCCAGCCACATGGGCCTTGTGTGGGAGTTTCCACCAGCCCACTAAGGGCTGATGTTCACTCTCCCACAGCCCATGAAGCCTCTTGGGTCGAAATACCCCTCCCGATGGTCTCCCGGTACACTACCGGCACTCCCGGTACACTACCGATGAGCCCAAAACTTTTTCGGCGACCAAAATAGGACTTCCTATATATCAATATTTACCTCCGGACCATTCAGGATCTCATCGTGATGTCCGGGATCTCATCTGGGAGTCCGAACAACCTTCGGTCATCACCATGCATAACTCTATACTATCGAAACGTCACCGAACCTTAAGTGTGCAGACCCTGCGGGTTCGAGAACTATGTAGACATGACCGAGACACCTCTATGGTCAATAACCAATAGCGGGACCTGGATGCCCATATTGGTTCCTACATATTCTAGGAAGATCTTTATCGATCGAACCTCTATGTCAAGGATTCAGTTAATCCCGTATGATGTTCCCTTTGTTCTTCGGTATGTTACTTGCCCGAGATTCGATCGTCGGTATCTCCATACCTAGTTCAACCTCGTTACTGGCAAGTCTCTTTACTCGTTCCGTAATACAAGATCCCGCAACTAACACTTAGTCACATTGCTTGCAAGGCTTATTGTGATTTTGTATTACCGAGTGGGCCCTGAGATAGCTCTCCGTCACACGGAGTAACAAATTCCAGTCTTGATCCATGCCAACTCAACAGACACCCTCGGAGATACCTGTAGAGCACCTTTATAGTCACCCAGTTATGTTGTGATGTTTGATACACACAAGGCACTCCTCCGGTATCCGTGAGTTGCATGATCTCATGGTCATAGGAACATATACTTGACATGCAGAAAACAGTAGCAATAAACTGACACGATCATATGCTACGTTTGTAGTTTGGGTCTTGTCGATCACACCATTCTCCTAATGATGTGATCCCGTTTATCAAATGACATCTCATGTCCATGGCTAGGAAACCTTAAAAATCTTTGATCAACGAGCTAGTCTATTAGAGGCATACTAGGGACATGGTTTTGTCTATGTATCCACACATGCATCTAAGTCTCCGATCAATACAATTATAGCATGGATAATAAACGATCATGAACAAGGAAATAGATACTAACTAATTTATTATTGCCTCTTGGGCATATTTCCAACAATGCTGTCGTGGGCGTGCATCCTGCGGGCTTGTCTGCGCCTAGCATCTGCCTAAAGTTAGCCGCCCCCCGTGTTGCCTCGAGGTTGGTCATGCCCGTCTTGCCGAGGGTGACTGCCGCAGTCATCCCCCGCGTCCCTGCCATGGTCTCCTCCACGCACGGCGGCAAGAGCTTCCCTGTCCTTACGCCGATTGGCGCGTTCACGCCGAGGGGGCGCGAGCAGGCTGTGGTACTCCCTGTTGTGGGCTTGTGCGTCATGGAGGGCGCAAGACATCCCATCACCTCCCTCGGGCTCGCCACTGCTAGGGCCGGGTGGCGGCCCGAAGCCAGGCATCGGTACTCGTAGGAGAAGGAGTACATCATCGGTCGGATCCTGCTCGTGTTCCTCGGGTTGGGGGGCATGTGTGTTGACGCACAACTGTTGTGGTGGCCCGGAGGTCGAGGCTTCTGCTCCTTGCGTCGGGGGCCGTAGAGGGAGGTAAGGGGCCAAGGCCCTCCTTGCGATAACAAACAGCTCGACGATGTCATTTGCCCATGTGTCGTAGCCCCCTTCCATCGGGCGATGGCAAAGGAGCTCGCTTGCCATGAGCAATGCGTCCTACGCATTCAAGTCCCCTACGTGGACACGGGTCGTAGGACGTGCGGTGTAGCGGCCGCTCGGGCGCTGCTGCTGGCGCGGGGGCCCTTGCTGCTTGCGTGTGGAATTAGCGGTGGTGGTGATGGCGACGACACTGGTGGCCTGGTAATGGCCACCCAGCACGGAGCCCCCGAGGCGTGCGTGCTCGGAGCTGGCCATGGCGCTGGTGAAGCAGGAGCGGAAGTTGGCCGACCGCCGGTGAAGCAGGAGTCGATAGGACTAAAGGATGTCGGCACACCCCTATCTGGCGCGCCAGATTTCGGAATCGGGGCTTTACAAAACCCAACAAGGTTCGAACACTGGGGCGCGCTCATTCTGCAGTCCCAACCTACATCTCAGCTTCACGGCGGTTCTCAGAAGGGAAACAAACAAACGCCCGTGGTTTTATCCAGGTTCAGGACACCTTGCGGTGTAAAACCCTACTCCTGCTTGTGGTGGATTGGCCTCACGAGGAGGCTAGGGATGAACTAGTATAGTGATGGGGTGGCCTCACGAGGTCCCTTGGCGGTGATGAACTAGCCCCACACCACCTGCCTTCTATGATGAGAGCAGGTGGCTATTTATAGGGGCCACGGTCCTCTTCCCTCATTGCACAGGCGGGAAGGGATCCACAACGGCCAAATTTGAAAGGGGACAGGAGGTACATCTTATCCCGACAAAAAGGTGGTCTTCTCCTGCAAAGCTTCGAGGGGTGATGCGGTGGTGGGCTCGTCGATGACATCCGTCCTGTTGTGCTCATGATCGGCCTTGTTGCACCGGGAAAAAAACCTTTGGGAGATTCCTTGGGAACCCGCGTATGTCCTTGTCTCCTTACCACAAAAGAGAAATTGTCCTCCTCCTGCGTCCGCTGGCGCCCGCCTGGCTTTGCCATCAGAACCCACGTCATCCCGGCCTCGGGAGGCAGGGCACTTGCATAGGGATCTCTGCTCCTCGGAAGGCAGCCTGGGGGGATGCCACTCTCCGGAGGTCTTGACGTTATCCTCCTCGCGAGGCGGGGGGCTCTCGCGAGGGTCTTGACTTGAGAGACTTGTCGCTCGACCGTACCGGGCCGTTGTGGTGGGCCACCCGCTGGGCCGTAGGTAGGCAGGTCTGGGTACCCTTGGTCCCAAAACACAGACAATGCCCCTACCAAAAGTGTGCCCCCGAAAGATTTGGTTGTATTGTTCATTAGTTTGATCTTGAATTTTTTTGACACTATTCCTGATATTATTGTTCACCCGGGAGCAAATGCACCCGATCTCTGAAACGGGCGCGTCTACGTCTCGCTTAACACGGAACCTAGTGCAACATCGCGTCAAGGAACACATTAGTAGGCCAACCCGAGACTGAGCATTGGCTTTGGATTTTTCGTTCGTTTGTTTGTTTCATTTTTCTGTTCACTTGTTTGTTCTTTTTTCTTTCATCTATATATATTTCGAAATTCTAAAATACATATATTGCAAAATCTGATTTGACCTTTTTTTTTAAAGAAAAAAACAGGTATTGGAAACTGTTAACACGGTTTAAAAAATTTGTTGACTTGTTTTTTTAGAAAATATTGATAAATGTTAGTGCCATTTAAAAATGTTTGACACATATAAAAAAGTCTTCAAGAACACCTATTTGAACAGGAATTCAGTCATGTATTAAATAATTTTTAAGTGTGTGTAAAAATATTCTTGATGTATACATAAAATATACAAAGTGTATGAAGAAAAGTAGACATCACAATGACATATACGTAAAATGTTAATCATGTATTTGAAAAATCTTAACCGCGTGTAAAAATAATGTTTCAAATATGTAGAAAAAATGAACAATTTGTAAAAAAAAGGCATAAAAACATCTATCTTAGAAAATAATTATCACGCATTAATATTTTTTAATCATGCATGAAAATATATTAGTTATATATACAAAACAATTACAATCTACATGAAAAAAGTGGACATCCAACATATATTTGAAAACAAAATCATGTATTACAAAAATATTCAACAAGTTCAAAATATGTTTCACATGTATACGTAAAATGTAATATGTATATGAAGAAAAGTAGACATCAAAAACATATATTTGACAATTAAAATTAATCATGTATTTAGAAATTTTTCACATGTTTAAAAAATGTTTTAGATATATAAAAAAATGTACAACATGTATGGAGAAAAATGGACATGTGGTGGTAAAAAGTAAAAGAAAAAGGGAAAAGAAAACGATAAATAAAATTACATAAGAAGAAAGAAAGAAGAGAAAAAAAATGAAAGCCAAAAAAACACATAGACAGAAATAAGAGAAAAACAATAAGTAAACTATATAGTGAGCGAGCGAGCCAGGAACAAAAAAAAAGACCAAGCGGATTGACCCAAAAAATGCAGCTACACGAAAATCCTGAGTTGAGACATAATACAAATCATTTTTTTTCTTTTTATGAATCTAAACACACTTGCTTTATTAACTGATAATGTCCATCCGGATACAATGTAAGTCTGGCGAGTTTATTAGCCACACATGGCACCCGACATCTAGACCAAAAACATGTTTAGCGAGACTGTGTGCTTCGGAATTTGACTCTCTTACCCTCAAAAATGAAGGAACAACTTGTAATTTTCTGCGGCGTTGCCTATGACGCAGTCCTTCGTGAGAGTGCCTCTCCGAGTTGCAAAACCAGGGCGAAGCCACCAATTTTTTTTCACAGAAAACGGTTTAACGAAAAAAAATATGTGGAAACAAGGGATCGGATTGATGGGGTGGAAGGGCCCACCCCCTTGAAAATCAAGGGAAAAGAAAAGCAGTTAGGAAGGTACGTAGGCTTAAGTAACTTTTTTCGTAGATGTAGAATTACCTTTAATAAAAATATGACCTGATAAATGTTAATCTATGATTATCAACACATAGCAATTTTGAATGTTTATTTATTACAAGTTTAGTCATGCAAAGATGACATGGCAACTTTTTTTGGTTTTCGGATGATAAGTTTTATTTTTTTCTGGGTTTTTCTTTGAATGACAGTTTTTTTCTGGGTTTTTCTTTAAAAAACGTCGGAACCGAAATGCTTCGTGCCACGTGTATGATATTTATCTTTTCTATTAAAAATATGTTGTTTATTTGCCACTTACATCCCTGCAAAACCCAGTACTATCTTCTCCACACCAATACACAGTACACTATCTTTGGAACAACAACTCACAAGAGTACAGCGCAACAATATACGGGCAGAAATTCACAAAATGCAACAATATATGCTGGGTGGAAATCTTTAATATCAAGGCATAATGCCCAGCAATAAACCAATACACAAGTGCCCATAATAAGTAAATAAACTTGACAACATCCAGGACCTGACTCTGGACCAAACTGAAGCCCGCACCCAAACTAAACACAAGCATCCGTCACTGAGCGGGCTTCACAGACCGGACCTTCAAGGACGATCAATCCCTCCATCTTGACACCAACTTAGACGTAAAGCAAACACAACACACGCCAACAATTCAATCAAGGTCTGGTCACGAGCCACGGGCACGGCGGCGATCAAGCGCTGGGCTTGTGCTCGCCTGCAGGGGCGGCGGCCTTGTCCTCCTCCCCTGTCTTGTGGTAACCAGGCAGCTTGTCCATGATCTTGCCCAGTAGGCCCTTCTTCTCCTTCGCGTCAGGGCTGCTCACCTCCTCGGCGGCCGGCGCCGGCGCGTGCACCGGTGCCGGTGCTGGAGCAGCGTGCGTGACGGGCACCGCAGCAGCGTCCTCCGGCTTCTTGTGGCCGCCGGGCAGCTTCTCCTTGATCTTTTCCAAGAAGCCTTTCTTCTCCTCCTCGGGCACTGCCGGTGTCGCCTCTGTCTTCACGTCACCGTCAATCTTCTCGACGACGACGTCCGTGTCATGGTGGGTCTGCACAGACGCGGGGGGCGCCGGTGCGGGTAGGCCCGTCACGTGCTCACCCTCGTTGTCCTTGTGGCCGGGCAGCTTCTCCTTGAGCTTCTCCTTGAGACCCTTCTTCTTCTTCCTCTTGATCACCTCACCGTTCTCATCGATCACCTCCTCCTCTTCCTCGTCACTGGACTGTAGAGACGATCACTCACGAGGTCAATAATCGCAACAACCATGTGATATCTTAATCTTAATACAGCAAAGAGCTAGTAAATCATGTTTGTACTTACCGAGCTGGAGCTGGAGCTGGATCGGTGCAGCTTGGAGAAGAGGGTCTCCTTCTTCTCGACATCCTCGTGCTCCTCCTTCTTGACCTCAGGCTCTTCCACGGAGACCTTCTCCATGCCGGTGACCAGCTCCTCCTCCTTCTGCTTGTCCTCCTCCTCCTTCTTCTTGCCGAGGAGGTTGCCGAGGAGGCCCCTGTCCGTCACCTCCACCTGATCGGCCTCACCTCCCTGGTATGACTGGGTGCTCCTCTCATCCTCCATGATCGAGATCGATCGGTGCAGCTAAAGACTCGTGGGAGCTAAAGAAAACAGCAGATCAGCGACGAGTATTGGTTCTTGGCTTGTGGCTTTTGCTTTGGCTTTCTGAATGATGGAGGTGCCCAAGCCATGAGTCGTCCTTATATAGCCGCTGTCAAGGAGGTCGATCGAGATCGAGAACCGCTGGCAAAAGGTGAACATCTGTGGCGCTGTACGTGAGGACACAAGCAAGAAAGAAGGACGGCTCAGCGTTGCGAGTGACAGCGTGTCGGCCGGGAATAATGCCGTGACGGGGCAGCGCGTGAGCCAGTGGAGCCCCGACGCATGTCGTGGGGCGGCCAGTCCGACGTGGCCGACGCGCGGTCGACGGCATCGGGGGAGGTCGGCGGGCGCCATGTGGAGCGGTGGGCAGTTACTCTCACCGAGGCGTGGCCGGGCGCGAATGGTCGGTGGGGTGCTCCCTCCCCCTCTCTTCGTGGCGTTTCCTCCGCATCCGCTGCCGACGGGACGCTTGTCCACGGCCGTCGCTGTCCGGCAATACTTTAGGGGAGATAATTCAACCAATTGATTATATTGATTAAGTGATCCATCGATTTTGGAACAGTGGCGTGAGCCATTTTGTTCACACGCGATTGGCCGGGATTTATTTAGGTGGCTGTGTGGCATTAACATTGATTCTTCCGGATGCTCAATCACCGGTAGCGGACGAAGATAAGAGTTCGTGGTGGATTTCGTTACTAAATCAAGGGTTGCAAGTTGGCGACGGAGGTACGTCGGGAGAGTGATTGCGCATGACTAGGACGAAGAGAGGGCTCTAGAAAAGTAGAAAGAGAGCCCGACGTCGACATGTGGGGTCGAAACGGCAACGGGCTCGCCGGTCCGCCGTGCCGAACCTAGCAAAGCAGGTGGGGTTCCCTTGCTTGAGTGGATTTGGTATTTTGGTCCGGCGGGGTAAGCAAGCAGACTGATTAAACTGCCACCCCGATTTCCAGCGCTTCTAATCAGATCGATCGGGCTGGCCGTTCTTTTCCTCCTGCTTTCTCGCTTTGATAGATGATAGCTTTCGTAGGCAAATGCCGGTGGCGTGTCGGCCTTTTGGTTTCTTTTTCACCGTCCATTCCTGGAGGACTCACCGGCCAGGTTCGGGCACCGACCGTACGAGACTAGCTGGAGTCATTATTGGCCGGCTTTCGGTGCACGAGATACCGTGAAAAACAGCGCTGGAAAGTTTGGCGCGCGGGATCGATCGCGATATGCAACATCGACCGATCAGAACGCCTCCTTCCTGAAGCTTTTACGGTGGCAAAGTGGGTAAACCAGCGTGTAAGCAGCTCGCCGGATGGATGTATCGGCGGCCGTCGTCGTCGGGACTCGAACGGATCGGCGGATAAACAAGTCAGCAGCATCGGATCCTGCCTGGGCGGGCGCTGGCAAGGGCTCCGGGGTTTTGCACACGGGTCGTACGACGCGGCAGACATGACTCATGGATCGATTCAGTTCAGCGGCACGCGAGGCGATCGCTTGATAGCTGTTGGCCCCCGCCACATGGCTGCACAGGGCGAGACTGTGCCTTCCGCGCATCTGGCTCGCTCCCCGGGGCACCCACCCACACGTACGATTTGCCGACTACGTGGGCCACCCGGAATCGCTGCGTCGACCGCCCGCACCCAGAGCTATGTCGAGGGTGGACAAAATTACTGTTCTGGCCTTTTTTAGCAAACTTCCTCACGAATCGATCCCGTTTTGAAAAGATTATCGTATCTACTTTTCTGTGAGTGAAGTTTGAAATAAATCTTAAGATTATAGATGCCGATGCAAATGAACCCTCGTCTTCAAATCCTGAAGTTCATACCCTCACCTCTCTGATCCCGTTCTATCCTAACCCTCGATATGTTTGGCACACCGGGAAAGCATAATGCTGACCAGGAACTCGATTCTCTCACTGTTGCATTGGTCAACACATCGTAATTATAGAAAACTAGTTTTGTGTCCTAGCTATCTCCACCCGGCTGCGTTATTGGATGCGGCCATGCAAGCACGGGATCGCCTACGCCGTCATGTCTACACGTCGGGCAACCTCCAGCTGCCGCAAGGGGTCTAGTGTCCAGCCCCATGTATGTGTGTGAGCTCGTTTGCTTGTGATTTTCCTAGACCAATCCTTGAATAAACTATCAGGCCTCATTTGCTTGTGTGATTTATGCTTCTACCACGGAAAGGTGCAAATTTTGCTAATGGTTGATGTGCTTCAGCGAGAAGGTCGTCCTCTGCTCGCCATTCTCCTCTGCACTGCTTCAGGCGCTCCTCTTCCTCCTCTGCTCGCATTGTGTCGTGTGTGTAATAGCCATCAGAAGAAATTGATTGCTTTTGTATTGGTGGTTGTAGGTAGCAAACCTCCTAGATAATCAATTACTCTCTCCGTTCCTAAATATTTGTCTTTTTAATTTGTTTTTTATAAACTACATATGGATGTATATAGACATAATTTAGATTATAGATTCATTCATTTTGCTTTGTATGTAGTTCATAGTTGAATCTCTACAAAGACAAATATTTAGAAACGAAAGGAGTACGAGTTTTGTACGTGTGTGTTGCCCCTCGTGGCATCGCATCACAAAAAAACTGAGCCAACTCGCGCATGTTGCGTGAACCCAAAAGTAATCGGCGAGTTGATTCATTGAATTGGCGGTAGTATAGTGATCAAGATTTGAGGCCAACACGTAATGCAACCTATGGTTGGATGGTTAGAGGGACAGTGGTATCCCAGCCCATCAGTGTTCAAATCCTGATGCTTGCATTATTTCTGAATTTATTTCAGGATTTCCGGCTATGCGCATTTAGTGGGAGAAGACGTACACGTCGAATCTCAAGATGATATGCCGGCTTAATCTCTCAAAGGTGCTCATAGGGGTATGATATGCGTGTACGCGTTCATAGGGTGAGTGTATGGCGCTACTATGTAAAAAAAGATTCGAGGCCAACACGCGCGGCGACAAGACTACTCAGGTGAACCACCATTTTTGTTCAGTGTGAACAAACAATTTTGGATCACGACCGTCGTCTTCTCACCCTTCCCGGCCTATTTCGGCCTGCTCACGTGCAGTATACTGCTGAGGAGTTCATCTGGGCTATCATCGGTCGCTGTCTCGCCGCTGCACCGCATCGATCAGTTGATGCTTGTCACCGTGCGGGATCGGTTGGGAAGTAATTTGTGAGGAACAAAATGAGGAAGGAGAAGCACATGAAAAGTGGGCCCACGTAGTAAGTGACACTTGAAATCAATCCTGGCTAGGATCGCCTGTTTACTATCACACCAAACAAGCTTTTACTCATACAGGGTTTGGATTGATTGGGATCTGTGAATACGGGGTACAAACTTCAGGATTTAAATATTATGGTTTATTTACGTCAATCCCTATGATCTTAAGGTTTATTTTAGACTTCACTCTTTTTTGTCAAGCCAATCGTTCTTAGAGCATCTAAATCCGGTCCCTCAAACACCCGCAGAGGTATCTAGACGTGTTCGCGGGCACTGACCGGACGTGTATTTTTATATCTTTCACAACCGTTTTCTTCATATCGAACCCTCGTATTCATACAAACGCATGCAACACTACGTAAAACATATATTAACATCTTTCATCAGATGGGATTGCTTCGCCAAACGAAGGGATCATAGTTTGTCGGAGTTCATCGATAAATTAAAATTAGAAACTACTAAGCATAATTAAAATATGAACAGAACGGGGAAGGGCAGAGGAAATCACCATTTCCTCGCCGCCCCCTTCCCCTTCCGGTCGTCCACATAGTTGTGCCCATCCTCCGTGTAGGTGCTGGCGTGCGGTGGAGCGTCGTCGTCGTCGTCGGAGCCGGAGGTGGAGGCGTCGTTGTCGTCCTTGTCGGAGCAGCGCATGCCGGACAACGTGCGGAGTAGGCGGGCCTACTCCTTCGCGTGGCGGGCCGCTATCGCCTTCGACGTCGCCTCTTTCGATGCCTCGCGCTCAGATAACTAGATTGCTAGTCGAAGCGCGTCAGCATTCTTATGGCGGAGGCGGCGTGCATCTATCTCCGCCATCGTCAGCGAGCGACGGAGGACGCCCGCGAGGAGCGCGTCCTCGGGGTCCACCGGCGTGGTCGAACGGAGCACGTCCAGCGCCTCCCCCCCTCTCTCTTGCCCGTTGCCGCTCGCGACGGGCTGCACGGGCCTCTGATTGGGCATCCTCATGCGCCATGTCCCTGTCGCGGGCTCGAGGACCCAGCGGTGGTCGGGCACCACATCCGGAGCAAAGGGTGGTGGAGGTTGGCGGCGTACCTGACCTGGAGCGAAGCGGCCGGAGCAGGAGCAGACGGAGCTACGCGCCGGGCGGGAAGGGTCTGCGACATCGTCGGCGTGTGGCGGGCTCGGAGGATGTAGATACACCACTGCCGGGACCGCCTTGGTCCTGCAGCGACCGGCTCAACATGATGCGGAGGGCCACCTCCTCCACATTGACGTTCGATCCGTCGGAGCTGCTTCCATAGCTGGCCATCAAATCGGAGGGTGGGGAGGGGGAGGGGAAGTGGAGTGGACGGAGAGTGAACTGTTGGATGTCTAGGGTTTGCCGGATTCGGGTATTTAGTGAGCTCGGTGGTGGGTCGGGCTGACGTGACGGTGGGATCGGTGGTGGGTCGGGCTGTCAGACGGGCGTGCCCAGGCTTCCCATATCCGCTTTATATTTGGGCTGGATATAAGGGATGCCGGTCAGTCCGGACATTTGAGGCCCATTTAAGAAGTCTGTCTGGATCGATTTTCGTGACTGAAGAGTGACCAGACGGCCTACCCGGACGTATGAAACGGGTATAAAGTTCTGGTTGTAAATACTCTTAGCATGTGATTTACACGGGAGACGCTAAGGTACCTGACGTTTCACCCTCACCCATACTCGTTCAATCGGCGCTCGCTTGACAGCGCGGAGACGCCCTTCATCTATGATGTTTCGTCTTGGCATTTGATCATAGTTCGTCACTTGCACAAAAATGGTTGGATGCACCATTAGTGAAGTTACCTCCATGAATAACTCTGTTGATTAACTCCCATAATCAATGGTCTGTTTGATCGCTCAACGAACGTTAGAGCATGTGTGGATAAGAGAAAAAAATATCAAAAGATCACACAAAATAATAGCCTAAACTTTGAAGGGATTGCTGTTACAGTATATGAGGTAATCTCTTGACCAAATCACCAATTGTCTTTTCTTAAAGAGAATTTGGAAGCAGCTAGGACATACAAACATGTTTGTCGTAAAATAAATTCTTGTTTGTTTAATGTTGCTTAATTATTATTATTTTTATTGTAGTGTGCACAATGGAGCATATGAATCTGAACTCACATTTCAGTTTTATTTGTATGTATTTTTATAGCAAGAAAACGTATACCCCCATCCCAAATAAGTGTTGCAAACTTAGTACAACTTTATACTAAAGCTAATACAAAGTTGAGACACTTATTTTAGGACGGAGGGAATACAATATTAGAAGTCAAGTCGATATATACAATTAACTTTGTGTATTAGTCATATGTGATTGCAAAGAAAATAATTGTTAATGCTTCAATATTTGCTCAGGTAAGTCAATAAATGACTACTACATGAGTGAAATCATGTGATCTAACTTCAAATAAAAATGAACTAGCTAATTAGCTAATGCTTCAACCTTCGCTCTATGTACTGATCTAATATAATTTACAAAGCATGTCCTGGTGTCAGGTTTGTGCGACTTGTTTTGTGTCGTCAATTTTTGTTCTTGCAGTTTGTGATAGTTCGACCACGGTTGTTCTAGTGGTTGGCGGTGTTGACGTGTTCGCAATTTTTTCTGATTACTCCTTATTTTTATTTGGTTTGTTGGTTTCGGCAGTGGCCTAGGGGCAGTTGATTGCAGTGACTGAATTTGAATTTTGGTTGAATGGTGAAATTAAGTTCCTTGTCTCGTTTTCTCTGCGCTTTGAATTTGTGTGCTAACAACTACACGCCTTGTGTCAGAAATATCCCTAGAGGCAAAATAAAATGGTTATTATTATATTTCTTTGTTCATGATAATCTTTTATTATCCATACTATAATTGTATTGATTGGAAACTCATATACATGTGTGGGTACATAGACGACATTGTGTCCCTAATGAGCCTCTGATGGACTAGCTCGTTGATCAAAGATGGTCGAGGTTTCCTAGCCATAGACATGAGTTATCATTTGATAACGGGATCACATCATTGGGAGAATGATGTGATGGACAAGATCCAAAACTATAAACGTAGCATATGATTGTATCAGTTTATTGCTATTGTTTTCTGCATGTCAAGTATCTGTTCCTATGACCATGAGATCATGCAATTCACTGACACCGGAGGAGTACCTTGTATGTATCTAACATCGCAATGTAACTGGGTGACTGTAAAGATGCTCTACAGGTATCTTCGAGGGTATATGTTGAGTTGGCATGGATCAAGTTGGGATTTGTTACTCCATGTGACGGAAAGGTATCTCAGGACCCACTCGTAATACAACATCATAATGAGCTTGCAAGCAAAGTGACTAAAGAGTTAGCCATGGGATCTTGTGTTACAGAACGAGTAAAGAGACTTGCCGATAACGAGATTGAACTAGGTATGGAGATACCGACGATCGAATCTCGGACAAGTAACATACCGATGAACAAAGAGAACTACATACGGGATTAACTGAATCCTTGACATAGAGGTTTGACCGATAAAGATCTTCGTAGAATATGTAGGAACCAATATGGGCATCCAGGTCCCGCTATTGCTTATTGACCGTAGAGGTGTCTCGGTCATGTCTGCATAGTTCTCGAACCCGCAGGGTCTACACACTTAATGTTTGGTGACGTTATAAGTATAGTTGAGTTATTATGCTGGTGACCGAAGGTTGATCGGAGTTCCAGATAAGATCATGGATATGACGAGGAGCTACGGAATAGTGCGGAGGTAAATATTGATATATGGGATAATAGTGTTTGGTCTCCGGAAGGGGTTTCGGTTGTTTCTTGAAATGTTCGGGTACGAGAACATGTTATTTGGTCCAAGGGGTAAAGACCACAAGGCTTTAGGAAGGTGCAAAAGGAGTTTTGCAAAGGCCAGGGGCCAGACGCCAGGGAGCCTGGCGTCTGGGGCCAAACGCCAAGGATTAGGGATCACTAGAAGAGTGTCTAGAGGGGGGGGGGGGTGGGTGAATAGACTACTAGCAGAAATTTAAAACCTAACCTTTTCACAGGTTAATTGGTTGGCAGATTTTAACAGTTTTAGCAAAACTAGCAAGTCTAACAGCCCTACACATGCATGTCAACAAATATGGCAGCGAAAAGTAAAGACATTGCATATGAAGTAAAGTGTTGAGATAGGTAGATCAAACGCAGTTGGAGACGCATGGATTTTTCCCGTGGTCCCGATAGGTGGCACTATCGTACATCCACGTTTATGGAGTCTTCAACCCACGAAGGATAACGGTCGCGAGAGTCCATGGAGGGCTCCACCCAAAAAGGTCCACGAAGTAGCAACCTTGACTATTCCATAACGGCTTCCGTCCACGAAGGACTAGCCTCACTATGGGTAGATCTTCATGAAGTAGGCGATCTCCTTGCCCTTACAAACTTCTTGGTTCACTCCACAACATGAAGTAGGAGGCTCCCAAGCGACACCTAACCAATCTAGGAGGCACCACCCTCCAAAAGGTAATAGGCTCGGTAATGACGATGAACTCCTTGCTCTTGTGCTTCAAGATGATAGACTCCTCAGCACCCAATCACTCTCTCACAGATTTGACATGGTGGAAGAGATGGGATTGGTGGAAAGCTACTTGGGGAGGCTAGAGATCAAGATCCATATGATTGGAGTGGAAGATCTTGACCTCAACACAAGGGTAGGTGGTTCTCTCTCAGAAAATCTGATAGGATAGGTATGGAATAGTTCAGAGTGCTTCTCTCTCGAGTAGGTGGTGGTGAAGGGGTATATATAGGCATCCCCAAAAATCCAACCATTACACACAAAATGACCAACTCGGTGACACCGATGTGTTAATCTCGGTGGTACCTAAGTGACCAATAGGTGGCAACTTTTGAATCTCGGTGAGACCGATATAGGAAACTCGGTTGCACCGATAAGGTGACCAACGGTCAGATTTCCAATCTCGGTGACGCCGATCCAACATTCTCGGTGGGACCGAAAATGTGAATTTGCGTAAAAAAAAGTTGGCAACCTAAACTCGGTGGCACCGGTATGGAATCGGTTGCACCGAAGTGGCTAGGGTTTGGCAGAGTCTGTCTAGGTTCTGGAATCAGTGGCACCGGTATGGGAAAGTTGGTTGCACCGATTTTGAGTGTTAGGTATAGAACAGACTTTGGTGGGGGGAGTTTGTGGATGTATTTGGCGACTATCACTTGTGCACGTTTGAGCATATTGTTCACCAACAAAACCTTACCCCCTTTTAATAGTATTGGTTCCTATGGACTCAAAGTGATTTCTCACAAATATAAAATGTAGAGTCATCTTGCTTGAAGCTTGGCCAACCTATTTCCTTGCATCTTGGGGTTTCCCCACAATCTCCTTTTGCCATACCTTCTCTATAGATTGTATCTGAAATACACTAGGTTAAAATATCAGTCCAAGAGACAATGTATGTTGTCATGAATTATCAAAACCACCAAGGGAGCATGTTGTGCTTTCAATCTCCCCCTTTTTGGTAATTGATGACAACATACAATCAAAGCTTCAAATAAAGATATGCATGGTTATACTGAAGACTTTGAGAGACACATGACTTAGACTTGCTCCCCCTAAATGTGTGTAGTCCTTTAAAGGATAGTTGCTTTTGAATGCATGAACACACATAAGGTAGAAGGGATATAACAGGTCATGTGTATCTTGACTGTATGCATCAAATATATATGAATGAGATGTATCTTGTTCAAGACATCACTCTTGCAAACAATATGTGCAAGAAGCAAGAGATCATCTTGACCAAGGATATGATGCATATACTTACCTTGAGTTCTTGAGCATCTTGGTAATAAAAACACACTTGAGAAAACAATGTTAGGAAACACAAGAGTATTCTACCAAACAACAAGGCAATAGAACTCAAAATTGCCAAGATTGGAGGACATATAGAAGATAGTATTCCTTAGAATTGATATGTCTCCAAGATCATTTAGAATTTTCTCACCGTAGATATGAAAATAGATTATCCTCTCCCCCTGAATCTTAGCATGTAGATATTAGGATTGGATAAGGTGAGGAAGGCCAACAATTTTCTTTTCCCCCTACTTTGATACTCTCCCCTGTTCATAAAGGTATGAGAATTGATGTTGGCTCTCCTCCTTGATCATATCTCCCCCTTTGCATAAGCATGTATCTCCCCTTTAGCATGAAGCTTTGGTCTTCTCCCCCTTTGGCATTAATTTCCAAAAAGGTCAAAACAGGGATAGATACAAGGATCATTGACTGAGAAGGGATCCTTGAGAACAAGGGCCATCGAAATGTAGGATTCATAGAATTGAAAACTGAGAGAGTCATTGAAAATGATTTGTTCTTCTCCTCCTTTCTTCATTGAAGATAGGGATCCTTGAATAAAGAAATTCTCTCCTCAAGATTAACTTTAGTTCTTCTCCCCCTAAGTAATACAAAGTTTTTTTAAGAAAAAGGGATCATCGAAGTAACAGAAGTATTACAAGAAAGATCACTAAGAAAACACAGAATTTGCAAAAAGGAATTCAAATGAAACAGAATGAAAATCGGTGACTCCAAGATAGATAGATCGATGGTACCGAGATTTCGTAGTGTAGCTTGTCTGCAGTTTCGGTAGAACCGAGATATCTGAGTCGGCGGCTCCGAAAGAGAAACCAAGTTTCTGTTTTCACAGAATCAAGAGAAAGATTTTTAATGAAATATGAAGTTTTTACAAGGGACATCAACTAGAGAAGATTGGAGTAGTTATGAGAAATCATGCAATAGAGAGCAAACCACACCAGATTCTTAACTAGATGATGGGCGGTGACTAGGTCACCTATATTAGAGTATATCGACTTAGGAGCCAAGCAAGAATACTTGATCATAGGTCATACTCTACATTAAGCTTAGAATGGGGTTACCATTTTTCGATTAAGCATTTTAATGTCTTCATATCGCTTGAGTTGCTTTAGCTCATTTCTTGGAGTAAAGCCTTTTCAAGGACATGAGTACACACCTTTGAGTGATGTTGATGACGTAGCTTGTAGATGAACTTGTTAAGGATGCTCGAGGTTGATGAAGATCATCTTGAGTTTTGAGCAATCCTTCTTGTTCTAGTACACTAGTTACCTACAAAGATTAGTCATGCAAGGAAGAACAATAGATATATCCAATTGACATGATACCAATTGAGAGTGTGCAATTTTGATCAAGTATATGTCAAGGATATGGTTGAGTGGCCTTCTTCCTTCCATCATCAAGAGGGGTTGTGGATACTTGGTAATGACAAGATTGCTTATGATTGGATTTGATGGCAATCTTGTGGAATGAAATTTTTCCAAGTACCTACAAGAGATTAGATGCAATACAAGGGAGCATAGAATTCCATGGCATAAGATGAAATGTTAAGATACATGGAAATATCAAGAAAGCTCATGCCCTTGCATGTAACTGAGTGAGTCTAGCTCAAGTTTGAAGCATCGATGATGTTCAACTCACTCCTCAAGTGACAAAATGTCTTCTCATCAAGTGGCTTATTAAAGATATCGACCAATTGCTTGTTAGTGCGAACATGCTTAAGATTAATATCTCCTTTGGCAACATGATCACAAATGAAATGATGTCGAACTTGAATATGCTTAGTTCGAGAATGTTGCATAGGATTCTGACCAATTTTAATATCACTTTCATTGTCACAAAGTAATGGAACATTTTTAACATGAATTCCATAATCCTTAAGTGTTTGTGTCATCCAAAGTAGTTGTGCACAACAAGATCCAACATCAATATACTCAGCTTCGGCAGTCGATAGAGATATCGAGTTTTGTTTCTTAGAGGACCAAGATACAAGATATCTGCCCAAAAATTGACAATTACCCGATGTGGATTTTCTATCAACCTTGTCACCGGCATAGTCCAAATCAGAATAGCCAACAAGGTCAAAAGAAGATCCCTTGGGATACCAAATGCCAAAATTTGACGTTTGTATCAAGTATCTCACAATGCGTTTTACAGCCAAAAGATGACATTCTTTCGGTGCACCTTGATATCTAGCACACATGCAAACACTAAGCATAATATCGGGACGAGATGCACATAGATATAACAATGAACCAATCATAGATCGATAAACTTTCTGATCAACCAGCTCATCCTCTCTGGTAAGATCAACATGTCCGCTAGTAGGCATAGGGGTTTTCATACCTTTGCACTCTTGCATGTTGAACTTTTTGATCAAGTCCTTGGTATACTTAGTTTGAGAGATGAAAGTTCCTTCTTTTGATTGCTTGATTTGCAAGCCAAGAAAGAATTTCAGCTCACACATCATAGACATCTCATACTTCTCAGACATCAACCTTCCAAATCTTTCACTAATTTGAGGGTTAGTGGAACCAAAGATAATATCAACCACATAGATTTGGCATACAAATAATTCACCATTAACTCTCTTAGTGAATAAGGTTGCGTCAATTTTACCAATTCCAAAGCCTTTTTCGATAAGAAACTCCGTTAAACATTTGTACCGAGCACGAGGGGCTTGCTTAAGACCATAAAGAGCTTTACGAAGCTTGTAAACATGATTAGGTTTCTTAGGATTCACAAAGCCAGGTGGTTGCTTAACATAAACCTCTTCTTCAATCACACCATTTAAAAATGCACTTTTAATATCCATTTGATAAAGTGTGATATCATGGTGATTGGCATATGCAAGAAGAATGCGAATAGCTTCAGGTCTAGCGACGGGGGCGTAGGTCTCACCGTAGTCCATACCTTCGACTTGCGTATATCCTTGGGCTACGAGGTGAGCCTTGTTGCGCACTACTTGACCGTCTTCGTCTTGCTTGTTCCGAAATACCCATTTTGTTCCGATGATGTTGTGTTCATCCTCGGGCTTTTCCACGAGTGTCCACACTTTGTTCCTTTCGAAGTTGTGAAGCTCTTCATGCATAGCATTGACCCAATCCACGTCTTCAAGAAATTGTTCTACCTTCAAGGGCTCAATGCTAGAGATGAAAGAATAATACTCACAGAAGATTGCTAGACGAGTTTTAGAGCGAGTGATTCTCCTTGTTTGTATATCACCAAAGATTTGGTTTAGGGGATGGTTCTTGGTCACTTGTGCTCGAACTCGGGTCAGCTTCTGATTGTTGGTTGGTGGAGCTTCTTCTTCATCATCATATCCTTCATCTTCGTTGTTGTTGAAGGTGTTGTTCCCTTGAGGTGGTGGTGAAGGAGGTTGTGGTGGATCTTCATGATGCACTTCTTCCTCTTCATCATCTTGCCGTGTACCGCTTGTGGATGCCTCCATGTCATGCTGTGGTTCACCTTGCCATGATGTAGGGGCTTCCACTTGAGTTGATGAAGTACTTCCCTTCACCTCCATGGGACGAATCTTGCCGATGGGTAAATCTAGGATAGCTTCCGAAGGGTCCTTGTCACCTACATCATTTGGCAATTGTTCGACTTGCGAACCATTAGATTCATCAAACTTCACATCTACCGTCTCTTCAACTTTTCGAGTGAAGTTGTTGTAGACACGGTAAGTGTGAGAGTTCAATCCATAACCAAGTAGGAATCCTTCATGAGATTTAGGAGCAAATTTAGTACGCCGATGCTTATCAAGAATGTAGCACTTGGAGCTGAATACCCGAAAGTATCCAACTTGGGGTTTGTTACCGGTGAGTAGCTCGTATGCCGTTTTACCGAGAAGCTTGTGCAAGTAAGGTCGGTTTGTGGCATGACATGCTGTTTCCATGGCTTCTGCCCAAAAGTGTTTTGGCATCTTGTATTCGTCAAGCATCGTTCTTGCCATCTCAATGAGTGTCCGGTTCTTCCTCTCAACAACTCCATTTTGTTGAGGCGTGTACGTAGCCGAGAACTCATGTGAGACACCTTCTTCGTCAAGAAAGGTATCCACATGGGTGTTCTTGAACTCTGATCCGTTATTGCTCCGAACCTTCTTGATCTTCACTTCAAACTGATTTTGTGCTTTGCGAGCGAAGTTCTTGAAGATATTTTGAACCTATGACTTATCATCAAGAAAGAATACCCACGTAAATCTGGAAAATCATCAACTATAACTAGACCATAGGAATTTCCACCGAGACTCTTGTAAGAATTGGGACTGAAAAGATCCATGTGAAGTAACTCGAGTGGTCTCCTAGTAGTCATGATACTCTTAACAGGATGACTTCCACCTACTTGCTTTCCAGCTTGACAAGCACTACAAAGTCTATCTTTGTCAAAGATAACATCTTTAACACCAAGTATATGATCACCTTTGATAAGTTTGTCTAAATTACGCATGCCAACATGTCCTAATCTTCTGTGCCAAAGCCAACCTTTAGAAGATTTAGCAATTAAACAAGTGCGAGGTTTGGATCTCTTAGTGAAATCAACAATGTATAGATCACCTCTACGGATACCGGTAAAGACAATTTTATGATTATCTTGACGAAACACTTGGCAATCTATTTTCGTGAATAACACATTGAAACCGAAGTCAGCAAGTCTAGATACGGAAAGAAGATTATAGCCAAGAGATTCAACAAGCATAAAATTTTGAATAGAACTATCATGGGATATGGCCACCTTACCAAGACCAAGTACCTTACCCTTGGAGTTGTCTCCAAACGTTACGTACCTTCGTGGTCCATGGTTTGGTGTAATCTCTTCAAACATTTCTCTATCTCCGGTCATATGATCGGTACATCCGCTATAGAGAATCCACTCTTTTCCTCCGGACATGTAATCCTTGAAGTTTGCCATGAGACTTAGATTCTTCATGATCTTCTCATACTCGATGTCGAACAACTCATCTTCATCATAGTAGCCATGTTCCACATTGTCATCATCAAGTGGAAAAACCTCGTCATAAAGAACAAGAGATTCATTAGGATGGTGATCATGACAATGTTCAAGCTTATGAATGCGAAGGGCTTCTATAATGATATTGTTGATAGTTGTGACATCTCCTTTAGCATGCATGAGGTCTCTAAGCTCAAATAGACAAGCATCAAATTTAGGAGCACTAGGTGACATTTGTGAAAGGCAATGGTTTTATGAAGAATTTCATCAAGATTACTTAATGAATAACTTGGATATCGTTTCTCCAAATAATTCCACAAGGTGTAAGCACATGCAAAATTCTTCATTTGGTTAAGCATATTTCTAGGCAATGCTCTAACAATGAGATTAACAGTTCTAAGATTGCATAGCATATCAATTTCCTCTTCGTGTGTGGGATGCAAAGGATAAATAGGAGGCTCATAGGGGCGCATAACATATTTGCTCAATTGAAATTCATTAAACAGCTCAAGCATCAAAGATTTCCATTGACTATAGTACTCTTCATCAAGAATGGGCGCTCTACAGATCAAACTCCCTGTACTAGACACATCCATCTTCCTCCTCGGAGATTAAATCGAAGCAATGGAGACCAACGCTCTAATACCAATTGAGGGATCACTAGAAGAGTGTCTAGAGGGGGGGGGTGAATAGACTACTAGCAGAAATTTAAAACCTAACCTTTTCCCAAGTTAATTGATTGGCAGATTTTAAAAGTTTTAGCAAAGCTAGCAAGTCTAATAGCCCTACACATGCATGTTAACAAATATGGCAGCGGAAAGTAAAGACATTGCATATGAAGTAAAGTGTTGAGATAGGTAGATCAAACGCAGTTGGAGACACATGGATTTTTCCCGTGGTTCCGATAGGTGGCTCTATCGTACATCCACGTTTATGGAATCTTCAACCCACGGAGGGTAACTGTCGCGAGAGTCCACGGAGGGCTCCACCCAAAAGGGTCCACGAAATAGCAACCTTGTCTATTCCATAACGGCTTCCGTCCATGAAGGACTAGCCTCACTATGGGTAGATATTCACGAAGTAGGCGATCTCCTTGCCCTTACAAACTTCTTGGTTCACTCCACAACACGGAGTAGGAGGCTCCCAAGCGACACCTAACCAATCTAGGAGGCACCACCCTCCAAAAGGTAATAGCCTCGGTAATGACGATGAACTCCTTGCTCTTGTGCTTCAAGATGATAGACTCCTCAGCATCCAATCACTCTCTCACAGATTTGGCATGGTGGAAGAGATGGGATTGGTGGAAAGCTACTTGGGGAGGTTAGAGATCAAGATCCATATGATTGGAGTGGAAGATCTTGACCTCAACACAAGGGTAGGTGGTTCTCTCTCAGAAAATCTGATAGGATAGGTATGGAATATTTCTGAGTGCTTCTCTCCCGAGTAGGTGGTGGTGAAGGGGTATATATAGGCATCCCCAAAAATCCAACCGTTACACACAAAATGACCAACTCAGTGACACCGATGTGTTAATCTCGGTGGTACCGAAGTGACCAAAAGGTGGCAACTTTTGAATCTCGGTGAGACCGATATAGGAAACTCGGTTGCACCGATAAGGTGACCAACGGTCATATTTCCAATCTCGGTGACGTCGATCCAACATTCTCGGGGGGACCGAAAATGTGAATTTGCGTAACAGAAAGTTGGCAACCTAAACTCGATGGCACCGGTATGGAATTGGTTGCACCGAAGTGGCTAGGGTTTGGCAGAGTCTGTCTAGGTTCTGGAATTGGTGGCACCGGTATGGGAAAGTTGGCTGCATCCATTTTGAGTGTTAGGTATAGAACAAACTTTGGTGGGAGAGTTTGTGGATGTTTTTGGTGACTATCACTTGTGCACGTTTGAGCATATTGTTCACCAACAAAACCTTACCCCCTTTTAATAGTATTTGCTTTACTATGGACTCAAAGTGATTTCTCACAAATATAAAATGTAGAGTCCTCTTGCTTGAAGCTTGGCCAACCTATTTCCTTGCATCTTGGGGTTTCTCCACAATCTCCTTTTGCCAAACCTTCTCTATAGACTGTATCTGAAATACACTAGGTAAAAATATCAGTCCATGAGACAATGTATGTTGTCATGAATTATCAAAACCACCAAGGGAGCATGTTGTGCTTTCAAAGGACCCTGGCGTATGGTCCCGGAATCCGAGGAGGACTCTTGCCTTGTGTGCCAAACCAACTTTGGGGAGGCTCTTTCTCCAAGAAACGACCCCAGGGCTCAACATATAAATAGAGGGGCAGGGCTAGCACCCAGTACACATCAAGATTTCCCCAAGCCCTATGCCGACAACGTCGCCTCCTCTAGTTTATCCTCCGTCATAGTTTCCGTTGTGCTTGGCGAAGCCCTACGGAGATTTTTCTTCACCAGCACTGTCACCACGCCGTTGTGCTGGATCAAGAAGGCGAGGACGTCTGCAATATGTACGTGTGTTGAACGTGGAGGTGTCGTCTGTTCCGCACTAGATCGTGATTGGATCGCTGAACGGCTTGCGATTTGGATTGCGAAGACGTTCGACTACATCTGCCGTGTTTCTTAACGCTTTTGCTTAGCGATCTACAAGGGTATGTGGATCCGATTTCTCCTCTCGTAGATGTTGATCTTCATAGATAGATCTTGGGTGTTCGTAGGATTTTTTTTGTTTCCCATGCAACCTTCCCCAATAGTGGTATCAGAGCTAGGTCTATGCGTAGATAACATGCATGAGTAGAACACAAAAGAGTTTGTGGGCGTTGATGTTTAGATTGCTTACCTCTTTAGTCTTATCTTGATTTGGCGGTATTGTGGGATGAAACGACATGGACCAACCTTACTTGTCCACGTATGAGAGACCGGTTCCATCGACTGACATGGAACTTGTTGCATAAAGATGGCTAGCGGGTGTCTGTCTCGCCCACTTTTCGGATTCAACAGAGGCGCTCCTTGTAGAAGGTTAAAAGGCAACTTGATTATCTGTAGGATCGAAAGTAGGTATAGAGGGGGGGGGGTGATTAGACTACTTGACCAAATAAAAATCTACTTTTTCCAATTTTAATTGTTGGCAGATTTTAGCATTCATAGCAAGTCAAGTACACCCTACACATGCATGTCAACGAGTATAGCAGCGGAAAGTAAAGGCAAGCATGAGTAGTAAAGGAAGGGTAGGAAGATCAAACGCAATTTGGAGACATGATGATTTTTCCCGTGGTTCCGGTAGGTGGTGCTATCGTACATCCACGATTATGGAGTCTTCAACCCACGGAGGGTAACGGTCGCGAGAGTCCACGAAGGGCTCTACCCATGGAGGGTTCTACGAAGAATCAACCTCGACTATACCATGATGGCCTATGTCCACGGAGGACTAGCCTAACTCAGGTAGATCTTCAATAAGTAGGCGATCTCCTTGCCCTTACAAACTTCTTGGTTCACTCCACAACACAAAGTAGGAGGCTCCCAAGCGACACCTAACCAATCTAGGAGGCACCACCCTCCAAAAGGTAATAGGCTCGATAATGTCGATGAACTCCTTGCTCTTGTGCTTCAAGATGATAGACTACTCAACACACAATCACTCTCTCACATTATTGGCTTTGGTGGAAGAGATTGATTGGGTGGAAAACAACTTGGGGAGGCTAGAGATCAAGATTCATATGGTTGGAATGGAATGTCATGATCTCAACACATGAGTAGGTGGCTCTCTCTCAGACAATCAGTTGGTATGAGTGGGGTTCTGTTCTGAGTGCTTCTCTTGCGAGTGAGTGGTGGTGGAGGGGTATATATAGGCATCTCCATAAATCCAACCGTTACACCTGATAAGTCCAACTCGGTGACACTGATGTGTTAATCTCGATGGTACCGAGTTGCCTAAAAGGTAGCAACTTTTGAATCTCGGTGAGACCGATACATAAAACTCGGTTGCACCGATAAGGTGACCAATGGACAGATTGCCAGGCTCGGTGACGCCGATTCAACAAACTCGGTCGAACCGATTTTGTGAATTTGTGTAATAGAATGTTGGCAACCCAAACTCGATGGCACCCAATCAGAATCGGTTGCACCGAAGGGCTAGGGTTTGGCTTGGGTCTGTTTGAGGCTAAGAATCGATGGTACCGAGTGGGGAGTGTTGGTTGCACTGATTTTGGATATTTGGCTTTGGACAGACTTTTGTGGAAGAGCTTGTGGGTGTATGTGGTGAATATCAATTGTGCATGTATGAGCATTTTGTTCACCAACATTACCTTACCCCCTTTTAATAGTATTGGCTTTCCTATGGACTCAAAGTGATTTCTCACAAAGTAAAATGTAGAGTCCTCTTGCTTGAAGCTTTGCCAATCTATTTCCTTGCATCTTGGGGTATTCCACAATCCTTTTGCCAACCCATCATTGAACTTTTCCTAAAACATGTTTAGTGGAAACATTAGTTCAATGACATATATGTTGTTATTAATTACCAAAACCACCAAGGGAGCAAATGTGCTTTCAATCTCCCCCTTTTTAGTAATTGATGACAACATATAGATCAAAGCTTCGACATATGATATAATCAATGAATATAATCGTCGCTTTGAGAAGTATGTGATAAGCAAGAGCTCTCCCTAAATTTGTGCATTATTTTTAAATTTTCGTTTGAATGCAAATGCACAATCGATCAGGTACATGGGGCATTTCTTCCATGTAACATACAACTTGGTGGTGTGCGAGAGTAAATGAGAGTTAATATCATAGCACAACATAACAAGCAAAGTGAATGATCATCTCATAATCATCAAAAGGATAGGAAATAGTAGCAACACACATTGAAGCATATGATCAAACACGAACAAACGTATAACACAAGCAACCAAAAGACCAAATGTTTTTAAAACAGCAATAAAACCAAACACTCTCTCACTCGAAGCCTAAAGATCTATATACAACTTCTCCCCCTTTGGCAACAAGTTACCAAAAATTTCAAAGTGATATAGCTAATCGTTCTTCTAGGGCTGATCTCCTCCGGTGGTCGATGTCGGAGTCGAGAGAAGTGCGTCTGCGAAGACCTCTATAGATGTCTTGGACGGAATTGGAGTAGGAATTGGTTGCACTGGAGGAACTGACGGAGCTGAGATGATAGTAGAAGGTGCTGATGAAGAAGGCCTCTACTCAGGAGATGGCACTGTAGCTGATCTGGCCTGGGTAGTGAAGCGAGTAGCTGGCCTAAGAGGAGATACATCCTCTTCCTCCTCATCATTTGTTGAATGAGGAAGAGGCACATAGTCAACTTCCTTCTTGAGCTCAGTCACGGTCCTGTTCAGCCAATCTACCTTGTCATTGAGGGTCTTGATCTTGGTCTCAAAGATCCTCACAAGACTACTCTGGTTCTCTAGTATGTCCTTGATATACTTCTGCACGACCTGAACTGTTGAGATCAAGAGATCCATCTTCTCATTCCTGGACCTAGGGACTGGAGCACTAGTGGCTCTAGCTGCCTTTGCCTCTGCTTCTTCTTGAGCCTAAGCTCCAACTGATGTGGGATGGTCTGGGTCCATCACCATAACATTGTCCTCGAAGTCTGGCTGTAGGGGCAAGTGGAGACTGTCTAGAGCAGAGATGTGCTTCTCCAACTTGGAGTTGATGAGCATCTGAATGTAGGGTGCATAACAGCCTGAGCGCTTCTGATCAGCAGCATCCCTCTTCACACTCTCCACTATCAGATCCATCACTCTGAATCTCTGGTGCTGGTCAATATGAATCAACAGGTTGATGGAGTAGCCTCAGATCATATTCTCGTCACCTGACTTGGGCATCAAAGTATGCCTCAAAATAGTGTTGATGGTGCGGAGACCCGCCTGGAGGTGATAGATAGATCCTAGCTTGTGGGACTGAAGTTGTGCAATAGGAATGGCATTGTACATGTCCTTCATGGCATTGTGGCTTGCCTTGGACTCTGAGTACACATAGATATCTCCATCCAGTGCCTCTGGGACTCCTAAGATGGCAGCCCACTCATCAACAATTGACTCATATCTTGCTCCTTCTATCATCCACACAATCCTACCATCTCCATAGAAGTGAGCAGTGGAGTAGAATTGCGTGATCATCACATCGTTCCATACAGTGAACTCTCTGCCAACAAACTGATCTATGCCAACACAGTGGAAGTTGTCTTGAACATTCGGGAAACAGTCTTCATTCTCCTTGATGTACTTACAGTCGACAAATCTCATGTTACTCACAACTCGACTCTTGTCAAGAAACACAGTCTCATAAAAATCTTGTTGCTCCTTGGTGTAGAACCTGTAGTCCACAACTGTCTTCTTCCTCAGAGAGTAAGGATCAATGGCTCTCCACTCTCTCAAACCTGCATCCTTCTTCTTCTTCATATCTGCACCTAAAGGATGGCTGGCATTGTGCACTGGAAGATGAGGTCTGAGATTCATAAATGTAGACATGGCATCCTCATCAGCTTCTCTAAAGGTAGATTCCTTGTTCTTCTTAGAACCTGGAATCTGTCTGGATGTCCTCTTGCACTTTTCAGCAACAACCTTCTTGGGGGCGGACTTGGTGCTCTTGGAGGGACCTTGCTTTGGCATAGCATCTGCCAAAAGCTTCTTTTGCTTCTTCTTGGGATGGGCCTTAACAACTTGCTCTTCCTCCTCCTCCTCAACAGCATCACCAACAGCCTCCTCAGGGTCATCATACATTGAGGTAGGCCTGCCAATAACACGAATAATCCTCTTCCTGGATTTCTTCTCACATGCCTTCTTAGGCAATGACCTCCTTGGGGGCTCAATGGTCATGGTGGCCCTAGCACTCTCAGGTGCTCTCATAGACTCTAGAGGGGCATATGTCTTGCTGACCACCCTCCTGGAAGAGGTGGCTTCATTTCCCGACTTCCTGGCAGCCATGTCTTGCTTCTTGGCAAGAACCTCCTCAGGCATAAAATCTGAATCCTCCTCATCTGAATTCAGCTTCCTCCTGGTCCTAGTAACAGCCTTGGGAAACCCATGAGAACTGGGGGTGCCTAGATCTTAAGATGAGCTAGACCCAGGGCTAGTGCCTGAACTCATGTCAATGTTCTGCTCCTGCAAATTCTGGTTGTCCTCAGCATCTGACATATTTGACCCTGTGATTAGAGTATAGAGGAGTAGAATAGGATAAGTCATCACAAAATACAACTTGTTTTTGAAAGATTGAACTAAGATTTCTCGAATTTTGCATTTTGCCGAATGTATATCGGTACAACCGAAACAAAATTTTCGGACCTACCGAGACAAACAGTCTCCTTAACACAAACTTGACAGCACTTTCGGTGAGACCAAAAATTGGCACTCGGTTTCACCGAGACTATTCTCAGTCGACCAGAAAAGCAAATCGGTGGAGAAACCCTAATGCGCAAGAATTGGAGGTTGGAGCACATGAGGGGTTAAATCGTACCCTAGCTTGGTGACGACTTCGCTATGGCGGTGACGGCGGTTGAGATTCTGTCGACGACAGAGACTTCCAACGGCGGAGGCACTCGGGGAGACAACCGCGATGACCAGGGGCCTCGAATCGGCAGCAAGGGTTTCAGAGGGGGCGACGTTTGAAGAATAGATTTCAAAAGTCAGGTCCGCCTCTATATAAACCCATAGCTGTCGGCGACATTGATTCTAAATTTTTGGTGTCACCGAGTTTCTCAACTGTGAGCTGACAGGGAAACTCGGTGTAACCGAGAATACGGAATTGGTAGTACTGAGATAGAAAACTAGATCAACCCTAGGCACTCGGTGAGACCGAGATTTTGATTTGGTTCCACCGAGATGCACTTGGGAGGTTTTAATGGTCGGTCCTTTGTCGTTACGAAACTCTGAGTGCTCCTCACACAAAGAGACTGAAAAGTACTTGTTCAAATTTTGTGATGCAACATGAATAGAACATGAGGCGAGAAAGCATAAATAGCTAGATGAGTGGTCCTAGGCATTCTTGTACATCCAATTGGCAAAAAAAATTCAAAAGCCAAATAACAACAATTGGATGTCCTTGAATAATAAGATAAATGCAGACCAACATGCTCACACAATAAGATGTCAAATGAAAACATGACAAACATTCAAAAACACACTAGCATCTAACAAGCACTTTGGCAATGACAGATTCATCTATATATGAGTATATTGATTTAGGAACCAAGTAAGAATACTTGATCATAGGTCATACTCATCGTTTAAGCACAAGTGGGGTTTCCACTTTTACATAAAGCATTTAATGTTGTCACATACTATGATATGCTTTGCCTCAAGTCTTAGAGTAAAGCTCCCCCTTGATGTGACATCCCCCCATAGGATGGCTAAACTAACCTTGGGTTTTGTTGATGAAGACTTCAGGTAGGTGAAGTAGTGGTGGATGCTCAAAGTTGATGAAGATCACCATAAGTTGGGAGCATCCTTGTTGTTTCATTACTATTCTCACCTACATGCGTTAGTCCCAACACACAAAAGACAGATACAAGGATATCTATGGACATGGAGTGCAAAGCATACATGATGATGTCCATTGATTTGTTTATTACCTTGTCCCTTGCTTACCTTTGAGGGAATGTGTGACCCCTTGAACTATTGCATGATGTTGATGTTGATTGCAACTAGTTCTTACCAATAATGAATATGAGTGGATTTCATTAGCAGAGTCACCCCTCAAGAACTTCTCTAGTTCTTCTTAGGGACCTACATCAAGTTGATGGGGATCCTTGGTGTTGAAGTAGCACTTGTAGAAGTTGAGCTTGTAGTAGCCTTGGGAACCCACTTCACCATAGCTCTGGATTCATCTTCATATGATTCAATGTCCTCTTGAAGCTTATTCTTGCCCTTGAGCTTTGGATCTTGTGGTGGAAGGTCATCTTGAGCCTTTGTTCCCTTGTGGAGAGTATTTTCATACTTCTACTTTTGAGGAACAAACTTGGAATTGGGATATTGACCTTCTTCCCATTCAAGACCTTCTTCCCATTCAACTTCATTAGCGTTGAAGTAGCCAATGCCGCGGTTCTTCCGGTATCCTTCGTGCTTGCATACAATCTCCACAAATTTTTTGCACCCGACAAGACTCTTGTAGATACCTTTCTCTATAATCCCTTTTAAGAGTTCATTTTCTTGCTGAAGTGTAACTTGGCTAAGAGAAGAGTTAGTGGGATCAATAGAACTACTAGAAGAAATGTTATTGGATTTATCATTTTTAGTGCTACTAGTTGAACAACCTTTCTTGCTACTGTTACTAGTTTGCTTAGTGTTAACTTGTGGCATGAACGTAGACATGAGAAGTTGTTTGGCTAGATAAGAGGAAGTCTTCTTTCGAAGATCATCATTGATAGCTTTATGGAACTCATGCTCTTGCTCTAAATTGAGCTTCTCGAAGCGGAGCTTCTCATGTGTCCTTTCAAGATCTCTATGATCTTGTAGAGTAGACTCATGAGCTAAATTAAGAGTGTTCAGTTCTTGAGTTAGTCATTATATTTCCAACTTATCATCATCACGCGACTTATCTAGACTAGAGTGATTACTAGCAAGTTCATCTTGACTAACACTACTAGATTTGTCAAATAGGAAGTCATCTTCAATTAACAAGTCATCCTCATCACTATTGAAATCAAGATACCCGGGGTGTGATACCTTGGGGCCTTTAGCCATGTAGCAATATCCACTCCCTTCATTTGGTGAATTAAATAGGTCGTAGGAGTCGGTTGTCACTAGTGCAAGTCCGGCAACACCTTCATCTTGACTGTAGTTGGAGTTGGAGTGGTAGCTTCTCTCAGAGTGGTTGTCGTATTCGGAGTCGGAAATCCATTCTCCAACATGAGCTTGATGTATTCTTCTTGAGTAGATCTTGGTGTACTTGTCCTTCTTCTCCGAGTCCCTACTTCTCCTTGAGGGTCTTCGTTCATAACGATCATCCCTAATCCTCTCTCTTCGAGGTGACTCGTCTCATGAGCTTCGTCTTCTTGGTGACACTTCTTTCCTTTTGTAAGGAGTCGTGCACTCATTGGAGTAGTGTCTGGGCTTCCCACAATTGTAGCAATTTCGCTCATGACTTGATGAACACTTCTCTTCATATCTTGAGTTGGAGCTTCGATCTTTGCCTCTATTCTTGTAGAACTTGTTGAATTTATTGACCATGAGGCTTATCTATTCATTTGTGACAAGGTTGTCGCTTGAAGTTGCGGGAGCATCACTTGTGGCCTTGTAAGCACCGCTAGACTTGTGGTGAAGCTCTTCCTCGTCCTCGAGTGTCATCTCATGAGAAACAATCCTTCCAATCACTTTCGTTGGCTTTAGATCTTTGCAGCTGGGCATCATTTGGATCAATGTGCATACGGTGTCATATCGATCATCCAAAGCTCGAAGTATCTTCTTGATGATGAATTTGTCAGTCATTTCTTCGCTTCCTAAGCCGGCAATCTCATTGGTGATGAGGGCTAGCCTAGAGTACATCTCAGTGACTCCTTCACCATCCTTCATCTTGAACTTGTCAAGCTGACTTTGAAGAACATCCAACTTGGACTCTCTCAAAGATTCGGTACCTTCATGCATATCAACACGAACAACAACACAAACGGTAGGGTTATGACCAAGAAGATGCATTTTTATTTTGTGCTTCCAACTAGAAAAATTAGTGCCATCAAAGTACGGACCTCTAAGGTGATAATTTCCCTCACTAGACGCCATACTCTCATAGGTTGTGAAACCAATGCAATGGAGACCAATGCACTGATACCACTTGTAGGATCGAAAGTAGGTCTAGAGGGGGGTGATTAGACTACTTGACCAAATAAAAATCTACTTTTTCCCAATTTTAAGTGTTGGCAGATTTTAGCATTCATAGCAAGTCAAGTACACCCTACACATGCATGTCTACGAGTATAGCAGCGGAAAGTAATGGCAATCATGAGTAGTAAAGGAAGGGTAGGAACATCAAACGCAATTTGGAGACATGATGATTTTTCCCATGGTTCCGATAGGTGGTGCTATCTTACGTCCACGTTTATGGAGTCTTCAACCCACGGAGGGTAACGATCGCGAGAGTCCACAAAGGGCTCTACCCACGGAGGGTTCCACGAAGAAGCAACCTCGACTATACCATGATGGCCTACGTCCACGGAGGACTAGCCTAACTCTGGTAGATCTTCACGAAGTAGGCAATCTCCTTGCCCTTACAAACTTCTTGGTTCACTCGACAACACGAAGTAGGAGGCTCCCAAGCGACACTGCTACCTCTTGATCATGTGTTGGTTTTCCCTTGAAGAGGAAATGGTGATGCGGCAAAGTAGATAAGTATTTCCCTTAGTTTTTGAGAGCCAAGGTATCAATCCAGTAGGAGGAACAAGCAAGTCACCAATGGATGCACCTACACAAATAATCAAACTCTTGCACCCAATGCTATAAAGGGGTTGTCAATCCCTTCACGGTTATTTGCAAGGATTAGATCCGATAGAGATAGATGTAACGAGTGCGGAAATTAAAAGGTAAATAAATTGCAGCAAGTATAGATCTGAAAATATATGATGGAAAATAGACCCGGGGGCCATAGATTTCACTAGAGGCTTCTCTCTTGAAGGCAAATATCATGGTGGGTAAACAAATTACTATCAAGCAATTGATAGAAAAGCGAATAATCATGTAGTTATCCAAGGCAATGATCATGCATATAGGCCTCACGTCCGTGACAAGTAGACCGAAATGATTCTACATCTACTACTATTACTCCACATTCCGACCGACTCCTGCTTGCATCTAGAGTATTAAGTTCATGAAGAACAGAGTAATGCATTAAGAAAGATGACATGATGTAGAGGGATAAACTCAAGAAATATGATGAAAACCCCATCTTGTTACCCTTGATGGCAACAATACAATACGTGCCTCTCTACCCCTACTTTGTCACTGGGTGAGGACACCGCAAGATTGAACTCAAAACCAAGCACTTCTCCCATTGCAAGAATTACCAATCTAGTTAGCCAAACCAAAGCAATAACTTGAAGAGACTTGCAAGGATATGAAATCATGCATATAAGAAATCAGATTCAAATAAGATTCATGGATAATCTGAACATAAACTCTACAATTCATCGGATCTTGACAAACACACCACAAAAGAGGATTACATCGGATAGATCTCCATGAAGATCATGAAGAACTTGGTATTGAAGATCAAAGAGAAAGAAGAAGCCATCTAGCTACTAGCTATGGACCAGTAGGTCTGTGGTGGACTACTCACGCATCATAAGAGGGGCAATGGAGTTGATGTAGATGCCCTTCATGATCGAAACCCCCTCCGACAGATTGGATCTCCGGGAACGGAAGCTTCCGGCGGTGTAAAAGTATTTTCATTCCTCCTATTAATGTTCCGGGAATATTTGGGTATTTATAGGCCAAAGAATAGGGTTGGGAGACCTGCCAGGAGGCGACAAGCTTGGATGACTTGTTTCCTTCCAAAAAAATTCCTTCCGAAGGCTTTATTCCGTTTGGACTCCATTTAATATTCCATATCTGCAAAACTCAAAAAAGAAAAAAACATAAACTGGCACTTGGCTCTAGATTAATAGGTTAGTCCCCAAATTAGTATAAAATATCATATTAATGCATATAAAACATCCAAAACAGATAATATAATAGCATGCCATCATAAAAAATTATAGATACGTTGGAGACGTATCAGCATCCCCAAGCTTAATTCCAGTTCGTCCTTGAGTAGGTAAATGATAAAAACAGAATTTTTGATGTGGAGTTCTACCTAACATATTTATCCAAGTAATATTCTTTATAGTGGCATGAATATTCACATCCATAAGACTCAAAACAAAAGCTTAATATTGATATAGAAACAATAAAATTTCAAGCATACTAGCAAAGCAATTATATATCTTTAAAATATAATGGCAAAAGAAAGTTATCCCTACAATATCATATGGTATGGCTATGCTCTATCTTTCCCACACAAAGTATTTACATCATGCACAACCTTGATGAAAAGTCAAGCAATTGTTTTCACACCTTTATCTTCTCAAACTTTTTCAACTCTCACGCAATACATGAGCACGAGCCATGGATATAGCACTATAGGTGGAATAAAATATGGTGGAGGTTGTCAAGGAAAGGGAGAAGATTTTCTCACATCGACTAGGTGTATCAACATGCTATGGAGATGCCCATCAATATATATAAATGTGAGCAAGTAGGGATTGCCATGCAATGGATGCACTAGAGTTATAAGTTGTTGGAAATATGCCCTAGAGGCAATAATAAAATGGTTATTATTATATTTCCTTGTTCATGGTAATTGTTTATTATCCATGCTATAATTGTATTGACTGGAAACACATTGCATGTGTGGATACATAAACAACACTTTGTCCCTAGTGTGCCTCTAGTAGACTAGCTCGTTGATCAAAGATGGTGAAGGTTTCCTAGACATTGACATGAGATGTCATTTGATAACGGGATCACATCATTAGGAGAACGATGAGACGAACAAGACTCAAACTATAAACGTAGCATTTGATCATGTGAGTTTATTGCTACAATTTTCTGCATGTCAAGTATCTGTTCCTATGAGCATGAGATCATGCAACTCACTGACACCAGAGGAGTACCTTATGTGTATCAAACGTCGCAACGTAACTGGGTGACTGTAAAGGTGCTCTAGAGGTATCTCCGAGGGTGTCTGTTGGGTTGGCATGGATCAATACTGGGATTTGTTACTCCGTGTGACGGAGAGGTGTCTCAGGGCTCACTCAGTAATACAACATCACAACAAGCCTTGCAAGCAATGTGACTAAGCGTTAGCCACGGGATCTTGTATTACGGAATGAGTAAAGAGACTTGCTGGTGACGAGGTTGAACTAGGTATATAGATACCGACGATCGAATCTCGGGCAAATAACATACTGAAAAACAAAGGGAACATCATACGAGATTAACTGAATGCTTGACATAGAGGTTCGACCGATAAAGATCTTCATAGAATATGTAGGAACCAATATGGGCATCCAGGTCCCACTATTGGTTATTAACCGTAGAGGTGTCTCGGTCATGTCTACATAGTTCTCGAACCCGCATGGTCTGCACACTTATGGTTCGGTGATGTTTTGGTTGTATAGATTTATGTATGGTGGTGACCGAAGGTTCTTAGGAGTCCCGTATGAGATCCCGGATGTCACGAGGAGCTCCGGAATGGTCCGGAGGTAAAGATTGATATATAGGAAGTCTTGTTTTGGTCACCGGAAAAGTTTCGGGCTCATCGGTAGAGTACCGGGAGTGTCGGGAGGGTGCCGGGGGACCATCGGGAGGGGTATTTAGACCCAAGAGGTTACATGGGCTGTGGGAGGAGTTATACCAGCCAGGCTGGCCTAAATCCCACAAGAGGCCCATGCAGCTGGGAGGAGAAGTCCAAAAGGAAAAAGGTGGAAAAGGAGTTTTCCAAGTGGGAGAGAAGGAGTCCTAATCCTACTAGGATTGGAGGAGGACTCCTCCTCCTCCCACTTCGGCCGACACAAGGGCTGACCCCTGGAGGGCCAAGTTTCCTCCCTCTCTCCTCCTATATATACTAGAGGTTTGAGGGTTTTTTGATATAGAAAAAACAGCCACATGCTACCTCTCCTCTAGTTCGTAGTTTCTCCTCTAGATCGGTTTCAGCGGTGCTTAGGCAAAGCCTTTCTAGAATAGCTCCACCACCATCGCTGCAACGCCATCGTGTTGCCAGAAAACTCGTCTACCTATCCGCTCCCTCTTGCTTGATCAAGAAGGCGGAGATCGTCATCACGATGTACGTGTGCTGAACGCGGAGGTGCCGTCCGTTCGGTGCTAGATCGGGACGGATCGTGATTGGATCGCGGGACGCTCAGCAATTTGGATCGCAAAGACGTTTGACTACATGAACTGCATTTCTTAACGCTTCCTACTTAGCGATCTACAAGGGTATGTAGATCCACTCTCCCTCTCGTAGATGCTCATCACCATAGATAGATCTTGTGTGTGCGTAGATTTTTTTTTGTTTCCTATGCAACGTTCCCCAACAGTGGCATCATAAGCTAGGTCTATGTGTAGATGAGATCTTGAGTAGAACACAGAGGAGTTTGTGGGCGTTGATTCTTAGATTGCTTCCTCCCTTGGTCGTGTTTTGGTTCAGCAGCATTGTGGGATGAAGCGGCCCGAACCAACCTTACTCGTACGCTTACGAGAGACCGGTTCCATCGACTGACATGTAACTTCATTGCTCAAAGATGGCTAGCGGGTGTCTATTTCTGCTACTTTAGTTGGATCAGATTCGACAAAGGCGGTCCTTGAGAAGGTTGAAAAGCAACTTATGTATCACCGTTGTGGTTTTGCATAGGTGAGAATTGTTCTTGCTAGATACCCGTAACAGCCACGTAAAACTTGCAACAACAATTAGAGGACGTCTAACTTGTTTTTGCAAGGTATGTTGTGATGTGATATGGCCAATTACATGATGAGATATATGTGATGTATGAGATGATCATGTGTTGTATAGAATATCACGACTTGCATGTCGATGAATAAGGCAACTGACAGGAGCCATAGGGTTGTCTTTAATTATTGTATGACCTACGTGTCAATCTTTAAGCTCTATGTAATGCTTTACTTTATCGCTAAGCGGTAGCAATAGTAGTATAAGCATGGAGGGAGCAACAAATCCTGATGGCGAGACAATGATGGAGATCATGGTGTTATGCCGGTGACGATGAAGATCATGTCGGTGCTTTCAAGATGGAGATCAAAAGCACAAGTTCATGGCCATATCATGTCAATTATGACTTGCATGTGATGTTAATCCTTTTATGCACCTTGTTTTGCTTAGGATGACAGTAGCATTATAAGGTGTTCCCTCACTTAAATTTCAAGATAAATTGTGTTCTCCCCGAGTGTGCACCGTTGCGAAATTTCGTCGTGTCGAGACACCACGTGATGATCGGGTGTGATAGAATCTACGTTCACATACAACAGGTGCAAGCCAGTGCTGAACATGCAGAACACTCGGGTTAAACTTGACGAGCCTAGCATGTACACACATGGTCTTGGAACACAAGAGACCGAAAGGTCGAACATGAGTCATATAGTAGATATGATCAACATGATGATGTTCACCATTGAAACCACCTCAACTCACGTGATGATCGGACTTGAGTTGGTGAATTTGGATCATGTATGACTCAGATGACCTGAGGGATGCCATTTTGAGTGAGAGCTTTAGTAATTTGATTAACTAAACTCATTATCTTGAACAATAGTCTTAGTAACCTTTGCTTATTTATGTTGTAGATCAATGGCTCGCGCAGTAGAACCCCTGAATTTTAATGTGTTCCTAGAGAAAGCTCGGTTGAAAGATGATGGAAGTAACTTTGTGGACTGGGCCCGTAATCTGAGGACTATCCTCACGACTTCCCAGAAGGCTTATGTCCTTGATGAACCGCTTGGTGACCCACCCGCTCCCGTGTCATCCGAAGACGTTAAGAACACTTGGGAGGCACATTCTGGAGATTACTCAATAGTTCAATGTGCAATGTTGTATGGCTTAGAACGGGACTTCAATGACGTTTCTAACGTCATGGAGCATATGAGATGTTCCAAGATTTGGAGTTTATCTTTAAGAAGAATGCCCGGATCGAGAGGTATGAGACCTCCAATAAGTTCTATGCTTGCAAGATGGAGGAGAATAGGTCTATCAGTGAACATATACTCAGAATGTCTGGGTATTCGACCCGTCTGGCAGAGTTAGGGATGCCCCTTCCACCGGAGGCGGTCACTGACAAAGTTCTTCAATCATTGCCACCTAGCTACAAGAGCTTCGTGATGAACTATAACATGCACGGGATGAACAAGTCAATCGCCGATCTATTTGCGATGTTGAAAGTCACTGAGTCTAAAATCCAGAAAGAACATCAAGTGTTGATGGTCAATAAAACCACTAGTTTCAAGAAGAATGGCAAGGGCAAGAATGGTAACTCCAAGAAGGGTGGCAAAGCAGTTGCTCCTCCCGTGAAGAAACCCAAGGCTGGACCCAAGCAAGAAACTGAGTGCTTTCATTGCAAGGGAACTCGTCAATGGAAGCAGAATTGCCCCAAGTATTTGGCTGACAAGAAGGCAGTCAACAACAAACAAGGTATATATGATATACATGTTATTGATGTGTACCTTACTAGCTCTCGTTGTAGTGCCTGGGTATTTGATACCGGTTCGGTTGCTCACATTTGCAACTCAAAGCAAGACCAACAGAATAGACGGAGGCTGGCTAAGGACGAAGTGACGATGCGCGTGGGAAATGGTTCCAAGGTTGATGCGATCGCCGTTGGCACGCTCTCTCTTCGTACCATCGGGATTAATGATGAACCTAAATAATTGTTATTTAGTGTCTGCGTTAAGCATGAACATTATATCTGGATCTTTTTTATTGCGAGACGGTTACTCATTTAAATCAGAGAATAATGGTTGTTCTATTTATATGAGTAATATGTTTTATGGTCATGCACCCAATGCGAGGGGTTTATTCATATTGAATCTTGATAGTGATGATACACATGTTCATAACATTGATGCCAAAAGATGTAGAGTTGATAATGATAGTACCACTTTCTTGTGGCACTACCATTTGGGTCATATTGGTGTAAAATGCATGAGGAAGCTCCATGCTGATGGACTATTGGAGTCACTTGATTTTGAATCACTTGACACATGTGAACCATGCCTCATGGGCAAGATGACTAAAACCCCTCTCTGGAACTATGGAACGGTCGAAAGATTTGTTGGAAATCATACATATTGATGTGTGCAGTCCGATGAACATTGAGGCGCGCAGTGGATATCGTTATTTTCTCACCTTCACTAATGACTTAAGTAGTCATGGGTATATTTACTTAATGAAACACAAGTCTGGAACGTTTGAAAAGTTCAATAAATTTCAGAGTGAAGTTGAGAATCATCATAAAAGAAGATTAAATTCCTGCGATCTGATCAAGGAGGTGAATATCTGAGTTATGAGTTTGGTAGTCACTTAAGACAGTGTGGAATTGTTTCACAATTGACACTGCCTGGAACAGCTGAGCATAATGGTGTGTCCGAATGTCGTAATCGAACCTTATTAGATATGGTGTGTTCTATGATGTCTCTTGCCGATTTGACACTATCATTTTGGGGTTATGCATTAGAGACAGCTGCATTCACTTTAAATAGGGCACCATCGAAATCCGTTGAGACGACACCATATGAACTGTGGTTTGTCAAGAAGCCAAAATTGTCGTTTCTTAAAGTTTGGGGATGTGATGCTTATGTCAAAAAGCTTCAGCCTAAAAAGCTAGAACCCAAAGTGGAGAAATGCGTCTTCATCGGATACCCAAAAGAGAAAGTTGGGTATACGTTCTATCTCAGATCCGAAGGTAAAGTGTTTGTCACTAAGAACGAAACATTTCTTGAGAAAAAGAGTTTCTCTCGAAAGAATTGAGTGGAAGGATAATTGAACTTGATGAGGTTACTGAACCTTTACTTCAACCAGAGAGTAGCGCAGCGCAGAAAGATGTGTCTGTGGAGCCAACGACGGTTGGAGAGGAAGTTAATGATGATGATCATTAAACTTCGAATCAAGTTACTATTGAACCTCGTAGGTCGACAAGGGCGGGTACTAGTCTTGAGTGGTACGACAACCCTGTCTTGGAGGTCATGTTGTTAGACAACAATGAACCTACGAGCTATGGAGGAGCGATGATGGGCCCAGATTCCGAGAAATGGTTAGAGGCCATGAAATCCGAGATGGGAACCATGTATGAAAACAAAGTATGGACTTTGGAAGTATTACCTGAAAGGCGAAAGGCCATTCAGAACAAATGGATCTTTAAGAAGAAGACGGACGCGAACGATAATGTCACCGTCTATAAAGATCGACTTGTGGCAAAGGGTTTTTCACAAGCTCAAGGAGTGGACTACGATGAGACTTTCTCACCCGTAGCGATGCTTAAGTCCGTCAGAATCA
The DNA here is from genome assembly GCA_022496015.1 of Hordeum marinum. Classification (NCBI taxonomy): domain Eukaryota; kingdom Viridiplantae; phylum Streptophyta; class Magnoliopsida; order Poales; family Poaceae; genus Hordeum; species Hordeum marinum. The sequence goes on from CM039677.1 coordinate 324,656,785, forward strand.
TGTTAGCAATAGCTGCATATTTCGACTATGAAATTTGGCAGATGGATGTCAAAACAGCGTTCCTTAACAGTTTCCTTGAGGAAGAGTTGTATATGATGCAACCGGAAGGTTTTGTCGATCCAGAGAATGCTGACAAAGTTTGCAAACTCCAGTGATCCATTTATGGACTGGTGCAAGCATCTCAGAGTTGGAATAAGAGCTTTGATGAGGTGATCAAAGCATTTGGGTTTATAAAAGTTTATGGAGAATCTTGTATTTACAAGAAAGTGAGTGGGAGCTCTATAGCGTTTCTAATATTATATGTGGATGACATATTGCTGATTGCAAACAATATAGAAATGCTGGAAAGCATGAAGGAATATTTGAACAAGAGTTTTTCAATGAAGGACCTGGGAGAAGCTGCTTTCATATTAGGCATTAAGATATATAGAGATAGATCCAGATGCTTGATAGCACTTTCACAAAGCACATACCTTGATAAAGTTTTGAAGAAGTTTAAAATGGATCAGTCCAAGAAGGGGTTCTTGCTTGTGTTTCAAGGTGTGAAGTTGAGTAAGACTCAATGTCCAGTGACTACAGAAGATAGAGAGAAGATGAGTGTCATCCCCTATGCTTCAGCCATAGGCTCTATCATGTATGCGATATGCACAAGACCCGATGTCAGCCTTGCCATAAGTATGGCCAGAAGGTTTCGAAGTGATCCTGGAATGGAGCACTGGACGGCGGTCAAGAATATCCGTAAGTACCTGAAAAGGACTAAGGAAATATTTCTCATTTATAGAGTTGATAGAGAGCTCGTTGTAAAGGGTGACGTCGATGCAAGCTTTGACACTGATCCGGATGACTCTAAGTCACAAACCGGATACGTATTTATTCTCAATGGGGGAGCGGTAGGCTGGTGCGGTTCCAAGCAGAGCGTGGTAGCCGATTCTACATGTGAAGCGGAGTACATCGCAGCCTCGGAGGCAGCGAAGGAAGGTGTCTGGATGAAGGAGTTCATGACAGATCTTGGAGTAGTGCCCAGTTGTAAGAGCACATTTCTCCATGTGTGGTTTTGGTAATTGATGACACCCCTATGGACTAATGGTTGCCTTGAGTTATATTCGAAGGATTTGTCCATAGGCACTTGAAGTCCATCTGTTGGGTTTCAAGGAGTTTATATGATGCCCAAGGTGGTATTCAAGGTTTATCCTAAGTTTGGTCATGTGAGAGTTGAGCTTATTGCAATCATGTCTTGAAGAAGAACATAGTGTGAGCATTCATGATTACCTTCAAGACATCATCTTTATGAAGAGAGAAGATAAGATACAAGGTTGATCAAGACTAAGTCAAAGAGTGAATCAAGTGATCAACACACAAAGCGTACAAGATGTACCGAGAGGGATCAAGTGATCCCATGGTATGGTAAGCATTGTCCATTACGCTTTGTGTACTAACCCATTTCCTTGTGAGAGTTCTTTGTGGGGTTAGGCATATTTCCATGGGATTGCATCAAGAGGAAGATCCCATACAACCCATGTAAGATGAGATCAAGTGGTGATCATTATCAAGGTTGAGGTGTGCAAGTTCAAGTGAAGCATCACAGAGAAATTTGGCTTGAAGCTTGCCGTCCATTGTGGTGTCAATGGACTTGTGAAGATGTGCCGCATAGTAGCTCACCCATAGTGGAGTATGGGGGAGCAATCATCTAGTCTTTGTTAAGCCAACGCAATCAAGAAAGGTGGTCCATCTTGAGGAAGTCAAGATCGTCATCATCTAGATCAAGTGGACTATGCGCAAGGCTAAGGTTTGACCTTGATAGGGTTTTCTATTTTACCGGTCTCATACTGGTAGTTGGGAGACTGGGTTATAGGGTAGGTAACCGTGCTATCAAGGGGGCTCTCAAGTGAGTAGCTTGATCGTATCGTTCGTTGAGAGCTCAGACCATTGCATTCTTGGCATCATCATCTTTCTTGGTTCTTGGTTGGTTTTTTCTCTTTGAGGTTTCTTGAGCTTATGGTCAACTTCATGACTAGCTCAAGCTCATCGAAAACGGAGTCCATATGCATATTCTATGATGTTTTCGATGTTGGAGTTATTGCCGATTCTTCATTGTAAGAGGTTTCTCATCTCTTCTCCTTTGGCATTCTTTTACTGCCTCTTCTTAAGAAAACAAGCTTGAGTTTGCTCAATTCGGAGCTCGCTTGCAGAAGTTGTGACAATTCTGGTGTTGTTGTTCTGAGGTTTGCGGTAGTACCGCTCCTCCGAGCGGTAGTACCGCTCCCCGGAGCGGTAGTACCGCAAGTGGCATGGAAGTAATTTTTTACTTCCGCCCCGAGGGCGGTAGTACCGCATGTTGCACGGATGTAATTTTTTTACATCCGCCCTGTTGCGGTAGTACCGTGATTCCTGCACGGTACTACCGTGCAGACTTTTTTCGCACAGTTTCCTATGCGGAGGTTGGCACGGAAGTAATTTTTTACTTCCGTGCGCCTCCAGTACCTGCCTCTGCCGAGCCATGCGGTAGTAGCGCATGGGCTCGCGGTAGTACCGCTGTGGCGGTCCTACCGCTAGCGCCGTAGTGCTATTTGGCCAGAGCCAGGTACTTCCGCACAAGCGGTAGTACCGCACTGCCCTGCGGTAGTACCGTAAGCCATCACGGTAGTACCGTGGGTTCTGCAGTACTACCGTAATGTGCGGGGCTGGCAAGTGGGTAACGGTTGGATTTTTTCCCACCTATAAAAGGGGGTCTTCTTCCCCATTGAACCTCATCCTTTGAGCTCATTTTTGCCCCCCGTTGTTGACCTTCTTTGAGCTTGCTATCTCTCAATACCTCCGATGATTCTTGCTCCTTTTTGAGGGAAAAGAGAGAGGAGATCTAGATCCACATTTCCACCAATCACTTTCTCCTCTAAGTGAGGGGAACCCCTTGGATCTAGATCTTGGAGTTCTTCGTGTTCTTCTTCGTTGTTCCTCTCATTTCCTCCCTAGTATTAGTTGCTTTGTTAGTATTTGGGAGAGAAGGACTTGGGCACTCCGTGTTCCCTTGCCATTGCATTTGGTGCATAGGTTTGAGTTCTCCATGGTGATATGTGGAATTGAGAAGTTGAGAAGCTATTACTCTTGGGTGTTTGTGCACCCTAGAGCTTGTTCCTCTTGGGTGCTTTGGCACCCTAGATGGTTGGTGGTGCCTTGGAGCTCAATCATTGTGGTGCAAAGCTCCGGGCAAGCTTCGGGGTCTCCAATTAGGTTGTGGAGATTTCTTCGAGCATTTGAGGTCACCTCGGAGCCACATTCCATTGTGGTGAAGCTTCGTGGTGTCGTTGGGAGCCTCCAGTCAAGTTGTGGAGATTGCCCCAACCTTGTTTGTACGGGTTCGGTGACCACCCTCAAGGGTCCCTTAGTGGAATCACGGCATCTTGCATTGTGAGAGGGCGTGAGGAGATTAAGGTGGCCCTAGTGGCTTCTTAGGGAGCATTGTGCCTCCACACCGCTCCGAACGGAGATTAGCATCCGCAAGGGTGTGAACTTCGGGATACATCATCGTCTCCTTGTGCCTCGGTTATCTCTTACCCGAGCCCCTTTACTTATGCACTTTACTTTGTGATAGCCATATTGTTTCTTGTTATATATCTTGCTATCACCTAGTTGTATATCTTGCTTAGCATAAGTTGTTGGTGCACATAGGTGAGCCTAGTTGTTTTAGGTTTTGTGCTTGACTGATTAAACGATAGTTTTATTCCGCATTTGTTCAAGCCTAAACCGTAATTATTTTAAAGCGCCTATTCACTCCCCCCCTCTAGGCGACATCCACGTCCTTTCACCAGTGCACTGAATCCAGTGGATTTGTTCTGTGATAACACTGGTGCCATTGCCCTGGCCAAGGAACCAAGGTTTCACAAGAGGACCAGACACATAAAGTGACGCTTCAATTCCATCCGTGAGTACATCAAGGAGGAGGACATAAATATTTGCAAAGTGCACATGGATCTGAATGTTGTAGACCCATTGACTAAACCTCTTCAAAGGGCTAAACATGATCAACACTAGAACTGTATGGGTGTTCAATTCATTACAATGTAAATCACATAGTGATGTGAGCTGGATTATTGACTCTAGTGCAAGTGGGAGACTATTGGAAATATGCCCTAGAGGCAAAAAATGGTTATTATTATATTTCCTTATTCATGATAATTGTTTATTATCCATGCTATAATTGTATTGACTAAAAACACATTGCATGTGTGGATACATAGACAACACTTTATCCCTAGTGTGCCTCTAGTAGACTAGCTCGTTGATCAAAGATGGTGAAGGTTTCCCAGCCATTGACATGAGATGTCATTTGATAACGGGATCACATCATTAGTAGAATGATGAGACGGACAAGACCCAAACTATAAACGTAGCATTTGATCGTGTGAGTTTATTGCTATAGTTTTCTGCATGTCAAGTATCTGTTCCTATGACCATGAGATCATGCAACTCACTCACACCGGAGGAGTACCTTATGTGTATCAAGCGTCGCAACATAACTGGGTGGCTATAAAGGTGCTCTAGAGGTATCTTCGAGGGTGTCTGTTGGGTTGGCATGGATCAATACTGGGATTTGTTACTCCGTGTGACGGAGAGGTGTCTCAGGGCTCACTCGGTAATACAACATCACAACAAGCCTTGCAAGCAATGTGACTAAGCGTTAGCCATAGGATCTATATTACGGAATGAGTAAAGAGACTTTCCAGTGACAAGGTTGAACTAGGTATACAGATACCGACGATCGAATCTCGGGCAACTAACATACTGAAAAATAAAGGGAACATCATACGAGATTAACTGAATCCTTGACATAGAGGTTAGACCCATAAAGATCTTTGTAGAATATGTAGGAACCAATACGGGCATCTAGGTCCCGCTATTGGTTATTGACCGTAGAGGTGTTTCGGTCATGTCTACATAGTTCTCGAACCCGTAGGGTCTGCACACTTAAGGTTCGGTGACGTTTCGGTATTATAGAGTTATGTATGGTGGTGACCGAAGGTTGTTAGGGGTCCCAATTGAGATCGCGGACGTCACGAGGAGCTCCGGAATGGTCTGTAAGTAAATATTGATATATAGGAAGTCTTGTTTTGGTCACCGGAAAAGTTTCGGGCTCATCGGTAGTGTACCGGGAGTGCCGGGAGGATGCCGGGGGACCATCGGGAGGGGTATTTCGACCCAAGAGGTTAAACGGGCTGTGGGAGGAGTTATACCAGCCGGGCTGGCCTAACCCCCACAAGAGGCCCATGCGGCTGGGAGGAGAAGTCCAAGAGGAAAAAGGTGGAAAAGGAGTTTTCCAAGTGGGAGAGAAGGAGTCCTAATCCTACTAGGATTGGAGGAGGACTCCTCCTCCTCCCACTTTGGACGACACAAGGGCTGGCCCCTTGAGGTCCAAGTTTCCTCCCTCCCTCCTCCTATATATACTAGAGGTTTGAGGGTTTTTTGATATAGAAAAAACAGCCACATGCTACCTCTCCTATAGTTCGTAGTTTCTCCTCTAGATCTGTTTCTGCGGTGCTTAGGCGAAGCCCTGCTGGAATAGCTCCACCACCATCACTGCAATGCCATCGCACTACCGGAGAACTCGTCTACCTCTCCGCTCCCTCTTGCTGGATCAAGAAGGCGGAGATCATCATCACGATGTACGTGTGCTGAACGCGGAGGTGCCGTCCGTTCGGTGCTAGATCGGGACAGGTCGTGATTGGATCGCGTGACGCTCGGCGATTTGGATTGTGAAGACGTTCGTCTACATGAACCGCATTTATTAACGCTTGCCGCTTAGCGATCTACAAGGGTATGTAGATCCACTCTCCCTCTCGTAGATGCTCATCACCATAGATAGATCTTGTGTGTGCGTAGGAATTTTTTCGTTTGCCATGCAACGTTTCCCAACAGTGGCATCATGAGCTAGGTCTATGTGTAGATGAGATATCGAGTAGAACACAAAGAAGTTTGTGGGTGTTGATGCTTAGATTGCTTCCTCCCTTGGTCGTGTTTTGGTTCAGCGGTATTGTGGGATGAAGCGTGCTGGACCAACCTTACTCGTACGCTTACGAGAGACCGGTTCCATCGAGTGACGTGTACCTTCGTTGCTCAAAGATGGCTGGCGGGTGTCTGTTTCTCCTACTTTAGTTGGATCGGATTCGACAAAGGCGGTCCTTGAGAAGGTTGAAAAGCAACTTATGTATCATCGTTGTGGTTTTGCGTAGGTGGGAATTGTTCTTGCAAGATACCTGTAGCAGCCACGTAAAACTTGCAACAACAATTAGAGGACGTCTAACTTGTTTTTGCAGGGTATGTTGTGATGTGATATGGCCAATTACATGATGAGATATATGTGATGTATGAGATGATCATGTGTTGTATAGAATATCACGACTTGCATGTCGATGAGTACGACAACCGGCAGGAGCCATAGGGGTGTCTTTAATTATTGGATGACCTGCATGTCAATCTTTAAGCACTATGTTATGCTTTACTTTATCGCTAAGTGGTAGCAATAGTAGTATAAGCATGGAGGGCGGAACAAACCCCGATGGCAACACAATTATGGAGATCATGGTGTTATGCCGGTGACGATGAAGATCATGTCGGTGCTTTCAAGATGGAGATCAAAAGCACAAGTTCATGGCCATATCATGTCAATTATGACTTGCATGTGATGTTAATCCTTTTATGCACCTTGTTTTGGTTAGGACAACGGTAGTATTATAAGGTGATCCCTCACTTAAATTTCAAGATAAATTGTGTTCTCCTCGAGTGTGCACCATTGCGAAAGTTTGTCGTGTCGAGACACCACATGATGACCGGGTGTGATAGACTCTATGTTCACATACAACCGGTGCAAGCCAGTGTTGCACATACTCTAGCATCGAAATAAGTCTATAGGGGGGATGATTAGACTACTTGACCAAATAGAAATTCTACATTTTCCCAATTTTACTTGTGGGTAGATTTTAGCAATGAGAGCAAGTCAAGCACACCCTACACATGCATGCCCAATAGTATAGCAGCGGAAAGTAAAGACAAGCACATGTAGTAGAGTGTTGGGGATATAACCCCGTGGTAAGACCCGCCCACGTGGGGCCGGGTCATACTTGGAGGCTCATAATCAAGGCCAATGAGGCGGGCCGAAGGACGTAGACCTGGCTATACGGCAGCTTACCAAGATGGTCCAAGATGAAGGCCCAGACAGAAGATGGTATGAAGACCTGGGCGGTTAAGCCGCTCGGAGACAGTTTGCCCAAGATGGCAAGGTGACTTAGAAACAGGATTGACTACATTGTAAGAGTCCTTGCAAGACTCGTGTAACCCAGGGCCTCGACCTCCTATATAAAGGTGAGACCCCGGGGTGGCTTAGATAGGAACCAATCAATCGAGAACTAGGTCAAGCGAATCCGCTCCCTTGTAATCGATACTCCAATCAATACAACACAAGCAGGACGTAGGCTTTTACCTATTCTTGAGGGGCCGAACCTGGGTAATCTCATGTCCCTCGTCTTGACCAACCCCTTCGAGTCCACCACCTTAGCAATGGCCTCGAATCCAAGTCTTCGGACATCTGCCATGATAAAACCACGACAGTTGGCGCCCACCATGGGGCTAGCGCTCGATGGTGTTGAGTTCTCAAAGGGCTCTCTCCCAGGGATCGATGGGTACACTGTTGGCAGGATGAACAAGAGTCGTCGTGATCGGCTCTACATCGACGACGCCGGCTGGGGCCCCGAGGCCGACTCAGTTGAGTATGGTTTCCGGGTTCCCTTCGGCAGAATCCACGTCTTCATTGGCAAGATCGGTGGATCTAAGCTCGGGCCGGACATCTGCACCAACATCATCGAGCCGGCCTGACGCGCGCCACCCGCCCAACACGTGCAATCCCCCCGTGCTAAACCGGGCAGGAAGCATGTCTTCGTCGGCATCACTCAGGGAGTGGATCTTGAAGATTTTATGTCGCAGGAAACTCTCATCTGCTCGAAGGATGGATCTTCGAGCGGAGAGACGGAATCAATTTACCAGCTTCACAATGGTGGGCTCGGGGGCTACGTCAAGCCTTACCCCGAGTCGGAATATCACGGGCCGGAGGATTATGATCCGCCGAGCCATGCAACCGTCTTCATGGCAGGTTCAGCGCCGGCCCCGAGTACCACAACCGCCGGCACAACTGGATCGGGGGTTGGTAGGCTGTTAGCTCAGGTTCTTCTGGATCTGATGAACGAGCTTACAACCCTGATGGGAACTGAGGTCATGGGTTGGAATCAAGCATCCTGGAACATGGAGATCGCGAGGGTGAAGGACCAGATGATCGAGGTCCAGCAGGAGATGAATGCACTGAAGGATCAAATGGATGCGGAGGCGGAGGCCTTAGGGCAGATGCTTTCCGCCTTGAGCTGGAGCAGCAGTCTGCAGCGGCAGTTCAACGGATGAGGCACCAGTCCCGCTTGTCAAATCGGTATGAGGCCAGAAACCTTTTCAACACGCCAGGAACGGGACGAACAACGGAAGTACCCGAAAGCCGGCCGGCGGTTCAACAACTTAACCCACCCCGATGGAACCAGACCACACCAATGTCTTTCCCAACGCCGGCAGGTCATTATTCCAATCCGGCGGAAAACATGGTGGCGGCAGCAACCCAGCTTGGTACAATCCCTATCCCGGATGAGGCGCCTTTCACAGAGGAGGTGCGGAACGCTATTGGATACCTGCAGACTGCGATGGCCCAGCATGAGAAGTACACTTACAGCCGGAGTCACGTGCATTCAACCCCCATCCCCAGCCGCAGCTACAGCCGATGTTATGTGTCACCGGCGGTTTCTAGTAGTGATCAACACCGGAACCCGCCGCGATTTGACCGGGCGGCTCTGGATGCTCAAGCGCTAGTGGATCGGGCGAGAGCATAGCAAGGGGCGGCGGCTCTGGCAGTGGCGACGGCTCATCAAGAACCCACAGATGTGCCTTCCATCTTGGTGGGAGCAGGAATAACCTCTAGGGTTGTGGGAGTGCCGTGCTTAGCGCCGGCTTTGCAGAATGAGCGGCTGCCGAAGGATTTCAAGGGCCCTCGCAAGGTCCCCAATTATTCTGCTGACCTACCCCCGGAAGCTTGGATTAAAAGCTACGAGTGGCCATGTAGATGTTAGACGTCAATGATGCAGTATGTGACAAATATTTCATCATGATGCTGGAAGGACCAGCTCGCACGTGGCTGAAGGGCTTGCCACCCAACACCATTAATTCTTGGGCTGATCTAAAGGCGAAGTTCATCAAGAATTTCCAAGGAATGTGCAAGCAGCCCATGACGATTGTGGATTTGAATCATTGTGTGCAACAGGAGGACGAATTGGCTCATCATTGGGTCCGGCGGGTCTCAACTATCATCCACTCGTCTGAGCAGATTACGACGGCTCAAGCGGGTTTGATTCTGGAAAAGAATTGCCACTTTACGCCTCTGAAGCAGAAGCTTGGCCGGCTCAAATGCTCGTGTCAAGACATGGGGGAGCTCATTGCGGCTCTCACCCAGTACGCCGACTCTGACAATATGAAAGACCCAGGCTCTTATGAGGAGAAATAAGGTCAGTGTAAGAAGAATAACAATGGCAAGGGTGCGGTTGGTAGCGGAAGCCATGGCAAGAGGAAGAATCCGGACGGCGGGTCAAAATTGGTGGAAAACACCAGCGCCGGGAACAATCGTGCTAAGGGCAACGGGAACTTCACGCAGCCCTTTCATAAGGGTAAGACTCCTTTCAACCTGGAAGAGATGCTCAATAAACCTTGTCCGGAGCATAGTCGTCCTGATAGGCCGACGGCTCATACATGGAGGACTTGCCACATTATGCGGCAGTTTCAGGATTACAGCTTGCGACAGCATCATAACAATGGTGGTGGACCGCCAGGCGGCTCAGGGTCAGGCGGTTCAGGAGCCGGTCTTGGCGCTGGCGGCTCAGGATCCGACTATCAGGGTCAGGGCAATCAAGGAGGTCATCATCAGCAATCTGGTGGCAGTAATCAGCAACACAATAACCAATCTGGGTATCAGAGTAATCTAAAGCAGCTCAGCATGGGTCAATATCATGTTTTTACAACCTACCTTGACAAGCGAGACCAGAAGGCGCGCAAGCGGGCGATTAATGCAGTCACGCCGGCTCTCCCGCAATACTTGAAGTCGTCTGAGTACGACGTAACTTGGAGTAGCGAGGATCACCTGCCGCGTGTTGATAACCCGGGGCAGCTGGCTTTGGTAGTTGCCCCCCAAGTGGGAGGATACGATTTTACTAAAGTACTTATGGATGGCGGCAGCAACATTAATATCCTGTACTACGACACTTTCCGCCGGATGAAGTTGCTTGATAAGGATATTAGGCCTTCTTCGACAGTCTTTCATGCTGTGGTGCCAGGAAAACCGGCTTACTCAGTGGGTAAGATTTCTTTGGAGGTTGCTTTTGGTAATGAATACAACTATAGGGTGGAATCCTTGTGGTTTGAGGTGGTAAAAATCAAAAGTCCATATCATGCTCTGTCTGGACGTCCGACTTACACCAAGTTCATGGCTAGGCCTTGCTATCTCTACTTACAGCTCAAGATGCCGGGTTTGAACGGGATGATTACCGTGCATGGTGATTGAAAGACAGCAATTGAGTGTGAGGAAGGAGACGCATCTTACGCAGAATCGAGTTGTGCTGAAGCAGAGCTCAAGTTCTACAAGGAAAATGTTGACCCTAAGGACATAACTCCGCTCAAAAAGCCTACCACGGAATCTGAGCCGCCTCTCAAGTTTGTGGCGGATGATACCAAGCTGGTGGATTTCACTCCGGGCGACTCATCACAACAGTTCACTATTGGGGCCAATATGGATCCCAAATAGGAAAGCACGCTCATCAAATTCATCCGTGAGAATCAGGACATCTTCGCATGGAAACCTTCTGACATATTGGGTGTACCGAGGGTGTTCGCTAAGCACCATCTTAATGTGGATCCTAAGTTTAAGCCGGTTAAACAGTTCCTCCGGAGGTTCAATGAAGAAAGGTGCAAGGCTATTGGGGAAGAGGTGGCCTAGCTTCTGGCAGCAGGGTTCATCGTTGAAGTGTTTCACACGGAGTGGCTTGCTAACCCGATGCTAGTGCTTAAAAAGAACGACATGTGGCGTATGTGTGTGGATTAAATGGATCGTAACAAAGCCTGTCCAGTTGACCCGTTTGCTCTCCCTGTATCGACCAGATTATTGATGCAACGGTGGGTTGTGAGAGCTTATGCTTCCTGGACGCTTATTCCTGGACGCTTATTCCGGTTACCACCAAGAGAAAATGGCTTTCATCGCGCCTTTTGGTGCTTTCTGCTATGTGTCTATGCCTTTCGGGCTCAAGAGTGCCCAGGCGACTTACCAGTGTTGTGTGGAGAACTGTCTTCACAGTCAAAATGGACGCAATGTTCATGCATATGTGGATGATATTGTGTTCAAGTCAAGGAAGAAGAAGACTTTACTTGACGACCTGAAGGAAACTATCGATAACTTCCGGGTCTACAAGATGATGCTTAACCCAACTAAGTGTGTTTTTGGAGTTCGTGCAGGCAAGCTCTTGGGTTTTCTGGACTCCGAACGTGGCATTGGGGATAATCCGGACAAAATAAAGGCTATTACTTCTCTGTCTGAGCTGGCATGCATCAATGATGTTCAGTGCCTAGCGGGTCGAATTGCTGCGTTAAGCCGGTTCATAAGCCGCCTGGGTGAGAAGGCTATTCCTTTATACCAGATGATGAAGAAGACAGACAACTTTGTATGGAGTAAGGTGGCGGGTGAGGCGTTTGAGGCACTCAAGAAGCAACTCACTGAGCCACTGGTCTTGGCTGCTCTAGCTGAGAAGGAACCTTTGCTCCTATATGTGGCGGCTAATAACAGGGCAGTCAACGCCGCGATTGTTGTTGAGCGTAAGGAGGCGGGGAAAGAATACCTGGTTCAGAGGCCGGTTTACTACATCAGTGCAGTCCTGATAGAGTCCAAGCAGAGGTACCCACATTGCAAAAGATGATATACGGGGTGTTCATGGCAAGTCGTAAGCTGAAGCATTACTTCCTGGGACACCAGATCACGATGGTTAGCTCTGCCCCGTTGGGAGACATAATTCAAAACAGAGAAGCCACGGGCAGGATTGCTAAGTGGGAATTGGAGCTTGGACCTCTTAATCTGAAATACGTGCCTCGCACGGCGGTCAAGTCTCAAGCCTTGGTGGATTTCATAAATGACTAGACAGACCGTCAGGCGCCCAAGGAGAAGACGGATAACACGTACTGGACGATTCACTTTGACGGATCTAGACAACTAGAAGGATCAGGGGCTGGGGTTGTCTTAACCTCCCCTAAAGGTGAAAAGTTGTGTTATGTGCTAAGGTTGATGTTTCCTTGTACTAACAATGCAGCTGAGTATGAAGCCTTACTTCATGGCCTGCGGGTGGCTAAGGAGATGAACCTGAGCCGGGTTCGATGCCTTGGTGACTCAGATCTCGTGGCCCAGCAAGTTTCAGGCACGTGCGATTCTAAGGACCCACGGATGGCGGCTTATCGTCAGGCGGTAGATATCATCGTTGGACACTTCGAGGGGTATCAGGTGGATCATATTGATCATCGCAGGAACGAGGTGGCTGACGCATTATCAAGGCTGGGCTCCTAGCGTAAGCCGGTGCCACCTAACGTTTGCTTGGACGTAATACATCACCTGTTAGTTAAGTTACCTTCAGAGGAAGACTTGGCTATACTTGACCTGGAGGGGAAACTGGTGGTGGCTATGCATGCTATCCCTGACTAGATGCTGCCTTACCTAGCGTACTTGACTCGCGGTGAGTTACCTGAGGATGAGACCTTGGCAAGGTAGATGATCAGGCGATCTAAGTCTTTGACAATCATCAATGGTGAGTTACATAAGTGCAGTGTTACCTACGTTTTCCAACGTTGTGTTTAACCTGAAGAAGGTAAAGAAATCTTGAATGAAATCCACGCCGGCAATTATGGTCATCACGCCAGCTCAAAATCTCTTGTGGCCAAGGCTTTTCGACATGGTTTCTTCTAGCTGACGGCTCGTCAAGATGCAGCAGACTTGGTTCTCAAGTGCGATGGATGTCAGAAGTTCGGTTGGCATGCTCACGTGCCGGCTCAGGAGTTGCGAATGATTCCAATCACCTGGCCATTTGCAGTCTGGGCGCTTGATATGGTCAGGCCCTTCAAGAGATCCAAGGACAAGAAGACCCAACTCTTGGTGGCGGTGGACAAGTTTACCAAGTAGGTGGAGGCTGAGCCGGTCAGCAAGTGTGACGCGGCTACGGCGGTTTAGTTTGTCAGAAAGCTGATCTACCGCTTTGGTTACCCTCATAGTATCATCACAGATAATGGTACGAACCTATCCAAGGGGCTATGCAAGCGTTCTATGAAAGTGAGCACATCCGACTTGATGTTTCTGCGGTTGCTCATCCACAATCCAATGGTCACGCAGAGCGTGCTAACCAGGAAATCTTGAGAGGCATCTAACCCCGGCTTATGGTTCCTTTATAGAGAATGCTGGGTTGTTGGGTCGGGGAGTTGCCATTAGTCTTATGGAGCATCAGAACTACTCCCAACAAATCAACATGCTATACACCTTTCTTCATGGTTTATGGCGCAGAAGCCGTGTTACCAAGCGATATATGTCATGACTCACCACGGGTGGCGGCTTACGTTGAGGCAGATAATGAGACAATGCATTAAGACGCGTTGGATGCTTTGGATGAGCATGATCTGGCGGCGTCTCAATTGGCGATTTATCAACAAGACCTGCGTCGCTACCATAGCCGCAGAGTTAAGACCCAGGCGTTTCAAGAAGGCGACTTGGTGTTGCATCTGATTCAAGATCACATGGATGTGCACAAGTTATCTCCTCCATGGGAAGGACCTTTCGTGGTCAGCAGAAATCTCAACAACGGGTCGTATTATCTCATTGATATACGAGACGAGTCAAGCACTTCTGAGCAGGAGACCCGCCGGCCGTGGAATATATCTCATCTGCGGCCTTACTCTACTTGAGTCATCAACACTCGACATTGTACACCATCATTGTAGACATCACACACATATATAATAAAGTTGGCATCCATGCAAGCCCGGGGCTCTACCATTTCACGTATCTCAGCTTGTGCAAAAGTTGACTACGTCAACAAGGTCATTTGGGGGCTTTCAACCCATCGGGTTCATCTTACACACCCTTTTGATCAACTCTTCAGCCACAGTAAGGCGGGTTATATACCCAAAAGTTGAATCCGTCAACAAGGTCATCTAGGGGCTTCCAACCCACCGGGTTTAGCTCACACACCCTTTTGATCGGCTCTTTAGCCACAGTAAGGCGGGTTATGTACCCAAAAGTTGACTCCGTCAACAAGGTTATTTGGGGGCTTCCAACTCACCGGGTTTAGCTTACACACCCTCTTGATCGGCTCTTAAGCCATCACAAGTTTGAGTTAAACCTGCCTGTATGCTGATGCTGCTCCGCTATGTGACCCGCCAAACTCTTGCCAGTTAATCTCGATTAGAGACCCTAAGCTATTCAAACATATTTGGCACCCACTCTCGCTAGAGACCCTGTACTGGTCAAGGTTAAATCGGCGGCTCTTGTCACGTGAGGGCTGGCTTATGGAAAGCGAGGACGAACTCACCCATCAGCTGCCGACTCTCTGCTATGTGGCCCATTTCGTACTCTTAAACAGTTACTCTTTTAAAGGCCCTACGCTGTTTAAGGTTCAAATGGTGGATTTATGTCACGTGAGAGGCAGTTTATGGGCCATCAGGGTACTCATGCCCTCCTGCATCGCTTTTTGGTTCGTTACGCTCTTAGCAGTTAATCTTGCCTAGAGGCCCTGGGCCGTTCAAAGATATTGACAGTCAATCTCGATCGAGACCCTGTGCTGTTAAAGAGTTCTAGTAGCGAGTTCACCAAGAAGAATCGGCATATCAGTTATCGAAAAAGCAAGGTCAAGAAAGATTTAATATCTCCGGGTTGTGCTTTTTCAAGCCGCCCTCACAACAATGCAGAATATATTATATTGTTTGTTTTCGCAGGCTTTGTCTCTTAAGATAAGCCACCATGAAATCTGACATGAAGTGAAGCAGAAGACAGATAAAAAATTATTAAAGTTGTGCGGCTTCCTACATGCACGATGGCACGGTTCAGACAACCAAGGTTTTTCTAATCCTAGTACAAAGCTCTCCACAAAGCCCAAAAAGCAAGACCTAAAGTTTTTGTACACGTCTCAATTTCGGCGGTCAAGGAGTCGGGTTATCCCATTGCATAATCAACTTGTTTAGCTTGATGGCGGGTCATCCCGCGGCGGGTCTTCGACCTCCTCGATTTGAAGATTGTCCATGTCCCAGTTGTAGTTTGTTAATGCTTCAAACCGGGCCTCGGCAAAGAGGGGAGCGGGTCAATTTCAGGGGCAAAGAGGTGCTTACGGCATGCAAGAGTTAAGTCCCTGGCTCCAAAGGTTGGGCAGCGCACTCGTTTGTTGTCAGCATTGTAAGACGCCTGGTGAGTAGACAAATCAACTTCCTCTACCAGTACCGATGCAAGTATCCTGGAGGCCTTCATATAACGGGCATAGTCAGCTTCCGTGAACTCTGAGCCGTCGTCTTTCTTGGATGGAATGCCATCCATCATCTCTTCAGCAGTCAGCTTCGAGGCAAACGCCAAAGCCCGGCTTACAGTAGCAATTGCTCCCTTCTGGGTGGCTGATCATTTGAGCTCTTGGATTTGCTTCGGCAGGGTTGATAAGAGCTCTATGACCCCTTTCATGAATTTGGGGATGCTTTGTTTATTCAGCATTGCTCTAATAGTGCAAAGGGTCCCACAATATAACTACTCTGACAAGGTATATATGGCTTTCAGCTACAACAGGCTGTCAGCATCGAGTTGGCGGCTTCTTTGACCTGCAAAGATGGGTTTTGCGTTATAAGCCGCCTACGCAATCTTTCACGCAAGGAAATTGGCCGAGTATTTAGTACTTACCAAATATAGTAGCAGTCGTCTTCGAGATATGGCGCTTCAGGGTCTGCAACTCGTCTGGTACAAGCTTGAGCCGTTGGTCAGATTCATCTGCATGTTTTGCTAGGGCAGTTTGATCCTCTTCAGTGGTCTTCTTGAAAGCAACAAAGTCAGATCGAACCTTTGCAAGATCTTCGATGGCAAGCCGGCAGTTCTCCTCCGCTTCACCTCAGGCAGTTTACTGGGAAGAAAGATTGCCCTTTAAGCCGGTCAGATCAGACTCGGCCTTGCTCAAAGCTTCCTGTGACATACAAAAACAAAGTTGCCCAGGAGGGGTAAGTCGCCATGTTAAAATATTAGCGGATGATCAGCTAAGGGAATATAATGCAAGTCTCAAGCAGATTGCAAGCAATATACTCGACACTTGGGGGCTAATGTTTGTTCGCTCTCCAAGTCTACAATGAAGTTCCGGATCATCTTCATCAAGTTAAGCCGGTACTTGGGGGATAATGTATGTTCGCTCTCCAAGTCTACAACGAAGCTCCTGCTCATCTTCCTCAAAGTTAAGCTGGCACTTGGGGGCTACATCGACGGTTTCCATGTTTACAATGAAGCTCCAACTCATCTTCATCAAAGTTAAGCCGGCACTTGGGGGCTACATCGACGGTTTCCAAGTTTATAGTGAAGTTCCGGCCCATTATTTCTATACTGACCTGGACTTGGGGGCTACCATTGATCAACTCATCAAAACTGAGTATCGGCTTAATATATACATATTAAACCGATACTTGGGGGCTATAGGCTAAGTTGTTCTAGTTATGACACGGATTGGAAGACCTGGTTTACCACTTGCAATACTAAACCCGGTCTTGGGGGGCTACATAAGGGTGTAAGGGAAGGCAGGAGTACCTCATATTTTTTCTTCATCAAACCGACAAGTTTGAGATCCATGTTCTCGCTTGTGGAGAGGCGGTTCAGATAACCAGCATGTAATTCATCTGCAGTTAATTTCTCCAGCACGGGGAATTCAAAGTCCAGTTTGTCAGGCGAAGAAGCTTCAGCCTTGTCGGTGTGCTTTGTGAGTACATGGGGTTTGGGAGATTGAAAGTCAGTCCCAGTAATGATGAGGTCCAAAAGAACCGGATCTTCGACGGCTATTGAAGGGCGATTTAGAATTGGCCCTTGGAGGACTATCAGTTGCCATCTCATTGGCTGCCGGCTCAGAGGACTGAGGAGTATCTTCAGGCGCATTCTTCGTAGCTTTAGAGGGCTCAACGTGAGTTGTAGGAGAGTACGGCTTAGTAGTTTCCAGCTTTTGAGCAGTGGGGGCAGAGGTAGACCCGCCAGTCTTCCTTCATTTTGCTCGAGCTCAGGAAAACACAAAATATTATTATATAAAGGTTAAGGATGGCAAAGGGATATGATGCAGACACAAAGGTACGTACTCCGGGTTGATCTTCAGAGGCGACAACTTAGTCGCTGTAGAGTCGCCTGACGATGGGGGCATTTTCTGAAGATAGTTAAAGCAATATAAAACAAAGTAAGGTTATAATGCAAGGTTGACAAACCTGAACTTAATAAATTGGTACCTCAGCCGGCCATTTCCCTTGAGCCAGAGAATTGGATAACCCGACCACAAGATCTTCAGAGCCAGCGCTCCGGGTTTGGCGTCGGGAGGTGTGTTGTTGCTTTTTCAAAAGAAAATCGGGGTCTAAATGAGAAAGAGGATGAGAAAATGGGACTTTTCGGATGACCCGCCGTATCTTCTTTGGTGGAAGGTGTTCTGAGTCAGATGAAATATAGGTTACCTCAGGAGCGTTGGCATGGCTTGTCTCCGATTCTTCCTGTGAGTAAGTATTGTCAGTAAGGTGCATAAAAAGACAGCCAAGAGAGTCAAGTTCTACCTCCGAGTCGTCAACTTTAGGCTGCTCTTGAACAACAGTCTTCTTCTTACAGCCGCCGGCTTTCACCTGAGTTTTCTTCCTCGTGGGAGGAGTATATTTTTTCTTCCAAAAGCCGGAGTTAGCCTGAAGGCAAGAGTCGCTGAAAAAGATTAAAGGTTGCTATATGTATAGTTAACATGGAGGTAAAAGAAATTGAAAGCCGTCCTTACATCCGGGGCCGGATTTGCGGCGCAAAAAGGTTGTAACCCAACGGTACGGCAAGCTTCTTGGGACTCACGACAAAGTCCCTTGATGGCAGAAACAATGTTCTCTTCGGTCAGAGTGGTGTGATTGAAGCAGAGAGGGTCGTTTGAGATGCTCGTATATTCACACGTAAGACAGTCCCGTCGGTTCAGTGGCATGACCTTCCAGGAGATCCAACAGCAGGTTAAATCAATTCCTGTCAGACCGTTTGCCAGGAGGGCTCTGATTTTGGCGAAGGCCGGAGCAAACTTCGCTCGTGCTGAGGCCGACATTCGTTCTGGAAGTTCAGTCATGGTGCAGAGCCGGGTTAGACGGTAACCTGGCAATGGATGCTCTCCCTCTAGAGAAGTGTCTTTGCAATAAAACTAAGTTCTAGTCCAATCCTTGGGGTGACTTGGCATTCGGACAGCTGGAAAGGCCAAATCCCGTCTCCTTTGGATGGAGACTCCGCCGAGTTCTAAGCTTGGGCCGTCCGCCACTTCCGTTTGGCGGTTGACATAAAAGAAGTCACGGAAGAGATCCACGGACGACTCTTCTTGGAAGTTGCATAAATTGGAGATAGACTTGGGCGCAATTCCTGAGGATGCAGCTTGAAGAAATGGAGGACGTCTCGAAAAAATTTAGACCCGGGCGGGCTGAAACCGCGCGCAAGATGGTCAGTAAAGATGACAATTTCACCCTATTGAGGGATGAGTTTCTTCTCTAGACCCGGAACCCGCCAATGAACAATATTCTAAGCCAGCAAAGTTCATGCGTCTACAAAATCCTGCAGGAATTCTTCGGAGACCACAAAGCCGACCCAGTTGCAAGAAGATGTCGGGAACCCGATCCTAAGTCATATGAATCCAGACTGTAACATATCACATCGCTTTGCAGCCTCACGCACGGTAAGCTCCATGGCTGTAGCCTTACCTTAGCCGGGACCGTTTGCGTCTTTTGGCTCACGTATGTGAACATGTCGCTGGCAATCAAACGACAGAGGACCCGGGCCGACATGACTAGTAATAGAACCCAAGTGGCACATCTGTACGGAAACATGCATATGTAACCCAACAATGCAGGTGTCGGCATCAAGCGTGTGTAGACGAGTCATAGCAAGCTACAAGGACTCCATTATGTCGTGAGACATAAATGCCATCACCGCATGTAGACGAGTCGTAGTAGGCTACATGGACTCCATTACACTGCGAGACATTTCCTTGAAGGGATAGACACAGAAGCAAACAAGGATACATGCCGGTCCAGAGCAGTAGCAAGCTACCATGGCTTGGTGGAAGCACAAAGAGGCAGTTTCCCGTAAAGAGTACTACTAAAGGCACACAACTAGGTGTCGGATCCCATACATACCGTTGCACGTCACACGTACGCACGACATGCCCGATATGCATAGATACAACCATGGCATCACAACATAACCATACAACAACTTTTATTTAAGAGGCTTAGACGAGCCTTGCATAATATGTTCTTACAGATAGGGGTCACATGACCCGACATTCAAGTTATACAAACAAGTTCATACGAACCAAGTGGAAGCATAAGCTGTCTGAGTACAGACAGATGAAAGGGGAAAAAGGCACATGGCCTGACTATCTACAGCCCGCCACAGGGCATAAGGTCGTAGCTGGGACACCAGCTATTCGGCATTGTCAACATCTAGAAAGAACCCACCTGATGGGGCCTGGGTCTCATATGCAACATTTATTAAGCAAACATGAGTACAAACGTACTCAGCAAGTCTTTAAAGCAGGCCTAGTCTACTCATGCTCATGTATCAACAAGGGGGTGGTGGAGTTTATGCAGCAATGCCAGCTTTGACTCATGGCTAACCTACACTATACAATTTTAACTCTTTGTTTACATTTTAGATATCGCACACGAGTCCACTAACTCCATGACAATACATCCCCATGGATTCACTTCCCTGTCCTGGGAGAGTGCCATCCACGATACTCACACTTGTCTTGATATTTTTATGAGTATCCATTTGATTATCTATGAACAACATAAGTTATCCAAGTAGTCCATATCCGAGGACGCGGCTATTCGAATAGTTTCATACCCTGCAGGGGTGTACTTCTTCACACACGCTCTCGCCACTTATCGCTGTGTGCTCATAAAACCAGGCACCTCGGCAACCTTCAAGCGGAAGCCCAGCGTGGGATTTGGCCACGACCGTCAATCACATAAGACCTCTTGTCCAGGCTATCGCCTATTTGAGACTGAACCCGCACGGAAGTCCGGCCGATGTTTCCGCTACGGCCCCAAACGATGTGCGCAGGGTTCCCAAGCCCACCATTCGGGTGACCCTTGGTACACCGTGCCATTGCCTACCGCGTCGTAACCCACCCCTAGGGTCAGGGCTACGCACGGCCTCCAGCTTGCTATAAACACCAGAAACTACTTGCAACTCCTGGACCAAGGACTAAGCGATTGATAAGTCGAGAGGGTCAATTAAGTATCCCAACGTGTGGTAGTAACTAGTCTTGGATCACAAACACGAAACTCAGTTCCTAAGAATGGTCCCAATGAGACAACCTGCTATGTACTCCTACATAGCCTCTCATCACTACCTTTACCAAATCGGGTTCATCATAAGCTTATCACATTGGAACAACAATGTTTCACTCTAGTTCATCACCCGGATGAATCAGACCTGACACAACTCTAGGCATAGCAAGCATAGCAGGCAAAGTAAGCTAAGCACATCATGGCACAAGCATCTACCAGGTATGCTAGGTTGCAAGGTTTAGCTATTTACTGTGACAATGACAGGTCATGCATAAGAATAGGTTCATCTACCGTGTATGATAGGCAAGCGAACGTTTGTCCTAATGCAATAAACAAGAGCAGGAGCGAGAGAGTGGGATGTTATCGGAATGATCAAAGGGTTTGGTTGCCTTGCTGAACAGCGGGAAGGTTCTCTCCTCCGTTGGAATACTCGGGGGTATCCTCAGAAGCAGGGCCTACCGCAATGTAGATAAATAGCATTCAATACACGCAAGTGCAACAATATGATGCATGATCATGACATGGTAGCATGTATGGATGAGCTAGTGCAACTAGTTTCCAAGTTAATTTGAAGGGAGTTTGAATATAGGTTCATAATTGTTTTGCATTTCAAATTCCATATACGAACCTATTAGCAAATGTCAATGTTCTTCTACATAGGTTGCTCTAACATGCATGATAATAGCACCATTGGATTCATTGAATTTTTCTGATAAATTTTCATATATAAATTATTTTCATCTGATTTACAGATTAATTTATATGAATTTTTAAAGTTTTAAATAATTTTTGGAATTATTTTTAAAACTGGAAAATGAAATATGACGTCAGCCTGATATCACTATGACGTCAGCTGGTCGGCTGACCAGGCCAGGTCAAACCTGACATGTGGGGCCCGCACGTTAGTGACACATGCTTAATTCTAGCGCTGACCAGGGTTTGACCCGTATTTGGGGCCCACTGGTCAGCGGCTAGAGCCTAATTAATCAGGGGGATTAGCCCCTGATGATGGCCACGTCGGCGCCCACTAGAGCGGGGCCGGCGACGACCATCTGCACGGCGGCGATCCACCGGAGTTGCGCCTTCGGCGACCATTTGGCGTGCGGAGGGCACCGAGAGGTAGCCCGTGCACGCGCGCGCCTAGCAGGGCTGCACAGGGGGCTCGAGGTTGCCGGAGATGACGACCACGTCGAGCTTGGCGGCGACGACGGCTCGGGCAGGAACGACTACTATGCTATAGGCCGCGGGAGGAGGACCTGAGGGCGGCTACGAGCTCCTGGAGGCACTACGAGCACGAGCCTATGGCCAAGAGCGAGCTTTGGCCGCTGTGGCCACTGCTACGCCATGGCCGGCAGCGAGCTCCGCTCGGCTCTGGCTACCGAAGGGGCTAGAGAAGGGGAACGACATCGGGACTAGGGGGAAACTGTCCGGGGCTTCACCGGAGGGGCTTCTGGCACCACAGCATGGTCGGGGACACAGGGAGGGCGACGAATCGTCAACGTCTTAAGTCCAACGAGATGGGGAGCAGAGGAGAGGGAGAGGCGGAAACGGCTCGGCGGTGGCTTAGCCTATCCTCTTGCCAGCGCGACGAGGAGGCGGCGAGACAAGCAAGGAGGAGGTGGCCAGCGCGTGGCCATTGCCGGCTGCGGGGGCAGTACGCAGCTGCTTCTCCTCCTGGCAGGAGGAAGAAGACGCTGCTGCCCCTATGGGCTAGGCCTCTTCTTCAGGTAAGCCGAGGTGGGCTTTCTTCCCCTTTTTTATTTCAATTCTTTTCTAACTCCTGACATTTTTTTATTTTAATTTCAGGCACATATGCTATTTTAAAATATCCCAAATATTTTATATATTGAAGTTTGAATATTTCAAACTTATCCAAAAAGTTTGAGGATATTTTGAAAATTAAACTAATGATAATGCTTTATTTGGTATTTTCAGTAGCTTTATCATTTATTTTTAAATTTCTTCAGTTGTTCAAATATTTAAAATGGCCCTTGTTATAACCATCTCCAGATTTATCGGACATAGGGAACATTTTAGTAGGGCATTTTGGATTTGTTGAATTTTCACCAACTTGAATTATTTGGATTCAATGTGAGCTTGGGGTTTCAATTAATCCCCATTTTATGTTTATGCAAAAAATGAAACATGATGCAACACCCATGCTGTCCTATGACATCTAGCTAGGGATGTGACAACTCACCCCCACTCAAAAGAATCTCGTCCCAAGATTTTGAAGTCGTCAGGAAGAGTGCGGGGTACTCTAGTCGAAGACGATCTTCTCTTTCCCATGTGGCCTCCTTTTCAGAATGGTGTGACCACTGAACCTTGAGAAACTTGATGTTCTGACGCCGAGTGGTATGCTCGGCTTGATCAAGAATACGAACATGGTATTCTCGATATGTAAGGTTGTCTTGGAGATCAAGCGCTTCGTGGTCTACCTCACGGACAGGGTCCGAGAAGCAACGCCTGAGTTGCGAGACGTGGAAGACATCATGAACCTTGGAAAGATGCGGCGGTAGTTCCAATTGGTAGGCAACCTCTCCTTGTTTGGCAAGAATACAAAAGGGTCCAATGTAACGAGGAGCCAATTTGCCCTAGATACCGAATCGATGGGTAACCTTCAGAGGCGTAACCCGAAGGTAGGCCTTCTCGTCAACTTCAAAGGTCACAGCCTTATGATGGCGATCATATTGGCTCCTTTGACAGATTGGGCTGTTTTCAACTTTTCACGAATAATGCGAACTTGCTCCTCTGCATTCTGGATCATATCCGGGCCAAAGAGTTTCCTCTCTCCTGTTTCTGACCAGTTAAGAGGTGTTTGACACCTTCGTCCATAGAGAACTTGTTAGTGCATCTAGTTCCCCTTAGTGATTATGGTGTATTGAAGACTTATTGGTTAAGGCACTAATGTATTTGTGAGTATACACATGCTCTATAAGTTGATGAGGAGTTTGATATATTCGAAGATTATTGACCCCCTAAAAATGTATGTCTTCAAGTGAAGACTTTGCTGAAGACTTTCTGAAGACTTTGTGCAGACTTTGAAAATGAAGAAGTTAGTGTGACCTTGAAGATATGAACGAGGAATGTGAAGCGTGAAGACTCTTGTTCTCGTAGTTTCATTTCCTTTATTGGAGTCATAGGAAACACCGTACTATCAAAGGGGGCCGAGGTAATACTAAGGAAAATTTTCAACTGATACTCAACTCCAAAATCCTCAACCCATACAATTCTTCGACTGAAGCTTTTGGAAATCTCTTACGGTTCAGACAAGTTTTTCAGTGACAGAGACGAAGGTCTTCTGGTCTCTAAGGAAATTGATCTGACTGAGGAGTTAGGATTTCGCCAGTGCGAATGGCCTACAAGTGAGGATCATGATAAGCTGAGGACTTTCATAGTTCGAAATTCCGACCGTTGCTGTGCTTAGCACCAGCTGTCCCTAATCGTTCTTATACACATAACGGTCATATCATTGGGGGCATTTATGTCTTATCATGTCAGGTTGCACCCTGCCTATAAATAGACGACCCCCACAACCACTAGCTGGTTGGCTGCTCCGAGAAAGAACTGACACTTGTCATTTGAGAGCAGCCCATCCTCTGAGGACTTTGAGAGAAAATCATCAGTGAGGAAAAACCCACAAACCAAACCACAAAACCCATAGTGATTGAGCATCACTAAAGAAATTCTTGTGTGGAACCGACGCTTGTTACCTTTGAGGACTGTGCATCCTCTAGACGGTTAGGCGTCATGGTCTAGTGCTCCTGCAGTCAATTGGGGACCATGAAGTGACCTTGGTCTAGAGCATCCAGCAGTAAATTGTGGATTGCCTGGAGACCAGTTTGTGAGGGTTTTGGAAGTCTACCCTGAAGACTTACCACGAGTGTTGGGCGAGGACTGTGTGACCTTAGCTCAAGGAGAATACGGTAAGGACTGTGTGTCCTCTGGTTTAAATATCAGGCCGCTCCAAACCAAACATACGACTGTCACAGCAGTTGGAACTGGGTCATCAAACCATTGTATTCATCAAGCTACCTGGTTCTATTTCCTCAACCTCCTTATTACTCATAAACCTGTTGATGAAATTGATTGTTACTGTTTGAAGAATTTGACTAAAGACTTTCGCAAATTCCTCACCTCAAATTCTTCAAGTTGCCTTGTTCATCACTGCTTATCCTTATCACGCTACTCACTGTTCGTGCATGTTTCATTTCATCATGATGACTAAGCTGATACTATGCTCCTCATGCACCTGAGTACTTATTCCGCTGCTAGTTATTAATCACATTTCAAATTCCTCAAAGTTGAAATCCCTCAAGTGATGAATTTGTAAAAATCGCCTATTCACCCCCCTCTAGCCGATATAACGCACTTTCAATTGGTATCAGAGCAGGTACTCCCTCGCTCTGTGTGATTTTGGTTTAACCACCTGGAGTTTTAGTTATGTCGACTGCAGGTATGATCAAGGTTTCTGTGGGCTGTCCTACCTTCGATGGGACGAACTACCCCTACTAGAAGAACAAGATGTGTATGCACCTTGAAGCTATTGACAACGATCTCTGGTATATTGTGGAAAATGGTGTGCCCTCTATCGCTCCCACTGTCACTGCTGCTGATGTGAAGAGATTCAAGCAACTCGATTCTCAAGCAAAGAATATCATCTGTGGCCATCTGAGCAAGGGTCAGTATGGCGGAGTTAGCGCTTTGGAGTTTGCTAAGCTTATCTGGGATAGGCTGTCCAAAGTCAACGAAGGTGTTTCCACTCAACGTGACTCTCGTGTTGATGTTCTTTGCAATCTCTTCAACCGCTTCAAGAGGCTTGACAATGAAAATGTTCAGCAAACATTTGATCGCCTCACTGATATATCAAATGAACTTCAAGCACTGGGTGCCACTGATATCACTGACCATGAAGTGGTGAAGAAACTGCTACGATCTCTCGATTCCTCATTTGATACTCTGGTTTTGATGATCCAAGAACGTGGAGACTATAAAGCTCTTGATCCTGCTGATATTCTTGAGAGACTCAATACTCATGAATTCCAACAAGCTGAAAAGAGAGACCTCTACGGGCCATGCTATGGAAGATCTCGTGCTCTGAAGGCAAAAGCAATTTCCTCATCTGAAGAAGAAGATTCTGACAGCAGCCTTGGTGATCCTAAAGAACTATGTCAGGAACTAGCTATGCTTGTGAGGAAATTCCAGAAGTTCTCAAGAAGAGGTGGATTTGGAAAGTCATCAAAAAGTGGCTTGAGGAAATCATATTCCTCACAAGATTACAAAAAGAGAACATGTCATCGTTGCAAGAAGCGTGGCCACTTTATCTCTGATTGTCCTCTCTGGGAAAAAGACTCAAAGAAGAAGAAGAAATACAAGGATGATAGTTCTGATGACTCGAAGAAAAAGAAGAAATCTTCAAAGTCCTCATCTGCAAAGACCTTATCTTCAAAGTCCTCAAAGCACAAGAAGAATGGTTCCAGAAAGGCTCGAGCATTCATCGGCAAGGAAATGGATTCTGAGGAAGAATTTGAAGAATATGAAGAAGATGAAGAATCTGAGGAGGAATCAGAATCTAGTGTCGCTAGCCTTGCTCTCACTACCGCCTTTGTCAGCAAGTCTATCTTCAATGATGAAGAATACGACTACTCCAACGACTCTGACATCAACAATGATGATTATGCTCCCACTTATTGCTTCATGGCAAAAGGCTCAAAGGCACACAAACATCATTCCTCATCTGAATCAAGTGAAGGTGAATCTGATGAATATGTGAAACCTAGCTATGCTAAACTTGTTAAAATTGCCACTAAGCAACAAAGTGCACTTGAAAAGCTTCAGAAAATGCTGACTATGCTGGAGATCATGTGGATCACAAGTCAATCTCAGGCACATGTCATTTCCTCGGACGATCCTTAGTCTGTTGGTCCTCGAAGAAGCAGAACTGTGTTTCACTCTCTACTGTAGAAGCTGAGTACATTGCTGCTGGCTCGTGTTGTGCTCAGTTACTCTGGATAAAGCAAACCCTCAAGGACTACGACATCAAGCTGAAGAATGTGCCTCTTTACTGCGACAACGAGAGTGCCATCAAGATTGCGTACAACCCAGTTCAGCACTCCAAGACCAAGCACATCCAGATTCGTCATCACTTTCTTCGAGATCATGTACTCAAGGGCGACATCTCCATCAATCACATTCCCACTGAAGAACAACTGGCCGATATCTTCACAAAGCCCTTGGATGAAAAGAGATTTTGCAAGTTGCGGTGTGAGATAAATATGTTAGAATCTTTGAATGTTCTTTGATGAAGAGCACAAATCCTAGCACGTATGCAAAATTGAGGACTTAGATTTGCAACACACTAAGTAACGTTTTTCTTCAATCAATGAAGAATAACTCTCTAAGTGTGAAGAAATTAACGAAGAATTTGATTCTCAGAACTCTACGACAATTGTAAGTAGTGTCTGAAATCATCATTCTTATACGGTGGGTCACGCCACCAACCAAAAGTTGAAATTCTTCAAAATTGAGCACCGTTGCAAATTCTTCAAATTATCAAATTCCTCAATTTTGCAAATTCCTCAAGTTTTCAAATTCATCAACTTTTCAAATTCTTCAAAACTTTTGAGACTCATATTCTTCATTGACTATATATGTGTGTATATATATATTTGAGTTTTTCAATGTCCTCAACAACATTCACTTATTGCTAATTCTTCAAGTTGATTTTCATCTGAGTGAATGTGATCGGACCCTTTCCCCGTCTATGCTAAACTCAACCCAGTCTATTCACAAATTCCTCATATGCGTTCTACTTTGAAACTTGTTCAAAGTCTTCACTGTGTCCTTGACAGCCGAAGAATCTGCGAACGAAAACTTTGAAATCTTCACTACCAAAATTTTCGGCGATTCCCGCTCAAACTGTTCCGATTCCCGCGCCTGGATAACCCACGATCCTCCACAATCTTCACTACCCAGATTGTGGGTGACACCTGTCGTGTGGAGAGAAAGGGTCAATGGTAATCCTGTCCAAAATCTTCGGGAGGATCAGTTTTCACTTCCTCTATAAATGCCCCCTTCTCAGCAACTGTGCTCGGTTACTCCGCATCTCATCCCTCCCCCGAGCTCCAACCTAGCGCCGCCACTAAAGTCATCGTCGCCGGTGAGGAAGAGCTTTGCTGCCTCAACCTCGTCGTTGCCATACTCGCATCAGCCACGGAAATCTTCATCCCTCCGCCACTATAGCTGTCTCCTTCTGCCAAGCTAGGGCGTGGGAGATCTGAACGGACAAACTTCCTCATTTCATCTCTGTGTTCGTCGTGTTCTTCACCAGGCGCTACTTGAAGAAAAACTATGTACCTCTTCAGAATCTTCAAGAGTTCATATTCCTCAAGTGAAGAAAATGTCTGATGGAAAGAAACCTTAGAAAGGAGGGAAAAAACGAGATGTGCACACTGTATTTGAGATCCCTGAGGGTCTATATGATGAATATTGCACACCTGATGAAGAAACTCTTGGAAAGGAGACGACCAAGAAGAGGAAGATCCGCCTACAAAAGATTGAGAGGAGATGGGCCAAAGAATGGAGAGAATATCGTTATGTAACTCCAAAATACATGATGAAATTCACTGTGAAACCACCTTGCAGCAGGCCTCCTCTTGCTCCTAACCAAATTGCTGATCCTACTAGCCTCAAAACTAGTGAGGACTTTCCTGACATGTGGGAAAAGCAACAAGCCATGTTGACGAGGAAAGCCAAAGAGGCAGTGAAGAAATTCAACGAGGATTCTGCTGCTGCTGCCTTTGCCGGAGCTTCTGCTAGTGTTCCGAAGAAAATGATAAAGAAACATGCCCTAAAGATTGTTTCTTCAACATCAAAATCCTCAGTACAAATTCCTCAAGGTCAAAGGCCTTAGCCGAGAAAACCTTCTACACCTGGAACTGTTGCTGCTCAGTCATCTGCAATAGCTACAAAGTCCTCAACCCCAGTGCATCTGTCAACATGCAAAAGGACTAAGGGTTTCACCGTTGTTCCGAAGCTCACTACAAGCCCCTCCACAACTGCAAAGTCTTCAACCAGACCCTCTGTGCTTAAACTAAAGAAGACAGCTGGACATGGTCAAAGACCAAGCTCTCACACCAGCAAGGCTCTGGTTACAGTCCCCTCAGATTCTTCAGAGGGTATTGATGCTGATGATGCTGATGCTGATGATGAGGAATTGGTAGAAATCATCAGACAAAGTCAGCACAGGGCTGCCAGAGCAAAGGGTAGCTCTGTTCCTCTCATGTTGGATCCCCAGTTGATCCTCAACTTCGATATATGGCATGAGGACCCAAGCACTCCACTTTCCTCACTAAATCTGCCTCCTGAAGTGGATCATGTCCTCACCCACTTCATCTCTGAAGAACAATGGAAGAGAGAGCAAGCTCAGAGAGCTAAGAGGAACAAGTCTCACAAAGAAAAGTTTCTGCCCGAAAATGTGATGAACTTGACCCAAATCAACTCGTCACAGTTCAGTCCGAGATTCGCACTCTCTCTTTGGATCAACAGAGATATGATGCTGAATGGAGGGGCACCAAGGTCAGACTCGTCAAGGCTGCTCAAGCAGCTGTAAAGGATCACAACACCAGGGTTGCAGCTCGACCACAACCACAAATGACTCAGTCTAAAGAAATTGCTCGGACTGCAGATGAAATTCCTCAGGCAGCTGATGAAAATGCTCAGCGTGATGAAACTGTAGTAAGAAATGGTTCTGCCCCAGAAGCAACTGCTAGTGCTGCTGAGGAAACTCAGACCACTGATGAACATACCAGGGCAACCTCCAATGTTGTGCCTGAAGAAACTGAACCAACCAGGACGGCTGCATCAGTCATTCCTGAAGAAATTGCTACTGCTGAGGAAAATCCCCTCAAAAGAAAAGCATCAACTTCTGAAGCCCCTTTGTTGAAGAAGTTGAAAACCTTGACAAGTTCCTCAGCTACACCACTTGATGCAACCCCAATTTCCTCGGCACCAGCCTATGCTATTGTGCCAATTGGGGAAGCATATGACATTCCTCAAGAAGAAGAGAATCATTCGGTTGCTTCGTCAGAGCCTCTTGATGAGGAAATAGTCATTGATGACACTGCATCAACTCCCAAGGTATCATCGCCCCAGCTTCTGCTAACTGATAGCGCTGAAGAAATTAATGAAGAAGTTGACATTGGTGACACTACTCCTGTCATCAATGATGAATATTGGGAATCTGCACATCCCAATTCACCCGTGGCAACTCCCCTGATGTTGATTTCTCAGTCACCTACACAAACTGAGGAAATACCTGAAGATCCTGAACACCTGTACCTTCCAGACCCTGAAGAAATTCTAGCTGCAACAGCTGAGGAAATTGATGCTCCGGCCACTGCTGTTCCTTCCATGACAATGGAGATCAAGGGGCGTACACGGACAAATCTTCAACCCAAGCCAAGACTGCCTCTCAAAGGCTCTGTTCGTCCAAAATTCCTCAAGACCAATTTCTTTGATGAACACATGTTCTTCTTTGGACCAAACCCCTATGACTCTGCAAGGGCTGGTACAGGTTCTGGACTCCCACTCAATTGAATTATTATGCTTCAGTCCTTTATGAGAAGAAGAAAGTCTTCGAGCACCATCAGATTCCTCACGCGGACATGGAAAGTCTTCCATCATTTACTCCTGTGCTTCAAGTTCTATATGATGCTGGACTTCTTCCATTTTGTGTTGACATCTGCGATTGGAATGAGGAAATCATCCTTCAATTCTATGCCACATTGCATATCGGTGGAGATTCCTCAGACATCAACTCTTGGATACTGGACTAGATGACTGGCACAACACACTTCACCGCTCAAGCCTCTGAATTGCTTCAGTGTGTCCCAGTCCAAATTCCCTCAGAAAAAGCTCGCAAGTTGTTTGATGAACCTCCTCTACCCAATCAACTGATGAATGTGCTGATGAAGACATTGCCATCTAGAAAGCCTCAACGCCAAGTCTTCTTAGTGAAGGATATGCTCTATGTGCCTCACACAGTCTATCGCATATTGGCAAACACACTATGTCCTCAGAAGGGTCACAACTCTGAAGAAGAAGAAGTTGAAGGAATCAGGAAGAATATTCTCTTCAACGTCATCCATGGTATTCCCATTAACTTGCATGATTTCTTCATGAGGACTTTGGCCAGTGCTGCTGTCGCTCCATTTGAGCAGAAGCCATATGCACCCTGGATTATGAAATTCATCATGGATAAGACCTCAGTGCACTACAAAGCTGATTTCTAGAATCACTTCAGTTTCCTGCCACCCATTGAAGTCATCAAAAGTACAATTTCATCAGTTGAAGGGAAAGGCAAGTCTGTTATTGATGAAGGAACACATCCCCTGGATGGACAGTTTCGCAAGGCCGCTTTCTTCTCCACAAATGATGACACTGCCACACAAGACTCTGATGCAAAGGCCTCAGCTCCGAAAGAGTGTGCCCCTCGATTGATGACTGACCGCGAACTTCTTATAAGTCATCATTAGAAGGTCGATCGCAATCATAAGTGGGTAAAGCGTCAACTTGGGTATATTGTGCAGAATATGACTGTGACGCAGAACACTGTCAAGAGGAACCACCACTATGCTCATGAAAACCTCAAGCGCTCTTGGGCTGTGCTAAATCACATCATGTCTTCTGACGAATTGGATGAGCTGAACTTTGAAGAATATCCTAACTTCGCTCGCTGTCCTCAGAAGAAGTTGAAGAAAGTCTAAGTTCCTCTGATGGTCACTAGTTCATATTCTTCATCTCGCGAGCGCGATGAAGATGAAGACATTGATGATACTGCTGCTGGCCCTGCATCAACAATCGACCCCGACAACGCTAGCGCTCCTTCTTCACCAACAAGATGAAATTTCTCATGGGGGCGTTAGTCATCACTTTTTCTTCCCTTTTGGTCTTCGATGACAAAGGGGGAGAAAATTTGAGTTAGTCTTCAAGCGGGTCAACATATATATGGGCTATTTTTGTTTAAGTTACAACTCTCGCTCTTCTAAAGTTTTTGGTTATTGAGTTGTAAACTTAAGTCCGATGGTGGTCTGACACTTTTGAACTATTTCCTCGCATGTTTATTTCCTCAAATACCTTAATGCATGCATGCTGAATTTCGTCAGACACCATTTGCCTCACGCTTTTCAAATTCTTCATTTCATATATTCAAATGCATGTATGAATTACAAGATATAGGGGGAGTTCTGCATGTTTTGAACCTACCATGTGCATTTGCAGCCCAAAGCAAATTCCTCAAATATGCACATCTTCAGGGGGAGTTCTTCTATATCTTGCAATCAAATTCCTCAAAATCTGTACTTTCACTTCATATGTTTATCCCCGTTGAAAACTTAACCTATTTGTCATCAATCACCAAAAAGGGGGAGATTGTTAGTGCATCTAGTGCTCCTTAGTGATTTTGGTGTATTGAAGACTTATAGGTTAAGGCACTAATGTGTTTGTGAGTGTACACAGGCTCTATAAGTCGATGAGGAGTTTGATATATTCGAAGATTATTGACCCCTAAAAATGTATGTCTTCAAGTGAAGACTTTGCTAAAGACTTTCTGAAGACTTTGGTGAAGACTTTGTGAAGACTTTGAAAAAGAAGAATTTGGTGTGACCTTGAAGATATGAACGAGGAATATGAAGCGTGAAGACTCTTATTATCGTAGTTTCATTTCCTTTATTTTAGTCATTGGAAACACCGTACTGTTAAAGGGGGCCGAGGTAATACTAAGGAAAATTTCCAACTGATGCTCAACTCCAAAATCCTCAACCCATACAATTCTTCGAGTGAAGCTTTTGGAAATATCTTACGGTTCAGACAAGTTTTTCAGTGACAGAGACGAAGGTCTTCTGGTCTCTGAGGAAATTGATCTGACCGAGGAGTTAGGATTTCGCCAGTGCGAATTGCCTACAAATGAGGATCATGATAAGTTGAGGACTTTCATAGTTCGAAATTCTGACCGTTGTTGTGCTTAGCGCCAGCTGTCCCCAATCGTTCTTATCCACATAACGGTCATATCATTGGGGGCATGTCACAGCCCTTGAAATTGCTTGCATTAGTTGCATCATGTCATCATGTCTAGATTCAAATGAAACCTGAAATGGGGATGTCAAAAACCCTATGACCTCATTGAATAAATAAAATCCCAATAACTGAGTTTTTCACTGAATCCTAAAATGCTATTAAAAATGTTCCATATTTCTGATAAATAGTGGAAACAACAAATCAGAAGAGCATTTAAAATTTTGAACTCAATTTGGATATTTTAAAAGACCCAAACCCCCACTGAAAATCACTAATAAAGACCTAAAGATATTTTAGTTGCTTTAAATTTTTCTGAATTTTTTTGTGTGGTTGCAAATATTCTACAAATACCACATAAATACTTTTAGGAATTTTTGTATTATAGTTTTTCCAAACACAATTAAAATTAAAGCATGAATCAAAAGAAAAATAGGAAATAAAAATAAAGAAGGAAAGAGGCCCACCTGACTTACCTGTTGCAGAGCCGGCCCAGCGCACCAGGGGCAGGGGCGTCTTCCTCCTTGCGCCAGTAGGCAGAGGGGAAGGCAGCCACGGCGCCGTGCGCGCACGCCACGCCATCAGCTTGCCTCCCTGCCCCGCCAGCGCGCCGCCGTGGATAGAGCCGCGCCGCCGTCTGGATCCTTTTCCCCCCTCTCCATCTCTCTTCCCCCTTGCTCTGTCCCTTTCCCCCCCTCTCGTCTCCGAGCGCCATGGTCGCCGCCACTCGCAACCACTGCGGCCACCGGCCTCCCCTCGCCTAGCTAGTAAGCCCATCAGGTCCGCCGTTTCCCCCAGCTCCTTCCCGCCGAAGGAATCGAGGCCAGAGGCCCCGCGGCATCGTCCCCGTCGCCGTTTTCATCTCTGGGCGCCGAAGATCGCCGGCGACCCTGCGCTCGCGTCGCCGCCTCTCTGAGCCGCCTTCGATGCCAGCGAGCCTCCCTATGAGCTCCCCGTCCTTCTCCCCATCTCCACGTGGTCCTCCTCGCCCCCTAGCCGCTAACCTCGCCGTTGCCGAAGCTCCGGCCGCCGCCAAAGTCGTCGTGGCCATCGACTACGGCGACCTCGTGTCCTCCCGTTGCCCTAGGTGGATGTGCGCAAGCCTTAGCTATCCGTAGGTGCCCTTCGCCGCTCAAATGGTCGCCGGAGGAAGATTTCCGGCGATCCCCGCCGTCTCGGCTCGCCGCCGGCGGCCTCCCTCCGTTGAAGCCGACGTGGCCGGGTTAGTTAGCCACTAACCACCCCACTTAGCCACTGACACTGCGGCCCACCCACTAAATAAGCCTGGTTAACTAATTAACTTAAATAATTAGCCTAATGGGTCACTGACTGGTGGGCCCTGCTGTGTTAATTAGTATTAAGTAATAAAATTAACCCCTATTAGTGACTGTGTCACTGACCAGTGGGCTCCACTGGTCAGGTTTGACCTGGACCTGGTCCAGTTGACCTGCTGACACAGGCATGACCTCAGCATGACGTAATAATTATTTTCTATAATAAAATAATTCCAGGAAATGCTTTAAACTTCTAAAAATCATAGAAAATAATCTATAACCCAGATGAAAATAATTTATATATGAAAAATGATCAGAAAAATCCAATAAATCTGTTTATGCCATGATCATGCATGTTTGAACAAGTTAACCTCACCAAATAGGACATTTTATGATTAGGATAATATATGAAATATCTTTTGGGGTTGAAATTCAAACTTGTTTGAATTCCACTTCAACCAATTTGGCTAACCACTCCTCTAGGTTAATTAAGTACCTTAATATGCCATGTCATACATCATGATTGTTGCATTGCATTGAATGTGCTCCTTTTTCCTGTTTGCCGGTGGTTATTCCCTCTCGGTAGACGATGGTTCCGACGATGTGAACGTTGAAACTAATGAAGAGAAGTATTTCTTCAGGATTGTCAGGCAAGCAAAAACCCCTTGAGCATGCTGATATGAACCCACTCTCTCGCTCCTGCTCCCTTTTTACTGCATTAGGACAACAACGATTCAACTGTTACATGTCATCGGTAGTTGAACCCATTCCTTTGCATGACCTGTTTTTGCCACAGTAAATAGTTGAAACCACTTAGCATGAGTAGCAACTGTTTGAGCCTTGTTGTGCTTACTCATACATGCATGCTTACTTACTATGCCTGCTATGCTTAGAGTCGTGTCGTACCGGGTCTGATACATCTGGGTGATGAATCGGAATGGCAGTATTCATGTCCTTCTGTGTTGAAGTTAAGTGTGTGAACACGATTTGGTAAAGGTAGCGATGAGAGGTCATGTAGGAGTACATGGCGGGATGTCTCATTGGGACCGACTTTAAGAACTGAGTTCTGTTTATGTTATCCAAGGCAAGATACTACCACACATTGGGCCTTGAATTATGACCCCGCTCGACTTATTAATCGCCTAGACCTCTGTCCAGGAGTTGCAACTAGTTTCTGGCGTTTGTAGGGAAAGTGTTGACGGCCGTGTATAGTGCTGCCCGATGGGGTGGACTATGATGCGGTACAGGCACAGTGGCACGATGTACCAAGTGGCACCCGAACGGTGGGCTTGGGAACCCTGCGCACATCGTTTGAGGCCGTAGCGGAAACTTCGGCCGGACTTCCGTGCGGGTTCAACCTCGGATAGGCGATAAACCTGGACTAGGGTCTTGTGTGATTGACGGTCGTGGCCGACGCCCACGCCAGTGCTTCCGCTTGAAGGTTGCTGAGATGTATGACGTGCATATGGTGCTAAGTGGCGAGAGAATGTGTGAAGAAGTATTCCCCTGCAGGGTGAAATAATCTGTTCGAATAGCCGCGTCCTCGGGTATGGACTACTTGGAGAACTTATGTGGTTCATAGATAACTGGAAGTGGATACTCTAAAATACACAAGATAAGCGTGAATGCTATGGATGGCCTTCCCGTAGGAAGACGGAAGTGGATCCATAGTGGTGTATTGATTGGTGAATATGTGGACTCGTGTGAGCTATTCCACCTCAAAATAAAGACTTGTAGTCGTAGTATAGGTTAGCCAAGAGTCAAAGCTGGCTTGCTGCAATAAACTCCACAACCCCCTTCATTGATACTGATGCATATGTAGTTAGTTCTGATGTAAGTCTTGCTGAGTACTCTTGTACTCACGTTTGCTTAATTTATGTTTTTGCATAGGAGACGTCAGTCTCGTTAGTGATCGTTTCAACGTGAAGTTCGATGTTGACCGGGTTAGCTTGGAAATGCTAGACAGAGATCTGGTTCCTTTGGTAGGGTCGTTGTAGCCTTTTAGGCTCCTCTAGCCACTTTTGTAGATGTCTGTACCCAG
This sequence comes from Hordeum marinum, assembly GCA_022496015.1. Classification (NCBI taxonomy): domain Eukaryota; kingdom Viridiplantae; phylum Streptophyta; class Magnoliopsida; order Poales; family Poaceae; genus Hordeum; species Hordeum marinum. Next base: position 324,692,830 of record CM039677.1, read on the forward strand.
ACATGTTTAACTTCCGATTGCTTGTTTGAATGCTCTGAATGTTGGGTCTTGTGACCCCTGTTTGTAACATCTATTGTATTGGCTCTTCCGAGCCTTCTAAATAATTGTTGTATTGTTGTATGGTTATGTTGTGATGCCATAGTTGTATCTATGCATATCGGGCATGTCGTGCGTACGTGTGACATGCAACGGTATGTATGGGATCCGACACCTAGTTGTGTGCCTTTAGTAGTGCTATTTACGGGGAACTGCCTCTTTGTGCTTCCACCGAGCCTTGGTAGCTTGCTACTGCTCCGAACACAGTGATTGACCGACATGTATCCTTGTTTGCTGCTGTGTCTGTCCCTTCGGGGAAATGTCTCGCATTGTAATGGAGTCCCTGTAGCCTGCTACGACTCGTCTACGTGTAGTGATGACATTTATGTCCCACGGCGTAATGGAGTCCTTGTAGCTTGCTATGACTCGTCTACATACGCTAGAGATCGACACCTGCATTGCTGGGTTACGTATGCCTGTCCCTGTACGGATGTGCCACTTGGGTTCTACGACTAGTCATGTCGGCCCGGGTTCTTTGACATTTGAATGCTAGCGACACTTTCACATACGTGAGTCAAAAGACGCAAACGGTCCCGGACTAGGTAAGGTGGCAGCCGTGGAGATAACCGTGCGTGAGACCGCAAAGTGATGTGATGTGTTACAGGCTGGATTCTTAAGGCTTAGGATCGGGTCCCGACAGGGCATTTATGTCTTATCATGTCAGGTTGCACCCTGGCTATAAATAGCCGACCCCCACAACCACTAGCTGGTTGGCTGCTCCGAGGAAGAACTGACACTTGTCATTTGAGAGCAACCCATCCTTTGAGGACTTTGAGAGAAAATCATTAGTGAAGAAAAACCCACAAACCAAACCACAAAACCCATAGTGATTGAGCATCACTGAAGAAATTCCAGTGTGGAACCGACGCTTGTTACCTTTGAGGACTGTGCATCCTCCAGACGGTTAGGCGTCATGGTCTAGTGCTCCTGCATTCAATTGGGGACCACGAAGTGACCTTGGTCTAGAGCATCCAGCAGTAAATTGTGGATTGTTGGGTGACCAGTTTGTGAGGGTTTTGGAAGTCTACCCTGAAGACTTACCACGCGTGTTGGGCGAGGACTGTGTGACCTTAGCTCAAGGAGAATACAGTAAGGACTGTGTGTCCTGGGACCGTGTGTCCTCTGGTTTAAATATCAGGCCGCTCCAAACCAGACGTACGACTGTAACAGCAGTTGGAACTAGGTCATCGAACCATTGTCTTCATCAAGCTACCTGGTTCTATTTCCTCAACCTCCTTATTCCTGATAAACCTGTTGATGAAATTGATTGTTACTGTTTGAAGAATTTGACTAAAGACTTTTGCAAATTCCTCACCTCAAATTCTTCAAGTTGCCTTGTTCATCACTTCTTATCTTTATCACGCTACTCACTGTTCATGCATGTTTCATTTCATGATGATGACTAAGCTGATACTATGCTCCTCATGCACCCGAGTACTTATTCTGCTACTAGTTATTCATCGCATTTCAAATTCCTCAAAGTTGAAATTCCTCAAGTGATGAATTTGTAAAAATCGCCTATTCACCCCCCTCTAGCCGATATAACACACTTTCAGAACTTCAAAAGGGGCTTTGCCCAGGCTTGATTGATAACTATTGTTATAAACAAATTCGGAAAATGGAAGACATTTTTCCCAGTTCATACCGAAAGATATAACACAAGCTCGGAGCATGTCTTCGAGGATTTGATTGACTCGCTCAACTTGACCACTTGATTGCGGGTGGAAAGTAGTACTAAAGGATAGATGAGTCCCCATAGCGGTTTGAAAACTTTCCCAGAATTGGGAAGTAAAGATACTTCCGCGGTCCGAGTTAATCTCCAATGGAACACCATGAAGAGAGACTATTCGAGAAACATATAACTCCGCTAGCTTTCTAGCAGTTATACTCTCCCGAACATGAAGAAAATGAACCACTTTGGAAAGGCGGTCAATGACCACAAAGATAACATTATTCCCTCTCTTGGTCCTGGGAAATCCGGTAATGAAATCCATACCAACCTTATCCCATTTCCATTTAGGAATAGCTAAAGGTTGAAGGGTGCTAGCAGGCCTTTGATGTTCTGCTTTCATGTGATGACAAACATCACAATTAGCAATGAACTAAGCAATTTCTCTCTTCATCCTAGTCCACCAGAACCTCTGGCGTAGGTCCTGATACATCTTGGTACTACCCGGATGAATTGTGAGAGTAGAATCATGAGCCTCTTTAAGGATCAGCTGTCTTAAGCGTGTGCTCTTGGGAACCATCCACCGGTTCTGGAAGAACACAACACCTTCATCGTCCTTGGAGAATTCTTTAGCATTACCGCTAGCAATATTCTCCTTGATCCGGGATATACCCTTATCATATTTCTAGACAGCTACTATTTGATCCTTAAGATTAGGTTTCGCCACCAAGTTGGATAGGAATCCTTGAGGAACAATGTGGAGGTTTAACTTCCGAAATTCCTCATGGAGAAGTGGTTGACCTTGTTGTAACATCAGGTTGTTACAATAAGACTTACGACTTAGTGCATCAGCCATGACTTTGGCTTTCCCCGGGGTGTAAGTTATCCCTAAGTCGTAATCTGTAATCAACTCAACCCACCCTCTTTGCCTGAGATTCAAATCTGGCTGGGTGAAAATATATTTCAGACTTTGGTGATCAGTGTAAATTTTGCAAAGATTACCCAGAAGGTAATGTCGCCAAGTTTTCAGTGCATGGACCACACCTGCAAGCTCAAGATCATGTGTTGGATAATTATCCTCATGTGGACGCAACTGTCAAGATGCGTATGCAATCACATGACGATCTTGCATAAGAATGCAACCTAATCCTTGTTGCGAGGCGTCACAATAGATAACAAAGTCCTTAGAGAAGTCTGGTGGCACCAGAACGGGAGCAGAGGTCAGTCATCTTTTCAACTCCTGAAAACTGTGCTCGCATTGTGCGAACTTTTCATCTTTATTGAGTAGTTCAGTCAGAGGTTTTGCAACCTTGGAGAAATTCTCGACAAAGCGGCGACGATAGCTCGCTAAGCCAAGGAAACTCCTAACTTGCTTAACCGATTCAGGTTGAGTCCAATCAAGGACAACCTGAACTCTCTCGGGATTGACAGCAATACCTTTACCAGAGATCACGTGGACTAGATAGGTCACTTCTGGCAACGAAAATTCACACTTGGAGAATTTGGCATAAAGACGGTGCTCTCGAAGTTTCATCAATACCAGCCTTAGATGCTCGACATGTTCCTGTTCGTTCTTCGAGTAGATGAGTATGTCATCGAGGTAAACCACGACAAATTTATCCAAATACTCCATGAAGATCGAATTCATCAAGCGAGAGAAGGTGGCTGGGGCATTGGTTAAACCGAAGGACATGATGGTGTACTCGTATTGACCATAACGAGTAACAAAGGCCGGTTTTGGAATGTCCCCGTTTCTAATTCGGATTTGATGGTATCCCAACCTAAAATCCATTTTGGAAAAGACAGAGGATCCAGCGAGTTGATCATACAAATCGTTGATCCTGGGGAGCGGATACTTGTTCTTAATGGTGACCAGATTCACTGGCCGATAATCCACAACCATCCGATCCGATCTATACTTCTTCTTGATGAAGAGAACGGGACAAGCCCAAGGAGAAGAACTAGGTTGGATGAAACCTTTCTTCAAAGCCTCATCGAGTTGGATCTTAAGCTCGGCTAGTTCTGAAGGTGGCATCTTATAAGGTCTTCTAGCTATTGGGATAGTCCCTGGAATAAGCTCTATCACAAACTCAACATCTCTGACAGGAGGAACTCCTGGCAGTTCTTCTGGAAAGACATCCGGAAAGTCACAGACTACCAGAATATCTTCTAACTTTGGAAGAGGGCTAGAATTGAGGGAATAGAGTTGGCGCTTGTCTGCTCGATTGGAGACATTAACTGTCTCACCCGATGGATGTGTAAGTTGAACATTCCTAGTATGAGTATCAATCTTAGCATAGTGGGCTTTCGTCCAATCCATGCCTAAGATGATATTGATGTACGAAGACTTGAGGGCTATCAAAGATGATAGGAAGACTAACCTATCCACCAGAATCTCATTATCATGGCTCACTCTAGAAGTTTGCTACTTTGAACTAGGAGTCTGAACTACTAAAGGAGTAGGCATATCACAAAAAGACATGTTATGCAACTGTGCATAACTTTCTGAGATGAAAGAATGAGATGCCCCAGTATCAAGTAGAACAGATACTGGATGACTATTGACAAGGAGCATACCTAGGATAACATCAGGATCCTCAATGTCTTCCTCGGCAGAGACATAATTCACTCGTCCACGAGCAGGACCTGGCTTCACATAGAAGGCTTTTCCTGGCTTCCCACATCCAGCCGGCTTAGCATTAGCCTAAGGACAATCATGAGAGTAGTGTCCTGGTTCTCCACACTTATAGCAGACCACGGTGGCACGGGGAGCAACATTGGCAGGCGGACCTCCAAAGGGCCTGGCTGGAGGGTTGGGCTGAGCTAGGCGAGGCGCCTGAAAGGACGACCTCACGGTGTATCTTGGTGGCAGAGCTGCGTTGGGAACCCAGACCCGACGTTTGTTGGAGCCCGAGCCAGATGCGGGGGTGAAGTCACTGTTGTGCTTTCTCGTGGCCTCATAGTCAGTCTGTCCAGTCTCGGCATTGATAGCCTTTTTGACGAGAGCCTGGAAGGTTGTGCACTCATGCAGTCGCAGGTCTCGACGGAGCTCAGGATTAAGTCCCTTGCGGAACCTAGCCGGCTTCTTAGCATCAGTTGAAACTTCCTCCGGAGAATATCAAGCAAGATTGCCGAACTCACGGCTATACACATCTACTGACAGTCTGCCCTGGGTGAACGCATAGAGTTCCTCTCTCTTGCGATCCATCAGCCCTTCCGGGATGTGATGGGTACGAAATGTTGCACTAAATTCTGCCCACGTTGGTGCAGGGCCTGGGGGACGCATGGCTTCATAATTTTCCCACCACAGATTGGCGGGTCCTTCCAGGAAGTAGGTTGCAAAGGTCACCTTGTTGGCCTCGGACACAGTGGCAGCCCGGATCTTGCGGAACATGTTGGTCAGCCAGTCATCCGCGTTGAGTGGGTCGACCGAATGATGATACTTAGGTGGGCACAGCCTGACGAAATCACCGAGTGACACGCCATCATTGAGATCATTGGGGGGAGCATGCGCTGTGTTCTGTTCAATTCGTTCCAATAGCCCGTTGGTCTCTCTCTTGTTCCTTTCGGCTTCAAGCATCACTTCTGCCAAGGAAGGAACATGTGGCTTCCCTCGCCCTGCTCGGGGGCAGGCACGGGGTTATTCCTAGTGGCCACCATCCTGGGAGAACAACCCACAACTTAAACATAGAGGACATCAACTCTAAGACATGAGATAAGGAATGTACTGGACAACATGGCATGCAGGGCAAACATCCAACAACATGGAAACATCAACTGCCCTATGAACACCATGATTCATACACACCATGACATAGTTCAGTACAAGCCCAAGCTGAAAACAAACTACTGAGAGATGACACAACTCATCGGAGGCATTACAAGCTTCCTATACATTATCTATATACACCTCCGCAACTCAACTCTCAACCTTGGTCATATCCCACAAGACACGCAGGACTGTGGCGATACGACTACTAACATACTAGTACTAACATCCACGTACTCAAGCATCGCCGTAGAATGCCTCATATAGGTTACCCCCATGACCCGGAAGCTGAACCTGAGGATCTGGAAACACTCTAGCCTGTGATCCCTGGGAACCGTAAGGACACGGATGTGGCCTTGATCCCCTTGCTGGCGGCAACAGCGGTCCTCGAAGAGGGGTGATGCCTCCAACATCGGGCCAATCTATGCGTGCTGGCAGATGAGTCCGCGATGGGTTCAACATTTCCAAATCTCCATAGCCTGTCTGCACGACAGGTGCCAACTGCGTCAGGGCTGTCCAAAGACGTGCACGGGTAGCATAAAGATCCATGCGAAGGGCATGTGCATCACGATCCCTGTTCTCCAACATCTGAGCGGTCACCTGCAGCCTAGGGTCCTCATGGGAATGATCACAGTAGGCTGCGCTAAGATAACCATCCTCACCTCCCATGGAAGCAGGAACATAACAGAACTCTGTGTCTTGAAGTAGACCATGGTGAAACCTCATGATAGTCAGCATGGTGTAGGCGGCCTCCTGAACTGCCATATCTATGGTGACGCCTAGTCCATAAGTCCAGTTAAGCGGCTCTACAGCTCCAGGATATGAAGGATATATCCTAACAGTACACAGATACTAACTCTGGTTGAAATCTCAATACTGTTCCTCCACTGTGTACTCTGGGTACCAACGGTAGCCAGCCTCCATCATAACTCTAACCAACATGGCCGTGTGACCCGGTACATCAATGCACCTGGTCAGATGGACCACCTGACAGGAAGGACGAGGGGGCATCTGAAACAGAGAATGGTGCAAAGACATTAGAGACTCTAGTAGAACTTGGACAGCATAACAGCTGTAATTTCTCAAAAAGGATTTTGAGACAACTTCAAAAGATTGGAAAAGCATAACCACTCGACTTTCTAGACTCAAATCTCTTCTCGAGTTGTTTGTCACGCCAACAATACTTGAGTACCGACATTCTCTCGCAAACGAGCTAGCTATTAGTCCATGGTTAGAAACTCGTGATCCTAAGCAATAGATGAGAAGCTTAGTTGTTATCCCCGTAGAAAAGATGAGAAAGACTTAGAATAGAATAACTTGCGAAGAGGAGTAAAAAGAGCCTTACGTTCCCTTCCACAATCAATTCCCCTACTATTTTATAGTGTTTCTAGACTCAACTTCGACCGGTTTGGCTTGGTAGTCCTATAGTCCGTCAGGCTCTGATACCAATGCTATCGGGACCCCGATCCTAAGTCATATGAATCTAGACTGTAACATATCACATCACTTTGCGGCCTCACGCATGGTAAGCTCCACGACTGTAGCCTTACCTTAGCCGGGACCTTTTGCGTCTTTTGGCTCACGTATGTGAACATGTCGCTGGCAATCAAACGACAGAGGACCCGGGCTGACATGACTAGTCATAGAACCCAAGTGGCACATCTGTATGGAAACAGGCATACGTAACCCAGCAATGCAGGTGTCGGCCTCAAGCGTGTGTAGACGAGTCATAGCAAGCTACAAGGACTCCATTACGCCGTGAGACATAAATGCCATCACCGCACATAGACGAGTCGTAGCAGGCTATAGGGACTCCATTACACTGCGAGACATTTCCCCGAAGGAACACACACAGCAGCAAACAAGGATACATGTCGGTCAATCAATGTGTCTGAAGCAGTAGCAAGCTACCATGGCTCGGTGGAAGCACAAAGAGGCAGTTTCCCGTAAAGAGTACTACTAAAGGCACACAACTAGGTGTCGGATCCCATACATACCGTTGTAAGTCACACGTACGCACGACATGCCCGATATGCATAGATACAACCATGGCATCACAACATAACCATACAAAAACTTTTATTTAAGAGGCTCAGACGAGCCTTGCACAATATGTTCTTACAGATAGGGGTCACACGACCCGACACTCAAGTCATACAAACAAGTTCATACAAACCAAGTGGAATCATAAGCTGTCTGAGTACAGACAGATGAAAGGGGAAAAAGGCACATGGCGTGACTATCTACAGCCCGCCACAGGGCATAAGGTCGTAGATGGGACACCAGCTATTCGGCATCGTCGACATCTAGAAAGAACCCACTTGATGGGTCTTGGGTCTCATCTGCAACATTTATTAAGAAAACATGCAAATGTACTCAGCAAGTCTTTAAAGCAGGCCTAGTCTATTCATGCTCATCTATCAAGAAGGGGGGGTGGAGTTTATGCAGAAATGCCAGCTTTGACTCATGGCTAACCTACACTACACAATTTTAACTCTTTGTTTACATTTTAGATATGGCACACGAGTCCACTAACTCCATGACAATACACCACCATGGATTCACTTCCCTCTCCTGGGAGAGTGCCATCCACGGTACTCACACTTGTCTTGATATTTTTATGAGTATTCATTTGATTATCTATGAATAGCATAAGTTATCCACGTAGTCCATATCTGAGGACACGGCTATTCGAATAGTTTCATACCCTGCAGGGGTGTACTTCTGCACACATGTTCTCGCCACTTATCGCTGTGTGCTCATAAAACCAGGCACCTCAGCAACCTTCAAGCGAAAGCCCAGTTAGGGAGTCGGCCACGGCCGTAAATCACATACGACCTCTAGTCCAGGCTATCACCTATTTGATACTGAACCCGCACGGAAGTCCGGCCGAAGTTTCCGCTACGGCCCCAAACGATGTGCGCAGGGTTCCCAAGCCCACCATTCAGGTGACCCTTGGTACACTGTGCCACTGCCTACCGCATCATAACTCACCCCTAGGGTCAGCGCGACACACGGCCTCCAGCATGCTATAAACACCAGAAACTACTTGCAACTCCTGGACCAAGGACTAAGCGATCGATAAGTCGAGAGGGTCAATTAAGTATCCCAACGTGTGGTAGTAACTAGTCTTGGATCACAAACACGGAACTCAGTTCCTAAGAACGGTCCCAATGAGACAACCCGCTATGTACTCCTACATAGCCTCTCATCGCTACCTTTACCAAATCGGGTTCATCATAAGCTTATCACATCGGAACAACAATATTTCACTCTAGTTCATCACCGAGATGAATCAGACCTGACACAACTCTAGGCATAGCAAGCATAGCAGGCAAAGTAAGCTAAGCACATCATGGCACAAGCATCTACCAGGTATGCTTGGTTGAAAGGTTTAGCTATTTACTGTGACAATGACAGGTCATGCATAAGAATAGGTTCATCTACTGTGTATGACACGCAAGTGAACGTTTGTCCTAATGCAATAAACAAGAGCAGGAGTGAGAGAGTGGGATCTTATCGGAATGATCAAAGGGGTTGCTTGCCTTGCTGGATAGCGGGAAGGTTCTCTCCTTCGTTGGAATACTCAGGGGTATCCTCAGAAGCAGGGCCTACCGCAATGCAGATAAATATCATTCAATACACGCAAGTGCAACAATATGATGCATGATCATGACCTGGTAGCATGTATGGATGAGCTAGTGCAACTAGTGTCCAAGTTAATTTGAAGGGAGTTTGAATATAGGTTCAAAATTGTTCTTCATTTCAAATTCCATATAATAACCTATTAGCAAATGTCAATGTTCTTCTACATAGGTTGCTCTAACATGCATGATAATAGCACCATTGGATTCATTGGATTTTTCTGATGAATTTTCATATATAAATTATTTTAATCTGATTTACAGATTAATTTATATGAATTTTTAAAGTTTTAAATAATTTCTGGAATTATTTTTAAAACTGGAAAATGAAATATGACGTCAGCCTGACGTCACTACGATGTCAGCTGGTCGGCTGACTAGGCCAGGTCAAACCTGACGTGCGGGGCCCGCACGTCAATGACACATGCTTAATTCCCGCGTTGACCAGGGTTCGACCTGCATGTGGGGCCCACTGGTCAGCGGTTGGAGCCTAATTAAGCAAGGGGATTAGACCCTGATGATGGCGATGTTGGCGCCCACCGGAGCAGGGCCGGCGGCGATCATCCGCACGGCGGCGATCTGCCAGAGTTGTGCCTCCGGTGACCATTTGGCGCGCGGAGGGCACCGGGAGGTAGCCCGTGCACGCGCGTGTCTAGCAGGGCTGCAGAGGGGGCTTGGGGTCGCCGGAGATGACGACCACGTTGAGCTTGGCGACGGCGATGACTCGGGTAGGAATGACTACTGTGCTATAGGCCGCGGGAGGAGGAGCTGAGGGCGGCTACGAGCTCGTGAAGGCGCTACGAGCACGAGCCCGTAGCCAGGAGCGAGCTTTGGCCGCTGTGGCCATGGCTATGCCATGGCCGGCAGCGAACTCCGCTCGGCTCTGGCTACCGACGGGGCTAGAGAAGGGGAACGACGTCGGGACTAGGGGGAAATGGTCCGGGGCCTCATCGAAGGGGCTTTTGGCACCGCAGCGTGGTCGGGGTCGCAAGGAGGGCGGTGAATCACCGACGTCTTCAGTCCGGCGAGATGGGGAGCAGAGGAGAGGAAGAGGGGGAAATGGCGAGGGGGAAACGACTCGGTGGCGGCTGAGCCTATCCTCTCACCAGCGCGACGAGGAGGCGGCCACACAAGCAAGAAGGAGGTGGCCACCACGTGGCCACTGCTGGCTGCGGGGGCAGCACACAGCTGCTTCTCCTCCTGGCAGGAGGAAGAAGACGCTGCTGCCCCTGTGGGCTGGGCCTCTTCTTCAGGTAAGCCCAGGTGAGCTTTCTACCCCTTTTTTAATTTCAATTCTTTGCTAACTCCTGACATTTGTTTTATTTTTATTTTAGGCACATATGCTATTTTAAAATATCCCAAATATTTTATATATTGAAGTTTGAATATTTCAAACTTATCCAAAAAGTTTCAGGATATTTTGAAAATTAAACTAATGATAATGCTTTATTTGGTATTTTCAGTAGCTTTATCATTTATTTTTAAATTGCTTCAGTTGTTCAAATATTTTAAATGGCCCCTGTTATAACCTTGTCCATATTTATCAAACACAGGGAAGATTTTAGTAGGGCATTTTGGATTTGTTGAATTTTCACCAACTTGAATTATTTGGATTCAATGTGAGCTTGGGGTTTCTTTTAATCCCCAGTTTATGTTGATGCAAAAATGAAACCTGATGCAACACCCATGCTGTCCTATGGCATCTAACTAGGGATGTGACACAAGAGGATGCTCGAGACATGACGGCGGGTTAAGGCTATGAAAGGTAGCGGTACGTGGCGGGTTAGAAAGTGATAGACAGCTAGGATGGCTGACGAACTTAGGCACTATGAAGCTAAGCCACCGATACAGTTTATTGGAAGAGCCAGAAGTTTGGCGGCAGGTTAAGGTGGACAAAACCGTGGCGCAAAAATCGCTAAGGACCTATAAATAGGTTTTACAAGATAAACTGAAGCTGCAAGATCTACGAGCAAAGGAAAAATCAGGTTTATTTTAGCCCTAGCAAGGAATTGAGGAAGAACAAACAAGTCTAAATGCATGAAGGGGAAACAACTATAGATCTGTGCTGGGCTATTGGTGGCTCTACATGACTTGCCGCAGTAGGAAGACAAGCATTGTGAGATCTACAAAGTTACTCGTCGGTTGGCATTGCGGGAAAGGCTTGTGCACTAATGGGCCGATGAACTCGATGGGTTTGAAGTACTAAGCTATGGATCTAAGGGGGAAGAAAGACATACCAGACGGGATGCGGCGGACACGGTTGAGAATCTGGTCCGTTCAGGTTGATGCAGCAGCCTGGGTTGATGACGACGATGGAGCTTCACCAGCATGATGGATCTTGGGGGCGACGGCGTCGAGAGGATGAAGAAGAAGTGGAGGCGGCAGATAAAAAGGAGAGGACCCCTTGCGGTCCTATTTAAGAGACTGGAAGGCCAAATGGGCACGGGAATCAAGGCGGCAGAAACTAACTGACAACACGCCTTGATTTTCGGGCCGACAGTTTTAATGAAAGATCCGTTGCGGACGTCATAGAATCTTTTTGGTATATTTGATATGACGTCACGGCGGGTTATGTATTTTCCTTTTAGGCGATGGAGTGTGAGACTCGGCACCAAGTGACTTTAAATATTGACATGAGCAGGCTCAAATCAACCTGGGGCCTAATGTTGGGGATATAACCCCGTGGTAAGACCCGCCCAGGTTGGACCGAGTCATACCTGGTGGCTCATAATCAATACCAATGAGGTGGTCCGAAGGACGTAGACCTGGCTATATGGCGGCTTACCAAGATGGGCCAAGACGAAGGCCCAGACAGAAGATGGTTTGAAGACTCGAGCGGTTAAGTCGCCCGGAGAAGGTTTGCCCAAGATGGTAAGGTGACTTAAAGACAGGATTGACTACATTGTAAGAGTCGATGCAAGACTCGTGTAACCCAGGGCCTCGACCTCCTATATAAAGGCGAGACCCCGGGGCGGCTTAGATAAGAACCAATCAATCGAGAACTAGGTCAAGCGAATCTACTCCCTTGTAATCGGTACTCCAATCAATAAAACACAAGCAGGACGTAGGCTTTTACCTCTTCTTGAGGGGACGAACCTGGGTAAACTCGTGTCCCTCGTCTAGAGCAACCCCTTCGAGTCCACCACCTTAGCGACGGCCTCGAATCCAAGTCTTCGGACATCTGCCGTGACAAAACCATGACAAGTAGGGTTAGAAGATCAAACACAATTGTAGACACGAAGATTTTTCCCGTGGTTCCGATAGGTGGCTCTATCGTACATCCATGTTTATGGAGTCTTCAACCCATGGAGGGTAGCAGTCGCGATAATCCATGGAGGGCTCCACCCATAAGGGTCCACGAAGTAGCAACCTTCACTATTGCATAATGGCTTCCGTCGACGAAAGACTAGCCTCACTATGGGTAGATCTTCACGAAGTAGGCGATCTGCTTGTCCATACAAACTTCTTGAATCAACTCCACAACACGAAGTAGGAGGCACCCAAGCAATACCTAAGCAATCTAGGAGGCACCACCCTCCAAAAGGCAATAGGCTTGATAGTGATGATAAACTCCTTCATCTTGTGCTTCAAGATGATAGACTCCTCAACACTCAATCACCCTCTCACATATTTGTCTTGGTAAAAGAGATTTATTGGGTGGAAAGCAACTTGGGGAGGCTAGAAATCAAGATTCATATGGTTGGAGTGGATGATCTTGATATCAACACAAGGGTAGGTGGTTCTCTCTCAAAAAATTGCATATGGGAAGTGTGGAACTCTTCTGAGTGCTTCTCTTGCGAGTGGGATGTGGTGGACGGGTATGTATAGGCATCTCCAAAAATCCAACTGTTACACTATTATTGACCAACTCGGTGAAACCGAAGTAAAACTCAGTCGTACTGATTTGTTCAAAATTTGGCAACTTTAGGAATCTCGGCGAGACCGATATATGATTCTCGATAATACCGATATGAGTGGCTGAGGGAAGTTTCCAAACTCAGTGAGGCCAATCCATAAAACCCGGAAATTCCGATTTATAAACTGGGTCATCCGAATGTTGGTCACCGAAACTCGGTTGCACCGATGTAGTACTTGGTTGTACCGAGAAGCTAGGGTTTGCCTAGGGTTCTGTGTGAGAAGAAAATCGGTAGCGCCGAGTGAGAAACTTGGTGGCACCGATTTTCTGTGGTAGGGTTTTGAAAGAGTATTTTTGTGGGAGGGCTTGTGGGAGCTTTGGTGTCTAGCACTTGTGCACATGGAGCAATTTGTTCACCAACATTACCTCACCCCCTTTTAATAGTATTGGCTTTCCTATGGACTCAAAGTGATTTCCCACAAATTAAAATGTAGAGTATTCATGCTTGTAGGTTTACCAATTCTATTCTTGGGGTCTCCTCACAATCCAATAGCCATCCATCATTGAACTTTCCCTAAGATATACTTAGTGGAAACATTAGTCTAATGATAAATATGTTGTTATTAATTACCAAAACAACCAAGGGAGCAAATGTGCTTTCAATCTCCCCCTTTTTGGTAATTGATGACAACATATAGATCAAAGTTTCGACATATGATATAATCAATGAATAGAATCATTGCTTTGAGAAGTATGTGATAAGCAAGATCTCCCCCTAAATTTCTGCACTATTTTGAATTTGCATTTGAATGCAAATTCACAATCGATTAGGTTCATGGGGCACTCTTCCATTTCACATATAGCTTGGTGGTGTGCGAGAATAATCTGAATTAACAACATAGCATGACACGTCAAGAAAAAGTGAATGATCATCTCATAAGCATCTCAAAGATAGGAAATAGTAGCAATGCATAAGGAGTGTATGATCAAAACAACAAACAAGTTTAAAACAAACGGTAAACCAAAAGATTTTGGAGGTTTGGAGAGCGATAAAAAGCAACACACACACACTCTGTCTCTCTCGAAGCCCTATGATCTATACAACTTCTCCCCTTTGGCAACAAGTTACCAAAAAGTTCGAAGGTATATAACTAATCATCTCTTCGGGGCTGATCTCCTCCGATTTTTGATGTAGGAGTTGAGAGAACCACTTCGGCGAAGACTTATGCAAATGTCATGGAAGGGGTTGGAGTAGACACTGGAGGTACTGAAGGAGCTAAAGGAACTGAAGGAGTAGCAACACGGGCTGATGAAGATGGTCTCATCTCTGTAGCTGGCACTGTCATAGATCTAGCCTTGGCCTTGAACTGAGTGCTAGGTTGGAGAGGGTGACTATCATCATCGTCATCATCATCTGAGGTGTGAGGAATGGGTACAACATCCACTTCCTTCTTGAGCTCATCATCAGTCTTTGTCAGCCCATCAACCTTGTTGTTTAGCATGTGGAACTTGTCCTCAACTATCCTTTTCAGACTCTTCTTGTTCTGCAAAATGTCTATGATGTCCTTCTGCATGCCTTGGATAGAGCTAAGAATAAGATCCATCTGTTCACTCCTGGTCCTTGGCACTGGAGCACTAGTGGCTCTGGCTGCTGCATGTGAAGTAGATGAAGTGGGATGATCTGGATCCATCACCACAATGTTGTCCTCAAGCTTAGGATGGAGTGGCATATGTGGTTGATCAAGTGCATATACATTCTTTTCAAGCTTGGAGTTGATAAGCATCTGAATGTATGGTGCATATCCACAAGATCTCTTTGGTCAGCAGCAGTCCTCTTTGAAGTCTCAACAATCAAGTCCATGACCCTAAATCTGGTGTGAAGGTCAATGTGATGCAACATGTTGATGGGTAATCGTAGGATCGTGTTGCCATCTCCTGACTTGGGCATCAAAGTATACCGCATGATAGTGTTGGTGGTGGTCAGTCCTGCCTGCAGATAGTATACTAAGCCAAACTTATGTGAATGCACATAGTTAGCAAGAATCTCTGTGTACATCTTTTCCATAGAGTTATGATTCATATTGGCGTGAGATTACACATCCAAATCACCATCTTGCACTTGTGGAGATCCTAAGATGGTAGCCCACTCTTCCACTTTGGATTCATAC
This sequence comes from Hordeum marinum, assembly GCA_022496015.1. Classification (NCBI taxonomy): domain Eukaryota; kingdom Viridiplantae; phylum Streptophyta; class Magnoliopsida; order Poales; family Poaceae; genus Hordeum; species Hordeum marinum. Next base: position 324,708,032 of record CM039677.1, read on the forward strand.
ATGGCACCTTTTGTCATCCAGACAATTCTACCATCTCCATAAAAATGAGCAGTGGAGTAGAATTGCATGATCATTTCATCATTCCAAGGGGTAAACTCTCTACCAACAAAAGCATCAATGTCAATGGCCATGAAGTTCTCTTGAACATGGGGAAAATAATCTCCATTCTACTTAATGTAGTCCCAGTCTACATATCTCATATCACTCACAGCTGGGCTCTTGTCCAGGAGAATGGTATCATGGAAATCTCGCCGCTCTTGGGTGTAGAATCTGTAATCTACAACAGTCATTCTCCTCTGAGAATATGGATCAATAGATCTCCATTCCCTCATCCCCGAATCCTTCCTCTTCTTCATGTCCTCAGCAATAGGATGGTTGTCACTGTGCTCTGGAAGGTGAGGTCTTACGTTCCTCAAAACTGTCATCTCATCCTCTTTAGCAGCAGCTCTGGAGGATGAACCCTTGTTCTGGGATGTAGCTGGAACATCCTTGGTTGACCTCTTGGACTTATGAGTTGTGGGATTCTTGGGAGTAGCTGACTTGCTCTTGGATGGGGCTTGAGTGGTCATGGCATCAGCAAGCAACTTCTTCTTCTTCTTGTGAGGAGCCTTGACAGATGGTTCTTCCTCTTCCTTAGCTTCTTATGGATCTTCATACACAGAAGTAGGTCTTCCAACAACATGAACAATCCTCTTTCTACTCCTCTTCTTCTATCCTGCCTTCTTGGGCATGGAGCTCATGGTTGGCTCAATGTACATGGATGCGCTAGCACTCTCTGGTGCTCTCGTAGCTTCAGAATTGGCATACTCCTTTGTCACTGGCCTCATAGATGAGGTGGCCTCAGTTGCAGACTTCTTTGCAACTCTCTCTGCTTTGTCTTGCTTTTGCTTAGCAAGAACCTCCTCCGACATAAAGTCCGAGTCTTCCTCATCTAAGTTCAACTTCCTCCTAGCTCTTGTAGCAGCCTTGGGCAACCCATGAGAGCTTGGGGTGCTTGTATCTTTTGAATACGGAGAACTGGCCTCGGGACTAGTGCCTGGATCTGCATCAACATTGGGCTCTCTGAAATCATTCCAGATGTCCACTAAATCTGACATGTTGACCCTGTGAAAAGAGTATAGAAGAGTAGTGGGGTTGAGCATCAAAAAACACAGGAGTTTTTCAAAATTTGAACAAGAAATTCTTAGTTTTATCTTTCTGCAAAATGGATTTCGGTAACACCGAGTCGAAATTTCCGAATTCAGCGAGACAGATAGTCTACTTCACAGAAACTTGGCAGCCACTTCGGTGTCACGAAAAATGACCGCTCGGTTTAACCGATACCATTCTCAGGAATCCTAGAATCAAAACCAGTAGAGCCGATTTTTGTGACTCGGTGTCACCAAGATGCGTTTTGCAGGCGGCTATACCTAAAATTTTCTTGTTCTCTAATATAATGAGTTTTCTAGTAGATTAGGAAGATTTCAATAGGTGACGAATCCGCTAAGGCGACGACGACTGTGTAGATTTTCGTCGACGGCGATGATCCGAGTGGCGGAGGCACACAGGGGAGCAAGGGCTAGCATGGATAATAAATAACCACGCATGTATTTAGTTTCCAATCAATACAATTCTAGCACGAATAATAAACAATTATCATGAACAAGGAAATATGATAATAATTAAATACATGTGTGGATATATAGACAACACTATGTCCCTAGTGTGCCTCTAGTAGACTAGCTCGTTGATCAAAGATGGTCAAGGTTTCCTGTCCATAGACATGAGATGTCATTTGATAACGGGATCACATCATTAGGAGAATGATGTGATGGACAAGACCCAAACTATAAATGTAGCATATCATCATGTAAGTTTATTGCTATAGTTTTCTGCATGTCAAGTATCTGTTCCTATGACCATGAGATCATGCAAGTCACTGACACCGGAGGAGTACCTTGTGTGTATCAAATGTCGCAACGTAACTGGGTGACTATAAAGGTGCTCTACAGGTATCTTCGAGGGTGTCTGATGGGTTGGCATGGATCAAGACTGGAATTTGTTACTCCGTGTGACAAAGAGGTATCTCAGGGCCCACTCAGTAATACAACATCACTATAAGCCTTGCAAGCAATGTGGCTAAAGAATTAGCGCATCTTGTATTGCGGAACGAGTAAAGAGACTTGCCGGTAATGAGATTGAACTAGGTATAGAGACACCGACGATCGAATCTCTGGCAAGTAACACACCGAAGGACAAAGGGAACAACAAACGAGATTAATTGAATCCTTGACATAGAGGTTCAACTGATAAAGATCTTCGTAGAATATGTAGGAGCCAATATGGACATCCAGGTCCTGCTATTGGTTATTGACCGTAGAGGTGTCTCGGTCATGTCTACATAGTTCTCGAACCCGTAGAGTCTGCACACTTAAGGTTCGATGACGTTTCGGTAGTATAGAGTTATGTATGGTGGTGACCGAAAGTTGTTTGCAGTCCCGGATGAGATCCTGGACATCACGAGGAGCTCCATAATGCTCCGGAGGTAAAGATTGATATATAGGAAGTCATGTTTTGGTCACCGAAAAAGTTTCGGGTACTTCGGTAGTGTACTGGGAGTGCCGGGAGGGTACCGAGGGACCATCGAAAGGGGTGTCACGCCCAGAGGGGTCTCCTTGGCTGTGGGAGGAAACAAACCAGCCCCTAGTGGGCTGGCCGAAGCCTCCACTAAAGCCCCATGAGGTTTGAGAAGGAAAAGACCCAAGGTGGAAAGAGTTTTCAAGTGGGAAGGAGGAGTCCTAATCCTACTAGGATTGGAGGACTCCTCCTCCTCTCCTCCTTGCGGCCAAGGCAAAGGGGCCAGCCCTTGGGCGCCGGCCTCCCTCCCTACTCCTATATATACTGGAGGGGGAGAGGGCAAAGGGACTCAACCCAAAAAGGCCATAGTGCGGCCATCTCTCCCGACAGACTAGTTCCACTAGTTTTCATTAGCGCTTAGGCGAAGCCGTGCTGAAATAGTTTCACCACCATCGGCGCTGCACCATCGCGCTTCCGGAGAACTCATCTAACTCTATGCCCCCTCTTGCTGGATCAAGAAGGCAGAGATCGTCATCGAGCTATACGTGTGCTGAACGCGGAGGTGTCTTCCGTTTGGCGCTAGATCGGAAGGACCGTGATCAGGATTGCAGGACGATCCGTGATTGGATCGCGGGACGAATCATGATGGGATCGCGGGATAGATCGTGATTGGATCGCGAGATGGATCGTGATGGTATCGCGGGATGCTCGGCGATTTGGATCGTGAAGACGTTCAACTACATCAACCGCGTTTCTTAATGCTTCCCGCTTAGCGATCTACAAGGGTATGTAGATCCACTCTCCCTCTCGTAGATGTTCATCACCATGGATAGATCTTGCGTGTGCATAGGAAAATTTTTGTTTCTCATGCACCATTCTCCAACTGTGGCATCATGAGCTAGGTCTATGTGTAGATGAGATCACGAGTAGAACACAAAGGAGTTTGTGGGCGTTGGTGCTCACATTGCTTCCTCCCTTGGTCTTTTCTTGATTCGGCGGTATTGTGGGATGAAGCGGCCCAGACCAACCTTACTCTTATGCTTACGAGAGACCGGTTCCATCGACTAACGTGTGACTTTGTTGAACAGAGATGGCTGGCGGGTGTCTGTCTCTCCTACTCTAGTTGGATCGGACTCGACAAAGGCGGTCCTTAAAAGGTTGAATAGCAATTTATGTATCATCGTTGTGGTTTATGTGTAGGTGAGAATTGTTCTTTCTAGATACCCGTAGCAGCCACGTAAAACTTGCAACAACAATTAGAGGACATCTAACTTGTTTTTGCAGGGTATGTTGTGATGCGATATGGCCAATTACATGATGACATGTATGTGATGTATGAGATGATCATGTTTTGTATAGAATATCATGACTTGCATGTCGATGAGTATGCCAACCGGCATGAGCCATAGGGTTGTCTTTAATTATTTTCGCCATTTTTTGCTTTACTTTATCGCTATGAGTTAGCAATAGTCGTGGAAGCAATAGTCGGTGCGGCAACCCCGATGGCGACACGTTGATGGAGATCAAGATGATGGATATCATGGTGTCATGCCGGTGATGATGGAGATCATGCCGGTGCTTTGAATATGAAGATCAAAAGCACAAGTTCATGGCCATATCATATCACTTATCATTTGCATGTGATGTTAATCCTTTTATGCACCTTGTTTTTCTTAGGACGACGGTAGCATTATAAGGTGATCCCTCACTTAAATTTCAAGATGAATTGTGCTCTCCCGAGTGTGCACCGTTGCAAAAGTTCATCGTGTCGAGACACCACATGACGATCGGGTGTGATAGACTCTACTTTCATATACAACGGGTGCAAGCCAGTGTTGCACGAGCGGAACACTTGGGTTAAACTTGACGAGCCTAGCATGTATAGACATGGCCTCGGAACACAAGAGATCGAAAGGTCGAACATGAGTCATATAGTAGATATGATCAACATGAAGATGTTCACCATTGAGACCACCTCAACTCACGTGATAATCAGACTTGAATGACCGAAGGGATGTCAATTTGAGTGGGAGTTTTTATGTAACATGATTAACTAAACTCATTATCATGAACATAGTCAAAATGTCTTTCCAAATTATGTTGTAGATTACTAGCTCCAGTTGTAGCTCCCTTGAATTTTGTATATGTTTCTGTAGAAATAGAGTTTAAAGATGATGGTATCAATAATGCGGACTAGGTCCATGATCCGAGGATTGTCCTCATTGCTGCACAGAAGACTTATGTCCTTCATGCACCACTCGTTGTGCCACCCCCTCAAGCGTCGTTTGTAGATGTTGTGAACATCTGACATGCACGTTCTGATGAGTACTTGATAGTTCAGTGTGTCATGCATTATGGCTTTGAACCGAGGCTCCAAAACATTTTGAACGTCACGGAACATATGAGATGTTCTAAGAGCTGAAATTGGGATCTCATGCTCGTGCCCGTGTTAAGAGGTATGAGACCTCCAACAAGATTATTTGCCTACAAGATAAAGGAGAATAGCTCAATCAGTGAGCATGTGCTTAGACTGTCTGGGTACTACAAGCGCTTGAATTGAGTGGGATTTGATCTTCCAAATAAGATAGTGATTGATATAGTTCTCCAAGTCACTGTCACTAAACTACTAGAGCTTCGTGATGTACTGTAAAATGCCAGGGTTGGAAATAATGATCCCTGAGCTATTCGCGATGTTTGACACCGCAAAGGTAGAAATCAAGAACGAGCATCAAGTGTTGATGGTTAGTGAAACCACTAGTTTCGAGAAGGGCAAGGGCTAGGAAGGAAACTTCATGGATGGCAAGTCAGTTGCTGCTCTAGTGAAGAAACCCAAGGTTGAACCCAAACCGGAGACTAAGTGCTTATATTATGAGGAGAACAGTCGCTGAAGCGGAACAACCCTAGATACTTGGTAGATAAGAAGGCTGGCAACATCGACATAAGTATATTTGATATACATGTTATTGATGTGTACCTTGCTAGTATTCCTAGTAGCACCTGGGCATTGGATACCGGTTCGGTTACTAAATGTTAGTAACTCGAAATAAAAGCTACGGAATAAATGAAGGCTATCTAAGGGTGAGGTGACGATGTGTGTTGGAAGTGTTTTTCAAGGTTGATGTGATCACCATCACACGCTCTCTCTACCCTCGGGATTAGTGATGAACCTAAATAAATGTTATTAGGTGTTTGCGTTGAGCATGAACGTGATTAGATCGTGTTTATTGCAGTACGGTTATTCGTTTAAGTTAGAGAATAATGGTTATTCTGTTTACATGAATAATACCTTCAATGGTCATGCACCCAATGAGAATGGTTTATTGAATCTTGATCGTAGTAATACACATGTTCATAACATAGATGCCAAAAGATGCAAAGTTACTAATGATAGTACCACATACTTGTGGCACTGACGCTAAATGTCATATTGGTGTAAAGCGCATGAAGAAGCTCCATGCTGATGGATCTTTGGACTCATTCGATTTCGAATCGGTTGAGACATGCGGACCATGCCTCGTGGGCAAGATGACTAAGACCCCGTTTGGAAAGTAACTTATTGGAAATGATACATGTTGATGTATGCGGTCCAATGAGTGATGTAGCGTGCGGTGGATATCGTTATTTTCTTACGTTCATTGAGGATTTGAGTAGATATGGGTATATTTACTTAATGAAACACAAGTCTGAAATGTTTGAAAAGTTCAAACAAATTCAGAGTGAAGTTTGTTATCATCATGACAAGAAGATAAAAATGTCTACGATATGATCGTGGAGGTGAATATCCGAGTTTCGAGTTTGGTATACAACTTAAGACAATGTGGAAGTTGTTTCACAACTCATGCCACCTGGAACACCATAGTGTGATGGTGTGTCCGAATGTCATAGTTGTGCTCTATTGGATATGGTGCGTACTATGATGTCTCTTATCGTTTTTCCATTATTGTTTTAGGGTTATGCATTAGAGACAACTACATTCACTTTAAATATGGCGCCATATAAATCTGTTGAGATGACATCGTATGAATTATGCATTTATAGAAACCTAAGCTGTCATTTCTCAGAGTTTGGGAATGTGACACTTATGTCTGATAAGCTGCCAAAGCGGAAAAGTGCAACTTCATAGGATACCCTAAGAACAATTGGGTATACCTTCTATCTTAGATCGAAATGCAAACTGTTTGTTGCTAAAAATGGGTCCTTTCTCGAGAAAGAGTTTCTCTCGAAAGAATTGAGTGGGAGGAAGATAGAACTTGCTGAGGTTATTGAACCTTTGTTTCAACTAGAGAGTAGAGCAGCGCGGAAAGATGTTTCTGTGGAAGCTACGCCAGTTGAAGAGGAAGTTAATGATGATGATCATGAAGCTTCGGATCAAGTTACTATCGAACCTCGTAGGTCGACAAGGACGTGTACTACTCCTGAGTGGTACGCCAACACTGTCTTGGAGGTCATGTTGTTGGAAAACAATGAACCTACGAATTATGGAGAAGCGATGATGGGCCCAGATTCCAACAAATGGTTAGAGGCCATTAGATCCGAGAAAGGATCCACGTATGAAAACTAAGTATGGACTTTGGTAGATTTTCCCATTGAACGATAGGTCGTGAAGTACAAATGGACCTTTAAGATGAAGATAGACACTGATGGTGAAGCCACCATTTATAAAGCTTGACTTGTCACAAAGAAGTTTCTGCAAAATTCAAGGAGTTGACTGCGGTGAGACTTTCTCACTCGTAGCGAAGCTAAAAGTTTGTTGAACTTGTGTTAGCAGTTGCTGCATTTTTCAGTAATGAAATTTGGCAGATGGATGTCAAAACATAGTTTCCTTAACGATTTCCGTGACGAAAGGTTGTACGTGATACAACCGGAAAGTTTTGTCACTCCTAAGGATGCTAATAGGTGTGCAAGCTCCAACAATCCTTCTGTGGGCTAATAGGTAATCAAAGTTTTGGGTTTATACAAAGTTTATGAGATACTTGTATTTACAAGAAAGTGAGTGGGAGCACTATAGAATTTCTTATAAGTATATGTGGTTGACATATTGTTGGTCGGAAATAATGTAGAATTTTTGGAAAGCATAAAGGGTTGTTTGAAAAGATTTTTTCAAAGGAAAACCTGGATAAAGCTACTTAATTGTTGGGCATTGAGATCTATAGAGATAGATCAAGACATTTGATAAAAATTTCAATGAGTACATACCTTGACAAGATGTTGAAAGAGTTCAAAATGGATCTATCAAAGAAAGAGTTGTTGCTCGATTTGTGAGGTGTGGAGTTGAGTTAGACTCAAAGCTCGACCACGGCAGAATAAAGAGAAAGGATGAAGGTCGTTCCCTATGCCTTATCCATAGGCTTTGTATAGTATGACATGTTTCGGGTACTTCGATAGTGCACAAGGAGTGCTAGGTGGGTACCGGGGGACCATCGGGAGGGGTGTCACACACCGAGGGACCTCATGGGCTGTGGGAGGAGACAAACCAGTCCCTAGTGTGCTGGCCGAAGTCTCCACTAGATCCCATGAGGTTTGACAAGGAAAAAACCCAAGGTGGAAAGAGTTTCCAAGTCGGAAGGAGGAGTCCTAATCCTACTAGGATTGGAGGAGGACTCCTCCTCTCCTCCTCGCGGCCAAGGAAAAGGGGCCAACCCTAGGGCGCCGGCCTCCCTCCCCACCTATATATACTGGAGGGAGAGAGGGCAAAAGGACTCAACCAAAAAGGCCATACTATAGCCCTCTCTCCCGATAGACTAGTTCCTCTAGTTTTCAGTAGCGCTTAGGCAAAGCCCCACTGAAATAGTTTCACCACCATCGCCGCCACGCCATCGCGCTGCCGGAGAACTCATCTACCTCTCCTGCCCGTCTTGCTAGATCAAGAAGGCAGAGATCATCATCGAGTTGTACATGTGCTGAACATGGCGGTGTCGTCCGTTCGGCACTAGATCGGAAGGACTGTAATCAGGATCACGAGACGATTCGTGATTGGATCGCGAGATGGATCGTGATGGGATCGCGAGATGGATCGTGATTGGATCACGAGATGGATCATGATGGGATCGCGGGATGCTCGGCGATTTGGACCGCGAAGACATTCGACTACATCAACTGTGTTTCTTAATGCTTCCCGCTTAGCAATCTAGAAGGGTATGTAGATCCACTCTCCCTCTCGTAGATGCTCATCACCATGGATAGATCTTGCGTGTGCGTAGGAATTTTTTTGTTTCCCATGCTACGTTCTCCAACGCTAGCATCTATCAAGCACTTTGGCGATGATGTAGTCATCTATATATGAGTATATTGACTTAGGAGCCAAGTAAGAATACTTGATCATAGGTCATACTCATCGTTTAAGCACAAGTGGGGTTGCCACTTTTACATAAAGCTTCTTAATGTTGTCACATTCTAAGAGATGCTTTAACTCGAGTCTTAGAGTAAAGCCCCACTTATGACACCCCCCTAAGAGGGATAAACTAACCTAGGGTTTTGTTGTAAAAGAGTTCATGTGGGTGATTCTTGATAACCTACAAGTATAGAGGATCACAACAGATTTCGAGGGTAGAGTATGCAACCCAAACTTATAGATTCGACACAAGGGGAGCCAAAGAATATTTGAGAGTATTAGCAGTTGAGTTAACAATTCAACCACACCTGGAGATAAATATCTGCATCAAAGTGATCAGTAGGACAGTAATATGATAGTTTGATAGCAATGGTACCAGTAATAGTAGCGATAACAATGATAACAATAGTTTTGTAGCAAGTGTTAAAGTGACAGCAACAATAGTAACATAGCAAGAACAATATGTGGAAAGCTCGTAGGCACTGGATCGGTGTATTCGTTGGATGATATTCATCATATTACAGTCATAACCTAGGGCGACACAGAACTAGCTCCAGTTCGTCAATGTAATGTAGGCATGTATTCATATATAGTCATACGTTCTTATGGAAAAGAACTTGCATGGCATCTTTTGTCCTACCCTCCCGTGGCAGCGGGGTCCATAAGGAAACTAACGGATATTAAGGCCTACTTTTAATAGAGAACCGGAACAAAGCATTAACACATGGTGAATAAATGAACTCCTAAAACTACGGTCATCACCATGAAGTATCCCAAATATTGTCACAATGGGGTTGTCGGGTCATAACACGTAACATGTGCATAAGACTAGGCAAGATCGGATCAAGAATATAGATATAATGATGATAACTTAAACGGCTTAGATCTGAAATCATGGCACTCGGGCCCTAGTGACAACCATTAAGCATGGCAAAGTCATAGAACCATCAATCTTACAATATAGTGGATACTAGGGATCAAGCCCTAACAAAACTACCTCGATTACATGATGAATCTCATCCAACTCCTGACCGACCATAAAGCCTATGAAGGAATTACTCACTCCCGATGGGGAGCATCATGGAATTGGTGATGGAGAAGTTGATGATGACGAAGACCGAAGATTCCCCTCTTTGGAGCCCCAAACGGGCTCGAGATCTAGCCTCCTGATGAAGAACATGACGTGGCGGCGGCTCCATATCATGAAACGCGATGAAACTTTCTCTTTGATTTTTATGGAAATTTAGGATTTTATAGCATTGGAATTAGGGTCAGAGGGACCACAAGGTGGGCATGCTCCACCAGGCAGCGCTAGGGGGTCTGACGCGCCCTGGTGGAGGGTGGTCACCCTTTACCCCCTCTCTGATGGCTTATGGCTCCAATATTCCTCATATATTCCAGAATAATTCCCCAAAAAGTTTCGTTCCATTCCGAGAACATTATTTCTGAACAAAAACAACACCATGGTAGTTCTGTTGAAAACAACGTCACTCTTGGTTAGTTTCCTTCAAATAATGCAAATTAGAGTCCAAAACAAGAGAAAAAGTGTTAGGAAAAGTAGATATCTTGGAGACGTATCAAATCCCCCAATCTTAAACCCTTGTTTGTCCTCAAGCAATTCAGTTGACAAACTGAAAGTGAGAAAGAAACACTTTTACGAACTCTTTTGTTCTTCTTTACACACATATGCTTAGGTAGCACCTAGTTTTTTCGCAAAGATTATGACTAACCATGTCAACAATAACTCTTAAAGATTATATTGACTCATATTAATTACGCAAACAACTAGAAAGCAATAATAAGATATCTCAAGTGTAAACATTTTGTCAAAACAATCATGATATAATATGACAATAGTCGTATCTCGCTAGCCCTTTCTGAGACCGCAAAACATAAATGCAGAGGACCTCCAAGGTTCAAGCAGTGACTAAACATTGTAATTCATGGTAGAAAATATCCAGTCATGATGCATCCAACATTCACTATACACAATGCATGAGGATGACAATAGTGCTCTCAGATCTGGCGCTTATTTTAGAAGGTGATGACTCAACATTAAAGTAAGGGTTTTTTACATCTGTGCCCCTGGTTCCTTAGCTCTACTCATCCATCCCCGCGCTCTTAACTTTTGCTCAATTTTCCCCACTCCCTTGCCAGAAACCCTCAGAACTGGTCACAACGGATGTTGCCATCAGGTCAAAGGCTTGATCGTCAACTCTAACGAGTGGGGCCGCGCTGGACTGTGTTGTCCATTGAACCTGATTTTTTTGAGACAAGCCCGTTGGACCTGACGAGTGGGGTCGCGTCGGACGGTGTCGCTGTTCGCCCGTTGGGCCTTGCGTGCGCTGCAATGACAGAAGTCTGTTAGGCATGCACGACATGTCCAGCTAGCCTGCTATGCGTGCACGTAGCTAGCCTACCTGCATGTGCCGCTGCCCGCCGCCACGATGCGCTGACCGGCCACTGATTCGTCTCATCTCCCACGCGTGTCTCCTCGATGTAGAGCATTGTTCACACTTTCGATCCACTCGCATCTATTCAACTTGGCAATTAAAACCTATTGGCAATTAAAGTGGCATATCGATCGACGCGGCCCGTTTGAACGTAGCAAATCCAAAGCGCGGCCGGTGAGACTCCCCTTCCCTTCTCCTTTCCCTATTTAAACCACCCACCCCTCCACCTATTCTCCACACATCCATTTGAGCTGCCCCCTTCTCTTCTTCACCCAAAACCAGAGCACTCTCAAAGCAAGGCGAGGATGCAGTACAACGGCCCCACCTTCAAGCTCCCACCGATCGTGCACGAGAGACGGTATCCGGTCGGCGGCGTCGTGGAGGTGACTCTCTGCGTGTGGGCGTTCTCACGCGGGGGGGTGCAAGGGAGTTTGCCCAGTGGTTCCTCGGTGCGGGCCTCACCCACCTCCTGACGGGCTCACCGGTGATGTTTCGACTGGAGGAAGTGCATCCAAACTCATACATTCGGCCGATAGGACTCATCATCAACTTCACCAACAGATTGATGCGTACTACATCCTCAGCAAGGTGTTTTGGTGTAGATGCGAATTCATCGCATTCACAACCTACAACTGTTGGAAATATGCCCTAGAGGCAATAAATAAAGTGTTTATTATTATATTTCCTTGTTCATGATAATCGTTTATTATCCATGCTATAATTGTATTGACTGGAAACGCATTGCATGTGTGGGTAAATAGACAACACTGTGTCCCTAGTATGCCTCTAGTGAACTAGCTCGTTAATCAAAGATGGTCAGGGTTTCCTAGCCATTGACATGTGATGTCATTTGATAACAGGATCACATCATTAGGAGAATGATGTGATGGACCAGACCCAAACTACAAACATAGCATATGATCGTGTCAGTTTATTGCTACTATTTTCTCCATGTCAAGTATATGTTCCTATGACCATGAGATCATGCAACTCACGGATATCGGAGGAGTGGCTTGTGTGTATCAAACGTCGCAACGTAACTGGGTGACTATAAAGGTGCTCTACAGGTAACTCCGATGGTGTCTGTTCAGTTGGCATGGATCGAGACCGGGATTTGTTACTCCGTGTGACGGAGAGGTATCTCAGGGCCCACTCGGTAATACAACATCACAATGAGCCTTGCAAGCAATGTGACTAATTTTTAGTTGCGGGATCTTGTATTACGGAACGATTAAAGAGACTTGCCGGTAATGAGGTTGAACTAGGTATGGAGATACCGACGATCGAATCTCGGGCAAGTAACATACCGAAGAACAAAGGGAACGTTATACGGGATTAACTGAATCCATGACATAGAGGTTCGACCGATAAAGATCTTCGTAGAATATGTAGGAACCAATATGGAGGTCCCGCCAGTGGTTATTGACCGTAGAGGTGTCTCGGTCATGTCTACATAGTTCTCGAACCCGCAGGGTCTGCACACTTAAGGTTTGGTGACGTTTCGGTAGTGTAGACTTATGTATGGTGGTGACTGAAGGTTGTTCGGAGTCCTGGAGGAGATCTCGGACGTCACGAGAAGCTCCGGAATGGTCCGGAGGTAAATATTCATATATAGGAAGTCCCAGTTTGGCCACCGGAAAAGTTTCGGGCTCATCGGTAGTGTACCGGGAATGCCGGTAGTGTACCGGGAGACCTCCGGGAGGGGTATTTCGACCCTAGAGAGTCCATTGGCTGTGGGAGAATAAGAACCAGCCCTTAGTTGGCTGGTGGAACAGCCATGAAAGGCCCATGGCGCCAGGAGGAAAAAGGCCAAAAGAAAAAGGTGAAAAAGGCAAAAAGGGTGAATCCTACTACTACTAGGATTGGAGGAGGAGTAGGACTCCTCCACCTTGGCCAGCCAACTCCTAGAGGGCCTTGCCCTTGTGCCAAGGCTGCCTCTCCTCTCCTCCTATATATACACTGGTGGAATAGAGGGTATTTGCACAGAATTTACGGCCACGTGCTACCCGTTCCACCGGTGCTCCTCTAGATCGGTTTTCCGCAGTGCTTAGGCGAAGCCCTGCCGGAATCACTCCACCACCATCGCCGGAGCGCCGTCACGCTTCCGGTGAACTCTTCCTCCTATCCTCCTCCTCTTGCTGTATCAAGACGATGGAGATCATCATCAAGCCGCACGTGTGCTGAACGCGGAGGTGCCGTCCGTTTGGTACTAGATCGGAAGGATCTTGATCAAGGCCACGGGACGTTCGTGATTGGATCGCGGGACGGATCGTGACGAGATCGCGGGACGGTTCGTGATTAGATCGCGGGATGCTCGGCGATTTGGATCGCAAAGAAGTTCGACTACACCAACCGCATTTCTTAACGCTTCCCGCTTAGCGATCTACAAGGGTACGTAGATCCACTCTCCCTCTCGTAGATGCTCATCACCATGGATAGGTTTGCGTGTGCGTAGGAAATTTTTTGTTTCCCATGCGACGTTCCCCAACAACAACATCTTCACAAACTTTGACTGCATCTTCCCCACCCACGATTGTATGCACAGCCTCCCCTACTACCTTGGCGAGGACGGCATGGAGGAGGAGCACTGAAGAGAAGGCGCAGTGAAGATGGTGGTGAAGGCCCGGCCGGTCTCGTGAAGATTGTCTTACCCATTAGGGCTTTTTATATATTTTTATGTCATGTGTCGTTGGTTCTACCAAGAACTCTTTTATGCACCCTATGTTTTAGGGTTTATGTTTTATGTAAGAACTATGCTATATATGCTTGCTACTTTCTATGTTATGGATGTATGCTTGCTGCTTGAGATATCGGTAGATGGATATGGTGTCATAGCCGACCCTAGACATGCTCTCTAGATGGATATGGTGCCGTATCCGAGCCCTAGACATGCTCTCTAGATGGATATGGTGTCGTAGCTGAGCCCTAGACATGCTCTCTTGATGGATATGGTGGCTAATGGTGCCACTAGACTTTATTTTAGACAAGGTTTCTGATGGATAATAAATTTGCCATGTTCTACAAAAAAAATCATATATAAAACAAAAACAAAAACAAAAAATCGTGTATGCAATATTTTTCTTGCAACAAAAACATGTTTAAAATACCCGCATGTCAAAAAATCAAAGTGTTGTGCCGTAGGCTATATACAGAAGGAAATTGCCACGATATGTACAAATAAATTTGACATGGGCAAGTTCAATAAAGAATTTGTCATGGTATCTACACTAACAATGACATGGAAAAATTTATTGTTAAGTTCTCCATGGCAATTATCTATACAAAAATGCCATGGGACAAAAGTTGTACTGCTAACAATAAATCGATTTACCATCATGCACTATTTTTGTTCGGCATGGCAATAAATGGATTTACCATGGCAATAATCAAGCAAAAAAACAGGGGTCAAAAAACAGAGCCAGCGCGTGCACTATTTTATAGGCCTCTTTTATCTTTGTGAGCCTTCGACACCCAACGCAATGCAACGGCCCAACCATATCTTAGTTTCAATTGGGCCGTAGAAGTACGTTTTTTTTCTTCTGCGGTCGGTGTTGTCTGACGAAACTGAAGAAACTGAAAGTGTACAAAACTGACAAAACGGACATGAACCACAAATTAAACAACACAGAGCATAGAGCACATGATCCAAAAATTTAAGCACATCCTAGAGCACATGATCCACAAATGTAAGCAAATCCTAGAGCACATGACTCACAAATTAAACCAAATCCTAGATCACATTGGACCACCCTAATAACATCTCTAACGAGTGATGACCAGCAAGTAACCAAATCCTAGAGCAACTATACAAAAATAAAATCCTAAAGCTATCAGATTCGCTTGCTTGTTCAATTGAATCATCTGCTTCAAGTTCTTATTCATCTTCTTTAATTCCCCCTTTCAGATCTGCATCCCCAACTGTCAGAGCAGCACTTTCAGAGACGAAATTCGTTGGTGCTGACGGCAGATTGAGCTCCCGGGTTGGGGCCCCATTGAATTGAATCCGCTTAACATAGTCATCCACCCATTCAAAATGTGTGCATTTATTCACGATCTGAAACGATAACATGAACCCTAAATCCCAGATCCAAGGAAAAAGAATTAAAAGCAAATACAAATGAAATCAGAGAAAAATCATGAGATCTAACTTGCCCCTCTGGCTTGCTCTCGCATTTCACGAACTCGTGCCCATAGTTGCCATTCTTGAACACGTTCGAAGTCAGCCATACCAGTGGCGCGTTGCATAGGCAGTCAAGACATCGCTCCATGGGAAGTGGACCATACTGGGTCCACCTTTGGCGGGAGGTTGAAGTGGAGCTCGACATATCGCCCAAAGTCGCCGAAGAAGAAGAAGTAGAGGAGTGGCTCCTCTCGTCGCTAGAGAAGAAAAGGTAGAGGAGTGGCTCCTCTCGTCGCCACAGAATAAGTAGCAGAAGAAAGGTGAGGCAAGGGTGGGCGAGCACAACCAACATCTCTCGCGGATTGCCCCACGATCCAACGATGTGGAGACGTCCATGTGATCCAACGACGCGGAGCCTGCATGCAGCCTGCCCACCGAATTCCTTCTAGAAGACCACATCTGAGGGTTGTCGTTTGGCGCTAGGGTATGATCGGACGGCTGACGTTCGGAGCTAGGGTTAGCGAAACCCCGCGGGGTTAGAGGGGTTCTGAGCTTGTCAACGGGGTTTCCAAAGCTTTGACTTAGCATAACTAATTTAGAAAAAATCGAAAAATATGAAACCTTCGCCATTCATCGTTTTATAAGACACAATAACGAGGAAAAATACTAAACTTGGTATATAGACATTTTCAAAAAAAACATAGCTGGCACGATCGAGGTCAAATGAGCACCATTAATTAAAAAAATCAAAAATATTAAACCTGCGCACAATGTTGTCTTATTTGACATGTTACCAACCAAAAATCATAAACCTGGTCTATGGTAATTTTCATGAAAAAACCTTCACACATCTGAGCTATCACGTACAACATTTCATAGAGTTCAAGGAGAGGAGGTAGGGTTACCTTCTGTTTTGAAAAAATTTAAAAAACAAAAAAATCACCAAAGCTTTTTTTCAAAGTGAATAAGAAGGATCTGAACTTAGTTTTCCATTTTCATATTTTAAACGTGTTTTATTAGTTTTTTATATTAAAGCATATTTTTTCAAAAGAAAATGTAAAATATGAAGATTAATTCAAAAAATAATGAGACTTCGAATCTACACTATATAGATTGAATAGGTGTTAAAAAAATATTTGGCTCATTTAGAGTAGGTCCAAAAAAACTTGATTACAAATGGGGTTGTTTACCCTAGCTTGGGAGCTCATTTGGAGCACATTTCTCATGACTACAAGTTTCGCCACGCAAAAGAGATCAGATTGATCACCTAATTTTTATAATAGTTTAGCAAACTTTGCAACTCACACCACAGGGCAATGCACTTCAAGTGTTGGTTCAAATTTAAAGTTTACCTAAAATTCAAATTTTGCCTTAGTTTTGTATTCTACCTCAAATTTCACATCAAATTACAAATAGAATTATTACACCTTGGAAGTTTCCAAAGTAGTTCAAATTTAAGACAGAATCCTTATTACAAATCCTTAAAGTTCAAAGTTTATGACTTGCATTCAAGTTCAAATTCAAATCTTTGCCTTGCTCCTTGTGTTTCGGGATGGGTTAACCGTCTTGCTCCTGGTTTCCCTAGCTGGGGTATTTTGTGCTTTTGAAAGCTTTGTCTTGTTGTTTCTGATCTTCACTTCTGGTTGTGGCGGTTTTGTTGAGCTTTGACTGACCGAGCAAGTCATGACCAGTTGACGGTCATCTATGGGTTCACTAATCCTTAAAGGAACTTCAGACAAAATAACTTCCTCCCCTCTTATAGCTTCAAAACCTTCAATAGCCATGGTTTCAAATTCTGCATTAGATGATGGTTCAATCGAAGTTTCTTCCTCTCTAGGTCTTTTCTGTCATATGCCTCTAATTATCCTCGAGCTGTGTCAAACAGAAATAAGCTTAGCCATCTATAAAAAAGAGAACAAATACAAAAAGGGAAAGGTTGCACACATACCAAGCTGCTACTCTAGCTGTCTGTTGCTGCATTCTCCTCAGATGTTGCATTCTCCTCTGCATTTGCTGCTTCCCATTATTCCTCTTCTCCAAATGATGCATCAACTGGATTGGTACAACGCCTAGCAACATGCCCTAGGATACCACATCTTTTGCACTTATGCTGTTTTTTTACACGACCCTCTTCACCAGCTCTTATCCTGTTTTTCCTAGGTCTTCCTAGTGGTCTCGTCAGTACAGGAGAATGGAGTTTGAACCCTGGGTCTACTATGTTCCATTGGTCTTTTCCAAGAGTGCTAGCACATTTTCAGCATAAGCAGCCCTAAATTTGGCAACAGAGAAATATTCAGAGCAATACTGATCAACTTCACCATCTTCACCTGCAATAACAGTCATGAGATGTAGGGTATGTATGCATGGCTTCCCGCGAATCTGCCATTCCCAAGAACTCCATTCCTTAGTTGCAAGGTTCACTGGATATCTCCATTCCATATTTTTACTGTCAGTGTATGTCATCTCAGCCTCGTATGTCGATGGTCGAATGCATTTCCTCCTTAATCCTCTTGCCTTGGCATGCAATGCCTTAATCAGAGATGGGAGCATAAGATGGCCAACATATTGTGTTTCTGCAATTCTTTTATGAAGAGCCATCTTTATCATGATCATCTGCCTGATCTTATCAAATGCTTGCCTCAACAAAAGCCCTTCCATTGACTTGAACTTTGCATTAAAACACTCAGCGAGGTTATTGGTCACATAGTCTACTTTGCAGATTTCATTGAATTTGGGTCTTGACCACAGCTTTCCATGATGTTCATCCATGTACTCCTTCACCAAAGGATTGTGAGCATACAACACTCTCAAATGGTTCTCATACTTCCTCAAACTGCATGTGTATGATGCTGGCCATAGGTTCTCATCATAATCTTTGCCTTTGAATTTCTTTTTAAAATTCTACGCTAGGTGTCACATACATTCCCTATGTTCCACTCCAGGGAATACAATTTCTACTGCTCTCTCTAAACCCTTGCAAGAATCTATGTGTATAACTAAACCTGAGGGTGTACTTATAATGTTGCGCAACTACTGCAGAAACCAGACCCAACTCTCCTCGGACTCTTCCTCCAACACACCAAATGCAACTGGGAATAGCCAGTTGTGTCCATCAACTGCAGAAGCTGCTGCTAGCTGGCCTCTCCATCTTCCATTCAAAGTAGTTGCATCGATAGCCAAATAGGGCCTACAACCATTCAGAAACCCCTGCCAACAAGCCTTGAAACAAACAAAAGACGTCCTGAAGCACTCCTTCTCAACTGTGTTCCCTTTTAATTTGTACTGAATTGTATGCTTGTCAATCTCTACAACACTCCCTGGACTAGCCATCTCCACTTGATCTTTGAAGGTGTAAAGAAACTAAAAACTCTCATTCCATGGACCATTAATCCTATCAAGAGCCCTTTCCTTAGCATAGAAAATCTTCATGTAAGATATATTAATCTTGTAATTCTCAAATAGCTTCCCATGGAGTGTTGTTGGACCAATTGTTGGTGTTTCCCTCACCCAATCCAAGATTGCATCTACCACCAACCTAGTATTTGCAAGCTTTGATTTGTCCTCCCCCCCTCCAGGTGGGCAAGTGTGCCCATGCGTTTTTTTATCTGAAACAAAATGAAAATTGATGTCAAATACAATTAATAATGGATAAATAATCTGAAAAAAGATTCAGTTGTAATACCTGAACCAATTTGCTCTTTAGCATAGTGGATGCATGAAACCTCAACCTACACCTATCATAAGGGCAATGAACAGTGAATCTTCCTAGCTCACTCCTATTAACCTCATAGGAGTTTTCAGTGAGAATGCAATATGTAGTCACTACATTACGACAGTCCACCATCGATTCAAATACGGTTCCTGGAGTAAGCTGAGGATTCTCCCTGTTCCACTCAATTGTTGGCATGTCCTCACCATCATATTCTTGTAAAACTAAGGAGTCGATGTTATCCTCCCTCTCTTCATCGTTAGTGTCATCAAATCTAGCACGACTGCTAGGCTCCTCTGGATATTCATCTTCCATGGCCTGTTGATTGACTCTATCTACCAGTTCAGGGAATAGAGTCTCATCCTCATCATCATGTCGAGGCACTTCCTCGTCAGGCTCTGCATCTACTTTTACATCAGGTGCAGAAGGGAGAGGAGAAGAGGCAGAATTAGCGGCAGCCGACATGTTGTGGCTTTCAGAACCACTAGATTTACTTGGTCTCGACCTACAAGGAGTGTGAGGACGCTCCTTATTAGCAGAGATAGATGATGTCTGAACACCCTTCCCCTTGCGTGCTTGAAGCACACACATATGGATTTTACCGAAATGGCTGTCAGCATGCAAACTAAAAAGCAATCCCAGATGCTCAGCACAAGTTAATGGGACAAATCTTTGCTCGGCACTACTGAAATATCTCAGTTCAACAGCATCGGCAGGGCTCCACGGATACTCACAACAGAGTGCCTTGCAGAAATCTTTGAACGAAATGCTGGTTTCTACCACTTTTGGATAGAAAAATCCAGAAATCAGATATGGTTTAGTTCCACCTAGCTCACTAGTTTCCATTCTAACCACCAGCCGAAAAGCAAGTGTAGGATCAACCCTATTTGATGAAATAAAGGGCACAGTTAGGCCGTAAATTTTCAGAAAAATTGCACTGATTCACGCCAACGGTGGTCAAATATAGCCTAATTTACGGATCTTCTAATCAATTTGAGAGGAAAACGATGCTTACCCAGGTGGAATCCATGAATTACCCGCCTCTGATTTGACCCAATCCTCTCCACGGTCGATGGGCCAGATGGGGTGCTCCCCCGACATTGCTTCCTAGATGGGGAGAGAGGGCAGATGCGGTGGAGGCGGCACGATGGCGGCGGAGGCGGCACGACGGCAACGGAGGGGGCGACAAGGAAGCGACTCGATCTAATTCAGGTTATTGTAAGGGGTGTCAGTTTTGCGGCCCCACTCATTATCACGTAATGGTCAAAATGTGGACTCGGCCGTACGCGGCCCCACTTATCAAAGTTAACGGTCAAAGGCATTGACCCGACGGCAACGTTCGTTGTAACCTGTTTTGAGGGTTTCGGGCAAGGGAGTGGGGAAAAGTGAGCAAAAGTTAAGATTGTGGGGATGAATGAGTACAACTAACGAACCAGGGGCACATAAATAAAAATCCCTTAAAGTAAATAGATAGTCCCTTCGTAGAGGGAAATGGGGATTTGCAGAGGTGCTAGAGCTCAAGGATTAAATAATAGATAAGTATAATTTTGAGAGGTACACCCTTCCTGTCAATGTTATGACAAAGAGCTATCAATATCTTCCATGTTAAACAAATTAACGATGGTCACCAAGTAGTAAAAGTAAAGGTTTACTCCCCCTCCACCAACAAACACACTCCACGGCGAGCCAAATCCACGTGTGCCGTCCATACCAATAACATTCCTGGGGGAGTTTTGTTTAATTATTTGCGTTTCTTTTGATTACGAGATTGGAAATCCCTATTACCTCCCTTCTCGTGCAAGGACGAGTGAATAAACATGCATCATGATAGTAACCCGCTTAACATGGAAGATAGTGACCACCCTCTGTTGCTCCATGAGCGGTTCAGGCAAACAAAACAGATGTTCATTTGAAATTTTAGAGGTGGCACATGCAAATTTACTTGGAACAGAAGGGTAATACCTCATATAGGTAGCTATGGTGGACTCATCTGGAATAACTTTGGTTTAAGGATTTTTTATGCACAACCATAATTCCCGCTTAGTACAAGTGAAGGCTAGCAAATAGATTGAGAAGCGGCCAGCTAGAAAGCGAATACGATCATAAACATGCATTACGAATAATAAACATTGAATGCTATCATGAGTAGGATATGGACACCATGAACATAAATATCATGAAAGTCTATGTTGGTTGTGATCCAACTAAATGTGTGAACATGTGCCAAGTCAAGCCACTTGAAACATTAAGAGGAGGATACCAGATCATCATACTACATCCCAACCATTTTAATGCATGTTGACATTTAAGATAAATCATTATCCACTCCTAGCTACTTGAGCATGGCATGAGCAACTATGATCTCTAATTGTCATTGCAAACATGTTCAATCATAATATTTTGAATCATAGATACTAGGTTAAACATATTTACAAAAACAAGAACAAGTTGAGTTCATACCCGCTTCTCTCTGCCACAGTCAATTCATCAAATATCGGCATTATTGCCTTTCACTTGCACAATCGAATAATATGGGAATAATAATAGTGCAAGAGTGCCATGGACTAAACTGGAATATGCAAACATTTTTTCAAGAAGAGAAGACAAAGTAATATGGGCTCTTTGTTATATCAATAGTGGTGCAAATGAGAGCCACTCAACATTTTCATCGTGGTCTTCTCCTTGGTATGACTCAATAAAAAGAAAGAGAATTTCAAAAAAATACACTAAAGTATTTTTGGAGTTTTTTTAGTTTTTCTTGAAGAAAGCAAATAAGAGAAGGAAAACAAAAACGAGAAAAACTATGTACACTGGAGAGCTCCCAACAAGGAAAAGAAGAAATGAGAAATATTTTTGGTTTTTCTTTTAATACTACAACTAACTAAACTGAAAAGAAAACCCGAAAAGAAGCAAGAATTATTTTTGGATTTTCTCAAAGTTTTTCAAACACACAAGAAGAAAACAAGAAAAATAAATCTAGCATGGATAATACAATGAAAAAGTGTGAACATCGACAACTGGAATGAAATGTGTGAGCATGAATATAATGTCGATGGAAATATGTAATCCCCCAAGCTTAGGCTTTTGACCAAGCTTCATAATCACCATCTGTAGCTTGGATAGTGGCATGAGTGCTAGCCTACTGAGGCTCTTGGTGCAATCACCTCAGCCCTACTAGCACCTTCAACCTCTGCAATGTACGCGCATGCCTCGCTCTCAAGGACATAGTATCTTCCCTTGCTGTTAAAATCAAAGAGAGCAGGAGAAGGCAACATAATAGGCACAACTGGACCATTATCGGACGTCAAGTTGTAAGTATAGTTATTGGTTGTGCCCTTAAGAAATCTATGGCGTTTCATGGCATCAAAGTCTAAGTACTGGTTAGGTAAGATAGGATTATTAGGCCAAGGGGACACTCCCAACCTCGTAGCGAGGCGAGAGGCATAAATCCCTCCATAGAAATTACCGTTAGAACCATTGAGAGTCAGTCTCCTTGCAACAATTGCTGCTAAATTGTAGTCTTTAATTCCCGTTAAAGTAGTGTATATAAGACTCAAATCATGGGCACATAGCATGCTACAATCCTGCTCACCTACAATGGATTTGAAATTAAAGAGTGCAAGGTACCGAATAGACCGAAAAAGGATGGTTTTTATTCTGCCTTGTGTCACCCCTCTAATTTCACCGCAACAAAGGTTTCTCAATAATGATTCATACTTAGGTTTTGTTGGTTCATCTAGCGAACCCCAATATGGAATTTTACACGCTTCACATAATGCGTCTAAAGGCATGGTGAAAGCATTATTATAAAGACTAAATGAAGCTGTATACTCACGAGGGAAATTTTTGAATTTCTTGGTAAATGTCTCTCTGAGAGTGAGGTGTTGAGTGCACTTATCTTGCACTTGGCTCAACATAAGATTGTCGTATGGAACTTTCACTTGATTATGCCCCTGAGGATCTTCTTCTCGAAGTACTCTTGAAGAATTGCAATTTATTTGCGAACAATTTCTGAATTTTTTTTGTGACACAAAATTTTGTTAACAAAACTAAATAAGATTGATAGCTACTACTCCTTGGGATGCGGAGATGCCATATGAAGCATTCAAACTACTTAGAACTCTAAGAATTCAACAGGCAAGCTCATCTACAACAGCACCAAGAGTAGCTAATTATTCTGAAAATAAACCACTAAATCAAAAACTAATTGGAGCAATGGGGGAGTTACATACCAAGAGGCAATCCCGTAAAACAGTTTCGGAAATAGAGCTTCGAGCAAAGATATCGAAATCCATGGGTTCTTGAGCAAGAACATGAGGGAGAGAGCAATGGTGAATTTTTTCTAGAGGTAATAGATGACATGGGCTAAAGGGATAAGTGAGGGGACCCACCTAGGTCCCACCCTCTACCAGGCCGTGCTAGGAGTGTGTGGCGCGCCCTAGTGGAGGGTGGGCACCAGGTGCACCCAATCTAGTGTTATTTGTTGCTAAAATTAATAAATATTCAGAAACAACTCGTGTTAAATTTTCAGGACATTCTGAGAACTTTTATTTTTTGGCTCATTTTTATTGCACGAGAAAATCACAAAACGGGATAAACATGGCATTCTAATTTATTTAACTAAGAAAAACAGAAAAACAGAAAGTAGATGCAGAGAGTTGTCTTTACTAAATTCATCAACTTCATACTTCTGAAAAATGACCCATTAATAAGGTTGATCAAGTCTTATTAATAACCACCTTCGATTAGCATGAAACCGAAGAACTTTCATAAAACACTAGGTTGCCTCAATGGGGATAGGCATATGCCCAACCATAATAATATCATATTTCTTTTTGATAGTAGGTAGAGGTAATTGAAAGCTTCCAATAACAAGTGTCGGAGAACTCTCAATGACATTAACACCATTCACCTGGAATTGCTTCTTCGGAAAGTGCACCGTATGCTCATTACCATTGGTATGAAAAGTGACTTTGGTTTTATTGCAATCAATAATAGCCCCTGCAGTATTCAAAAAGGGTCAACCAACGATAATCGACATGTTATCATCCTCGGGCATCTCAAGAATAACAAAGTCTGCTAAGATAGTAACATTCGCAACAATAGCGGCACATCCTCACAAATACCGATAGGTATGGCAGTTAATTTGTCATCCATTTGCAACGATATTTCAGAAGGTGTGAGTTTATTCAAATCAAGTCTTTTATATAAAGATAAAGGCATAACACTAACACCAGCTCCCAAATCACACAAAACAGTTTTGGCATAATTTCTTTTAATGGAGCAAGGTATAGTTTGTTGGAAATATGCCCTAGAGTCAATGAATAAAGTGTTTATTATTATATTTCCTTGTTCATGATAATCATTCATTATCCATGCTATAATTGTATTGTTAGGAAACACATTACATGTGTGGGTAAATAGACAACACACTGTCCCTAGTATGCCTCTAGTGAACTAGCTCGTTGATCAAAGATGGTCAAGGTTTCCTAGCAATTGACATGAGATGTCATTTGATAACGGGATCACATCATTAGGAGAATGATGTGATAGACAAGACCCAAACTACAAACGTAGCATATGACCGTGTCAGTTTATTGCTACTGTTTTCTACATGTCAAGTATGTGTTCCTATGACCATGAGATCATGCAACTCACGAACATCAAAGGATTGCCTTGTGTGTATCAAACGTCGCAACGTAACTGGGTGACTATAAAGGTGGTCTACAGGTATCTCCGAGGGTGTATGTTGAGTTGGCATGGATCAAGACTGGGATTTGTTACTCCGTGTGACGGAGAGGTATCTCAGGGCCCACTCGGTAATACAACATCACAATAAGCATTGCAAGCAATGTGACTAAGTTTTAGTTGAGGGATCTTGTATTACAGAACGAGTAAAGAGACTTGCTAGTAACGAGGTTGAACTAGGTATGGAGATACCGTCGATCGAATCTCGGGCAAGTAACATACCGAAGAACAAAGGGAACATCATACGGGATTAACTGAATCCTTGACATAGAGGTTCGACCGATAAAGATCTTCGTAGAATATGTAGGAACCAGTATGGGCATCTAGGTCCCGCTATTGGTTATTGACCATAGAGGTGTCTCGGTCATGTCTACATAGTTCTCGAACCCGCAGGGTCTGCATACTTAAGGTTTGGTGACATTTTGGTAGTATAGAGTTATGTATGGTGGTGACCGAAGGTTGTTCAGAGTCCCGGATGAGATCCCGGATGTCATGAGGAGATCCGCAATGGTCCGGACATAAAGATTGATATATAGGAAGTCCTGTTTTGGTCGCCGGAAAAGTTTCGGGCTCATCGGTAGTGTACCGGGAGTGCCGGGAGTGTACCGGGAGACCATCGGGAGGGGTATTTAGACCCAAGAGGCAACATGGGCTGTGGGAGAGTGAATAACAGCCCTTAGTGGGCTGGTGGAAGTCCCACACAAAGCCCATGCGGCTAGGGAGAAAAAACCCAAAGAGAAAAAGTGGAAAAAGGCAAACATTGGGTGAATCCTAGTCCTACTAGGATTGGTGGTGGATTCCACCTCTCCCACCTGGTTCGGCCGACTCCTAGAGGCTTGGCCCTTAGGACAAGCCTCCTCCTCTCTTCCTCTTATATATACTGGAGGTTTTAGGGTTTTTGCACAGAATTTTCAGCCACATGCTGCACGTTCCTCCAGTGCATAGTTTCTCCTCTAGATCGGTTTTCTGCAGCGCTTAGGCGAAGCCCTGCCGGAATAGCTCCACCACCATCATCAGAGCGCCGTCACGCTGCCGGATAACTCTTCTTCCTCTCCACTCCTTCTTGCTGGATCAAGACGGCGGAGATCGTCATCAAGCTGTAAGTGTGTTGAACACGGAGGTGCCGTCCGTTCGGTGCTAGATCGGAAGGATCGTGATCAAGTTCGCGGGACGGATCGTGATTGGATCGCGGGACGCATGGCGATTTGGATCGCGAAGACGTTCGACTACACCAACCACGTTTCTTAAAGCTTCCCGCTTAGCGATCTACAAGGGTACGTAGATCCACTCTCCCTCTCGTAGATGCTCATCACCATGGATAGATCTGCGTGTGCGTAGGAAATTTTTTGTTTCCCATGCAATGTTCCCCAACAGTGGCATCATGAGCTAGGTCTATGTGTAGATGAGATCTTGATTAGAACACAAAAGGTTTGTGGGCGTTGATGCTTAGATTGCTTGCTCCCTTAGTCGGATTTTGGTTCAGCGGTATTGAGAGATGAAGCGGCTAGGACCAACATTACTCGTACGCTTACGAGAGACCGGTTCCCTTGACCGCAACTTGTTGCATAGATGGCTTGCGGGTGCTAGTTTCTCTCACTTTAGTTGGATCGGATTCGACAAAGGCGGTCCTTGAGAAGGTTGAAAAGCAACTAGTGTATCATCGTTGTGGTTTTTGTGTAGATGAGAATTGTTCTTGCTAGATACCCGTAGCATCCACGTAAAACATGCAACAACAATTAGAGGACGTCTAACTTGTTTTTGCAGGGTATGTTGTGATGTGATATGGCCAATTACATGATGTGATATACGTGATGTATGAGATGCTCATGTGATGTATAGATTATCACGATTGCATGTCGATGAGTACGACAACCGGCAGGAGCCATAGGGTTGTCTTTAATTGTTGTATGACCTGCGTATCAATCATTAACAGCTATATAATGATTTACTTTATCGCTAAACGGTAGCAATAGTAGTAGAAGCATGTTGGGCGCGACAACCCCGATGGCGACACGTTGATGGAGATCAAGATGATGGAGATCATGGTGTCTTGCAGGTGACGATGGAGATCATGCCGGTGCTTTCTAGATGGAGATCAAAAGCACAAGTTCATGGACATATCATGTCACTTATGATTTGCATGTGATGTTAATCCTTTTATCCACCTTGTTTTGCTTAGGTGATCCCTCACTTAATTTCAAGATAAATTGTGTTCTCCCCGAGTGTGCACCGTTGCGAAAGTTCGTCGTGTTGAGACACCACGTGATGATCGGGTGTGATAGACTCTACGTTCACATACAACGGGTGCAATCCAGTGTTGCACGTGCAAAACACTCGGGTTAAACTTGATGAGCCTAGCATGTACAGACATGGCCTCGAAACACAAGAGACCGAAAGGTCGAACATGAGTCATATAGTAGATATGATCAACATAATGATGTTCACCATTGAAGCCACCTCAACTCACGTGATGATCGGACTTGAGTTGGTGGATTTGGATCATGTGACACTCAGATGACTTGAGGGATGTCAATTTGAGTGGTAGCTTTAGTTATTTAATTAACTAAATTCATTATCTTGACCAATAGTCTAAGTAAACTTTGCATATTTATGTTGTAGATCAATGGCTCGCGTAGTAGCACCCCTGAATTTTAATGCGTTCCTAGAGAAAGCTAAGTTGAAAGATGATGGAAGTAACTTTGTTGACTAGGCCCGTAATTTGATGATTATCCTCACGGCTTCCCAGAAATAATATGTCCTTGATGCACCGCTTGGTGACCAATCAAAAGACATGACCTCCGAAGACGTTAAGAACGCTTGGGAGGCACGTACCGGAGATTACTCAATAGTTCAGTGTGCAATATTGTATGGCTTAGAACCGGGACTTCAAAGACGTTTTCAACGTCATGGAGAATATGAGATGTTCCAGGAGTTGAAGTTTATCTTTCAGAAGAATGCCCGGATCGAGAGGTATGAAACCTCCAATAAGTTCTATGCTTGGAAGATGGAGGAGAACGGGTCTATCAGTGAGCATATACTCAGAATGTCTGGGTATTCAACTCGCCTAGCGGAGTTGGGAATTGCCCTTTCGCCAGAGGCGATCACTGACAGAGTTCTTCAATCACTGCCACCTAGTTACAAGAGCTTTGTGATGAACTATAACATGCACGGGATGAACAAGTGAGTCGCTGAGCTGTTTGCGATGCTAAAAGTCACTGAGTCTGAAATCCAGAAAGAACATCAAGTGTTGATGGTCAATAAAACCACTAGTTTCAAGAAAAATGGCAAGGTCAAGGGCAAGGGCAAGAAGGGTAAAACCAAGAAGGATGGCAAAGCAGTTGCTACTCCTGTAAAGAAGCCCAAGCATGGACCCAAGCCAGAAATTGAGTGCTTTTATTGCAAGGGAACTGGTCATTGGAAGCGGAACTGCCCCAAGTACCTGGCTGACAAGAAGGTGGCCTACGACAAACAAGGTATATTCACTATACATGTTATTGATGTGTACCTTACTAGCTCTCGTAGTAGTGCCTGGGTATTTGATACCGGTTTGGTTGCTCACATTTGCAACTCAAAGCAGGAACTACGGAATAAACGAAGGCTGGCGAAGGACGATGCGCGTGGGAAATAGTTCCAAGGTTGATGTGATCGCCGTCGGCACGCTCTCTCTTTGATTACCATCGGGATTAGTGATGAACCTGAATAATTGTTATTTGGTGCCTGCGTTAAGCATGAACATTATATCTGGATCTTGTTTATTGCGAGACGGTTACTCATTTAAATCAGAGAATAATGGTTGTTTTATTTATATGAGTAATATCTTTTTAATGTTAGGGGTTTATTCATATTGAATCTTGATAGTGATGACACACATGTTCATAACATTGATGCCAAAAGATGAAGAGTTGATAATGATAGTACCACTTTCTTGTGGCACTGCAATTTAGGTCATATTGGTGTAAAATGCATGAGGAAGCTCCATGCTAATGGACTTTTGGAGTCACTTGATTTTTAATCACTTGACACATGTGAACCATGCCTCATGGGCAAGATGACTAAAACGCCGTTCTCTGGAACAATGGAACGGGCAAGTGACTTATTGGAAATCATACATAGTGATGTGTGTGGTCCAATGAATGTTACAGCGCGTGGTGGATATCGTTATTTTCTCACCTTCACTGATGACTTAAGTATATATGGGTATATTTATAATATGAAACACAAGTCTGAAACGTTTGAAAAGTTCAAGCAATTTCAGAGTGAAGTTGAGAATCATCGTAACAAGAAGATTAAGTTCCTGCGATCTGATCGAGGAGGTGATTATCTGAGTTACGAGTTTGGCAGTCACTTAAGACAGTGTGGAATTGTTTCACAGTTGACACCGCCCAGAACACCACAGCGTAATGGTGTGTCCGGACGTCGTAATCGAACCTTATTAGATATGGTGTGTTCTATGATGTCTCTTCCTGATTTGCCACTATCGTTTTGGGGTTATGCATTAGAGACAGCTGCATTCACTTTAAATACGGCACCATCAAAATCCGTTGAGACGACGCCATATGAACTGTTGTTTGGCAAGAGGCCAAAGTTGTCATTTCTTAAAGTTTGGGGATGTGATGCTTATGTCAAAAAGCTTTAGCCTGAAAAGCTGGAACCCAAAGCGGAGAAATGCGTCTTCATAGGATACCCGAAAGAGATAGTCGGGTATAACTTCTATCTCAGATCCGAAGGCAAAGTGTTTGTCGCTAAGAACGGAACATTTCTTGAGAAAGAGTTTCTCTTGAAATAATTGAGTGGGAGGAAAATAGAGCTCGATGAGGTTATTGAACCTTTACTTCAACCAGAAAGTAGCGCAGCGTGGAAAGATGTTTCTGTGGAACCTACGATGGTAGAAGAGGAAGTTAATGATGATGATCATGAAGCTTCGGATCAAGCTACCAATGAACCTTGTAGGTCGACAAGGCCACGTACTACTCCTGAGTGGTACGACGACCCTGTCTTGGAGGTCATGTTGTTGGACAACAATGAACCTACGAGCTATGGAGGAGCAGTGATGGGCCCGGATTCCGAAAAATGGTTAGAGGCCATGAAATCCGAGATGGGATCCATGTATGAAAACACAGTATGGACTTTGGAAGTATTACCTGAAGGGCGAAAGGCCATTCAAAACAAATGGATCTTTAAGAAGAAGACAGAAGCGGACGGTAATGTCACCGTCTATAAAGCTCGACTTGTGGAAAAGGGTTTTTCACAAGTTCAAGGAGTTCACTACGATGAGACCTTCTCACCCGTAGCGATGCTTAAGTCCGTTAGAATCATGTTAGCAATAGCTGCATATTTTGACTATGAAATTTGGCAGATGGATGTCAAAACAGCGTTCCTCAACGGTTTCCTTGAGGAAGAGTTGTATATGATGCAACCGGAAGGTTTTGTCGATCCAGAGAATGCTGACAAAGTTTGCAAACTCCAGCGATCCATTTATGGGCTGGTGCAAGCATCTCGGAGTTGGAATAAGCGCTTTGATGAGGTGATCAAAGCGTTTGGTTTTATACAATTTTATGGAGAAGCTTGTATTTACAAGAAAGTGAGTGGGAGCTCTATAGCGTTTCTAATATTATATGTGGATGACATATTGTTGATTGGAAACAATATAGAAATGCTGGAAAGCATGAAGGAATATTTGAACAAGAGTTTTTCAACGAAGGACCTAGGAGAAGCTGCTTTCATATTAGGCATTAAGATCTATAGAGATAGATCGAGACGCTTAATAGCACTTTCACAGAGCACATACCTTGATAAAGTTTTGAAGAAGTTCAAAATGGATCAGTCCAAGAAGGGGTTCTTGCCTGTGTTACAAGGTGTGAAGTTGAGTAAGACTCAATGCCTAGTGACTGCAGAAGATAGAGAAAAGATGAGTGTCATCCCCTATGCTTCAGCCATAGGCTCTATCATGTATGCGATGATGTGTAGAAGACCCGATGTCAGCCTTGCCATAAGTATGGCCGGAAGGTTTCAAAGTGATCCTGGAATGGAGCACTGGGCAGCGGTCAAGAATATCCTTAAGTACCTGAAAAGGACAAAGGAAATGTTTCTCGTTTATGGACTTGATGAAGAGCTCGTCGTAAAGGGTTACGTTGATGCAAGCTTTGACACTGATCCGGATGACTCAAAGTCGCAAACCGGATACGTATTTATTCTCAACGGGGGAGCTGTAAACTGGTGCAGTTCCAAGCAAAGTGTGGTAGCCGATTCTACATGTGAAGCGGAGTACATCGCAGCCTCGGAGGCGGCAAAGGAAGGTGTGTGGATGAAGCAGTTCATGACAGATCTTGGAATAGTGCCCAGTGTACTGAATCCAATGAACCTGTTTTGTGACAACACTGGTGCCATTGCTCTGGCCAAGGAACCAAGGTTTCACAAGAGGACCAGACACATAAAGCGACGCTTCAACTCCATCCGCGATTACATCGAGGAGAAGGACATAAATATTTGCAAAGTGCACACGGATCTGAATGTTGCAGACCCGTTGACTAAACCTATTCCAAGGGCTAAACATGATCAACACCAGAACTGCATGGGTGTTCGATTCATTACCATGTAAATCACATAGTGATGTGAACTAGATTATTGACTCTAGTGCAAGTGGGAGACTGTTGGAAATATGCCCTAGAGGCAATGAATAAAGTGTTTATTATTATATTTCCTTGTTCATGATAATCGTTTATTATCCATGCTATAATTGTATTGATTGGAAACACATTACATGTGTGGGTAAATAGACAACACACTGTCCCTAGTATGCCTCTAGTGAACTAGCTCGTTGATCAAAGATGGTCAAGGTTTCCTAACCATTGACATGAGATGTCATTTGATAACGGGATCACATCATTAGGAGAATGATGTGATGGACAAGTCCCAAACTACAAACATAGCATATGATCATGGGAGTTTTTTGCTACTGTTTTCTGCATGTCCGTATGTGTTCCTATGACCATGAGATCATGCAACTCACAAACATCGGAGGATTGCCTTGTGTATATCAAACATTGCAATGTAACTGGGTGACTATAAAGGTGCTCTACAGGTATCCCCGAGGGTGTCTGTTGAGTTGGCATGGATCAAGACTGGGATTTGTTACTTCGTGTGACGGAGAGGTATCTCAGGGCCCACATGGTAATACAACATGACAATAAGCCTTGCAAGATATGTAACTAAGTGTTAGTTGCGGGATCTTGTATTACGGAACGAGTAAAGAGACTTGCCAAACGAGGTTGAACTAGGTATGGAGATACCAATGATCGAATCTCGGGTAAGTAACATACCGAAGAACAAAGGGAACATCATACGGGATTAACTGAATCCTTGACATAGATGTTCGACTGATAAAGATCTTCGTAGAATATGTAGGAACCAATATGGACATCCAGGTCCCACTATTGGTTATTGACCATAGAGGTGTCTCGGTCATGTCTACATAATCCTCTCGTAGATGCTCATCACCATGGATAGATCTGCGTGTGCGTAGGAAAAAAATTGTTTCCCATGCAACGTTCCCCAACATAGTTGGTATTCCGAGATCTCCAAGTTTTTTAGGTACTCCATCCTTAAAAGAATAATTAGCAAGCATGGTGGAGATTTCAACTTTAGGTATCTTTCATTTATTAGTGATGATGTCTTTCATGTACTTAGCATAAGGAGGCATCTTTAAGATATTACTTAAGCGGGTACACAAAAAGACCGGCCTAATCATTTTAGCAAAGCATTCAAATTCCTCATCATCTTCTTTCTTAGATGGTTTAGATGGAAAAGGCATGGGTTTTTGAACCCATGGTTCTCTTTCTTTACCTTGTTTTCTAGCCACAACATATTTTTTATCATATCGTTTATTGTAGGTTCTGGGTTATCAAGAACAACAACATGTTCTATTTCTACATCATTATCTGGTTATTTATTATTACTAGGTTGAGTATCCTCATCAACATCACTATCGTTATTATTATCACTAGGTGGATATTCATTACCAGATTGAGTTTCAGCATCAGAAATAGAAACATCATTAGTATCATCAGGAGGTTTATCTATGTCAAGTTCACTAGAGGCATGCATAGTCCTATCATTTTTTTTCTTTTTCTTCTTAGAAGGACTAGGTGTAGCAGCATTAATTCCTTGAGAGTCTTGTTCAATCCTTTTAGGATGACCTTCAGGATAAAGAGGTTGTTGGGTCATTCTACCTCCTCTAGTCACTACTCTAATAGCATGATCATTCATATTATTATTCATTTCATCAAACAATTCTCTTTGAGATTTAGCAACTTGTTCTAACTAAGTTTGAACCATAGAGGAATGTTTTCCTACACCTCTAACATCATTACTAATTCTAAATAACAAGTCACCAAAGCGAGCAATCTTATCAAAATTATATTTCAATTGTTTCAGAACATTTGCATTGAAGTGCTCTTGTTTCATAATGTAATTATCAAACTCATATAAGCATTGACTAGGATGTTTATTGTAAGGGATATCACCTTCATCAAACTGTAATAAAGAATTTACCTCTACCACTTATGGAGGTGGTGGTGCGTTCAGTCGATGTATTTCCTCAATAGGTGGTAAATTCTTAACATCCTGAGCCTTAATACCTTTTTGCTTCATACATTTCTGTGACTCTTGCATATCTTCAGGACTAAGAAATAAGATACCCCTCTTCTTTGGAGTGGGTTCAAGTGGTGGTTTAGGGAGAGTCCAATCATCATAAATTTTTAATATATTATTCAATAGTTCCTCAGCTTGTTCAACAATTCGTTCCCTGAAAACACAACCAGCCCAACTATCTAGAAAGTCCGTAGAAGCATCGGTTAGCCCATTATAGAAGATATCAAGTATTTCATTTTTCTTAAGAGGATGATCAGGCAAAGCTTTAAGCAATTGGATAAGCCTCCCCCAAGCTTGTGGGAGACTCTCTTCTTCAATTTGCACAAATTGAAATATTTCCTGTAAGGCAGCTTGCTTCTTATGAGTAGGAATTTTTTTTCCAGAGAGGTAGTAAATCATATCCTGGGGACTACACACACAACAAGGAGTAAGAGCATTGTACCATAGCTTAGCATCACCCTTTAATCAGGATGGAAATAATTTGAGAATATAATAGTAGTGAATCTTCTCATCATGAGAAAATAGGGTGGCTATATCATTCAGCTTAATAAGATGTGCTACCGCAGTTTTAGTTTCATAGCCATGAAAAGGATCAAATTCAACAAAAGTAATTAACTCTGGGTCGACACAGAATTCATTATCCTTATCGGTAACAAATATAGGTGAAGTAGCAAACTTAGGATCACATTTCATTTTAGCATTCAAATTCTTTTCTTTATACTTGCATAGTAGTTTCTTAAGACCATTTCTATCCTTACAAGCAAGAATCTCTCTAGCGATTTTGCCATCCAAAGCATAACCTTTAGGTATCTTATGCATTTCAAATCTAGGAAAGCTAGGCCTAATAGGTGTTTCATAATCATCAGTTTCAAAGATCTCAACAGTTTCAGCAGTTTCAGCAGTTTGAATGATTTCATTATCTCTAGCTCTAGCAATTTGTTCATCAAGAAATTCACCTAGTGGCACATTATCATCAAGAATGGCACTAGTATCATCAAAAGCATCATTCATAGCAGAAGTAGCATCATCAATATCAGGATTACTAGCATGTGGTGGTGTTGCAAACTTACTCATAACAGAAGGTGAATCAAGTGCAGAGCTAGATGGAAGTTCCTTACCTCCCCTCGTAGTGTAGAGGGGAAAATCCTGGTTTTAGTATCCATTAGATTCTTCATAGTGATAGATTGATATAAATCCCAAGTTACTCAACAAATATAGCTATGGTCCCTGGCAACGGCGCCATGAAAAGGTCTTGATAACCCACAAGTATAGGGGGTCGCAATAGTTTTCGACGGTAGAGTATTCAACCCAAATTTATAGATTAGGCTCAAGGGGAGCCAAAGAATATTTGAGAGTAGTAGCAGTTGAGTTGTCAAGTCACACCTGGAGATAAATATCTGCAGCAAAGTGATCAGTAGCATAGTAATATGATAGTTTGATATCAATGGTAACAGTAACAGTAGCGGTAACAATGATAGCAATAGTTTTGTAGCAAGTGTAACAGTGACAATAGCAATAGTAACTTAGCAAGAACAATATGTGGAAAGCTCGTAGGCACTAGATCGGAGTATTTGTTGGATGATATTCATCATATAACAATCATAACCTAGGGCGACACAGAACTAGCTCCAGTTCGTCAATGTAATGTAGGCATGTATTCCATATATAGTCATACGTGCTTATGGAAAAGAACTTGCATGACATATTTTTCCTACCCTCCCATGGGGGCGGGGTCCATAAGGAAACTAAGGGATATTAAGGCATCCTTTTAATAGAGAACCGGAACAAAGCATTAACACATGGTGAATACATGAACTCCTCAAACTATGGTTATCACCGTGAAGTATCCCAAATATTGTCACTATGGGGTTGACAGATCATAAGGCATAATAGGTGAATATGAGTAGGCGATGGAGAAGGGTTGATGATGATGAAGACCGAAGATTCCGCTCTCTGGAGCCCCAAACGGGCTCTAGATCCGGCCTCCCGATGAAGAACAGGAGGTGGCGGTGGCTCCATATCGTGAAACGTGAGGAAACTTTCTCTCTGATATTTTCTGGAAATTTAGGATTTTATAGCGCTGGAATTAGGGTCAGAGGGCCCACGAGGTGGGCACGCTCCACCAGGTCCCCCCAGTGGGGTCTAGCGCGCCCTGGTGGAGGGTGGCCACCCTGGGCCCCCTCTTTGGTGGCTTGTGGCTCCAATATTCCTCATATATTCCAAAATAATTCTCCAATAAATTTCTTTCCACTCCGAGAACTTTTATTCTGCACAAAAACAACACCATGGTAGTTCTGCTGAAAACAACGTCAGTCCGGGTTAGTTTCATTCAAATCATGCAAATTAGAGTCCAAAACAAGAGGAAAAGTATTGGGAAAAGTAGATACGTTGGAGACGTATCAGTGATGTAGTGGTGGATGCTCATAGTTGATGAAGATCATCTTGATTTGGGAGCAATCCTTTTTGTTTCTTAGTCTCGTCACCTACATGGGTTAGTCCCAAACAGAAGAGACAAATACAAGGATATCTATAGACATAGATTGCAAATCATACATGATGATGTCCATGGATTTAGAAATTACCTTGTCCCTTGCTTACCTTTGAGGGCATGTGTGACTCCTTGAACTATTGCATAATGTTGTTGGTGATTGCAACTAGTCCTTGCCAATAATGAATGTGAGTGAATTTCATTGGCGGAGTCACCCCTCGAGAATTTCTTCAGTTCTTCTTCTTGGGGACCCACATAAAGTTGATGGGAATTCTTGGAGTTGAAGTAGCACTTGTAGAAGTTGAGCTTGTAGTAGCCTTGGGAACCCACCTGA
The DNA here is from genome assembly GCA_022496015.1 of Hordeum marinum. Taxonomy (NCBI): domain Eukaryota; kingdom Viridiplantae; phylum Streptophyta; class Magnoliopsida; order Poales; family Poaceae; genus Hordeum; species Hordeum marinum. The sequence goes on from CM039677.1 coordinate 324,744,420, forward strand.
CCATGGCTTGGGATTCGTCTTCATATTATTTGATCTCCTCTTGAAGCTTGTCCTTTCCCTTGAGCTTGAGGTCTTGTGGTGGAAGGTCATCTTGAGCTTTTGATCCCTTGGGAAGAGTATGTTTATACTTCTCCCTTTGAGTAACAAACTTGGGTTTGGGGTATTGACCTTCTTCCGTTCAACTCCATTGGCATTGAAGTAGCCAATGTCATTGTTCTTCCGGTATCCTCCATGCTAGTGTACAATTTCCTCAAATTGCTTACATCCAGCAAGAATTGTGTAGATATCCTTTTCTATAATCCCTTTCAATAGATCATTTGTCTAAGAGAATCATTAGTGGGATCAATAGAACTACTAGAAGAAATATCATTGGATTTATCATTACTATTGCTACTAGTTGAAGAACCTTTGTTCCCTTTGTTACTAGTTTTCTTAGCCTTAACCTGTGGAATGAATGTAGACAAAAGAAGTTGTTTGGCTAGATAAGAGGAAGTCTTCTTTCGAAGATCGTCATTGATAGCTTTAAGGAATTCATTCTCTTGCTCCAAATTGAGCTTCTCATGAGTCCTTACAAGTTCTCTATGATCTTCTAGAGTAGACTCGTGGGCTAACTTAAGAGTGTTTAGTTATTTAGTTAGTCGCTCTATTTCCAACTTATCATCATCACATGACTTATCTTGACTAGAGTGATTACTAACAAGTTCATTTTGACTAGTATCACTAGATTTGTGAAATAGCAAGTCATCATCTTCTAGTAGGTCATCCTCATCACTAATGAAATCAAGATATTCGGGGTGTGATACCTTGGGGCATTTAGCCATGAAGTAATTTCCACTCCCTTCATTTGGTGAATCAAATATGTCAGAGGACTTGGAGGAAATGAGTGCAAGTCTGGCAATACCTTCATCTTGACTTTAGTCGGAGTCGGAGTGATAGCTTCTCTCGGAGTGGTGGTCAAAGTAGGAGCCGAAAACCCATTCACCAACATGAGATTGATGTCTAATTCTTGAGTATCTCTTGGTGTACTTGTCCTTCTTCTCCGAGTCTCTACTTCTCCTTGAGGGTCTTCATTCATAACGATCATCTCTACTCCTTCTCTTTCTTTGATGTAACTCATCCCTTGAGCTCTTTCTTCTAGGTGACTCTTCCTTTCTTTTGTGTGTGTGGGGGGTGCACTCATTGGAGTAGTGTATGGGCCTTCCACAATTCTAATCATTCCGGTCACGACTAGATGAACGCTTCTCTTGATATCTTGAGTTGTAATTCCTCTATTTGCCTCTAGTCTTGTAGAACTTGTTTAATTTCTTGACCATGAGACTTATCTCTTCATTGGTAACAAGGTTGTGGCTTAAAGTACCGGGAGCGTCACTTGAGGCTTTGTAAGCACCGCTTCACTTGTTGTGAAGTTCTTCCTTGTCCTTGAGTGACATCTCATGAGCAACAATCCTTCCAATCACTTTCGTAGGCTTGAGATCCTTGTAGTTTGGCATCATTTGGATTAATGTGCACACAGTGTCATACTTCCCATCCAAAGCTCTAAGTATATTCTTGATGATGAATTTGTCGGTTATTTCTTTGCTTCCCAAGACGGCAATCTCATTGGTGATGAGATCTAGCCTTGAGTACATCTCTGCGACTCCTTCACCCTCCTTCATCTTGAACTTTTCAAGTTGACTTTGAAGCACATCTGACTTAGATTCTCTGATAGAATCGGTACATTCGTTCATATCAACCAAATTGTCCCAAATTTCCTTTCCATTCTCAAGACGACTGATTTTGTTGAATTCTTTGGGGCATAGGCAGTTGAATAGAATGTCACATGCTTGAGCATTGTATTGCAACATTTTCAATTATTATGCAGTCGCTTCACAGTCCGGTTCCTTTCCATCACCAAAGAAATCTCCTTGCAAGCGAACACGAACAAAAGCCCAAACGGCGGGGTTATGACCAATAATTTGCATCTTCATCTTATGCTTCCAATTAGCAAAATTTGTACCATCGAAGTATGGACCTCTACGGTGATAATTTCCCTCACTAGACGCCATACTCTCCTAGGTTGTGAAACCAATGGAATGGAGACCAAAGCTCTGATACCACTTGTAGGATCAAAATTAAGTCTAGAGAGGGTGATTAGACTACTTGAGCAAATAAAATTCTACCTTTTCCCAATTTGAGTTGTGGGAAGATTTTAGCAATGATAGCAATTCAAGCACACCCTACACATGTATGTTTAAGAGTATAGCAGTAGAAAGTAAAAAACAAGCACGTGTAGTAGAGGGTAGGGTTATAAGATCAAACAAAAATGTAGACACGAAGATTTTTCCCGTGGTTCCAATAGGTAGCGCTATCGTACACCCACTTTTATGGAGTCTTCAATCCACGGAGGGTAGCGGTCGCGAGAGTCCAAGGAGGGATCCACCCATAAGGGTCCACTAAGTAGCAACCTTGACTATTCCATAACGGCTTCCGTCCATGAAGGACTAGCCTCACTATGGGTAGATCTTCACGAAGGAGGTGATCTCCTTGCCCATACAAACTTCTTGTTTCAACTCCACAATAGGAAATAGGAGTCTCCCAAGCAACACCTAACCAATCTAGGAGGCACCACCCTACAAAAGCTAATAGGCTTGGTAGTGACAATGAACTCCTTGCTCTTGTGCTTCAAGATAATAAACTCCTCAACACGCAACCACTATCTCACATATTATGCTCGGTAGAAGAGATTTATTGGGTGGAAAGCAAGTTGGGGAGGCTAGAAATCAAGATCCATATGGTTGGAGTGGATGATCTTGATCTCAACAGAAGGGTAGGTGGTTCTCTCTCAGAAATTTGGATATGGGAAGTTTGGAACTATTCTGAGTGCTTCTCATGCGAGTGGGATGAGGTGGAGGGGTATATATAGGCATCTCCAAAAATCCAACTGTTACACCATTATTTACTAACTTAGTGAAACCGCAGAAAAACTTGGTCATAACTTTTTGTTCAAAATGTGTCAACTTTAGGAATCTCGGTGAGAACGATATATGATTATTAGTAGTACCGATATGAGTGGCTGAGGGCAGTTTCCAAACTCGGTGAGACCAATCCATAAAACTCGGAAATTCTGATTTTATAAACTGGGCCATCAGAATGTTGGTCATCAAAACTCGGTTGCACCGATGTAGTACTTGGTTGTACCGAGAAGCTAGGGTTTGGCTAGGGTTCTGTCTGAGAAGAAAATCGGTAGGGTCGAGTGAGAAACTTGATGGCACCGATTTTGTGTGGTAGGGTTTAGACAGAGTATTTTTGTGGGAGAGCTTGTGGGTTTTTTTGGTGGCTAGCACTTGTGCACGTGGAGAAATTTGTTCACGAACATTTCCGCACCCCCTTTTAATAGTATTGGCTTTCCTATGGACTCAAAGTGAGTTCTCACAAAGTAAAATGTAGAGTCTCCATGCTTGCAGCTTTGCCAATCCTATACCTTGCATCTTGGGGTCTCCTCACAATCCAATAGCCATCCCATCATTTATCTTTTCCTGAGATATACTTAGTGGAAACGTTAGTCCAATGAGATATATGTTGTTATTCATTACCGAAACCACCGAGGGAGCAAATGTGCTTTCAATAGATGAGGTTTGCATTTATGAAGATGGTTTGGAGCTTACCGAGGGGCAACGCCGTGGGTAGCTCTCATGTCTTCTGACCCCCAATCGTGGGTTTCGGGTGCCCTTTATCTGTTGTCTAAGAGCTAGAGATGTAGAGGGAGCATGGGTGTGTGCTTCTTCTTTTCTATTCAGATACCTGAATTTTATTGCTTCTATTAAATTAGTTTTATCAATTTGTAGGTTTTTATTTTTGTTCACGTTTGTTAGTTCTTAAGATTAGATCCTGATGCACCTGGTTAGGTCTTGCAATTGATGCACTAGATTAGATTGTGAACTAAATGCGATTCTAAACTTGATGCGGTAGATTAGTTTATGAAATTGATGTACTAGATTTGTTTTGTGAACTTGTTGCTGTAGTTTAGTCTCTAAACTTGATGAAGTGTTGTAGTTTCTAAACTTTATGCACTAGTGTAGTTTAAGAACTTTTATTTGTTAGAGTAGTTTTTGAAAAAAATGTGATAATACTGTCTTCAGCAAAAGAAAGAACTTTGTGATGCACATGTAAATGTTTTTTATCCTGTTCAAAAAACAAAACTAGTAATAAGCAACATACAGATACTTGGAGTCAACTATAAATACTAACAGAAAATAAACTTGGTGTACTAGTTTAGTTATGTCATACGTTAACTTTTCTTTTTCTTTGCATGCCAATTTGCAGAAACTACCAACCACAATAAGGTTTGCTACCCCAAGTTCACGGATGCATAACTTGGATACAAATCACAAGAATGGGTATCAATATATGGAAGATGCCTACCACATTGACCTTGATGGTTGCATTAACATAACTTCTGGGTGGAAGGAGTTTGTCTCTGTGAACGGAATTAAGGGTGGAGAAGTTGTTATGGTGATGTTCTATAGGAAACAAGAGTCTCTAGTATTTAGAATTTTTGTACTTAGGATGTCCGAGTTAAAGCAAGTCGTTTGTGGCATCTATGACATTTTTTCCTATATTGTATCTTTTTAAAATTATGTCTATCACACGATGTAATGGTATGTTTCAGATGGTTTGAACAATTTCCTAATTTTAATGTATGTGAGCTCAATTGGATTATTTTTATTTTTATTTTATTGTGCGGTGGTTATCTAGAACTGACATGCATTATGTGTTAGTACTGTTTATAGTTTGATGCCAATAGTTGGCAAAACGCAGAAATGTGAAGTTTAAGGAATGTAGTACTTCTTGTGTACACTTAGTTGCACTTGCATGTTGTTAATCACAATACTGGTGGACTTTTTACAATAAGCACAGCCCATTTCATATTATGAGTAGCCCAGCCACATACAAAGGTTGTAGGATTTTTTATATTAATTTTGCGTTTTTTTATGATCATGCTACAGAACAATCCTTTTTGAACTTTTATATTTTATTAGATACACTTTTAAATTTTTTTGGATATCTATGAAAATCTCCTATGTAAAAGTATCATTTCTCTATTAATTTATATTATCGTGTTGTATATTTAAACTTATCATAAAGAAAGGGTTAAAAATTAAATAGAAATGTTTTTAAATACTTAATTGAATTATCTTACACGCAATATTTATTTGAAATTGTGGTGGTTTTCTTTATTTTTTGTTATTTGGTTCCTTTGTACGGGTCGTGAGTGTGAGTAGGAATTTGTGGAGACAAAGATCCAATGCGTATTGTCCCTAACTAGGCCTCACTTGATTTGTCCCAAATAGCTCCTCCGCGCGGTAATGTACTGGCGCCTGCACATGCACTCCTTGTTTAGTCCCACCTCGGCAAGCGAGAGGCCCAAGGAGCGGTTTATAAGCACTGGTGGTGTTGTGTAGTCGAACGCCTGAGTATACTATCTTGACCGGTTACGAACGGCGCTTGCAACTCTCCCATTGACCTGTGTGCCCAGGTTTGCTTGTCCCACGTAGTGTAATGATACCAAAGTTCCCTAGTCCAAGTATCCCATTGCGAGGGTCCTGCTGGTACTTAGGACGGTCAACCTTTTCCTTGAAGTTTTTGTATATTTTTTGTTTTTTTGTTTGACATTTTTTTGTATTTTCCTTTGTGTTTATATGCACATTTTTGGCGTTGTTTTATATTCCCTTCATTCAAGTGCACTACCGTGGCAGCGCGAGGCCGAGCAGAGGGTGTGTGTTTTTCGTTGGGAGTGGGTGAAATGGAATAGCTAGCATCACACCTCGTGGCATTGTCGTACTGAGCTATATTTTGTGTTCGGACTCTTGCCCCTCCGCGGTAGCACGACGCTGAGCCGGTGGGTGTCCCCACGACGAGCGGTCCACCCCGCACCCTCCACTCCCCGACGAGGCCGAGCCAGGAACCCCAGAAATATAGCTATGATAGTGGCGCGCCCTGATGGCTTGTGGGGCCCACGTGGCCCCGTTTGGCGTGATTCCAACGCTGAAAAATCCTATAAATCCCAGAAACCCCTGAAATAAAGAGAAACTCCTCGTTCCGCCACCGAAATTCTTTGTATTGACGAAAAACCAATATGGAGGCATTCCAGTACCCTGCCGGAGAGGTTGCGATGGCCATCTTCATCATCACGTTGGAGGCCATGACGAGGGAGTAGTCCACCCTTTGGGCTGATGGTTTGTGTTAGGGAACATTGCATGGGAAACAAAAAAATTCCTACGCACATCAAGATCTATCCATTGTGATGAGCATCTACGAGAGAGAGAGTGGATATACATACCCTTGTAGATTGTTAAGCAGGAAGCGTTAAGAAACGCGGTTGATGTAGTAGAACATCTTCGCGATCCAAAACGTCGAGCGTCCCGCGATCCAATCACGATCCGTCCCAATCTAGCGCCAAACGAACGACACCTCGGCGTTCAACACACGTAAAGCTCGATGATGATCTCTGCCTTCTTGATCCTGCAAGAGAGAGAACAAAGGTAGATGGGTTCTCCGGTAGCACGGCGGCACGGCAGTGGTGGTGGTGGAACTATTCCGGTAGGGCTTCGCCGAAGCACTACTGAAACTAGAAGGAGCGATCTATCAGGGAGAGAGGGATGCATCGTGGCTTAGGGTTTTCTGGTGTGGCTGCCCTCTCTCCCCTCCAGTATATATATGAGGAAGGGGAGGGAGTCTTGCGCCCAAGGGTTGCCCCCTGGGCTTCGGCCGAAGTGGAGGAGGGAGGAGTGCTACTCCAATCCTACCAGGAGTAGGATTCCTTCCCCCACTTGGAAACCTTTTCCACCTTTAGGTTTCTCCATCCCTACCGCATGGGCCTTAGTGGGGGCTTCGGCCAGCCCAGCAGGGGCTAGTTTTCCTACTCCCACAACCCATGAGGCCCTTTGGGGCGAGAGGCCCTTCCCGATGGTCCCCCAATACCCTCCCAACACTCTATGTACACTATCGAAGTACCCGAAACTTTTCCGGTGACCAAAACGGAACTTCCTATATATCAATCTTTACCTACGAACCATTCCGAAGCTCCTCGTGAAATCCGGGATCTCATCCTAGACTCTGAACAACCTTCGGTCACCACCATACATAACTCTATACTATCGAAATGTCATCGAACGTTAAGTGTGCAAACCTTGCGGGTTCGAGAACTATGTAGACATGACCGAGACACCTCTACGGTCAATAACTAATAGCAGGACCTAGATGCCCATATTGGGTCCTACATATTCTACGAAGATCTTTATCGGTTGAACCTCTATGTCAAGGATTCAGTTAATCCCGTATGTTGTTCCCTTTGTTCTTCGGTATGTTACTTGCCCGAGATTCGATCGTCGGCATCTCTATACCTAGTTCAATCTCTTTACTGGCAAGTCTATTTACTCGTTCTATAATACAAGATCCTGTGAATAACACTTTAGTCACATTGCTTCCAAGGCTTGTTGTGATGTTGGATTGCCGAGTGGGCCCTCAGATAACTCTGCGTCACACGGAGTAACAAGTCCCTGTCTTGATCCATGCCCACTCAATAGACACCCTCAAAGATACCTATAGAGCATATTTATACTCACACGGTTTCGTTGTGACGTTTGATACACACAAGGTATTCCTCCAGTGTCAGTGAGTTGTATGATCTCATAGTCATAGGAACAAATACTTGACATGCAGAAAACTATAGCAATAAACTGACACGGTCATATGCTATGTTTATAGTTCAGGTCTTGTCCATCACATCATTCTCCCAATGATGTGATCCCGTTATCAAATGACATCTTTTGTTTATGTCTAGGAAACCTTGACCATATTAGATCAACGAGCTAGTCTACTAGAGGCATACTAGGGATACACTGTTGTCTTCGTATCCACACATGCAATGTGTTTCTGTAAGTGCATCTAGTGCCCCTTAGTGATTTTGGTGTATTGAAGACTTATAGGTTAAGAGATTGATGCGTTTGTAAGTGTACATAGGTGTCGGTGTCAAAACCGGCGGATCTTGGGTAGGAGGTCCCGAACTGTGAGACTAGGACCAATGGTAACAAGAGACGAAGGGTACACGGATTTACCCAGGTTCGGGCCCTCCTATGGATGTAATAATCTATGTCCTGATTGGTTGTATTGATGGTATGGGGTGTTACATAGTTGATCTACCTCGAGATCGAATAGCTAACCCTAGATGAGTTGTTCTATGCCTATAACCTAAAACCCTCCGTCTTATATAGACGCCGAGGGTACCTAGGGTTTACACATGGCCGGTTACACGCAGAAGAGATAAACATGCCTATTTGCTACATCAAATGTGGAGCACAAGCCGTACTTCCCGAAGCTTCCATCTTGGAGATAAGGTCTTCAATAAATAATGTGTTTGGTAAGTGCCCATATAGTCCGGCCCATAGAGATAGGTCATCCTCGCGAGGACCCCTTAATCCAGGACTCCCTCAGTAGCCCCTGAACTTGCCTCCAACGCCAAGGGTCTCAGCTTCAATTGCTTCACACGATTAGAGTCCTCGGCTTGCGAGGTGAGTTCTTCCCGCTGAACCTAGTTCGGCCTGCGATGACAAATAGCTTTCCGCATAGTGGCGCGTCCGAACACTGTAAATGGGTCGAGCTTGAAGGCCAATTGTCAAGGACCAAAACTATGTCCTTTGACGACCTTTATGATGAAAGGTCACGGCCCACCATGACCGCTAGGCCAGTTACACAAAATCGATTTGTGGTTCGAGGCCGTTTTAATCATCACGATCTATCAATGTCCTGATCGTGCCTCGTTTTACATGGGATGTGTTTAATTACGTGCGTGCAACGGCTCGCGCGTCTCGGGAAGCGGAGGGATTCACGACACAGCAAGGGGAGACCGAAATGATAAGCCTCATAAAAGGGGAAGAAAATCCCAAAGCCTATTCATGCTTCCCTTTCGCCTTCTTTGTCTTCAATAACTCTGCGCCTCTGAAACACAGATCTAGGTCTTCCGCCCCCCCCCCCACCTCAGAGCTTATCAATGGCGGGCTCCAACAGCTAGTGGGAGGCCTCCATGATCACCGACCAGGACATCCTCGACCTCAAGAAGGCCGGTTACCTCTTCACTGACATACCCCACCATGCGCTGGAGGAGTGCCAAGTCATCCCCACTCCCGGCCGGGCGAAAGGGTGGTCTTCCTCCCCCACTTCAATAGGGGGTTGAGCTCTCCGCTCCACCCCTTCGTCAAGGGTTGATGTTTTTCTATGGTCTCGACTTTCATGACCTCCCGCCAAAATCTTTCATGCACATTTCGGCATTCATCCTCGTCTACGAGGCTTTCCTACGAGTCGAACCGCACTTTGGGCTAGGCTCAAAGTGTTTAACGTCAAGGCAAAGTGCGTCGATGGGAAGCACACAGACTGTGGCGGAGCTGTCATCAGCAAGCTCACCTGCGTCGTGTGGCCATCGGGCACCTTCATCGACACCGTCAAGGTGTGGCAGAAGGAGTGGTTCTACATCACAGAACCACGAGAAGAAGGTCACATTCCCCCTGCCAAATTCAGATCCGGTCCCCCCACCAGACTAGCTTCATGGCTCAAAAAGGGCCTTAGCTGGGGACCGAGCATGGAGGTGAGCGAACCGCAGAAGCGCATCGGCTCCATGGTCGAGAAGGACATCAAGCTGACCAACATGGTCCAGGTGATGCTCCCGAGATGGATCCTCCCCTGCTAGCGCCGGGGTACTCCCTTGTGGGCTCGTCAGCTTGACGATGCGCCCATAATCCGGAACCTCTTCCGCACTACGCGGAGAAGCTATGGAAGGCTCTCTTCAAGTCATAGGAGAGTTAGCCATCCAAGGAGGAAGACAGAGGCTTGAATGCCTCCAAGTCTGCCTTCGAGGTACGGTACACTTCTGCTTGATTGGCTTTACCTTTCTCAAAGAGGATCCATAACGTTTTCTTCCGATCATTCCCTTGCAGAAATGGCTAAGGAAAGTCGTTAACATCAGCAGTCCGGCACCTCAGCCCGAAGATGCCAGGTCCGGGCTGTTGTCAGAAATGCTCGTGGCGAAGCCTTGCGAGGCCCCCACGAAGAAGGAGAAGAAGAACCCAGACCCAAACGGCCTTCACATCCGGGACCAGTTAGAGACTATGTCCGGGATAACTCATGCCTCCTCGAATCAAGAGGAGCACGAGGAAGAAGAGGAAGAGGAGGAGCAGGAGGAGGAAGAGGAGGACAAAGCTGAGGGGGAATGCAATTCCCCACTCGCAAGAAAGAGGGTGGCGTCATTGGGCGCTCCAGAGGAGGTACTCCCTCCTGCCTCGAAGAGAACGCATCGGGCACAGGTGATCCTGTCCAATGACAACTCGGACTCAGATACTTAGTCCGATGACCTCGAGGTGGTTCCACGAAGGAACCTCAGGGTCAAGCCCTGGCCCGAAGGTTAGGATCCGAAGACCCCTTGTTCGTCCTTTAACAGGTTTAGAGTTTATTAACATGCAGGTGCTTATGAATTTTGCAGCCCGCCGCGCGTCCTTCCCACCGATAAGATATCAGACGGGGAGACCCCACCCGCTGAACTAGCGGAGTGCGGGAATGCCTCGCATCCCGCCACTCCACACGCCTCGAAGGATACCGTGGAGGTGTCATCCCAACATGCTCCTATGGAGCCGGACACTGGCGGTGGGGGAGACAACATAATGCCCGAGGCTAATAGTAATACCTCGGTCACCGAAGACCGGGGGGAGGTACCCTGCCCGGACACTGAGGAGATTGGACGAGCGGCCGCTTAGTCCCCTCCAAGGGCATCTCTGGAGCGCACCATGGCTCCGTAGGTACTAGTTCAAACCCCGGTCAGTGATCGGGTTATCCGATCACCTCCGGCGCCACCGACCAATGGGTGGCCGGTCATGGAGGAGGCTCTATCGAACGCCTCCATCTGCGAGGAGCACCGCACCCTTGTGGGTGTGGTATTATAGAGCATTCAGTCCGTCGACAACGGATTGAAGGAGGCCTCCAAAGGTCTCCTGACGGGTTTTCAAGTAAGTCACATGAAACTTTTATTTGCAAAGTTTTTACTTATTTTCATTATTATATACATGGCAGCCCTCGAGCCCTAGGTGAGTTTCAAAAACTTACCTAGGGGCCAACCACGGATCTGATTCTAGACTAGATAAAAATTATGTGTCCAGAGCGTTAGATTAGCCCCTAGAAGTTCGGACATATGATCGGATTGAATATAGTTCGGGAGTGTAGAACCCATGTAACATGTCAACTGTATGTGTGATACATGCTTTGTCATCGGCGACGATCATAAACGGCGTCGAACTGGGCGAACTGAATCGGAAGCTTAAACGCTCCAAGGATGAAGTTGACGCCCTCGATAGAAGATTCGACGAGGCACAAGGTAGGTCAAAACAAAATCCGAATACCTTTGCCCGAACACCTTTACCTGAACATTGTCCATGCAGTTTTTCATAGTGTTTTAATGTTTAAACAGCTTTGGCGAAAGAGGTGGAGAGGCTCAAGGCCGAGCTCCAACAAGTGAAAGACCAAGCAGCCATCGAGAGGGCGGCGGCCAAAGAAGCGGCGACCGCCCTCTCCGCCCTGTGAGCCACCAGCGACAAGCATGAGGCTCGTGTGGCGGAGGTCCAGCTGGAGCTCAAGGACGCCAGCCAGAAGTGTGTGGCCCTTAAGTAGAAGGGCAAGGAGAGCACGGCAAATTTTCCACCCTAAAGAACGATCTTCAGAAGGAGCGGGTGGATAGGCGGTTCTATGAGGAGCAGGTCCGCCAAGCGAAGGACATAATGGATGGTAAGCCATACTTACTACGGCGCGTCTTCGGGGATAGCAAATTCAAATTGCTTACCCAGGTTTGCCATTCTTCAGGCGCCTCCTCCGATCTCCAAAAGAGCATGGCGGATGCCAATCAGTTGTTCGTCTCGAGGGAAGGAGGAGGCGAAGCTCGGCTGTTCTAGGCACAATTCAGAGCCCCCAAGCACTCTCCTCTTCTCATGGAGCAGCTAAAACAGCTGATGGAGCAGCACCAGATGGCAGAGCCGGCCATGAAGGACCTCTGCATCTGCCTATGGCCCGGCGAGCCACTTGCCAGGCAGCTACTTTGGCCTGGTGCAGAATTTAGTTGATGCTTCACCCCACTTCGACACCGTGAAGCACTCCTCCTGCATCGAGGGATTCCGGATGGCCCTTGTCAAGGCCAAGGTGCACCGGTCGGGCCTGGATCAGATGAAGGTAGCCACTACCCCGCCGCCTCCCGGGAAGGAGCATAGATGCCCCGAGTTATACTTCACCGGAGTGATGGAAGGTGCTCAAGCGATAGCTTCTTTGTGTTCGGGCGATAATGTGTTTGAATGAATTGTAATGCGTCTGAAGGCTTTTCAAAGTTTCGATGTTATAAGTTATTGTGCTTTTATGATTTTACATTCCTTTATAACTCCTGTGTGGCCGTATGAAACTGAAAGATGCGAGTCATCGACTTTAGCCCCCATGTAGATACTACATGGGGTGTCTCTTCAAATGTACTATATTCCTTAGCTGAGTGATCAGAACCCGAAGGCGGCAGTACGGGTGACTAGGCAATCAGACTATAGTGCCTTATTTCTTTCACTTAGTCGTAGGGGAGCGAAAAGGACTGCTGGGGCTAAAGGCTAGCCTCCGGAGTGTTTTGATGTTCGGATGAACCGCGGCTAAGGCCAGCATCACATGGTTTGCATGGATAGCAAACCCGTCGCACAACGCGGAATATCCTCTAAAAAGGATGTAAGTATAACACTTCAAGCTCGGATTCACAAACCGGCTCTCGCATACTATGACAATCAGTTTCGGCTTTCTCCCCTGAGGTGCTTGACCAGACTAATTGGAAACATAATTGCATGGGTTCACCCTTTTCCCTTTTAGCCGAACAAGCGGAACGTAAAGGGGCAAGCACAGGAGCCGGGCAACCCAACTATTGACCCAAGACATAATTCAGAACCAATGCATATAAAGTGAACTCCAAGACACCGAACACATAATTAAACATATGCAAGGCAATTTGTTTGTAAGCTCAAGGCCCCGGTATATTATCCGGTTGCGTCTACACATATCGAACTGTGTATCGAGAAGAGGGAGAAAAGGAAAATATGTGCCAAAAAGGACAACCACACAAACATGTAAAACGATGCTATATATTTTTTGTTTTCTCCATAACTCTTATTACTCGAGGTGCCGAAGCAACTGCTTACAGGTATGTGAAAAAAAAGATTACAAGAGTGGTTGTACCAGGGGTCTTCGATTGGTGGCCTTACATCCTCGATGTGCCCTGTTGCTAGTTTACTCCTGATATTTGGTTGTTCGGCGGACGGATCTTGCAAACAAGGTCTTGAAAAGTCGCCAAATTATGAATGAGCTTTACGCCCTTGGTGGGCCCTTCAATGGTCCATGTATTGTGTCCGAAGATGTATTGAATGATAGTAGTCCGGTCCAGCCGGACTCCCACCTTTGTTTCCCCCATCGCTTCCCATGGAATTTTAAGTGTGAAGTTGTGCCTTCTTGGCATGTACTTTGCTGGTCCTAGGGGCGTGCGATGGGGAGCGAGTCCCTATTTGAGGGGAGAGGAAGGCTCTAGGAGTTCGACCTATAGCCAAGCTCACTTCCCGACCTTGTGTGCCTTTATGATAGATGCCGGAACTTGCCGATCATCTTCGTAACTTAATACGGCCTCCAGGCCCAGCGCATGTTCCTCAGTTCATAAAGATCGCTCCATATTGTCGTTAATAGTGATGACCCCAGCTTGACGTATGCGTAATGCGGGATGGTTTTGAAACGGGCAAACATTGTCTGGCCGAGCAGGGCATGATAGCCACTGCGGAAGAGCACAATGTCGAAGATCAAGTCTTCGCTGCGAAAGTTATCGGGCGAGCCAAACACAACTTCTAGGGTAACGTAGCCCGTGCATCGGGCTTCAACACTTGGAATCACCCCTTTAAAGGTGGTGTTACTAGGTTTAATTCGTGACGGGTCTAGGCCCATTTTTTCACCATGTCTGAATAAATCAGGTTAAAGCTACTTCCTCCATCCATTAGGACCTTTTTTAGGTGATACCCATCGATAATGAGGTCGAGGACAAGTGTGGCCGAATCCCCATGACGGATACTGGTCGGGTGATCGCGCCGATCAAAGGTGATCAGATATGCCGACCATGGGTTGTACTTCGGGGCACGGGTTCTACGGCATAGACCTCTCAAAGGGCGCACTTCCTCTCCTTCTTGGGTATATGGGTGGCATATATCATGTTTACCTTCTTGACGTCTGGAGGAAACTTCTTTTGATTGCCACCAATCGGACCCCGAGGCTCGTCCTCATCCTCGCTATGAGGGCTCTTGCTTTGATCTTGGGGTGGGAGCTTGCCGACCTGTTTAAACAACCAGCAATTGCGATGTGTGTGGTTGGCGTGCTTCTCTTGGGTCCCATGGATTTGGCAAGGCCTTTCCATCATTTTTTCCAAACGAGTGGGTCCATTGCGATTGCCTTTAGGAGGCTTCTTCCGCTGCCTAGGACGGGAATTGCGGAAGCCGGCGTTGACGGCCGTATCATCGGCATCACTGTTATTGTGCCTACACTTGTTCTTGTTGTGCTTGGGCTTCCCGTTTCCACCCCGAACCTTGGAGGTTTCGGGCGCTTCGGAGTTGTGGTTGCGTCTTGCTAGCCAATTGTGTTCACCTGCGCAAAAGTGGGTCATCAGGGAAGTAATGGCGGACATGGTCCGAGATTTATCCTGCCCGAGCTGGCAAGCCAGCCATTCGTCCCGAATATTATGCCGAAAAGAGGCCATTGCCTCGACATTCGGACAGTCAACAATCTGGTTCTTCTTGGTCAAGAACCGATTCCACAATTGTCGTGCAGCCTCTCCGTGTTTTTGTATGACGTTACTTGGGTCGGAGGATTCCAGCGGCCGAACATAGGTTCCCTGGAAGTTAAAGAAGAATGCATCCTCCAGGTCTTCCCAGCATCCGATGGAGTTTTTGGGGAGGCTGTTTAGCAAGTGCCGAGATGGCCCTTGAGTTTAAGGGGGAGGTATTTGATGGCGTGGAGATCATCTCCTTGAGCCATGTGGATGTGGAGGAGGAAGTCCTCGATCCATATGGTTGGGTCAGTTGTCCCATCGTACTGTTCGATATTCACGAGTTTAAACCCTTCCGGGAACTGATGTCGCATCACCTCATTTGTGAAACATAGCGGGTGAGCGGCGCCTTGAACCCGAGCTATGTCGTGCCTGTAATCGGCATCTGTTCTCGCTTGGTTATGTTCATGGTATTTGTCATCTCTTCGGTCGAGCCATGGTTTGTACCCATCCCGTCTATCGGTTGAGTATCCTCTCGATCCGTAAATGGATCTTGTACGTCCTGATCCATGATCTAAGTCATCACGCAGGTCGGACCTGCCATTGGGCTCTAGTGGCTCCTTTCCCCGTCTTCAGAGTATAGCCGGCCTATAACCGGTGTCGTCAATCGTCCGATCATGCCCGCGAGGAGGGCGGTCTGGCTTTTTGTATGGAGTATGTTTCGGAGACAGAGTATCGGTGAGCTCATCGTCAAATTGTGGCAGCAGCCTTCTTCGCTGATAGTTCTTGGGCTGGTCCGACAGACCAGTACCATGTCCTTCCTCAGCTGAGAGGACTCCTGTCCATCGATCATTGAGGTCATCCTGTTCGGCTTTAAGCTGGTGTTCCTTAGCTTTCAGGCTTCGCACCGTCGCTATGAGCTTATTTCTGAATAGTTCCTGATCGTCATGGTTATCAGGGATGTCCAAGTCATTGGCTGTCGGGATATCCTCCTCCTCAACAAGGGGGAGGTAGTTATCGTCCTCGGAGCCATTGACGTCGTTGTTAGAAATATGCCCTAGAGGCAATAATAAATTAGTTATTATCATATTTCCTTGTTCATGATAACCGTTTATTATCCATGCTATAATTGTATTGATCGGAGACTTAGATGCATGTGTGGATACATAGACAAAACCATGTCCCTAGTATGCCTCTAATGGACTAGCTTGTTAATCAAAGATGGTTAAGGTTTCCTAGACATGGACATGAGATGTCATTTGATAACGGGATCACATCATTAGGAGAATGGTGTGATGGACAAGACCCAAACTACAAACGTAGCATATGATCGTGTTAGCTTATTGCTACTGTTTTCTTCATGTCAAGTATATGTTCCTATGACCATGAGATCATGCAACTCAGTGACACCGGAGGAGTTCCTTGTGTGTATCAAACGTCGCAACATAACTGGGTGACTATAAAGGTACTCTACAGGTATCTCTGAGGGTGTCTGTTGAGTTGGCATGGATCAAGACTAGGATTTGTTACTCCGTGTGACAGAGAGGTATCTCAGGGCCCACTCGGTAGTACAACATCACAACAAGCCTTGCAAGCAATGTGACTAAGTGTTAGTCACGGGATCTTGTATTACGGAACGAGTAAAGAGACTTGCCGGTAACGAGGTCGAACTAGGTATGGAGATACCAACGATCGAATCTCGGGCAAGTAACATACCGAAGAACAAAGGGAACATCATATGGGATTAACTGAATCCTTGACATAGAGGTTCGATCGATAAAGATCTTCATAGAATATGTAGGAACCAATATGGTCATCTAGGTCCCGCTATTTGTTATTGGCCGTAGAGGTGTCTCGGTCATGTCTACATAGTTCTCGAACCCGCAGGGTCTGCACACTTAAGGTTTGGTGACGTTTCGGTAGTATAGAGTTATGCATGGTGGTGACCGAAGGTTGTTCGGAGTCCCAGATGAGATCTTAGACGTCACGAGGAGCTCCAGAATGGTCCGGAGGTAAAGATTTATATATAAGAAGTCCTATTTTGGTCGCCGGAAAAGTTTCGGGCTCATTGGTAGTGTACCGAGGGACCATCGGGAGAGGTATTTGGACCCAAGAGGCTTCATGGGCTGTGGGAGAGTGACTATCAGCCCTTAGTGGGCTGGTGGAAACTCCCACACAAGGCCCATGTGGTTGGAGAAGAAAACCCAATAGGAAAAGCTGGAAAAAGGGGGGAAAAGGACGAATCCTAGTCCTACTAGGATTGGAGGAGAGTCCTCCAATCCTAGTGGATTCGGCCGACTCCTATGGGGCCTTGGCCTTGCGCCAGCCCTCCCCCTTCCTCCCTCCTATATATACTGGTGGTATTGGGTGTTTTTCACTAGATTTTACGGCCATGTGCTACTCGTTCCATCGGTGCTCCTCTAGATCGGATTTCCGCACTGCTTAGGCGAAGCCCTGCCCGAATTGCTCCACCACCATCGCCGGAGCGCCGTCACGCTGCCGGTGACCTCTTCTTCCTCTCCACTTCCTCTTGCTGGATCAAGATGGTGGAGATCGTCATCAAGATGCACGTGTGCTGAACGCGGAGGTGTCGTCCGTTTGGCGCTAGATCGAAAGGACCGTGATCAAGATCGCGAGACGGTTCATGATGAGTTTGCGGGACGGATCGTGATAAGTTCACGGAACGGATCGTGATGAGATCGCGAGACGGATCATGATGAGATCGCGGGACGGATCGTGATTGGATCGCGGGACGGATCGTGATGTGATCGCGGGACGCTCGGCAATTTGGATCGCGAAGATGTTCGACTACACCAACCGCGTTTCTTAACGCTTCCCGCTTAGCGATCTACAAGGGTACGTAGATCCACTATCCCTCTTGTAGATGCTCATCACCATGGATAGATCTGCGTGTGCATAGGAAATTTTTTGTTTCCCATGCGACGTTCCCCAACAGTGGCATCATGAGCTAGGTCTATGTGTAGATGACATCTCGAGTAGAACACAAAAGGTTTGTGGGCGTTGATGCTTAGATTGCTTCCTCCCTTGGTCGGATTTTGGTTCAGCGGTATTGTGAGATGAAGCGGCCCGGACCAACATTACTTGTACGCTTACGAGAGACCGGTTCCCTCGACCGCAACTTGTTGCATAGATGGCTTGCGGGTGCCAGTTTCTCTCACTTAAGGTGGATCGGATTCGACAAAGGCGGTCCTTGAGAAGGTTGAAAAGCAACTAGTGTATCACCGTTGTGGTTTTTGCGTAGATGAGAATTGTTCTTGCTAGATACCCTGTAACATCCCAAAATTCCATTTTGGAATGTTATGAATATAGCTATGCATCTATCATCACCATTGCTTGATTGTATGTGTTAGTTGAAATGCCATTTCTGATTTTCCTGAAAGTCCTTTCTACTTTTCCCTATGTTGCTTTCCCTATTTGAAATTTTGGTTAAATGTTCAAAATAAGAGAGGAGTAACATGACACTCCACACCAGGGTCTAATTGGTGAATTATTTGAACAAAATAACCAGGGGTTATTTTGAAAATATTTGCAAAAAGGATTTAAAAACATTTAGGCAATTTCTGAAAATAATATTTTTTTCAAAGTGTTCAAATGACAGAATAGAAATGTTCATTAAATAGCATTTATTATTCTGTTAATTTTGATATATAATACCCCTATATTTACAAACGATTTGAATGCTTTAAAAGCTTTTGAATGTCTCTGGTAAATTAGAAAAACAGAAACGGTAACCGTTTCCGGTATTAAACGGGCCGGCCCACAGGTTTTATTCGCGCATTAACTACGAGCCGGCCGACCGCGCGCAACGGACGCCCTTTTTTCTCTCTGACGCTGGACCCCACTCATCCGACCGTTTCCCTCGCTCGGTCGTCGTCTTCTCCCTCCCCCGCGCGCGCCGGACCCGACGCCGGTCGCTCCCCCCCCCTCACCGGATCTCTCCCCTCTCTCCTCCCCGACCACCGGAACGCCTCGCCGTCGTGTTCACCACTTCCGGACTCGCCGGAGTTTCCCCACGCCGGCGACCTTTACACCGTGAGCATTTCCCTCCCTCCGATCCAAACCCAACGGCTCAGATTAGAAGTCACTTATTCCCGAACCGTTTTCTGTTAAGGATCGGTTGACCGCCCGAAGCACCGCTCGGACACCCACCTCAGCCACTCACAGGTCGCCACGTCACCCTAGTCGACCGTTCGTTAGTTTTTTTTTCAGTTTTGTTTTTCAGAAAACAGAATGTATTCCAAATTTGTTTTAGCTATATCTTTTAATCAGTTTAGTGTTTTGAGTTGATTCTTTTTGCAATAGCTCACATTTTTCATGTAGTTTCACCCTGTACTTTTAAATTTCAAATTTGAACTATAAAATTTGAATTGAATCAAATTTGCTTAAAATCTTCAAATCTGAATAACTAGAGTTTGAAAATAGATTTTGATATGAATCTTTTTGCTACTGTTTGGTATTAGTTAGGACTATCTTCAGGTATAGTTTGAGGATTTTCATGATATATTTGATTACTGTTTTACCCAAAAACAGAATCTGTTTATTATTATACTATAGTTTTATAAACTTAATTTTGATTAGTTTGATTTAGAATTTGGTTTTATTGTTTATTAGGTTCTGTTAGTAAACATTTAGTGTTTTCACTTAATAAAAATATAAATTTGCTTAGTTTAATTTTATTTAACATAGGAATCAAAATTTCTTTTCAATTAGGCTTAATTTGACTAAAACAACTAACTAGTAATAGTTTGTTTTCAAACAAAGTTTTATAATATTTAATTCTGTTTTCTAAGACAGATTTAATAGTAAATTATTTTTCTGTCAAGAACATGTTTTGTTAACAAATTATAAGTTTAGTTTTACATTCTTTTGTTAATATAACTATAGTTGATTCATATAGTGTTTATCAAAACTTGTATAAACTTCACTAAACTTTTCCCAACAAGCTTAAATTGATTATTCTGTTTATTAATAAAATATTCTATTGTTTTCCTTGCTGTCAACAATTGTTTTGCTATTTCAAAATAGTTTTATTATGTAGTAGTGTTTTCATCATCTCCTTTGGAAAACAAAACTTTATGTGTTTTCTTACTTATGACTTGTGCATTGTTTGTTTCAATTGTTTACTAGTTCCTTGTTGGGTGTGTGTGTTAGCTACAATATTTTGATTGTATGCTTATTTGAGTGCATTGTTTGTTTCATTAGATTATCCGGAGTGCGAAGCCTGTTACTTAGAGTCACTCACGTACGAAGATCATCAATCAGGCAAGTCACTTTGATCATGTTTTACCCATGTTTTATATGCATTAGTTCTACCATCTCCCCAGTTGCATGCAAGATAGGTTAGTTGGAAACTTGGTTACATTGTAGTAGTATCATGTGGTAGATACCTCTCTCAACCCCCTTTGACAACATTGGCCCCGGGAAACGTTGTTTTACCTTTTGCTATGCTATTAGTAGACGGGGTTGGTTGTGTGATTCATGAGAGTTGAGAGAGTTAATAATTTCAAGACCTACATAATGATCAAGATTTCAATACTCCAAGTTTTCAACATACCTCTGGGTGGATGATGGTTGAACGGCGCCCTGGAGAAACCAGTGGTTAGCCTAGGTGATGCTGGAGATGGCCAGTATTCACGCGGAAAGGTCCACCCAGGCACAAAGGGATGGATGGGTGCTTCAAGACCCAAGGCTTACCTGCACAGCCACAAGTCATTATGGGCTCTGGCTTGGTTGGATATCGTGGTGACTCTGGACAGGCGGTGCTACGAGAGGTAGAAGAACGGTAGGAAAGGATGGGCACCGTCAGAGTCGCAGGGAAACCCTTTGGAAGACCATGTTTTGGTCATCCGTTTCTCAAACACCTTGAAGTGCGAGAAATCAAACGGAGGCGACCAAATCTTGTGGGGAACGTGTGCAAAACTCTGCAGAGTATTTTCAAACCTAATCGATTAGCCGTGTCCACGGTCATGGACGACTTGAGCCAAAGGAATTGGAACTTCCGGAACTCTCAACACAAATAATATGATGATGTGGGTATTTAATAATTTTGGGTATGAGAATTGGTTGGTGGAACCATCTCATTAATCAACCAACTTAGTAATATTTTGCTTAACCCCCTTCGATGTAGGAAAAACTTGGCTTTACGCAAAACTTACACCACCACCTGCCATATAAGCATATAGACTAGCTGATTATTTTCACCCCTCTCTTGTGACTTTGCCGGCATATTCCATATGCTGACCTACACGGCTGCAACGTATCATGTTGCAGAGTATTTTTCCGACCAGGAGTGAGGACGCGTTCTATGCTCAGTGAGATGCCCTTGGAGTCAGATGGACTCATCAACCTTCGACGCTTCCGCAAGATTTAGATATTCTCATGAGTTGACCTTTAGCCACTTTATTGTAATTTTTATTGTAATAAAGGACTCTATATGAGATTGCGATTAATATAATGCTGTGTGATTTCCCTTTGATATATACATTGATGTACCGTGTGTGTACCAGCATGATCTTGGGATGGTACGGAAAACACCGGAGACTTGGCCTTTCAGGTCGGGTCGCTACAGAAATGGTATCAGAGCACACGCTGACCGTAGGACGTAACCTCTAGGATTGGAAAGCCTTAGGATTGTTTCTCTTTGCCTTTAAATATCTTATACTCTCATCTATTCGTTTCTGACTCCTCTCCGATTATTTCAAAATTTATAGATGGCCACCTTCATCCCAGTGTTGATCACGGAGTTTTGCCAGCCTGACGCAACGATGCCCTTTGGTAAGGAGCTGATGAGGATCGTCAAGGACGTAAGGATTGCTTTGCCGAGCATCACCGGGATTCCTATCATGTCATTTCCCCAAGATGGACGCTACAGGATCGAGGTGCATATTCCAGGGAAGACCTTTGGGAATCGGAAGGAACCCATAGATCTCAAGTTCGTGGCACCCAGTTGGATACTTGGGAGAGACATGGCCATTCATCGTGCCCTTGGACGTATTCAGGAGGAATACAGAGGTGGAACCATTTCACCAGGACTCAGCATGGTTTGCCGCAGAGATGCCCATGGCAACATCATCACCAATCCCACTGCAGACACCACTATCTCCTATATCCAGACCCTGGAGACTCACATCAGGACTCTGGAGCTTCGAGTTCGTGCTGACACGAAGACTATCAAGAATCTGATGAACCGTGAGCTGGACCTTGAAGCTGATCTGCGAGAGGCCAACTATGAACACGAGCATGAAGTGAAGGACTTCCTAGAGAGGATTGATGAGCAGAATGCACGCATCGCCACTCTGGAGGAGCAGCTAGACATGGGGGAAAACCTTCACCCCGAAGGAGACATGGCACCCTTCATCAGCGACGATGAAGACTATGAGGAAAGCACCACCGGAGGACCTACGACTATGCACTTCTGAGGAAAAACATTAGTTATGCCCTCCATGTATCTTTTATTTTAGTCGTTAAAGCGTAGGTTGATGCTTAGTTGTCTGAGATTGTATTTCCGATGTTTGACATTGATTGAATAAATGAATGAGTGTTTGGTGTGATATGTTTGTTGCATTGCATATGGGTAGTGAATTTCTTCTAGACCCTTGTTCTATTCTAATTCTCATCCCTCTGAAAACAGCAAGATGCCTCCACGACGTCAGACCGATTTCACTTTTCCGCCAGAACTCACTCAACTCCTTCAGCAGTAGAATGCACTGATGCAACTATTGATTCAGAATCAGACCAACAACCAGAACAACAACAACAACCACCATCCACCCCAGACTGACAATCTCACCCGTTTTCTGAGGTTGAACCCTCCAACTTTCTCCAGCAGCACTGAGCCCATTGTGGCAGATGACTGGCTCCGTAAGATGGAGAGAGAACTTGTCACCGCTGGATGCACTGACGCTGAGAAAGTGCGATTTGCCGCACATCAACTGGAAGGACCAGCAGCATCATGGTGGGAGAATTACACCACCACTTATCCTATTGCAGATGTGACTTGGGAGCAATTCAAGCTTGCTTTCCGCACAGCTCATGTTTCAGCTGGAGCCATGAGTCTGAAGAAGCGTGAGTTTCGCAACTTGTGCCAGGGTAATCGCTCTGTGGCCCAATATGTGGAGGAGTTTAACATGTTGGCCCGTTATGCCCCAGGAGATGTGGCCGATGATGCGGCCAAGCAAGAAAAGTTTCTGGAAGGACTCAATGATGAGTTGAGCATACAGCTGGTAGTGGCTAATTTCAACAACTACCAAGAGCTGGTGGATAAGGCACTTATTCTGGAAGGTAAACAGCAGCAGATTGAGAACCGCAAGCGGAAGTACACTCAGGGGAAGTTCAACTCTGGAGCTCATCAGAAGCCTCGTTACTCCCCGTACTCCGGGAATACCGGATCAGGAAACGGTAAGTTTGGAAAGCACACTCATGCTGTGCACAACCATGGAGGTCACCATCATGGAGGAAATGGGAACAACCGTCTCAACCATGGTAACTTCAAGAGTGACAATGGGAATGGGAACAACAACCAGCACCGTCAAGTTCCTGCTCAGAAGGATCTGAGTCACATTACCTGTTTCAAGTGCCAGAAGACAGGGCACTATGCTACTGAGTGTCCCCAGAGTAAGCAAGGCAATGGAAACGGCACTAACAACGGCAACTCCGCAGCCAAGAAGCCCAATCTGTTTCCCCGTGCTCAAGTGAATCACATCGATGTGGAAGAAGTCTATGATCAGCCCGAGACTGTGGTTGGTAAGTTTTTATTGCATTCACGTCCTGTTACAGTACTTTTTGATTCTGGTGCAACTCATTCATTCATATCAAGGGTAGTTGTGGATAAGTATGGTTTGCCCACCAAAACCCTTAGTCAGCCCATTAAGGTTAGTTCCCCAGGAGGTATGATGATGGCAGGGATAGGATGCCATGCCTTGAAACTCAATATAGGGAACCATGTTTTTCCCACCGACCTCATCGTCTTAGAGTCACAAGGATTGGATGTAATCCTAGGCATGGATTGGATGACCAAGTATGAAGGAAATCTTGATTGCCCTAGCAAGTCTATTTCACTTACCACCCCGGAGAACAAGAGGATTAAGTATGTATCCCGACGCACATGTATGAGTGCTAGGTTAAACACTCTCACGGGAGTTGTTCAGGAGGAAGTACCTGTGGTAAAAGAATTTCCAGATGTATTTCCGGAAGAATTACCAGGAATGCCACCAGATAGGGAGATTGAGTTCTTAATAGAGCTACAGCCAGGGACAGCCCCAATTTCCAAGAGACCCTATCGGATGCCCGCAAATGATCTGTTGGAAATCAAGAAGCAAATCAAGGAGTTATTGGACAAGGGGTATATTCGCCCAAGTTCTTCACCTTGGGGAGCCCCAGTACTTTTGGTGGAGAAGAAGGATAAATCTTTGAGAATGGTAGTGGACTATCGTGCCTTGAACGAGGTGACTATCAAGAACAAGTACCCTCTACCGATGATTAATGATTTGTTTGATCAGCTCGTAGGAGCCAAAGTATTCTCCAAGATCGATCTTCGATCAGGGTATCACCAGTTGAAAATTCGTGAACAGGATATACCCAAAACAGCTTTCACCACGAGGTATGGCTTGTATGAGTATACGGTCATGTCTTTTGGATTGACTAATGCTCCTGCCTACTTCATGAATTTGATGAACAAAGTGTTCATGGAATACTTAGACAAGTTTGTTGTGGTGTTCATCGATGACATTCTGATATTCTCCAAGAACGAGGAAGAGCATAAGGAACATTTGCGTTTAGTTCTGGAGAAGCTAAGAGAGCATCAGTTATATGCCAAGTTCAGTAAATGTGAATTTTGGCTGACGGAAGTCGGATTCCTTGGACATGTTATTTCCGGAGATGGAATAGCAGTGGACCCCGCTAAGGTTGAAGCCGTCACCAAGTGGAAGTCACCCACCTCAGTTAAGGAGATCCGCAGTTTCCTCGGACTTGCTGGATATTACCGGAGGTTCATTGAGAATTTCTCCAAGGTTGCCAAGCCCATGACAGAGTTGTTGAAGAAAGAATCCAAGTATGTTTGGACTGTGGAATGTGAAGCCAGTTTCCAGGAGTTGAAGGAACGTTTGGTCACAGCCCCAGTATTGATCTTGCCCGATAATTGGAAGGATTTCCAAGTTTACTGTGATGCCTCATGTCAAGGACTTGGAGGAGTACTTATGCAGGATGGAAAAGTTGTAGCCTATGCTTCCAGACAGCTACGACCTCATGAGTTGAATTATGCCACGCATGACTTGGAATTAGCAGCCGTAGTGCACGCACTCAAGACTTGGAGACATTTCCTTATCGGAAATAGTTGTGATGTTTACACCGACCATAAGAGCCTGAAGTATATCTTCACGCAGAAAGAGTTGAACCTCAGACAGAGACGATGGTTAGAGTTAATCAAGGACTATGACATGAGATTACACTACCATCCAGGTAAGGCTAATGTTGTAGCCGATGCCTTGAGTCGGAAAACTTATGTGAACACACTCACAGCTGGAGGATTACCTCAAGAGTTAGTCGATGATCTCAGAGAGCTCAAGCTAGAGATAGTTCCAAGAGGATATGTTGCTACACTGGAAATTCAGTCCACCTTGACCGAAAGAATTCGAGAAGCCCAGAAATCGGACAAGGAGATAGCTGAAATTAAACAGAGAATGGAAGATGGTAAAGCTAAAGG
The DNA here is from genome assembly GCA_022496015.1 of Hordeum marinum. Classification (NCBI taxonomy): domain Eukaryota; kingdom Viridiplantae; phylum Streptophyta; class Magnoliopsida; order Poales; family Poaceae; genus Hordeum; species Hordeum marinum. The sequence continues at coordinate 324,769,970 of CM039677.1, forward strand.
TTTTCGTGAGGATGAACACGGAACTTTGTGGTTTGAGAACCGCATCTATGTGCCCAATGACCCAGAGCTCAGGAAGTTGATACTTTAGGAAGCCCACGATTCACCTTACTCGATACACCCAGGCAACACCAAGATGTATCTGGATTTAAAGGAAAGTTATTGGTGGACAGGTATGAAGAAAGATATTGCAGAGCACGTTGCATTATGCGATGTTTGTCAGCGAGTAAAAGCAGAACATCAGAAACCAGCAGGGTTACTCCAACCTTTGCCGATACCCGAGTGGAAATGGGAAAAACTTGGTATGGATTTCATCACAGGATTGCCCAGGACCCGTTCAGGTTATGATTCCATCTGGGTAGTGGTTGATCGCTTGACCAAGGTAGCTCATTTCATTCCAGTGAAAACCACCTATACCAGTGCTAAGCTAGCCAAGATATATATGACCAGGATCGTATGTCTGCATGGAGTTCCGAGGAGTATCGTGTCAGATAGAGGAACACAGTTTACCTCAAAGTTTTGGCATCAGTTACATGAAACTTTGGGTACAAGGCTAGAGTTTAGTACAGCTTTTCATCCGCAGACAGATGGCCAGACTGAGAGAGTCAATCAGATTCTGGAAGACATGTTGAGAGCTTGTGCGCTAGATTATGGATCTAGTTGGGACGAAAACTTGCCTTACGCAGAATTCTCATACAACAATAGTTATCAGACCAGTCTAAAGATGGCTCCTTTCGAAGCTCTATACGGAAGGAGGTGCAGAACACCACTGACGTGGGATGGTGTTGGAGACCGACAACTTTTTGGCCCCGACCTTATTCAAGATTCGGAAGAGAAAGTCAGGTTGATTCGTGACAGACTCAAGATAGCTCAATCTCGACAGAAGAGTTATGCTGACAGCAAACGTAAAGAAGTGACATATGAAGTGGGAGACCGAGCATATCTTCGTGTATCCCCGCTTCGAGGAACCAAGAGATTTGGTGTTAAAGGAAAATTAGCACCCAGATTTATAGGCCCCTACAACATTCTTGAACGTAGAGGTGAAGTTGCATACAAGCTGGAATTGCCAGAAGGATTGTCCGAAGTTCATAATGTGTTCCATGTTTCCCAGCTGAAGAAATGTCATGCTGAGATGGTTGACATCCCTTTGCGAGACACCGTGCCCCTAGAGGCCATACAGCTTGAAAGTGATCTGACTTATGAGGAGAAGCCTGTCAAGATCCTCGAGACATCCAACAGAGTTACCCGCAGCAAGATTATCAAGTTCTGTAAAGTTTTGTCGAGTCACCATACCGAAGAAGAAGCCACCTGGGAACGCGAAGAAGATCTTCGTAGAGACCATCCGCACCTATTTTCTAGCCAACCCGAATCTCGAGGGCGAGATTCATCTTAAGGTGGGTAGGTTTGTAACATCCCAAAATTCCATTTTGGAATGTTATGAATATAGCTATGCATCTATCATCACCATTGCTTGATTGTATGTGTTAGTTGAAATGCCATTTCTGATTTTCCTGAAAGTCCTTTCTACTTTTCCCTATGTTGCTTTCCCTATTTGAAATTTTGGTTAAATGTTCAAAATAAGAGAGGAGTAACATGACACTCCACACCAGGGTCTAATTGGTGAATTATTTGAACAAAATAACCAGGGGTTATTTTGAAAATATTTGCAAAAAGGATTTTAAAACATTTAGGCAATTTCTGAAAATAATATTTTTTTCAAAGTGTTCAAATGACAGAATAGAAATGTTCATTAAATAGCATTTATTATTCTGTTAATTTTGATATATAATACCCCTATATTTACAAACGATTTGAATGCTTTAAAAGCTTTTGAATGTCTCTGGTAAATTAGAAAAACAGAAACGGTAACCGTTTCCGGTATTAAACGGGCCGGCCCACAGGTTTTATTCGCGCATTAACTACGAGCCGGCCGACCGCGCGCAATGGACGCCCTTTTTTCTCTCTGACGCTGGACCCCACTCATCCGACCGTTTCCCTCGCTCGGTCGTCGTCTTCTACCTCCCCCGCGCGCGCCGGACCCGACGCCGGTCGCTCCCCCCCTCACCGGATCTCTCCCCTCTCTCCTCCCCGACCACCGGAATGCCTCGCCGTCGTGTTCACCACTTTCGGACTCGCCGGAGTTTCCCCACGCCGGCGACCTTTACACCGTGAGCATTTCCCTCCCTCCGATCCAAACCCAACGGCTCAGATTAGAAGTCACTTATTCCCGAACCGTTTTCTATTTAGGATCAGTTGACCGCCCGAAGCACCGCTCGGACACCCACCTCAGCCACTCACAGGTCGCCACGTCACCCTAGTCGACCGTTCGTTAGTTTTTTTTTCAGTTTTGTTTTTTAGAAAACAGAATGTATTCCAAATTTGTTTTAGCTATATCTTTTAATCAGTTTAGTGTTTTGAGTTGATTCTTTTTGCAATAGCTCACATTTTTCATGTAGTTTCACCCTGTACTTTTAAATTTCAAATTTGAACTATAAAATTTGAATTGAATCAAATTTGCTTAAAATCTTCAAATCTGAATAACTAGAGTTTGAAAATAGATTTTGATATGAATCTTTTTGCTACTGTTTGGTATTAGTTAGGACTATCTTCAGGTATAGTTTGAGGATTTTCATGATATATTTGATTACTGTTTTACCCAAAAACAGAATCTGTTTATTATTATACTATAGTTTTATAAACTTAATTTTGATTAGTTTGATTTAGAATTTGGTTTTATTGTTTATTAGGTTCTGTTAGTAAACATTTAGTGTTTTCACTTAATAAAAATATAAATTTGCTTAGTTTAATTTTATTTAACATAGGAATCAAAATTTCTTTTCAATTAGGCTTAATTTGACTAAAACAACTAACTAGTAATAGTTTGTTTTCAAACAAAGTTTTATAATATTTAATTCTGTTTTCTAAGACAGATTTAATAGTAAATTATTTTTCTGTCAAGAACATGTTTTGTTAACAAATTATAAGTTTAGTTTGACATTCTTTTGTTAATATAACTATAGTTGATTCATATAGTGTTTATCAAAACTTGTATAAACTTCACTAAACTTTTCCCAACAAGCTTAAATTGATTATTCTGTTTATTAATAAAATATTCTATTGTTTTCCTTGCTGTCAACAATTGTTTTGCTATTTCAAAATAGTTTTATTATGTAGTAGTGTTTTCATCATCTCCTTTGGAAAACAAAACTTTATGTGTTTTCTTACTTATGACTTGTGCATTGTTTGTTTCAATTGTTTACTAGTTCCTTGTTGTGTGTGTGTGTTAGCTACAATATTTTGATTGTATGCTTATTTGAGTGCATTGTTTGTTTCGTTAGATTATCCGGAGTGCGAAGCCTGTTACTTAGAGTCACTCACGTACGAAGATCATCAATCAAGCAAGTCACTTTGATCATGTTTTACCCATGTTTTATATGCATTAGTTCTACCATCTCCCCAGTTGCATGCAAGATAGGTTAGTTGGAAACTTGGTTACATTGTAGTAGTATCATGTGGTAGATACCTCTCTCAACCCCCTTTGACAACATTGGCCCCGGGAAACGTTGTTTTACCTTTTGCTATGCTATTAGTAGACGGGGTTGGTTGTGTGATTCATGAGAGTTGAGAGAGTTAATAATTTCAAGACCTACATAATGATCAAGATTTCAATACTCCAAGTTTTCAACATACCTCTGGGTGGATGATGGTTGAACGGCGCCCTGGAGAAACCAGTGGTTAGCCTAGGTGATGCTGGAGATGGCCAGTATTCACGCGGAAAGGTCCACCCAGGCACAAAGGGATGGATGGGTGCTTCAAGACCCAAGGCTTACCTGCACAGCCACAAGTCATTATGGGCTCTGGCTTGGTTGGATATCGTGGTGACTCTGGACAGGCGGTGCTACGAGAGGTAGAAGAACGGTAGGAAAGGATGGGCACCGTCAGAGTCGCAGGGAAACCCTTTGGAAGACCATGTTTTGGTCATCCGTTTCTCAAACACCTTGAAGTGCGAGAAATCAAACAGAGGCGACCAAATCTTGTGGGGAACGTGTGCAAAACTCTGCAGAGTATTTTCAAACCTAATCGATTAGCCGTGTCCACGGTCATGGACGACTTGAGCCAAAGGAATTGGAACTTCCGGAACTCTCAACACAAATAATATGATGATGTGGGTATTTAATAATTTTGGGTATGAGAATTGGTTGGTGGAACCATCTCATTAATCAACCAACTTAGTAATATTTTGCTTAACCCCCTTCGATGTAGGAAAAACTTGGCTTTACGCAAAACTTACACCACCACCTGCCATATAAGCATATAGACTAGCTGATTATTTTCACCCCTCTCTTGTGACTTTGCCGGCATATTCCATATGCTGACCTACACGGCTGCAACGTATCATGTTGCAGAGTATTTTTCCGACCAGGAGTGAGGACGCGTTCTATGCTCAGTGAGATGCCCTTGGAGTCAGATGGACTCATCAACCTTCGACGCTTCCGCAAGATTTAGATATTCTCATGAGTTGGCCTTTAGCCACTTTATTGTAATTTTTATTGTAATAAAGGACTCTATATGAGATTGCGATTAATATAATGCTGTGTGATTTCCCTTTGATATATACATTGATGTACCGTGTGTGTACCAGCATGATCTTGGGATGGTACGGAAAACACCGGAGACTTGGCCTTTCAGGTCGGGTCGCTACATACCCGTAGCAGCCACGTAAAATATGCAACAACAATTAGAGGACGCCTAATTTGTTTTTGCAGGGTATGTTGTGATGTGATATGGCCAATTATATGATGTGATATATGTGATGTACGAGATAATCATGTGATGTATAGATTATCACGACTTGCATGTTGATGAGTACGGCAACCGGCAGGAGCCATAGGGTTGTCTTTAATTATTGTATGACCTGCGTGTCAATCATTAAGAGCTATGTAATGCTTTACTTTATCGCTAAACGGTAGCAATAGTAGTAGAAGCATGGTGGGCGCGACAACCCCGATGGCGACATGTTGATGGAGATCAAGATGATGGAGATCATGGTGTCATGCCGGTGACGATGGATCATGTTGGTGCTTTCATGATGGAGATCAAAAGCACAAGTTCATGGCCATATCATGTCACTTATGATTTGCATGTGACGTTAATCCTATTATGCACCTTGTTTTGCTTAGTACGACGGTAGCATTAGAAGGTGATCCCTCACTTAATTTCAAGATAAATTGTGTTCTCCCTGAGTGTGCACCGTTGCGAAAGTTCTTCGTGTCGAGACACCACGTGATGATCGGGTGTGATAGACTCTACGTTCACATACAATGGGTGCAAGCCAGTGTTGCACATGCAGAACACTCGGGTTAAACTTGACGAGCCTAGCATGTACAGACATGGCCTCGGAACACAAGAGACCGAAAGGTCGAACATGAGTCATATAGTAGATATGATCAACATGATTATGTTCACCATTGTAACCACCTCAACTCACGTGATGATTGGACTTGAGTTGGTGAATTTGGATCATGTATCACTCGAATGACCGAAGGGATGTCAATTTGAGTGGGAGTTCTTAACTAATATGATTAATTGAACTCATTATCATGAACATAGTCAATAGTGACTTTGCAAAATTATGTTGTAGATTACTAGCTCATGTTGTAGCTCCCTTGTATTTTTATATGTTCCTAGAGAAATAGAGTTGATTGATGATGGTAGCAATATTGCGGACTGGGTCCGTGATTTGAGGATTGTCCTCATTGCTGCACAGAAGGCTTATGTCCTTAATGCACCGCTCGGTGCGCAAACCCCTCTAGCGTATTCTATAGATGTTGTGAACATCTGACAGGCACGTTCTGATGACTACTTGATAGTTTAGTGCGTCATGCATTACGGCTTAGAATTGAGGCTCCGAGGAGTTTTGAACGTCACGGAACATATGAGATGTTCTAAGAGCTGAAATTAAGATCTCAGGCTCTTACCCGTGTTGCGAGATATGAGATCTCCAACAAGAATCTTTGCCTGCAAGATGAAAGAGAATAGCTCAATCGTTGAGCATGTGCTCAGATTGACTGGGTGCTACAATCGCTTGAATCGAGTGGGAGTTGATCTTCCAGATAGGATAGTGATTGATATAGTTCTCCAAGTCACTGTCACTAAGCTACTAGAACTTGGTGATGAACTATAAATTGCCAGGGATAGAAATGATGATCCCTGAGCTGTTCGCGATGTTTGACACCGCAAAGGTAGAAATCGAGAAGGAGCGTCAAGTGTTGATGGTTAGTCAAAACCACTAGTTTCGAGAAGGGCAAGAACAAGGAGGGAAACTTCATGGATAGCAAGTCAGTTGCAGTTCCAGTGAAGCAACCCAAAAATCTAACCCAAACCCGAGACTAAGTGCTTCAATTATGAGGAGAGAGGTCGCTAAAGCGGAACAACCCTAGATACTTGGTAGATAAGAAGGCTGGCAACGTCGAGAGAAGTATATTTGATATATGTGTTATTGATGTGTACCTTGCTTGTACACCTAGTAGCACCTGGGTACTGGATACCGGTTTGATTGCTAAATGTTAGTAACTCGAAGTAAAAGCTACGGAATAAACGGAGACTAGTTAGGGTGAGGTGAAGATGTGTTGGACATGTTTCCAAGGTTGATGTGATCAACATCGCACGCTCTCTCTACCTTCGGGATTAGTGACGAACCTAAATAAATGTTATTTGGTGTTTTGCGTTGAGCATGAACGTTATTAGATCTTGTTTATTGCAACACGGCTATTCATTTAATTTAAATAATAATGGTTATTCTGTTTACATGAATAATACCTTCAATGGTCATGCACCCAGTGAGAATGGTTTGTTGAATCTTGATCATAGTAATACACATGTTCATAACATTGATGCCAAAAAGATACAAAGTTAATAATTATAGTACCACTTACTTGTGGCACTGCCGCTAAATGTCATATTGGTATAAAGCGCATGAAGAAACTCCATGCTGATGGATCTTTGGACTCATTCGATTTCGAATCGGTTGAGACATGCGAACGATGCCTCTTGGGCAAGATGACTAAGGACCCGGTTTTCTGGTTTGATGGAGCTGGCAAGTGATTTATTGGAAAATGATACATGTTGATGTATGCAATCCAATGAGTCTTGTAGCATGCGGTGGATATCGTTGTTTTCTTACCTTCACTGATGATTTGAGTAGATAATAGTGTATATTTACTTAATGAAACGCAAGTCTGAATCGTTTGAAAAAGTTCAAGCAAATTCAGAGTGAAGTTTAAGATCATTGTGACAAGAAGATAAAATGTCCGCGATATGATCGTGGAGGTGAATATCTGAGTTACGAGTTTGGCATACAACTTTAGACAATGTGAAAATTGTTTCACAACTCACGCCACCTAGAACACCATAGTGTGATGGTGTGTCCGAACATCATAGTCATGCTCTATTGGATATGGTGCATGCTATGATGTCTCTTATCGTTTTGTTACTATATTTTTGGGGTTATGCATTAGAGACAACTACATTCACTTTAAATAGGGCACAACCAAAATCCATTGAGATGACACCGTGTGAATTATGGTTTGATAGAAACCTAAGCTGTCATTTCTTAACGTTTGGGGCTGCGACGCTTGGGTGGAAAATGTTTTCACCTAATGAGCTCGAACCCAAAGCGGACAAATGCATCTTCATAGAATACGCTAAGAACAGTTGGGTGAACCTTCTATCTCAGATCCAAGCCTAAAATGTTTTGTTGCTAAAACTGGGTCCTTTCTCGAGAAAAAGTTTCTCTTCAAAGAATTGAGTGGGAGGAAGATAGAACTTGATGAGGTTATTGAACCTCTGTTTCAACCAGAGAGTAGCGTAGCGCAGGAAGTTGTTTCTGTGAAGCCTACGTTAGTTGAAGAGGAAGTTAATGATGATGATCATGAAGCTTCAGATCAAGTTACTATCAAACCTCGTAGGTCGACAAGGATGTGTACTTCTCCTGAGCAGTATGAAAAACCTGTCTTGGAGGTCATGTTGTTGGAAAATGATGAAACTTATGAGCTGTGGAGAAGCGATGATGGGCCCGGATTCCGACAAATGGTTAGAGGCCATGAAATCCGAGAAAGGATCCATGTATGAAAACCAAGTATAGACTTTGGTAGACTTGCTCGTTGGACGGCAGGTCGTTGAGTACAAATGGATGTTTAAAATGAAGACATACGCTCATGGTGAATGTCACCATTAGTAAAGCTCGACTTGTTGCAAAGAAGTTTACGACAAGTTCAAGGAGTTGACAATGATGAGACTTCCTCACTTGTAGCGATGCTAAAGTCTGTTGGAAATATGTTAGCAGTTGTTGCATTTTTCAATTATGAAATCTGGCAGATGGATGTCAAAACATCGTTTCCTTAACGGTCTACTTGAGGAAAAGTTGTATGTGATCCAACGAGAAGGTTTTGTCAGTCCCAAGGATGCTAAAAGGTGTGCAAGTTTCAGTGATTCTTCTATGAACTGAAGCAAGTATCTCGGAGTTGGAATATACACTTTGATGAGGTGATCAAAGTTTTTGAGTCTATACAAAGTTTACGAGAAACTTGTATTTACAATAAAGTGAGTGGGAGCACTATAGAATTTCCGATAAGTATATGTGGATGACATATTGTTGATCGGAAATGATGTATAATTTCTGGAAAGCATAAACGGTTGTTTGAAAGGAGTTTTTCAAAGGAAGACCTAAATAAAGCTAGCTAATTGTTGAGCATCAAGATCTATAGAAATAGACCAAGATGCTTGATGAGACTTTCAATGAGTGCATACCTTGACAAGATTTTGAAAGAGTTCAAAATGGATTAAGTCAGAGAGAAGTGTTCTCGTCTGCTTTGTAAGGTCTGAAGTTGAGTGAGACTCAAAGCTTGACCACGGCAGAAGAAAGAGAGAGGACGAATGTCGTCCCCTATGCCTTAGCAATAGGCTCTGTATAGTATGTCATGTTGTGTACCGCACCTGTGTGTGCCTTGCCATGAGTCCGTCAAGGGCTACAAGAGTGATCCAGGAGTGGATCACTGGACAGCGGTCAAGATTATCCTTAGTAACTAAAATACTAAGGAAATGTTTCTCGATTATGGAGGTGATAAATAGTTCGTCGTAAAGACTTACGTCGATGCAAGCTTTAACACCAATCTGGATGACCCGTAGTAGCAATCAGGATACATATAGTGGAGCGACCATTTGGAATAGTACCAAGTGGATTGTGGTAGCAGTGTTTACGGTTTGACATAGAGATTTGCAAAGTACACACGGATCTGAATGTCGCAGACCCGTTGACTATAAGACCTCTCTCACATGCAAAGCATGATCGAGCCCCAGAACTCATTGGGTGTTAGATTCATAACAATGCGTATCACATGGTGATGTGAACTAGATTATTGACTCTAGTGCAAGTGGGAGACTGTTGGAAATATGCCCTAGAGGCAATAATAAATTAGTTATTATCATATTTCCTTGTTCATGATAATCGTTTATTATCCATGCTATAATTGTATTGATCGGAGACTTAGATGCATGTGTGGATACATAGACAAAACCATGTCCCTAGTATGCCTCTAATGGACTAGCTTGTTGATCAAAGATGGTTAAGGTTTCCTAGCCATGGACATGAGATGTCATTTGATAATGGGATAACATCATTAGGAGAATGGTGTGTTGGACAAGACCCAAACTACAAACGTAGCATATGATCGTGTCAGTTTATTGCTACTGTTTTTTGCATGTCAAGTATATGTTCCTATGACCATGAGATCATGCAACTCACTGACACCGGAGGAGTGCCTTGTGTGTATCAAATGTCGCAACGTAACTGGGTGACTATAAAGGTACTCTATAGGTATCTCTAAGGGTGTCTGTTGAGTTGGCATGGATCAAGACTGGGATTTGTTACTCCGTGTGACGGAGAGGTATCTCAGGGCCCACTCGGTAATACAACATCACAACAAGCCTTGCAAGCAATGTGACTAAGTGTTAGTCACGGGATCTTGTATTACGGAACGAGTAAAGAGACTTGCCGGTAACGAGGTTGAACTAGGTATGGAGATACCGACGATCAAATCCCGAGCAATTAACATATCGAAGAACAAAGGGAACATCATACGGGATTAACTGAATCCTTGACATAGAGTTTCGACCAATAAAGATCTTTGTAGAATATGTAGGAACCAATATGGTCATCCAGGTCCCACTATTGGTTATTGGCCATAGAGGTGTCTCGGTCATGTCTACATAGTTCTCGAACCCGTAGGGTCTACACACTTAAGGTTTGTGACGTTTCGGTAGTATAGAGTTATGCATGGTGGTAACCGAAGGTTGTTCGGAGTCCCAGATGAGATCCCATATGTCATGAGGAGCTCCGAAATGGTCCGGAGGTAAAGATTCATATATAGGAAGTCCTATTTTGGTCGCCGGAAAAGTTTCGGACTCATCGGTAGTGTAGCGGGAGTGTCGGTAGTGTACCGGGGAACCATCGGGAGAGGTATTTCGACCCAAGAGGCTTCATGGGCTGTGGGAGAGTGAATATCAGCCCTTATTGGGCTGGTGGAAATTCCCACACAAGGCCCATGAGGCTGGAGAAGAAAACCGAATAGGAAAAGGTGGAAAAAAGGAAAAAAAAGGACGAATCCTAGTCCTACTAGGATTGGAGGAGAGTCCTCCAATCCTAGTGGATTCGGCCGACTCTGTAACATCCCAAAATTTGGAATGTTATAATAAATACTATAATGATTGTTTGTTTGCTTGAGTGATTGAAATTGAGTGAAAATTTGAAACTTTTGAAAACCTTTGAATGAGAGGGAATAAAATGACTTTCCCAAAACTTTCACTCGGCAGGAATTCAAATTCAGTTCATCACAAAATCCTAGAGTGAAGATGATATGAATTCTTCCATTTAAAGGAATGAAAAGGGATTTGAAAATGGTTTGCATTTCATTTGAAAATAGTTCAAATTCAAAAACTTTATGCAACTCGATGATTTTCATGAGAGAGGATAAAAGGACTTCTTCAAATTATATGAAATAGGAGTTGGGGGTTTAAAAGAAGGATATGAAAACTATTTGAGAAATTCTCATATGGACTTTCACTTCCATATTTCAATTCCCTATTTGAATTTGTAAGCATTCAAACCCCTTGACAAAGTTTTTTTGAGAGGAATAATATGACACTCCAAACCATGGGTATTTTTGTGAAGTTTTTGAATCATAAAACCCAAGGGGTTATTTGAAAAATATTTGCAAAAATACATAAAGCCATTTAGGCATTTTCTGAAAATAATTTTTTTGAAGTATTTATGTTGGCCGTGGAAAAATGTTCATTAAATGGAATTTATTTCCCTGATCATTTTGGTATATAAAACTTTATTTGTTGGACAGATTTTGAATGTCCTAATGTTGTTTTTAATGCCATGTATATTAATAAAGGAAATAGTTAAACGCGTGTATTAAACGAGCCGGCCCACCTGCCCCTGATTCCTCCCCGAAACCTCTCCGCAACGGTCACCGCTGACCGCGCTCTCTCCCTCTCTCTCTCTCTGATGCCCCGGCCCGACCGACCGACCGAGCCGTCCTCGCGGTCGTCCCCTCCATCGCGCCCCTGACATCGCCGGCGAGTTCATCGCCTCGGATCTCGCTCCTCCTTCCCTCTCCCGACCCCCTCACCCGACCTATATAAGACCCGACCCTTTCCGCTCTTTGTCCACCCCGAAAACCCCTCTTTTCCTCGCCGAAACGCCGTCCCCACACCTCGCCGGAGTTCTAACCCCAACCGGACCTCCCCGAGCTCCTAGCACTCGCCCCCGACGCTCCCTTACCTCGCCGTCGCCACCTATGAACGCCAAAGGTCTGTCGCCATCGATTGGACCACTTGGATGCCGTCCCCTACCACCGGAGCGCCGTCTCCGAGCATCTCCGACCTCCGGCCACCGTCGACATCGCCGGAGCTCCGACCTCCCTCCTCTGTAAGCCCCACGCCCCCTCTGTAGCCGTCGGATCTAAAGCCAACGGTCTAGATTAGAATGATTTAAATCCCGAACCGGTACGCGCTAGGCTTCGGTCAACTGCTCGCAAAACCCCGCACGCACACGGCCTCGGCCAACCACAAACTACCACGTAGCCCCTGTCCGTTAGCTAAGTTTTTTTTCTTTTTTCTGTTTGTTTTAGAAAACAGAATAGGTTCTGTATTTATTTTTGTTATATATTTTATGTTTTTAAGTGTTTTAATTTGATTCCTTTTGCATTAGTTCAGAAATTGGTTCTAGTTTCTGTAGATATCAAGTTTGACCAAATTTGAATAATTAGAATTGATTTCAAACAGATTTGATTCAAATCTTATTTTCTGAATATGTTGAGTTTAAAAATATATTTTGAGTTGATTCTTTTTGCTACTTGTCACCAGTGACCTTAGTTATCAGTAAATAGGGTTCGGAAATTTTTAGAAATATTTTATAGTAGTATTTTCAGGCAAAATAGATTCTATTTAGTTCTATTAGGTCTATTTATATTCCCTTTTGTTTTAAATTATTTTAAATTATTTTCTTTTATATTAGTGGTAGACTTTTATAAAGTTTTCTGTCAGATAATAGTAGCCCTTCAAAACAAATAATATTTTATTAGTTGGTTGCATGAAAATCAATTCTAGTTCAACTATAACTTGCAATTGGATTTTCATTGCTATGTTGATCTTCTATTTGAAAATAGTTCCACAAATTGTTTTATAAGTTTGATTTTCTGTTAATCTAAGTTTAGACCAGAAACAATTTGTATTATAGCTGAGATTGTTTGTGGTTTAAGCCAAGGATGACCTTATCAAAAGAAGAATCTTTATAAAAGCTTTTCAATTAGTTCTCTTTGCAAAATGAAGACTTATGAGAAAATAATTTCTGTTAATTATTTGCTTTAAAATTTGTTTTTCTTTTATTAACTTAGTGTTTTTCTTGATGATATGTTCAAGTAGTTAAAAACTTAAGTTGCTAGAGTATTGTTTTCTTAGTCCCTAGTTGTTCTTCAAAAGTATTTTTTTTGCTAAGTAAAATATTTACTAAACTACTTTTGATTATATTTTACTTTGTTTTGAGTTTTTACTTTTGAAAATAGGATGTACTTGTAGAGAAGACCAACTTTGGTGGTGTTGATGAAGTTTTGTTGATTGTAACTATTGTCTTAAGTATTTCCTTGATCACCACATTAGTTGTGTTGATGTAGTTTTGTCATTTGAGTTTTGTCTTAAGTATTTCCTTCATCACCACCATGTTGCTTTTGGTTTTGTGTTGCCTTTTTGATTGATTAGTATTGACTGCTAGTATGATTGCTTATAAGAATGCAATGTTTGCTTGTATAGATTTTCATCGGAGAGTGACGAATAGTCTATCAGTTATCTCTGAGAGCGATATTATTTCTTCATCAACAGTACATGCAAGTCACTTTGACCATGTATACCTATGTTTTATTGCATTAGTTCTTCCATCTCCCCAATTGCATGCAAAGTAGGTAAATTGGAAACTTGGTTACTTGTTGGAGTATCATGTGGTAGGTACCCCTCAACCCTTTGACACATTGGCCCCGGGAAACGTTGATTTAATTTTGCTATGCTATTAGTAGACGGGGTTGGTTGTGTGATTCATGAGAGTTCTGAGTTAATAATTTTCAAGACCTGCATTATGATCAAGACTTCAAGACTCCGAGTTTTTCAAGTTACCTCTAGGTGGATGATGGTTGAACGGCGCCTTGGAGAAACCAGTGGTTAGCCTAGGTGTTGCTAGGGATTCACGTGGAAAGGTCCACCCAGGCACAAAGAGATGGATGGATGCTTCAAGACCCAAGGCCTACCTGCACAGCCACAAGCCATTATGGGCTCTGGCTTGGTTGGATATCGTGGTGACCCTGGACAGGCGGTGCTACGAGATGTAGAAGAATGGTAGGAAAGGATGGGCACCGACAGAGTCTCCGGGAAACCCTTTAAAAGACCATGTTTTGGTCATCCGTTTCTCAAACACTATGAAGTGCGAGAAGTCCAATGGAGGCGACCAAATCTTGTGGGGAACGTGTGCAAAACTCTACAGAGTACTAAAACCTAATCGATTAGACGTGTCCACGGTCATGGACAACTTGAGCCAAAGGAACTGAAACTATCTGGAACTCTCAACACAATTAATTGTATTGATGTGGGTTTATTAATGACAACTTGGGTATGAGAATTGGTTGGTGGAACCATCTCATTAATCAACCAACATTGTAGTAATTATGCTTTTTGCCCTCTCTTGTTGTAGGAAAAATTTGGCTTTATGCAAAACCCACTACCCCACTTGCCATATATGCATGTATAATAGATGATTACTTTACACCCCCCTTTTGTGACTTGCCGGCATATTCAAAATGCTGACCTACACGGCTGCAACGTCTTATGTTGCAGATAAGCTCTACGACGGGTAAGAGTACGATTCAGGGTTACGGTCTACACTCAACCTGCCGTTGGTGTTATTGGGACTCCACTCCCGTCGACTGTTTTCGCTGAGATTTTTAAGGTATATATCAGTTTTACGTTAATTACATGTGATTGCACTTTGGTATATACATTGATGTACTATGTGTGCCAACATACTGATCCAGGGATGGCACAGAACACATAGAGGCTTGACTCGTTTTGAGCCGGGTCGCTACAGACTCCTATGGGGCCTTGGCCTTGCGCCAGCCCTCCTCCTCCCTCCCTCCTATATATACTGGTGGTACTAGGTGTTTTGCACTTGATTTTACGGCCACGTGCTACCCGTTCCACCGGTGCTCCTAAAGATCGGATTTCCGCAGTGCTTAGGCGAAGCCCTGCCGGAATTGCTCCACCACCATCGTCGGACCGCCGTCACGCTGCCGGTGAACTCTTCTTCCTCTCCACTTCCTCTTGCTGTATCAAGATGGTGGAGATCGTCATCAAGCTGCACGTGTGCTGAACGCGAAGGTGCCGTCCGTTCGGCGCTACATCAGAAGGACCGTGATCAAGATCGCGAGACGGTTCGTGATGAGTTCGCGGGACGGATCGTGATGAGTTCACGGGACGGATCATTATGAGATTGCGGGACAGATCGTGATGAGATCGCGGGACGGATCGTGATTGGATTGCGGGACGGATCGTGATGTGATCGCGGGACGCTCGGCGATAAAGATCGCGAAGATGTTCGACTACACCAACCGTGTTTCTTAACGCTTCCCGCTTAGCGATCTACAAGGGTATGTAGATCCACTCTCCCTCTCGTAGATGCTCATCACCATGGATAGATCTGCGTGTGCGTAGGAAAAAAAATTCCTATGCGACGTTCCCCAATAGTCGTCGGGGTTGCTCTGGTCCTCAGGCCTTTCCTGACCCTCTAACAGGCGTTTGGGGATATCAGGGTCATTGCGGTCCTTGGGGGTAACTCCGTCCCAGGTGCCAATAATGGCCTTCCTTCCCTTTTTGCCTTTGGACTGCTTATATGGTTTCCAGCGCCTTGATGGTAGGTCGCCTGACTTGTCGTCGTCATTATTAGGTATTTTTTCGCCATTAGGAGTGTCCACCATGTAGACGTCATATGTGGAAGTGGCAGCCCATCGCTCGGTGTTAACAGAAGTGGGGGCATAATCTTGTTCATCCAAGTATTCTGCCTCATCGGAGGCATAGTCCATCATGTCGGTTAAATCTTCGACTGTGGCTATCAAGTGGGTGGTGGGTGGGTCGAAACAATCGTCCCAACCCATACTGTAACCAATCTGAGCGTAGATCGGGGTTGAATTGTTGGAAATTTCCATTGACAACATCCAATCTAGGGTTTTGTTGAACGTCGAGGGCTCGATCGGATAATACTGTTCGGAACCTTCGGAGTTGACCTCCGATGCGTCCAAACGAGAAGGATGCTCGTCAAACGAGTGTCCGGCCTTCCAGCTCTATGGCCGGATCCGGACCAGGAGTAGGTGCACCACCATGGTTGACCCCGCTAGTGTGACTAGAGAAGGAACTCGAGGTTAAAGCCTCCGAGTCTTCGGGCATGGCAAGCAAAGTCGCAAGCCCGGTTAGTGACAAGTCACCCTGAGAGTCTATGGAGAACTCTAGGTTCCCGAATCTGACCTCTCGATCAGAGGCGAAGATCTCGACTCGACTTAGATGGTCGGTCGGGTCAGCGTGCAGCACAACGCTGCCAAAGGCGAAGATCTGTCCAGGGATGAAAGTGTCCATATTGCAGACCTCTTCGTTGATTACAAGGCGGGACATCGATCCCTTGAGTGCTCACAGAGGAACTCTCAATGAAAGTGTTGGGGAACGTTGCATGGGAAACAAAAAATTTCCTACGCACACGCAAGATCTATCCATGGTGATGAGCATCTACAAGAGGGAGAGTGGATCTACATACCCTTGTAGATCGCTAAGTGGGAAGCGTTAAGAAACGCGGTTGGTGTAGTCAAACATCTTCGCGATCCAAATCGCCTAGCATCCCGCAATCTCATCACGATCCGTCCCGCGATCCAATCATGATCCATCCCGCGAACTCATCACGATCCATCTCGCGATCTCATCACGATCCGTCTCGCGATCTTGATCATGGTCCTTCCGATCTAGCACCGAACGGACGGCACCTCCGCGTTCAGCACACGTACAGCTTGATGACGATCTCCCCCTTCTTGATCCATAAAGAGGGAGTGGAGAGGTGGAAGAGTTCTCCAGCAGCATGACGGAGCTCCGGCGATGGTGGTGGAGCTATTCCGGCAGGGCTTCGCCTAAGCACTGCAGAAATCCGATCTAGAGGAGAAACTATGCACTGGAGGAACGGGTAGCACGTGGCTGAAAATCTAGTGCAAAACCCTAAAACCACCAGTATATATAGGAGGGAGGGAGGAGAGGCCTTGGCGCGAGGGCCAAGCCTCATTTGGTTCGACCGAAGTGGGGAGGAGAGGAGGACTCCTCCTCCAATCCTAGTAGGACTAGGATTCCTTCCCTTTTTGCCTTTTTTCCACTTTTCCCTTTGGGCTTTTCTTTCCCTAGCCGCATGGGCCTTGTGTGGGACTTCCACCAGCCCACTAAGGGCTGGTATTCACTCTCCCACAGCCCATGAAGCCTCTTGGGTCAAAATACCCCTCCAGGTGGTCTCCCGGTACACTACCGGCACTCCCGGTACACTACCGATGAGCCCGAAACTTTTTCGGCGACCAAAACAGGACTTCCTATATATGAATATTCACCTCCGGACCATTCCGGAGCTCCTCGTGATGTCCAGGATCTCATCCGGGACTCCGAACAACCTTCGGTCACCACCATGAATAACTCTATACTGCCGAAACGTCACCAAACCTTAAGTGTGCAGACCCTGCGGGTTCGAGAACTATGTAGACATGACCGAGACATCTCTACGGTCAATAACCAATAGTGGGACCTGGATGCCCATATTGGTTCCAACATATTCTATGAAGATCTTTATCGGTCGAACCTCTATGTCAAGGATTCAGTTAATCCCGTATGATGTTCCCTTTGTTCTTCGGTATGTTACTTGCCCGAGATTCGATCGTCGGTATCTCCAAATCTAGTTCAACCTCGTTACCGGCAAGTCTCTTTAGTCATTCTATAATACAAGATCCCGTGACTAACACTTAGTCACAATTCTTGCAAGGCTTGTTGTGATGTTGTATTACCGAGTGGGCCCTGAGATACCTCTCCGTCACACAGAGTAACAAATCCCAGTCTTGATCCATGCCAACCCAACAGACACCCTCGGAGATACCTGTAGAGTACCTTTATAGTCACCCAGTTATGTTGTGACGTTTGATACACACAAGGCACTCCTCCGATGTCAGTGAGTTGCATGATCTCATGGTCATAGGAACAAATACTTGACATGCAGAAAACAGTAGCAATAAACTAACACTATCATATACTACGTTTGTAGTTTGGATCTTGTCCATCCCATCATTCTCCTAATGATGTGATCTTGTTATCAAATGACATCTCATGTCAATGGCTAGGAAACCTTAACCATCTTTGATCAACGAGCTAGTCTATTAGAGGCATACTATGGACATGGTTTTGTCTATGTATCCACACATGCATCTAAGTCTCCGATCAATACAATTATAGCATGGATAATAAACGATTATCATGAACAAGGAAATATGATAAGAACTAATTTATTATTGCCTCTAGGGCATATTTCCAATAGTCTCCCACTTGCACTAGAGTAAATAATCTAGGTCACATCACCATGTGATTCGCATTGTTATGAATCTAACACCCAATGAGTTCTGGGGCTCGATCATGCTTTGCATGTGAGAGAGGTCTTATAGTTAACGGGTCTGCGACATTCGGATCCGTGTGTACTTTGCAAATCTCTATGTCAAACTGTAAACACTGCTACCACACTCCACTTGGTACTATTCCAAATGGCTGCTCCACTATACATATCCAGATTGCTACTACGAGTCATCCGGATTGGTGTTAAAGCTTGCATCGACGTAACTCTTTACGACAAACTCTTTATCACCTCCATAATTGAGAAACATCTCCTTTGTCTTTTAGTTACTAAGGATAATCTTGACCGTTGTCCAGTCATCCACTCCTAGATCACTTTTGTACCCCTTGACAGACTTATGGCAAGGCACACACTAGGTGCGGTACACTGCATGGTATAATATAGAGCCTATGGCTAAGGCACAGGGAACGACGTTCATCCTTTCTCTTTCTTCTGCCATTGTCGAGCTTTGAGTCTCACTCAACTTCACACCTTACAAATCAGGCGAGAACTCTTTCTCTGACTAATCCATTTTGAACTCTTTCAAAATCTTGTCAAGGTATGTACTCATTGAAAGTCTCATCAAGCATCTTGATCTATCTCTATAGATAGTGATGCTCAACAATTAGGTAGCTTTATCCAGGTCTTCCTTTAAAAAATCTTTTCAAACAACTATTTATACTTTCCAGAAATTCTACATCATTTCCGATCAACAATATGTCAACCACATATGCTTACCAGAAACTCTATAGTGCTCCCACTCACTTTATTGTAAATACAAGTTTCTCATAAACTTTGTATAGACTCAAAAAACTTTGATCACCTCATCAAAGTGTATATTCCAACTCCAAGATGCTTGCTTCAGTTCATAGAAGGATCACTGAAGCTTGCACTCCTTTTAGCATCCTTAGGACTAACAAAACCTTCTGGTTGTATCTCATACAACCTTTCCTTAAGGAAGGAAACGATGTTTTGGCATCCATCTGCCAGATTTCATAATTGAAAAATGCAGCAACTGCTAACATAATTCCAACAGACTTTAGCATCGCTACGAGTGATAAAGTCTCATCACAGTCAACTCCTTGAACTTGTCGTAAACTTCTTTGCAACAAGTCGAGCTTTAGAAATGGTGACATTTACCATGAGCGTCTGTCTTCATTTTAAACATCCATTTGTACTCAACGACCTGCCGTCCAACAAGCAAGTCTACCAAAGTCTATATTGGTTTTCATACATGGATCCTTTCTCGAATTTCATGGCCTCTAACCATTTGTCGGAATCCGGGCCCATCATCGCTTGTCCACAGCTCGCAGGTTCATCGTTGTCCAACAACATGACCTCCAAGACAGGGTTGTCATACCGCTCAGGAGCAATACACATCCTTGTCGACCTACGAGGTTTGATAGTAACTTGATCTGAAGCTTCATGATCATCATCATTAACTTCCTCTTCAACGAACGTAGGCTTCACAGAAACAAATTCATGTGTTGCGCTACTCTCTGGTTGAACAAAGGTTCAACAACCTCATCAAGTTCTATCTTCCTCCAACTCAATTCTTTCAAGAGAAACTCTTTCTTGAGAAAGGACCCAGTTTTAACAACAAACATTTTATGCTTGGATCTAAGATAAAAGGTTCACCCAACTATTCTTAGGGTATTCTATGAAGATGCATTTGTCCGCTTTGGGTTCGAGCTCATTAGGTGAAAACATTTTCCACACAAGCGTCGCAACCCCAAACATTAAGAAATGACACCTTAGGTTTCTGCCAAACCATATGGTGTCATCTCAACGGATTTAGATGGTGCCCTATTTAAAGTGAATGTAGTTGTCTCTAATGCATAACCCCAAAATGATAGTGGTAAAAGGATAAGAGACATCATAATTTGCACCATATCCAATAGAGCACGACTATGACGTTCAGACACACCATCACACCATGGTGTTCCAGGTGGCATGAGTTGTGAAACAACTTTCACATTGTCTTAAGTTGTATACCAAACTCGTAACTCAGATATTCACCTCCACGATCATATCATAGATATCTTATCTTCTCATCACGATGATCTTAAACTTCACTCTATATTTTCTTTGAACTTTTCAAACAATTCAGACTTGTGTTTCATTAGGTAAATATATACTATTATCTACTCAAATCATCAGTGAAGGTAAGAAATAACAATATCCACCGCACGCTACAAGACTCATTGGATTGCATACATCATCATGTATCATTTCCAAAAAACCACTTGCCCGCTCCATCAATCCGGAAAATGGGGTCCTTAGTCATTTTGACCAAGAGGTATGGTTCGCATGTCTTCAACCGATTTGAAATCGAATGAGTCCAAAGATCCATCAGTATGGAGTTTCTTCATGCGTTTTATACCAATATGACATTTAGCGGCAGTGCCACAAGTATGTGGTACTATCATTATTAACTTTGTATCTTTTGGCATCAATGTTATGAACATGTGTATTACTACGATCAAGATTCAACAAACCATTCTCACTGGGTGCATGACCATTGAAGGTATTATTCATGTAAACAGAATAACCAGTATTCTCTAACTTAAATGAATAACCCTGTTGCAATAAACACGATCTAATCACGTTCATGCTCAACGCAAAACACCAAATAACATTTATTTAGGTTCGTCACTAATCCCGAAGGTAGAGAGAGCGTGCGATGTTGATCACATCAACCTTGGAAACATTTCCAACACACACTGTCACCTCATCCTTAGTTAGTTCTCCGTTTATTCCGTAGCTTTTATTTCGAGTTACTAACATTTAGCAACCGAATCGGTATCCAATACCCAGGTGCTACTAGGAGTACTCGCAAGGTACACATCATGAACACGTATATCAAATATACTTCTGTTGACATTGCCAGCCTTCTTATCTACCAAGTATCTAGGGTTGTTCCGCTTCAGCGACCGCTCTCCTCATAATCGGAGCACTTAGTCTTGGGTTTGGGTTCAACTTTGGGTTGCTTCACTGGAGCAGCAACTGACTTGCCATCCATGAAGTTTCCCTCCTTGCCCTTGCCCTTCTTGAAACTAGTGGTTTTACTAACCATCAACACTTGACGCTCCTTCTTGATTTCTACCTTCGCGGTGTCAAACATCGCGAACAGCTCAGGGATCATTATTTCTATCCCTGTCATTTTATAGTTCATCACCAAGTTCTAGTAGCTTAGTGACAGTGACTTGGAGAACTATATCAATCACTATCTTATCTCGAAGATCAACTCCCACTCGATTCAAGCGATTGTAGCACCCAGACAATCTGAGCACATGCTCAACGATTGAGCTATTCTCCTTCATCTTGCAGGCAAAGAATCTTGTTGGAGATCTCATATCTCGCAACACGGGCACGAGCCTGAGATCCCAATTTCAGCTCTTAGAACATCTCATATGTTTCGTGACGTTCAAAACGTTTTGGAGCCAGAATTCTAAGCCGTAATGCATGACGCACTAAACTATCAAGTAGTCATCGGAACCTGCCTGTCAGATGTTCACAACATCCACAGACATCGCTAGAGGGGTTGGCGCACCGAGCGTTGCATTAAGGACATAAGCTTTCTGTGCAGCAATGAGGACAATCCTCATATCACGGACCCAGTATACAATATTGCTACCATCATCTTTCAACTCTATTTCTCTAGGAACGTATAAAAATTCAAGGGAGCTACAGCGCGAGCAAGTAATCTACAACATAATTTGCAAAGACACTACTGACTATGTTCATGATAATCAGTTCAATTAATCATATTACTGAAGAACTCCCACTCAAATTGACATCCCTCCGGTCATTCGAGTGATACATGATCCAAATTCACCAACTCAAGTCCGATAATCACGTGAGTTGAGGTGGTTTCAATGGTGAACATCATCATGTTGATCATATCTACTATATGACTCATGTTCGACCTTTCGGTCTCTTGTGTTCTGAGGCCATGTCTGTACATGCTAGGCTCGTCAAGTTTAACCCGAGTGTTCTGCATGTGCAACAGTGGCTTGCACCCGTTATATGTGAATGTAGAGTCTATCACACCTGATCGTCACGTGGTGTCTTGACACGACGAACTTTCGCAACGGTGCACACTCGGGGAGAACACAATTTATCTTGAAATAAAAGTGAGGGATCACCTTATAATTCTACCATCGTCCTAAGCAAAACAAGGTGCATAAAAGGATTAACATCACATGCAAATCATAAGTGACATGATAGGGCCATGAACTTTTGCTTTTGATCTCCATCTTGAAAGCACCGGCATGATCTCCATTGTCACCGGCACAACACCATGATCTCCATCATCTTGATCTCCATCAACGTGTCGCCATCGGGGTTGTCGCGCCCATCGTGCTTCTACTACTATTGCTACCGTTTAGCGATAAAGTAAAGCATTACATAGCGCTTAATGATTGACACGCAGGCCATACAATAATTAAAGACAACCCTATGGCTCCTGCCGTTTGTCGTACTCATCGCCATGCAAGTCGTGATAATCTATACATCACATGATCATCTTATACATCACATATATCACATCATGTAATTGTCCATATCACATCACGACATACCCTGCAAAAACAAGTTAGACGTCCTCTAATTGTTGTTACATGTTTTACGTGGCTGCTACGGGTATCTAGCAAGAACAATTCTCACCTATGCATAAACCAAAACGGTGATACATTAGTTGCTTTTCAACCTTCTCAAGGACCGCCTTTGTCGAATCCGATCCAACTAAAGTGAGAGAAACTGACACCCGCCAGCCATCTATGCAACAAGTTGAAGTTCAGGGAACCGGTCTCTCGTAAGCGTACGAGTAATGTTGGTTCGGGCCGCTTCATCCCACAATACTGCTGAACCAAAAAACGACCAAGGGAGGAAGCAATCTAAGCATCAATGCCCACAAACTCTTTGCGTTCTACTCGAGATCTCATATACACATAGACCTAGCTCATGATGCCACTGTTGGGGAACGTTGCATGGGAAACAAAAAAATTCCTACGCACACGCAAGATCTATCCATGGTGATGAGCATCTACGAGAGGGAGAGTGGATCTACATACCCTTGTAGATCGCTAAGCGGGAAGCATTAAGAAATGCGGTTGGTGTAGTCAAACATCTCATCACAATCCTGTGATCTCATCACAATCCATCCCACGATCCAATCAAGATCTGTCCCGCGAACTCATCACGATCCGTCCCATGATCCCATCACGATCTGTCTCGCGATCTTGATCACGGTCCTTCCGATCTAGCGCCGAACGGACGACACCTCCGCGTTCAGCACACGTACAGCTTGATGACGATATCCGCCTTCTTGATCCAGAAAGAGGGAGCGGAGAGGTAAAAGTGTTCTCCGGCAGCGTGACGGTACTACGGTGATGGTGGTGGAGCTATTCTGGCATGGCTTCGCCTAAGCACTGTAGAAATCCGATCTAGAGGAGAAACTATGCACTGGAGGAATGGGTAGCACGTGGCTGAAAATCTAGTGCAAAAACCCTAAAACCACCAGTATATATAGGAGGGAGGGAGTAGAGGCCTAGGTGCAAGGGCCAAGCCTCCTTTGGTTCGGTCGAAGTGGGGAGGAGAGGAGGACTCCTCCTCCAATCCTAGTAGGACTAGGATTCCTCCCCTTTTTGCCTTTTTCCACTTTTCCCTTTGGGCTTTTCTTTCCCTAGCCGCATGGACCTTGTGTGGGAGTTCCACAAGCCCACTAAGGGCTGGTATTCACTCTCCCACAGCCCATGAAGCCTCTTGGGTCGAAATACCCCTCCCAGTGGTCTCCCGGTACACTACGGGCACTCCCGGTACACTACCGATGAGCCCGAAACTTTTCCGGCGACCAAAACAGGACTTCCTATATATGTATCTTTACCTCCGGACCATTCCGGATCTCCTCGTGATGTCTGAGATCTCATCCGGGACTCCAAACAACCTTGATTCACCACCATGCATAAGTCTATACTATTGAAACGCCACCAAACCTTATGTGTGCAGACCCTGCGGGTTCGAGAACTATGTAGACATGACCGAGACATCTCTACGGTCAATAACCAATAGCGGGACCTAGATGCCCATGTTGGTTCCTACATATTCTACGAAGATCTTTATCGGTCGAACCCCTATGTCAAGGATTCAGTTAATCCCGTATGATGTTCCCTTTGTTATTGGGTATGTTACTTGCCCGAGATTTGATCGTCGGTATCTCCATAACTAGTTCAACCTCATTACTGGAAAGTCTCTTTACTCATTTTGTAATACAAGATCCTGTGACTAACACTTAGTCACATTGCTTGGAAGGCTTTTTGTGATGTTGTATTACCGAGTGGGACCTGAGATACCTCTCTGTCACACGGAGTAACAAATCCCAGTCTTGATCCATGACAACCCAACAGACACCCTCAGAGATACCTGTAGAGTACCTTTATAGTCACCCAGTTACGTTGCGACGTTTGGTACACACAAGGCACTCCTCCAGTGTCAGTGAGTTGCATGATCTCATGGTCATAGGTACAGATACTTGACATGTAGAAAATAGTAGCAATAAACTGACACGATCAGATGCTACGTTTGTAGTTTGGGTCTTGTCCATCCCATCATTCTCCTAATGATGTGATCCCGTTATCAAATGACATCTCATGTCAATGTCTAGGAAACCTTAACCATCTTTGATCAACGAGCTAGTCTATTAGAGGCATACTAGGGACATGGTTTTGTCTATGTATCCACACATGCATCTAAGTCTCCGATCAATACAATTATAGCATGGCTAATAAACGATTATCATGAACAAGGAAATATGATAATAACTAATTTATTATTGCCTCTAGGGCATATTTCCAACAGAAAGCACCAATGTTGTTATCAAAACCGACGGATCTCGGGTAGGGGGTCCCGAACTATGAGTCTAGGACCGATGGTAATAGGAGACGAAGGGGTCAAAGATTTACCCAGGTTCGGGCCCTCCTATGGAGGTAATACCCTACGTCTTGCTTGGTTGTATTGATGGTATGGGGGGTTACAGAGTTGACATACCTCGAGATCGAATAGCTAACCCTAGATGAGTTGTTCTATGCCTATAACCTAAAACCCTCCGGCTTATATAGACGCCGAGGGTACCTAGGGTTTACCATGTTCGATTACACGCCGAAGAGATAAACATGCCTATTTGCTACATCAAACGTGGAGCACAAGCTGTACTTCCCGAAGCTTCCATCTTGGAGATAAGGTCTTCAATAAATCCTGTGTTCGGTAAGTGTCCTATATAGTCCGGCCCATAGAGATAGGTCGGCCTCCCGAGGACCCCTTAATTCAGGACTCCCTCAACAGGCTCTATAAGTCATTGAGGAGTTTGATATGTTCGGAGATTATCGACCACTAAAAATGAATGTCTTCAACTGAAGACTTTGGTGAAGACTTTGGTATTCTCTGAAGACTTTGAAAATGAAGAAGTTGGTGTAACCGTAAAGATATTAACGAGGACTATGAAGCGTGAAGACTTTTGTTTTCGTAGTTCCATTTGCTTTCTTTGAGTCATAGGAAACACCATACTGTTAAAGGGGGCCGAGATAATACTAAGAAAAATTTCCAACTGATGCTCAACTCAAAAGCCTCAACCTTTCCAATCCTTCGAGTGAAGCCTTTGGAAATGTCTTACGGTTCAGTCAAGTTCTTCAGTGACAGACACGATGTTCTTCTGGTCTCTGAGGAAATTGGTCTGACTGGGAATTAGGATTTCGCCAGTGCTAATTGCCTACAAGTGAGGAATATGATAAGCCCTGAGGAATTTGACAGTTCAAATTCTGACCACTGTTGTGCTTAGCGCCATCTGTCCCCAATCATCTTACCCACATAATGGTCATATCATTGGGGGCATTTATGTCTTATCATGTCATGTTGGACCTTGGCTATAAATAGCCACCCCCACAACCACTAGCTGGTTGGCTGCTCTGAGAGAGAACTGACACTTGTCATTTGAGAGCAACCCATCCTCCGAGGACTTTGAGAGAAAATCATCAGTGAGGAAAAACCCCAAAACCAAATCACCAAACCCAAAGTGATTGAGCATCACTGAAGAGATTGTTCCCGTGTGGAACCGACGCTTTTTACCTTTGAAGATTGTGTATCTTCCAGACGGTTAAGCGTCATGGTCTAGTGCATCATGCAGTCAATTGGGGATCACTGAGTGATTGTGGTCTAGAGCATCTAGCAGTCAATTGTGGATTGTCGGGTGACTAGTTTGTGAGGGTTTTGGAAGTCTACCCTGAAGACTTACCACGAGTGTTGGGCGAGGACTGTGTGACCTTAGCTCAAAGAGAATACGTAAGGACTGTGTGTCCTCTAGTTTAAATACCAGGCCGCTCCAAACCAGACGTACGACTGTCATAGCACTTGGAACTGGGTCATCAAACCATTGCCGTCATCGAGCTACCCCGTTCCATTTCCTCAACCCTTTCATTTCCTCGTATACTTGTTGATGAAATTGATCATTACTATTTGAAGAATTTGATTGAATATTTTCTCAAATTCCTCACCTCAAATTCTTTAGTTACCTTGTTCCTGACCCGCTTATCCTGAATCACGCTACCTGTAATCTGTGCATGCTTTATTTCATCATGATGGCTATTCTATTGCCATGTTTCTCATGCACTTGAGTACTTATTCTGCTGCTAGTTATTCGTCACATTTGAAATTCCTCAAGTTGAAATTCCTTGGTGATGAATTTGTAAAAATCTCCTATTCACCCCCCTCTAGTCGATATAACGTACTTTCAATTCGTATCAAAGCAGGGTACTCCCTTGTTCTGTGTGATTTTGGTTTAACCACCTGGAGTTCTAGTTATGTCGACCACAGGTATGATCAAGGTCTTTGCAGGATGCCCTACTTTTGATGGGTTGGACTATCCCTACTGGAAGAACAAGATGTGCATGCATCTTGAGGCTACTGACAACGATCTCTGGTACATTGTGGAAAATGGTGTTCCCTCTATTACTCCCACGATCACTACTGCTGATGTGAAGAGATTCAAGCAACTAGATTCTCAAGCGATGAATATCATCTGTGGCCATCTGAGCAAAGGTCAGTATGGCAGAGTGAGTTCTTTCGAGTCTGCTAAGCTTATCTAGGATAGGTTGCCCAAAGTCAACGAAGGTGTTTCCACTCAACATGACTCCCATGTTGATCTTATTCGCAATCTCTTCAGCTGCTTCAAAAGACTCGACAATGAAAATGCTTAGCAAACTTTTGATTGTCTCACTAATATCTCCAATGAGCTTCAAGCACTTGGTGCCACTGACGTCACCGACCATGAGGTGGTGAAGAAACTACTGAGATCTCTTGATTCCTCATTCGATACACTGGCTTTGATGATTCAAGAGCGTGGGGACTACAAGGCACTTGATCCTGCTGATATACTTGAGAGAATCAATACTCATGAATTCCAACAAGTTGAGAAGAGAGACCTCTATGGGACAAGCTATGGAAGATCTCGTGTACTGAAGGCAAGGGCAATTTCCTCATCCGAAGGTGAAGAATCTGATAGTAGCCTTGGTGATCCTAAAGAACTGAGTCAGGAGCTTGCAATGCTTGTGAGGAAATTCCAGAAGTTCTCAAGGAGAGGCCGATTTGGAAAGTCATCAAAAAGTGGCTTGAAGAAATCAGATTCCTCATCAAGCGACTACAAGAAGAGAACTTGTTACAAATGCAAGAAATCTGGTCACTTTATCTCTGATTGTCCTATCTATGAAAAAGAATCAAAGAAGAAGAAATACAAGGACATTAGTTCTGATGATTCGAAGAAGAAGAAATCTTTAAGGTCCTCACCGCACAAGAAGAATGGTTCTAGAAAGGCTCGGGCTTTCATTGAAAGTAAATGGATTCTGAAGAAGAATCTGAAGCATATGAAGAAGAGGAAAAATTTGAGGTGGAACCAGAATCTGTTGTTGCTAGCCTTGATCTCGCTACTGCTTTCGTGAGCAAGTCCATCTTCAACAGTGAAGAAAATGACTACACCAACAACTCTGACCTCAGCAATGATGTTTACGCTCCCACCTATTACTTCATGGCTAAAGGTTCCAAGGTACACAAGCATCATTCCTCCTCCGAATCAAGTGAAGGTGAATCTGATGAATATGTGAAACCTAGCTATTCCAAACTTGCTAATATTGCCACTAAGCAACACTTGAAAAGCTTCAGAAATTATTAGACAAAAGCGATGATCTATTGAATGAGGAAGTGGATCAGACTCAAACTCTAACTGATGATCTCAAAAGTCTTCAGTTAAAGTATGATAACCTTCAAAGTCATCATAATGCTCTATTAGTCGATCATGAGAAGCTTACTTATGAATTCCTCCAAAGAAAGCAAGATCTTGAGAAACTAAGAGTGTCTCATGAGGATCTCCAAAGGGAAAACGATTCCTTACTAGCTCAATAGATCAGTACCGCTCAGGAAGAATTTGTTCCGCCTTTTTGAAATGCATCGAACGTGAAACTGCTAATTCTTCACCTGAATGTCCAAATGCTTCTACTGCTGCAAATTCTTCAGCTATCCCCGTGGTCACAAATTCCTCAACTGAGGATACCACAAGTATCACTCGCGAAAATGCAGGGTTGAAGGAATTGTATGTGATAGGAATATACACAAGCCTCAAAGGGCATCAAACCCTTTGCGATGTTCTCAAAAAGGAGATCATGAACTGGAACCCTAGGAAAGAGGGTATTGCATTTGGGAGGAAACTCAATGTTGATGGATCCTACTAGAAACCTGAGCAATACCCCAAAACCTCATGGGTTTCTACAAAAGGACCTCGTGTAGATCCATCCACTTTATCTGGCTTTAGTTGTGAAACTTCATATTTCTCTGATGAGTCAATTGACTCCAACTACAAATTCTTCAAAAATCAGAATGGTGAAGTATTTGCCATATTTGTTGGAACTAACTGCAAGAATGGTTCACCTATGAGGAAAATATGGGTTCCCAAGAGTTGCTTGGAAAATCTTCAAGTGAATGTCCTCACGACACCACCCATGAAGAAAAGGAACCCAGATCAAATTCCTCATATGGACCAAAGTCTTCACTTGGACCAAATTCCTCAAATGGTAAAAAATATCATTCTCGTGCTAATGCATCTATTTTGTAGGGAAAATCTAAGAGTTCTGAATATGTGGATTATTCTTCAAATCATGATGTTCATAAGTCCTCGAAGAATTCCTCTACTTATTCATATGAGTACTCTAACCCTCGTCCTGTGAAACGAAGTGCACTAGCTTCAATGCCTCCTTTCTCATATGGAGCTCGCAGAATGATGAACTCTTTGCCACCCCTCCAAATGTGGGTGGTGAAGAAATTGAACTAATTTCTTATCCAGGGTCAGGTCTCTAGATGAACTTGAATGTCTGATGAATTTGCTGGAGACCTGAGGCGATGCTTGAAAGGAAGCAAGCTAATCATGCAGAAATGAATTTCATTTCTCACGTCCTCACTCTGCTTTACTTACTATGTTGTGTGATGAAATTCCGCCTGATGAATTTGATGTCATATTCTTCACTCTCAAGCATATGAGTTCATAAGTTGTACTAATTCATCTGCAGGATGAAACTCCAAAAGCTACTGAGTCGGTCCTCGACAGTGGATTCACAAACCACATGACTAGTGATAAATCTCTACTGATGAACGTACCACTTGCCCCTTCTCATCTGAAGCATATCACCTACGCTGACAAAGGAAAAAAGCAAGGTATTGGGTCTAGGCAATGTTGAGGATATCGCTTATCATTATCGTCTCGGTCAGCTGGGGATTCGAGATTAATCGGAAATCAGCCAATTAATCGATTTTATCGGTCAATTAATCATTTTATCGATCGACTATTAATCGGCCATTTATTGCAAATCCCAGGTTCCCAACACTGAAATATGCTATGTTTAACACCAAAATATACGGGACAGAAGCGTTACCTTCATTCCTAGCCTCCCAATCCTCGTATAATGACAAACAAAATAGTGAAATAGTATCTATTGCATAACAAAGTCCACAAAAATACAAATAAACATAATTTTTGCAAATATAATGCTAGGAATATGCCTGATTTATCAGAATATCCCCCATAAATCGCTTGTGAGAGCGATAAATCGGCCCAAAAGATAAATGGTGAAGATAAGGCATAATCTTATTGGTCATCCCATGAGTAACGATAAATCGGCCGATAAATCACTGAATCAGGAGATTTTTTGAACAATGGGTCTAGGTAAGGTTGCTATCTCAAAGGACCGACACATGGATAAGGTGATGCTTGTCGAATTCCTTGGGTTCAACCGCATGTCTGTCTCAATGCTTTGTGATCTTGATATGGTTGTCATCTTTGGAAAATATCATTGTGTTGTCATCATGGAATCTGACAAATCCAAAGTCTTCGAAGGCTTTAGGAGAGGAGATTTGTATATTGTTGATTTCTCTACAGGTCCTCAGCCTGCCATATGCCTACTTGCAAAGTCTTCAGAAGGCTGGTTGTGGCATCGACGGCTTGGACATGTTGGTATGAGGAACTTGCACATGCTCGTGAAGAAAAAGCACGTCATTGTCATTGAAGGTGTCAAATTCCTCAAGGACCACCTTTGTGGCGCCTGTGAGTCTGGAAAGATGACTAGATCCAAGCACCCCTCAAAGACAATCATGACCCGCTACTCAACCCTTTGAATTGCTTCACATGGACCTCTTTGTCCCCACTCATTATTCTACATTAACAAATTCTTCAAATTTGTATGGCTTTGTCATTGTTGATGATTACTCTCATTACACTTGGGTGCATATTATTCTGTACAAGTCTGAAGTGCAGGATGTCTTCAAATGATTTGCTTCAAGGGCCTTGACAAACTTCAGCGTCAAGATCAAGCATATCGGGAGTGATGATGGGACTGAGTTCAAAAACACTTATCTTGATGAATATCTTGATGAACTTGGTATTACTCATGAGCTATCTGCACCATAGACTCCTCAGCACAACAACATCGTGGAGCAAAAGAACAGGACTCTTATTGAGATGGATCGCACTATGCTTGATGAATACAAGACTCCTCGTCGCTTCTGGCCTGAGGCAATTGATACAACTTGCCACATCATCAACAGGGTATATCTTCATGAGTTATTCAAGAAGACTTCATATGAACTCATGACTAACAAGAACCCAATGTGAGTTATTTCAAAGTCTTCGGTGCTAAATGCTGGATTAGAGATCCTCACCATAGTTCTAAATTTGCACAAAAGCACATGAAGGTTTTATGCTTGGTTACGGAAAGGACTCGCACACCTACAGAGTCTTCAACACCTACCACCACAAGGTTGTTGAGACTGTAGATGTGCAGTTCAATGAAACTAACGGCTCGCAAAGAGAGCACCTACCTCATGTGCTAGATGAAGTGTCTCCTGAGGAATCCATTAAGTTGAAGGCAACTGAAGATGTCATACCCATTGAAGAACCTCAACCTACTAAGGAAGTCATTTCAACAAATGACGACATTCATGCTGATACACCTCAAGCAAATGGTGCTAAAGAAAATCCTCAGCCTCGTCAACCTGCTCATCCAAGAGTTGCAAATGAAGTGCGGATTGACAAAATCATCAACAACATCAATGCACCAGGTCCCCTCACTTGCTCAAGAGCTTCACATTTGACTAACTTTTGTGGGCATTTTGCCTTTGTCTCTATCATAGAGCCCACCAAAGTTGATGAAGCATTCAAGGAGCCTGAGTGGATTGAAGCTATGCAAGAGGAATTGCATCAATTCACACTCAACAATGTGTGGGAACTTGTCAAGCGGCCAGATTCTCGCAAGCATAACATCGTAGGTACAAAGTGGATCTACCACAACAAGCAAGATGAAAATGGCCTGGTGGTGAGGAATAAGGCTCGTCTTGTAGCTCAGGGCTACACATAGGTTGAAGGAATTGAATTTGATGAAACTTTTGCACCTGTTGCTAGACTTGAAGCTATTCGCATATTGCTTGCTTATGCTAACCATCATGATATCATGTTATATCAAATGGATGTGAAAAGTGCATTCCTCAATGGTAATCTTGAGGAAGAAGTATATGTTGCTCAACCCCCAGGTTTTGAAGACCCTAAGCATCCTGACAAGATATTCAGACTCAACAAGGCCCTCTATGGCCTCAAGCAGGCCCCTCGGGCATGGTACGACACTCTGAAGGAATTCCTCATGAATAAAGGCTTCAAACCCGGTTCACTCGACCCAAATCTTTTCCCTAAATACTATGACAATGAATTATTCGTGTGCCAAATATACATACACAATATTATCTTTGGTTGTATTGACAAATGTTATAGTTATGAATTTGCCTATATGATGAGTGAAGAATATCAAATTTCTATGATGGGGGAGTTGAAATTCTTCTTAGGTCTTCAAATTCGTCAACAACACATTGGCATCTTCATTTCTCAAGAGAAATACCTCAAGGATGTTGTGAGGAAATTTAACATGCAAGACTACAAAGGCGTCAAAACACCAATGCCTTCGTAAGGCCATCTCTGCACTATCAAAAATGGTAAAGATTTCGATTAGAAGGTATATCACTCCATGATCGGCTCTTTATTGTATCTATATGCATCTAGGCCAGATATTATGCTGAGTGTTTGCATGTGTGTCCGATTCCAAGCAACACTGAAGGAATCACAACATAAGGCTGTGAAACATATTCTTCGATACTTAGCTCACACACCAACGCTTGGATTATGGTATCCCAAGGGCTCAAATCTTCACCTTGTCGGATACTCAGATGCTGACTATGCTGGAGATCGTGTGGATCACAAGTCAACCTTAGGCACATGTCATTTCCTTGGACGATCCTTAATCTGTTGGTCATCAAAGAAGCAAAACTGTGTGTCACTATCTACTGCTGAAGTTGAGTACATTGCTGCTGGTTCATGTCGCGCTCAGTTGTTGTGGATGAAGTAAACCCTCAACGACTATGGCATCAAGGTGAAGAATGTGCCTCTCTATTGCGACAACGAGAGTGCTATCAAGATTACTTACAACCCAGTTCAGCCTTCCAAGACTAAGCACAACCAGATTCGTCATCACTTTCTTTGAGATCATGTAATCAAGGGTGACATCTCCATTGACCACGTGGAAACTGAAGAACAACTAGGTGATATCTTCACTAAGCCCTTGGATGAAAAGAGATTTTGCAACTTGCGGTGTGAGCTAAATATCCTAGAATCTTCGAATGTTCTTTGAAAAGACACACATCCAAACACTTATGCAAAATTGATGACTTAGATGTGCAACACACGAAGTAACGTTTTTCTTCAATCAATGAAGAATAACCCTCTAAGTGTGAAGAAATTAATGAAGAATTTGATTCTCAGAACCCTACGACAATTGTATGCGGTGTCTGAAATCATCATTCTTATACGATGGGACACACCACCAACTATGGTTGAAATTCTTCAGAGTTGAATTTTTTGTCATTTTCCAGATTCTTCAATTTTTCAAATTCCTAAGGTTTGCAAATTCCTCAAAATTTTAAAATTCTTCAAACTATGAAACTGGTGTTCTTCATTGACTAGATATACATATATTTTAGTTTTTCAATGTCCTCAACAGCATTCACTTATTTCTAATTCTTCAAGTTGATTTTCATCTAGGTGAATGTCATCGGACCCGTCCCCCTCTATGCTAAACTCAACCCAGTCTGTTCATAAATTCTTCATATGCGTTCTACTTTGAAACTGGTTCAAAGTCTTCACTTTGTCCTTGACAGCTGAAGAATTTGCAAACGGAAACTTTAAAAATTTCAGTTTAAAAATTTCGGCGCTTCCCGCTCAAACTATTCTGATTCCCACGACTGGATAACCCACGATCCCCCACTATCACCACTACTCAAAACGTGGGTGACACATGTCGTGCAGAGAGCAAGGGTCAGGTGAAATCTAGTCCAAAATCTTCAGACTAGTCAATTTTCACTTCGGTTATAAATACCCCTTACTTTTCTTTTTGCTCGATTTACTCCTCACCTCTCACTCTCTCTCCTGAGCTCAAACCTAGCAGATGGTAAAAGACCTCAAAAGGGGGGTAAGAAGGCTGAACAAAACACGGCCTTTGAAATACTTGAGGATTTATACGTTGGTTAATGTACACCTGATGAAGCCATTCATGGGAAGGAAACAAAAGATTAGAGGAAATCCGAATTCAGAGGATTGAACGGAGGTGGGTGAAAGAATGGAGAGAATAATGATATGTCACCCCAAAATACATGAAGAAATTTGCCCTCAAACCTCCTTCCGGAAGGGCTCCTCCTGCTGCTGATCAAGAAGTTGATCCCACTAGCGTTGCTCGTGGTGAGGACTTTCTAGCTGAATGGGCTAAGCATCAGAAAAATCTTCACAGGATGTCCAAAGAAGCAGTGAAGAAATTCAATGATGACTCTGCTATTGTAGCAGCAGCCTCCTCTGCTGCTGCCTCCGCCTCTGCATCTGTTGTGCCGAAGAAGTCAAAGGCAAAGTCCTCAACCTCAATGCCCTCACGGCCGAATTCTTCAAAGATTGGTTCAAAGTCCTCAACAGCAGCCCCAACGCCTTCAGTAGTTGCACAATCATCACCTGCTGCCACAAAGTCCTCAACTCATGTACATCTTGCAACATGTCAGAGGACTACTGGCTTCTCAATTGCTTTAGGGGCTTATGCAAGCTCATCAGCCCAAGCACATTCCTCAGCTAGTCCTTCTCTGTTGAAGGTGAAAGCTACTAGTGGATGAGGTGCTCGACCAAGTCCTCATCCAAAGAAAGTTGTGTTCCAAGTACCTTCAAATTCTTCAGATAATGAAGCTGATGATGAGGAACTTGAGGAAATCATCAGAAACAAGCAAGAAAGAGTGGCTCAAGCAAAGGGCACTCAAATTCCGCTCTGGTTGGATCCAAAAACAGTGTTGAACTTCATTGGCATTTGGCAAAAGGATCCCAACACTCCGATTGATGATTTGAATCCGCCTCCTGGTCCAAGCCATGTCCTCACTGCTTTCATTGTTGAAGAAAAGTAGAAGTATGAGAAGGCTCGCCAAACCAAGAAAGCTCAGTACAAGAAGGAGCACTTCTTGAAGAGTAATGTTCTGAAGTTTTCTCCATAACAACTTGTGGGTATGCAATCTGAGATCCAAAGCCTTAGTGATGAATTCAATTGATAGTATGCTGATTGGCAAATGCCAAGGTCTGCTTCGTCAAAGTGGCTAACAGAGCCATCAATGACCACAGCAAAAGGGTAGCAGCTTAATCGCAACCAAAAATTCCTCAAGCTGAATCCTTTGCTCAGACTGCTATAGAAACTGCTAACGCAGCTGAAGAAATTCAAGCTGCTGAAGAACCTGTCAGGGCAACCTCCATTGTTGCGCCTGAAGAAATTGCCAGGCCAGCTGAAGAAATTGTTGCGTGTGAAGAAACTGCTCCTCCATTGCCCTCTGTTGAGATTGCAAAATCTTCAAGGGTGAAGAATATCAACCTTCCTTTTGCATCATAAGTGTAGAAAACAAAGGCAGCGGAGAAGAGAGCTGCTAAGAAAAGGAAAGCATTAACTTCAGATTCCTCATTTGTGAAGAAGTTGAAGACTATGCCAAGTTCTTCAACCGAGCCCATTGATGCTACACCAATCTCCTTCGTGTCTGCCTATGAGATAGTTCCATTTGGTGTTGACTTGTCATCCCAAATAATGAAGATGAAGAAGATCATTCTGCTGCTTCCTCAGAGAAGATTGATGAAGAAATTGAGGTGGAAGCAAATGCTTTAACCCCTCTGGTATCATCGCCCCAGCCTCAGTTAATTGTTGAAGAGGCCGGCGTTGAAGAAAATGAAGAGGATGTGGACATTGGTAATACCACTCCACTTATCAATGATGAATATTGGGAAGCTACACACCCAAATTCTCCAATGACCACTCCCCTCACCCAAATTCCTCAGTCACCAGCCCAGACTGAAGAAATTCAAACAGGATGTGATGATTTTGACCGCACCTCTCACTTCAATTCCTAAAGAAATTCCAGGTGCATCAGCTGAAGTAATTGCTGCCCCTACTCCACCTAAGGAAATTGATGCTCAAATTCCTCAGTCTAAAGAAGTTCCTGCCATGCCAAAGGAAAATGTGGGCCGCTTCAAGCCAAATCTTCAGCTGAAGCCTAAAATGCAATTCAAAGGCTCATAGCGCCCCAAATTTATCAAGGCGAATTTCTTCAACAAGCACATATTCTTCACAGGGCCAAATCCATATGATTCAGAAGGTCTGGTCAGACCAGATTCTGGACCCCTTCATAGTTACTATGCGTCAGTGCTGCTTAACAAAGAGAAAGTATTTGAGCATTAGCAAATTCCTCGTGTGGATATGGAATCCATCCCGTGCTTCATGCCGGTGCTCGTAGTTCTTCATGATGCTGGAATTCTTCCATTCTGTGCTAACATATGTGATTGGAATGAAGAGCTAATTCTTCAATTCTATGCAACCTTGCACATCACAGGTGATGCTTCTGATGTCAATTCTTGGATTCTTAACTGGATGACTGGATCCACTCATTTCACTGCCCCAGCCACTCAATTGCTTCGGGTTGTGCCAATAGCAATTCCCTCAGAAGGTGCAATATGCATGTTTGATGAACCTGAATTGCCCAATCACATGATGCAAGTGATGATGAAGCCTTTGGATCCTAGGAAACCTCAAATGATCACCTTCCTCGTGTAGGAATTGCTCTATGTACCCAGGACCGTATACCGCATACTGACCAAAACCCTCAGTCCCATCAAGGGTCACAACTCTGAAGAAGAAGAAGAAATGGAGGGAATCATCAACAATAGTCTATTCAACATCATTCATGGGATTCCCATCAATTACCATGATTTCTTCATGAGGACTTTAGCCAATGTTGCTACATCACCATTTGAGTTGAAGCCTTACGCTCCCTGGATCATGATATTCATCACATCAAGGTCTTCAATTCCCTTCAAGGTTGACTTTCAGAATCACTTTAGCTTTCTGCCGCCCATTGAAGTCCTCAAGAATACTTTTTACTCAATTGAGGGAAAAGGCAAAGCTGTCATTAATGAAGGTACTCGTCCATTGGATGGCCAATTTTGCAAAGATGCATCCTATTCCAGCAATTATGACACTGCTACCTGATAACCCACAAGTATAGGGGGTCGCAACAGTTTTTGAGGGTAAAGTATTCAACCCAAATTTATTGATTCGACATAAGGGGAGCCAAAGAATATTCTTGAGTATTCGCAGTTGAGTTGACAATTCAACCACACCTAAAAGACTTAATATCTGCAGCAAGGTATTCAGTAGCAAAGTAGTATGGAAGTAACGGTAACGATGGCAAAACTGACAATAGTAGTTTTGTAGTGATTGTAATAGTAGCAACGAAAAAGTAACTAAGCAAAGATCAATATGTGAAAAGCTCATAGGTAATGGATCAGTGATGGATAATTATGTAGAATGGCATTCATCATGCAACAGTTATAACCTAGGGTGACACGGAACTAGCTCCAATTCATCAACGTAATGTAGGCATGTATTCCATATATAGTCATACGTGCTTATGGAAAAGATCTTGCGTGACATCTTTTGTCCTACCCTCCCATGGCAGCAGGGTCCTAATGGAAACTAAAGGATATTAAGGCCTCCTTTTAATAGAGAACTGGACCAAAGCATTAGCACATACTGAATACATGAACTCCTCAAACTACGGTAATCATCGGAAAGAATCCCAGTTATTGTCACCCTGGGGGATGCGGATCATAACTCATAATAGATGTCTACAACTTGCAAGATAGGATCAAGAACACATATATATATCATGAAAACATAATAGGTTCAGATCTTAAATCATGGCACTCGGGCCCTAGTGACAAGCACTAAGCATAGCAAAGTCATAGCAACATCAATCTCAGAACATAGTGGATACTAAGGATCAAACTCTAACAACACTAACTCGATTACATGATAAATCTCATCCAACCCATCACCGTCCAGCAAGCCTACAATGTGATTACTCATGAACGGCCTAGAGCATCATGGAATTGGTGATGAAGGATGGTTGGTGATGACGATAGCATCATTTTCCCCTCTCCGGAGCCCAAAACAGACTCCAGATCTGGCCTCCCGAGGAAGAACAGGAGGTGGCAGCGGCTCCGTATCATGAAACGCGATGAATTCTTCTCCTTGATTTTTTCTCCATGAATAGGAATATATAGAGTTGGAATTGAGGTCGGCGAAGCTCCAGGGGGCCCACAAGCCTGCTAGGCACGGCCAGGGGGTGGTTGTGCCCTGTGGGCTTATGACCTGTGGGTGGACCCCTCCGGTTGATTCTTTTGCTAGTATTTTTTATTAATTCCAAAAATAATCTCTGTAAATTTGCAGGTCAATCTGAGAACATTTATTTCTACACAAAAATAACACCAAGGCAATTCTGCTGAAAACACCGTCAGTCCGGGTTAGTTCCATTCAAATCATGCAAATTAGAGTCCAAAACAAGGGCAAAAGAGTTTGGAAAAGTGGATACGATGGATAGGTATCAACTCCCCCAAGCTTAACCCATTGCTTGTCCTCAAGCAATTCAGTTGATAAACTAAAAGTGATAAAGAAAAACTTCTACAAACTCTGTTTGATCTTGTTGTTGTAAATATGTCTAACTGATGTTCAGATTTTGAGAAAAGATTATAGACTAACCACGTTCATAATAACATTTAGGTCTACTATTTACTCATGTCAATGGCATAATCAACTAGCGAGCAATAATGATAACTCTCGGATGACAACACTTTTATCAAAACAATCATGATACAATATGATATAATGGTATCTCTTTAGCCCTTTCTGAGACCGCAAAACGTAAATGTAGAGCACCCCTGAAGAACAAGGACTGACTAGACATTGTAATTCATGGTAAAAGAGATCCAGTCATACTCATACTCAATATCAATTAATATCAAGGCATATAAATGACTGTGGTGCTCTCTAACTGGTGCTTCTTATAAGAAGATGACGAATCAGCAATAAAGTAAATAGATAGGCCCTTCGTAGAGGGAAGCATTGATTCGCAGAGGTGCCAGAGCTCGAGCTTTTAAAACATGGATGAATAACAATTTTGAGCGGTATACTTTCTTTGTCATCATAACGACCAAGAGCTTTCACCATCTTCCATGCTAGATAGATTATAGGCGGTTCCCAAACAAAATGATAAAGTTTTTACTCCCCCTCCACCAATAAATCACACTCCACGGTGAGCCGAATTCACGGGTACCGTCCATACAAACACAGTCCTGGGGGAGTTTTGTTTCATTATATTTTGATTTGATTTTGAGCATGGAACTCGGCATTCCGAATACCAACCACTTTCTCGTGAATGATAGTGACTCAACACATATAGTGAGAATAACCCAGCTAGCATGGAAGACACTGAACGCCCCCAGTCGCTACATGAGCGATTCGGGCATGCAAAACATAATATTATTTGAAGGTTTACAGTTTGGCACATGCAAATTTACTTGGAACGGTAGGTGAATACCGCATATAGGTAGGTATGGTGGACTCGGATGGAACAACTTTGGATTTGAGGAAGTGGATGCACAAGCAGTATTCCCACTTAGTACAAGTGAAGGCTAGCAAAAGACTGGGAAGCGACCAACTAGAGAGTGATAACAGTCATCAACATGCTTTGAGATTAACCAACATTGAATATAAATCACCATGAACATAAATATCGTGGAGGCTATGTTGATTTTGTTTCAACTACATGCATGAACATGAGCCAAGTCAAGCCACTTGAATCATTCAGAGGAGGATACCATCCTATCATACTACATCACAACCATTTTAATATGGATGTTGGCACTCAAGATAAACCATTATCCACTCTTAGCTAATTAAGCATGGCATGAGTGACTATAATATCTAATTGTCATTGCAAATATGTTTCACCCATAATGGACTGAATTCAGAAGGATGATCTAATCATATTTACATAAGCAAAATAGGTCGAGTTCATACCAGCTTTTCTCCATCTCAATCTTTTCATCATATATCATCATTATTGCCTTTCACTTGCATGACCGAAAGGTGTGAATAATAATAAGAGTGTGTGCATTGGAGTAAGATGGAATCTGCAAAGAATAACTCATAGGAGAAGAGAACGTAATATGGGCTCTCTAATAGGTAAACAGTAATGCATATGAGAGCCACTCAACATTTCCATTGTGGTCTTCTCCATACGACCCAAATAAAGAAAATTCAAAACAAGAACGAGAAAAACTATTTACACGGGAAAGCTCCCAACAAACAAAAGAAGAATGAGAAATCTTTTGGATTTTCTTTTAGTACTACAACTAAACAAACTAGAAGATAAAGCTAGAACTATTTTTTTTCTCAAAGTTAATTAAACACACAATAAGAAAGCAAAAAGAAGAAATAAACTACCATGGATGGTACAATGAAAAAGTATGAATACCGACTACTAAGATGAATGTGTGAACATGAATGTAAAGTCAGTGAGAAATACGTACTCCCCCAAGCTTAGGCTTTTGGCCTAAGTTGGTCTAGGGCCATGGATGGAAATAACCCTCTCCTGGATACTCCGGAGGGTCCTAAGGGTTCCATTGGTTGGCGAGCTCCTGTGGCTCCCATTGAAAAACTAGCTCTGGATACAGATCAAGGGCTGGTGCCAGTTCAGATGTTGGGGGTTGCGACAGACCCTAATATCTATAAATGTCCTCGGGCATAATAGTGTACCTGCCGAAATGAATATCGAACAAGGAAGAAGTAGGCAGAACAATAATCTCACTAGTACCTTGACTAAAAACTAAGTTATAAAGCAGCCTCCTATCATCATTCTTCCTAATGAAATCATGTGTTACCATACTGTCATAATCTAAATATTTCAGCATTTCCTCTTCCTCGTAAAGCCTAATGGGTATCTTCAAGTGTTTTGCTAGACGAGATGCATAGATACCTCCGAATATGGGCCCCTTTGAATAGTTTAAGTTCAACCGTTGGGCCACCATAGCACCCAGACTAAAAGTTCTATCAGCAAATAAAGTGTGGCGAAGAATGGCGAGGTCGGGAGCACTAGGAACTCCACTCTCCCTAGGACCAACTAAACATCTTCCCGCAAATAATGAATAATAACGTAGAACGGGAAAATGTAAACTAGTTGCTAATGCCTTTGACACCCCTCTCTCTTCTCCTACCATGACAGCGGCAATAAAACCTTCCATGTCTCTGGGACGTGGTTCCCTAATGCTGCCCTCATAGGGTATTTTGCAAACATTGCAAAAATTGTAAAGGTTTATTTTCTTGGGCACATCATATAAGTGGAATTCTACCATAGGAGGGTCTTCCCTATAATGAAAGTGAAAATTTTGCACAAAGGTATTAGTGAGAAAGAGGTACTGGTCACACTTATCGTTGAGGAAGTCGGTGATGCCTCCATTCTCAGCCAAATAATAGAAATCTTCATAAATTTTGGCCGCCCTCAGGAATGCATTACTTGGCCATTCACATGGTCGAACTTCTGCGACGCGAGGAAGATTGTACTTGGACTTCTTCTTCATCTCATCTTCATCTTCTTTAGAGCTCCTGCTTGAAGAGCCTCTAAACAATCTCCTCCTCGTTTCTTTTTTTGAAAATATTCTGAAATTTTTAGTGACTCACAATAAAGGTGAATAAAACTCAACAAAACTTATAGCAACTACTCCCATAAGTGCCTAGAGCCTATATCATGCATCAAACCTACTTGGGACCATAAAATTTGACATGCAAGCTCAAGAACAAGGTCACCATAGCAGCAAAAATTTGCAATATATACAACACTAGAACAAAAACTAATTGGGCCATTGGAGGATTCACATACCGAAGAACAATCTCCTAAAACAGTTTTGTGAATGGAGCTTTGCACAAGGAGATCGAAAATGGCAGCAAAATGAGCTAGAACATGGGTTTGAGCAATGGTGGGATTTTTTCTGGAGTAAGACGAAGCGGATGGGCTCTGGAATAAGTGAAGGGGGCCTACATGGGACCCACAAGCCACCTAGGCATGGCTAGGGGGTGGCCGCACACTATGAGCTTGTGACCCACTAGTGCTGCCCCTTGGTATGTACTCAGTGCCAAATATTAATAAATATTCCAGAAAAAATCATAATACATTTTTCGGGCATTTCAAGAACTTTTATTTTCATGTCATTTTTCTATTACATGGAAAACTCAGAGAACAGAGAAATAATAGCATTTTTACTTTATTTAATCTAACTAACATAAAGTAAATGTTGGGTACAGGAAGTTGTGCTTTCTAAATTCAACCATCTCATGCTCATCAAAAGGAAACCATCAATAAGGTTGATCAAGTCTTATTAACAAACTTGTTTCGAGTAGCATGAAACCAGAGAATCTTCGAATAATACTAAGTTACCTCAATGGGGATATGCATATCCCCAACAATAAGTATATCATATTTCTTCTTGACAGTAGGAATAGGGAATTCAAAGTCTCCAATAATAATCGTTGGAACTTTTTCAATGGAGTTGATACTATGAACTTGAGGTTGTTTCTTCGGAAAGTGTATCATATGCAAATTACCATTAATATGAAAAGTGAGATTGCCCTTGTTGCAATCAATAACAGCCCCTGCAGTATTCAAAAAGGGTCTACCAAGGATGATCGACATACTGTCGTCTTCAGGAATATCAAGAATAACAAAGTTTGTTAGGATAGTAGCATTTGCAACTACGACAGACACATCCTCACAAATATCGATGGGTAAATTAGTTGATTTATCAGCCATTTGCAAAGAGATCTCAGTAGGTGTCAACTTATTAAAATCAAGTCTATGATATAAAGATAAAGGCATAACACTAACACCAGCTCCCAAATCACATAAAGCAGTTTTAACATAATTCCTTTTAATAGAGCATGGTATAGTTGGTATTCCTGATCTCCTAATTTCTTTGGTATTCCACCCTTAAAAGTATAATTAGAAAGCATGGTGGAAATCTCAGCTTCCGGCATCTTTCTTTTATTAGTCACAATATCTTTCATATACTTAGCATAAGGAGACATCTTCAGAATATCAGTCAAGCGCAAGCGTAAAAAGACAGGTCTAAGCATTTCAACAAAGCGCTCAAAATCCTCATAATCCTTTTTCTTGGATGGTTTAGGAGGAAAGGGCATGGGTTTCTGAACCCATGGTTCTCTTTCTTTACCATGCTTCCTAGCAACAAAGTCTCTTTTGTCATATCTTTTATTCTTAGGTTGTGGATTATCAAGATCAACAGCAGGTTCAGTCTCCACATCACTATCATTACTAGGTTGAGCATCAACATGAATATCATCATTAATATTATCACTAGGCTCATGTTCATCACCATATCGTGTCTCAGCATCAGAAACAGAAATATCATCTGGGTTTTCAGGTGTATCTATAACAGGTTCACTAGCAGCATGCAAGGTTCTATCATCATCCTTTTTCCTCTTATTACTGGAATGACTAGGTGCATCAGTATTAATTCTTTGATATTCTTGCTCAATTCTCTTGGGATGGCCCTCAGGATACAAAGGTTCCTGAGTCATTCTACCACCTCTAGTCACAACTCTAACATAATGATCATTGTTCTTACTATTCATCTCATTAAGCAAATCATTATGTGCCTTAAGTAATTGTTCTACCTAAGTAGTTACCATGGAAGCATGTTTACTAATAAGCTTAATATCACTTATAGTTCTACTCATATAATCACCCAAGCCATCAAGCATGTAAGCATTATGTTTCAATTGTCTACTAACATAGGCATTAAAATTTTCTTGCTTAATAACAAAGTTATCAAACTCATCCAAGCATTGGCTAGCGGACTTATTATAAGGAATACCACCTTCATCAAATCTACGGAGAGAATTTATCTCTACTACCTGTGTCGGGTTATCATGACCATGTATTTCTTCAATAGGTGGTATATTCTTAACATCTTCATATTTAATACCTTTTTCTTTCATAGATTTCTTTGCCTCTTGCATATCTTCAAGACTGAGAAATA
The DNA here is from genome assembly GCA_022496015.1 of Hordeum marinum. Classification (NCBI taxonomy): domain Eukaryota; kingdom Viridiplantae; phylum Streptophyta; class Magnoliopsida; order Poales; family Poaceae; genus Hordeum; species Hordeum marinum. The sequence continues at coordinate 324,814,318 of CM039677.1, forward strand.
GAATACCTCTTTTCTTTGGAGGTGGTTCGGGAATAGTCCAATCACTATCATTGCTCAATATATTATTCAATAGTAGTTCAGCTTGTTCAACATTTCATTCCCTGAAAACACAACCAGCACAACTATCTAGGTGGTCCCTGGAAGCATCGGTTAGTCCATTATAAAAGATATCAAGTATTTAGTTTTTCTTGAGAGGATGATAAGGCAAAGCATTGAGTAGTTGGAGAAGCCTCCCCCAAGCTTGTGGGAGACCCTCTTCTTCAATTTGCACAAAGTTAAATATTTCCTGCAAGGCAGCTTGTTTCTTGTCTATGGGAAAATATTTTTTAGAGAAGTAATATATCATATCCTGGGGACTACGCACATAACCAGGAGCAAGAGAATTAAACCATATCTTGGCATCACCCTTTAATGAGAAAGGAAACAACTTAAGAATATAGTAGTAATGAATTTTTTCCTCATGAGTAAATAGGGTGGCTATATCATTCAGTTTAGTAAGATGTGCCACAACAGTTTTAGATTCATAACCATGGAAAGGATCAGATTCAACCAAAGTAATTAACTCAGGATCGATAGAGAATTCATTGTCCTTATCAGTAACAAAGATAGGTGAAGTAGCAAACTTAGGATTATATCGCATTCTAGCATTCAAAGATTTTTCCTTCCACTTGCATAGCAATTTCTTAAGATCATCTCTATCCTCACAAGCAAGAAAGTCCCTAGCTACCTCTCCTTCCAAAACATAACCCTTAGGTATATTAGGCAATTCATATCTTGGAGAGCTAGGTATATCAGGTGTATCATAATGTTCAGTTTCAATAATTTCATCAGTTTCAGAGATATCATCATTTTCAGCATTGACTTTAGAAATTTGTTCGTCAAGAAATTCACCCAGTGGCATAGTATTATCAAGCAAAGTATCATCATAAGAATCTTGCATAGCAGAAGTGGCATCATCAATTACTTGTGACATATCAGAAGTATTGGCAGGTGGTGGTGTCACAAATTTACTCATAACAGAAGGTGAATCAAGTTCCTTACCTCCCCTCGTGGTACAGGAATAGATCTTGGTTTTTGGATCTTTCAAATTCTTCATAGTGATCAACAGATATAAATCCCAAGTGACTCAGAGCATAGAGCTATGCTCCCTGACAACGGCGCCAGAAAAAGGTCATGATAACCCACAAGTATAGGGGATTGCAACAGCTTTTGAGGGTAGAGTATTCAACCCAAATTTATTGATTCGACATGACGGTAGCCAAATAATATTCTCGAGTATTCGCAGCTGAGTTGTCAATTCAACCACACCTGAAATACTTAATATCTGCAGCATGGTAATCAGTAGCAAAGTAGTATGGAAGTAACGGTACCGACGACAAAAGTGGCAGCAGCATTTTTGTAGTGATTGTAACAGTAGCAACGGAAAAGTAACTTAGCAAAGATCAATATGTCAAAAGCTAGTAGGCAATGGATCGGTGATGGATAATTATGTCGGATGGCATTCATCATGCAACAGTTATAACCTAGGGTGACACAGAACTAGCTCCAATTCATCAATGTAATGTAGGCATGTATTCCATATATAGTCATACGTGCTTATGGAAAAGAACTAGCATGACATATTTTGCCCTACCCTCTCATGGCAGTGAGGTTCTAATGGAAACTAAGAGATATTAAGGCCTCCTTTTAATAGAGAACCAGAACATAGCATTAGCACTTAGTGAGTACATGAACTCCTCAAACTACGGTGATCACCGAAAACAATCCCAGTCATTGTCACCCTGAGGGATGTGGATCATAACTCGTAATAGGTGTCTACAACTTGCAAGATAGGATCAAGAACACATATATATTCATGAAAACATAATAGGTTTAGATCTGAAATCAAGGCACTCGGGCCCTAGTGACCAGCATTAAGCATAGCAAAGTCATAGCAACATCAATCTCAGAACATAGTGGATACTAGGGATCAAACCCTAACAAAACTAACTCGATTACATGATAGATCTCATCCAACCATCACCACCCAGCAAGCCTATGACGGGATTACTCATGAACGGCGGAGAGCGTCATGGAATTGGTGATGAAGGATGGTTGGTGATGACGATGGCGTCGATTTCCCCTCTCTGAAACCCAAAATGGACTCCAGATCTGGCCTCCCAAGGAAGAACAAGAGGTGGTGGCGGCTCTGTATCGTGAAACGCGATGAACTCTTCTCCTTGATTTTTTTCTCCATGACTAGGAATATATAGAGTTGGAATTGAGGTCGGCGAAGCTCCACGGGGCCCACAAGCCTGCTAGGCGCGGTCAGGGGGGTGGTCGTGCCCTGTGGGGTTGTGACCTGTGGGTGGCCACCCTCCGGTTGATTCTTTCGCCAGTATTTTTTATTAATGCCAAAAATAATCTCCGTGAATTTGTAGGCCAATCCGAGAACATTTATTTCTGCACAAAAATACACCAAGGCAATTCTGCTAAAAACAGCGTTAGTCCGGGTTAGTTCCGTTCAAATCATGCAAATTAGAGTCCAAAACAAGGGCAAAAGAGTTTGGAAAAGTGGATACTATAGAGACGTATCACTACCCAAGATTCTGGAGCAAAAGCCTCAGTGCAAAATCCTCCAACAGCTGCCCCTCGTGTGATGACAGAGCGCGAGCTTCTTCTTAGTATTCATCAGAAGGTTGATCGCAATCACAAGTGGGTCAAGCATTAGTTTGGTTCACTTCTTCGAGACATGACTGACACGCACAATTCTGTGAGGAAGAACCACTATTATCTTCATGAAGTCTTCGATCGCACATGGGCCATTCTATCTCACTTCAAGACTCCTGAAGAACTCAAGGAGATGGGCTTTCAATAGAACTTTGACTGGTCCTATTCTCCAAGGAATAAGTGGAAGAAAGTTCAAGTTCCTCAGTTGGTTACAAGCTCATATTCTTCATCATGCGAGGTGGATGAAACTGAGGATATTGACGACATTGCGGCAGGCCCTGCATCGACAAACGACCCCGACAATGTTGGTGCTCCTCCGTCACCTTCAAGATGAAATTCTTCAGGGGCGTTAGTCCTCACTTTTTCGTCCCTTTTGGTCTTTGGTGACAAAGGGGGAGAAAATTCGAGTTAGTCTTCAAGCGGGTCTATATATATGGGCTGTTTTTTGTTTAAATTACAACTCTCACTCTTCTGAAGCTTTTGTTGGTTGAGTTGTAAAATTAAGTCCGATGTATATAGACCCGCTTGAAGACTAACTCAATTTTTCTCCCCCTTTGTCATCGAACACCAAAAGGGACGAAAAAGTAAGGACTAACACCCCTGAAGAATTATATCTTGAAGGTGACGGAGGAGCGTTAGTCCTCACTTTTTCGTCCCTTTTGGTCTTCGATGACAAAGGGGGAGAAAATTTGAGTTAGTCTTCAAGCGGGTCTATGTATTTGGGTTGTTTTTTGTTTAAGTTACAACTCTCACTCTTCTGAAGCTTTTGTTGGTTGAGTTGTAAACTTTAAGTCCGATGGTGGTCTGACGTTTTTGAACTGCTTTCCGCATGTTTATTTCCTCAAGTACCTTAATGCATACATGTTGAATTTCGTCAGACGCCATTTTCATCATGCATTTCAAATTATTCATATCATATGTTAAATGCGTGTATGAATTACAAGATATAGGGGGAGTTCTCCATGTTTTTAACCTAACATTTGCATTTACAGTCCAATGCAAATTCCTCAAATATGCACATCTTCAAGGGGAGTTCTTCTATATCTTGCAATAAAATTCCTCAAACTCAGTACTCACACTTCATTTTTTTATCCCTGTTGAAAACTTAACCTATTTGTCATCAATCACCAAAAAGGGGGAGATTGTAAGTGCATCTAGTGCCCCTTAGTGATTTTGGTGTATTGAAGATTTGTAGATTAAGAGACTGATGCGTTTGTAAGTGCACACATGCTCTATAAGTCGCTGAGGAGTTTGATACATTCAGAGATTATCGACCCCTTAATGAATGTCTTCAAATGAAGAATTTGGTGAAGACTTTGCTGAAGAGTTTGGTATTCTCTGAAGACTTTGAAAATGAAGAAGTCGGTGTGACCTTGAAGATATTAACGAGGACTATGAAGCATGAAGACTTTCATTTTTGTAGTTTCATTTCCTTTCTTTGAGTCATAGGAAACACCGTACTATTAAAGGGGGCGGAGGTAAGGAAAATTTCAACCTGATGCTCAACTCAAAAGCCTCAACCTATCCAATCCTTCGAGTGAAGGCTTTGGAAATCTCTTATGGTTTATCAAGTTCTTCAGTGAGAGAGACGATGTTCTTCTGGTCTTTGAGGAAATTGGTCTGACTAAGGAGTTAGGATTTCGCCAGTGTGAATTGCCTACAAGTGAGGAATATGATAAGCCTTGAGGAATTTGACAGTTCAAACCGACCATTGTTGTGCTTAGCGCCAGCTGTCCCCAATCATCTTACCCACATAATGGTCATATCATTGGGGGCATTTATGTCTTATCATGTCAAGTTGCATCCTGGCTATAAATATCCACCCCACAACCACTAGCTGGTTGGTTGCTCCGAGAGAGAACTGACACTTGTCATTTGAGAGCAACCCATCCTCCAAGGACTTTGAGAGAAAATCATCAGTGAGGAAAAACCCCAAAACTAAACCACCAAACCCAAAGTGATTGAGCATCACTGAAGAGATTGTTCCCGTGTGGAACCAACACTTTTTACCTTTGAAGATTGTGTATCTTCCAGACGGTTAAGCGTCATGGTCTAGTGCATCATGCAGCCAATTGGGGATCATTGAGTGATTGTGGTCTAGAGCATCTAGCAGTCAATTGTGGATCGTTGAGTGACCAGTTTGTGAGGGTTTTGGAAGTATACCCTGAAGACTTACCACAAGTTTTGGGCGAGGACTGTGTGACCTTAGCTCAAGGAGAATACGGTAAGGACTCTGTGTCCTCTGGTTTAAATACCAGGACGCTCCAAACCAGACGTACGACTGTCACAGAAGTTGGAACTAGGTCATCAAACCATTGTCTTCATCGAGCTACCTTGTTCCATTTCCTCAACCCTTTCATTTCCTTGTATACTTGTTGATGAAATTGATTGTTACTGTTTGAAGAATTCGACTGAAGTCTTTTTCAAATTCCTCACCTCAAATTCTTCAGTTACCTTGTTCCTCACCTGCTTATCCTGAATCACGCTACCTGTAATCTGTGCATGCTTTATTTCAGCATGATGACTATGCTATTGCCATGTTTCTCATGACCTTGAGTACTTATTTCGCTGCTAGTTATTCATCACATTTCAAATTCCTCAAGTTGAAATTCCTCAGTGATGAATTTCTAAAAATCGCCTATTCACCCCCCTCTAGTCGATATAACGCACTTTCAGTTTCCAATCAATACAATTATAGAATGGATAATAAACGATTATCATGAACAAGGAAATATAATAATAACCATTAATTATTGCCTCTAGGGCATATTTCCAACAGTCTCCCACTTGCACTAGAGTCAATAATCTAGCTCACATCACTATGTGATTTACATTTTAATGAATCTAACACCCATACAGTTCTGGTGTTGATCATGTTTAGCCCTTGGAAGAGGTTTAGTCAACAGGTTTGCGGCATTCAGATCCGTGTGCACTTTGCAAATATTTATGTCCTCCTCCTTGATGTATTCGCGGATGGAATTGAAGCGTTTCTTTATGTGACCGGTCCTTTTGTGAAACCTTGGTTCCTTGGCCAGAGCAATGGCACCAGTGTTGTCATAGAACAGATCCATTGAATTCAGTGCACTGGGCACTACTCCAAGATCTGTTATGAACTCCTTCATCCAGACACCTTCCTTCGCCACCTCTGAGGCTGCAATGTACTCCGTTTCGCATGTAGAACCGGCTACCATGCTCTGCTTGGAACTGCACCAGCTTACTGATCCCCCATTGAGAATAAATACATACCTGGTTTGCGACTTAGAGTCATTCGGATCAATGTCAAACTTGCATTGATGTAACCCTTTACGATGAGCTCTTGATCACCTCCATAAACGAGAAACATTTCCTTAGTCTTTTTCAGGTACTTAAGGATATTCTTGACCGTCGTCCAGTGCTCCATTCCTGGATCACTTTGAAACCTTCTGGCCATACTTATGGCAAGGCTCACATCGGGTCTTGTGCATAACATTGCATACATGATAGAGCCTATGGCTGAAGCATAGGGAATGACACTCATCTTTTCTCTATCTTTGCAGTCATTGGGCATTGAGTCCTACTCAACTTCACACCTTGCAACATAGGCAAGAACCCCTTCTTGGACTGATCCATTTTGAACTTCTTCGAAACTTTGTCAAGGTATGTGCTCTGTGAAAGTCCTATTAGGCATCTCAATCTATCTCTATAGATCTTAATGCCTAATATGAAAGCAGCTTCTCCTAGGTCCTTCATTGAAAAACTCTTGTTCAAATATTCCTTCACGCTTTCTAGCATTTCTATATTGTTTCCAATCAGCAATATGTCATCCACATATAATATTAGAAACGCTCTAGAGCTCCCACTCACTTTCTTTTAAATACAAGCTTCTCCATAAACTTGTATAAACCCAAATGATTTGATCACCTCATCAAAGCGCAGACTCCAACTCCGAGATGCTTGCACGAGTCCATAAATGGATCGCTAGAGTTAGCAAACTTTGTCAGCATTCTCCGAATTGACAAAACCTTTCTGTTGTATCATATACAACTCTTCCTTAAGGAAACCGTTAAGGAACGCTGTTTTGACATCCATCTGCCAAATTTCATAATCGAAATATGCAACTATTGCTAACATGATTCTGACGGACTTAAGCATCGCTACAGGTGAGAAGGTCTCATCATAGTCAACTCCTTGAACTTGCGAAAAACCCTTTGCCACAAGTCGAGCTTTATAGACGGTGACATTACCGTCCATGTTTGTCTTCCTCTTAAAGATCCATTTGTTCTAAATGGCCTTTCGCCCTTCAGGTAATACTTCCAAAATCCATACTTTGTTTTCATACATGGATCCCATCTCGGATTTCATGGCATCTTACCATTTCTCGGAATCCGGGCCCATCATCGCTTCTCCATAGCTCGTAGGTTCATCGTTGTCTAACAACATGACCTCTAAGACAGGGTTGTCATACCACTCAGGAGCAGCACGCGCCCTTGTTGACCTATGAGGTTCGATAGTAACTTGATCCGAAGCTTCATGATCATTATCATTAACTTCCTCTTCAACCAATGCAGGCTTTACATGAACATCTTTCTATGTTGCGCTACTCTCTGGTTGAAGTAAAGGTTCAATAACCTCATCAAGTTCTATTTTCCTCCCACTCAATTCTTTCGAGAGAAACTCTTTCTCAAGAAATGTTCCATTCTTAGTGACAAACACTTTGCCTTCGGATTTGAGATAGAAGGTATACCCAACTATCTCTTTTGAGTATCCTATGAAGTCGCATTTCTCCTCTTTGGGTTCCAGCTTTTCAAGCTGAAGCTTTTTACATAAGCATCACATCCCCAAACTTTAAGAAATGACAACTTTTGCTTCTTGCAAAACCACAGTTCATATGGCGTTGTCTCAACGGATTTCGATGGTGTCCTATTTAAAGTGAATGTAGCTGTCTCTAATGCATAACCCCAAAATGATAGTGGCAAATCGGCAAGAGACATCATAGAATGCACCATATCTAATAAGGTTCGATTATGACATTCGGGCACACTGTTACATTGTGGTGTTCCAGGCGGTGTCAATTGTGAAAAAATTCCACACTTTCTTAAGTGACTGCCAAACTCATAACTTAGATATTCTCCTCCTCGATCAGATCGTAGGAATTTAATCTTCTTGTTACGATGATTCTCAACTTCACTCTGAAATTGCTTGAACTTTTCAAATGTTTCAGACTTGTGCTTCATTAAGTAAATATACCCATATCTACTTTAGTCATCAGTGAAGGTGAGAAAATAACGATATCCACCGCGCGCCTCAATGCTCATCGTTTCGCACACATCAGTATGTATGATTTCCAATAAGTCACTTGCCCGTTCCATTGTTCCAAAGACGGGGTTTTAGTCATCTTGCCCATGACGCATGGTTCACATGTGTCAAGTGATTCAAAATCAAGTGACTCCAAAAGTCCATCAGCATGGAGCTTCTTCATGCGTTTTACACCAATATGACCTAAACGGCAGTGCCACAAGAAAGTGGTACTACCATTATCAACTCTACATATTTTGGCATCAATTTTATGAACATGTGTATTGTCACTATCGAGATTGAATAGGAATAAACCCCTCACATTGGGTGCATGACCATAAAACATGTTACTCATATAAACAGAGCAACCACTATTCTGTGATCTAAATGAGTAACCGTCTCACAATAAACAAGATCTAGATATAATGTTCACGCTTAACACAGGCACCAAATAACCATTATTCAGGTTCATAACTAATCCCGATGGTAACAAAGAGCGAGTGTGTCGACGATGATCACATCAACCTTGGAACCATTTCCCATGTGCATCGTCACTTCGTCCTTAGCCAACCTTCATCTGTTTCGTAGCTCCTTTTTTGAGTTGCAAATGTGAGCAACTGAACCGGTATCAAATACACAGGCACTACAACGAGAGTTGGTAACGTACACATCAATTGTTGGAAATATGCCCTAGAGGCAATAATAAATTGGTTATTATCATATTTTCTTGTTCATGATAATCGTTTATTATCCATGCTATAATTGTATTGATCGGAAACTTAGATACATGTGTGGATACATAGACAACACCGTGTCCCTAGTATGCCTCTAATAGACTAGCTCGTTGATAAAAGATGGTCAAGGTTTCCTAGCCATGGACATGAGATGTCATTTGATAATGGGATCACATCATTAGGAGAATGGTGTGATGGACAAGACCCAAACTATGAACGTAGCATATGATCGTGTCGGTTTATTGCTACAGTTTTCTGCATGTCAAGTATCTGGTTCTATGACCATGAGATCATGCAACTCACTAACACCGGAGGAGTACCTTGTGTGTATCAAACGTCGCAACGTAACTAGGTGACTATAAAGGTGCTCTACATGTATCTTCGAGGGTGTTTGTTGGGTTGGCATGGATCAAGACTGGGATTTGTTACTCCGTGTGACGCAGAGGTATATCGGGGCCCACTCGGTAATACAACATCACAATAAGCCTTGCAAGCAATGTGACTAAGTGTTAGCCATGGGATCTTGTATTACGGAACGAGTAAAGAGACTTGCCAGTAACGAGGTTGAACCAGGTATGGAGATACCGACAATCAAATCTTGGGCAAGTAACATACCGAAGAACAAAGGGAACATCATACGGGATTAACTGAATCCTTGACATAGAGGTTCGACCGATAAAGATCTTTGTAGAATATGTAGGAACCAATATGGGCATCTAGGTCCTACTATTGGTTATTGACCATAGAGGTGTCTCGGTCATGTCTACATAGTTCTCGAACCTGCAGGGCCTGCACACTTAAGGTTCGTTGATGTTTCGATAGTATAGAGTTATGTATGGTGGTGACCGAAGGTTGTTCAGAGTCCCGGATGAGATCCCGGATGTCACGGGGAGCTCCGAAATGGTCCGGAGGTAAAGATTGATATATAGGAAGTCCTGTTTTGGTCGCCGGAAAAGTTTTGAGCTCATCGGTAGTGTACCGGGAGTGTCGGTAGTGTACCCAGGGACCATCGGGAGGGGTATTTTGACCCAAGAGGCTACATAATCTGTGGGAGGATGAATACCAGCCCTTAGTGGGCTAGTGGAAGTCCCACAAAGGGCCCATGCGGCTGGGAAGAAAAGCCAAAAGAGAAAAAGGTGGAAAAAGGCAAAAGGGCTAAATAAGGAAGGAGTCCTAGTCCTACTAGGATTGGAGGAGGATTCCTCCTCTCCTTGCGCAACAGGACAAAGGGATGGCCCTTGTGCACCAGCCTCCTCCCTCTCTCCTCCTATATATAGTATAGGTTTTGAGGGTTTTGAAACACAGAAAAACAGACACGTGCCGCCTCTCCTCTAGATCGGTTTTCAGCGGTGCTTAGGCAAAGCCCTGCTGGAATACCACCACCACCATCACCACAACACCGTCGTGCTGCCGAAGAACTCATCTACCTCTCCGCTCCCTCTTGCTGGATCAAGAAGGCGGAGATCGTCATCGAGCTGTACGTATGCTGAATGCGGAGGTGTCGTCCGTTCGGCACTAGACCGGAAGGACCGTGATGAAGATCGCGAGACGAATCGTGATGAGATCACGGGGCCGATCATGATGAGTTCGTAGGACGGATCGTGTTTGTATCACGAGACGGATCATGATGAGATCGCGGGATGCTCGGCGATTTGGATCGCGAAGACGTTTGACTACACCAACCGCGTTTCTTAACGCTTCTCGCTTAGCGATCTACAAGGGTATGTAGATCCACTCTCCCTCTCATAGATGCTCATCACCATGGATAGATCTTGCGTGTGCGTAGGACAAAATTTGTTTCCCATGCAACGTTCCACAACAGTGGTATTAGAGCTAGGTCTATGTGTAGATGAGATCTCGAGTAGAACACAAAGAGTTTGTGGTCATTGATGCTTAGATTGCTTCCTCCTTTGGTCGTGTTTTGGTTCAATGGTATTGTGGGATGAAGCGGCCCGGACCAACCTTACTCGTACCCTTACGAGAGACCGGTTCCATCGACTGACGTGTAACCTTGTTGCACAAAGATGGCTGGCGGGTGTCTGTTTCTCCTACTTTAGTTGGATCGGATGTGACAAAGGCGGTCCTTGAGAAGGTTGAAAAGCAACTTATGTATCACCGTTGTGGTTTTTGCATAGGTGAGAATTATTCTTGCTAGATACCCATAGCAGCCACGTAAAACATGCAACAACAATTAGAGGACGTCTAACTTGTTTCTGTAGGGTATGTTGTGATGTGATATGGCCAATTACATGATGAGATATATGTGATGTATGAGATGATCATGTATTGTATAGAATATCATGCCTTGCATGTCGATGAGTACGGCAACTGGTGGGAGCCATAGGGTTGTCTTTAATTATTGTATGACATGTATGTCAATCATGAAGCGTTGTGTAATGCTTTACTTTATCGCTAAATGGTAGCAATAGTAGTAGAAGCATGGTGGGCATGACAACCCCGATGGCGACACGTTGATGGAGATCAAGATGATGGAGATCATGGTGTCATGCCGGTGACGATGGAGATCATGCTGGTGCTTTCAAGATGGAGATCAAAAGCACAAGTTCATGGCCATATCATGTCACTTATGATTTGCATGTGATGTTAATCCTTTTATGCACCTTGTTTTGCTTAGGACGACGGTAGCATTATAAGGTGATCCCTCACTTAATTTCAAGATAAAGTGTGTTATCCCCGAGTGTGCACCGTTGCGAAAGTTCGTCGTGTCGAGACACCACGTGATGATCGGGTGTGATAGACTCTACATTCACATACAACGGGTGCAAGCTAGTGTTGCACATGCAGAACACTCGAGTTAAACTTGACGAGCCTAGCATGTACAGACATGGCCTCAGAACACAAGAGACCGAATGGTCGAACATGAGTCATATAGTAGATATGATCAACTTGATGATGTTCACCATTGAAACCACCTCAAATCACGTGATGATCGGACTTGAGTTGGTGAATTTGGATCATGTATCACTCGAATGACCGGAGGGATGTCAATTTGAGTGGGAGTTCTTAAATAATTTGATTAATTGAACTCATTATCATGAACATAGTCAGTAGTGTCTTTGCAAATTATGTTGTGGATTACTAGCTCGCGTTGTAGCTCCCTTGAATTTTTATATGTTCCTATAGAAATAGAGTTGAAATATGATGGTAGCAATATTGCGGACTGGGTCCGTGATCTGAGGATTGTCCTCATTGCTGCATAGAGGCTTATGCCTTAATGCACCGCACCGTGCACCACCCCTCTAGCATCGTTTGTAGATGTTGTGAACATCTGACAGGCACGTTCCGATGACTACTTGATAGTTTAGTGCGTCATGCATTATGGCTTAGAATTGATGCTCCAAAAACGCTTTGAACGTCACGGAACATATGAGATGTTCTAAGAGCTGAAATTGGGATCTCAGGTTCGTGCCCGTGTTGTGAGATATGAGATATCCAACAAGATTCTTTGCCTGCAAGATGAAGGAGAATAGCTCAATCGTTGAGCATGTGCTCAGATTGTCTCGGTGCTACAGTCGCTTGAATCGAGTGGGAGTTGATCTTCCAGATTAAATAGCGATTGATATAGTTCTCCAAGTCACTGTCACTGAGCTACAAGAACTTGGTGATGAACTATAAAATGCCAGGGATAGAAATAATGATTCCTGAGCTGTTCGCGATGTTTGACACCACGAAGGTAGAAATCAAGAAGGAGCATCAAGTGTTGATGGTTAGTAAAACCACTAGTTTCAAGAAGGTCAAGGGCAAGGAGGGAAACTTCATGGATGGCAAGTCAGTTGCTGCTCCAATGAAGCAACCCAAAGTTGAACCCAAACCCGAGACTAAGTGCTTCTATTATGAGGAGAGCGGTCGCTGAAGAGGAACAACCCTATATACTTGGTAGATAAGAAGGCTGGCAACATCGACAAAAGTATATTTGATATATGTATTATTGATGTCTACCTTGCTAGTACTCCTAGTAGCACCTGGGTATTGGATACCGGTTCGGTTGCTAAATGTTAGTAACTCAAAGTAAAAGCTACGGAATAAACGAAGACTAGCGAAGTGTGAGGTGACGATGTGTGTTGGAAATATTCCCAAGGTTGATGTGATCACCATCACACACTCTCTCTACCTTCGGGATTAGTGACGAACCTAAATAAAGGTTATTTGGTGTTTGCGTTGAGCATGAACATGATTGGATCGTGTTTATTGCAACACGGTTATTCATTTAAGTTAGAGAATAATGGTTATTCTGTTTACATGAATAGTACCTTCAATGGTCATGCACCCAGTGAGAATGGTTTGTTGAATCTTGATCGTAGTAATACACATGTTCATAACATTGATGCCAAAAGATACAAAGTTAATAATGATAGTATCACATACTTGTGGCACTGCCGCTAAATGTCATATTGGTATAAATTGCATGAAGAAACTCCATGCTGATGGATCTTTGGGCTCATTCGATTTCGAATCGGTTGAGACATGCGAACCATGCCTCTTGGGCAAGATGACTTAGATGCTTGGCGATTTGGATCGCGAAGACGTTCGACTACACCAACCGCGTTTCTTAACGCTTCCCGCTTAGCGATCTACAAGGGTATGTAGATCCACTCTCCCTCTCGTAGATGCTCATCACCATGGATAGATCTTGCGTGTGCGTAGGAATGTTTTTTGTTTCCCATGCAACATTCCACAACATCAATAACATGTATATCATATATACGTTGTTTGGTGTTGGCCGCCTTCTTGTCGGGCAGATACTTGGGGCAGTTCCGCTTCCAGTGAGCAGTTCCCTTGCAATGAAAGCACTCAGTTTCTGGCTTGGGTCCAGTCTTGAGTTTCTTCACGGGAGAGTCAACTTCTTTGCCACTCTTCTCAGAGTTACCCTTCTTGCCCTTGCCATTCTTCTTGAAACTAGTGGTTTTATTGACCATCAACACTTGATGCTCGTTCTGGATTTCAGAATCAGCGATTTTCAGCATCACAAACAACTCGGCGACTGACTTGTTCAACCCGTGCATGTTATAGTTCATCACGAAGCTCTTGTAGCTAGGTGGCAATGATTGAAGAACTTTGTCAGTGATCGCCTGCGGCGGAAGGGACATGCCTAACTCATCCAGATGGTTCGAATACCCATACATTCCGAGTATATGTTCACTGAGAGACCTTCTCCTCCATCTTGCAAGCATAGAACTTATCGGAGATCTCATACCTCACAATCCGGGCATTCTTCTCAAAGATAAACTTCAACTCCTGGAACAACTCATATGCTCCATGATGTTCAAAACGTCTTTGAAGTCCCGGTTCTAAGCCATACAACATTGCACATTGAACTATTGAGTGATCTCCAGAACGTGTCTCCCAAGCGTTCTTAACGTCTTCAGATGACATGCGAGCAGGTGGGTCACCAAGCGGTGCATCAAGGACATAAGCCTTCTGGGAAGCCGTGAGGATAATCCTCAGATTATGGTCCCATTCCACAAATTTACTTCCATCATCTTTCAACTTGGCTTTCTCTAGGAACGCATTAAAATTCAGGGGAACTACTGCGCGAGCCATTGATCTACAACATAAATATGCAAAGGTTAATTAGACTACTGTTCAAGATAATGAGTTCATTTAATCAAATTACTAAAGCTCCCACTCAAATTGACATCCCTCTGGTCATCTGAGTGATACATGATCCAAATTCACCAACGCAAGTCTGATCATCACGTGCGTTGCGGTGGTTTCAATGGTGAACATCATCATGTTGATCATATCTACTATATGACTCATGTTCGACCTTTCAGTCTCTTGTGTTCCGAGGCCATGTCTGTACATGCTAGGCTCGTCAAGTTTAACCCGAGTGTTCTGCACGTGCAACACTGGCTTGCACCCGTTGTATGTGAATGTAGAGTCTATCACATCCGATCATCACGTGGTGTCTCGACACGACAAATTTTCGCAGCGGTGCACACTCGAGGAAAACACAATTCTATCTTGAAATTTAACTGAGGGATCGCCTTATAATTCTACTGTCGTCCTAAGCAAAATAAGATGCATAAAAGGATTAACATCACATGAAATCATAAGTGACATGATATGGCCATGAACTTTTGCTTTTGATCTCCATCTCCAAAGCACCGGCATGATCTCCATCGTCATCGAAACGACACCATGATCTCCATCATCTTGATCTCCATCAACGTGTCGCCATGAAGTTGTCGCGCCAACGGTTGCTTCTACGACTATTGCTAACTCATAGCGATAAAGTAAAGCAAAAACAGCAAAAATAATTAAAGACAACCCTATGGCTCCTGCCGGTTGCCGTACTCATTGACATGCAAGTCGTGATATTCTATACAAAACATGATCATCTCATACATCACATATATCACATCATGTAATTGACCATATCACATCACAACATACCCTGCAAAAACAAGTTAGACATCCTCTAATTGTTGTTGCATGTTTTACGTGGCTGCTATGGGTATCTAGCAAGAACAATTCTCACCTACGCAAAAACCACAACAGTGATACAGAAATTGCTATTCAACCTTCTCAAGGACCGCCTTTGTCGAATTTTATCCAACTAGAGTAGGAGAGACAGCCACCCGCCAGCCATCTTCATGCAACAAAGGCACATGTCTGTCGATGGAACCGGTCTCTCGTAAGCGTACGAGTAAGGTTAGTGTGGGTCGCTTTGTCGGCGTTCTGGGAATGGGGGTACCCAGACCTGCCTGCCTACGGTCCAGGACGTGGCCCACTTCATCGACCAAATGGGACCAGGTGAGGCCCACTCAAGACAAGGCCCTCGCGAGGGCCCTGGCCTCGCGAGGAAGAACAACGACAAGACCCGCGAAGGATGGGCCTCCTCAGGACCCCTCCGGAGCGGCAAAGATTTCTATGCAAGGCCCGGCATCAGGAGTCAAGGGTGACGCAAGGAAGGACAGGCGAGCACCACTGTGCCAGGCGACGCAGTTTCCCCTTTGGTGCAAAGGGAGCAAGGACGTACGCGGGTTCCCAAAGCGCCCCCAACGGTTTCCATTCCGGTGCAAGAAGACCACAACCACCCATCATGCAGGGCGGATGTCATTGTTGAGCCTGTCCTTGCAGCGTCGATAACTACTTTGCAGGCGAAGACCGCCTTTGGGCAGGGAGAGCACGAACCCCTGCCCTCCTTCAAAATTGGCCATTGTGGGATCCCTTCCCGCCATTGCAATAAGGGAAGAGCACCCAGGCCACCGCTATATAGAGAGGGTAGGCTGCTTCGTATAGGGGGATGAGAACCCTATCAACCAACTCCACACTCGCCAAACCACAGGGAGCCTCGAACACCACTCAGAACCCTCAGGAGGCCCCGAAACATTGTACTTGTTCATCCACCTCACCTCCTCGAGAGACAATCCACCAAAGCAGGAGTAGGGTATTACGCTTCGCAGTGGCCCGAACCTGGGTAAACTGTCGTGTTTATCTTCTTCCTCGTCATCGTGCGAGTTCCTTGTTGTGTTCATTGAGTAGTGAGCTTGGTCGGACGAGGCTACAGGGGATCTTCACACATGCCCTTATGTTCGAATCTTAAGGGTTTTGTGGAGCCCGAAATGCGAAACGCTTCATCCCACAATACCGCTGAATCAAAACACGACCAAGGGAGGAAGCAATCTGAGCATCAACGCCCACAAACTCCTTTGTGTTCTACTCGTGATCTCATCTACACATAGACCTAGCTCATGATGCCATTGTTGGGGAACGTTGCATGGGAAACAAAAAAAATCCTACGCACACACAAGATCTATCCATGGTGATGAGCATCTATGAGAGGGAGAGTGGATCTACATACCCTTGTAGATCTCTAAGCGGGAAGCGTTAAGAAACGCGGTTGATGTAGTCGAACGTCTTCACGATCCAAATCGCCGAGCGTCCCGTGATCCAATTTCGATCCGTCCCGATCTAGCGCCCAACGGATGACACCTCACCGTTCAGCACACGAACAGCTCAATGACGATCTCCGCCTTCTTGATCTAGCAAGAGGGAGCAAGAGGTAAATGAGTTCTCCGGCAGCGCGACGATGGTGGTGGTGGAACTATTCCGGCAGGGCTTTGCCTAAGCACTGCCGAAACTAGAAGGAACGATCTATCGGGGAGAGACGGCTGCACCGTGGCTTAGGGTTTTTTGGTGCGGCTACCCTCTCTTCCCTCCAGTATATATAGGAGGAAGGGGAGGGAGGACTGCACCCTAGGGTTGCCCCTGGGCTTCTGTCGAAGTGGAGGAGGGAGGAGTCCTCCATTCCTACTAGGAGTAGGATTCCTTCCCCCACTTGGAAACATTTTCCACCTTTGGGTTTCTCCACCCCAGTCGCATGGGCCTTAGTGGGGGCTTCGTACAGCCCACCAGGGGCTGGTTTGCCTCCTCCCACAGAGCATGAGGCCCTTTGGGGCGAGAGGCCCCTCCCGATGGTCCCCTGGTCCCCTCCCGGCACTCCTCGTACACTATCGAAGTACTCAAAACTTTTCCGGTGACTAAAACGGGACTTCCTATATATCAATCTTTACCTCCGAACCATTCCGGAGCTCCTCATGAAATCCGGGATATCATCCTAGACTCTGAACAACCTTCGGTCACCACCATACATAACTCTATACCACTGAAACATCACCGAACGTTAAGTGTGCCGAACCTGTGGGTTAGAGAACTATGTAAACATGACCGAGACATATCTACGGTCAATAACCAATAGCGGGACCTAGATGCCCATATTGGTTCCTACATATTCTACGAAGATCTTTATCGGTCGAACCTCTGTGTCAAGGATTCAGTTAATCCCGTATGTTGTTCCATTTGTTCTTTGGTATGTTACTTACCCGAGATTCGATCGTCGGCATCTCTATACCTAGTTCAATCTCGTTACCAGCAAGTCTCTTTAATTGTTCCGTAATACAAGATCTCATGGCTAACACTTTAGTCACATTGCTTGCAAGGCTTGTTGTGATGTTGTATTACTGAGTGGGCCCTGAGATACCTCTCCGTCACATGGAGTAACAAATCCGAGTCTTGATCCATGCCCACTCAACAGACACCCTCAGAGATACCTGTAGAGCATCTTTATAGTCACACAGTTACATTGCGATGTTTGATACACACAAGGTATTTCTCCGGTGTTAGTGAGTTGTATGATCTCATGGTCATAGGAACATGTACTTGACATGTAGAAAATTATAGCAATAAACTGACACGATCATATGCTATGTTTATAGTTTGGGTCTTGTCCATCACATCATTCTCCCAACGATGTGATCTCATTATCAAATGATATCTTATGTCTATGGCTAGGAAACCTTGACCATCTTTGATCAACGAGCTAGTCTACTAGAGGCATACTAGGGACATAGTGTTGTCTATGTATCCACACATGCAATGTGTTTCCAATCAATACAATTATAGCATGGATAATAAACGATTATCATGGACAAGGAAATATAATAATAACCATTTATTATTGCCTCTAGCTCATATTTACAACAAGGTGTAGGATGAATATGGTCTCTCTCAAACAACCCTACAATCAAATACAGGAAATCTCTTGTGTCCCCAACACACCCAATACAATGGCAAATTATATAGGTGCACTAGTTCGGCAAAGAGATGGTGATACAAGCGCAATATGGATGATAGAAATAGGTTTTTGTAATCTAAAAATATAAAATAACAAGGTAACGAGTCTAAGACAACAAGCAAAACATTGTACAAATGCTTGGAAATAGGGCCTAGGGTTCATATTTTCACTAGTGCAACCTCCCAACAATGCTAATATAGTTGAATCATATGATCATCCCTCAACGTGCAACAAAGAATCACTCCAAAGTTCCTATCTAGCGGAGAACAATTAGATGAAACTGGTTTAGGTTGTAGAACCACCTCAAAGTTATTCTTTTCGACCAATCTTTTGAGCCATTCCTATAAGTGTCACAAACAGCCCTAGAGTTCATACTAAAACTAGATCATCGATGACGCGCGTTGCTGCACCCGTCTTTTTATAATATTGAATGTTAGTTCTTGAAGCAAATATTGAATGATTGTTGCAATTGCAACACAACAATTGGCGTAAACGGCATCTCTAGCACAATGCTATCATCTTGGTTTAATTGTTTAGTGAAATCAAGTGCGCACACTTCGTATCTCTCTTTTCCTCCCACGTGTTTTAAATAGTAATCAACATCATTGGTGAATCTTCTCAAAAGAGAAGTGCCCCATTTCTACCATGTCAATACGTTAGAAGCATAAAGTTCATACAGGTTAAAAACGTGTGCACAGAGTAGACACAACTAAGATAAACCACTTTTGCAGAGATGAAGCCCATGGCACAAACACATATAAACTGAAAATCAATGCTGAAACCTGGAATAGGGGATTAAAGGAAAAGTTAAATCAGCAACAAAATTATTTGTTCATGATGTCCACCTACGCAGAAATGTTAGTAACCTTTATTGAAACACTCATATTGTAAACTGGCCTTCCTCATGCTTTTCGCCCATCTCGATATTTTGCTAGGTTACATTGATTTTTCATCACAGAACACATACCTAAGCAAACAGTGTACTATTATGACAAACCATATCGATTAACTTGTTCCTAGGTGAATGTACAAATTTATCTCTAACCACCACCCCTTTCAAAAAACCATAAAAATATGAGATTATATTTACAGAGAAATAACAAAGAAACATCTAATGAGGGAACAAATGTGTTGTTAATCAAGTATGCAGGTAACATGGCATTGTTAATCAAGCCACGCCAGGCTTTCATATTTTCCCTTGCTGGCCATGTTACCTGCACCACTACCACCAAGAGAAATAAGGGCTTCGGCAACCAACGGCGTAGTAGCTGTTGAAGGTACGACGCATGAACGGCACATAAGCATAATCTGAGTAATATAAAAGGATACTAAAACATGAAAAGATGAGGTATGGCAGTCATGGTGAAGTAATCTGGCCAGGAGCCATTGGAGACTGAGAAGTGAGAAGTGGGAAGTGAAGAATTCTCCCAATCATAATTTGATAACTTATCTCATACATTTACCCTAGTGGATCGACCATGAAAACCACCCGCAGAAAAATAGCTTGGGTAGATATTATAAGAAAAAATGGGGATCACATAATGAAAAAATAATGCTGACTTCATTTTTCAGTAGAACAATAGTTCGTGTAAATATGTAGTGGCATATCATGGAAACCGAGTACAAATATTTGAAAGTTGCAGCAGATAATTGCATAGTTACATTACCAGGCAGATAACTTTCGCCTTCATGGACACATTCTTCAGGTACTAAATAAATACATTGTAAGTTCAGATTTTGTGTGCGTAAATGTACAACAAGAAATGGGAAGTGACAAGAAAAATGGAGTAGACTTTACCTAAATAGATGCCAAGGAGAAAGACGGAAGTTCTACCGTATGATTGTGATGAACTAAGAAGGAAAGGTGAACCAACTTACCTCAGAAGCAATGACAATAAGACCTCACTCAATGTCGCAACAAATCATGAATTACCCCAAATCAACCACTCTGATATATCACATACTCGACGGCGATTGATACATAATTCCCAGTTCGCACACACTTTCTCAGAGACTAAAATCTGGTAACAACGGTATGATGCACCCACTGCTACTTGAGAGGATTCTACCTATAATATAGAGAAAATAGATGCCAAATGGAATTCATGGAACAACATATATACCATCTGGCATTAGCAAACTATTATACGTTTGGCGGATTACAAAATAGGCTCATGTGAGACCAAAAAATTCATAGATGAGACATGCCACCTGACGAACAGACTCTAGCATAAGTAATGTAGTTCCCTAAGCAAATGTGAAGGCTTTTATTATTGGTGAATTCAACAGCTGGAGCCTCAATCTGCACAATCAACTACAGTTGCAGAGATGGAAAAAACTTCCAAAGAGACTACAGTACATGAACTGAACATGTATTACATACATGAATCATCAATATTTGGAGGAAACGATATACATCATATGGTCGTACTGATAATTGACCGAATAGGCATGCCATGTGCGATATATAATCTGATTTAACACATATTACATGCATGGAACATCAATATATGCATTGACAAGCAAAACAAAAGGCACGCAAAGAGGTGCCAATTTTTTAAGGAGACAGTAAGAGGCACCTTACCAACTAATTTGGTGTGGTTGGATTCATGCAGCGGTACACATCAAATTCATAGAGGGGACATGACTGGAAGAGAAAATAAGCAAGCAATATGAAAAATGCTGGCCAACATAATATGAAGAAACACCTGGTCAGGTTTATTCATTAGGACAGCCCATAATTCTGCATGAAAATAAAAGATTTTACCGTGTGTATAGTCGATATTAGGTGTTTCTTCGGGTACATGAAAACAACTTAAACCAAGACTGCACAAGCTTTACCATTTCAGCGGAAATGTACACACATCATCATGGTAAAATATTTGCCTCACACCCAGCAAAATTTCAGGTGCTCCGTAGTCCGTACCAGTGTCACCATCGTCATTTGGTTTGGTGGTTAACCATCACTCTCCATCTGATTTGCATGTCTTTAATTCGGATTAACCAATGAATGATTTTAGGTTGCAATTCAAGAATTTGTGATCTGACCTACTTTCTTCAAGCTGTCAAAGCAAATTTGTTCGCAAGAAACTTCATTCCTGCTAAATAAAAGAGAAGATATAATAAGACCAGAGGTCAAACCTGCACGTTTCATGAAGTCTTCTGGTACATGAAAGCAGCTTAAACCAAGACTACATAAGATTCACAATTTTAGCAAAAAGGTACACACAACGTGTAAAATATTGCCTTGCACCAAGAAATTTTCAGGTGCTCTGTACCAGTGTCACCATCGGCATTTGGTTTGGTGGTTAACCATGACTCAATCTGATTTGCATGTTGTTAATTCGGGTTAAGCAATGAAATTTTTTAGGTTGCATTTCAAGATTTTGTGATGTAACCTGCTTTGTTGAAACTGTCAAAACGAATTTGCTCACACAGAAACTTCATTCCTGCTAGAAGAAATTAATAAGACTAGATGTCAAACCTGTAAGTTTCATGAAGATGGACAATAGGATATTAAGTATTAACACAAAGATTTTGACTCTGACCATCAGAGTAAACAAAATATGTTATTTACGGAGAATCATATTATATTAGTGCAACACAAAAATCAGAGGCAAAAAAATTTATATGGTGAAATACACGCACATCAATGTGAAAAGTACTATGCTAAGAATATTTGTATATGCCGTTGACAAGTTTCTCGATATAGTCATTAGAAAAATATAGCCTCCGCATCTCATGAGTAAATGAGAAACATGTATTATGTGGTGCCTAAAAGCAATCAAGGACATCATTGGAGTCTAGAGTTGCGCTCCTATTGTGGTGAGTAGCAGACCACGAGCACTTTTGGATCCACTCAACGATGGGTGAGGCCGACGGGTCTAGATTCAACGGGATAAAGTGGAGGCGTAACTCACCGTCTTGCCGTCATCTGCTTTGTTCCAAGGCGCTCCATGTTTTCGACAAAACCCCGCCGTTCCGTGTGCCTACGTCCGCTCCCCCATGACGTGTACATGCGTCTGCGCCACCGATATTGGAAGAGTAGGAGGATATGGGGCTCCACTCCGTCGTGCCATGTCGTTCGCCGAAGCTATAGCAATTAGGGTTGGGTCTAGCGACATTTGGATGCAGGTAGAAACGAGACGAAGGGGATCTGGCGTCGAGCCGTCGAGCGAAGGGACGTGCTGGTTCGCCAGTTTTTTTCTTCTCCAAGGCTAAAGTGGGCTTAGCACAACAGGGAGGCCCAATTAACCACGAGCCTCCGATTTGGCTACGGGAGCAGCTGCCCATAGGACAGTCGGTCCAGTCGCCTTAAATATCGTGGTTACAATTGATTGGATGGCCAAAAAATGTCCAGAAATGAAATCGGACGGACTAGAGTACTAAGGGCGTGAGAGGGCTGGAATTAGGTTCAGTTTTACTCTCCTTAATAACACCAATGATACATATCGATCCATCTTAATGTCACCTAGATACTCCATTGTCACCTCAAGTATCCATGGGTAAATTATGCGACATGCATAAAACAATCTCAGATCTATCATATTCATCCAACACAAAGAACTTCAAGGATCACCCCATGATTTCTATCGGAGAACTTAGTATGAAAACGTGCAATCAACCCCTATGCATAGATCCCCAAGGTCACCGGAATACGCAAGTGATGCCATAATAGATATCCAAAGAATCACTTGAATACCCCATTGTCACTACGGGTATCCACATGCAAGACTTACATCAAGTGTTCTCAAACCAAAATATTCAATCCAACATAACGAGATCTCGAAGGGAAAGATTCAATTCCTATCAACAAGATGACAAGGGAAGAACACCATATGATCTGACTATATTAACAAAGCCCGTGATACATCAAGATTGTGACATCTCAAGAACACGGGAGAGATAGAGAGAGAGATTGAACACATAGCTATTGGTACATACCCTCAGCCTCGAGGGTGAACTACTCCCTCCTCGTAATGGCCTACGCCGGGATGATGAAGATGGCCAACGATGATGGCTTCCCCTCTTCGGCAGGGCACTAGAACGGCTCTGGATTGGTTTTTTGTCAATGCAGATAGTGGCGGTAGCGGAGCGAAAGTTCTCTCTTTATTTCTAGGGTTTGTGGGGTTTATAGGATTTTTCAGCGTTAGAATCACACGCAACGGAGCCATGTGGGCCCTACAAGCCATCACGGCACGACCTGGGGGCGCCCTATTGGCTCCACGCCCACAGGTGGCTCCCCTTCGATTGTCCTTCACTCCAATATTGCTCATTTCATCCAGAAAAAATTATAAAAAAGTCTCAGGTGATTCCGAGAACTTTCATTTTCTGCACAAAAACAACACCACGGTAATTCTGCTGAAAACAACATCAGACCGATTTAGTTCTAAATAAATCATAAAGTGCATCAAAAACATATAAAAAAATTGTAAACATAGGTGACATGGCATGAATACGTCATAAATTATCGATACATTGGAGACGTATCAATGATCATGCAAAGCAATATGATGATGAACACACATGTCATGTGATGGGACGGTGGAAGTTGCGTGACAATATATCTCGGAATGGCTATGGAAATTTCATGATAGGTAGGTATGGTGGTTCTTTTGAGGAACGTATAGGTGGCTTATGTGCGATAGAGCGAATCATATCACGGGGTTCGGATGCACCAGCAAGATTTGCACCAACTCTCAAGGTGACAAAGGACAATGCACGGTATTGAAGAGGCTAGCAAATTACGGAAATGTGAGGGTGCGTATATCCGTGGACTCACACTATTCATAAAGAACTCATACTTATTTTGAAGCCTTATTATCTCTCTTGAAGAAAAGCACTACGGAATGCCCCTAGGGAGGAGGTTAGGAGAAGTTACCCATCTCGCGCCCCGATTCGAACAACACAATAGGGTTTCATTTCAGACATAAAAATGCTCACACCTCATCACGACGCCATGACCAATACTTAGACTAGAATTGAATAACAAAATTTAATACCTATATTTATACTAACCAATGATCCTAAACCCATATCCTTTCATATTACTACATTAATATAATCAACACATGTTTCATCTTCAGTGAGCTACATGAAAGTTTTTATTATATCCCCCTTGAATACCTATCCTTTTTGGACTAGTCTTATAACACGTGCAAATTATCATTCCTATTGCCTTATACTCTCAAAAGGGTTTAAGTGAAGCATGAGAGTTCAATTATTTCTATAAAATATGCATGTCGTCGTGCTCTAACAAGATATAAGTGAAGCACTAGAGCAACTGCCTATCTCAAAAGATATAACCGAAGCACATAGAGTATTCTACTAAATTATGATGAAAATGTGTCTCTCTCGAAAAGTGTTTCCATAGAATGATGATTGTGGCAAAATAAAAGGAGAAATAAACTATAATTCAAGATGCTCTAAGCAAAACTCATATCATGTGATGAATAAAAATATAGCTCCAAGTGATGTACCAATAGATTGAAGATGAAAGAGGTGGTGCCTTTCTGGGCATCCCCAAGCTTAGAAGCTTGGGTCTTCCTTGAATATTACCTTGGGGTGCCTTGTACATCCCAATCTTAAGGTCTTTATGCTCCTTATTACTTCATCCATCGTTGTCTCATCCAAAACTTGAAAACTTCAGCACACAAAACTCAACAAAACCTCATGAGATCTGTTCGTATAATAGACATATCAAATACTTTAGATATTGTTATAAATTGATTCATATTTTATTATTGCATAATAGGTACTGTATTCCAACTTCTCCATGGCTTATACCCCTTGATACAATCCATAACACCATCAAAACATGGAAACTATGCAAACAAAAATAGAGTCGGTCTAAAACAGAACGGTTTGTAATGATCTGTACTAAAGCCATACTTATGTAACTCATAAAATTCAGAAAAATTAGGCCAACCCAGGAAATTTGTATACGAATATTGTGTAAGAAATTTAGATAAAAAATATGCTCTAGTAAAATCAGAAATATTATGTATAGGGCGTAAAAGTTTTTGTGTTTGCACAACATCAATTCTACTACTAAATCATCCCAAAGGATTTACTTGGCAAAAACACTAATTTAAACATAAGAAACACTACCATAACAGTAGCAACAAAAGTGTAAACTCAAAATAACAGAAAGTATTGGGTTGTCTCCCAACAAGCTCTTTCTTTATAGCCTTTAAGATAGGCTTGGGATAATAATGATGCTCACATCAAAGACAAGAATTGAAGCACAAAGAGAGCATCATATAACATGTAACACATTTAAGTCTAATATACTTCCTATGCATGGGCATTTTATAAGGAAACAAATTATCAAGACAAGACATATCTAGCATATGCAAATAGGAAGAAGGAAGCTTTAACAAGTTGAACATCAAGAGAGGTAAGTGGGTAACATGGAAATTTCTATAACCATATTTCCCTCTCTCATAATAATTACATGTACAATCATTTTCAAATTCAACAATATAACTATCGTGCAAAACATTATACTTATGATCCATATGCATGCAAATCTTGTAATGTTTCAAGATATTGTGATTAACATTAACTAAAGTCATGACCTTTCCAAACCCACTTTTACCACAAATTCCATGAGATTGATAATTCTCCAAAGTAGTGGTGTCATTCTTACCTAAAGTTGACGCTCTCCCGAACCCACTTTAAATAATATTCAAATTTTATCATCAATAATAGATTCATTATGAGGCTTAGAATTCTCAAGATCACAAGAAACATCATGATTATCATCCCAATCATGATCTTTAGCACAATCTTTACCTAATAATAAAGGGGCTATTGCTTCTTGCGGTACATCATGTAAATTTCCCCAAAGTTGTAAAATATTATCCACCAGTCACATATAAGTAATAAAATATGTTTCACACGCGACAATCTCACGTGTGGGCCGACCCATGCAGTAGGGACCTCCTATACCGCTCTCTGCATGCTGGGAGAAAACGCATCACGCCTATATGGACCGGCCCATATCCAGGCGCCCCGTTTTTAAATTTTCTTTTTAATTTTTTGATTTTGATTTTTTTTACTTTCAATAATTTGAGACATAAAAAATTTCAAAAAATAAAATAAATGAGTTTTTTGAATTAAATTTTAATAAATCATAAAATATGTGTGGATTCAAAAAAGTTCGCAATTTTATAGAAAAATATCTGCTTATTCAAGAAACGTATGAAACTTAGAAAATAATGTTTTGGTAAATCATAAAATTTTCAAAAAGACCATATATTAAAAAGTATTAATAAAATTGAAATTTTTTTGCCAATTCTTAATAAAGTTCCGACAATTAAAATAAATGAGTATTTTGAAATAAATGTTTAATAAATCATAAAATATTTTTGGATTCAAAAAAAGTTCGCGAAATAATAAAATATGTTTTCTTATTCAAGAAATGTATGAAATTTTCAAAACAATTTTTCGAGATATCATAAAATGTTCGTGATATTTTAAAAAGTTCGTGTATTAGAAAGTATTAATAAAATTGACCAAAATTTCGCCAATTCAGAAAATGTTTATGAATGGAAAAAATTCCCCAAAATTTTTAAAAAATTCGTGACTTACAAAATAGTTTATTCATTCATAAAATGTTCATTGATTAAAAAATGATCATGCATTTTATAAAAATCATTAAATTTAAAAAGTGTTTCATGAATTTTAAAAATTGTTCCAATAATTTTCAGATGAATGTTCGTCCATTCTAGAAATGTTCGTCGACTGAACAAAAATGTTCACAATTTTAAAATAATGTTTGCAAATAGTAGAAAATGTTCATGAATTAAGAAATGTTCTTGATTTCAGAAAATGTTTGAAAAAATGTAAATGTGTTAATTAATTTGAAAAATGTTCACGATTTCAAATATGTTCACGAGTTAAAAAAATGATTATATTTTCACGAAATTGAGAGTAATAGTGTACTCAAGACGCAACAAAATGTTATCATGACCAATAAAAATTATGTTTTTCCCGTTGTAAGGCACGGACCCTTTTGCTAGTTGATATTCATAAAATTTATTCTAAAAAGATTGTAATCATGTTTTTCATCTAAATGTATCCCAATAATATTTTCATTTATCACATCAGTATTAACTATTGTTTACAATAAACTACAAATTTAAAAAGATTAGCAAGCGAACGAGGATCAATTTATCTTAAACTTTAGCTTTTACTTCCTGTTTTTGTGCGGCAAATATAAACATAACATAGCTAGACACGTAAAAAGTACAACAAGTGATTGATAGTTTGGGTGAAGGGACCTTCAAGCAAAGTTGGTGATGTCTCTTCGAGAACGGCGCGAGGAATTCGTTCTGCTACTTGCGAGCTTGCGTGAGCTTTTCCCTAGAAGAGGACGGATGAAGCAATATAGTAGCGATAAGTATTTTCCTCGGTGGAAACCAAGGTTATCGAACTAGTAGGAGAACCACGACAACTTGTCTTTCAAACGGTACTTGCACACACAAAACCAAACACTTGCACCCAATGCGGGCAAGAGGGTTGTCAATCCCTTGAACTCGTTACTTGCAATGATTACTTCTAATAGTGGTAGATTGATAAAGATAAAAGCAAAATAAAATAAAAGTAAATAAATTGCAGCAAGGTATTTTTGTGTTTTTAGCAAATATGATTAAGTATACTCCGGGGTCATAATGTTCACTAGATGATTCTCTTTCGAAAATAGCATACGGTGGGTAAACAAATTACTGTTGGGCAATTGATTGAAAAGCGCATAGTTATGATTATGTATTCATGGCAATGATCATGTATATTTTTGGGGGAAAGTTGCATGGGAAACAAAAAAATTCATACACTTTACCAAGATCAATCTAGGAGATGAACATCTACAAGAGGAGAGATTGCATCTACATACCCTTGTAGATCGCTAAACGGAAGTGTTAAGAAAAGTGGTTGATGTAGTTGAACGTCTTCGCGGTCCAATCACAATCCGTCATGCGAACTCCTGATCAAGTGCCGAACGGGCGGCACCTCCGCGTTCAACACACGTACGGCCTAATAACGCCTTCACCTCCTCGATCCAGCAAGCGATGGTGAAGTAGTAGCCCGAGACCTCCGGCAGCACGACGTCATGGTGAGGTGGCAGTGGTGAAAAACTCAGCAGGGCTTCGCCGTGCGTTTATGGAGAGGAGAAGAACTACGAGGGAGAGGAGAGGCAGCGCCGTAGCACGTTGTGGTGCGGCTGCCCTCTCTCTCCCTCTCTATATATAGGGGAAGGAGGGGAGGGAACCCTAGGGTTCCCCTGGGGGTCGACGGCCAAGGGGGTGCGGCTAGGGTTGGGTGCCCCCCCAAGGCGCCTTGCCTCCCAAGTTTGGGGTGGCTGGCGGCCCTAGGGGTGTGGCCCCCTCCTAGTCGAGTGGGCTGGGGTTTGGCGCGACGCCCAATCCCTTGTGGGCTGGTGTGCCCCTCTCCTTGGCCCATGAGGCCCCCACACTTGTCGGGGCCCCCCGAGACCCCTTTCGGTATTCTGTCAAAACCCCGGTATGCCCCAGAATACTTCCGGACTTCGATGACCTTCATCCTATATATCAGTCTTCACCTCCGGACCATTCTGGAGTTCCTCGTCACGTCCGGGATCTCATCCGGAACTCCGAACAACCTTCGGTCACCAACATAATAACTCGACTATAGTTATATCGTCACCAAGCGTTAAGTGTGTAGACCCTGCGGGTTCGAGAACTATGCATACATGACCGAGACACCTCTATGGTAAATAACCAATAGTGGGACCTGGATGCCCATATTGGTTCCTACATATTCTACGAAGATCTTTATTGGTTGGACCTCTATGTCAAGGATTCAGCCAATCCCATATGATGTTCCCTTTGTTCTTCGGTATGTTACTTGCCCGAGATTCGATCGTCGGTATCTTTATACCTAGTTCAATCTCGTTACCGGCAAGTCTCTTTACTTGCTCCGTAATACAAGATACTTGTAGAGCACCTTTATAGTCACCCAGTTACGTTGCGACGTTTCATACACACAAGGTACTCCTCCGGTGTCAGTGAGTTGCATGATCTCATGGTCATAGGAACATATACTTGACATGCAAAAAACAATAGCAATAAACTGACACGATCATAGTTTGGGTCTTGTCCGTCACATCATTCTCCTAATGATGTGATCTCGTTATCAAATGACATCTCATGTCCATGGCCAGGAAACCTCAACCATCTGTGATCAACGAGCTAGTCTATTAGAGGCTCACTAGGGACACAGTGTTGTCTATGTACCCACACATGTATTTGAGTTTCCAATCAATACAATTCTAGCATGGATAATAAAAAATTATCATGAACATGGAAATATAATAATAACCATTTTATTATTGCCTCTAGGGCATATTTCCAACAGTCTCCCACTTGCACTAGAGTCAATAATCTAGCTCACATCACTATGTGATTTACATTGTAATGAATCTAACACCCATACAGTTCTGGTGTTGATCATGTTTTGCTCGTGGAAGAGGCTTAGTCAACGGGTCTGCGATATTCAGATCCATGTGTACTTTGCAAATATTTATGTCCTCCTCTTTGATGTGATCGCGGATGGAATTAAAGCGTCGCTTTATGTGTCTGGTCCTCTTGTGAAACCTTGGTACCTTGGCCAATGCAATGGCACGAGTGTTGTCATAGAATAGAGTCATTGGTTTCAGTGCACTGGGCACAACTCCAAGATCCTTCATGCTCTGCTTCATCTTGATACCTTCCTTCGCCGCCTCTGAGGCATCTATGTACTCCACTTCACATGTAGAATCAGCTACCACGCTTTGCTTGGAACTGCACCAGCTTACCGCTTCCCCATTAAGAATATATACGTATCCGGTTTGAGACTTAGAGTCATTCGGCTCAGTGTCAAAGCTTGCATCGACGTAACCCTTTACGACGAGCTCTTGATCACCTCCATAAACGAGGAACATTTCCTAGGTCCTTTTTAGGTACTTAAGTATATTATTGACCGCCGTCCAGTGCTCCATTCCTGGATCACTTTGAAACCTTCCGGCCATACTTATGGCAAGGCTGACATCTAGTCTTGTGCACAGCATTGCATACATGATAGAGCCTATGGCAGAAGCATAGGGGATGACACTCATCTTTTCTCTATCCTCTGCAGTCACTGGGTATTGAGTCTTACTCAACTCCACACCTTGTAATATAGGCAAGAACCCTTTCTTTGACTGACCCATTTTGAAATTCTTCAAAACTTTATCAAGGTATGTGCTCTGTGAAAGTCCTATTAAGCGTCTCAATCTATCTCTATAGATCTTGATGCATAATACAAAAGTAGCTTCTCATAGGTCCTTGATTGAAAAACTCTTGCCCAAATGTTCCTTCACGCTTTCCAAAAGTTCCATATTGTTTTCAATCAGCAATATGTCATCCACATATAATATTAGAAACGCTATAGAGCTCCCTGATACGTCCATTTTGCATCATGCTTTTATATTGATATTTATTGCATTATGGGCTGTTATTACACGTTATGATACAATACCTATGCCTTTTCTCTCTTATTTTACAAGGTTTACATGAAGAGGGAGAATGTCGGCAGCTGGAATTCTGGACTGGAAAAGGAGCAAATCTGAGATACCTATTCTGCACAACTCCAAAAGTCCTGAAAATTGACGGAGAATTATTTTGGAATATATAAAAAATACTGGGTGAAACAGATACCAGAGGGGGCCCACTAGGAGGTGGCAAGCTTGTGAGGCGCGGCCACCCCCCTAGCCGCGCCTAGCAGGCTTGTGACCTACCTGGCAGTTTTGGGGATACGTCTCATGAGTTACCGAGTGGGCTCTGAGACACCTCTCCGTCACACGAAGTAACAAATCCCAGTCTTGATCCATGCCAACTCAACAGACACCCTCGGAGATAACTGTAGAGCACCTTTATAGTCACCCAGTTGTGTTGCAATGTTTGATGCACACAAGGTACTCCTCCCATGTTAGTGAGTTGCATGATATCATGGTCATAGGAACAGATACTTGACATGCAGAGAACAATAGCAATAAACTGACATGATCATATGCCATGTTAATAGTTTAGGTCTTGTCCATCACATCATTCTCCTAATGACGTGATCCCGTTATCAAATGACATCTCATGTCCATGGCAAGGAAACCTCGACCATCTGTGATCAATGAACTAGTCTATTAGAGGCTCACAATGGACACAGTGTTGTCTATGTACCCAGACATGTATTTGAGTTTACAATCAATACAATTCTAGCATGGATCATAAACAATTATCATGAACAAGGAAATATAATAATAACCATTTTATTATTGCCTCTAGGGCATATTTCCAACAATATAGGCATCACATCCGTGACAAGTAGACCGAAAAGATTCTGCATCTACTACTATTACTCCATCAATCGACTGCTATCCAACATACATCTATGGTATTAAGTCCATGAAAAACAGAGTAATGCTTTAAGCAAGATGACGGGATATAAACAAACTAAGTAGAAGCAATATGTTCAAACCCCGTCGTTTTACCCTTAGTAGCAACAATACAATACTTGTCTTGTCCCCTTCTATCACTGGGAATAGAGCACCGCAAGATTGAACCCGCTAAAATGCACTCCTCCCATTGAAGATAAATCAATCTAGTTAGCCAAACCAAATCAATAGATCGGATAGACATACAAATCTATAACAATCATGCATAATAGAATTCAGAGAAGACTCAATTACTTTTCATGAATAATCTAATCATAAAGCCACAATTCATTGGATCACAACAAACACACCGCAAAAGAAGATTACATCGGTTAGATCAACATGAGAATCGCGAAGAACTTTGTATTGAAGATCAAAGAGAGAGAAGAAGCGATGTAGCTACTAGCTATGGACCCGTAGGTCTGTGGTGAACTACTCACACATCATCATGGAGGTAGCAAGGTTGACGAAGATGGCCTCCATGATGGATTCCCCCTTCGGCAGAGTGCTGAAAAAGGCCTCCACATGGGATGGCAAAAGAACATAGACTTGCGATGGCGGAAAAATTGTTTTGGGTGGCTCTATGTTGGTTTTGGGGCAATTGTGAATATATAGAAGTGGAATTAGGTCAGTGGGTGCTACGAGAGGCACACAAACCATGGAGGCGCGTCCCAGTGGCTAAAAATAACTCTCGAAGCTTCCCGGGTCTTTACTCGTCCAAAAATAACTCTCCTAAATGTTTATCCAAGTTGGACTCTGTTTGATATTGATTTTTTGAAAAGTCCAAAAAACTGGCAAAAAACAAAAACAGGCACTGGGCACTAAGTTAACAGGTTAGTCCCGAAAATGATATAAAATAGCATATAATTGCATATAAAGTATCCAATATTGATAAATATAATAGGATGAAACAATCAAAAATTATAGATATGTCGGAGACGTATCAGGCATCTCCAAGGGCAATGTGACATCCCAAGTGATGTCCCTTCCTTTTATGGCTTGTAACCAGATGTATGAACCTTGTGTCATGAGATCTTGTATGAGATGCACCTTGATTTCCATGTGTGGTTAGCATTCTTGCATCATGACATTCATCATGCCATTCATCACCATCATAATGCATCCATCTTTTCATCATCATTAGTTCTTCATGTCCTTCATGATTTTTCTTGTGATGTGGGTTTGATATTGGATCAAGTGCCTTGTGTGGTTTTGGTGTGAGAGTGGTGATATGATTGTGCTTGTCTCCCTCACCTAACCCTCTTCTTTCTTCTCATCTAAAACCCTCTCTTTATGCTTTTATTCCCATGTTACTTACTTGGCAGAATTAAGTTGTTTTAAAAATCTTTTAAAAATGTTCATGAGGGGGCCCTATTAATCTTAGGGATATTGGAGGCATAGTTCTTGGTATTTGCACTTGAATTGATTTTGTAAACTACCTAAAACAGAGGCTGTATTATTAAATTAATTAAATTAACTTGTTGTATAATTCCACCTAATATTTTTATAATCAAGGGTTATTTATTTCTTTCTCAAAACTATTTTGCTTTTCTCCAAGAACCCTTTTCTTTGCTTTGGGCATTTTTTTGTGGCTGTTTTGGGTTTTAAAAGGAAAAAAAACTAGTTATTCATTCCTGTGAACGAGAGAGAGAGAGGCAAGGAGCCGGCCCACTTGGCCCATAGCGCCAGTAACGGTCACCTGCCCCGTTTTCCCCCTCCTCCGTCAGTCGTCGAGTGAGCAGAGAGCAGAGAGAGCTTCGCCGTCGCTGGTAGCCGTCTCGGACGTCGAGGTCGGCCCCCTTTTAAGCGCTTGCCCCTAGGGTTCCCTCTTCTTCCTTCTCCCTCGTGCCGCCGCCACTTTCCCCTTCTTCCTTTCCCTTCTTCCTCGCTGCTTCTTCTTCTTCCTTCTCGGTTCAGAGAGGTAAGTGTCAGAGGTGAGGAGATCGACGGGCTCGTCGCCGGCGTCGCTTCCGGTGGAGCCCCGCCACGTCAAGATGGGGTGCAGCAACCCGGAGCCGTCCACCTCTCGTTCCTGGTGCTAGGAGCAGGGGACCTCCTCCTCTGCGGTGGCGTGCCGTCGCCCCGAGCCGGTCCTCTTCCCCTGCGTCGCCGCCGCGTCTTCGACCACTCCTTCCCCTCCGTCGCCTCGAATTGCCTCCGGCTCGTCATCGCCGCCCCCTAGGTGAGCCGCGGTCCTCCGATGCCCTCCTCTGCTTGCCGTAGCTGTGCAGTCATCGCCGTAGTCGTGGTCGCCGCCGGTAGCCTGTAGGCCTCCGCTACTCGCTTCCGTCCCCCCTCGTCGCAAGATGAGCGCGGGAATGGAACGGTTGCTCGTTCCCGCGCGCGTAGGAGTAGCTAGTGTCGCCGGAGTTGCCTTGTGTCGTCGTGGAGTTGCCGAAATCACCGCGCCGCTGCTCTGTTCGTGGCCCTGTTATTCAGTTTCGTCAGTTCAGGTTTTGTGTGTGTATATGGTCAGTGGGGCTCTCCCTCTGTTGTCAACCGAGCCCGTAGCCCAGTGGTGTGAGTGCGTGTGTGTGTCCAGGGGTTATGGGGTTCGATTCCCCTTCTCCCCCCTTTTTTCCTTTTGGTGTTCTTTTCTTTTTGGTGTTTTTTCTTTCTTTTATTCATTAATATGTGAGTGTAAGTGCTTGTATCTTTTATATATATTGTTGTGTGGTGTATATATGCATGTGCATATACATACACATGTAGTGTATATGTGTCCCCTAATGTATATGTGTGTGTATGCTTACATACACACATATGTGCATGTGTATGTGTATGTGGTGGTGTGTGTATGTGTGTCTTGCACATACACACATAAGTGCAGGTGTGTGCCTAGGGAGTGTAGGTGTGGCATGTGGGTGCCTACACACATGTGTGTGTGTTTCCATACCCACATACATATGTATGTATGTTGCTAAGTAGTGCATGTGTAGATGACCTATATGTGTATGTAGGTAGGTTTGTGGTGTGTGTGTGCCTTTGCACATATCCATGTGTAGTGAGTGGTGGTGTATGTGACATGAGCATATACACCCATGAGGTGCATATGTCCCATTTCTTGAGGGAATGAATATGAGAGTGTATGCATGGCTTGTATGTGAGTGTTGGTGATGTGTGTATGTTCTACATACACTCATCCATGATCTTGTAGTTCCTTGTGTAGTGTCACCTCATACATCATATGAGCATGATTCCAATTCTAGCTAGTTTCCCTAATGTTCTTGATGCTATGCCATGTTAACATGATGCTAGGATGCCATTTAGTCATTTCCAACATGTATCTATGGAGCACTTATCATTTTAGGCCCTTTTGCAT
The DNA here is from genome assembly GCA_022496015.1 of Hordeum marinum. Classification (NCBI taxonomy): domain Eukaryota; kingdom Viridiplantae; phylum Streptophyta; class Magnoliopsida; order Poales; family Poaceae; genus Hordeum; species Hordeum marinum. The sequence continues at coordinate 324,849,444 of CM039677.1, forward strand.
CAAGTTACCTTGTGTCATAAGTCATACATGGGAGTAAGGGTCAAATTTTGACCCCCCCTTTACTCCCTCATGTTCCATGCAAGCATATAGGTATGAGTAATGATTTTGGGGTGTTTTCAACCCCTCCATGCATCTGTGAAGTCAGATTTGACTTTGGGGCAACTTGACAAAAGTGCATTTTTATGTTGTGATGCCCTTTTGTCTTTTTCATATGAATTAATCCATGCATGCTTTGGAGTTCTTGTCAACATGAGTTTGCTAGTCAAAGTAGCTGTGAATATACATGTTTTTTTATTCGAGCTAAGTCTCCATATCAGTGGGAACCGTGCTGTTTATCTAGCTACTTTCTGTTTCTGTCCAGCTAGCCTGAAAATGGCTAAGTCTGGAGAATCTGCTGTTATTGTTTTGCCTTGAAGATCAGGGTGTATCTAGTGATGTGTTGTCAATTTGACCAGGTACAATGTTAGGTATTTGTAGTAGATATTGCCCGTTAATTTTTATGTCATTTGGAGCTCTCTAGCATATTTAATCAGTGCTGTAAACTTGCTACTTTATTAACCCAGATTCCAGAAAACTGGAATTTTCACCAAGTCCCTAAAAACCTGTTTCATCATGTCCACTTGCCAGCTCCATGCATAGTGATGTGTTGCTCTTTTGCTGATTGTATAATTGGATGAATTTATGTGGGTGTTGAGTAGAACCTGTTCATGCCTTGTTTGTGGCTGTAGGGTTCCTGTAGCAATAGTTGTGAGCTTTTCAAATTGCTATGTTGTTGTTTTGTGGCAGTTTGAGTGCTATGTTGTTTTGTGTGTTGTGGGAGCTATACTCCATGGAATTGAGTGATTCTTGAGTCTATTGTGATTGGTTTTTCATCACCTTTCCAGTGGCTACCTTGGAATGCCAAGAATTAGCCCAGGTATTCGATGGTCTTGAGTTTTGTCTTCGTACCTTGTCATGAGCGTATCTCGAGAACCGTAGCTCCGTTTCTCGCGATCTTTATATGCATTTCCATCGATTTTTCATGATGCATCCATATTTTCCATGTCCATGCATGTCTAAATAACTTAACATGTGATTCTGTCCAGATTCATTAATCCACCACCTTTGCATGTGAAACTTGACTAGAATTGGATTGCCATGTTAAATTCTTCACAAAAATGATCATGCATCATCTTGATTGTGCATTGCACCTTGTTTGGTTATTTATTTTCTGTTTCTCTTGGGTAGACACGAGTGTCGAATCTGAGTTCGAGGAACCTGGAGAGTACCACTACGAGGATCCCGCTACTTGTTCCGCTGAAGAACCAACAGGCAAGATGATCGTACCCGGATCCCAATACTATCTTTGCTTGCTAGTTTCTCGTTCTTATCATAACCATTGCGCTACCTACCACATGATATCAGCCCCCATGTTACCATGACAACCTCTAACCTCCACCTCCCAGCAAACCGTTGATTGGCTAAGTTACCGCTGCTCAGCCCCTCTTATAGCGTTCTTAGTTGTAGGTTGCTCCATGTGATAACATGGATTGGATATCACAATAAATTCTGTTATCTAAAATTTAATGCACATATATATCTGGTGTTGGTGGAAGGCTTGGCCTTTTGCTAAGTGATTTGTTCCGCTCGTACCCTCATTAGTTCCTTGTTACCGGTGTTACGTTTCCATACTTTGCGCTCCTAACACGCTTGGGGTTGTTATGGGGACCCCCTTGTTTATTCGGTTGAGATTAAAACTTGTCTGGCAAGACCCAACATTGGTACTATTTTTGCTTAACAACTTAATTAATTGCATAGGGTCTTGCAAACCCGTGGATAATTTAATCAACCCCCGGGACAGTGCTCCTCATGAGTGTTGGTCCAAACTAGAGCACTGTTCGGGGCCAACCCAGGGCAACTTGGGAGATTTTTATCAGGCCTCCATACGCGTCGCTTATCCGTCGTGTCCTGAGACTGAGATACGCGGCTCTTATCGGGATTGTCGACACGTCGGGTGGTCTTGCTGGATTTGTTTTACCTTTATCGAATGTCTTGCGTGAGGAGTCTAACTTTCTTCGGGTTTACTCGAGGTGTTGGATTCCTTTGGAATTGTCTATGATGATCGCGAGAATCGCGTTCGAGACTGTTCCCGCGGAGTGTGGTTATTTGTGATGGACTAGTTGGAGCACCCCTGCAGGGTTAAATCTTTCGGAAAGCCGTGCTCGCGGTTATGTGGCATCTTGGATATTTGTTTAACACCCGGTTATAGAAAACTTGAAGTAAAATCTAATTAAAATACACCAACTGTGTGAGTAACCATGATCGTCTCTGCTCGTGAACATGAACCGAGAGAGAACACGGTGGGGTTATGACTGACGTAAGCAGGTGTTCAGGATCTCCTAGAGATCATGTTAGAAATCGACCGATTACCGTAGACCACTCAATTTACATTCTTGCTACGTAAGTTAGTCACCATACATTCTTAGTGCTACTGCAAACTTAAACATCACCCCTTCCTTCCTAAAGCTTAAATAGTCTTGGTACCCGGGCACATGATAGCCGAGTCCCCTGTGGCTCACCGTTTACTACAACAATCCAGGTGCAGGTTCAGATGAGTTCGTGCAGGATGATCTTACTCAGCTCCAGTGGGAGTATGATGAAGAGAGAGGCAAGATGTACGTGACGTATCCGGATGAGTAGAGGACCTGGTCGTGATCTTTGGGTCAGCTTGATAGTATCATCGCATTGTTGGTTTATCGTTTGTTTTCGTCCGTAGCCGGACCCTGTGTTCTCCTTGATGTATGAACTGAGTGATATTGTAATTTAGCTTGTGGCGAGTGTAAGCCAACTCATATACTCTTCACTTCAGTACATGTATGATGTGATGATGCTTATCTTGCTAACGGCAAGATGCGCTTCTATCCTTTGTGAGGACCTCGTGCCTCAAAACGGATAGGCGCGCATCTTGGGCGTGACAGGCAACTCGCAAATTTCCTCCCACACCAGCCCGTCCGCGGACACGGATGCGGGAGGGCGACATCCAACCTTCCTCATTTTTTCAAGTCTGCACGATCAAATAGTCGCATGCAAAGGGTATCTACAATAAAATAGTCGCATGCAACACTAGTTCAAATTTTAAAAAGTTCAAATATTACATCCCAACATTGTTGTCCTCTTTCAACGCCCATGGATGATGAATCAAATATTCCTTCAGTTGCTTGTGAGTTTGTTGATGACGAATTTGTTGATGCATTTCAAATAAACTCTTCTAATGTGGTCGGATTCTATTCCGGAAGTTGGGTAGGATCACCCATCTTCTCAAATTCCAGACTTGCGGCAACATCGTCACCCTCATCCTCGACAATCATGTTGTGCATGATCACACAACATGTCATCACCTCCCACAAGGTCTCCGGGTCCCATTGTTTTGCAGGTCCACGGACAACTCCAAAATAGGTGTGCTGAACTTCCAATGCCCTCTCGACATCCTTTTTAGCCGCTTCTTGTCTTTGTGCAAAGTGAGAATTTTTGGCCTTTTGGGTTATAGATGGTGCTGACAAAGGTAGCCATGAAGGGTAGATACCATCAACCAGATAGTAACCTGTGTTGTACTCGTGTCCATTGATAGCATAATGGCAAGGAGGAGCTTTTCCTTCAACCAGCCTCGCAAACAACAACGATCGTTGCAGCACATTGGTGTCATTGTGAGACCGGGCATGCCAAGAAAGCATGCCAAATCCAAATATCATGTGATGCAACTGCTTCAAGAATGATGGTGGGCTTCATAACACGACCTCGATATTTCCCTTGGAAAGCCTTTGGGAAGTTCTTCCATTTCCAATGCATGCAGTATAGTGATCCAAGCAAACCCGACCACCCTCTTGCTTATGAGTTTGCCAAGAGCCTATCGGTGTCTACCACCATTGGTTCTCTTAGGTATTGACGCTCGAGCACCTCGACCACAGCAGCTTCAAACCTGAACATGGCATCTTTGCAGGTGCTCTCACACATCTGTAGGTACTCGTCCCATGATTCTACGGCCATGCCATATGCAAGCATTCGAAGTGTAGCCATGCACTTCTAGTGACCAGAGAAGCGAATCGTTCCCACCACGTCCTTCTCCAGGATGAAATAGTTATCATATGACTAGACGCCATGGTACGAACGATCAAAGAGAGCCCCACGCATCTGAAAACATCAACGAAAATGGTCGACGAATAGTGCATCAGTGGCAAAGTAGTCAGCCATCAGTGTCAATACCCGCACCCTGTTGCGGTTGAGCACTCGATCACCCTTGATAGAGCCCTTGAAATTAAGAACATGCTCTTCCTGTTGGAAATATGCCCTAGAGGCAATAATAAATTAGTTATTATCATATTTCCTTGTTCATGATAATCGTTTATTATCTATGCTATAATTGTGTTGATCGGAAACTCGGATACATGTGTGGATACATAGACAACACCATGTCCCTAGTATGCCTCTAATAGACTAACTCGTTGATCAATGATGGCTATGGTTTCCTGGTCATGGACATGAGATGTCATTTGGTAACGGGATCACATCATTAGGAGAATGATGTGATGGACAAGACCCAAACTATAAAACATCGCAACGTAACTGGGTGACTATAATGGTGCTCTACAGGTATCTCCGAGGGTGTCTGGTGGGTTGGCTTGGATCAAGACTGGGATTTGTTACTCCGTGTGACGGAGAGGTATCTCAGGGCCCACTCGATAATACAACATCACAATAAGCCTTGCAAGCAATGTGACTAAGTGTTAGTCATGGGATCTTGTGTTACGGAACAAGTAACGAGACTTGCCGGTAACGAGGTTGAACTAGGTATGGAGATACCAACGATCGAATCTTGGGCAAGTAACATACCGAAAAACAAAGGGAACATAATACGGGATTAACTGAATCCTTGACATAGAGGTTCAATCCATAAAGATCTTCGTAGAATATGTAGGAACCAATATGGGCATCCAGGTCCCGCTATTGGTTATTGATCGTAGAGGTGTCTCGGTCATGTCTACATAGTTCTCGAACCCACAGGGTCTGCAAACTTAAGGTTTGGTGACGTTTCAGTAGTATAGAGTTATGTATGGTGGTGACCGAAGGTTGTTTGGAGTCCCGGATGAGATCCGGGAGGTCACAAGGAGCTCCGAAATGGTCCATAGGTAAATATTGATATATAGGAAGTCCTATTTTGGCCGCCGAAAAAGTTTCGGGCTCATCGGTAATGTACCGGGAGTGCCGGTAGTGTATCGGGAGACCATCGGGAGGGGTATTTCGACCCAAGAGGCTACATGAGCTGTGAGAGAGTGAATACCAGCCCTTAGTGGGCTGGTGGAAGTCCCACACAAGGCCCATGCGTCTGGGAAGAAAATCCCAAAGAGAAAAAGGTGGGAAAAGGCAAAAAAGGCAAAAATAAGGAGGAGTCCTAGTCCTACTAGGATTGGAGGAGGAATCCTCCAATCCTCCTTGATTCAGCCGACCCAAGGGCTGGATCCTTGGGAGCCAAGCCTCCTCCTCTCTTCCTCCTATATATACTAGAGGTTTTAGGGTTCTTGGCACTAGTTTTTCAGCCACGTGCTACCCGTTCCTCCAGTGCATAGTTTCTCCTCTAGATCGGATTTCTGCAGTGCTTAGGCGAAGCCCTACCGGAATAGCTCCACCACCATCGCCGGAGCGCCGTCACGCTGCCGGAGAACTCTTCTACCTCTCCGCTCCTTCTTGCTGGATCGAGAAGGCGGAGATCGTCATCGAGCTGTACGTGTGCTAAACGCGGAGGTGCCGTCCGTTCGGCGCTAGATCGGAAGGACTGTGATCAAGATCGCGGGACGGGTCATGATTGGATCGCGGGACGGATCGTGATGGTTTCGTGGGATGGATCGTGATGAGTTCGCGGGACGGATCGTGATTGGATCACGGGACGGATCGTGATGAGATCGCGGGACGCTCGGCGATTTGGATCGCGAAGACGTTCGACTACACCAACCGCGTTTCTTAACGCTTCTCGCTTAGCGATCTACAAGGGTATGTAGATCCACTCTCCCTCTCGTAGATGCTCATCACCATGGATAGGTCTTGCATGAACGTAGGAAATTTTTTGTTTCCCATGCGACGTTCCCCAACAGTGGCATCATGAGCTAGGTCTATGTGTAGATGACATCTCGAGTAGAACACAAAGAGTTTGTGGGCATTGATGCTTAGATTGCTTCCTCCCTTGGTCGTGTTTTGGTTCAGCGGTATTGTGAGATGAAGGGCCCAGACCAACATTACTCGTACGCTTACGAGAGACCGGTTCCCTCAACCGCAACTTGTTGCATAGATGGCTTGCGGGTGCTAGTTTCTCTCACTTTAGTTGGATCGGATTCGACAAAGGCGGTCCTTGAGAAGGTTAAAAAGCAACTAGTGTATCACCGTTGTGGTTTTTGCGTAGATGAGAATTGTTCTTGCTAGATACCTGTAGCAGCCACGTAAAACATGCAACAACAATTAGAGGACGTCTAACTTGTTTTTGCAGGGTATGTTGTGATGTGATATGGCCAATTACATAATGTGATATATGTGATGTATGAGATGATCATGTGTTGTATAGAATATCACGACTTGCATGTCGATGAGTACGGCAACCGGCAGGAGCCATAGGGTTGTCTTTAATTATTGTATGACCTGCGTGTCAATCATTAAGCGCTATGTAATGCTTTACTTTATCGCTAAACGGTAGCAATAGTAGTACAAGCATGATGGGCGCGACAACCCCGATGGCTACACGTTGATGGAGATCAAGATGATGGAGATCATGGTGTCGTGCCGGTGACGACGGAGATCATGCCGGTGCTTCAAGATGGAGATCAAAAGCACAAGTTCATGGCCATATCATGTCACTTATGATTTGCATGTGATGTTAATCCTTTTATGCACCTTGTTTTGCTTAGGACGGCGACAGCATTATAAGGTGATCCCTCACTTAAATTTCAAGATGAATTGTGTTCTCCCTGAGTGTGCACCATTGCGAAAGTTCGTCGTGTTGAGACACCACGTGATGATCAGGTGTGATAGACTCTACGTTCACATACAACGGGTGCAAGCCAGTGTTGCACATGTAGAACACTCGGTTAAACTTGACGAGCCTAGCATGTACAGACATGGCCTCGGAACACAAGAGACCGAAAGGTCGAACATGAGTCATATAGTAGATATGATCAACATGATGATGTTCACCATTGAAACCACCTCAACTCACGTGATGATCGGACTTGAGTTGGTGAATTTGGATGTTGTATCACTCGAATGACCGGAGGGATGTCAATTTGAGTGGGAGTTCTTAAGTAATATGATTAATTGAACTCATTATCATGAACATATTCAGTAGTGTCTTTGCAAAATTATGTTGTAGATTACTAGCTCACGCTGTAGCTCCCTTGAATTTTTATATGTTCCTAGAGAAATAGAGTTGAAAGATGATGGTAGCAATATTGCGGACTAGGTCCATGATCTGAGGATTGTCCTCATTGCTGCACAGAAGGCTTATGTCCTTAATGCACCGCTCGGTGCGCCAACCCCTCGGCGATCTGTAGATGTTGTGAATATCTGACAGGCACGTTTTGATGACTACTTGATAGTTTAGTGCGTCATGCAATTCGGCTTAGAATTGAGGCTCCGAAACGTTTTGAACGTCACGAAACATATGAGATGTTCTAAGAGCTGAAATTAGGATCTCAGGCTCGTGCCCGTGTTGCGAGATATGAGATCTCCAACAAGATTTTGTGCCTGCAAGATGAAAGAGAATAGCTCAATCGTTGAGCATGTGCTCAGATTGTCTGGGTGCTACAATTGCTTGAATTGAGTGGGAGTTGATCTTCCAGATAAGATAGTGATTGATATAGTTCTCCAAGTCACTGTCACTAAAGCTACTAGAACTTGGTGATGAACTATAAAATGCCAGGGATAGAATTAATGATCCCTGAGCTATTCGCGATGTTTGACACCGCGAAGGTAGAAATCAATAAGGAGTGTCAAGTGTTGATGGTTAGTCAAACCACTAGTTTCGAGAAGGGCAAGAGCAAGGAGGGAAACTTGATGGATAGCGAGTCAGTTGTTGCTCCAGTGAAGCAACCCAAAGTTGAACCCAGACCCAAGACTAAGTGCTTCGTTTATGAGGAGAGCAGTCGCCGAAGTGGAACAACCCTAGATACTTGGTAGATAAGAAGGCTGGCAACGTCGACAGAAGTATATTTGATATACGTGTTATTGATGTGTACCTTGCTAGTACTCCTAGTAGCACCTGGGTATTGGATACCGGTTCGGTTGCTAAATGTTAGTAACTCGAAATAAAAGCTATGGAATAAACGGAGCACTAGTTAAGGGTGAGGTGATGATATGTGTTGGAAATGTTTCCAAGGTTGATGTGATCAACATCGCACGCTCTCTCTACCTTCGGGATTAGTGACAAACCTAAATAAATGTTATTTGGTGTTTTGCGTTGAGCATGAACGTGATTAGATCGTGTGTATTGCAACACGGTTATTCATTTAAGATAGAGAATAATGGTTATTCTGTTTACATGAATAATACCTTCAATGGTCATGCACCCAGTGAGAATGGTTTGTTGAATCTTGATCGTAGTAATACACATGTTCATAACATTGATGCCAAAAGATATAAAGTTAATAATGATAGTACCACATACTTGTGGCACTGCCGCTAAATGTCATATTGGTATAAAACGCATGAAGAAACTCCATGCTGATGGATCTTTGGACTCAATCGATTTCGAATCGGTTGAGACATGCGAACCATGCGCTCTTGGTCAAGATGACTAAGGACCCCATTTTCTGGTTTGATGGAGCGGGCTAGTGATTTATTGGAAATGATACATGTTGATGTATGCAATCCAATGAGTCTTATAGCGTGCAGTGGATATCGTTATTTTCTTACCTTCACCGATGATTTGAGTAGATATAGTGTATATTTACTTAATGAAACACAAGTCTAAATCGTTTGAAAGGTTCAAGCAAATTCAGAGTGAAGTTTAAGATCATCGTGACAAGAAGATAAAAATGTCTGTGATATGATCGTGGAGGTAAATATCTGAGTTACGAGTTTGACATACAACTTTAGACAATGTGAAAGTTGTTTCACAACTCACGCCACCTGGAACACCATAGTGTGATGGTTTGTTCGAACGTCATAGTCGTGCTCTATTGAAAATGGTGCTTGCTATGATGTCTCTTATCGTTTTGCTACTATAATTTTGGGGTTATGCATTAGAGACAACTACATTCACTTTAAATAGGGCACCATCTAAATCCGTTGAAATGACACCGTGTGAATTATGGTTTGATAGTAACCTAAGCTGTCATTTCTTTATGTTTGGGGCTGCGACGCTTGTGTGGAAAAATGTTTTCACCTAATGAGCTCGAACCCAAAGCGAACAAATGCATCTTCATAGAATACCCTAAGAACAGTTGGGTGAACCTTCTATCTCAGATCCAAGCATAAAGTGTTTGTTGCTAAAACAGGTCCTTTCCCGAGAAAAAGTTTCTCTCGAAAGAATTGGGTGGGAGGAAGATAGAACTTGATGAGGTTATTGAACCTTTGTTTCAACGAGAGATTAGCGCAGCGCAGGAAGATGTTTCTGTAAAGCCTACGTTAGTTGAAGAGGAAGTTAATGATGATGATCTTAAAGCTTCGGATCAAGTTACTATCAAACCTCGTAGGTCGACAAGGATGTGTACTGCTCCTGAGCGGTACAACAACCCTGTCTTGGAGGTCATGTTGTTGGACAACGATGACCTATGAGTTGTGGAGAAGCGATGATGGGCCCGGATTCCGACAAATGGTTAGAGGCCATGAAATCCGAGAAAGGATCCATGTATGAAAACAAAGTATAGACTTTGGTAGACTTTCTCGTTGGACGGCAGGTTGTTGAGTACAAATGGATGTTTAAAATGAAGACAGACGCTCATGGTAAATGTTACCATTTGTAAAGCTCGACTTGTTGCAAAGAAGTTTATGACAAGTTCAAGGAGTTGACTGCGATGAGACTTTCTCACTCGTAGTGATGCTAAAGTCTGTTGGAATTATGTTAGCAGTTGCTGCATTTTTCAATTATGAAATCTAGTAGATGGATATCAAAACATCGTTTCCTTAACAGTTTACTTGAGGAAAGGTTGTATGTGATACAACCAGAAGGTTTTGTCAGTCCTAAGGATGCTAAAAGGTGTGCAAGCTTCAGTGATTCTTCTATGAACTGAAGCAAGCATCTCGGAGTTGGAATATACACTTTGATGAGGTGATCAAAGTTTTTGAGTCTATACAAAGTTTACGAGAAACTTGTATTTACAATAAAGTGAGAGGGAGCACTATAGAGTTTTTGATAAGTGTATGTGGATGACATATTGTTGATCGGAAATGATGTAGAATTTCTGGAAAGCATAAACGGTTATTTGAAAAGAGTTTTTCAAAGGAAGACCTGGATAAAGCTACCTAATTGTTGAGCATCAAGATCTATAGAGATAGATCAAGATGCTTGATGAGACTTTCAATGAGTACATACCTTGACAAAATTTTGAAAGAGTTCAAGATGGATCAGTCAGAAAAAGAGTTCTCGCTTGATTTACAAGGTGTGAAGTTGAGTGAGACCCAAAGCTCGACAACGGCAGAAGAAAGAGAAAGGAACAATGTCGTCCCCTATGCCTTAGCCATAGGCTCTGTATAGTATGCCATGCTGTGTACCACACCTGTGTGTGCCTTGCCATGAGTCCGTCAAGGGGTACAAGAGTGATCCAGGAGTGGATCACTGGACAACGGTCAATATTATCCTTAGTGACTAAAATACTAAGGAAATGTTTCTCCATTATGGAGGTGATAAAGGGTTCGTCGTAAAGAGTTATGTCGATGCAAGCTTTAACACTAATCCGGATGACTCTTAGTAGCAATCCGGATACGTATAGTGGAGCAGCCATTTGGAATAGTACCAAGTGGAGTGTGGTAGCAGTGTTTATAGTTTAACATAGAGATTTGCAAAGTACATACGGATCTGAATGTCGCAGACCCGTTGACTATAAGACCTCTCTCACATGCAAAGCATGATCGAGCCCCAAAACTCAGTGGGTGTTAGATTCATAACAATGCGAATCACATGGTGATGTGAACTAGATTATTGACTCTAGTGCAAGTGGGAGACTGTTGGAAATATGCTCTAGAGGCAATAATAAATTAGTTATTATCATATTTCCTTGTTCATGATAATCGTTTATTATCCATGCTATAATGAAACTCAGATACATGTGTGGATACATAGACAACACCATGTCCCTAGTATGCCTCTAATAAACTAGCTCGTTGATCAAAGATGGCTATGGTTTCCTAGTCATGGACATGGGATGTCATTTGGTAACGGGATCACATCATTAGGAGAATGATGTGATGGACAAGACCCAAACTACAAACGTAGCATATGATTGTGTCAGTTTATTGCTACTGTTTTCTGCATGTCAAGTATATGTTCCTATGACCATGAGATCATGCAACTCACTAACACCGGAGGAGTACCTTGTGTGTATCAAACGTCGCAACGTAACTAGGTGACTATAAAGGTGCTCTACAGGTATCTCCGAGGGTGTCTGGTGGGTTGGCATGGATCAAGACTGGGATTTGTTACTCCGTGTGACGGAGAGGTATCTCAGGGCCCACTCGATAATACAACATCACAATAAGCCTTGCAAGCAATGTGACTAAGTGTTAGTCATGGGATCTTGTGTTACGGAACGAGTAAAGAGACTTGCTGGTAACGAGGTTGAACTAGGTATGGAGATACCGACGATCGAATCTCGGGCAAGTAACATACCGAAGAACAAAGGGAACATCATACGGGATTAACTGAATCCTTGACATAGAGGTTCGACTGATAAAGATCTTCGTAGAATATGTAGGAACCAATATGGGCATCCAGGTCCCGCTATTGGTTATTGATCGTAGAGGTGTCTCAGTCATGTCTACATAGTTCTCGAACCCATAGGGTCTGCACACTTAAGCTTCGGTGACGTTTCCGTAGTATAGAGTTATGTATGGTGGTGACCGAAGGTTGTTTGGAGTCCCGGATGAGATCCTGGACGTCACGAGGATCTCCGGGATGTTCCGGAGGTAAAGATTGATATATAGGAAGTCCTATTTTGGTCGCCGGAAAAGTTTCGGGCTCATCGGTAATGTACCGGGAGTGCCGGTAGTGTACCGGGAGACCATCGGGAGGGGTATTTCGACCCAAGAGGCTACATGGGCTGTGGGAGAGTGAATACCAGCCCTTAGTGGGCTGGTGTAAGTCCCACACAAGGCCCATCCGGCTGGGAAGAAAAGCCCAAAGAGAAAAAGGTGGAAAAAGGCAAAAATAAGGAGGAGTCCTAGTCCTACTAGGATTGGAGGAGGAATCCTCCAATCCTCCTTGGTCCGGCTGACCCAAGGGCTGGCTCCTTGGGAGCCAAGCCTCCTCCTCTCTTCCTCCTATATATACTAGAGGTTTTAGGGTTTTTGGCACTAGTTTTTCAGCCACGTGCTACCCGTTCCTCCAGTGCATAGTTTCTCCTCTAGATCGGATTTCTGCAGTGCTTAGGCGAAGCCCTGCCGGAGTAGCTCCACCACCATCGTCGGAGCGCTGTCACGCTGCCGGAGAACTCTTCTACCTCTCCGCTCCCTCTTGCTGGATCGAGAAGGCGGAGATCGTCATCGAGCTGTACGTGTGCTGAACGCGGAGGTGTCGTCCATTCGGCGCTAGATCGGAAGGACTGTGATCAAGATCGTGGGACGGATCGTGATTGGATCGTGGGACGGATCGTGATGAGTTAGCGAGAAGGATCGTGATGAGTTCGCGGGACGGATCGTGATTGGATCGCGGGACGGATCGTGATGAGATCGCGGGACGCTCGGCGATTTGGATCGCGAAGACGTTCGACTACACCAACCGCGTTTCTTAATGCTTCCCGCTTAGAGATCTACAAGGGCATGTAGATCCACTCCCCCTCTCGTAGATCCTCATCACCATGGATAGGTCTTGTGTGAACGTAGGAATTTTTTTGTTTCCCATGCGACGTTCCCCAACACTTTCGCATGCCCCGTATCTTCAAGGACCTCCTCCATCATCGCTTCTCTCGGAGTAGTCCTCCTCGCCCGACAAGCCGTCGGAAGACTCAACATAATGCTCATATATGTACTCCAAATCAGAATCCATTGCTAGAAAGAAGAAGGGACAACTATTTTTCAGCTCCGGTGATTCATCGAACAATTGGCGGGCATGATGAGAATTAACATTAGAGGATGGTACCTGGCGGGGCGGTCGAAGGACAAGAGCTGAATGGAGACGGAGGAGAAGCGATGGGGAGCCCTACTAGAGTGTCGGGGGTGACAGAGACGCATAATTCCGATAGGGGTATGGCGTGGTGGTCGGGGTGGTGGAGTGGCGACGAAGGCAAGAGAGAAAGAAGGAAGGAGAGAAAATAGGGAGGATGGAGTCACTTGGATGCAGGAAGGGTTTTGGGTGGGCTAGGGATGGCGGATAGCAACGTTTCTCGTGTCCGGACTCCCGCAAACCTCTCCCACTTTTGTTTCTATTTTGCGGAAGAAATGGAATCTGGACCTCCCAACGGACCGACACACGGCCGCGTTGGATGGCTTTCGCGGCCCAGACTTATGCAGGGTGTTTGCGCCCCCCTTAGAGATGCCCTTACAAAGGGACCCCGTGTTGAATACCTAAAATAACACGAACTTTTTTTGAAAAAATGTCGGGACGGTGAGCGGGCAGAAGCGATCTTGCTTTACTATTACTAGCAAAAGGGCTCGTGCGTTACAACGGGAAAAAACATATTTTTCATTGGCCATGATCACATTGTGTTGCACCACTGAGATACACTATTACTCTCAATTTCGTGAAAACATAAACATTTTTTAAACTCGTCAACATCTTTGAAATCGTGAACATTTTTCAAATCCATTAACACATTTACAATTTTTCGAATATTTTCTAAAATCAAGAACATTTTTTAATTCATGAACATTGTTTACTATTTGCAAACATTGTTTTAAATTTTTTGACTTTTTTTTTAACATTTTTGTTCAGTTGGCGAACATTTGTAGAATGGACGGACATTGTTCTGGAAATTGGTGGAACAATTTTTTGAAATTCACGAACATTTTTTGAAATGCATGATCATTTTTTTTATTAACTAAAATTTTATGAATGAATAAACTATTTTGTAAGTGACGAGTTTTTTTATTTTTGGTATATTTTTCCATTCATATTTTTTTTGAATTGGCGAAATTTATTCAATTTTATCAATAGTTTTTAATACACAAGCTTTAAAAAAATCATGAACATTTTATGATTTCCCAAAAAATTATTTTCAAAAATTCGTACATTTTTTGAATAGGCAAATATGTTTTATAAATTTAGGAACTTTTTTTGAACCCACAAATATTTGATGATATATTAAACATTTATTTCAAAATGCTCATTATCTTAGTTGTCAGTTTTTTTTAAGAAGTGGCAAAATTTTGTTTATTTTTATTAATATACATGAACTTTAAAAAAATCATGAACATTTTATGATTTTCCAATTTTGTTTTCAAAATTTACATATTTTTAATAAGCAAACATTTTTTATAAATTCACGAACTTTTTTTGAATCCACACATATTTTTTGATTTATTAAATATATTTTTTCAAAATTCTCATTTATTTATTTTTCTGAATTTTTTGAAGTACCAAATTATTTAAAGTAAAAACTAAAAAAAAATGCCTTCTGGACATGGGCCGGCCCTTGTAGCCGTGATGCGTTTGCTCTCGACACGTAGAACGCAGTATAGAAAGTTCCTACTACATGAATAGACTAAGGCGAGGGATTTTTCTGTGTAAAATGTTTATTATTATTTATAGGTGACATTGATCGGTAATACCTCTTTCGTTTTTAAATATAAGATCTGATTTTATTATATAGTACATACGAAGTAAAATGAGTGAATCTGCTCTCTAAAATATTTTATATACATCCGTCCATAGTAAAATCTTTAAAAGTTTTTATATATTTAAAAATGGAGGAAGTATTTTATAACTTTAGGAATTACATGACGCACACAAGAAGGAATAGCCCATTATTTATTATTATTAGGTATAGATATATGAGTAGAATATTATATATATATAAAGATAATAATAATAATTATTAGGTATAGAGAAAATCAGGGGTCACCACACGCAAAAAAAAGGGGGAGGGTCACGCAGGGATACATGCGTCTCACGTGGATCCAGTTCGCAACTACGCCTTCTCGTCCTATTCCCACTTCCAGCTGGACCCCATCAACTTCAATCAATAAGACCACATAGTCCTGTCTGTCACGTGGCCCCCACCCCCAACGGACCCCGCTTCTTTCACCGGTAAACGTCGTCTCCGGAGCACGAGAGTCGCGACGCCGGTAGCCCTCCTCACTCCCGCTTAACCATCCTCGCCGTCGGATGCGACCGCGGCGGCCCCAATGGCGTCCTCCTCCGCCGCCGAGCCAGGCACCCGCCTCTCCGATCGGAGTACGCTCTCCCTTCGATCCCCCCTCCCCCCCCCCCCCCCCTCCTCCTCAGCTCGATTTGGTCCTGGGTGTTCGGGTCCTGATCCGGTGTTTGGGGTTTTTCTTGCGCAGCGAGGAGGTCGCCCCTGGGCCTGAGGGCCATGGTGCTCCTGATGCACGTGGTCTTCGTCGGCGCCGTCTTCCTGCTCGATTCGACCCTCGATAGGCGGATCCACGAGGAGCCGTGGTACAGTTCCCACCTTATTTTGCCCACCAGTTCAATTTTTTTCTTGGTTCCATTCCAAATTTAAGATGCGCTGTAGATTTGTGCGGCGTTCGAAGCTTCGTTCCAGCTCTAGGTATCACTCGTATGATCGTTTCCCCTGTTTTAAACTATAATATGATCTGATATGGTTCTATGAGGAAAAGTAGATTTGGGAGTGCTCGCGTGCTACTCGTCTGCGTGCCACCAGTTATTAAGAAGCATAAATCACGTAATTTTACACAGTAGAGTCGGATAACATGCCCTTCTCAGAAGTCAGCACTTCATTGTATACCTGAGTGGTATTTGGTAGTTTGTTGTAGTTCCGTTTCTCTCTTTTTGTTGCTGAGGATCTCCATTTGGTATCATTTTATTGCAGGTATATTGGAGTGTATGGTGTGCTTGTTCTGATTGCCTTAGCACAATACTTCTACACTGCTGGTTCGTCTCCAGGGTATGGAATAGCCTTTTGACTTTGTTATCATACACATGATCGATTGAATATGATAAGTGACTGACTTTGGGGCTCCCGTGCCGTCAGCTATGTTATTGATGCAATGCAAGCCAGTGGTGGGATGCATGCAACCTTCATCAATACTGCCACTCTAACAAAGTAATGTCGTAATCACCATAGCATAGAAGTGTTGATAACCTATCTGAGGTATACACTGATACTTATACTTTCTTGTGTGTGTGTTTTTGATGATTAAGAAAAGACAATCCAGTTCAAAACATGGAAGCTTAAAGTGCTCCACAAATCGGCCTGATCTAGAGAAACTTAGACCAATGTCTTCTTCATCGTCATGGTTGCATCAAATTGTGGATCTTTATCCTCCTGGGTCAAGCAACAGGTAAAGCTTGAGAATTTGTATTTTTAGGGTATATGCGGTAGTAAAATCCTTGTGTTTGCTCACTGTCATAATATTAGTTTAACATTCTTCTATATTTTCTTTGTAGGGATTGGACTTGCCAATATTGCAAAATTATCCAGGTTTTGTTTTATCTTCTCAATTAATGGTGTTCTAAAGCTTTCATAATTATGACATGCAAATGTTCACTACGTCCATTGTATAAAATCATCGGATTGAACTTCTCATCAAGTGTGAGTTGGTGACATGAAAAACAGGCGTTTTTGTGAGCCATGAGTTATGTCCACGTACCTTGGTTGTATTTTACTAAACCCCTTGCGTCACTGTTTAAGAATTGTTAAGTGGATATATAAGAATTCAGGCATTAGAATTACAGTTAATTGTTCCGTGATACAGTAGAAGTAGTCTATTTGCAGCCTTTCCGTCATACTGTTGCTCTAAATGGTTTCATTTTATTGCCTATTAAAAGACCCATTTATGTGCCCTAAGGCTATGACGAGTATCTTTAGGCTCCCTGAGACCATCCTGAGTGTCTTCCACACCCTGATGCTATGTCGGGGTTTCTAATTCCTAACTAGTAATTGGCAAAGTGGTGGTCACACGACTTTGAATGCTACCAATTGAATTAGTCTGGCTCATACATTACTAAAAAGTTGTTTTTTCTTATGTCTCCGTGTCACACTAATCTGTGTGATCCTGCTTCCTACTCTTCAAACTTTTTCCATGTAAAGCTTTTCCTGATTGTCTAAGTTCAGTTTTTCCTACATTACACTTTTGCAGCCACCTCGTACCAGGCACTGCCATGATTGTGATAAATGTGTCCTTCAGTTTGACCATCACTGTGTTTGGCTTGGAACGTGCATTGGCAAAAAGAACCATTGTCGTTTTTGGTGAGTTTTGGCATGTATATTTCCTGCATTAAATTTTTTACATGCACATAATGATTATGTTGCCTGGTATGCATGTTCATGTGTTTCTGTTGTACACTGTCTAAATTTTACTGTATACTCTGCAGAAAAAAATCTGCATGTGTGTTTATTAGCTTGTTTCTGGACATCTGGTTCTGTATAAACATTTTGAGGAGCCTGCTCTATGCACGCACACTGCATAAGGCTTGATTGGTGTGACTGTGAATGCATATCCACCCATGCTTTCATTATATGAGCAAACAGATTACACTTCACCTGGTCATGATTTCTGGATTTCGTTTTTATCTCCAACATGCAACCTTTGATTTTATCATACACACTATTCAGTACTAGTAAGTTGCACGTGCTTTGCATGTGAGAGTGAAGTGCGAACAGATATCAACATACCACATTATAATAGGCAAACATGTACATTTGGAGTCGCACACAAATAAATTTAAGATGTATGTTTAAGTTTCACCGCCCATCCATTTCGAATTCAAATTATAATTACATAATATTTGATGACTGTGGTATGTACTACACAAAACTCGTGTGAAATGTATAAGAACAGTTGAGTACTCCATTTGCAAAGAAAATTGGACTTTGGAAGATGCTGCATTAGCTTTGAACCAAAACAAAACCGAAATACAAAAAATGTCGGTTCTTTTTGGAAGAAAAAACTTGGGAGAAAGGAAAAGAGTCTAGAACAAATGAGAAATGTATGTGTTGCGTGCATATTGTGCAACGTAAATGATAGAATAAACATGAATGTCATTCTTTTAACAAAGAAAACCTGGAAAATTGAAGTATGGACAAGTCCAGAACAAAGGAGAAGTGTCTTTGTTTTCAGGTTCGTGCATAAGCACAGGTGTAGAATCTTCTGGATTAGTACACGTGGCATAATCCAATGTGGTGGAGAGAATATCCAACAAGACTACCTGGATTTGCCACCTCTCAACCATTGGATCGGCTTCATCCAACAGTCAATATTCATTGTTATTCGTACACTATATAGTGGTATAGATATAGAGACAATGTATACGCATAATGTTCTGAAAACACATTTTGATTAATCTGTCTCTGTTATTTTCATGTGGCTTATCTATTAAAGATATAGCCGAAGTTGAAGTTGATTGCACGCTTTGCACAGGGTATCGATTTGTGACTGAAAGTAAATGGGACAGGATATAGCCTTGATTTTACCTATGGATTGTTAAATTTAGTTGTAAGAGTTAAGTTGCCATGTTCAGTTACAAGTCAATTTGATCAAAACTGTTAATACTAGGTAGCTGATCTGAAATATTTGAACTGATGTGTTGATGGACGAACCCTTTTCTTTTAGAGAGAATTCCTTATTTGTCCCTTTCTTAAATTTTGCTTCCCTATTTGGCCCTAAACAAAAAAAGTTCTTCCTTTTTGACACTATATTTACATTTTGTTCCCTATACAACATTTCTGTCAAATCTGTTACCCTTTACATCTATTTGACCTGTCAGTATTTTCTTCCATGGACCAACTGTTCCTGGCTGTTAAACACCAGAAAAAAAAGGAAGAGATGGATCGATCGAACCTTTCTCTCCTCTCCCTGATCCCTGGCCGAATCCTCTTCCCCATGATAGAACTCGTTCTCTCCCTCAAGCACATAGCAGCGGCGGTGCGAGGCTGAGGGGTATGAGCGACCCAGGTCACCAGGTGGGGTTGTGGCTATGGGTGGCGACCAGGGCAGGGCGGTGGATGGTGACCAAGCGTTGAGGCAGAAGAGGACAAGGCGGCTATGGAGGTCGCGAGCCAAGGCGCGATGGAGGTAGTAGTTGGCAAATGCCTTGGTGCGGCTCGATCGTCGGTTAACACGACTGCAGAGGGGGCGGGCCACAACATTGAGGCGGGCTCGGCCTTGGTGTGACTGTGCATGCCACAGTGGTGCAACGAGGTGTGAACAACCTGTCTTCTAGGATCGCCCTCTCTTGTTGCAGTTGGACGTCCATGCAAAGCTCCACTTCAAGGTTCTTCCGTCATTCTTGTTGTGCCGAGCATTGAACTAGCCAAGGTCCTATCGAATTAGCGGAGGTTTCCTTGGATTCGCCTCGTTTGATGCAAGATTGTGTACAAATTGGCTCCGATTTGGTCGAATCAACACGCCCGTCGTGCAATTTAGCTTGAGATTTCATCGGCGAGGTGAAGAACTCAAAACATCCTTTCTTGCGATCCTTTCCTTGATCGCCACCTAAACTAACTCAAATTCCATGTCACCAAATCACCTGCACATGGCGACGTTGTTGGAAGGCGTGCTCCTGAAACTGCTGGACAAGATGAAGATGGGTGTGGCGAAGCCAGTGGGCAAGCACCAGACCGCGGTGCTGCAGGTGATGGACATCGTCCCGGCGGACCTGTTCTCGCGCCACAGCCGAGCAAAGGATGAGCGGCCTCTGATCTAACGACCAAACAAGCAACGGCCCTTGTTACTATAAATATGAAGCGTGCTAGCGCACACTTCCAACCAATTCACCAATTTGAAGATTGGTAAACAAAGATAATAGAAGCCGAAGTCAATCCCTTAAATCACTCCTCCCTGAGGGGACATTATTGGTCGCTTTGTTCCCTTGTTTATCTAAACTCTTTTCAGGAGATAGGTCTATCGTTGCAAACTCGTCTGCTTGTAAATACTTTTGAGGAGGCTGAGGCAGTTGCCAGGACTGGACGACCGGCGGCGGCGACTGCCTCAGTCCGAGTGAGCGCATGGTCTCTGGCTACGCGTGGCTGGCTGGCGGCATTCCCCTGGTCCTCCGCTTACCAGCTGTGTGCGGGGTCTACGGCTGCTCGTGGCCAGCAGGAGCGTTCTCGTCTGCCGACCGTGTGTGTGGTCTACGCCTGCCGGGGCACGCATGGTCTATGGCTAATTATGTGTACTGGTTCTGAACGTGGGCTAATTAGAGGAATTAATAGTTTGTGTAATGCGTTTGGAACGTAGGTTTTATAGATGTTTTCTATGGCTTTTACACACACAGATCAGTTTAGCTAAGGACCAAAATATTGGAGTGCAACATCGGTGAAAATGCACTAGGGGCAAAATGGTCGTTTCATCTCACACTTAACACCGTTAGTGTATAAAATGGACGAAAGTGCCATATAGGGAACAAAATTTACATTTGGGTGTCAAATAAGGAAGAATATTGTTTTGGGCCAAATAGGGAAGCAAATTTTTAAAAAGGGCCAAATAAGGAACTCCCTTTTTTACCACGTACTCCCTCTATGCCAAAATATAGTGCTTATTATTTTTATCCTAAGCCAAACATTGTGAATTTGAGCAAGTTTTTAGAAAAATTATCTACATCTACAGTACCATTAGATTCATCATGGAATTTATTTTGTTAACATAGATGCTTGGTACTGTAAATGTTCATATATTTTCCTATATAGTTGATGTTTGACCTAGAAAAATCTTAATATGCACTATATTTTGGCATGGAGGGAGTATAAAGCTTATTTAGTTTGACCACTTAAAAAAGGTTAACTATGGACGCACCAATCTTTTTTGGTCTTTACTGGCTGTACAAACTGTACTGTTTATGTTGCGGTGCCTTATGATGTGTTAGGTTCAATTATTGAAAGTGTTCTAATAGTTTTACAACAAATGTTTTATATTTTCTAGGTGGTATATATTTGAAGAATCAATCCTGTCTACCTGGACTGTTGCTCTGTACATTGAGTCACTGCATTTAGATATTGAGAAAGTCTGGTAAGATATGTTATTCTCTTCTGGGCTCATATTGTTGGCCATAAGATGTGGCTTCAATCCTTTCATTCGAGCCTTTCTTTTCTGGTTATCTCATGGAACTTCTTTTTGTTACCATGGCAGGTGGAAGGATTTTATCGGTGTAATCCTGTTGGCAGTGTTGATATTTATCCTTATGTTCCTCCTGCTGCTGCTGTTGTTTCATACGTAAGTTTTTTCTGGTCGTTTGATCTGTCTAACCATATAAGGCCTTCTTATTATTCAAAAGAGACATCAAATGGTAGCATTTTTTGTTTAAATTTTGTTGAATTGTTAAGTTGAGCACAAATACTTAAATTTCCTTCGGGAGAAAAGAGGGGAGCAAATCATGGATTTGAGCTTTGTTGAAACGTTACTGTCTAGAAAATGCATAGCAACAGGCCAATGATTGTACATATAAAATCTTTTAAAGTTATTTTGGCGTAAACTTTGTCAATTTTCATTGAATTATAAATTGAAGCACAGTAGCATATAATGCCTGTTGCACTACGGGAGCATGGCTGGAATTTTGATCAATTTTAGGCCATTAATTGTTGGTAATGCTAATCATCTCCATGCCCGAAAGGAGCAACTACATTTCACCTTTAATGCATGTTTGGCTGAGCTTCCCCTCTTCTATTTCTTGCAGTTATATTGCTCTCACAAATCAAACAACATATGAAGTGGCCAGAAGGAAGCGGATATTCTACTTAAGGTATGCAGTATTGGAGGGGGGCTCACGTTCCAGCTTTGCTGTGATTTATCATTAACTCGGCACTGAGACACTGGAGATGTACTACCTTGCAGGGGAATTCCTGATAGAGTTCATCCGTTCAGTAAAGGCATATGCAGAAACATCTATGGCTTCTGCTTCACCAGAGTGAATGGATTTGTTCTCGAAGCCGTGCCCCCAATCGAGGAGCTGGAAGCGAGAGCAGCCCCGTACACATGCCGAGACCTATTTTGCTGCCGGTGCTGTTGATACATGTGTTGTACTGTACCATTCTTTACCCCCCAGCATGTGCTGCGATCCATTCATCAAACTTGCTTGCCTGTGGAAGCATGTCTTTCGTGAGCTACACCAATAGATGCTCTTTGAGTTCATTTTCATGTGAAAGTGCATGTACATTCTTAGCGACAACAAGAAAATGTGTGTGTGGTCCGTGATATAGTTGACTGTCCCTATGATATGAGCAATATAGACTGGAAGTAGGTTTCGAGGACAGAAACTTTATCGGGCGACTACCTGCGCTTCTGTATAAAAAAATGTGCATTTGAGTTGTGGTTGTTTGTGTCAGCGTTCTTCTCTGTTTTTCTTTTTGGGTTAGTTCAGTTTGCTCTTTTGAGCCATTTTATCTCTCGCGTACTTCCTTTGTTTCAAGTCCTAGGGACAAACCTAGGAATGTTCCTTTGTTTCAAATTGTTTCAAGTCCTAGGGACAAACCTAGGAATTGAAACATTTTGGAACCAGTTTTGGTACGCAGGGAGTATCAGATATCTTGCGACCTCATTTGATATACACGACATGGCCTCATTTGACACCTAGTTTCTTGTGAACTAATCTGATGTGACAAGGCCTTCGTAAGCATTGGCGAGTAACAGCGGATAATTTGCTGTTAAATCATGGCAGATTAAACCTGCCCCACTACAGTGCACTGCTGAGACCTCAGAGTGGTAGTTGTTTGTTGCAATTTGTGACCCGGCAAAAGTGACAGCGGTTGCCAACCAGACCAAAGTCTGTTTGTTTGGTCATTTCTTCCTCGACTCGGCTCCATTTTCTGGCCGTCTCTTTCGATAAAAGGAGATGTGATTAATGTTCTACTCCAGTTGGTTAGTTGCTGTAAAATATATACTTACTGCACCATGATGTGTCATTCTGTGATACCTAGTACATGCAAGGCAGGAGCTTCATTATCCTACTCCAAGGGGAAAAGAGTGAGCAGTGCTATGCATCGGACACTTTTAAAACTGAAGAAGATAATGAAGAGCTTTGTTGTTTGTAGTTGGACAGTAGTGAATTTTGCTGTTTGTTCTTGCACCATGATGTTTTTTTCTATCTTTTCGTTCTGATATCTTTTGATAGTGAAACCCGATCCTTATTTTGAGAACAGAAACAACTTTTTTTGCTAGCAAAGTTCGGATCTATTCATCACCTGTCATGACAATATAATAAACACCGTATTGAAAAAAAAACTTCTATGGTGAAATCAGCTTTGGCAGTTCAACTGACTCCCTTGTTCACTTCTCTCAGGGCGGTTATTTTTAACGTTTTTTTGCATTTTTTTCGAAACAGAGACAAAAGATTTGCCTCATATATTAATTAAAGGGAGAGAAAAGTTTGTTACAGTAGGCACACACATACACGGCATGAAGGATTTTTCACGCGTAATAATGATCCCTAATTTCCTTGCTCCCGCCGTGATCCAAAGTTTGGACTCTTGGTCAATGATGTTTAAAAGGATGGACGGTGGAATGCTCTTTTGTCGGAAGACCCGAGCGATTTCTCTCGTTCCACACGGTCGAAGACACGAGCATGGTGAGGGAAGCCATGGCCTTCCTGTTGGGGACCCCGGCACCGATCCTGTCAGACCACCACTTTTGCACTGAATCTTCGAGGTGCCAAGTCGAGGTGTCGATGTGATGCAACCCATATTTGTGTTGGGTTCTACCGTAGGTGCATCGCATGCGAATTAAAATTTTCCTACGCGCAGAACATCCAAGAACTTGCTATGGAGGTGGATCACAGATCGTTACCACTAGACGCACAGTGCCGTGCAACGGAAGTAGAGGTGGGGCAGCGCGTCCGCATGGTGCGTCTCCTCCTCGTCCGTTCTTCCTCGAGCAGCCGGTCCGATCTCCCTCGAACAGCCGGTCCGCCGGATCCCGCGTATAGGTTCGCCGGAGCAGCACAAGTGCACCGCCTCTAACGGTATCCGCGCGTGCAGGAGAAACATACCGTGCGGCGGACTGCTAGGTCCGATCACACGGTCGGTGGCTAGTGGAGGTGGCTATTCGCAACACATGCAAACCCTGATGATGGCGCCGAAGCGATCAACCGGATGAATGTGCCGCACCTCCACTATATATAGGCATCCGGCGTGGGCTCAACTCTTGGGCCTCGTACGGATCCTAAAACCCACATGTTCCTTCCCTTAAGCGCGTGACCCTTTAGGTTCTCGTCCACTTGGTCGCGAGTCAGATCACATCCGACTCGACCGGTCGGTAGCGGCCTCTAGCAAGACGTGCCGACTCCAAGTGTCTGATGAAGCTGGTAAGGCGAACCTGTGTTTCACACTTCTGTTCCCTTTGCCACACGATATATGTTGTCGTGCACAAGGCGACATGGTCATCCTTGTTGATGCACGACATTTTTCTCGTTCCGGTGAATCCGACTAAAGCATCAGATTATCTCATAATCCTCATCGCATGGCCATGCTTATCCAGGTCGGATCACCTGAGGGGCCCAGAGTATATCTCTCTTGGTAGGAGGGGCAAATCCCATCTTGCTCGACCATGTCTCGCAGCATGGGTCTAGACAAGTCTGAAACCTACCTTTATAACTACCCAGTCATGGAGTAGCGTTTGGTCGGTCCAAAGCAAGTCTGTCACCATCCCGAATACATGCGCCAACTCAGGTCTTAGGACATAGAAGGTATGTTGTACTAGAGACTCACAGATGACCTATTGCCGCGTCTCGTAGTTGGGTCTGTCCAACTCAGACCTTATCTCGACTCGGATACGACTACGTCGAATCTGACCATACCTTTCTGAGTCCATATTATCCGGCTAATATTCAATGCTACATGGTCAGTGAGACCGAACCATCCACCTTGTCATATGCTAGTCTGATTAGTTGTGCGTCCACACAACCCTTTTGTTTAGGGACCATTTAGGACAGTTATCATACAATGCATAGTCTCACAAACAAGTCACGTACTTGCTAATACACATCACTCATAATGTCCAAGGACTATCTTTATTCATAAACACATAGGAAATATCATCATACATGATTGCCTCTAGGGCATATCTCCAACAATTTGTCCCTAATCAAGCCCCAAAGCCTAAGAGTGAAGCGACATTTGAAGAAGAGACGTGTTTCACTTTCATGCTCATGTTTGCAAAGGGGACTGTCGTGGGAACGATTCCGACATTAGAGAGGGGTAGGATAATGGAGCATGATATATCGCGATGCAAACGGGTGACACGGTGGTTTTAGCAAGTTCGGGCCTCTCACGTGTTGGAAATATGCCCTAGAGGCAATAAATAAAGTATTTATTATTATACTTCCTTGTTCATGATAATCGTTTATTATCCATGATATAATTGTATTGATTGGAAACACATTACATGTGTGGGTAAATAAACAACACTCTGTCCCTAGTATGCCTCTAGTGAACTAGCTCGTTGATCAAGGATGGTCAAGGTTTCCTAGCCATTGACATGTGATGTCATTTGATAACAGGATCACATCATTAGGAGAATGATGTGATGGACAAGACCCAAACTACAAACGTAGCTTATGATTGTGTCAGTTTATTGCTACTGTTTTCTGCATGTCAAATATATGTTCCTATGACCATGAGATCATGCAACTCACGGACATTGGAGGAGTGCCTTGTGTGTATCAAACGTCGTAACGTAACTGGGTGACTATAAAGGTGCTCTACAGGTATCTCCGAGGGTGTCTGTTGAGTTGGCATGGATCAAGACTGGGATTTGTTACTCCGTGTGAGGGAGAGGTATCTCAGGTCCCACTCGGTAATACAACATCACAATAAGCCTTGCAAGCAATGTGACTAAGTGTTAGTCACGGGATCTTGTATTATGGAACGAGTAAAGAGACTTGCCAGTAACGAGGTTGAACTAGATATGGAGATACCGACGATCGAATCTCGGGCATGTAACATACCGAAGAACAAATGGAACATCATACGGGATTAACTGAATCCTTGACATAGAGGTTCAACCGATAAAAGATCTTCGTAGAATATGTAGGAACCAATATGGACATCCAGGTCCCTCTATTGCTTATTGACCGTAGAGGTGTCTTCGTCATGTCTACATAGTTCTCGAACCTGTAGGGTCTGCACACTTAAGGTTTGGTGACGTTTCGGTAGTATAGAGTTATGTATGGTGGTGACCGGAGGTTGTTCGGAGTCCCGGATGAGATCCCAGACGTCACAAGGAGCTCCGGAATGGTCTGGAGGTAAAGATTCATATATAGGAAGTCCTGTTTTGGTCGCCGGAAAAGTTTCGGGCTCATCGGTAGTGTACCGGGAGTGCCGGGAGTGTACCGGGAGGCCTTCGGGAGGGGTATTTCGACCCAAGAGGGTTCATGGGCTGTGGGAGACTGAATATCAGCCCTTAGTGGGCTGGTGGAAACTCCCACACAAGGCCCATGTGGCTGGAGGAAAAAACCCAATAGGAAAAGGTGGAAAAAAGGCAAAAAGGAGCAATCCTAGTCCTACTAGGATTGGAGGAGGAGTCCTCCTCTCCTAGTAGATTCGGCCGAACCAGCTTGGCTTGGAAGCCAAGGCTGCCTCCTCTCCTCCTCTCCTCCTATATATACTAGAGGGTTATGGGTTTTTGCACTAGTTTTTACAGCCACGTGCTACCCGTTCCTCCAGTGCATAGTTTCTCCTCTAGATCGGATTTCTACGGTGCTTAGGCGAAGCCCTGCCGGAATAGCTCCACCACCATCGCCGGAGCGCCGTCACGCTTCCGGAGAACTCTTATTCCTCTCCACTCCTTCTTGCTGGATCAAGACGGTGGAGATCGTCATCAAGCTGTACGTGTGCTGAACGCGGAGGTGCCGTCCGTTCGGCGCTAGATCGGAAGGATCGTGATCAAGTTCGTGGGACGGATCATGATCAAGTTCGTGGGACGGATCATGATCATATCACAGGACATATCATGATTGGATCGCGGGACGGATCGTGATTGGATCGCGGGACGCATGGTGATTTGGATCGCGAAGACGTTCGACTACACCAACCGCGTTTCTTAACGCTTCCCGCTTAGCGATCTACAAGGGTACTTAGATCCACTCTCCCTCTCGTAGATGCTCATCACCATGGATAGATTTGCATGTGCGTAGGAATTTTTTTGTTTCCCATGCAACGTTCCCCAACATCACGATGGAGATAACAACCTTACGTCTCGTGCTCCGGAGAGGTTTTGTTTTGTCTGAGTATGAATCCGGAGATTACAATGTGTGAGAGAAGGGAGAATGGATCTCCATGCCTGAACTCAATCCTAAGACTAGTAGAGAGAGATAGAAGAAGGAACCCCCCTTAGTGTAGTGGTGGGGGTGGCTTATATAGAGTGCGCCACCCCTTCACCTCCTATGTTACAAAGTGGGGCATTGATGTTGTAACGCCAGATGGTGCTTCGACTGCCTTGTCCACTGTCGGTCTTCGCATATCCGAGTGAGACATATGGCCGAGTGGTTGACTGTCGCCGAGTGAATGGAACATACTCGGTCGAGTGAATAGTATGTATGTATTAATCCGGACCCACCTGGTGTGTGGACCCCATGGTATTATGATATTTCGACCCTTCATGGGCCTAACTATTTTGTGTATCCCCGACAGTAGCCCCTGAGACTTTGACTGATTGCTGGCGGTCGGTTGGAGTCTATAGAGTTTATTAAACTTGAATGTTGTTGTCGGACCTGACCGAGCAGAATGTTTCTTTTATTTCTCTTCCAGTGGGGGCACGCTAAGTGCATCCACTGGGTGTAGTCCCCGAGCCTCTTTCGGACTAGATGAGTCGGGCAGAGGGTTTATGTCTTCCAGTGCAGAACTGAACTAAACAGGTGAACTCTGATGCGCTTGGCGTAGTAAATTGTTGCAATCTGGAGCTGAATCAGTCGGACTAATCCTTGTGCGCTGGGCATAGTAAATAGATATAACCTGTAACTGGGCCAGTCGGGCAAATCTTCGTGTGGTTGGCATGTTGAATGTTTATTGAGTCTGCCTTATATGATTTCTGGATCATGGCTAAGTCCCCGAGTGTGGATGTTGTCCTCACTCGGAGTAGTTTCTAACTTAGGCAAATCAGGTTCACAGCTAAGCCCCCGAGTGTGGATCATGTCCTTACTTGGAGTAGTTATTGACTTAGGCGATACGGAATCGCAACTAAGCCCCCCGAGTGTGGAGAATGTCCACACTCGGAGGAGTTTTTGTAGGAGATATGCCCTAGAGGCAGTAATAACAGTTATTTTGTATCTCCAAAGTTTGTAATGAATGTTTATGTTCCATGCTGTAACTGCAATGATTCTCGAGTCTACAAATTAAACGAGGCTTGGAGGGAAACTCATGTGCACGTGTGGTATAATAAACGGTAAATTGTATTCCTAGTCTTGCCTCTAAGACTAGCTCAAGTGTTGCATGATGGTCCTGTTTTCCTGATCATGGGCATGGCTATGCCGGCAATTTTGAGGACGCGATGTTGGTAGAACACTCGTGTTGAATCGATCCGAATTGATGTTATGCTATGAGATACATTCGTCACAAGTTAATGGTTAATAACACAGAGATGGTTAATGTTTGCATAATTCCTTAGACCATGAGAGTATTGAGTTTCTTCATGCTTGCTTCATGAACTTTGGGGTTTGTTAAACGTCATCCGTAAATGGGTGGCTATTACGGCGGCTTACGGGTTCATGGAAAAGTATGTCAAGTAACTTGTTAGATCAAGATTGGGATTTGCTCCTCCGACGATGGAGAGATATCTCTGGGCCCTCTCGGTGTTACGGTATCCATCATCGTCTGGCTAGACACTTTGTGATTTGATCACGGGGATGTCGGAACACGGGAACGAGAAAAGAGAACAATACCAGCAACGAGGTAACCGGCATAGTGGACAAGTTGTTGATCCACGAGGATGCCTACATGTCTCACCTTGGGTAATTGTAACATATCAACAGGAATAGCTCACAGCAACTAAAGGTTCACTCGAATATTCATTCGTGTGGGTATAGGGGTCAATATGGGTATCCACGGCTCCGATGTTGATCATTGATCAGAAGGGGTTCCAGGTCATGTCTATGCTTCACCGAACCTATAGGGTCACACGCTTAAGGGTCATCTATCTGTTGAATACTAGACAGGGAGTCTGAGAGAATATCACCGAAAAGTTTCGGACACCGGAAAAGTTTCAGACAGCGGAAAAGTTCCGCAGACAGGTCACCGAAACAGTTTCGGTAAAACTAAAAAGTAGTATCAGGGGATACCATTAAGTCAAATTGGTTTCGGCACATGCCTGATAATTCTTGGAGGGTGCCAGAATCATTCTGGAAACTTGTGGGAATTTTCCGGAAGAAAAACCGGAAATGTTCCGGAGCTGCCGGAACCGCTTCAGATGCTTTTCGCAGATGAAAATCATTATTCCGGAATTGTTCCGGATCGCATTAAAAATTATTTTAGTGGGGTACTAGAATTGTTCTAAGTCCACATAAATATTTTCAGTTCGATCGGACGCTGAAAAATGTCGTCGTGAATAGTGAAAGTGCTTTTTGGATATTTATGGAAAAGCACCTTTTTGGATATTTCCAAAAAGGCTTCTAGAAGGGATTGGGGAGAAAGTTAGCTCCTCATGGGGGACCCCCCAAGGGTTGGCCGGCCAAGGGTGGAGCTCCTCGATGGAGCTCCACATGGCACCCCTTTTTCCTTCTTATGTTTTTTATGTGTGACATAAAGTGGGGGTAGTTTGGTATTTTCAAGTCCCAACCCTACCCCTTGGTTTTCCTATAAATAGAGGTGAGTGGGCTGCCCACAAATCCATCCCTTGCTCTCATACACATGCCATTGCAATGATCTGGCTTCTTCTCTCCCTCCTAACGAAATAGTTTCGTAGAGCCGAAAGGCTGTCTGGGTTCCGGCAGGAACTAGTTCTGGACGGCGAAGCCCTGCCGGATAGATCACACCGTATGTGTGCAACCCCGTAGAGAGGTCGTAGTTTCGATCTTTTGCCCGAGGGGCTGTTCGTGTGTCCTCCCGAAGGGCTGTCTGGGTCTCCGTTCGAGTTTCGAGGGTCCTCCCGAAGGGCTGTCCGCGACATCGTCCGGGGGACTGTCCGACCGCCTTCCGGAGGGCTGTCCGACGAGAGAGTACATCCTCGCGGTTGGGAGGTTGTAAAATCCTAGCTGCGGGGATCTGCACCAACGATCTCCACCGACTCTTCTACCGCTGTGCTTCGAGTCGGTACGGATCAGATCAAACCTTGTATGCAGTCTCCATAGTGGTCTTGGGCGTGCTCGCTATACCGGAAATTTTTGTTTTCTGTTGCGTTCCCCAACAGTGGCATCAAGAGCCAGGCTATGAGTAGATGCATGTTATGATCTAGAATACATGAGATGTATGGGTATTGCATAGTATAATTTTGTAGTAGATGAGATCTATTGCTGAAAATTATTTGTGCGGGTAGCAGATGAAATCTATTACCCGATGTTCCTGTTGCTTCCCGTGAATTTGCGTAGTCCATATCTTGACGGAATGGTGGAATCTTACAAAGTTCTGGCAATCCGCGATCCTTTCATGCTGCTCCTGAGTATGCTGATTGACAGATCAACGAAGTGCTAACAGTTCTTTAGGTTCCACCATAGTCAAAAGAAAGATGGATGTTTCGCAGACGAAAAGGGCAATGCAGATATGATCTACACGGGGGTCACGCGTATGACGAAGTTTAGTATGGGGCTCGAGATTTTATCATCTCGTGTTTCATACACCCTGGAAAGTTAATCTAGCAACTTGAATTATCATACTTGATGATAAACGTTGGTAGCTGCGGTTTGAGTCAAAACCTTAGAAGCCACGTAAAATAAAATTTTGTATAAACTGATTAGAGGCGTCTAACTTGGTTTTGCAGGATGGTTTGCATGTGATGTGGTATAGCAAAGCTCATATTCAATTTTGATTATGTATAAGATGGCTATATGATGTAATTAACATGACCTGCGTGTCATGATTCGGTATGATGGCCGGAGCCATATGATTGCACTTTAATGACATGCGTGTCAACCTTATGTAATGCACTTATTTTATTAGCTATAAAGATAGCAATATTATCTGGTGCATCGACAAGGTGGTGGCAATCTTCGCAGAGGTGAACACCGACGCGAATGCCGAAGACGAAGAAATACTTGACTTCTCTGTCAGAAGGGGCTATACCATATCATGCTATTATGAATTGCCTGAGATGTTTATCCCTCTTGATGCACCCTTCTTAATTGCATGGTAGTCTCTTTTTATTAGGGTGATCTCTCACTTAGAATATCAAGTAGTTAGTGTTCTCCCAAGTTTAGCACCGTCACGGCACCTATCTCTTCGGGGTATCACATGGTTACATGGGTACGAACGATTAGAGAAGTGTGAGGCGGGTGAGTTGAGACCGCGCGGCGAGATCACTTGGTTGTCTTGACGTTCAGGCATGAAAGTCATGAGCTCGAAACACACGCATCGAAAGATGAACAAGAGTCACACAGAGATGTGATTGGCAAGTTGGCCTACCAATTGAAATTCTCGTCACTTGAGATGGTTACATCCTTGACGCTGAATTGAAAGTTGGGTCTTGCATCACTCACAATCAATTATGAGAGATATTGATTTGAGTGGGAGTGCACCTTGGAATAAAATTATTTATTCACTAGTGCCAAAAATCATTATGAACAAAGTCTAAATGAACTTGTGTTTTCCGTTGTAGATCAAATGGCTCGCAACACCGCGTTCAACTTAGGCCCTATGTTAGAGAAAGAGAAGTTAGCTGCGAATGGAAACAACTATGCGGACTGGGTCCGTACCCTGAGGATTGTCCTCCGGGGTGCTAAGAAAGTGTATGTGCTTGACGAACCTCTTCCTCCTAAACCGGCGGCAACAGCCGCGGCAGACATACAAAATGTCTGGGCCACTAAGGATGATGATTACAACTTAGTGCAGTGCCTCATGCTATCTTGCATGAGTTCAGAGCTTCAAAACCGTTTTGAATTCCATAACTCCTTTGATATGATCAAGGATCTGGATTCTCTTTACAAGTTTAATGCACGGTCTGAATGTTTTGACATCATGAAAATGATGGCGGAGACCAAGATGGCTGAGGGCAGTTCAGTTGGCGAGCATGTAGTCAATATGATTGGCTACGCTGAAAGGCTTAAAATCCTGGAATTCCCACTTCCAGAAGAGCATGTTATGGACTTGTTTCTAGGTTCACTCCCCCGTCTTATGGCGGTTTTATCATGAACTACAACATGAATGGGATGGACAAAACGGCAAATGAGGTGCTTGCCATGCTGAAAACTACTGAAGGAGGACTGCAGAAAAATCGCAAGCAAGTGTTGCTTGTGAATAAAACTGCCAGTTTCAAAAAGAAAGGCAAGCCAAAGAAGGGCAAGGGCGCCGGTAAGACCGGCTTCCAACGCAAATCTAAGGGCGAAGCCATGAATGAAACTGAGTGCTTCTACTGCAAGGGCACAGGACACTGGAACTGAAATTGTAAGAAGTATCTGGCAGATAAGAAGTCCGGGAAAACCGGAAAAGGTATAATTGTTATACAAGTTAATGTCATTGACGTTTTGCTTGCTAGCGAAAATTCTAAGTCTTGGGTATTTGATACCGGATCGGTTGCTCACATTTGCAACTCGATACAGGGGCTTCAGAAGGTGCGCAAGCTGGCAAAGAATGAAGTCGTGATGCGTGTCGGGAACGGCGCTTGGATCGCCGCTCAAGTCGTCGGCATTATGCCTCTACGTCTCCCTTCAGGATTTATTTTGGAACTTAGTAACTGTTATTTTGTTCCGTTATTGTGTATAAACATTATCTCTGGATCATGTTTAGTACACGATGGGTACTCCTACAAGTCTGAGAACAATGGTTGTTCACTTTATTGTAAGGATATGTTTTATGGATTTGCACCCATTGTTGGGGGCCTTTTCATACTGAATCTTGATTGTGGAAATGATGTCTTTAATGTGAATGCTAAACGCCTTAAGAAGGCTGATACCACCACCACTTACTTGTGGCACTGTCGGCTTGGCCACATTGGAAAGAAACACATGCAAAGACTCCATAAAGATGGAGTTTTACCGTCCCTTGATTTTGAATCATTTGACACATGTGAAGCTTGCTTGATGGGAAAAATGACCAAGACGCCGTTCACGGGTCATCCTGAATGGGCGGGTGAATTATTGGAAATAATACATAGTGATGTATGTGGTCCAATGAACACGGCCGCATGGGGTGGGTATTTTTACTTCGTGACTTTTACTGATGATTTAAGTCGGTATGGCTGTATCTACTTGATGAAGCATAAGTCGGAAACCTTTGAAAAGTTCAAAGATTTTTAGAATGAGGTAGAAAATCATCGTGACAAAAAGATTAAGTTTCTGTGGTCTGATTGCGGAGGCGAATATCTTACTCATGAGTTTGGCCAACATCTGAGTGACCGTGGAATTGTTTCACAACTTACGCCTCCCGGAACTCCACAGCGAAACGGAGTGTCGGAACGACGTAATCGAACCCTGTTAGACATGGTAAGGTCGATGATGTCTCTTACAGATCTACCGATATCTTTTTGGGGTTCGCACTACTCACTGCCGCTTATACATTAAATAGAGCGTCGTCTAAGTCTGTTGAGACGACACCACATGAGATGTGGTGTGGGAAGATACCTAGTGTGTCGCATCTCAAGGTTTGGGGTTGTGAGGCATACGTAAAACATTTACAGCCAACCAAACTAGAACCTAGATCAGACAAATGTTACTTTGTAGGTTATCCAAATAACACCATTGGATATTCCTTCTACCACCAGTCCGAAGGCAAAATGTTTGTCGCAAAGGTTGCACACTTTCTCGAGAAAGAATTTCTCGCTAAAGAATTGAGTGGGAGGACAGTACAACTTAATGAGATTAGTGAATCTTTGGCAACCGTTGATATGGTTAAGGAGCCGGAAGTAATTTCGCAAATTATCCCTACAACCGAGCCGGAAGTTGTTGCATGTGATGCGGAAATTTCAGACAATGTTGTAACTGAACCGCGCAGATCAGGTAGGGCTATCCAGCCACCTGAGTGGTTTCATAACGAAATCTTCATTCTTGAAGACAATGAACCTACACACTACAAGGAAGCGATGGCGGGGCCTAGCTCAAGGGAATGGCACAAGGCCATGAGATCCGAAATGGAATCCATGTACGAAAACCAAGTTTGGAACTTGGAAGAACTTCCAGATGGCGTAAAACCCATTGGTTGTAAATGGATTTTCAAAAGAAAGACGGACGCAGATGGTAACATTACTATCCACAAAGCTAGACTTGTCGCGAAAGGGTTCACGCAAGTTCCAGGAGTGAACTACGACGAGACTTTCTCGCCCGTAGCTATGCTTAGGTCTGTTCGGATATTACTAGCAATTGCTGCTTATTTCGATTATGAAATATGGCAGATGGATGTCAAAATGGATTTCCTAAATGGAAACCTTGAACAGGATGTATACATGATACAGCCAGAAGGTTTTATCGATCCTAAGAATGCTGGAAAAGTATGTAAGCTTCAGAAAGCCATTTATGGTCTGAAGCAAGCATCAAGGAGCTGGAACATTCATTTTGATGAAGTGGTCAAAGAGTTTGGCTTCATCAGGAACGATGAAGAATCTTATGTTTACAAGAAGTTTAGTGGGAGCGCAAAAGCATTTCTAATCTTGTATGTGGATGACATATTGTTGATTGGAAATAATGTGAATTTTCTTAGCAAAATAAAAGACTCATTGAAAAGGAGTTTTTCAATGAAAGACTTAGGAGAAGCGGCATATGTATTGGGCATCAGGATCTATAGAGATAGATCAAGACGCCTAATAGCGCTTAGCCAAAGCACGTACATTGACTAGGTGTTGAAAAGGTTCAACATGGAGAACTCCAAGAAAGGCCTACTCCCCATGTCACCTGGCATAGTGCTTTGCAAGAATCAGAGTCCTCGGACCCTCGATGAGTGAGTACAAATGAATGATATTCCATATGCTTCGGTAGTTGGTTCTATTATGTATGCCATGCTATGTACAAAACCGGATGTTTCCTATGCGCTAAGTGTTAGCAGCCGGTACCAAGGTGATCCAGGATTGGAACACTGGGCCACAGTCAAGGGTATTCTTAAGTTCCTCGGAAGGACCAAGGATTTACTCCTTGTGTACGGAGGTGATGAAGAGCTCATTGTAAGTTGTTACACTGATGCAGGCTTCATGACTGACCCAGATGACTTCAAATCTCAATCTGGCTATGTTTTCATATTGAACGGCGGTGCAGTTAATTGGAAAAGTTCCAAACAAAAGACTGTGGCGGATTCTACGACGGAGGCGGAATATGTTGCTGCTTCTGAAGCCTCCAAGCAAGCTGTCGGTATCAAGCAATTTCTTGAAGACCTTGGTGTGGTTCCAAGTGCTCTAGACCCGGTGGAGATCTATTGTGATAATAGTGGCGTCGTGGCTCAGGCAAGGGAGCCATGTTCGCACCATAAGACAATGCATATTCAATGCAAATATAAACTCATTCGACATCATGTCGAAGAAGGTTTAGTGAAAGTACCCAAAGTTCACACGGATCTGAATGTGTCAGACCCGATGACAAAGCCTCTACCACGAGCAAAGCATGAGCAACACAGGATAGCCATTGGTGTTAGGGAAGCCATGTAACTGGATTATGACTCTAGTGCAAGTGGGAGTCTGTAGGAGATATGCCCTAGAGGCAGTAATAACAGTTATTTTGTATCTCCAAAGTTTGTAATGAATGTTTATGTTCCATGCTATAACTGCAATGATTCTCGAGTCTACAAATTAAACGAGGCTTGGAGGGAAACTCATGTGCACGTGTGGTATAATAAACGGTAAATTGTATTCCTAGTCTTGCCTCTAAGACTGGCTCAAGTGTTGCATGATGGTCCTGTTTTCGTGATCATGGGCATGGCTATGCCGGCAATTTTGAGGACGCGATGTTGGTAGAACACTCGTGTTGAATCGATCCGAATTGATGTTATGCTATGAGATGCATTCGTCACAAGTTAATGGTTAATAACACAAAGATGGTTAACGTTTGCATAATTCCTTAGACCATGAGAGTATCGAGTTTCTTCATGCTTGCTTCATGAACTTTGGGGTTTGTTAAACGTCATCCGTAAATGGGTGGCTATTACGGCGGCTTACGGGTTCATGGAAAAGTATGTCAAGTAACTTGTTAGCTCAAGATTGGGATTTGCTCCTCCGACGATGGAGAGATA